>OU744278.1:14800000-16217500 GCA_916610125.1 Cheilosia vulpina | reverse complement strand
TCAATAGCTCCCTGGGTTAAATAACAGAGCCCAACACAATAGATCTCTTCTGGTCGCAGTGTACAGGGCCAATTCCTTACAATACAATACTACTGACACATCCACCGGAGCCTTACCAGTGTCTATTTTGATGAGATAACTTCTTAAGGCATTTTTGATATGGGGTAAAATCAGTGAACTCGCGACACCAATGTTGCGACACCAGTGCTCGTGAAATTGGAACGAAAGTTGAGAGGGTATATAAAGTATGTAGAGAAATGTTTATATACAACGATAGAGGAGATAGATGTACCAACTGAGAACCAGCGACACCTAGCAGATAACATCCCTATCATACATCAAAGAGAACAACAGACGCCATTAATGGTGTCGCCGGAAATTTACCTTCTCACTATATCATTTGGATTGTAGTCTATGACAAAGATAATGGAATCCAGAGATATATAACTTTCCAGTGGAAAGGCGGCTGCCTACAAGCTGTTTTCCCGTAAAAGTCATGAAGTCACACACATATGCTCATTTCTTTTCTAGTATATGTGAGTTTATGAATTGGACTTCAATGCAAGAACTCGCTAATCCGAAATGCGTATTTCATAATTTTTTTTATTTTAATCGAAGCCTCAACAAAAACCAAATAAGTTCATAACCAAACGCAAAACAATTGAACAGCGCGATGCCCATAAAAGCAAAAGGAATGTTAGCCGGCCATTAGCAACATGCTTTTTCTAGCTCACACGTATTCACAAACGGGGGTTGAAATTACAAAAACAACAATGTAAACAAAGGGGTTTTGGGGGGATAGACGTACGAAAGATATCCATCTCTTCTATTCGTTCATCTCTGGTTTATGATATTTATTGTGGGAAATAAGTGTTACCATATTACAAGAAAATATGGTAACACTTATTGTTACTGTTTTTGGAATCATTTTGTGAAATAAGAGTACGAGCTACAAACGCAGATTATATTCACTTATGAATACTTACACACATGAATGGATGAATATCTTTGCGGAATTTGTTTTTTTATTCTCTAAACAATAAGTTTGTTGAGAAAATAAATTAACTTTTAGCTTCAGAGAATTTGAAAAAATAAAGTAAAAAATTCGCGCGAATTTGAGAAGGTAAGTGCCCAGTTGCAGGGAATGAGTTGAACTCGTAGCACAAATGTTGTGCTAAAATAGTGCGACAATACATCAAGAATAAAACATAAATATAAAAAAATAAACAAAACATTTTGTATTTATACAACAAACAGCTTTAAAATTTGTTTCCAATTTCATTCCACTTACCGGAAGGGGAAGCTGGAATTATTTTTAAGGAATGACAGATAGAGTGTTCGAAAAATGGACAGAGTTTGAAGGTGGAAACACGTTCTTTAAGACCGAAGTTACATTTAATTTTTTTTTTGGCAAAGATTTTTTTAAAAATGTTTAAAGAATTAAAAAATTGAATGGGTATGGGAATCGTGGTTGAACAATGGGAATGCTTTCAGGAGTGCTGCTACCATAAAAAGGCACTTTTTTTATTTATGTTTTTTTTTTATATTTTTAAACATTCTTAAAAAATCTAGCCAAAAAAGAATTTTATATCTAACCTCGGTCTTAAAGAATATGTTTCCAATTTTAAACTCTGCCCATTTTTCGAACAATTTATCTACCAATCTTTAAAAATAATTCCAGCTTCCACTTGCAGTAAGTGGATTTGAGCTTAATCTTTGATTTATTGTTCCAATTTACCTAAAAATATTCTTTTTTGTATTATTTTATTGAAAAGTTATTTATTTTTTCGTTAAAAGTGGTTGGCAACGCTGCCGCAAGCTCAGAAAACTTAAGAGAATTTGCCAACTACAGCTGTTTTCCCTGTTAATGTGGGATGGGAATGGGAAAGTGTGTTTGCTACTTAAAGTAATTTAAGAGTAGTATCTACCAATTATTTCTCAAGTTAGGGATAATAAAATTCATCATAGGTATTTGTATTTGGTAAGAAATAAATGCATTTGCTTCGTATTTTAACAATGAATTTAAATGTGTAGGGCTAATTGGTTGGCTTAAAAGATAGAATAGTTTTTGACCCGATTGATATAAATATTTGAATGAGTTACCTACTCGAAATACTAATTCTACGCAGACGCAGACGAAGTCGCGGGTACCAACTAGTACCTATGCATTATTTTTCATGTACAATAGCGCATTAAAGGAAATTGAAGATTAAGTACAGTATAATTTTTGTAGTGCATATTATATTTATAATAATGAATAAGAAAGTACTTCATTTAACAGCATTTCCTGCACATTAAAATATTTCCTGACGATTCAAAAAATACACACGTATTTGTTTAGTTTTCACTTCTGTCGGTACTCCCGGAATGCCATTGTTTTTTTTTTTCAATTTGGATGGGTCGACTTTGGAAGCCTGTGGCAGCCATGTCTATCTGTTTAAACAAATGTTTATTATTTAGTCACTGATGCCAAATCACTATGGAAAGTTACACGATAGAGCAACATATCCAGATGACTTTATTATCAAAATGAGTGCAATAAGTCAAATTCTAAGAATTCATAAATTGTAAAACAACGAATAAACCTTAGTCAGCAATATTGTCAATCTGTGGGAGACAAGAATTTTGTTAATCAATAACAAAGTTTCAGTTGAAGTAATTGTTTCTTTTTTAATCAACCCCGTGTCCCACGACATAATCTGTAAAATCTGTTTCCGCTTGACGTGTTGTCGTTGAACGATTTGACAACAGACCACGTTAGGAATCCGAAACCAAAAAGTATTAGGGTAAAACCTCTAGTATCCGGACAGTGTTAGTGTCTGGACACTTTGTAGTTTACTTGAGAAAAATAGCCATGTCAAACATAAAACGTTTGAAATATTAACAAAAGTATAATCTAGGATGTGTCACACAAACAAATAAAAAGTTTCAAACAAATCAACTGGATACTGTAAACGTTGTGCGGCAGTATATTGGCCAAATCCCAAGGTCCAAGGAGTGGCAATTTTGTCGTTTTGGATGAAAAAAAATCTGTGGGGAGTATTTGATTTAGAGGATAGTTTTAACTTATTCTTTTAAAAACAATAATAAGCTTTTGTATATTAACACAATTTAAAAGATTGTTTCTACCTAATATTTAGTGGATACTAAAATTTAAATTGAGAGGTAATTTTCAGTATTCGGACGCTGTCCGGATCCGGATTCTAAATATTTGAGAGTAGAGGCAAATCCGCTTTAAAATGATGCTTAACGCCGCACATATAATATACATATATATATTTGTGTTTTTAAAAAAGGAAATTATATTTTTATCAGAGGTTTTCAGTATTCGGATCGGGTTTACTAAGTGGGAATAGGCCTGTACGGATACTGAAATATATGTATTAGATTTAGATTCCGCACACCTTTTTCTGAATGAATTTTTTCAGTTTTTAGCTCTTTTTTTTTTAAATGTCCCGGTTAAAGGGCAAAAGATTAATCGGTGAAAAGCAGAACAGATTGCTTAGTTGTGTGCCGATACCTGCAAGTGCGGTTTTTTTTTTCATTAAATGGACGATCTTTTAATAATGTTCAAAAAATCAGAAAAGATCGAAATTGAAAAACACAATTTCATAACGACCGCCCGGGAAAAACATGAATACAAGCTTTTATGAAACGAAACCCTTCATTGTCAGTATAGTTTAACTTGTTGACTACTTAAAGAACATGGGTCAGTAGCACATTATGACCTGAAACAAATATTGAATGGTGATAAAACCAGCTTATGCCTCCGCAAAGTTAAAGCCAAAAAGCGTATTAAAACATAATATACTGAGTTGCTGCTGGAAACAAGAAAGATTTGACCCAGAAACTCAGTGAGGGTTTAAAATTAAAAAAATATTCATGTATTCAAGTACATAAAACCTGACTGAGAGATAACAATACGTGAGACACAAACACATACTGAAACAGGGAGTCGGACAGAATCCCGAAAAACGTGATCCCGAAAGCCCAAAATACCGAAAATCCAAAATCCCGAAAAGCCAAAAATCCCGAAAAGCCACAATCCCGAAAATCCAAAATCCCGAAAAGCCAAAATCCCGAAAAGCCAAAATCCCGAAAAGCCACAAATCCCGAAAAGTGCTGATAAGCTTGGCAAATACACTCGCTTGTTTTGTGAACACTCGGCTTCAGACGATGCAACAATTTTCGATGGTGGCTGAAATGATGTTTTTGCTTTCTCCTTCACGTACTCATTTGTTACATATATCGCTTTCGAGTACGATAACGCCTCGTGGCAATGGTCTGTGGGGAATTTTTTTATATTGTGCGAGTTGTTCTTAAATATTGTGGTCAGGCGTGATTTGCACAATGTTTCCTTTCGCTGCTCACACTCCCAGTAAAATATATCCTTGTATTTTTTGTTGACATGGTAACTGTAGCCGTCAATAAGCAGTTTCTCACGCTGTTTGTTGGTTTTCACGATGGACACGTTCATTTTTACTTAAGATTTCAAACCCAAAATGTCACTGATAATATAAAGTTTTTAATTATAAAGGCATGCACGATACTCACTTTGTATTACGATGTTCACTGGCTAACAAAAATCTAGTCAGTCAGCTATCACACTATATGAGATCAGCAAAACTGAATGCATTACGAATTGCAAAACATTACAACGCAAAAAACTGCAAAACATTATTACGGTAAATGGAATGGACAAACACTTGTCTATTTTACATTGAAAATAAAATAAAGAATCCCGAAAACGAAATCCCGAAAAATTATATAAAATGAAAAATTTTGCGCAAAATTTTCAATTTTATATAATTTTTCGGGATTTCGTTTTCGGGATTCTTTTTTCGGGATTTTGGCTTTTCGGGATTTCAGGTTTTCTGGATTTTGGATTTTCGGGATTTAAGGTTTTCGGGATTATGTCCCCAAACCACTGAAACATCATACAAAATTTGGGTGCCCGGATAGTGATACAAAAGTGCCCGGGGAATAAGTTCTGCTGTCCGGAAAAAGTTCAAATCGAACTTTTTTGAATTTATTTTCGATAAACATTCATAAAGCAATGTTTGAAAAATATGAATGTATGTAGTATCATTAAGAAATATGAACACTAAGACTTTTGGCGGTAGTTAGAAAAAATAAATGGAAGTCAAAGTTTACAAATACGCTAAGTGTCAGAATTTTCCATAAAAAAAAATAAATAATTGGCGCAACAGGTCCGTATGGACCCAAGCCTAGCTTCTCACAACCATTCGTTTTGTGTGAGTTTTTATTTTTGGGAATGGAAGGGATCTACAATTTCATGCCGAGTTCAAACGGCCAATTGAGAAGCTCTTTCATGACAGTTATACTCTCGGATGTTTGTCAGACGTTCGCGAGAGGCGGCGCAGTGAAAAAAACCTTAAATTGGAATTTGGGTTTTTCTCGGGATTCGAACCTGGGACCCCTCGGTTAGTAGTCCAACACACTAACCACTAAGCCACTGCGCCGACCAGAATTTTCCATACAACAGCTTTACTTACTTGGTTCGTCAGTTTTTTTTTATACAAAACACCCCTGCTTATATAATGCAAGAATGCAAAATGACAATGCTTCAAAAAAAAATATGTCACATCGTAGGCACTCACCCCAATCGCAATGTCATCTTCATAAGTTATACCCTTCATTACTATAAACGCCAGAGGACCCCATCCCCTATGAAAGCCATTACAGCATTTGAACAAAATTACAACGCCAGCTGACGTGTCAAACCACGTCCTCGGCAGAATTTCAGTCTTATTAATAGAAACCCCCCCCCCCGCAGAACAGAAAACTCAACAAAACAAATTGCAATCTCAGCTGTACGTACGCAAATCTCACACAATAGACAAAAAGCGACATTTTTTCCCATCCTATGCAAACGAACGAAAAAAAAAATCAAGAATCAGGACAACTCAGTGGAAGAAGAGTCAAATAATCATAATTTAAATGTTTCTCTTCGGCTCCACCTCGTCACACCATTCACCAGGACACACAATGTAGTAACATTATGACAATAAAGGATTTTAATAAAAACGGATACATCTCGTGAGAGCAAGACCGGGACAGATACAGCCAGCGAGATAGTAAACACGATATCCTTTATAACACCATCGTAAAAAAAATCACTATACCATCATCATCACCATCATAATGGTGCAACAATAAAATAGAGACGACACCGAATCCTTGAACAAACACAAGGAAAAACAGGAAAAATGTACAATTTCAGCGAGAATGGCGCAACTATAACTATAACAATACAACACGATTCAACGTGATGAAATCATCAGTTTTTTCCCCGTCACGAGAATGAAAGATATCCTGCCTGATATGGGAACCTCTATTTTGCGACACACCATACCTAATACACTGTATCTTTGCAGTAGTATAGTAAGTTTATCTGCTGACAGAAGCCGATAACATTTTTCATCTACCGAAATGATGTTAAATCCTTTTGGCGCCCATTTTCCTCTTCCTGTGTTGGCAAAGCAAGAAAGTAAATTCCTCAAAGTGGAACAAACCTTCTTAGACTGAACACTGAACACTGAACACCTCTGCTGATGTTGTCTCTACTTAAGGCATCGTCGCCAGAGTGGAGTTTGTCATCGACTTGTATACTCGTAGATCGTCTATGAGGCGTAACATCACTAACAACGAGTTTATGTAGTCATTTCCGCAATATGAGATTCAGTCGGGAGTTCGAGTGGGTAACACTCTCTCCCACATTGGAAGGGGTCAAAAATTCATCATGAGTAGTTAACCTTTCAGCATGCTACTGACGAATCTGAGCAGTAGGGTTTAAGTGTGAAGGATGAAGAAATTCCCAATGGTCTCATCACGGTTCAGAATCCAGTGCTCATATATTTAAGATCCCCAGATGGACACCATCATCTTCTGGTCATCTAAGGACAGGTTTGTGAACGGCTTGGTTTAATTCAGACTGCAACATTTGAATTTTGTCTGTCTGTTGAGTTTTTGATGATATCTTAGTGGGTGGTCATATGACCATGAGCTTACAGATTGCAGTCACTCGAGTGATCATAGTTCTATCAATTTTGATTCGGTGTAGGTAGCAATGTTCGATATTTGGACTTGTAAAAAAAAAACCTATTACATACGGATAGTTCAAGTGGTAGAATTAAAAATGTTCGGAAAACGTCTTTAGACAATACATTTCTTGCAAAGACCAAAGAAATACATTAAGTAGTGTGGATTTTCAAAATTCAAAACGTTTGAAAGTTCCCGCCTTAGAGAATATTGCCCCTGATTTGATCTGTTAACTTCTGACAGTATTTATAAACTAGCTATGAGCACGACTGCGTAAACACAGACTAGACTAGATACTGACATAATGCACCGATGCCATGTTTATTCTTTTCTTACTCATTCCAAACGTCGACTTAGAGCTAGCATGAAACGATTGAAAACGACCGGTACACACGATTATTACCAGTCCGTACAAATGGAGTTTGCCCTGTTCTAATTTCTAAGCTGCCATCTAAAACCTTAAAGTTTGGCTGAATTAGAATATGTCAACCGATTACAGTGAAATAAAAACTAAATGCTGATCTATGTTTAACCGTGTTCCCAGGCTTTGAATACTGTTTTTGTTATCAGCAAAGGTAATAGTTTTACCCTAAATTCAAAAAAAAATGTTCCCTATTTAAGTCGTTTTTATTAACAGACTAAAAAAAAAACACATAACATAAAATATACATATATTATAAAAGGATCAGTTAACTGAATCATATAAAGTTCGACGTTGAAATGATTTCTTATTTTTATATTCAGATACACAAAATACAAGAGCCGTTCGAAAGGCTGCTTTACAAAATTTTGTTTTCTCACACAAAAATACTGTACTTTAAATATTCTTCTTTAAAGCTTTAAAATAAAATAAAAAATACATATTAATTAATACAATTAATACAAAATTAAATCTATGTAGTAGAGGGTTTTCCAAAGAGAGGTATTATTGTGATTGACCCGCTATTTCGGTAGCTGTCACTTTTGAAGCTTTTATTCTCTGACATTCGACAAGTAGAAACTACGCCATTACTAAAAATGGAACGATACACGCTTCAACAAGGCATTGAAATTATTAAAATTCACTACAAAAATGGTGAAAATCTTCCAGTCACAGTTCGCAAAACTAAAGCATTTTTTGGTCGTCGTGAAGCACCTTGTCGGACCGCAATACAGAAATTGATGGAAAAATTCGAGCTGTTAGGACAAGTTAGTGATGTGAAGAATAAAACCCGTGCACGTCGCTCAAGAATAACTGAGAATATTGCTGCTGTAGCCCAAAGTGTTGAAGAAACCCAGGTTTGTCCATTCCTCGTCGTTCTTTGGAATTGGGCATTCCACAAACGCTATCGAGAGATGATTAATGACAACGTTTACTTTCAACAAGGCGGCGCTACGTGCCACAGAAGAAACGAAACCATTGATCTTCTACGGGAAAAGTTTCCGGACCGTGTTATCTCTCGAAGAGGTGATCACAATTGGCCACCGAGATCTTGTGATTTAACACCTTGCGACTTCTTCCTTTGGGGCCACGTGAAAGATAAGGTCTACGCCAATAGCCCAGCGTCGATTCAAGACATCAAAGATAAAATTCGTGAGGCTATCGAGGACGGACATATTTGCGATTTGGTTATGGAAAATTTCATGAAAAGGATCTGGTCCTGTATGCGTGCTCGTGGTGGCCATTTGGTTGATGTTGTTTTTCATTATTAACGGCAAACCTTCCTCTTTATTACGAAATAAACATCCGATCATTTATCTCAAAAATGACATTTTTCTTTGAATACCAAAATAACACCTCTTATTGGAAAACCCTTTATAATAAAAATGGTGTGAAAATTTCAATTATTGCCGAAAATTCCGGAAAAACGCGAAAAATTTGTCGCATGGTTTGATGATTTTGCATGATATATAAAGGTGGAAAATTCATTGTGAAGCCTGAAATCCTCGTCTTTATGGCGGCATGTTAAGAAGTTGAAATTGACCACGAACAACGGAATCGAATTTCAGAACGACCCATCAGCTGCTGAATTCTCGAGACAACTGCAGGTGCAGGCGCTTGGCAATGGCCAATTTTCTGTTTATGTTTTTTTTTTTTTCATTTTTATTCATTTCTCACTAATTACAAAATTAGAAAATGTACCTTAAGTTTTGACATATGTAAATGGAATGAATAAATTCAATGATCTACTGGATTGATGTCGTTCCCGGCAAATTTTTGCGAGTTCACATCGTCGAAGGAGGAACTCATCACCAAGTTGTTCCCCTGCATTGCACAAAATTATAAACATCCCGATTGGATTAGTGAACGCGAAATACAAGCAGCGAAGAATAAATACATCGATAGCTTGAATTTCATTATTCAAAGTCAAATCGCTGGAGAACTGCATTCGTCCAAATCCGTTGAAAGCGTTATCGACCAACCATCCGACGGAATTTTTGATCTAGTTTGATGTGCCAGGAACGCTGCCGCATAATTTACAGCTGATGGTGGGATCGATCATAATCGTGTTGCGGAATCTGAATCATCTGAAATTTTGCAACGGTCCGCGGTTGTCCGTCAAGAAACTGATGATTCAAGCGACGATCATCAAGGGCAAATTCAGAGGAGAGGAAGCCCTTATCCCACGAATTCCGATTATTCCAACTGATCTTCCATTCCAATTCAAGCGGATTCAGTTCCCCGTTCGATTGGCTTTTGCGATGACAATCAATATCAATCGCAAGGCCAATCGTTGCAAGTCTGTGGGAATAATCTCGAATTTGCCTGTTTTTTCGCATGGTCATGGTCAGCTGTACGTTGCCTGTTCGCATGTTGGCAAACCGTCTACGGAAAACAAATCGAAAAACATCATTTATCATATCGCTCTCTACTCATTTTCATTCCATTCAAAAAAATCTCATTGAAATTGAGCTATCTGAGATGAAGTTTGCCGGGTCCGCTAGTTTAAAATAAAAAAAATTATATAATAAAAAAAGAAAATAAGAAATTTAAATAAAAAAATTAATTTAAAATTAAGAAAAGTTAAGAATAAAAAAAAAGAAAAGATAGAAAAATGAAATTAAAAAAAAATGTTTCATTGTTTTCTGCAAAAGCGCGCGCTTTTAAAAATTTTCCAAACATTTTTTATTGTTTGCAGAATATAGAGCACTATTTTTAAAAACAGAATTTTGTAAAACAGGAAAAGCACAAAAAGTCTTTCGTAGACGTTGGATTGGCTGTTTTCTTTCATATTATTTAGTATGAACATGAGCATGAAGCAGAAATCAGCTATCAGGTGACAAGTTGGAATTAGCTAGAGAAAGTGCTGCGAATTCAAAAAAAAAAAAAAAAAAAAACAAACCTCTAAAGAATCTCCATCACGACGAATTCTTTGTCAATGGTTTTACAATTCTCTCGGGATCTTTCGGGTCATTTCCGAGTCAGATTGCATGCTATAAACATTTCGAGAAATTAATTTGCATAATCAACAGAAAATAACATGCAAGTTAGCTTGTTTAAATATAGAACACGGGTCTGCACTTTCTTTGCTCAGATCCAAATGTCACGCAATAAAAATCGCACGCCTTCGTGTTCTTTGAGAAATTGATTTGCGTATTCAATAAAACACAGATGAAAAGCTTTTTTTAGTTTATGTAACCCAGCCGCCATGTTATGCATATTTAAGGATTACAGTCCTGACAACTCTCATAAAATAAAAACCTGTATACCGAATAATAAAAGACTTGACTGACGGACACCTAATCTTTACACACCACCACTATTTTTTATTTTCTTTAAGTTTGGGTTTGTTTGCTCAAAAGAATTCTACGGGCGGTTTTTGTTATATTGGAAAAAGAACCTCTTTTATTGAGGGATTACAAAAAATCTCAGTATCCACAAGAACTGTGATCATATTGAAGCTCATGCTAGGGATTTATAATTTTGAACATGGCACTAGTTTCATACATTTTCATACTTTGGGTAGTACTGAATAAAAATAAATATTTTTGTACACTTTCGTTTGATGGGAAGTTTGTTGCTACCTGAAAGAGCATGACGAGTTGGAATAATTAGCCTTCGTTCCCGGTGGCAATATTCATCATTGAAGTCCGTCTGTGTCAGGTCTGCAATAAAGCTTAGCAAAGTACTTAACGCTGTTTTTTTCTGAATCTATTTCCCACATTCAATTACGACAAATACAAAAAAAAATACTCTCAAAAAATACTTTTACCAATTCTTTTGATCCTATCTTAACCATGTCGATTGCATTCGATTTAGGCTTTTCACTGTCAAATAACTACCACTTCCTTTATGTTGGGCACCGCCGCACCGGTATGATCCATCTACCATACAAATAATGCGAGTAACTCTTTATAAAACTTTTCACTTAATTTATCCCCTGAACTTACAAAGAGTATTTTTATTTTTTTTTTAATTTAAAGAGGGAAAAAAACTCCATCACCCCCATACTCTGCCCTCAATTGCTGTGTCCTTGCACACGTAAGCAAATAGCAGCAGAGACCATTTCTCTCCTGTCTGTTCAATATTACATTCAAACGGATTAGACTTCCATGCACTACTTCAATATGCAAAATACAACCACTCCGCATATGCTCATGTCCCTTCCCAAGTAAATGTAAAATTAGGTCAATTTAGTGAAATGAAAAGCGGAAACGTGGAAATGCCCATAAAAACAGGACGACATAGGCAAAAAGCTAATAAAGAACAAAAAAAAGTGATTTGCAACGGTCCGCACAGGGCACAGAGGAAAAAATCTTCATTAACTCATGTCATTCGTTGGCCGACTGACTAATGCGATTACTTTTGAACGAGAACGCCGTGGCGCAGCGGTACGAAGGCAACAACAATGTTGGCATTCCACCAGCTAAACTTTGGGCCACATACTTCTCAACTTGCATGAAATTAGTATACGTACATTGGACAGACAAATAGATGATGCTGGAGCGGCAAATACCGGATGTTGTGATTCCGAAAAACCCCCCAAACCGGAAGAATTCACAATTGAAAATTGCACTCAAGCGTTTCACGTTTCAAATGTGCCACCACGTGTGTACTATGTATATGTGTCAAGTACGTAAAACGTAGACGATGGCGACCCAAAAGGATACGAGGAATTTCGCAGACCAATGAGTACAGTACTGCTGTTGCATTTTATATTCAAGGTGATGCAACCGGCTGAAGGTACAGAGAATTTTGTTTCCTCAAATTGATGGAAGTTTGCGTGTTTTTTTTTTTCTAGTGAAACACATGACGGCCATTGGTCATGGCTGGTGATGAAAAAGTTTTTTTCTAGCTACCTTTTAAGTGAATTTCGTGCAGTCTGGAAAGGTACTCTTTGGAGCAGTTGTTATGTTAAGTCTTCATTAAAGGTGCACAAGGGATTCTTTTGACAATGGCAAGGGGGTCATTTTCATCAGTAAAAATCCATAGTAGATATAATCAACGTAGTAATGACGAGACGCAATAGAAGCTAAATGCTGAAAAGATGGAGCCAATACAAATACGGCGTCATTGTAGCTGCGGACGTAGAGACAGCGATTAATATAACGTACAATAATCATATAACGGACAATAATGAGATAGGAACTTCTTTTAAAAAAGACTTTTCTCAAACGATTCTCGAATAAAAAAAGTAACTGGGGGTGTAAAACAAGGCTGCAGCTGTAGGTCACTTACTGTGGAACGTTTCGTTTGACGGAATACCTCTCATGCAGAACTTAAAAACGATAGAAGATGCTAATGGCTAGCTTGAGTCAGGTTTGCAACTTGCAATGCTTACAAGAAGGAACAGGCATTTTTCTGAGCTGGAAACCAAATTTTTTCGAGCGAGTCAAGAAAGCCATTACAACTGCTGTAAAAAAGCTCTTGGATGCAAATGTCTAAGAACTGCACTGATATCTATTGTATCCATATGGCGGAGCAATTCAAAATTGATGGGTGAGACTATTTTTCACCTCCCATTCACCTGCCTAGTTCTCAATACTCTGAGATAGGCCACTCTTGGATAGGCCACAATGGATCCAACGGATGGTCTATGTGAAACTGTGGCACCGCCCAAAGAGCGCCCATTTACCTACCTACCATCTCTTCGATAAAACTTCTTTGACAATCTTGGCAAACTCGCTAAAAAGCATAAGCCGCTTTATTTTAAGCTGCTGCTTATTCAACAGTTATAGGTTCGAAATCATTCGTACGAACCTTGTAGAATCACAGTGACGCCACTCTGCCCTAAGTGTGTCTGCACTAGATGTGTTCCCCCAACAGAACATGGCCTAACAACCTGCGACTAAAAATTTGCATGAAACGAGAAAATTTATGAAATGGTATAGAGGTTTGTTCAAGTCATCAAAAACTGTAAGTGCACTTTCACGGCTATCAAGGAACACCAGAGGCGTGACACATAACAAAAGTTTTTATCATGGAGCAGCTTCAATTCCAATACTCCTGTAAGCACTAGATATTAAAGATCTTACGAAGAACGAAATCCGTTTGCTGCCTCATGGCTCATCAAGAGCTATTGACACATTTTCTTTCGTTACCAACGAATACGAAACAATCGCCCAGCAAACGTTTGGCTGTATATACTTTTTATTCATAAAAAGAAAGAGGAAGAAGATGCATAGATCGCCAGGGATTTTTGGATGAACTTGCTGGCGAACGAAATGCGAATGACAAAATGAAAATGTTAGTGACTACACATATGGTAAAAAGAAACAACAACATTCATTTAAAGTGCAGCTGGAATCGACTTCGTTATTTAGATGTAAAAAGATAGGGACTATAGGAATGGAAAAAGCTGTTTTAAGTATAAAAACGTGGTCAAATTTTAAGTACAGAGGCAGAAGTCAAGACATCAACCCTACCTACAATATCTAATGTTTGTTAGGATATGTAGCAGTGTGTAAACACACAAAAAAAAAATATATTATCACTATCCTTTTAGTATGCTTCACATACAATAAACATCACCATGTAAATAAAAGAGACAATATGATGACTGATGGTGTCTGGCCGAAGCAATCCAATTATATACATATACGCATATATTTATTCATTCTTGTATTGTCACGCTTGCAACTGAACAAGAGTCAGTCGGGAAACAGAGCGCAAGTCAGGCGGACGTAATAAACGATATACCAAAATTGCAGTACCGACTCTTTATTTAAAAAAAATTGTCTAAAGATATTTGTTTTTTACCCGACTGGACACAGTGTTTCGCGCGTATCCTATGTACGTTCCTACGTGACGCCCTGTAGCCCAAACGGCTTGACCATTTTTGAATAGTGAGGTGCCATTAAATTCGTATTCTTTCCCGGAGTGTCATAGGCTAAACAAATACATATAAAAATATAAATTAAAAAAAAACCAACTGTCACACAAATGTCAGTGAGAAATGTCAAGATATGGAATACACTGAACTGTGAAATAAATGTGTCTTGTTCATATCTTTTTTGACAGTCAGTCGGCTTTTATGGTTTTTTAAATTAACTTTTTTTTATTTTTTTTTTTTTCATAATCAGGAGCAAGAACGAGACATTAAAAATCCGAATATGAGACGTTGTGGTGATCACCTTAGAGTACAGATGTGATCGAAATAAGCCTACAAGTTTGGAATGGTTCGGATATTTGCTTTTATTTTGAGATAATTTCATATTGCACTTGATGAACGAGAACCATTTAATTGATAATCGTTCTTAGGGAAGAGTTATTTTCGTTGAGGAGGGCCAGGCAGCTTTCTGCTTAATGTCAGCATCTCAATGCTATATTTAATCAGTCACACAAAGGTCGACATCTCTAACTACTCAGAATTTATCACAACACAGAACGACTCCGAAGTCCACTTAGTCGTCTGTCATACCCTAGTAGGTCATGCGACATATACACAATAAAAATTCTATAAGACAAAAGAGAGATTTTGAAAATAGCTAGTCGGTATTCCTTTTCACTTACACAATATTGTCAACTGAATATCCATGGAGACCCGTTCCTTAACTCCATTATCCGCTGAACACTGATATATGCCGGCATGATGTCGGTCGACATTTTCCAAGATTAGTGTTGAACTATCCGAGAGATGTGTTGGACCCGAGAATACGTCCTTCTTAAACCAGAAAATCGTTGGCACCGGATTCCCAGATGCTTTGCATTCCAATGTTACCGTACTGCCCTTACGTGCTGTCACTTGTCCATTGTGTGGCAGAGCTCTCAAAGTGGGCGGAACTGTGTATCCGAGCGCCGCAACAGAGTAGGGATTCGCCCCAAATTTTCAAGTGTAATCCACCGGAAATGAAAATTTTAATACGAGAAAATATTTAGACAATTTTGCGATTCATTTGTACGTTCGTTCTCAACCTGGTCGACAGAGGGAGGACTCTAAATATGTAAACGCTAAACTGAACACTGGATTTGTGCAGTAGCCATCCACTATCGCTGGGTGGTTCAGTTCTTACCATCCCTCTGTCAGGGGTAGTTGAACAAAAAAATATACATATATATAAAATTTAAAACGGTAGCGATGCTTACCCAAAATCTCGACCGTGTGGACTTGGTCACGATTCTCCTGGTCCCCCAATTGGCAGATGTAATCGCCGGCATCTTGAGTCTTCACACCATTTATCTGCAGATTATAGTCACCGACAATTTTAAATCTCGAATCCCGAGAGATTTTCAAATGTCCAGCAGTTAGGACAGATGATCCTTTCCGCCAGAGGAGAACGAAGGAGCCAAGATTTTGAACCTTACATGGAAGTTCAATGGTTTCGCCCACAATCACTTTGTAAAGATGGCCCCGGGAGAGGAATTTCGGTGCTATTGTCGGATTGTCATTGTCGGATGGAGATAGAAATGATCCCACAGGTTGATTGTGTGCTGTAAAAAAAAGAAAAAGTAGGGTGTTGTATATATGCTAATGGGAGGGAACAAGTAATGGTTGCGCTACAAAGACAAAAAAATGTTCAGGTCATCGATTTGTTTTCCTGCAAAAAAATATCTCCAATAAGATTGAATGTTCGGTTTGAAGAGAAAGAAAATTTAAAAAAAGAATATTAACGTAGTTGTTATTTATTTAAAATGCTTCGTCGGGACAGAGATATCGCTTTTCTTAGAAAAGGTTCGTTGAATTGTGTTTCAGAAAGCTTTGACGGGGTATTGGATTTTTAAGACTATTTTTGAATATTATGGGAATGAATTTTTTTATTCAAAAATTTGTCAGTATTTTTTAAAAACGGTACAAGTACCGTCGATTCTCGGAAAAAAGGAAAAAAAGCTGACACAAATATTTCGACCGAGATTGTGATATAACGAGCAAAGAGGATTGAAAAAATTCAGTAGGCCATGAGCTCCTACAGGGTGTACCAAAAGGGGGAGAAAAAAACAGTGAACCCATGAAGTATATATATAAACTTCCTTTTGGGAAATATATCTAATGGTTGACCGTTGACGTCAAATGTCAATCGATAGCCCGGCATCCATTACTACATGTAGAGTTTCTAAGATATAATTATACACCTGCAGGCAGACTTGATTTAATAGCTTTAGAGTCATCTATGTGGGCATACGACCTACGTTGTCCTTAAAGCACGAGTTGTTGAATTTATGAACAGGCATTACATGCCACGCGCTGAGCATGTAGACTGAGGGGACCCATCCAAATTCACCTAAGGACAGAAATTATAAAGGGTTTTTCAAGAAGGACGGGTTTATGTTGAAATTAAACCAGCTGTGTGTGAGATATTTACGAAATTCTTTTTTTATTTAAAAGGCCCATGTATATGCCGTCGTGGCTTCCCTTAGTGGCACAGATGCGAGTAGTGCAATTTTTAATGACACTGCCGTATAGATCCGGTTTTAAGGAATCAGTCGATTGCGGCTTATTTGCACAAACTTGCGACTTCAGAAAACGCAGAAAAAAGTCTGACGGGTCAATAGCACTATCTTGGTGGCCAATTTACATTACCTCTGTAAGAGGCCTCGCCAATGGCATTTTAAAAAAAGTACCAACTAAAGACACCGCCGGCCAATTTCCGCAATATACAGTAACTTCTTGTAGAAGTATTACCTCCTGGCGAGCCGGCTGTTTTGAATTTAACCACCAAATATAGGAGAGTCGACTTTAAAGGTCCACGTCTGCCGTAAAATGGACGTTTGCACTGACAAACACTTATTTTGATAATAAAATTTTATCATTTGGACGAGCTGCTTTGTCTTGTAACTTGCCAATGTGATTTGGCATCAGTGATAAACCACAGATTTGACAGACGCCACCAAAACAACATGGCCGCCAAAGGCTGTCAGCAATGCGCATCGTATGTTCGTACTTACCTATTACTCATACGGACGGTCGGCAATGGCCTTTAGAAAAGGAATGTAAAAACCGAACAAAAATCAAAGTCTGCATCTCGAAAGAATACATGGAGGTGCGGAAAAAGAGACAGTATTGTCAACACTATCCACATGCATTATGGACAAAGTTGGGAAAAATAATCTCGAAAGCCTAACCCGCATAATAAAAACTTCCTTTCACTGGGCAAACTCCTTATAGCGTTGCATCAACTGAATTTCATGCTCAAACTAGCCTACTGTTCTGCACAATTAGCTCTCCTTATCGCCAGCACATCTTTCGCAGCAATATTGCATAGGACACTATAAAAATATACGCCCATTACAAGCTCGGTGACTTTCTCAGTTACGACGATGACGAGCAACCAAATCCAATCCGAAAGGAAAACCCTCAACCGCTCGACGAGGACGCAACAGAAACAGGAGGAAAAATTATTTCCTCCTTTCAATGATTAATAAATTGATAAATTGAAAACTCTCACGCAAACAATTAATTAAAAAATTCCATTCCACCCGATACACGTACAAATACCCACTGTGCACACAGCTCTACTCCATCCATACCATATACGCCAACGGATGAGGGCAAAGTTTGTCCAAGTGACGTCGCCTAGTTAATCTATGACCACTAATCTAATTCGTTATTTATATCGCGCGCAGTATGCCTACGAGAAGGTGCGATATGTGGGCATAGCGTCACCCATCCAACAGCGACAGCTACACACAGTATCGGCTTCCATTTGAAAAAGTACACAACCTCATACACAGTCAAACACCCATCCTAGTGAAATTCTTGGTTTGCGTGTTTTTAAGTTCTTCAACCAAAAACGAGAAAAGAAGAAAAAAAAAAAAACAGGGAAACGTGCCACGTCTCGTACCTCAGGAGATTGATCCTTTCTCTGTCGGTCTGCTTTCGGTGTGTTATGTAGGTACATTCTAAGGACAAGCACTCTGCGTGCACACAGAACGTTTCAGGCTTGATGCATGGATTTTATACCCGGTTGGGTGTCCGATGTTGAAATATATGCCTGCATTAGTATGCACCGCAGGTGGCATGCCACAGCGCACCTCTTTGTGCCTGCTACGCTTTTATGTCAAACAATGCATATTTAATGTGACATTTGCTCTCTGGCGGCGGTGCCACCGGAATTAAATGGCGAAACGTATTATTTGTTCGCATGACTGCAAGATAAAACATTATTAGCATGGAGGAGATTACATGTTTTTTTTTTTCAAAAATAAATTTCACCTAGTTTATAGTAAGCATCGTGTTTTGTGATTGTGATAGTGTAAGAGCGCGGTAATGCGTGCGACTTGATTTTGCATAGCTAATTGGGGAGGGCGCTCTCCTTTTAGACTCTACTTACTGTAATGACATTGATTGTAAGTGGATTTGAAGGACGACGAGTGCACCTTATGCACTGAATGACCTGTAAATCAATGCACACTGCATGGGGGCAACACTCAACAATTGCGTATGGGGCTGTTATTATACAGACGTTGTTAGAAGCAGTTTGGCTGTTAAGTAGCAGCTGGCGCCCAACGTGGGGTATTCTACTTGTGCATGCAATTGCGTTTGTTTATAAGTGCTAAGTGATCAACGATTTTTTATGAATTAGCTCGATACATATGACAAGATTGAGAAAATTTTCAATGGCGGATCCATACTGAGTTGCATCTACAAGACTGCCTGACAAAAATAATACGGTACATGTTAAGACCGAAGCAAAGCCACAATCCGATTGATATCCACCTTTGAACTACAAGTACAAATGGCGGGCAAAAGTAGCAGGTCCCTAGATGGATCCGGTTAACAGCAAAATGGTAGTAGTACCTTCAATGGAACGAACTGGAAGCTTTTAATAATTGTAATGACAGATCTATCATACTACGACAGAGACGCCACTAAACAAGTAGACACTTTAGCCTTCCTAAGCCCTTTTGGCTTATGGCGCAGTGGCTTAGTGGTTAGTGTGTTGGACTACTAAGCGAGGGGTCCCAGGTTCGAATCCCGCGAAAAACCCAAATTCCAACTTAAGGTTTTTTCACTGCGCCACCTCTCGCGAACGTCTGACAAACATCCGAGAGTATAACTGTCATGAAAGAGCTTCTCAATTGGCCGTTTGGACTCGGCATAAAATTGTAGATCCCTTCCATTCGTCCCAAAAAATAAAAAAAAAACTCACACAAGACGAATGGTTGTGTGAAGCTAGGCTTGGGTCCATACGGACCTGTTGCGCCAATTATTATTATTATTATTATTAAGCCCTTTTGGCTCAAGTTCTATCATGGTTGTTCGCTGTAAATAAATGTTTAGTTTATATCAAGATTTTTGTATGTTTCGGTTTCTTATAGCCTCAAAAGGCAAATCCGCTGTTCAAATGGAACGAACTGGATGACCTTGAGTTGGGTTTCTATTCCATGAGGACGGTCAGAATATTAGGAGTCAGGCATATCAAATTGAGCTCTATTTCCTCCTTACAGCTGCACACTCAAATGACGTCAAAAGCCCCAACATTACATTAGGAATAGAACCAGCTGACTACAATCATCCTTCAAACAATAAAATCCTCCACCTATTCGCCTATCTAATGCCATCTTAACGGCTACAATAAACCTGCCAAATGCTAAGCTGATAAATTCCTTGAATTCTAATTTCCAAATTAAAACCTCCGACACAAGAATAGATACAAATGCGCGACTTAACTGCGTAAGAAAAACAAATTATCAGCCTTGATGGTTTGGCGGTAGTCGCCTCGAGCCCTCCTCGTTTTGACAAAGAAATTCATCAAAATATCTTTTAAGCCATTTAACCTTTATACTAGCACTTTACCACCCCTAAATGGTTATTTACAATCGTTAAACTGAATTGAGGCCATCACGCGCGTATATCCCGTATTTTCATTCAATTTGAGTGGGTGAACGACTGTGTGTGTGTGCTCGCGAGATTCGGATACTAATTGAAAGGAAAAGAGTAACAGAAAACTAGCGATAAGCCCCCGCACAAGGATATCACTCTCATTATTGCCAAATGAAATAAACATCGTTCCGCACCGTGTACATGGTGAGTATCCTTTTTTTTGTGTTGAGGGAGTGTGCGTAAAGACAACTATTTGACAGTCGGATGGGAATCAATAGAAACAAAACAAATTATTTCTCCATCCATTTGGTTTATGACCCCGAGGGTAAACCCGCAACAATCAAACTGAATACAGGATAATAATAATAACAACAAGGAGGAGGGGAACCGATCCTATTCTGTTTAAGCGATGCGGTGGAAACTTGGTATTTGCATCGGCATCAGCTGGCGTAAATTATCAATATCCATGAAAGACAGCCCTCCCTCCTCCGCCTTCTCCGTCGCGCTGCTGTCTCTCTAAGTAGGTTGATCCTTTATTATCATTTTTCCTTTGCATGTTTATTTCCTCCCAATACAAAGGATTGTTACAAATGCGTGTGGTGCAAAAAAAGGGTTGAGCTACTGATAGCGATGGTGGGCCATTCGCCACCCAACACTCCTTAGCCGATAGAATCCTCGCTCCCCAGTTGGGGGGTTTATTTACTTAATGTCCACGACAACGGACCCGATGAGCTTAAGCAAACGGAGGTAGGGATTGGCCTTAACCCTTTCGAGTCCTAACACTGCCAGCGTCTCTTCCCATCCGCTTGTTATCTGCAAAGTTTTGACTCATAACTGACAAGAGCTACATTATTGGGTGGGAGCAGCTATGACTACTGCCACTCTAGATGGCGGTGTTAGCGGTGAGGTGTTAATTAATTACATCTCGCAGTAAACAATATCCTCTGCCCGATGAGTCGCAGTGCGGCTGCTGGGGCTGGATAAAGGGTTATAGCCGTATGTAGATTTAGTGTTTGGTAATGGTGACCTTTTTTAATTATTTTATTCGTTTCAGGTTTTGCCGGTTCTTTCTGTTGCCGTTATGCCTGGTTCCCTTACCGCATGTTACGTTATTATAATGGGGTACTTTGCACACCATTTATATTCCAAAACAACAACCGTCGAGCATTAGATGGGCTTAAGCTCACACACACAACACCCACGGTCGAGACTTGCAGGCGAAAAAGGGATTTTCTCGAGAAATTTTATGTGTCCTGTGTAATTAATTTAAATCATTTTATGCTCCGGTGACACTTCGAGTTGATCCCATGACAGTTGCTGATGATTCACTCTGTTTGCATGTGCACATTGTGGTATAGGTATATCGAGAATAAGGGTTTGTTTTATTTTGTGTCCTGTTCGGTTGAGTTTGTTTCGGGTGTTCCCTTTTGAGAAATTAGAATTTAATTTGTAGTTGATAAATGAATTTGTCATATGGAAGGACCGTAAGTATTGGCATTAGCCTTGGATAACTGGTTGGATTCGTAATGAGGCAGTTGCCTGAGGTAGCTGTTTGTTCAATGTATATATATACATGTTCACTTGTGGATTGTCCTTAATATATTGGAATAAATTAAGAATGGGTGTGTTAGGTGGGAAGGTGGATATAGGCCGTATGAGTTGCCCTTATCACAATTTGACATTTCGGTGGCGTATGCGTACTATTTTAAATGCCGAATTTTTGTTCTTTGGATAAAGCCCATTAAGTAGTTGTTTGGCGTTCACCAAGTATGATTATAAATGATGTGTATCCATCAAACTGTCGAAAATGTTCGCCTGCATCACTTTGAGAACACTTTGACAAAACGGAAACATTTCGAAAAGGGCCGACCTTATGTGTAGGTATAGTTAAATACATTATTCATTTTAGTATCAATCGGCGTGTGCGGCATTTGAAAAATAAAGTGCACGACTGGGTCAAACAAAACTTTCTCGTTGATTAAAAGTTTGGTTGGTTGTTTTCTTATTTTATTAAATAGGTAGGTACAAATCTGAGAACCGATGTTAGTAAAAGGAATATGTAGTGTTCAATAAAATGCACTTTTGGGTTATTCATCTGATAGGCAGTACATGAAGTGGGAGTTTGATCTTGTAAGGAAGTGGTTGCAATTATTTTAAGGTGCATATTCAACGAGGTTGAAAAAAGTTTAATATTTGCTAAAATGAAGTACCTATTATTGTAGTTTTATTGGAAGAGGGGAGATTATAACAAAAATGTAGCATAGATACGTGAAAATAGATCGGGAAATATAAATAATTGAAAAAAAAAAACAGATTTTTTCGAACTTTTAGAAGTACGGGATCTTATTTCGAATACTGATTTTATCTTTAGTATGTGTTTTTATCAAAATCGCTGGAGCAGTATTTGTAAAATGTGGCAGACAAAACAGTACTACATATTGCAATGTTGAAAAATACTATTGCTTAACTATTTATATGAAACCCGAGTACAAGTTATTGTTCGGGATGTAAGCATTACTAGGTTTTTAAAGTGTCCTTTGAAATCGAAAATCGGGTTTTTGAGATATGAGCAGTTTTTAAAATTAGCGTTTTCGGTGAATTTTTTCGAATTGAAAATTAGGGGCGCAATAATTTTGAGAACATCAATTTAACTCTAAGTTTCCATTTTCGTCGAAATCGATGTTGCCGTTTACCAGTAAACTAAAGAAAACTAAATTAAAAAAAAAACGACTTTTTTCAAAAATCCATTTCATTATTTTATTTTATTATTATTTTCGTATAATACAGAGAAAAGCTGAGTTTTTCATTAAGTTGGAAATGACCATATTACCTTAGAAATTAATTTTTGTTACAATCGTATGGACCGTTTTCGAGTTGTATGTCCAAAGTTCAAAAGTACCGTTATTCAATTTTTTAGCGAAAATCTGAGTATGCAGTCGTGGTAACCTCACCTACTTAAGCTTAAATATCAATTTTGGTTGAAATCGTTAGAGCCATTTTCGAACAAATCAAACTGGTATGAAAATTGTATATGGGAAGTACCATTAATATTGAGGTTACCGTGCAAAAAAAAAATGTCCCCGAGCTGTGAGCCCCCAAACTCCAAATCCGAAGTGTGAACGAAATCCGGGTAGCCGTTTAGGCTGTAGGCCTCGGGACATACAGACAGACGGAGAGAATTTTGCCACCCACTTTTTTGAGTTTGTTTATTTATTTATCGTAATGTCAGAATTGATTAACATCTCATAACAAATATACATGTTAAATGTAGAGCTTAACAATTTTCGTTTTCAAGCGAAACATCATCCAAATTTAAGCTCCAAATCCTTCCACACTAAATGAACATTAAAATGAAAGAAAATCGCAGGACAGTCCTCTAAAAAGATTTGAAGAACTTGCAAATTGCAGCTGTACCTTTTTACGACTTTAAAATTTAAAATTCTATTCAAAAATGGGTCAACACACTGTGACAGTATTAAAAAATAATGGCCAAAGTACCGCGACAAAGAGCCAATGCCTTTCATTCAGTTGAAGAACCCAACTTTTACTTAATTTGATTCCTCACTCAAGCAGTTTTCTTTCTTCATAGACTCACCTCATCTGGGCACTTTCCTGAAAATATAAGTTTCTTTAATTCAGCTTCCTCTCTAGTACCGTACCAAGAATACTTCGGCAGTGTGAGGTAATATCAAGGGTGGTGTCTTGTATTTTGGTGTCTGGACCATAAACGTAAATTGGAAGATATGCTTAAGCGACAGACGTATGTTTGAAATGTGCTTCTTCTATTATTTCTTCTCTCACCTAACACGGCAACTTATTGGTTGCGTTTAAAACTCTAAATCTTGCGTTTAGAGTTTTAAACGCAAGATGATGTTATCTACTCAATAAGAAGCAACAATATTTAATCCCAATAAAATTGGATGGCACAAGGATCGCCAAAAACTGACCATACGGCGACGAGTGAATCCAACCCTTAAGGGAGTTGCAAACCCACTTGTGGACGAAGGTCTGAATGAGCAGATTAGAGACATTTTAGAAGAAAACGCAGCTGGCTCAGCTTATTAAGCTGCCCAATGCAAGTTGTGCCAGAATGTTCAGGAAGTGTTATATTTCCGTCAGGAGCATAGTTACAGCCTTTTCTTTTAGCTTTTTCCGAACACTCAAATTGCAGATGGAATTTCTAAAAAAAAATCTTAAACCTCTTTGCAATGAGCTGCATAATTTTAGAATTACCAAATAAATTTAAAAATAAACTTAGCCTTGGTGGGTGTCAAAAAAATTTTGAACTACCACACTTTGGACGTATTCAGCTACCGATTTTAGTTGTCAGTAACCGATCCCACATATACTTGTAGCAGTAGATATCCAAATCCATTGTCACCTCTTCAGTCCGCATAAGCCCATTTAATGCAACTTTCAAAAACACACTACACCTTCGCAAACTTGGCATTCATTAAACCCAACGACATAAAAAAGGATCAAAATCACTTTGCACTTCGTTATCTAAACCATATATACGTGAAACAATACAAAAGCACTCTTCCAGCTGGTGGTAGATCCTTTTTTTCCTTTCACAATGAAATCATAAAAAGGAAAATTATTCCTAAACAGGTACACACACACACTCGATGTCATAAAAATTTCTCTCTAAGCAGCACTTCTTCCTCATCACGTTCCCAGTTGTCGGTTGTCCTATGTACAGCTTGCATTCTGCTAGATTACGCTTGGTCATAACGGGGGAACAACACAAAAAAAAAAAAAACTTCGAATGACATTACATGCACACACAACAGCACGGGAGGGAATTTTCTTGTGCAACATTTAACATAACTTTCATCTAAGCACAGCACAGACGAGCACAACTAGCAGTACACCTACATACACACACAAAAGTAAAGGAAATCCCCTAACACGGCAAATGCTTACTTCCTGATTTATGCATGGCAAATTGTCGGGAAGAATGCTTATTTTGTGTCCTACCACCCCATTCATCCTTATCTCTTGTACTCCCCTCAGACGCAGTCGGGAATGTGGGTGGTGCAGTGCGGTTCTAAGTAAACAATAAATCACAACTGCATTCTTCTTCTACCCCCTGTAATGTTGTTGTTTCAACAAAAAATATATACGAAACTCACCATTTTGTATATTTACAAAAAATATTATCAAAAGTGCAAATAGCTCGCTGGTGTACTTCCACGAATATAGTTGCATTGTGTCAGTGCAATTTCTTTCGAATGTCCTGACGTCTTGTTTCCTGTAAGAAAGGAGTAAGAGAAACAGAAAAAAAAATGGTTACGTTATCTAATTTTTCATACCACTCAAGATTTAGAGATAAAAAAATGATTCTTTGTCGTGTGTGTGTGAAGAAAGTGGGGTCATTGTGCTCTGATATGGAATGGTTTGGAGACAGAATGAGATAGAGTCGACTAAAGCCATAAAGCGACGATAAGTTGGAGTTATGACGCAACATCTGGTCTCGTTGTTCGTCCTTTTGACAAATATAATCAACGGAGCGTAAACTACTTTTCTTGGAGAACGCATTTATGCAACGAATACACATACGTACCTACGAGTGAACCTTAGGGGAGATGAACGATTGTTTTCACTTATTCCAGGGTGGTTCAAATAGAGAGGTCAATCCGTCCGCAGGGAGTGATTGCTTGATTCCCTATATCAGGAGATACATAATACGTGTGAGAGACATTCCATTCTTGATGTTGAGGAGGTGGAAAAAATGTGATTGGTTGGTTTTGTCTTACGGTAGCGACATATTTTAACAATAGTAATTTAGAAGAGGGTTGCATTTAACTTTGCTCCATTCGTTTATAGTGTGAAACTCCTCCATCTGTGTAGAATGAGAATGGGTATGGCGTGCCGCTGCTTCAATAACCTTATCTAGGCTTTTGACGTTAGAAATGTACTAGGACAGGAGTGATGGCCCAGTTTTTGACTTGCAATTTCTTAGAAATACTACTACAGAAAATTAAGCGGAACTCAAAGGTCCACACGTATGGTTCACTCAGAGGACACCAATTGGACAGCTGTAAAAAACTTCTGCTAATCGCAGTTTCTTTGGTCTGAAAAGGCAAGCAAGAAAGTGAGTAAGAAGAAAATGAACCTGTAAAGCTCCATCTCGAATAACTAAGCAGACCCTGCATAAAAGACCCTGATCAAACCAGTCCTAGGACTCTGTGGTTGGCGATATCCTTGTGTCGTTTCTAGAGAAAGATACCTGAACTAATGAACGAGCTTTGGAGGAGCTTTAACGGTGAACTAACTATACGATCTGTACAGCAATAGCATGGTGGTGCTGCTATGGGAGACGCCGTCATCAAAGTCTTGCTATATGCTTATGACCTCGTTATCCTTACAGATAACCCTCATACGCTGCAACTGTAGATTGATAAATTGAAGCAATACTGCGATAGCTGGGAACTGAAAATTAACACCCACAAGTCAAAAATAATGATTTTCCAGCATTCAAAACGTATCTGAAGACTACAGCATAAGAGTTGGCAACTGGCTGGTGAACCTATTGAGGTCGTTGATAAATTTAAATATCTAGGTCTCCTACTAACCCGCAATCTCGATTTGCGTCCACATGTGGAGGATAAAATAGTTAAGGCAAAAACAGCAATAAACCTAATGTGGTCAAGATTTTATTGCAACCAAAATGTTGACACGGCTTCCAAATTTAAAATATTTACTGCCACCATTAAAATGCCTTTGTTATGCAAATCAAATCTTCGGGCTTAAAAAAATCTAATAGTTTGAGAGCCTACAACGCTTCTTATCTTTAAACTTCCCACGACAGTCCCAAACTATGCCATTTACGTAGAATCAGGAATTCCTGAGACTTATTATAAAAATCTGAAAGCAAACGCGGCCTACATTGTAAAGGTAATAAAACGGTGCAACACCAATCTTCAGAACCAGCTACTAAGATATGCTTTTCGCTGCAAATTAACGCCTTTGTGACTCGATCGATCTGTCAGCAGAATGTGGTGTGCAACTAAACCTAACTCTTGAAAATGTCAATGAATGGCAATATAAATTTTTTAATTGAATAGCGCAGATAGACGAACGGTTTTATGAGAACTGCCTGAGCAGGGCGCAAACCTGCGACTCTAGAAGCATATATAGAACTCTTAGCCATTCATTGGACACAAATATGTATTTCTGCAATGAATTAACAACCTACGAAATCAGCATAATTTTCAAAATCAGAACTGAGACTTTAGGCCTAAATTTTGTACCGCAAAGACAGGACCTTCAAAGAACATGCGACCTCTGCAATTTAAATGTGCCGGAAGGCGTTTTCCATTTCCTCGCAGAATGTCCAATACTTCTCGAAATTAGGAGACTGTATTTCTCCAAGAGTTTTCTCACACTTCAGGAAGCAAAAGAATTGTTGAACGGTTTTTTGGTTGGAAGATGCTTTCGCAATATAGTATACATGTCTACAAGTATCGCAATTGCTTTTTGAGTATGTGATTTGCAAAATTGTACAATAGGGATTTTCGACAGGCGATTGCAGCAGCTACTGTGAGTCTCGAAGTGTCGCGATGGACTCTTTATGATAGTTGTTAAGTTATGGAATCAGCGGTATCAGAACTATTGAAGTCGACAGAGAGCAACGGACTATCGGTCAACCCAAACAAGACCGAACTCATCAAGTAGAGCAGAAGATACCTATAAGGTACAGAAATGGGAGCCACCAACATTAACAGGCATTCGTCTTAATCTCTTACCAGAAGCCAAACTCCATATAGGAATAATTTTGGGTATCATTTAAGGAAGATGGGCCTGGTAAACTGTGCCTAGAGGAATCTTGGCCAACGGCATATATACTGTGCCAATGTCGGTCGTTGACTGGCAGAAGAATGAGCATCTTGGAACATCACTGGGTCGAGTTTACACTGGGAATCGAATCCAGGAAAAGACACCCGACAATGGTGATCGGATTCGAATATCTCTCGAAATCTTTATGAAAGTGTCGTTGACCAGCCAGGTTGGCGTTCAATATTTTCCTTAATTATACCATCGATACAAACTGGATTTTGAGGCAACAGAAGAATCAATCCCTAAAAAGAAAAAGTTTTCCTTCACTTTTAACAAAGTCTATGCCTCTGCAAATTTAAGTGTAACAGAGATAACCAGGCTCTAGTAAAGGGTACTTTGCCTTAAACTAAAACAAAAGCGTAGTCTGTAAAAGTGTTGCCAAAATTGAAAAATAAGAGGTTAATTAAAAATATATAACGCACCCTTGTATATTGTTTCTAGTTTTCGGGCAGCTTTTTATTTCCCATTCTTCTCTTCTGATGAAAAAGATTGAATTTTTTAAGTCGTGCGTGCTAACTTGAGTTTCTGACTTTGCCTAGGGCACTTATTCCGTAACTTTTCAGATGACTATTGTCAAAACGATAGACTTCCAAAATGAGGAACCAAGTATTAAAATTACAAGTTTGAGAGCTTAATCGAGTTCATTTTCCAAAAATATAATGAAAGCTGAAGTTTGTCAAAAAATTCGAGCAGAATATAGCTTATTTTGATTTACAAAGTTTCAAAAACGATACCGTTAAGACGATCGTTGATATACGGAATCTGCTCAGAGGAGGGTCAATAGAATCTGTATGTGACCTCCGAGGTATGTGTTATAGCCATGTGATTGGCCGAGCCTCAAGGATGTATCGGTAGCATATTGAGGATTGCTTTTACCTCTTCTGTCGGCATTGTTCTTATCACACTCGTAAGGTCTATAAATGTGTGCCTCTGAATTGAAGACCTTGCCTTAAGTTTGTCCACTTTGTCTGCAAATCGCCACCAGGCTACATTCATATGTAAGTTTTGATCCAACTCCATTTTATCATTTAATTTTTTAATTCAATCTTTAAGGCCATGCATAAGACTGTGTTATAAAAGTTATGGGCATTACAAATATATGGACTCTTTCGCTCCCAAAGCTATAAGACTCAAAACTAGTTGGTCGGACAATGGTTGGGACAATTGAATGTGTACTTAAAGTAGATGTGGATCAACATTGTAAATGGCTTGTAAACCAAACATCAGTAGCTTACAATTCTGAAAACTCATTGCCTACGGAAAAGCACATGAGGCTACAGCTCCAGTAGTGTATAAGTTAACACCACATAGTCATTTGCTGACGCAGCGGATCCCAGCACTTAATAGTCGTCGTCGCCGGTCATCTCAGACGTGAGCTCGGAACATGAGATCTTGCACAAGCTGCAAGATCGACATCGTTCGAGTGTCACGGTGCGTGTGGTGGCTTTCTATGGTTTGAATATATTTTTATTAGCAAGCGCAGTGGCTTAGTGGTTAGTGTGTTGGACTACTAAGCGAGGGGTCCCAGGTTCGAATCCCGAGAAAAAACCCAAATTCCAACTTAAGGGTTTTTTCACTGCGCCACCTCTCGCGAACGTCTGACAAACATCCGAGAGTATAACTGTCATGAAAGAGCTTCTCAATTGGCCGTTTGGACTTGGCATAAAATTGTAGATCCCTTCCATTCGTCCCAAAAATAAAAACTCACACAAGACGAATGGTTGTGAGAAGCTAGGCTTGGGTCCATACGGACCTGTTGCGCCAATTATTTATTTATTTTATTAAGTTAGTCTTAAGTCAGATTCGATCCGAGCTATACTCGTTTGTAATATTAAAGTAAATAAAATGAATTATTGTTCTAACGAACATAACAAAACTTATACAGCAATGTGTATTGTATTGCTCTAAGCTTGCTAAAAACTACATTCGAGACGATAGCAGATTTGAACAAATGTCGATAATGCTAAGACTGTGAGCGGAATTGTAGGGGGTTTAATGCCTGTTACCAGTTGGCGTAAAAACTGTCCTATAAATTTCGATGAAACTTCTCTTCAATTAGCTGTTTGGACTCGTCATAAAATTGCAGATCCCTTCCAATGGTCCCACAAATTAAAACAATTGAAAAACTCAAACAAAACGAATGGTTGTGAGGAGCTAGGCCTAGGGTCCCTACGGACCTGTTGCGTTAAATATTTCCTTCGCATATAAATAAAATTGGTGTAGTTCTGTTCGACCTAGATTGAATTTGACGGCATGTCTTTAAATGCAAAAATCTTAGAAACTGTTCAATATATTCTGGTGCATTTTTCATACATAGGCCTATAGAGGATACCTAGGCTTACAATCTCTACTTTATTTCAACTATATGTCTTTATAAATTTTGGAAAAAATTGGACAAGAGTAATTTATTTTTTCGTTTCGTTTTGCTTTTTTCTTTGTCACGCTTTCCGTTCGAAAATACTGGGAGCATTTAAGTATAGTAAATACCAGCTTATAGGGGACATCTGCAGGTACAACTTAGGATATCCAATAACTCGATAACTTAAAAGGTTTTTAAATAAAAAGACAAAAATTGAAACATTTCTGCGATTTTCACATGAGTGAGTAGATATGCAATTCATTCTCAAATCAAACATACTAACTGCGCAATATTATATTGACATCTCTTTTAACCCTATTTTACTCCTGTGACGGAGAGGGAGACAGTCAGAGGCAGTACGCTGTGTGGTTTCGCAAATATGTAGGAAAGGTTTGTTTGTCTCTTTTTTGCTTACGAAATAAAATGTCTAGAAAGAAATGTCAAATAGTTATAAGTACCAGTGATACCAGATCGTGGTATTATTACATTAGGGGATTTAAAAAATTCCCAGTGATACACGTCGTACTATTTATAAATGCTACTTGCAATCAAGATGAGGCAGTAAATTACCCGGTGGAGTTTTTAAATAGCATTACAGCCCATGGCCTTTTTGCTCATAAAATTGAATTAAAAATTGGAGTTCCCATTATGTTGCTTTGCAATCTGAAACTCCCAAGCTTCGTAATGGTACCATAATGTGAGTGATTTCGTTACAGAAAAACGTTAAAGATGCGTTAATTTTAACTGAATGTGGTAAAGGAGATATGGTATTTATACCAAGAATACAAATAATTCCCAGCAATTATCCATTTCAGTTTAAACGGATTCAATTTCTTATTAATGTTTGTTGTGCCAGGGCAATGAATAAGTTAGAGGGTCAAACTTTAAGAAAAGCTGGAGTTGAATTAATCAAGAATTGCTGCAGCCACGGGCAGTTATATCTTATATGTAGCGTGCTCCAGGGTAAATAATGCAGGAAATATTACTATCTCAGCCGATAGAAACAAAACTTCTAATATAGTATACAAAGAAGCATTAAATTAATAAAAGAGTGAGTTAAATACCTATTATAAAATTATTTTCTTTCATTTTCATTGTCCAAGGAATATTAAATTGTTGCTGATTAGTTCAACGACCAGGTGCAATGCGATGAAGGCAGAGTGGACTCAGTCTTTGGGATGTTTTTTAATACGGGCTCAATTCCCTTACTATTGCATTATACGTCTGCAATGTCTATCGATGATTCTTCTTTGAGCGATTATCAGCAAATTTAAAGCAAATTTAAAAAAAAAATTGTTTCCATCAATTGTTCTGAAACCACGTTTTGCACGGACGGGTACAGCTAGTTTTTTAGTAACAACTGTCGTACGTTTAGCAAAAATGTTGATAATTCCTCTTATGCTCAGCAAACTTCTCTCCGCATAAAATCCTAGGGTCCTTCCATTCGTACTAGAAATAAAAACGAATGCTTTTGTGAGGCTAAACAAAGGGTGCTATGTGGAGCAATAGTTTTGTTTACGGGTACATTTTGAAAGCAAATTAATAGTTTTACCGATACACTAATTTGTAAAAGGTATTTGCCTGTGACCTAGTATGGACCGTACCGATTGCGGCGTTATTTCAAAACTGATTTTAATGAAATTCACGACTTATGATAGGTGAATTCATGTATGTAAATTCTCGAAAGAATCATTTGGTCGCAAGCATTAATTAGGTACTTGATAAATTAGGGAAAAAGTGTGATGGCAATTTTATAACCTGAGATAATACAGTTAGAATCCATTCAAAATCGCAATAAATTCAGTTCCGCACTTCGAATCATTATTATTATTATTATTATTATTATTTATTAACTAGTAAACAAAAATGTACAAGTTAATCTTAAACTAACAGCACTAGCTCCAAGGTTTACGGCTGGGATATAAAAATTATATATCTATATAAGTGATGATTTAAATATATATGTGTAGGTTTTTTTTTTGCTCTAAATGTGTTTGTGGGAGAGCGTACGGGGTGGCAGGATTGTGCGCTCGAGAACACTCACCTCTGCCATCATCGAGCGCTCCCCCGTATAAAGAGTCAAATGGCAAGTTCAAATACAATTCTCTAGTTTGACATTGCAAGACCATACTTTGTATATATTGTATAGTTTCTCAAAGAGTTGTTTCATTTTGCTGCATTCGGCTGTTTTATGGAGATGGTATTGTTCGTCAGGCAGATGTGACAGGTAGCGGGCGGTTCGTTCTTTAATAATTGGCTGTTAGTTATCCAGGTATGTCCAAGTCTCAGACGTAGGAAGCATCTGTTTATAATGGGTGTTGTATTTGTGGGATAACATGGTGGAGACCCCTCTGGATTTATTGAGGCATAATGCTGGATATAGGTAGTCCAGTTTTCTTTTTCTTTTTGACGCCAGTATAAGTTTATGATTTTACCTAGGTCTTTTTTGTATTGGGGCATATGGAAACGGATTTCGCTTCTCGATCTGCTGATTCATTGCCTTTAATCCCACAATGTCCTGGGATCCAGAGCAATTGTATTTTGCTCCTTGTGAAATCAAGTTGTCTCTGATTTTGTTGATGTAAGGTGTTCGATTTTCTATAGCTGTTAGTGTGGAAAGACTATCAGTAAAGATGACGGCTTGTCTTTCAAAAGTTACCTGCTTTACTGAACACTGATGCATTTTCATGATGTCGTCATAATGGCAAAGTGAACGTGTCTCGCTCTACCGAGTCTAAGAGAAATACCCCAAAAAGACATTATTTTACTAGAATGCGGTCAAAATTTGGCCTCGGAATTTCTCGTATTTAGTTCCACTGCCTTAAACTCTCAATCGGATTAAAGACATTGCATATTGAAAATAATTCCTAAGTTGTCTTGCAAATCTCGCCAGCTAGTATAACATGGATACAAAAGTCAACCAAGTCGCAACCAACAACGGGGGAAATAATAGATGCAGATCTCTTCTAGCGACACCCTGCATAATGCATTCCACTTTAATCATAGCACAAAAAGGGATCAACAAATTTCAAAATTAAAGAAACAAATTTAGAGAGAAACACTTTTCCCCAGAGATGCAAAGCGTACTGTTCGCCCTCACACAAGAGCGCATCCAACCGGAATGCAGATATGCACACATAGATCCCTTCCTAAAGGATGAATACAATTTAAATCTCCTAAATGAAAGCTGCTCACCTAGTTTGGGGGATCTTCCTTTCTGTTCGACTGAAAATTATTCTATGATGCTTGCGAGCGCAATCTTAGACACAGTCTGACTCCCAAGTGACCAGACTACTTCACCAGGTTTTGTATCATCTTCACACCAACAAAGTAAGAAGGATAAAAAAAAAACACCCCCCCCCCCCCTCCAACCCCATTTGGTTGTAATTTTTAATGTTGCTTGTCGTTGTCACTGACGTTGCTCGTGATAATATTGTTGTTGCCGCCACTACAACTGACGTTGGTAGGAGCACTTCTTTATGGAAGGAGTTGTAGAGCCAAAAGTACTTGGATGACTGTTTTCGTATGAAAATCCATTTATCTTTGTGCAAGCACCATACTATGCTACAGCATAATATTCAGCGTGTGTGCCGTTCTTGTCCTTGTCCTTAGAGCATGTAGTCCTCACATACTCGTAGATTCTCATGTCGTATATATGGTATCTTTAGTGTAATGAATTACAGTCTAATGACATCGCCCATATTCGTGGTGTTTGCAGCGCGCAGGGTCCTTGTGTGTATATTGCTTCTGAAGATTTTGTCTATAGCACAGAAGAAAATTGAGAAGAGTTGAAGGAAAAGTTATCGCTAAGCCAAGTTTAATAGTGATTCGTTGGGGGAACGACAAGAACTACAAGGACGACGATGAGGACGAGCGGCCAGGATTAATGGGCTTCTGATGGTGGTGGGCTGCTCTCGTCGTTTTTCGGTATCCAAGCGAACGATGTTTTACTAGTATTAATAGTTCAGTTAATGGTTGAAGTAACTTTCTTGTGGCTACCATGAGTTTCTTGACTTTGCGCTTCAGTTGTGGTGGTCGGTTGTTGGTTTCTTTTTATTTGTTGGTCTGACGAAAATTTGTGTTTTCTTTATTGAGTTGAGTCAATCTAAAAATGGTCAACATGAAAAAAGGCTGACAACGAATGAGTAGAAGTTAGTGAAATTTTGTTTTCAATTAGCAGAGTTTAGTATCTGTTACTAGAACTCGAGAAACTCTAACACAAGTCGATGTAAATAGCTTTGAGAAAGCAAGCGAAAGAGAAATTCTTTACCCAGTCATAATAAAGCAAACGGAGAGAGGAATATTATCAAATATAGTGATAGCTTCAGAACATTTAAATATATGAGCTATATAAGCTACAACTGCAAGTAACCGCTCTTAAAGTCTATATCAGCACAAAAAGGATATAATGAGGACTTCTAGAAGGTAGGGATATAAACAATCTGTCAATCTATGTTCTCACATTCAAAATTGGTGGAAGCTAGATGTCTAGTTTTTCTACTAGAGACTGTGTTTTACCTACCACATTCAGAGGTCATCGTGGTAACAGAGGGGAGGAGTGTATTCTCCGCTAAGAGAGAAGGAGACGAATTTTCCCGATCGGATCAAATGGGTCTATAGCGGTATCCAATACTGCGCCAGAGTGTTGGAAAAGAGATGGCGTTGTATGAATGCGAATGGGGCCGCTAGGCTTCACTCGAACACACGTTGTTTTGATGAAGAGTGTCTTCCAAACCTATCATATTCGCTAAGGATAGAGAAGAGGAAGGAATGAGAGAAGCTATAGATCGAACAAATGAAAATGTGTTACTTCAGGAGAAGTCTCCAAAGATTAGACCAAAAGGCAGAAAGAACGTATCAAGGTCAAGCCAAGTCAGCAGGGCACGACAGAGACCGGTAAATATAAAACAGGAATCTTGTATTAGAGTTACATCAATGTTGGGGATACGGGAAAATTATACCTCATTTTTCATGGTGAGAACTATTGAAACTCTGCTCAGGCAGAATGAACAATATCTGTAGCCGAGCCAACCAAATATTTCCATTACGGCAGTTTCTTGTGAAAACCAAAGGCCAGGTATTTAAGGTTTCTCAATCCAAATCAGAGGGATAACGCGATATAGATGGATAGAAGAAAACCTCGCCAAGGGTGATGGTGAGGTTCACAACACAACCCACAAGCACCTCAAACAACTTCGGCTCCACAACTGGAGGCAGTCAGCCAAAGACTGAGTAAGTAATTTTTGTTCAGGCCCAAGGTTACCCTGGACCGGACTGTAGTGAGTATTTAACAAAATTCATGGCGAATTTTATGTGCTTTTCGTTTGACTGTAATTATTTTTTTCAGTATATGTGATTTGCAGTCGTGAAGAGTGGCCGATAGCAATTTTTCATTGACCAATTTGAAGTTGTTTTTACCTATAAAAACATATTTTAAAACAATTGTTCAAATGTGAATAGACGAAGAAAATCGGCTAATTTGCTTCCCTAACGCCGGTGTACAAGCGTAGGAGGTCGTTGTGTACGTTTAAGAGTAAACACTCTAGCATGTAAGTAGAGGTTTTGAACGTCTCTGCAAAAGTGTCCTCCCACGACTGAATATCTCAAAAAAATAGCTTCGCCTCAGTTCATCTCTGTAGGAACCCACAATTTTGCATTGAATTACTGATAATGACTCGAAAGCAAGATACTCCATAATATGAGATACCTACTGTCTAGATACAGATATCTCTCCCATTTCAATGAGACTGCCATGCCCCAAGAGGTTCAAAATCATTTCAATATCCCACCAACATCCTAGCCATCTGTGGCATGAAGGACAACCAAATTTTATTCAAAATGCACACACTGCCCATCGACCAGTGTGCCATTTACCGAATAGATTACTGCAACAACCGATGTTTGTGAATGTACATCGACTGATTGGCATACGTTTCCGTTGGCATTTTAGACCGCGTATCCAAACATCGACTCAAAATGAATTGGCCATTGTCATGATATTAGAATCCGCTTTGATTTGAATTGCCTAACAAGGCAATCCTCCAAATTGGATAGTTCAACAAAATCATTATACTTATTCAAATAAAAGCAAAAACCCTCACAATCTGTGGATTTGTGTCAGCTGAAGCAGCGCATCCAATTGACCTCGCTGTAGTTGCATTATAAATAAAATTAAAATTCCCTTTTAATTGCATATTTTCAACTACACTCGTATGTTACATTTCCTTTCACTTCAGCGACAGCCAATCTGGTGCGCTTTTACAGAAAGTGGTTCCAAGGTCGACAGGTGAATTTTCTTTTTCCCCTGTCAAATCGGGATGTGACGTTAAAGGGATTATGCCATTGACACACATATATTAACGAAAAAAAAAAAAAATGAAACGTAAATTATTAAAGAGAAATGTGTCAAAAGTTGATAAAATAAATGGAATGCATTTATCCTTGAGCCGTGAAAAGCAAACAAGAGACTCCTTCAACCTGTGCATGTAGAGAGTGAATTTTAATTACGTGCAATATTTTACACCGTCAAGTGACATATTCGGAGCAAGCCATTACCACTTCAACACCGATGAGTCGGTTTTTTTTGCCACCATTTCCCTCTTCGTTTGTACCTTTTTCCAGCGTGAATTGGTGATGTATTATAGTTATGAAGATGTAGAAGACACAAGCGACAGGGTGCTCGTAGGCAAGCAGGGTGATCGATTTTGAACTTAAGGCGAATAAATTGTCAGACTTTTTTTTTACAAAGGTGATATGATATTTGCTGTTAAATATTTAAAATGGTGCGCAGTGGAGTAAGGTTGCAGCCATGCATTGAGCGACTGGAGAATGAGCAATTGCGAGACGACGCTGTCAAAAATTAAAACTTATAAAATCGTATGGCGGTGGCCACGTAAGCCGTGAGCGATTAGCAATTTTGTTATAGGCAGAGCCACGTCTCTCAATTGCTCATTCGTTAGTCACTTACTGCGTGGTTGTGCTTACTCGTATTTGACCATGTCAAAGAAATTCAAAGACCGGGAAAACAGAAAACACACCTAGAGCCTGCTCGGGCTGCTATACAACTCGTTAACGTCTGGCAAAGATCAAGAGCTTGAACTTCAAGGGGATATTTTTTTAACTTTTTTATTTATTTCAGTCTGCAGGAATGAAAAATGACGGCTCGTAGTTAGGTCAGTTTTTCTTATATAGTGTTCTTTTAAAAAGGGCACCTGGAGCTATAGTTTTTCTTCCTCTCTCCTCTGTATAATTTTTAGTGCAGTTTTCCTTTTCTCGAATGATTGTAGTTCAATCGGTACAAATTCTTGCACATACTGGGATTTACCAAAAAGAAGTTCAATTAACTCCAAATCACTTTAATCGCTAGATAAATTAACTAATACTCTTAATAAATCAAAATTAGCCAAATCTTCGAGTTTATCAGACATTTTAATGAGTTTTTGTACTACTTTTTTGAATTATGTATCTTTCATTTTTCATAGACAACAAAAGCCTTTCCTAACTTTTTCGAGAGTGTCCCTGTCTGAAAGAGAATTTGTCCCCAACATAACCATTTTGACAGTCCTTCCCATTCTTACTACGAAAGGAAAACAACAAACTCAGCCTATGATTTGTCCCCCTTGAAATCGTCACTTCAATGCGCCGTACTAATAAACAATTTAAGTCTCGACCTTAAATTTACGGAAGCTCACAATTGCGAAATATGTATGGGAATATACTCAATTGCCCAGTATTAACTCACTGAAGGAAACCATATTCGATTGCGGAAGCATAGCGAAACGCAGCTCGATTTAAATTGAAAGGTGGTGTACGATACGTGTCCTTCGGTCTTGACGTCAAATTTCCATTAATCTTAATCATCATTTTTGTACGAAGGGTGGCTCTCACTACACGATTTGCCTCCATATGATCGGCTCTTTCTTTTTGCGAAAACGCGTTTTTAGAGGAGGGCAAAATTAGACGATTGTCTGTTTGTAATTCCTTTGAATCGATATTTTCTGCTTCTCATACAAAATTAAATTTTCAGACATCCACTCATACCCCTAAAAAAATATAATTTCCTGACTGAAATGAGGTTAGGTTAGGTTAAGTTAGGGAATGAGGACATCTTAAGACCCCTTGTGATTGCTATCATATAGGAATGTAATTAAACAAACCTCAAAACAATGAAAATGAAAGTTGAAGTTCTGTTTAGGATCATAAATAATAATACACAAATTAACCGCGATCCAATATTTATGATGGACAAAATTAGCCTATCGTCATAGATTAAATTTTCAAAAATCCCCACAATCCAGCTCTGATTTCTTATTTTCACGGGTGAAAATTTTCGGGTAAAAAAGACAGAGGGAAATGTCAAAGTGAAGCGTCAAGACTTACGCAATTGGGGGGAAGCGCCATCTGTCATCGAACAACATAAATAATTTCGTTTTGATCTAAAAACGAACGGCAACAAAATTATTTCTATATTGTTCATACAAAAATACTAAAATCGCGATAAAAAAAACTGTGGGTTGGGGTAGGAATGTGAATACTTGGGGTTATATATATTTTTGGAGGCCAAATCTAAGCAAAAAATACAGAAAAACATTTTCGTCAAAAATAAACACCAAAAATGTTGTGGACATGGACACCCTCATCACCTAAAATAAATAAATAAATAAATAATTGGCGCAACAGGTCCGTATGGACCCAAGCCTAGCTTCTCACAACCATTCGTCTTGTGTGAGTTTTTATTTTTGGGACGAATGGAAGGGATCTACAATTTTATGCCGAGTCCAAACGGCCAATTGAGAAGCTCTTTCATGACAGTTATACTCTCGGATGTTTGTCAGACGTTCGCGAGAGGTGGCGGTATGAAATATACTTTACGACCGGTTCCCATACCTAACAAATTTCATAAACATCGGTCCAGCCGTTTCGGAGGAGTACGTTTACAAACACCGTGACACGAGATTTTTATATATATATTTAAAAAAAAAAAAATAATAATTGGCGGAACAGGTCCGTATGGACCCAAGCCTAGCTTCTCACAACCATTCGTCTTGTGTGAGTTTTTATTTTTGGGACGAATGGAAGGGATCTACAATTTTTATGCCGAGTCCAAACGGCCAATTGAGAAGCTCTTTCATGACAGTTATACTCTCGGATGTTTGTCAGACGTTCGCGAGAGGTGGCGCAGCGAAAAAAACCTTAAGTTGGAATTTGGGTTTTTCTCGGGATTCGAACCTGGGACCCCTCGCTTAGTAGTCCAACAGACTAACCACTAAGCCACTGCGCCGACAAAATATATTTATTTAAAAAATATAAATTCGATTGTTTATGATTGAAAATCTTTTTTTTTGGGGCGATAAGCGCACATCGAACACAAAATAGGTACACATTACACATTCAGCGTGGTTTGTTGGGAATGTTGTTGAGTTTCCAAACCAAAGAAATATGTGATGTGGCCTGTATGTGCACAGGGTGCTTGGTTGTCATTTGTGATAAAATTTGTGATTATGTCATTTTTCTTTATCATGATTTTAGTGATAATTCAATAACCTAAGTGAAAAGCAAAAGGGCCCGCCCGGTTTACGATAAAAGAAACATAATTCAAAACATATAATTGACTGAAATTACAAATTTACCTTTAAGATATCTTAAGCAATTTAAACCATGGCCAATATTCGAGCTATTGGTTCCCATGATTGGTGCAGTGAGGTGTGGATACTGTGACTGACTGACAGGTTGGAATAAAGGAGACTATTTGCATCAGTTTAAAGAAACCAATGGTTTTAATCGCTGTCTCTCATCAATGAGTTATAAGTCCCAACTTAGAAGTAAATCATGGCCCTACATCCCCTTTCTTAATGTATTGTAGTTTCTTAAAATGTATGTACTGCACTCTTGCATAATTTCTTTGTAATATTGTAAATGCATGAAATAAAATATTTCGCATGCAAGCTGCAAACTCCAATGTCAGGGCAGTCGAACACACCCTGTGCTTTGAATGTCAATTGGATATCATCAATTGTCAAATTATGCTTCCTATCTCCAGATCAATGGTTAAGAACTGCTCAAAGTACTCTCGAGTCTCTACCTTCCCTTTTGAAAGTGGCTTCATTGCTTATAGTATTCGTATGTATCCACATATCGCACTCCTGTATCACTACAACACTTTTCACGTCGAAAAACTTGCACAGTATAAAATTTCTCCTGTATTCCCTAATACGTACAAATGTGTCAGTGGGGAACAATAACAAAACTTTACTTTCTCCCATAGAACCAACAGTTTGGGCGACGAACCTCATCAGGATATGCATGGTAACATTTTGATGGTATTAAGGACGAAAATGAGACATACAATCACGAAGAAGCCTTGACTTAAATTGACTTCAATTCAGCTAAGCGATCCCCTCTCCGATGGAAGACAAGAAAGAAATATTTCCAAAAATGTTACGTATACGCCCCTTAATACTTGTGAGTGTAAACTAAAACTTCGATTACGGAGACGACGATGACGGGGGATAAACGTGCCCAAGAGTGATACTTCATTTTTTGTAAAACGAAAGGTATCAGATGTATGATATTCCCATGGAAAGGATAAAAATAAGCGCAGAGAAAAATAAGCAAGCTATCATGCGGCAAGTGCGATGTGTGTATGCAGTGCCAAGGGGTAAACTTTTTTGTTGTTGCTGTAGAGTTAATATTATAGCCACCATCAGGATAATAATGCATTTTCGCCTTGGCTATGATAAAAAAGGGTTTAATCCCCTTATATACTTCTTCTCTTCTCTCTCCCTCTGTCTCTTTTAAATCGAAATAATTGTTGTTGCGATTTTAATTTTTATTATTGCTGTTTGCATTAACGATGGCCTGAACTCAGCCAGCAGCGCTATTGTGGTTGCGCTTTGGAAAATTTTAAATGTTGCACAACTTTTATATATTCCAGGATAATATTTTTGTTTCGTTGCTTGAGCATTTTTTGTTTGCTTTGGTAATGTGAAGGGTGAGGTTTACCACATTTGTCAGTGGAGGGTATTGGTGTGGAGGAGAAATAAAATATCTCGATAATGTTGTTCGATTTTGGAAGGGTAGATAATGCTTCGTTAGAGTGGAAATTCAATTCAATATTCGAGTGAATGGGCCTAGGCATCAGCATTTACAGCGGGGAACAAGGGGCGGGTAATTTGGCAGCAAATTCAATGAATATCATCGGATGGTGTGGATATAATTTTTTCCGATTTGTAGGTAGGTGTTCTTTTTTTTAATTTTTGTTTGTGTCTAAAAATATGTGCGGACTTCTGTAAATATTATTTAACAATTCGGATTATATTAGTCTTGTGTTGTTGTGATTGGATGTACAGAGATAATCATATCAAAAAGTATTATAGTGTGAACGTTTTGATTTATCAAAGCCCAGCTATCTATTGAAAGTGAAATGCACAGTACTGTTATTGTGAATTCAGTAAATTTGACTGCATTCTAGGGAAAAGTTTAATGTTTAAAAGTTTTTGAGCGGCCCATGTACTTTAAGACAATTGATACCACTGATACTGAATACTGAGAATAGAGAAATAACTACCGAATTCACAGATCTTTTTCTAAGCGGTAATGAGACTGATTAATACCCTTATAATTTGCAGTACTGTATTTTTAGCCTATAGTTAGACACATTGGCGATAAGTTATAGTCGAATTAAAAGCTATTTTAGTGACAAAGTTAGTAATAGTATTTTATAAATTATTGTTCTATTCCTTAGTAGAAACTCACAATGCTCAACCATCCTCTATCTGTCATTTTAAAAGCGAAGTGCAACAAAATATTCTCGGAGGAAGATTTTTAAGAAGTTATTTTTGAAACCTGGGCTATTGGTAATCTCGTAAGTTGGTACTAAAGCGTCTTATATTACGGACTTGGCAACTTTTTTTTTTTATATAAAATGTAAACTCAAAAAAATTGTATTGGCTTGAATTACTATCAAAACATCAATGAATGGAATTTGACTTTGGTCATATATGTCCACTACGGGAACATATGCAGCCATAGAAGCTTCTTTTGAACTTCTGACCGAAGGCATTATATGAACAATGAACTGTCATGCAGTCAAACCCTTGCGATTGGAAGCTGTACAGAACAACTTACCCGCACTTCATCCTAACTTACATATGGAGGCTTAACAGAGGTAAAGCAGGGAAATCCAGTCACTCCACACCCAAGGATTACAGGCCAAATAGCCTTTCATCTTTTCTTTTGAAAACACTGGAAAGGTTATTGGACCTGCACCTTAGGAACACTCTCGAAACTACCGGTGCTCTGTGTACTGCACAACACGCATATGTCAAAGGCAGATCCGCGGAAACCGCGCTGCATGAAGTAACGAAAACGATCGAGAAATCCCTTGGAAACAACGAATTTACGTTGTCGGCCTTTCTGGACATAGAAGGAGCATTCAACAACCTGAACACAAGTACCATTATATTCTCACTTGAGGAGTCAGGCTCATCACAGTTTCTGACAAACTGGGTTAAGACTATGCTTAACAACAGAGTTATTAACAGCAGCCTAGGGGACTGTGCGATTAAGAAAAGCGCTTATCGTGGAACACCACAAGGGTGAGTCCTATCTCCGCTACTGTGGAACATCTCGATTAACAAAATACTTACATACCTTGTCAATAGAGGTATTAAGATAGTCGCTTATACGGATGAAATAGTTTTCCACCATTAGAGATATTATGGAATCTGCGTTATCAGAACTATCCAAATGGATGGAACACAACGGTCTTGCGGTTAATCCGGAAAGACCGCACTCATTCTGTTCACCAGGAAATATAAGGTACCAAAATGGGAGCCACCGAAACTTAAAGGTGTCCGACTTAATCTTTCGACCGAGGCAAAGTACCTGGGTGTGGTATTCACCTCCAAACTGAACTGGAAACGGAATAATGAAGAAAGGACTTAATGCCTTTAATGCATGTAGAAAAACCTTTGGGAAAAACTGCGGCTTACAACCGAACATTGTGCACTGGCTGTACATCGCGATTGTTAGACCCATTCTTACCTACGGTTCAGTTGTTTGGTGTGAGGCGGTTAAAACCAAATCCTATCTTAAGAACCTGAACAACGTGCAGAGAATTGCTTGTTTTGGTATAAGAGGCGCAATTAAATCCACACCACAACTAGGTCTGGAAACGCTATTGAACCTGCTACCCATTGAGCTATTCACTAAGAACGTGGCAGCCAAAGCATAAATTGAGAAATGTGATCCTGATTGAGAATATATATACTTTCTGAGGTCTCCGGTAACTCATTCTTGGCGTTACATATGTCGAAAAGTGAATATACCTACCTGTTAAGGGTATAATAAAACACGTTTTGCACAGTGAAAAATATGTATGTAATGTGATTTTAAATAAACACTTTCACTCAGAAATAAATTAGGTAGGTAACACTAAATGTCTTGTTTGGGGATGGCTTGTCCGTGAAATTTAAAGAGGAGGCAAGCAATATCAAAACAATCAAGAGCTGATTGCGGCGATTAAAGCTTCTTGGGCCAAGATTTCCATGAATTATCTTCAAAGTTTGTATGACTCTTTGAAAAACAGAATTTTTGAGGTTATTTCTAACGGTGGAGGCACACGCTATTAAAATGGCACAAAATTAATTAAAATAAATAAAAGAAAAAAAAATATTGCGAAAAAATTTAGTGTTTTGTTGTTTTTTAACTTTTTTATGGGTGCGACTATTCAAATGAACCGAAAAAATGCTTGCAGTTTTGCATGATATAGGAAAAGGAGAGTAAGACTACCGTTATGGGACTCTTGTTAAATTTAAAATTATGTTTCTTTTACTCAATATAACTGTACCTCTCTCCTGAATACGTTTTTTTTCTCTTTGATCAACATCAGACGAAAAGAAATCAAAATTCAAAATGTAACTCTGGTGCGTCTATTCAAATGAACCGCACTGTAGTTCAGATTTACCACTACTACAGCATTATGACGAATTAGGCTAGGGGCATTGTATTGAACTACTATGCAGGTGGACACAGTGCGAAGCATGAAAGTAAAATGTAAATTATAATGAGTACGTAAATATAAACTGCAGGCAAATTGCAAAAAGCCATTGAAATTATTTATTAATAAAAAAATAAGAAAATGGAAAATTGAAAAAATATAATAAAACACATAAATATTTTTTTTCTTTTTAATTTTTGAGCTTCTATAAAGTTTCTATAACGTTTCGGTCATGCCCTACCGAAGTAATAACCTACTGCTGATAAATGTGAGATGCTTCTTTTGCGAAGCATTAGCCTATCGTGGATGTTAATTGCCTTTCAGATGAAGAAATTGTGTTTTTAGTAAGGTCTATCCAAGCTGTTTAGGAAGTCTTAAAGAAGTAAATACCTGCATTGAAATGCGTCATATGTTTTTCCATTAGTTAATATTGATGGAGGTGAAATTGCTTCTATAGCAGCTTACCGAAGTCAAATTGTTACTTGTGCCGCCAAACATTTCGACCGATACGGCTGCTATTTCTCGTTCAATATTGGCTCTGAGCTGCTCTGATTTAATGTAGCCCCATAAAAAAAGGCGGCCAATAGACGGGTCCGTTTCTCGAGATAACACGTTCACTTATCTTAATTTTACCCAGCTTTATAACTCTCTCTACCAACGCTAACTAAATGATGCACATACCAATCTTATAAACGACCCTAAGTCCTTTTTCCAATTCGTAAACTATAAAAAAAAATCCGACGGCTACCCTCCTTCTCTCTCTTACGAAAATGTCTCATCCACCGACGCACATACATACATACATTGCCAACTTTTTCGCCACATTTTTTAAGCAATCGTTTGCCGATAACTCCTTCGCACCTGACACCTCCTACTTTAGCTACCTACCTAACTTCACTACCGGCCCCTTTCTCTCTCAAACTGTTGATCCTTCACTTATTGTAAATAAGTTACAAAAGCTCTGTGATGAGTTCTCACCCGGGCCAGATGGTCTTCCAGCCATTTTTCTTAAGAAGTGTTCTTCCAACCTCTCGCTGCCCCCTTTCTCTTCCGTCTATCTCTATCTATATTTCCCCAGATTTGGAAGACTTCGTTCATAACTCCGGTACACAAAAAAGGAACAAAAAATTAAGTTACTAATAACAGCCCAATTGCTAAACTCTCTCATATACCCAAACTTTTTGAAAGTATTTTATACGAAGTCTTAAGCTTTCGGTGGAAGTCTCTTATTTCTCCCCACCAACATGGCTTTCTGAAAGGTAGATCAACAACTACAAATCTCGTGGAATTTGCATCCCTTGTCATATCAGCCTTAGAGAGTGGCAACGAAGTCGACGTTATTGCAACTAACTTCAGTAAGGCCTATGACAAAATATCCCATAAATAAATATTTTTCAAATTGTCTGCTCTTGGCTTTGAACCTGTCTTGATAAAATGGATAACTTCTTACTTGAAAACCCGATTTTATAGTGTTCGCTTAAGGTCCGTCCTATCGCCCCCTTACTTGGCTACATCTGGCGTACCCCAAGGCAGCCATCTAGGTTTTCATTCTAACCATAAACGACCTTGAAATGGTCATTCAGCACTCAGGACTTTCTCTCTATGCTGACGATACAAAATTTTTCAAATGCATTTCTTCACAACATGACTCCAACCTCCTTCAAATAGACCTACATAATTTTCCCACCTGGTGCCTCAAAAACAACTTAGAACTCAATGTCACCAAGTGTCAATCTATTACCCTCTCACGTAAGTGCAACAAGTCTCCTCCTCCTTCTCCATGGTCAACCTATATCCATCGCCCAATATATTCGCGACCTTGGCGTATTATGCGACAGGGAACTTAATTTCCGCTCGCATATAGATGGGATAATTCTTAAAGCAAACTCATCACTTGGCTTTGTTAAAAGATGGTCCAAAGATTCTTCCGACCCGTACGTGACCAGATCTCTTTACGTCACATTTTTTCGCCCCTTGCTTGAATACGCTAGCCAAGTGTGGTCTCCCTTTCAACGTGTCCTTATAGACAGAATCGAGAGCATCCAACGTCTAACTATCTTGGAATGATCCCCTAATCTTACCTCCCTATCAAGACCGTCTCAAACTTATTAACCTCAATACCCTTGAGGAACGCAAGGACGTAGCATACGTTCTTTTCATTTACCGTCTGCTGTCAGGCTTCATCGACTGTACGTCTCTTTACAACTCTATCTCCTTTAACACTAACCCTCTTAATCTTCGTTGTCCTCGTCTCTTCTATTTACCAATTCACCTCACCTCATATGGCTCAAACGAACCAATTTCCCAATTGCTGCGAAAGGTTAATTCAAACCCTACTGTCTTTGACTTCAACCGCAGTAGTTCCTCCCTTAAAACTGACCTCCTTCACCTTCCCTAGTTTTATGCCCTAATTATTAGTCCTCGTTTTAAGTAGTTTTAAGTTAGATTAAATCACTGTAATAGCTTGTAATAAGCCAAATAAATGGGGGTTTTGACCCCAAAAATTAAAATTTCCAATTCATGCAATTGCTACAAAAATAACGTTCCAACATGTCTGACCGCAACGTGACGGTCATTTTCATCGACGAAAGAAAAAACGCCCCAATGATGCCACTTGCATGAAAACCGCACCAAACGTGACTTGTTGCAGATGAAGTGGTGTTTCATGAAGCACATGAGGGTGCTCACATGTCCAGTATGTTACTGGCAGTAACGCATATTTTGCTTATTAACGAACCCGTTTAACGAAAAATGCGCTTCATCGCTAAAGCCTGCTCGCGCTAAATTTTAGCGTCCCGAGTCTCCACTTTGTTTCTCCATACCAAAGATAAATCGTCGCTAAATTATCAAACATGATGTAGATGGGACAAAAACCATAATGTTGATGGCAGTAAACGTAATTTTAAATTTACGCAATCATGTAATTATAATTTCCAATTTCAGACTTCAAATACATCGAAATATTCAAATATCTCCAAAACAATGGATACAATAAAAGTTGAAGTTGAATATTATTATTGCTGCAGCAGCTTAAATAATTTCTTTAGTAGAAGAAGAAGACGTAGTTCCTACGTTCCTTCGTGTCGGGAAGAATCCTATTTGCATTGGAACTTTGCTGCAATCTAAATATTTCTGATAGTTCCTCCACAAGCCGCGCAATTTTTTTTATTGGTTTTTTCATCGCATGAAAAGGAATTTTTGGTTTTGCGTTTTCTTTTATATATCACGCATATATTTTCTTCGGCTTCCTCAAAAAACAATTCCAAAGTACACAACACAAACTTTTCCCTCCGATTTGTATGTCTTCGATTTAATGTACCGGACATTTATTTCGCGAGCTAAATGAGTGGAGAGACTTGTCATCGGCCTATCTATATGAAGTTCAGAATTTAGCGAGCGAACCGGATACTGCTTTGCTAAACTGCCTCGCTAAATTTTATCTTTGTAAACATTTTTCTATGGGAGATAAAATTTACCGCGAGCAGGATACTAAGCTTAAAGATGAAAATTGGCGTTAGCGCTCTTAAAGTTGCGACCGACTCGGAATTTCGGTAGTAAATTTTAATTATTCGTAAACGTTGTTCCTTCGTGTACTTCGCCATGATGAAAATGTCGATTTTACTGAATATTTTGACATTGACAGTTCGGTAATCGGTTTAAGGGTGCGTTCACACTGAAAGTTTGCAGTTGTCAAGTCCTTCAGATGTATGGTCTAGGATGATGCCATACTTATCTGCCCTTATGTTCTAGCGAGTTGGTCACAAAAACTATTGCTCGAAAACGATTCACTTGCATTTAAAAAAAAATTCAATATGTTAACAATGCTTCACTAACAGTACAATAGAGTGTGCAGTAAATCGATGCCACTATACTCGTCAGAGAAATTAACACAAGTAACAATCTAACTGATTAACTATATACTGGTAAACTAATTCGAACCATTTTGCCATTGAATCAGGTTTTTTAACAGTCTTTCACTATAGCTAAGTTCGAACTATTCTTAGTTTTTATCTTCCATCTTAAATTTTTGAGATAAAATTAATCCACGGAATTTTATTTTAAGCAGATTTGCATTTCTATACACATTTCCGAGAGATACAGATGATAAAAGCGAAAACCGCATCCAACTGCATTCAGTGCTTCTGTAGATCAGCACAGTCATGTACATAGCGCCTCCTACCGGATTTCCATCAGACCGCTCTCTGAACACTGCCGCCACAAATCGAAACAAACTATTAAATTTCTATAAAAATGCACTACTTAAAGGTGATTACTACTTAATCATTCAGAGAAGTAACTCCTAAGTTATCTGCAGTAAACCAGTATTAAAGACTGTTTTTTATTTGAAATTAATAAAAGATTATAGCTAGTGTAAAAATGTCTCTCCTTCTTATCTCAAGCGCTATACCTGCTTTTTGAAAAATGGGAAAATGCCATAAATTCTGTTAACAACACATCGAAACACAAAACATGCGACGTTAAGCGGTGGCATGCATTAATTCGCCATTATTTTGGATACATTTAAAGCTCATTATTAACGTTGAGGACATTTGTAAACACATCAAAAAAGTAAACACTGTATTTGGTGTAGCTGATTCAAATACGAATGATGAAATCACTCAATTTCAATTAGGGCATTACATCAACAGCAACGAAGCTGTGTGGCGGATTTTCACATTTCCAATACATGAAAGGCATCCAACTGTTGTGCTTTTATCTTTCCAGGTCAGCGTGTTTATTTTACAAGTGAAACTGGGTTGCAAGGAGCAATTACACCAGCAGTCACTACATTGACTACTTATTTTGCTTTATGAAAAAGTGACACATTTGCCAGTCAATTATTATACACGGAAGACCCACATGAAATAAATCGACCAAAGTTTTTGCAAGACGCAAGCAAGGGAAGCCGGTTCCAGGTCATCATAATGTATTTCAAACCGATGCATTAAAAACACTTTATACAATTCATCCGAGACATGACGAGTGTTTTTAATGACGTCTTCTACTAATCAATGTTCGTGGATCAATATCCTTTGCAAATTTGAAATCAGTACCTAGATGGATTAGAGTGCCCAACTAATCGTGAGCATGGTATTTGGACTCCTTAGGGTGCGATCGAACCTTTCCTTCAAACTGGGACCCCAGGACGTTTCTAAAATAGTCCAAATCGGACCCATTTACGAAAATTCAGGACACTTTTTAACTTATATGCACCTTTTTTAGAATTTGGTTATTTACAAGACGCAAAATATTATATTCTCTCTTAACACAGCCATCAAATTTAAGTTTTTTTTCTTTGTTTGGATTAATATTCTGTATTTTAACTTTCTCCATTACGTAGTAATACAAAGATATTGTATTCGTACAAAATTTCGAACTCGAGATGTTTATCAATTCTGAAATTACGATAAATAAATAAACGAACTCAAAAAAGTGGGTGGGAAAATTCTGTCCGCGTGTGCCTACAGCCTAAACGGCTACCCGGATCTCGTTCAAACTTCGGTTTTGGAGTTGGGAGGCTTACAGTTCGGGGGCGTTTTTTTTTTTGCACGGTAACCTAAATAGTACTTCCCATACAAAATTTTCGTACCAGTTTCATATGGTCGAAAACGGCTCTAACGATTTCAACCAAAATTGATATTTTAGCTCAGTTTTCCGCTAAAAAAATCGAATAACTGAACTTTTCAAATTTGGACATATCTCGAACACAGTCGACACGATTGTAACAAAAATTTATTTCTAAGGTAATATGGTCATTTCCAACTTAATGGCAAACTCAGTTTTTCTCTCTATTTTCGTTAAATGGATTTTTGAAAAAAAGTCATTTTTTTTTTAAATTTAGTTTTCTTTAGTTTACTTGAAAACGACAACATCGATTTCGACCAAAATGCAAACTTAGAGTAAATTTGATGTTCTCAAAATTATTGCTTCCGTAATTTTCATTCGATTCATCGAAAACGCTAATTTCAAAAACTGCTCATATCTCGAAAACCCCATTTTCGACTTAAAAAAAACTTTAAAAACCGGTTTTCGGTTAAATAGTTAAGCAATAGTATTTTTTAAACTAAACATTGCAATATTTAGTACTGTTTTTTCTGCCAAATTTTACAAAAACCGCTCTAACGATTTTGATCAAAATGCTTATTAAGGATACTAAGGACCATTTGCGCATACGACTCTTAACGATTTAAGTTCTACTTAAATACTAATGGGCTACTTTTTCACTTAAATTCGCTATATATCAGCAAATGACCCTAAAATTATTCTAAATAAGATCCCGTTCTTAGGTTTTCTCCTAAGCACCGAACCGAGCTCGAGCATTATGAGCGCGCTCTGAACCGAGCGTACTCAGATCGTTCTGATGTAATTATGAAACACACTTAAGCACATAGCTGTCATTTGTAGTAAATATGTGTATAAATTGATAATTTATTAATTGTTGTTTATTAAATTGGTTAACCTTCAGTTCCAGAGCAACAAGGTTCGTTCGCCATTTCAATTATTTTTCTTTTTCCTGTTTTTTTTTTCTGTCAAATGTGACTGCAAGTGTGTAATCAGCTTTTCACTCAGCCTGCTCAGTCAATTTATTCTGAGCTCATGGAACGCGCTGTGATCATGATCTGAACGAAAAAAGAAACACAAATTCTGAGCTCCGATGGATCTGAGCTAAAATAGAAACACGAACTTTTTGTACAACAGTTCAGGTTGTGCTCTGAACTAAAAAAGAAAAACGCCTAAAGACACCTTATACCAGCGTTACTAATCAAAATAAAAACTTGACCTTTCAGATCAGAAAACAAAAACTCCTACTCCACTTGTCCTCGTACTCAAAAATCTTGTACAGTGTAAGAGCTTATAAAATAAATATTACAGTGGCACTTTAACTCTCTAACCAGAACTTGCGACAATTCCCTTTTACTGAGAGGTTAAACTTTTAAAAACTCACATTGTTATTTGATATGTACACAGCCATATTTGATGAACTAACCAAAAGTGAATTTTATTTAACACTATTCCTTTTCCTATATTCTATCTGCACTGTTTCTTTTATCTAGCATTTTTTGCAGTTGTTTTGCCTAATAAAATAAGAAAACAACCAAGCAAACTTTTGATGAACGAGAAAGTTTCGTTCGACCCAGTCGTTCATTTTGAGGATACTGTTCCGATACTATTGTTTTCTTGAATTTCATTCGAACGCTGATCGTGAGGCATGCCGTCGCTTACACTTGCTCGAGGACGATGCCTCATCAGATTCGTTTTTGCGATAATCGTAGCAACGTGTAGCCCATATGAATAGTGGACAAGTTCTACAGGCTTTATGACGAAAGATATTTTGAATCGAATGTGTAGAGCAACATCGAAGCCGCCTTTGCTAACAACTCCAGAGATGCATAATGCAGCTCTCATAATGATTGACGATTTTTAGGTAACAATTGCAAACAAAGCGTTATCCCAATTAGGCATGTCATCGCCAAATCGACAATTCTAAGATTTGTATAGTCGAGAATTGCTGCGTGAAAATGATTTCGATCAAAACCATTTTTTGTTACAACGGATATTATTTTTAATTACATAACTACACTGAAGTATGCAACAGAAGGAAAAACATTATTTCTTACAAACCCCTTTTGAGTCCTCTTCATATGACTATCCCCTACCAAATGTATCTATCATATCTAGTTCTAATTCTTGTTCGTTGCTTCCATACAAGACCTTTCAGTATATCACCTTTTGCGGGCCTCAGCCAATTAATATAATTTCCAAGAATCATAGCTTTTATGATTTTGCCTTTCATTTATATTGTATCAGCAATTTCTAAGCTGACTAGTAATTTTATCATCCAAAAATCAGCGCAAAAGAAAATTGCTGCCTACTTCCTTTGCCAAGGGATGAGTGTATACAAAAATAATAAAACTATCGATTTGGGACATGGCACAGAAAGAACAAAAAGAAGCTCCTACCCCCACACTATAGCAATTAATCAAAACATCAATTCATCAACAATCCTACTCCTCTGTGCTACCCAAACGAACACCACTTCGACTAATGTGCCTCGCCCGTATGCATGTATCCCTCACTTCCGCGATGAGTTTGAAATTTTCTCTTGTTCATGGCATACATCATGCAATCTATTCCCCATACTGCTCCCGACCTAACCTCCGTAGGAACGAAAGTAAACCTACCTCCATGCAGTGCCGTGTAATAGTGTACATCATGAATCGTTCATCGTCAACCCAGGATTGAGTAGTGTTTCGTTTTGCCTACTAACTAAGTATTGTCTGACATTTTATTGTCAATCAAACAACTAAAATCCAATAAAAACCTAACGGGGAAAAAGCTAACAAAGTCCTAGCAGCACTCACACTCGCGTATCCGGTTGGCTGTTTAACTAAATCAATGATGGAACGAATTAAATGAAATCTAAGCCCAATGAGTTCTGTGGTTGGCGTGCGAGATATGTACATGTACCGTTGGCCTTATCCGTATCCAAATACAACAGCCCACTGGATTCTACTCGGCGATAGATATCAAATGAATGCGATTTACATTTAATCCTGTTAGTAGGGGTTTTCGCCATATATATAGACAAATAACAAATAGAGAATGACAATTGCAAATATCCGACCCGATTTCAATATCCCTGTCACAGAACGACGACATGAGTAATCCGAAATAAATCAAATGTCGGTCGGAACGTTTGTGTGTGGATGGCTTTTATTTATTTTTTTTTCGTTTGTTTCTGTTGTGTTCACTTTGTGTTGATTTGTGTTAAGGAAATAACTTATCAAGGGGTTGGCGGTGGAGAATTACTTTGTGTAGCTTGAAGAAAAACTATGGTAATGGTGTTTACGAGACTGGTTTACCACGCGAAGGTATGCCTATTAATTTGTTAGATTGAGCTGTGGCACCATTTAACCGGCTTAAGGAGCATTGCTAATGGTGACAGACATTTCGCCAATAAATGCGTTAGAAGTATTTGAACCGAGGCGAATGTGAGTCTTGATGGAATGGTGGCGGGGGATTGGAAGAAATTGTATTGGGGGTATTGTAAGTTGGGGTGAAATGAAAATACTTTTTTAAAAAGAAATTAAATTTTTGATAAGCCGTGCACATTTCAACAGCGTGTAGAGAGGAACTAGCAAGTAAATATAGACTCATACCATTTATAGTAACATAGAAGTCGACTAGCAACTAGGTGCAAAGATCTGGCATACAGTACAACTGGGCAGAACTGCACCAGACAATTTTTCCCCAAACTCTCCCCCAGGAAATCGCTATTACTGATTAATCTGGACAAAAATAACCTGAGGATTCTAACAGGAATAATCAGCGGCCATAAAAACATCTCCACCGCATTGGCGTCTCACGGATCCTGTTTGAAGACTTTGTCTTGAGAGTGACGAATCCTCTCTTCACTTACTCATTGAATGTCCGGCTATATGTAACATCCTTGGCGATGAAATTGTCAATTCAGTAAGCCTTTCTGACATACACCCAGAGACGATTCTTGTCTTCCTGACCGCCTCTAGAGTGAAAAGATGGCTCTAGGAATTTACCAGGGTAGGCACAATATAGGCTCCTTTAAGAAGCCGCAGTGCCAGAGCCCCTTGAAGGCTCTCCCGATCTGTCAATCTATCTCTCTCTAGGTGCAATGTGGCGGCATACTTAGCAAGACTATTAATAATCAAAATTCACTTAAATTGAGCTTGTATATCAAATTGCATTGATGATAAACATAATATCGAATACTTTCTGCTTAGGTTAGGATAATAATCCGAAGGCCGCTGAAAATCAGGAAGGCGGGTAGATAAAGCAACACCCACAACAAATTCTTATCGACGGCCAATCAGAGATTCGGGATTCTACCACATCTATCTCCATCTACGCGTGTTGTGGACTGGAGAAAGATACTGGCCCAGCCAAGTCATCGGTAATCGGTTTGAAATTACTCTGTCTGGGTTCGCGGTCATACGAACATATAGAGGAATAAGTATTGGGGCTCTCTTCCTTGTAATGGAATTTACTTTAAAATACTATAGTATTGTAAAGGGCTCCATGAAATTAAGCCGCAATGAAAAATGGCCTAAAAAAAGAAATAAAAAAGGGCCCCAAAATATAGGGTAATATTTCATAATGCAAAATGACCCCATTCCATTTATGTAATATTGCCCCAAATAAATGCAAAATGGGCCCAAATTGTTTGCAAAAAAAAATTGTCCCAAAATAATGCATGGCAAGCAACAATAAAAATGATTACGAAATTGGGGAGCAATTTCATTGTTTTGGGGTTTTCTTGCATATTTTTGGGGCCATTTTGCATTTTCTTATTTTGGTATCAAAACAAAATTCTACGAGAAAACACGCGAAGTATAACGATAACATATTTCTAACATATTGAATTTTTTATATGGATTTGTATTTCATATTCTATTTATAAGTACTTTAAGAGAAATAAATATCATACAATACAATACAATACAATAATAATTCAACGGCGTCAAGCGTTTCAAGGACAAAATAACTTCCTGAGAATTGAATTTTTGAGTACAAATTGATCAGTTTAGTGACGAAAGTGCAGTGATCACAACGTGTTTTTTTATTTTTAACTTTTATTTTCTCAAATTTTAAAATTAAAAGTTATATTTCAAAATCTGAACTGAATTTAAGCTTTACAAAATTAAGAGCCAGCTCAGATTTTCAAATAGAACATTTTTTATTTTAACTTTCCGTAGTATGCCGGGACTTGCGGGCAAATATTCTTTTTTTGCCTTGTAAGCACTTAAAAGTTTTCTCTGAGTGCGACTTAAAATTGATAGCCGAGGCAGTAGCGGTGGAAATCAGACAGAGCTATAAGTGTTCGTATTAAAACGTCGAAAATACAATTCAAGCTTTTATTTAAAACTAGCTGTACCCGCCCGGCTTCGCACGTGCAAAAAGTGGTTTCAGAACAATTGATGGAAAAAAATTTCAGAAAGAGAAAAAATTTCAAAAGTGAGGGACTTGAACCCGTACTAAAAAACCTCCCGCAGACTGGGCCCACTGTGCCTTTATCCTTATGGCATTGCACATGCTCGTTGGACTAATCGGCAATAATTTTTGGACAGTGAAAATAATTTTATATAATTTTTTATTAATGTAACGCTTCTTTGTATACTATATCAGCGGTTTCTATCTACTAAGATAGTGAATTTTTAATTCCAGGTCATGGACTGTAATTCTATTTAAAAACTCGACCGGGTAATTTACTGCCTCATCTTGTTTGCAAACAGCATTTATAAACAGGTACGACGTATATCAACAGGAATTTTCCCTAATGTAATAATACCACGATCTGGTATCACTGATACCTATACCTATTTGACATTCCTTTCTTACATATTTGAAATTTCTTTTATGGCTTTTTTTGTTCTTAACACATCAAACAGCATACTGCTTATGTCTGTCTCCCTCTCCGTCACTGGAGTAAAATAAGATTAAAAGAGATGCCAAAATATTGCGCGGTTAGTATGTTTGATTTGAGAATGAAGTATCTACATATCTACTCATGCAGTAGAAATGTTTCAAATTTTGCCTATTTATTTAAAAACCTTTTAAGTTATCGAGTTATTGGATATCCTAAGTTGTACCTGCAGATGTCCTCTATAAGCTGCTGTTAACTATATTTAAATGCTCCCAGTATTTTCGAACGGAAAGCGTGACAAAGAAAAAAGCAAAACGAAACGAAAAAATAAATTACTCTTGTCCAATTTTTTCCGGAATTTATAGAGATATAGAGTTGAAACAAAGTAGAGATTGTAGGCCTATAGTGGCCTGTGAAAAATGCACCAGAATATATTGAACAGTTTCTACGATTCTTGCATTTAAAGACATGCCGTCAAATTCAATCTTAATCGAACAGAACTACACCAATTTTATTTATATGATAATTGAAAACGTTACAAACAATTTGTTTCTTTTTATTGAATATTTGTTGTAATTTGGGGCTCTTTTGAATTTGGGGCCATTTTTCATTACTTTGGGGTGATATTTCATCTATTGCAAACTATTTTGTTCGTTCATTCTAAAAAAGTCCCCAATAATATTAAATTGGGGCATACTCCCGCAAACAAAAATGAAATTTTACCCCAAATTATCAATGACAAAAGGCCCCAAAATAATGAAAAATGTGGGGCATTTTTTCATTTTTTGTTTGCCATTTTTCATTGGGGCATTATTTCATGGAGCCATTGTAAAGAGGTTTATCAAAATTTATAAACTGTGGGAGTTAATGCTTTATTGTTTTCAATTTCAATTTCAACTAGACTATTTATTTCATAAAATGTATAAACTCAAACAAAAAACATAATATCTTAGTCTTTAGCGGTTTGGCCGAAGGCCGTCTACCAGACTGACATTTTAAACATTTGTAACAATATGTATACCTATTTTTTATACCTAATTTAACAAAATAATTTAAAAATTTTCAGCAATTATACAGTTTCGATAACGTAGGGCAATAGTTGTATATCTATATAATGCGTCCCAACCTCTGTCGCCGTTGAATATGCTTATCGTTTCATTCAACTCAAGTGTACGTACTCCAAAGATATTTAAACGAATTTCTGTTAGAATGGGGCATACTGCTACGAAGTGAAATACATCCTCACGTTCTTTCCGGTTACATATGGAACACAGTATAGGAAGTTCTGGGCGATGTGGAATGTAATTAAGAGGTAAAAGCTCCCCCCTTATTCTAAAGATAGTGGTTATCATATTGATAGATGCGCCATCCAAGAAATAAGTTTTGTCCCGTGGATAGTAGCTCAGTCTGCTATAGTATGACCTGTGTTGAGATGCCAGTGCTTCACTTTCAAATTGGTCATATAATCTTTGACCTGTTTTCTTCAGTAGGGTATTAAACCTAATCTTAAGAGATACTAACTGCTCATTGTGCGCAACAGATAGATTGTACTCGCAAGCAGAGGCCAGCCTTTCCCACTCTTGCACGCAAATTCCCTTGGTCGATATCATGTGCGATAAAACTATTTTTGGTAATCTGTGATCACTCATTGCCATAACTCTTATCACATAATCCAGGTGGAGTTTGAGTGTGTCCAAGAACAGGGGGGCTATACCTGTCTCCAAATGGAGCATGTAGATAGGCGAACTGCTCGGCAGTCTGAGTGTCCTTCTTATGAAATAACGAAGAAACTTTTCTACCTCTTCATATGGTCGGTATCCCCATACTTGCGCTCCATAAAGAACGATGGAAGATGCAGTTGCGCGGAATATTTTCTGCTTCGCGCTGTGCGATATGTTTTTATTGTTGATGCATCTTCCCCAAACTGCACCGACTGCACGCTTTGCTTCCGCTAATTTCGATGTTAAGTGCCTCTTCATGTTTAGGTTTGATGCAATCAAAACACCTAAGTATTTATATTCGCGCACAACTTCAATTGGCTCACCCTGATACGTCCATTTTTCCCTTTGACAGTACCTCCCACCGCCATCCCTGAAAATCATCATCTTCGACTTTGCTAGGTTAAGAGACAAGTTCCAGGTTTTGCAATAGATTTCTAGTTTGTTTATCATCAGCTGCGCACCTTCTATAGTATCTGCTAGGAGAGCCATATCATCCGCAAATAACAGCGCAGGAATGCGTGTTCCGCTTATCTCTATTCCTCCTTTAATAGCGTCTATTATGTCATTAATATATAAGATGAACAGCAACGTGCTAAGGATACATCCCTGTTTTACACCCATAGTCGTTCGGAACTCCTCAGATAAGTGATTCCCATCCCAGATGAACGCCGTATTACTGTCATACATAGCCCTCAAAACGTTAATGACTTTAGTTGAAAGTCCAATTTTGTACAGTTTGTAAAAGAGGGCTTCACGTGGTATGGTATCAAATGCTGCTCTGAAATCTACGAAAAATACATATAGTTTTTTGCGCCTCTTTTTGTAGGTCTCAGCTATATTCACAAGTGAAAATATTTGGTCAATAGTTGAATATTTAGATCTAAAACCTGCTTGAAATTCATGCAGTATTTTTTCGTTTTCAACCCAAGTTGTCAGCCTATTGAAAAGAACAGCTGCAAATAGCTTAGCTGACGCATTCAGGAAAGATATTCCCCTATAATTAGCCGGGTCCTCGTAGTCTCCCTTTTTGTATAACGGGTATATTATCGCTTTTCGAAAGCTCTCTGGAACGTCCGCCGTTTCGAAGATCCGATTGAATTCTGATTTAAGTGCTGTTAGAAATTCAGGGGTACAGTTCTTGTAGAATTCAAAGGGCACGCGATCTTCTCCCGGTGCTTTATTCATCTTTGCATTTGAAATAGCACTTTGCACTTCATCCAAAGTAATAGGTGCATCCAGGAATTCAACTATAATCAAAGGGGCTGCGTACTGAAACGATGCAGAGACTTGCGGTGTGTTGAGGAGCTGAGTGAAATGGCTTTGGAGCATATTTGCTTGCAGGCCTGGGGCGATAACATTTCTCTTTCCATTTATGACCTTCACGGCCTTCCAGAACTCTGCTGATGATTTCGCTTTATTAATAATGTCTACGTTTTGCTGATTGTATGCTTGTTTTTTCGAAAGACAGAGATGCTTAAAGTACTTATTAGCCAAGGCGTACAGAAGTTTGAATGAAGTGGAATTACTTGACCGCAGTAATCTCAGATATGCAAAAGAAGTGTCTCTGGCTCGCATGCATTCCCTATCAAACCATTTTTGTTTTCTATCTCTACGAATTTCTCCTATTAAATTTCTTTTTGGTGCGGCTCTTTTTATGATCTCCGTTAGTAGTTCAGTACTGGGAGGGGTACTAGATTCGCTCAATAAACTGAGCTCCGCATTTAGATTTTGTTGGTACAATTCTCGAAATTCGTCTTTCCATATCAGCTTTGGTAACAGTCCTAGTTGCGCAGGGTTCATCGGGCTAGAGGGAGATGAAATCTTAAAAGATATTTCAAGAGGCATGTGATCTGAAAATGTTTTCATTGCCACTCTAAACTCGCTGAGCATGGAAATACAAGATCCAGCTAGAAAACAATAGTCGATGACTGAGCATGCTGCGCCGCGTAGAAAAGTATATTCGCCAAGTGGGTCACCATCGCAACTCCCATTCAGTATTCGGCAATCAAAAGCATCTGCTAGTTCGAGGATTCTGTCACCTTTATTATCTCTGGTCTCATCTTTTGAATTACGAAGTACTTTTAAATATGCTGAGTCGAACCCACTAGAAAAATTATTTTGCGTTAATCCGATTCTTCCATTGAAGTCGCCGATTAACATTAAGTCTGCTGATCCTAATGCGTTTAATAGATCTCTTGCTTTATCAAAGTCGCGCTGCCAATGACTACAATTAAGATATATTGGGACTATCTGGAAGCTTTTAGCGTCCATTTTAAGTTCCATCACAGTAGCTTCTTCCACTTGTTTGAATATTATGTTTACTCCTTTTAGCTGCTTCCTTTATCCAAATAATTCGCCTCCACTTGCTCTTCCATACAAATTGTTTTTTACCGCAGGTATACTTTTTAATTCATATTGCGAAAAAATGTTCATAAAATTAAATTTTGTATAATCTACTACATGTGTTTCAAAAAGTAAAAATATATCGAATTCATGTATATAATTGAAAAAATCTCCAAATAATGACTTATTATTTAGCCCTGCTACATTATAACTTAAAACTTTAATTGCTGGTTGTTTTTCGGTGTTCTGGTAGACGGGTACTAATCAATTAGATGTCGCATGAGAACGTGCCCTTGGGTTTCCACCCGGCATGTGTACCGCGGTTGACTTTTTGACAGCTCCTTTTGGCGTTTGCTGTTTGACAGTTCTTGATGACATTGGCGTATCGGTGTTGTTTTTTTGCATTTCTTGTAATAAATTTATTAAAGATGTTGGTAATTCTCCAAATGTTTGTTTTATTACATCCAGGCCTTCCTTATTGCCACTTCTCAGTCCGTCGGATACGTCCCAGTAAAACATTTTCCCATCCACGTAAAGTTTATCATCATTTAGAGTTATTTTTATTGACGGTCGAAACTCGCGAAGAACTTTCATGACCGCAACCAATTTAGCCCTCCTGTGACGAACATTTTGCGGCAAATCCTTGCGGATACTAACTTTTGTCCCTTTTAGCTTATTAGCATTACGGAGCACACTTATTGCACTGTAGCGAGATTTCATTTTCACAATAACCGTTGCGCTATTTGAATCTTGGCCACGCACTTTGTACGCGTCTTCGATTTCGGTGTTTACCTCGGACTTCTCTAACAGTCCATCGCAGACTTTATGCTTTATTGTTTTGAGCCTTATTACCACTTCAAAGAAGAAATAAAGTCCGTTGGTGGTGTGTTTTCGCTTCTTTTTAAAGGCCAAGCTGTTGCTCTAAATTAAAATAATTAAAAAATAAAAAAAGAGCCAAAAGCAAGCTTTGAGCGATTCCAGTATAAACAAATTCTTCTCTGCAGAAGCGCATTTAACCAAATCGTATGTTTATCATCTACTGTTTTCCCCACTTTAATACAAAATTCAATTGAAAACTTCCGGTTAAACAGAGAATTTAAATTAAAACCTCACTTATGCACTCCCTATACCTCATGAAGGGAACAAAGTCTCCCGACTAATTCAATGCACGACAATTGAAACGATTGTAGTTTACCCACCACGGACTCTCTAAGAATCCTCCAGACAGTTGAACTCGAACTCACCCCCACTCTAGCGCAGCTGTTGAAACCAACAATTCCATCCTTTTCTCATTTGAATTTCAATCTTCTACAGCCTGCCAAGGGCGCCGCACACACACTCATAACGAATTGCAAAAAAAATAAAAGGCAACCAATTAAGTGGCAAATCACGTTCATCTTCAACTATACACCGGCAGGCTATGGCGTGCTTTTTCTTTTGCACCATCCCTCCCTGCCATTGTTTGTTAACAATTTAAAAGTAAAAAAAGAGGAGAATATATAAATCCGGTACTAAATGAATGCACAAAAGAAATGAAAGCCTCCAACTATAGCAGCCCCATTTCGGATTAGATTTGCATATTATTTAGGAACAAAGGAGAGCGGGTGTGACGACGACGATGACGACTACGATCAACATCGTTCATGGACCTCTGGGAGGAGATTCTCAGATTCGTGTCTTTGTTTGTTTAGTGATTTTAATTTGTTGGAATTAAGTTGGAATATTTCACGGTACCAACCACTCTGCAGGAAAGGTGTCGAAACTTTCCATAAAAAAAGGGACGAGAGGCAAATGACGAACACTTTTTGTTCGTTCCCCATCAATTAGGGACGCGCGCGCGTAGAAAAATCCTACAAAAATGCGCTTACGAAATTAACGTATCCGCATTTTGCATAAATTAGTATTCTCAGGAATACTCGGTTCCCTCGGGAACAGAAATACATACCTTACCTTCAGCTAATTAACTAAAAATTCGAGTAGAAAGCGAGCGAAAGTACAAAAGCATAACCACCCTCCCAACACCCAAACTACGATCCCAAGTCGTGTGTTGTATGTATATGTATATTATACGCAGAGGATAATTAAGAAGAAAATTTCGTCGCATTTCGCATACATACTATATACTGCTGCCTCGTTTATTGCGATGCGAATTCTTTTTCGTTCCCTGTTCAACTTAGTAATTGGGTTGCGTGCAGTGGAAAACTTGCTCAAAAACGTCAAGGATATTGACATAGAGAAGCTCCGCATTTGTGCGCGTATGTATATATGCGAACGAAGGTTGTTTCATATTGAGTACTGTTGCTTAGTGTGTAAGGTCTGTAAGTGGTATCCTTCGAACTTGTTGTGTGCCAGTTGAAGAGGAAAATTTATTTACAAACACACGGTACCCACCCGCGAATACAATTTCATTATGTACTCCCGCAAAGTTTATCCTTACAAAATTTATATTATTTTTTTTTTTTTGGCTTATCTAGATGGAGTGTCCTTGTGCAATTTTTACATTTTTATACGAGATGCGTTGAATATTCACTCTGAAGTGCATGTTCATATGTTGAGATCAGAGTGTGGAGGTGGAGCACCAACGGAAGGATACATCTTGAGGGTATTTAGATGGCAAGACTCCGATACGGCAACCGATTAAAAGAATTTCAAATGAAGAACATCCGCCTTGGAAGGGTGAAGTACACACAAACACACATATGAAAGTGCCTGGTGCATATCGAATGGAGAATTTTAGATTTCGTTATGGAGTAGTCAGCTCCTTGGATCTGGATGTAGCTAACTTTCTTTTACAAACGAAATTGCATTGAGGTTATCAAATGAGATCTGTAAACTGAGACGGGTTTTGTGGCGAATTGATGTTTCGAAAGGATATCGCAGCGCGGGTTGCGGAGCAAGAACTTTTTGTACACACTTTCGGCAGTGGGCTAAGTGATAAAAGTGTTGATAATGAGAGAGGGATTTCAGGTTCGATCCATGGAGACATTTTAAACTACTATAACAACATTTTAATTTCTTTTTCACTACAACTGTCCTGCGAAAGCTTTCCCATTCAACCGTTCGGAGTCGGTAAAAAATCGTCCCTTCAAATCGTCGAAAAATAAAAACTCACACAGACTTTTGGTTTTGGTCGTATATGGACCTGTTGTGTCAATTGTTCATTTTATTTAATTTATGCAGCTAAAACGAGCATAATGCGACACGCTACTATCAGCAGGCCATTTGCAAACAGATCGCATTGAGAGGAACAAATGTGAGCAGACGCACAAAAAAATAAAACGTAAGTGTGCTTCAGAAAGAGGCCGTCGTTTGCGCTGAATTAAAAACTAAATGTTGTTCGGATGGGATTAGTAGTTTTATCGGGATGCATAGATAATGGATAATCCACATAAAAGACAAACTTAACAATTTTAATATTTATTTTATTATTTATTTATAATATTTGTATTGTAAAAGTAGCAACAGATCGAAAACCAATAGTTACATCCATCCGTTGTACGCCGAGAACACTCCTCAGACAATGTGTTCACCAGAAACCACTAACAGAAGCTTGAGCATGTGTCTCGAAAATAGTTAACATGAACAAAACACAATATGTGCTCTATCGTCGCGTGAAAGAATTCACCGGAAACGACATTAATTGTGTCGGTACTTCATATCGCCACTTGGTTAAAAATATTCCATTCACAACACGCAACGCTCGTTCGCAAGCACAAAGATTCAATAGGTAGGGCTGGGTTATGACTTGTGGCTTAACACCTCCAATGTGGCGAAGAAAAATTGCTTAAACATCAAAGGGCGATGTTGCTTTTTAGGGAACACTTTTTTCGGCTTCCGACCTATTCCATCACTTGGAAAAAGAAGGCAAATAAATCACGCTCATTCCAAGTCGATGTAGCTGCGTTTTGGTCTGACAGTTTACTTCATTAGGCCAAAATGAAATTCACTAATCCATAAAGTAGGTCATTACAAATCGTTTAATCAATCACCACAAATTCTATTATATCCTTTCATGTTGGTACCGAAAAGTTTATCGGGGCTTAGCTTGAACGAGTGGATACTACATGAGTACCTATATTATATGTATATGCGTCAATTTGTAAAGTAATTGAGGTCACATGTGGTGAAGCCAGAAACAAATTATGTTCAATTAACTCCTTACCACAGAAATGCAATCAATCGAAATGATTTGTATTTGTGAGTGCCCTCTTGTTTGTTGGAGGGGTATATGTGAAGGTGCGGTGTAGGGATGTATTACTAAACTAAATGATCAGAATGCACTGATAGTTGCCTATTGTGTTCTTAGTTTCGAAACGAAACAATTAACTTTCAATTTGGTTGCCATTCAAACTTTTATGTATGTGTGTAGATATAGTAGTCCCTACAAATGTGTAACCAGAGTTATGTTTCCATGGAGGTCGTTTGCGGGCTTATTTCACTCGAATAATATTCGACTGATAAAATTAAATTGGGCCCCTTTTTTATCTGATCAATTGTTCAATGGAATGATAACGTTTGCCTTTGATGGTGTCTCGACAGTAGTAAAGGATATCGGAGTTGTTTTTAAACTGTCAGGTCCACTTTGAGATGTTTATTGGCAATTTTAAAGCTGCATAATAACAAGTAAAACAAAGAATTGTTTTATGTTTACTAATTTAGCATAAATTTGTATGAATGTTGACTGAATTCTTCTCATGATGCTGCTGATCTCGTCTCGACGATGCTGTTGTTGCTGAATGAATATAGCTATTAGCCTGCTGCTTCTCAATCTCAACCAACGCAAATCAGTCGATAGTATTTTCCACTTATTTTATGTGTAGCTTTTGCGGCTGCCAAGCTCGTAGGCAATCGTCTTTTTTTTATTTCTTTCACAACAAGTCTTTGGAGTAAAAGGCATTTCGCTATGTAGGGTAGTTAGTGAAATTAAAAACAAAAACTAATTCAATTGAAGAAGAAGCATATTTTTTATTATCTGCACATTGCCAACACCAATACCAAATAAAGATTTGAAAAGTGCAATGCTGGGAGAGAGATATTTTTGAAAGCAGGTTGTGGTTGGGTGTTGTATGAATTGGGTAGGCACCAATGGCGTGGCGTCCATATAACCCGATTCCTACCGACTTCCCTTTTTAAATCTCTATCTACCAAAAACCAAATATACCTACATGAAACCAAATGAATTTTAATACTCACAAAATGGTACACACACATAAGCCATCAAATAAATATTGTGTGTGTATCCATTTTCATACAACATCGTCATCGTCTCGTCACGACAAAGCGAAGGGAACCCAAAATATGTCGGGTTATTAAAACCAAAGATAATAGAATACAGAGATATGTAACTTTCCATTGGAAAGGCGGCTGCCTACAAGCTGTTTTCCCGTAAAATTCATGAAGTCACGCACCTATGCACATTTCTTTTCTAGCAGATGTGAGTTCATGAATTGGACTTTAATACAAGAATTTGCTATTCCGATAATTGTATTTTTTTTATTTTAATCGAAGCCTCAACAAAAACCAAATAAGTTCAATACCAAACACAAAACAATTGAACAGCGCGATGCCCATAAAAGCAAAAGGAATGTTGGCCGGCCATTAGCAACCTTTTTTTTTTGTACCTCACACGTATTCACAGACGGGGGTTGAAATTACAAAAATAACAATGTAAACAAATGGGTTTTGGAGGGATAGACGTACGAAAGATATCCATCTCTTTTATTCATTCATCTCTGATTAAAACTCTCACTTGATAGTTGATTTTGAGAGAATATTTGCTTGTTATCTCTTTTTTTCTTGCCTGAGCACCAGTGTTGTTATGGATATTGTTTGAGAATCGTATATTTTCTCTGTTCAAAATCGTATCTGTCGTTTTTTCTCGTAGTACAAAAAACGCGTTTAAGAGCGTAGAAGTCAATTGGTATTTCATTTTAGTGTTTTTTTATAATGCTCGAGAGGCCGGACAGTTGTTGTTCACTCCGGGTGTAAATCAGGTTTAAGTTAATTTTACACCCGACCATTAAAAAGTTTTTAAAACCTGACAATTTAAATCTATATCCATAATATTCACTCCAAAACGTGCATTAAGCCCGCTGGATTAAATATGGATTCAAACGCGGACTTAAAACAGTTTAAACCAATTTTAAGCCTAAGTAATGCCAAATTTTACAAAAAAAAATTTGTTGTTTGTCACTTGGAAATTTATTTCATTTGTTTTGAGCCCAGTTATATTTTAAGGTTATGCCAAAATGTTTGTCGAATTATGTCCAAAATGTCTCTTTTTTCAGGCGGAAACAATTCCGAAAATTACCACATCGTTACATCCGACGCATACCCGCTTGTGCATTTGATACCTATTCGACAAGGACGACGTTGATTTACCATCAGTTGTTTTTTCATCAGTTCTTCGACAAGACATCAACATAAATTACGTCAATTTCACCAATGAAGTCCTTTTTTAGTTTCTTGCAATTTTTTTTATTCCCTTTTCTATTTTTCTACTCTTCTTATTTCTTGCGTCCTGCGATTGAAAATTGTCAACATTATGAAATTGAGTTTTAATCCGAATTAAGGTACTTAAACTGGTCTCCGGAGTGCAGTATAAATTCAGTCGAATTAAAGCCGTCGAGTTAAAAAAAAACTGGGTTTAAGTTCGTTTTTACGGATGAATATTATAATAATAATAATAATTGGCGGAACAGGTCCGTATGGACCCAAGCCTAGCTTCTCACAACCATTCGTCTTGTGTGGATGAATATTATGGACTTGGATTTAATTTTTGGGTTAAACTCACTTAAGTCCAGGTGTAAACTTTAACCCGGATTAAAGTGAGTGAACAATATGGCCGTAAAAGTAGCCATTGTCAATTAAACATAACGCTACTACTATCTAGCCTATGACGCAAAAAAACAAAAAAGGGTATGCTCGATAATCGATGCCGGCTAATTGCAAAGGGATATGTTGGTAAGGTAAAGTCATATTGAATGCAGTTTTAAATTTTTGTGGGTCCTTTTTCTGGAATTGTATTTTATTTACCGAATCGTGTTTCGGTTTACCCATCGCATTTAATGTTTGTATAATATCTGAAAAAATCGTAAAAATATTTACGAAATCGTAGAAATTGGGGCGAAAAAAGCAAAAATCGGAGCGTCGTATCAACCTCCGAAAATCGTAACATTTACGATAAATACGATCACGTAACAACGCTGCTGAGCATTGTGTCTGCACCTCTTTGTTCAACACCCACTTGGTTATGTAGAAAATAATGCGCTTTTCTTCGAGTTATTCTCAGTTCGCACTAAAGATAATTTTGAGTGCTGACGCTAAGTGAACCGCTTGGTTATGATATGAACAAAATAGCACGCTTTTCTTCGAGTTATTCGATTTTCTTTTACTTCTTCTTTTCTTATTGTGTCTTGTGTGGATAATTGCAGGTACTATGTTGAGATGTGGAAAGCAAATGAATAATGTATGATTTTGTTGCAAGGCACACAGAAATGTAGTTTTTTTTACATTTGTAGTGATCAATTTTGCTTCGACTTCCCATTTGCAAATGTTCACGCCACGCCACTGGTAGGCACTGATTGGCGTCAACTTGGCGATGCCCAGGCGTTGTAACTGGTTCATACACATCAATAATGATTATTTTACCTCCGTGTAACTGGTCTTGTCCTTCCGGGCATGACTTGCTAAACTTATAAGCGCAAGTGTTGAACATGAAGAAAATAGCAACACTATAATGCTCTGTCGGAATGACTGACTGAACGAGTCTCAGAATTCTAACATGAGGCCCTATGAAAGAGGACATTGGCGGATGATTTCACTAGATTGAATCGACGGTGTTGTCAACAGTCAATTTGCCAGATACCTTACTTGAGCTACTCCGACATATTTGGAGCTGGGGTCAGTGAGGAATTTTCAGGACTAGTCACGGTACTGAAAAAGAGATGGTGGCGGATGAACCCTTTATGGGCCAACGGCAGCTTTCACATTCACGAAGTGGGTTACTGACACCGGAAGATCCGGCCCCTTTTGCCCAAAGGGTCCAACAAAGGGCCTGGCCCTCTAGGTTGGGGTTACTGCCCGACTACGTAAAACATTTGTAGTTGCGAAGCATCAACAAGCCTCGGATACGGATGATTTTAGTGTTGACGAACCTGGCAAACGATATAAGGACAACGAATTTCGGGTCTGTACGTGCAAATTTAGGGCCCCTAACAGATCGCGTGCAGCCGAACAACTAGCGGAGGCCCTGAAACACTATAAAACAGATCTATAATCGCCATCCAAGAAGTGCGATGGGATGGCCCGGGCAAAAAGAGGATGAAAAACTGCGATATTTATTACGGCGACTGCTATCGGCAACAAAAACAGCGCCTATTCGGACGTGGATTCGTCGTTGGCGCCAGACTTAGGCAAGGAGTCTTGAGTTTCAACTATGTGAACGAGCGCCTCACGACAATCCGCATCAAGGCTAAATTCGCCAACATTAGCCTTATATGCGCGCATGCCCCACGGAGGAGAAAGACGACGACACCAAAGAGAGGTTCTACGAGCTCTTGGACAAAACTTACGAGCAGTGCCCTAGCTATGACATTACAATTGGCTTAGGCGATTTTAACGCAAAGTTAGAAAGAGAGGGTATCTTTGGTAGTACTGTCGGAAAGTACAGCCTACACCACCGACAACGGATTTAGGCTGATCGATTTCGCGGCGGGGCGAAATGTTGTCGTGGCTAGTACACGGTTCCCGCATCTCGATATTAACAAAGGCACATGGAGATCTCGTGACCAATCAACTGTCAACCAGATTGACCATGTTGCAATCGACGCAAATCACTCCTCCAGTATTATGGGTGTCCGAACGTGCCGAGGGGCGAACATTGACTCGGACCACTACCTTGTTGTAGCCAAGGTACGACTCCGGATATCCCGAACACCGCCAAGACAAGTAAATACTGTGAGGAAGTTTGACGTCGGAAGGCTACAATCGCAAGAGATCACCAGATCCTTTTCCGATCGAGTCTCTCTCAATCTCTCAAGAGGCCCTATGCAGCCAGCATCAAGTATTGAAGACCAGTGGCATCATTGCCAAAAAGCCATCAGAGACGCCGCCTCAGATGTGCGGGCTAGTCCGTTTTTGTCCGTGCAACACCCTGTTGACTGTTTAAAATCCTTTATATGGTCTTCCAACTCGACCATGAAAAATCTCACGATTAACAATCTACGATCGATGAACGATATAAACGCGTGACAACCACCTCCACGATGACTAGCTGGAGCTCAGAATATTGTGGTTGTATTCTCGTATCGCTTCCTCATTGCTTTAGCGATGATCACCGCTAAAGAACAAAGGAATAAAGCGAAACAAAAAAAAACACCCAAAGAGAATGTAAGTACGTATAAAGTATGAACATGAACGTATAATAAATTCCAATTGTTGTCGTGGTTTCATTTTCATTCTACACGCGCAGTGTGTGTAGAATCTTGCAAGGAAAGATGGTTACTTGTACATTATTTCCTTATATGTCAACTGCGCTTTTGAAGAGTTCTGGCATGAAGTGAACGTCTGCTGAGTGTTGACCTCCCGAGTTGAAATCCTTGGCTTCACTGTAAATGGAATTACTGTTGTTGTAGTTGTTGTTTGTGAATATAATTCCTTGGTCTTTGTTTGCTGGAAAATGTTTAAGCACGCTCAAATTGACTTTAACTGTCAAAGTTTGGATTTGTCGTTTGGGGAAAGGAAAATGGAGAGAGATAATGCTAATGACAGCGAGCGGAGAAATGAGGAAATCCTTTTGGTTACACGAAATACGTGTCAAACATAGACAAACAGCCAGTCAAATGGCTGCGATCTATAGATTCATGTTTCTGTCATTTAATTTTAACAAAAACAATCTGTCAATATTTATTTCTGTTTTCAAATTTGCCGCACATCTGAGCGGGGAATAAAGTTGCATGGATTTGGCACCATTGCATTTTTTAAGTCTAGTCAGGCATGTAAATGAGGAGCTCTTTCTCTATCACGTATAATTTCCCCTTTGCAAGAGCAAATATTATAAAGTGTATGAAACTAAATTTCGTACATCTGCCTTCATCTGCAGTGCCACTCGCAGAATATCTGCACATTTATTTTGATAAAGTATCAGCATCGCTCTAGTAGAAACGTGATTAAAAACATATTTATATTCACCCGACCACCGCAACGAAACCCCTGGTTCGATGACGAGTGCCGGCAAGCACATACAGCGAAACAAGAGGCATACAAAGCGGCGCTGCAAAGAGGGACAAGAGCTGCTCGTGAGCTCTACACGCAGAAGAGACGAACACCGGAGGAAAAAGAAAGAGCATGAGAAGCACGCGATCGAGGAAATAGAGAGATGTTACTGCAGGAATGAGGTTCGGAAGTTTTACCAAAGGGTAAAAAGGACCTAACAAGGCTACAGAACCCGAACCGAAGCCTGCAAAGACGAACAAGGGAACATAGTAGTAGAATCGCAGTCGATGCTGAGGATATGGAAGAACTACTTCTGCAAACTGTTTAACGGCGATGACGCCTTAAATCCCGCTGTAAGGCAGAATGAACCATCCAACCTGGACGATGAGGATAAACAATACCGTCCACCCGACCAGGACGAAGAGAAGATAGCTGTATCTAAACTTAAGTCCAACAAAGCCGCTGGAGCAGATGGCCTAGCCACCGAGCTGTTCAAAGCGGCAAGCGATGACTTGGTTAGGAGCATGCACCAACTCATCTGCCAAATATGGTCGGAGGAAAGTATGGCCGATGAATGGAACATCAGCATTGTTTGCCCGATCCTCAAGAAAGGAGACCCTCTGAACTGCGCCAACTACAGAGGTATAAGTCTTCTTAACATTGCCTACAAGATCTTATCTGCCGTTTTGTGTGAACGCCTGAAGCCTTTCGCCAACAACCTGATTGGTCCCTATCAGTGTGGCTTCAGGCCAGGAAAGTCAACCATCGCCTAAATATTCACACTGCGGCAGATCTTGGAGAAAACCCAGGAACTTCAAATCGATACCCGTCACCTTTTCATCGATTTTAATCCCGTCTATGACAGCATTTATAGGGACGAGCTATACAGAGCAATGTCTAGTTTTGGCATCCCTGCCAAACTCGCAGGATGACGATGGAGAATGCACGCTGCTCCATCAAGGTCGGTAAAAAACTCACCAAGACCTTTGATGTCAAAAAATGATTTAGACAAGACGGTGCGCTGTCATCTGACTTCTTCAACATCGTTCTTGAAAGAATAGTGCGAAACTCAAACGGCAACACCAGAGGCACGATCTTTCAAAAGTCCGCCCAATTACTCGCGTACGCCGACGACATTGACATACTTGGCAGAACGCAGCGTGATGTAAATGGCGCGTTTCTGAGTATTAAGACTGAGGCGGCGAAGATGGCCTTGGCGGTTAATGAGGGAAATACGAAGTATACACCGACGTCTCGGACAGTACGTCACAATAGACAGATATAACTTTGAGGTGGTTAAAGGACTTTGTCTATTTAGGCTCCGCTATGAACTCAGACAATGACACCAGCGCTGAGATTAAACGTAGAAGAACTCTTGCCAATCGCTGTTTCTCTGGGCTTAGAAGGCAATTGAGTAGCAAATCCCTCTCTCGAACAACTAAAGTGACCTTTTATAAGACCCTAATCGTCCCAGTCCTGCTATATGGCGCAGAGGCATGGACTCTATCAAAAGCGGATGAGGTAACTCTAGGTTGTTTCGAAAGAAAAATTCTTCGAGTGATTTTTGGTCCCGTCTGCATTGACGGTGCATGGAGGAGGAGATTCAACGACGAACTGTACGGGCTGTACAGCGACATCGACCTAGTCAGAAGAGTGAAGGTCCAACGACTGAGGTGGCTGGGTCATGTAGAGCGTATGGACACGAATGCTCCGGCCCGGAAGATCTTCGAATCCACACCCGAGGGAAGGCACAGTAGAGAAAGACCGCGACTCAGGCGGCGCACGCAAGTGGAAGGGGACCTTAACCAACTTAGCGTGCAAAACTGGAGACAGCTGGCTGGAGACGCTTGTTGGTTGAGGCCCAGGTCCACCCCGGACTGTAGCGCCAACTTAAGTAAGTAAGTAAGGTTTTCGGTGCCGCTATACCCGACTTTCTTAGGTTGTACCTGCAGCTATATTGGTGATATATTTCTGCCGTGTTCCAAAATGGTGGCACATCTTGCGGTTCTATCGATCTGACATTAGGGTTACCGTCTCTATGTTGTAGGAAGCATGAACTTTTCATTTTAGACCAGACAACAATTTCATACGAAATAGGCGTATACCATTTAAATTCCCGATGAAATCTCTGGCGAAGAAAATGTAAACGTAATTTACCTGATTTGCCATGAAAAGGAGGTTTTTTTTTGTGGATTTGCTTCTTTCCTGATTAGACGGACGATCACATCGAAGTTGATTGATGAAGTTTATACTGACATTTATTTTGTTCAAGTACGGAAGTGATTTTAAAAAAATGTATTAGGTAAAACATTTAAAACTATGTAGGAGAATTAATTTACGTAGCAACTTTACGGTTGTTTTCTGAGTAGATTCATGCAAAAAATGCACTTGGCTCTATTTTGATGGCAGTTAATGTAAATTTTGAAATGCATAGGATCTATTTTTATTATAACAAACTAGTAGTGCTCATTGCCACAACTATACATGAATCGGTGATTGCTAAAACCACATAAGTGACATTTTTATTTTTTTACAAGAGATTAACAAAATGGTAGAAGAGTCAGGTTGTCTTAGGACAAAATGCGATCGAATTTTTGTCTGTTTTAGGTATCAAATTATATTGGTTTTATTCACAACGCAGTGTCTACACATAAGCTGTGTAAAAACGTAATAAAACTGATTTCGAAAAATCTGTTACTTATGTTCTTGTTATCGATTCATAGTCTTGTCATTAATAGCGCTGCTCGTGTAAATATTTTTATAAATCTGACTTTTTTGAGCATCTGTTTATGGATGAGCTGCTCCAGTTTGACACTATAGTTCACAGCTTAACACACCATGCTACTCAACCGCTTACTGAGGCTTGAACCAAATGAAATAAGTCAGACAACATTGTTTCTTATGGGTATATGAAGCATTTACCCACGCATTTACTCCTTCACTGGGGTTGCAGAGGAGCGTTGGCACTTTGAGACTATTTTTTCGTAGATTTTCTAAAAAGTGAAGTAGATTAAATTTTTTTTGGAAACATTAACCAATACAAAATTCAAAAATACATTGATTTTGTTTTTATGTTTTCTGCTAAAAGGGATACATTTTCTCTGTCTAGATGTGCATACAGGCGTACTACAAAATGCAGTAGATTTCATTTGTTGGCAGTATTTAAATTTTGAAAGAAATCGCAGAAAAGTGGGAACGCTGGTAGTATTTTCACAAAATATAATTTTGTTAAAATTGATCTACTACTGTTAACATTCCTAAAAGGTCGTAGTTAACTACTAAAAAATAAATCGGTCTTCCCCGACTTTCTAATAAAACCCGAGAATACATTCTACCAATGAGAATCGAATCTGCAACTTGATTCGAGCTATGGCAAAGGAAGTGGTGTGGTGTCAGAGCACAAAAAGATGATTAGTAAAGTGTCCTGTCCTATTACGCCAATAAGTAGTGTGCAGTGCAAGAGACAGCAGGAATAATAATGGGGACAGAACGACCGAATGCAGGTTAAGGTACCGAGATCAATTCCTCTCTGATCATCTATGCGACCGAATACAAAGAGTTCTTCCAATATCAAACTATGACTTGGTTGCATAAGGACTTAAGCTCAGCCTGACTGTCGAAAATACTCCGATTCCGCCACATATTCCTCATAATATAGTTGGCAGCCATTCAAACAGCTCTACTCCTCTTGAAAACACGACGCATCCCTGCCACTGCCAGAAAACTAAGAGCGCCTTCCAAGTTTCTGATTTAACTTGCTTGGCTCATGTTACATCGGATACAGTGGTGCCCTTTATAACCGGCTAAATCAGCACTTCGCCGTTAAGTTTAGCATTAAGCCCAAAATATCCGCTGAAATCGACAACTGCCTCTCTACAACCCTATCTGCGTTAGAACCCTTCAAAGACTTCGACGTCTCCTCTAGATCATTAGCGCGAGAATCTATTTAGATACTAACAAGTAATGTCGGGCCAGGTTGGCTTCCAAATTTGTTGTATCCTCGAGGTCAGCCTTCACATTTGTTTTTCACTCAAGTCCTCCGAGTGGAACTAATTAATCCATAGCACGCACTTTGAGTTGTACATAAGCCCGCCTGAACTTGGCTTTTAGGGTAATATTCTCTAAAGAAATCTGCTCGCTATTTCAACCGAAATGAAAGAACCCCCCCAAAAAGAAACTTTCTGTTAAAAAGGACTCCGCCAGTCTACTAGCGGCATGATTAAATATGTAGTTCACTTGCTTCTGTATCATTTATTCAAATTAATTTAAAATCGCGACTCTGTATATAGATGCGGATCAAATTCTTGGCTTTGGCATTCCATTCAGTCTGATGCAGCATTTTCTGCCTCAACCAATTCTCTCATTATCTTGATTTCGCTTGATTCTCCTTTTAAGTGACACAAACAAATTCCGTTCGCTTTTGATGAACCCTCCCTATTTCCATTGTCACTCAAGGATGAAACTAAACAAAGGACCGTAGAACTTCAAATATAATTCCAATAAAAGCCAACGCCTCTGGCCAACTCCTCCAACAATGAGCATCTCGATAAGACGTCCTCTGCTCGTCGGATTCCTTGCACCGCAATCGCTCTGCCCTGTCCTTCCAAATTAATCGGTTTGATGAACTGGAAAAGGTGAAATGTTTCTGAGGTGACACCTCAAAGAATCCAGGCCACACAAAAGGGCAGTACCGCCGTAATTATCACCAGCAAGCATTCCCCATTGCCATTTCCATTTTCCGCCTAATTCAAGCCAACCGCATCCACTTTTTTTTTTTCCACGAAAACTACAAACAAGGACATTTGAGCCAAGGATTTGATTGACATTTCGGTTTCCTCCAATGGGTGTTTATTAAATGCTTCCTCTGCCGTCCTCGGTGGGGTGTGTGCGCTCGGCTACGGAATTTAATCGTTATGCTGCCCCTAAGCCTATAAAACAATAAGAAGAACCTCTGGGGATGGCGCTGGCTGCCGTTTCACATGCAAACTAAGGAGAAAAATCCTTCCTCCGCTCTAATAGTATGCTCAAATTGAATTTTCTTTTCAAGTCCTTTTTTGATTCTCATTCGGCTTTTAGAATGAGCTCCTGCTGTATGTAGGAACGGGACTTCGACTCCCACTTCGCCTTTTCATGCTTTATGCTCAGTGTTCTTTGGCTAAGTCCTTTTGTGGTATCAAAATGATTTTCGTCCTTTAGTTGTGTGTTTTCTTTTTTCCTCTGTTGAGTGTTGTGTGTTCCGCCTCCTTTCGCAAGTTTCCGCAAGCCTTAACTAATTCGATTCAGTTCTCCTATTCCTTTTGCCTTTCTTCACAATTTCCATCGTCGTCGTTCTCGTCAGCGCAGTTGGTTTTAACTTTGAAGCCGGCAGAAGAATTGGAACGGAAGTGGCGATTTAGTTTCAAAGCGGGACGGAGCACCAACGCTTTTGCCTTTCTTTCTCTCGCTCAGAGTTTGGGATTTAATTTGCTTTGGTTCGCCCTTGTTAAATTGTTTATTTCAATGCATCCGGTTTTTTTTTCGGTCGACAAGGACTCGTTCTCGTACGCGCGTACGTTTACCGCTTTAAAAAGAATTTAAAAATTATTTTTCGCTCTATTCTCCATTTTGTTCTCGGCAATTTCTCGGTAATCTAATTCCGGATGTTTATTTGCGCGTGTGACAGAACAAACTGAGGCACGAGTCCATTGCTCTAGGCTCAGCTGACGACGACAACATTTGGGTATACGAGTATATACACACACGGTGACGATGGAAAACCGCCATCGGAATTTTCAGCAGATTCTGAGGTTTGCTGCGGCTTAGTCGTTCTACACCACTAAAGAAAGACTCTAGCATTGCGGCGGCGATGGTGACGAGAATTTGTTTTCAACACAACACATTTTAGATTTATTTAAATTCTTGGCAAGAGACACGGGCGGAAGTGTGGGCTTAGTTGGGGCCAAAAGTTTCTGCGAAATATTCCAATACGAAGCGAGACAGATGAGCGAGCGCTGTTTTGCATATTTTATTTTCGGATGAATTTTAATTTTGCTTCTTAGTTTTTGGGCGAAGAATTTGAATAAGTAGATAGCCCCTGGTGAAAGATTGCTTTACTTTTTGTTTTCGTGTTCTCTCGTCGGGGCAGTGGAATGGGTGCGCAAGAGAGTCGCCGCTGTCGATGGGGACGTATACGTACTATGCGAGAACTAGTTACAACAGATGGTAGATTTATTGACGCAACTATAGGAGCGGAGTTAGATTAGGGCGGTAGCGATATGCAAAGTTATACAGAGATTAAGCGGAAAATTGAGCTATCACTAAGTTTTTGACAAATTCGAAACAAAGTCGACTTCGCTGGGCTATGGAATTTGTACTCGTAATTGAAAGCAGAACCAACAACTTTTGATTCAGAGGAGTCAGGTACAATCCTCTATAAAGCAAATACTGCTTACAAGTGCAGTTGAAGCAGTGAAGATGGCAAAGCTATCTAGCTGTCAAGAATATCAGAGTCCAATGGACAATAAATATGGTTTCGGTTGATATGAGTTCGATGACACTACGGGATGTGTGTAATGTCCTCAAGGCCGATATTAAACTCTTTTTTCTATTGAAACTTTTCGGAACTCTGTTGCACGATTTACAAGTTGAAGGATAAATATCTTTAACTGATTTCGGGAAGACTGTTTCTTTCAACTGCCACGAAGAATAGAGCTAAGTTTGGCTGCCGTGTAATAACTTCTCATTCCATAAAAGATGTGAATTTTAAAACAAAACACAGGCACATAAAAGAGGAGATTCTTCGTGAACCACAAAGGCTTTAAAGCTGTTAAATATATCAGGCGAATGAAAGTAAGCCACGTAGAGACTTACTGGATTCCAAAGGCAGATCTTTCGATCTGAGGAAGCTTTAAATAAAATATTTGGCACTACAGATTCATATAGGACCTTGGTATACCTTATCATACAAATTTTCCTTTAAGTTGCAGTTTCTGGGCTGGTTTGGGCACTGGAGAACGGGAATGTCTGTATAAGCATTCTCAACACTGAAGTCTGGGCATTGGACAAGGCTACGAACAAAAATAGGAACTCTTAAACAGAAATGCGAGGAATGAACTACTGCCTACTGCCAATAGGCGGGGATTAGACTGTTTCAACAAGGCATTTACCAATTCCACTCACAACTTTTTTTAAGAAGTTCACATAAAGTAACCTTGTAATGCACGACAAGTAATGCACAACCCAACTCCTAGATGCCTTCCCACCGTCATCACTCATGTGATATTTTAATGCAGCTACAACGTTTAAGTGCGTCTTTCTATGTACTAGAGAAAAGAAAGCGACCTATAGCTTTACCTATGTATATTGCCACTGTCGGAAAGGTTTTGCAGTTACGTACCCAGCCTCCAGTGTATAAGAGGCGGATTTAAGAAAACTGAAATACAACCTAAATAAAGGTATATATGATTTAAGAAGGGTTATAAAGTTTAAAAAAATTAAGTACATTTAAGCTAGCATCGTACGAAGCTCATTTAAGGCTGTGATTTGCTTTTTGTCGAAGGCTATGTATATAACTCATCGAATCTAGTGTTGCCCCCAAGTAAAGTCTTTGGACGACTTTAACAAAACTGGGACTGTAAAACTTTTGCGCGTAACGAGGAACTTTGTTGCTTAAATATTTTTGAAGTAATACTTCTTTAGGCACGCTTGACTTGGGGGGTAAGCTGGTGAATGCCTCACAAAATCGTTACGGAAATTGCGAGCGGAAGTTGAGAGGGAGATGTAAGTTAGTGAGATAACTTGTTATGTTTCGTTTCGAATATTACTGTAGAGGCAAGAGAGATAGATGCACGCCGACATTTTCGTTCTCTGTTTCTACCAGCCAGTTACGTTTCATTATCAAAGACACATCCTACAGTGCAGCAGTGATACCAGATCGGGGGATTTATCACTTTTTGCGAGATTTTCTTACAAAAGGGACAAAGGGATTTTTCAGACCTCATAGTAAAAAAAGTAAGGGATTTTACTTTTTGGTCAAATTTTGTTCCTTATTGCTCATTTCATTAGGAATAAAAAAAATATTCAACCTACGATCAAGTTAAATGTTTTCATGTTTAGAAAAAAATCATTCAAAATATCTAAATGCTTTCATTTTCTTTTTTTTATTTCCCTAAAATGTTTCATAAAATGACATATGAGTCTGTGAATAAATCACGAGTATTTTTTTAAATAATAAATTTATTTATTTATTTATTTTGTAAACATAAAAGGGATATTGTGAGTATAACCGTGTGATAACCGGCCTTTAAAGTCTGGTATCACTGCAGTGCAGGCCTATTATCTGTATCACACTGTAGGAACAACAGAGACAGGTGCGAGCACACAGTTTCTTTTCATTCTCTCATAGACAGTTACGTCTAAGACACGCCTATTGCAAGGTTGCCAATTTGGTAGTTTTTAACAAAATTTGGTAATTTGTTTTACTTATTGAGTTTTGGTAATTTGTATATGGTTATGGTAAATTTTTGAGCAGATGTACCAAGAATGCAAACTTGATATCACCTCATTCTACCTTACTGCTTCTGAGTGAACGCATTGCATTATTTGCATAGCTATGCTGCATCACCATCCATATAAAACTTTTTTATTTGCTGTTCAACAATTACAGAATGCACTCATTTTCTTCTTCTGACAGATGGTGAATAATAATAATTAGTCGCATTATTTATATACAGACATGAAACTCTAGGGGTGTTAAGGGTTTGTTACAAGAAAATGGGTAGATGTCTTCTAGCAGCTGGTAATTTTGTGCGAAATCAAATAAAATAATTTGAGTGTTTTTTGTAAGTGGCAACCGTGGCCTATTGTCTGTATCATACTGCAGGAGCAAGAGGGAGCAGTGCGCGCGCCCATTTTCTTGCTCTCTTCCTCTCATAGCCAGTAAATTGTATATATAGATGGAGCTAAAGTAGTTTTACTTCAGTCGTGTGGTCTAAACAACACTCGTGTTTTTGGTTATAAGTATCTAATAACCTTTCGTATTAAGTCCAAATTTTGCAAAAGGTTTTGTACAAACAAAGCACATCAATTAATGTTCCAAAATTTGTAGATTTAGCTGCCTTAAGCTTCCAGAAACAGCGGTTGCATTTTCGTCAGTATCGCAGGTGTCCCGCCCCTTTATCCGATCCCGCTCACATCAGGTTTAAATACTCCTAACAGGCAATGTACGTCCCTATTTTCAAAATTTATAGGCTGAAGCGAATATAAATGTCAAGATGTAGTACATGTTTTAAACAAAATTGTTGAGTCCCGTTTTCCTATTTTGCTTATATTTCGCGAATTGTTTTTTTTTTCCACAAAACGCAGATCAATGTCCAAAATATTACAATAAAAGGTTCATAGTGTGGTGCGGGCACTGTTATCTTCAATGATTTGTCGAGCTTTATGAAACTTCAGCATAAATATGTTCCGTTCACCCTACAGAAATTGTTCTAGCTATTTTGTGTTTTATGTGCAATGTACCTATTTGTCTTCCAATCAAAAGCATCACTGGTGCAACATAAAAAATCTGACCGCTACCTTGTGCCTATAAGCATGTCGCTCTCTGTATTACAGACGCTGGAAGTCCTGCCACTATGTCCTTGATAGTGCCTAGATTATTGTTGTCTATTCTGATATGATCAGATTGCTTTCATATTATTAAATTCGAGCTTTTCGATTTCACCATGTTGAAGCATCGCAAACTAGCTACAAGAGTTCATTCCGTCAGGTGGAAGTTTATTAGATTAGGTTATTATCTTTATTTCCGATTTATGTGAGGTTACAAAACAATGTTCAGAATAAAGTATTTTATATATACAGCTAGGATAAGCCGTCTGCCGTTTAAAAACTATAAAATTATAGAAAAAAGAGCGAATACACGATTGTGTTACAAGTGAGTTATGTAGGTAAAGAGGTTAGAAGTGAGTTAAGTTTGCTAACAACAGGCTTTTAAGTTAGATAATTATAAAGAAGAGATCAAATAATTTAAGATGAAAATAGTTAAGTGAAAAGAATTTCAATTGAAATTAATCAATTGAGAGGACATCAAAAATTGAAGACAGAAGACAAATATTTAATTTTCTTTTTTAAAAGTAGAACTGAGTTGGATAAAAACTGGGCTCTTAGTTTAGCTAGAACAAAAGATAAAAGTTTATTTACAAAGATGAAAAAGAATTTCGGTAATTCATGGCGTGCACGATAAATTAAATAAGCGATCTCCACCCACTATTTCCATTAAGAATTTGAGCACATTCGTGGAACGTTAAGAAGCTTTTGTCGAAGTACAGTCTACGAATTTCCTGAATAATGGGTCATATCGCAAGGAAATGAAAAACATTCTCGTTCTGGTCAAGGTTACATAGTGGACACGTGGGGTTTAAATCACTTCTATGGGGTCTGCAATTCAATTCACGCATTTATGTTCCAACTTTAAAGATCAAACTCATCTCCAGAACTGTTAGTTTATTATTAAAATAGTTCTTGGGTCCCAGAGAAAGATTCAGCTCTCTATACATTGACCTACTTGATGACTCCTTTGCTCTGTCCAGGCAAAGCCTTAGCAGATTGTTATCAACAACAGAGATGAAATCGTAGAGATTAATCCTCCACTCACAGACGTTGATTTCATTTATCTTGATAGAAGTCTGGTTGGCGTCGGCTAACTCGTGCCAGCCTTTGATTGGAGAGTAGTTGCATCTTATAGCTATAGCAAGCACTTTCAATTGTAAGTTATTCCTAGATCTTAGCATAACTTTGCTAATGTAGTCTGAGCTTGCATTTAGATTTTTCGTAAAAATATAGGGTAGGCCTCATTCCACATGAATCGCGTAGCTGGATGTAGTTTGGGGAAGCCTAAAAATCCTCTTTAAAAAATACCTTTGTGTTGTTTATTAATTTCAACATAAGCCTACGAAGATTGCTTTTGCTTTACTATTGAACTAATGGATACTGTCTCTCCAAAGCAACACAGATACATAGTTCTTACTTTGTGCAGACGCAAAAAATGTACTTGCGAAATATTCAATTAGTTCCGCTTTAATGACTTAATTCCTTCGGCAACAATAATGCGCTTATCAATATTTAATTTCATATTTCCCGGCAGTGCCTTTGCAGAGGCCATATATATACAAACTGGGTGCCCAGTATATGTCACAGCAGTCAAGTCAATTTCAGCAGCTCAGCAAAAGGGAAAATTGCATATCCCACCCAACTACCTACAAGTACCTTGTCGGCCATTATCTTCCAAGACCCCTTCAAAGCCAATTAAGTGAAGAAAATGATGACACACCCTCGCCAACACTATTTATTTTCGAATTACTTCAGCTACAAGGATAATCAGACTTGTCTAATTAATTATTCAAAAATTGTCAATCCGTGGTAAACAAAGAAACACCATCACAAAGTAAACAAGGAGCCTCTAAAGAAAGAAGAAACAAATTTCCACATACGCCACCGAAGAAAACAAAAAGTCTGCACGACGGACAGATACGATAACACTCCCATCGATTGTATTGGCTTGGCAGTGTGCTCACTAATGGCATTAGCAGAAGGAGTCACGTCCGGACGGAAACATCATCTAGCAGTGGCGCACACAGCGTGCTTGTTTAATGTCAAAATTGATTGATTTAATATTAAAATCAGTATGCGAACCATAAGCCAATTGGAGCGTACACACATTATGACCATGTAAACACACACACGAGGGACTTTTGATGGAGTTGTAGTCGAATGCGCCCATGCTCGAACAGCAATTCAATAATTGAGCAATTATGAGACGATTATTGTGGGACAATACGTATACAGAACTTGATGTTTCAAAACTACAACCGCCTTTGTTCGCGTAAACAGCACCTGATCTTCAGCTCTGACAACAGCCACACACCCACAGAATCAGTGGAGAGGAAACTGCTTATTTATATTTTAACTGCAAGCACTTACTTACCAGGCTACCTGAGACGACACGGTATATACGTATAGCTGGATGATAAAGTGATGCTGTGTGCATGGCGGTTCGATTGACGCAACCAATAAGTCATTGGTGAGCTCGGCAAACATATAGAAAACTTCTAATTAAGATTTACTTTTGTTTGCACACACGGTCGGCTACAACCGTCGTCATTGATTGGAGACGAAAAACTCAAAGCTCAGACAGTTGTATGTGTGTTTGTGAGACTTTCTTGCCCTCCGTTGGGTTCGCAGTATAATTACGCCTGGGCCAGTGAGGGATGAGGAGTAACGCAAGTGCCACCCCTCGAATTTGTGCTAATTAATACAAACTGAAGTATTAATTGGAAAAATATCCAACTAATTGAATGAGCGATACCATTGGGGAGACATTCAAGGATAAAGCGATTTTTATTTGTTCGTTAGCTTTGTGGGTGGGACAGTCTGTCGGGATTGAAACGTACGTCGCACCCGAAAGACAATAGAAAACAAATTTTCTACCTACAAAAATGTACGCCGCCGTACGAGTGCGTGCTTGAGCGTGAGAGGGAATAAGGTCCCTTTGATAAGGTCTAGTCGGTTGGGCACTGTGATTTTTAATTTGTATCTTTACAAACTGTGTTTGTGATGGCTGATGGGTGTCTAGCGTCGCAAGAAAGGAGAGTCCTCCCAATTTGTAGCATACTTCTCACATACCAATCAAATCAACTAATAGTCTGATCTGATGGACAAAATGTTGAACATTACATTTTCATAACAGCTCCACGGTCTTTTAGGGTACATTCCTATAAGAAAAGGTGTTTGTCGTACCAGAGTTATATTTGAGGGGCCACTTCTCGTCAATGGAATCGATTCGTCCTACATCTTTTTGTGAAGATTTTACAAAGACAGACTTTAGAAACCATAATCATCCTTAAGTAGTACCCTTTGGGTCTTAAGAACATAAGACTAATGAGAGAAAAAGGATACCGAGTAGCAAGCCAGTCAACAAACATTACAATTAGTGCAGACCACAAAGTTAATGACAAAATGACACCCCATGGTCCAACAAACAGGACTGTGTTTTATCTCGCAGTCTGGCCAAGACAAGAATCGGCGAAAGAGGGACAAATTGCTTTCTGAAAAAAAAAAAAAAATAAGTTTTCGTATTGTAACGGGTGGGGGTGGCCACTGTGCCATACGTATAGATGCAATAAGACTAGGTGTCAATCAACCCCACAGTATATGCTCTCCAACCTAACTTAACCTACTCTGTTCTGAGGTCAAGGAGATACTCCGGATAAGTATAAGCTGGACGACTTAGTAAATAAAGTAAAGGCGTGTATCTAAACTTCGACGAAGCTTTAAAAGTTACGAAAAGCAAATGGAACAGGCGCTAATAGGATCCTCGTTCATCTCACAATTACTGTCTTGAGTTTGATTTTACCGACAAATGCGGCAACACCCAGATAAATATGGCCACAACTTTTTGCAAATAAGAAAGAAATAAAACAGCACCTTGGTTCAACATTGCAATGCCAACCATTTATATTGGTTGAAAAGAACCCAAATAACTAAAGTTTCGACTTAAGAATACACTCATAAAAATATCGCAAGCTAAATTCTATTCCGATCAGGCTTATTCTTAATGTTCTTCATTCTTACGTGCTCAATCTCAAAATAATAACAAAAATCTAAAATCAAGCTCTTTAATTTTAAATCAAGCCTATGCAATATTAAAATCTGAACCATATCACCTGAATTATGTTTTTTGCACTCAAATACAGGATCGAATAAGAATTATACTCTCCACCGAAATAATCTTAAACTTACATGATGCATTAATGTGAATACCAATTAAGATCTAAACGATCATGTCAAACTAAGTTCGAAACATTACCGATACAAGAATTGTATTCTCCAATCAAGCCGCACAATATAAAACTTGCATTGTGGATAAAGAAAGTTCATTCGTTCCGATTGATCATGTGTTTTCGTAATTAACCCGAATCATCCCAATGTACCGCATATGGTACACCTAATTTAAAAAATTTAAGCTCAGAAGAAAAGCATTTTATGGACTACTTTTTTGAATAATCCAGTTTAAATATAATATAATAGGCGAAGATATTTATTTGTCAATTTAAACTTATTTTCGTTCAATTAGATGTAAAGTTGAAGTGAAGTGTGTCTATTTTTTCGTAGCAAAACAATGTCGAGGAAAAGGTAAGTAATTTCTTAATAATGTACTCAAATAATTTAAATAAACATTATTACTATAGTTTAAACAATAAAAAATAGTAATTATGAACAATTTTAAAAATTCCAATATGGGATGTTACTGTTACATGGACGTAGAATTTGATGTACCGCATATGGTACAGTGGGATAATACATGTCCTTTTGGTTTTTTTTTTAGGTTGACCGTTAATGAGATCGAAAGTTGCATAGACGAAAGCGATGACGACGATTTCTATTCAGAAATACCAATTTTACCACCATTGCTGGAGGGGGTGTTAGAGATGAAGATTCAGGTGACGAAGATGTGGTTTGTGTAGACAATTTGCCTCGTAACCAGCTTGTGGCAGAGGTTGTCCTACATCCGGAAAGCTTCGATGAAGAAGATGACATCCAAATTTCTTGTTTTGTCCCCAAAAAGAAGGCACGAACTATGAATTTTTCATGGAAGAAAAAAGACTTGGATGAAACAGTAACAGACTTTAGTTACGAAGCTTGGGGGTTGAATCCATCTTCCGCTCCCTTGGACCTGTTCTTACTGTTTTTTGATGAAACTTTATTTGAACACGTAACCAAATACTCTAATTTATATGCCCAGCAACATAATCTTCTGGCTGATATACAGATTAATGAGCTTAAAACCTTTATTGGAGTACTTATTTTGAGTGGCTATAATAGTGTATCAAGACGAAGAATGTACTGGGAAAATGAAGAAGATTCACAAAATATTCTCATATCGAAATCAATCACTAGAAATAGATTTGATCACATATTCCGAGTACTACATTGTTGCGATAACACTCAACTGGATCCAAATGATCGTTACTCAAAAGTACGGCCTTTGTTTCATCACCTGCTTCAGAAGTTCTTGTTGTTTGCTCCAGTTGTGGAAAATTACAGCGTGGATGAAGGTATGATACCCTATTTTGGACGCCACCCTACCAAACAGTTCATAAGGGGAAAGCCAATCAGATGGGGCTATAAATTTTGGGTTGGAACGACTCCAACCGGATACATAGTTTGGTTTGAACCCTATCTTGGCTCGAGAGTCTCCTCAACTCCTAAAAACAAAGAGCATTCACTTGGAACGCAGGTTGTATTAAATTTTTGTCACGCATTGATTGGACGAGGATTAAATCTTAGCTTCCACTTATTTTTTGACAATTTTTTTTCTTCACTCGAACTCTTTCAAGAAATAAACGAGGCACTGGAACGATAAGAGGTAATCGTTTAAAAAACTGTTCTTTGCGTGGATCTGATAAAGCTCTAAAACAAAAAGGTATGGGTGCCTATAGCTACGAACTCTGTTCAGAACTCAATGCTGTTGTGTGCAAATGGAACGACAACAACATTGTTAACATGATTTCTAACTCTGTTCCAGTTCACCCAACAAACTTGGTGAAAAGATACTCTCGTGCTCAAAAAAAAGAAATATCGGTTTCGCAGCCAAAACTTATAAGAACGTACAATAAAAACATGGGAGGAGTCGATAGGTCTGACCAAAATATCGGTCTTTATCGCATTACCATTAGAGGGAAAAAATGGTACTATCCATTGTTTGCTCATTGCATCGATATGGCAATTTCAAATGCATGGCAGCTGCATAAACATAATAAAGGTACACTGGACAATTTAGAGTTTCGTCGTAGAATAGCTAGGAGTTTGCTGGGAACGCACGGAAAACACAACAGGCCACGCAATGTGAGACCCGCAAGCGCAGAAAATGTCCGGTATGACCAAATCAACCACTTGATTGTCGAGCAAGACAAACGAACCAGGTGTCGACTTTGCCATACTCAAGCGGCTAATCGTTGCGAAAAATGCGTTGTTTCAAAACTTATCACACCATGCCATAAGAATTTATGTAACCACTTTTCAATAATATTCAAATAAAAACTTACTGCCTAATGAAAGAATACTTTAAATAACGTTATGTATTAATATTGATTTATGACAGTGCATTATCCCACTGTACCATATAGGGTACACATCATCCCCAGGAAATGGTAAGTAATTTTTTTTTTTGGCTTTCTTTGTGTATTACAATTACAAAATGTGGACTAATTTCCAAAATCATAGAAAAATTACAAAAAAAAAAAAATTCGGGGATAATTCGGGTTAAGCGTTTTAAAAAAATAAAGTGAAAAATTGAAAAAGTCCAAGTGATAATAACAATGAATAGTGTTTTGGCTTATAAGTATTTGCTGGACAGTGCTGGAAGACAATTTAATTCTCGTGTTTAGCAATAATAATCCATTGCAACAAGTTGCCCCCGATGAAGATAACGACGAAAAACAACTAAGAATCTTCTGTTCTAGAAAAATTAAATAATGGAAAGACATATTTTAGATTTAAGTCCATTTAAGCGTTTTTCTTTCAAGAAATAAATATGTTTTAAAAAAATAATAATTTGTTTTATTATCTTAAGCAGAAAAGTGACGGAGTTGGTAATAAATTTGACAAATAAAACTGTGCAATCTTAAATTTTGATATGACATCCTTAAATAATTCCAAAAAATCCAATACAAGGATAACTTGTTTAAATTTTTGAAAGTTTATTTCAAGAAAAATTATTTTGGACTTTAGGGAGCATTATTTTTACTACTGATAAATAGGTGAACAATAAGGTGATTTTGAGCTTAATTAAAGCTCACACATTCTTCATTGCAACATGTTTAAGAATAAATAAGCTTATTTTAAGTTTACAATGATTTGAAATCCAATTGTTGCATTCTTGGAATGAAACACCTTCCGGCTTAATTTAAGCTCACACATTCTTCATTGCAACATGTTTAAGAATAAATAAGCTTATTTTAAGTTTACAATGATCTAAATCTAAGATCAAGTTGTTTCATTTTTCGAATGAAATGACTTTGGGCTTAATTTAAGCTTCCACGTTCTTAATACGGTTATGGGACAATCTTAAAAAAAGAATTAAAGGTTAACCAAAAACCATACTCAAAGTAAGATTTTTGCACTTGGATTAAGAATTTCCGAGCTTAACAGACTTTCGTCAACAGATAGGTTTGATCTGACACTGATTATCTTTTTTGTTTTTTATTTTTTTTTTTATTTTATCTTTTTTTATCTCCTTTTTTCCCTGAGCGTACAACTTACACTCAATACTTGATTCTTAAAAACGAATTCTTGCTATCAAAAATAATAGTTAATGGAAGAACTTTAAGCTTACCATTTTTTAAAAGCCTCACAATTCTTCGCTTTACAATCATTTCAATATTCAACTAAAATTACGCCCATTACCAAGTTCGACAATGTGAGTACTACATGTTCCGTATATATGTCCCCCAAGCTCGGAAAAATTTATTGGAAGAACCCTACCACTTGCCACTACAGGATGTTGGCAGGGGTGCATCTTTTTCTTTTTCTTCACCGTCTTTCCGCGATATTAATGAGTCGTCGTCGTTTTACAGTATGTACTTTGTAAGGTAACCGGTTTATACCCTTAGGTCTTTTTTGTTGAGCTTATTGACTTTGCTAAGAACTGGACTTGAATTTATATCAGTGGCGTAGCGTGGGTTGGGGCCGGCGGGGCAGACCCAATTTATGTCACCCCTAGTAATTTTTTGCACACACTATAAAAAAATTATTTTTGAATTGTTTGAAAGTTCAAAACGAAAAATCCGCCGGTTGTCGGATTTCTGAACTTTTTTGATAGAAAATATAACCTAATTCCTATTCTTAGCTAATTTTTATTGATCAAGTGGTTTTATCCGCAAATGCTATCGTGGTTGAGAAGCCTACATCTGCGCATTTGAACAAACCTTTTAACATCGTCCTCAACCATTTAAATATTTAGATCTCTATGTAGATCAGCGTTACGTATGTACTAAAGTGCACTGACTATGTTCCTCAATACTTTATTTTGGAAGACAACTGGAGCCCATAGGTTTATAATGGTTTGAGAATTTGCTTGTATAGCAATAACTTATTGTAGTTGGACAGGGATAAATATCTCCCAATACATTCTACTGTATTGCATGTTCAACTCATTTTTTTGTTTTCTTTACATTTGCTTTCCAACGCAGTTTAGCGTCTTCTAGTGTCATACCTAGATATTTGGCAGTTTTTGAGTATTCCACTACATTGTTGTTAATATATATTAGAATGTGTGGTACGTTTTTATGCGTACAATTAATTTGGACTTACTTTAGGTCATTTATGTGGCTTATACTTTGCACATGTGTTTTACTTCGTTTTAAGAAGTTTTATTTCAAAACAAATGCGCAAAGTTTTGTGAAAACCAAAATAAAGAAATACATAAATAGCAATGGATATAATTTTGGAGCAATTTTTATCTTCATCGTCTTCCTCATCAGCTGAAGACTACGAATAACCGAAACTACTCCATTTGTCAGCGGAAATATTTTTCAAGTCGATATCGATAGTTGATTTTTCCAAAAACAAAAATGTAATTTGAGAAGGTGATATTGCTGTCAAATAACGCACTAATCCATCAGCAGATCAATTTCGTTGCATTTTCCACGAGCCGCGTTAAATCTGAGATCTGAAAAAAATATCTATTAGTTCCAATGGAAAACGACAGTAGTCTAATTTGCCCTTTTTTTAGTCCATTCTGCAATAGTCTTTACCGCCGTTTGAAGATTTTTTGTAGCTATTTCGACAGTTGCTTCCATGTCATGTACAGCAGTGTCATCTGCAAATGTTGCTGTTGTGGTTTCTCCGCTAGTGAATAATAGGTAAAGGACTTAACCTAGAACACTGTCCTGCGGTGCACCAGCTTTAATTTCTCTTAGTGTTGGGTACGCTGTCTCTTCTTTAATTTGATTTGAAATAAGGACTCCAGAATTGTCGAATACTGTTTCGGCAGCTGCGTTTGTAGTTTGTGGATCATTCCTTTATACCAGACTTTATCGAGAGCTTGTGCTATATCAAGAAATATTGTGAAGCACACTTTTTTTAATAAATAAATAAATTATTTCATAACTAAAATTTGTTTAAAAAGGTACCCTTTTTTTAATAAATAAATAAATTATTTCATAACTAAAATTTGTTTCAAAAGGTAATTTTTAAATGAAAGGACAAAAGCATTTAATTTAGTTCTAAGTAAAAGGAAAAAAAAGTTTTTTAATTAATTTTTTTTTATTTACAAGAACCTTTTTTTAATTTGCAGAAAACTTCCTTAAAATGTTGTTTTCCTACTTTTTATCAGTGTAAAATCTCTTATTATTCTTCCAGTATCGATGGTCTCTGTGATTTCCTGCTCTATAGCCATGATACGCAGATAAGATAGCCTTAGAGTGCTTGTGAACATTAAATAATTTTTAAAAAGCTTCAATTTTGCGAAATTCCACTACACACACAACTTCTAGCGAAAAAAAAGAGAAAAAGAGTATTTTCGAATGCAAATATTGTGTACTGTGTTATGATTTGTGTGTGCTGTACAGGGCGGTCATTTCTGATAAAATACAGTTGCATACTAGGGAGCAGCGTTCATTGGATTTTGTTGTTAAGCAACACAAAGAATGTCTGATTACTTACTGTGAAGCAGTGCTGGTAAACTTTGTAAATAAATTCGTTGGACTGAAAAAAGAATTCGTCTTTTAAATTTTATATGTTTAAAAATTGTAATCGCTCCGAATTGCCGCCCCAAGCAAAGTGCGGCCCGGGGCAGTGTTGTTCTGCGAAGACATGCAAATTGGTATAAGCTCAGTGTGACTGGACTAGGTCATCTTCTCTATAAATATGCTGCAAATAACTGAAGAACAAACTTCACAACCCCGCGCCTAGATTTTGCGAGTTTATTCATAACCGCTTCTTTAGCACAAATAGAATTCGGCATTTCAAAGAATCGGCCATATCCATCTTGGTGAATGTTTCCCAAATGATAAGCATGTGTTTAATTGAAACATTTAAGTTCAAATAGGAAATTCTAAAAATTTCGACTCAACGACAACAAATGCTTAGTAGCTTCTAATTCAAAAACCTAGTAATTCTCGCCTTAATTCTAAGACGGCACGTAATAAAGATCTAAGCCCTATATTTGGACGTTTAGTTCTGATGAATGTTCCTGACAGTGTCAGCTGGCTCATCTCAGCATTCATCTCACAAAATGTAACTACGTACTTGTTTACAAAAAAAAAAAAAAACAATCAACATCTGTCTCACAATGAAGCCACTCACTCCCCTCAACTGGGCATCCACCATCCACAGCGTATATATCGCTGTCTGCCACCTAAATTTAAAATTCAATCAAAATAATCGACTTCTACTCAGACTTTCAGCGCACACATCGTATACCGCAAAAAATTGCATCATTTGGTGAAATTCCAAGAAAATGAAAACAAAATCACAAAAAAAAATCGACCTTGCGAAAAGCAATCCATTTCAATTGAGTTCCTCATCCTTTGTGTGCTCCTTCTCTGTACTCTGACACACACAGTAGATACAGTGCTTAAAGGAAGGCAATGGTTATATTCTGTATGACGTTTATAGGGAACTTCCAAAAATAAAATGTCAAAAGCGATTTCGTCTCCTTAGAAAAAGACGGGACAACTTCTACAAATTGTTAGGAAGTCCCGGCAATTTGTATTCTCTTCTGTTTTGATTTCGTTTCTCTGCCGTTCTCAATTTTCGCAGCAAAGGAGTTGAGAGTTTGTATACAGAAGCCCAGACACAATGGGCTCTTTTTTATAAAGTTGCTATGGCAATACGTTCACGCTTCTGTATGGACTCGGACTGACTTTGATTCTTGGATACTTTGCCCTTTGACAATGTTTAAGGAGCGCACATATTTTCATTCGTTAAGTCTGTTAGATTTGAGTTCCTTTTGCTACCCAGTGAATGGAAATAAAGTGGCGGTTTTCTAATTACGAACCCGACAAGTTGCAGCGATATCCAGTGGGAGAAAAACTTTTTACTTAGGTAGGTGATGGTTGGAGACATGGATAACTTTAAGTAGGAAGAAAGTTGCAGTGCATCTTTAACGATTCCATCCATCCTCGGGGAAATTCTGCAGAACTTTTCCTATATAATTTCAGCGAAGTTCGTTTGTTGTATTCACTGTTTCCTTGTTGCTACTTGAGTCATCATGCAGAAAGCCTTTTCAAACCGAGCGCGACAAACGACGACAGCCAGCTGGAATTATCCGAACGGCAAGGGCAATAGACCTCATCATCATTAAGTGCCCTTAGAGTCATATACACTTGTGTGTTTGTGATGCACACACACGAAGTCTCAGAATCAAATAATTTAATTTATGTTTTCAGACAGAAAACAACAGAACGGAACAAAGAAACATAAAGGCTTTAACCAGTGTACTTGTGTACCTATACGTCATACTCAAACTCGCATAGATGCCTCTTCGCGTCCCGTTCTGCTAAACGACTTTTGTTAACGTCAAGCAGGAACTCAAGTGTATATGGTTTCGTTCGAACAAGGAGAAAGAGAAACCGAGTATCCTTGTACAAAGGTCCTTTAAGTTTTAAGTGGCCTCCATTTGTTCAGCCAGCCCCAGCAGCACATATGATGCATATTTGCTACGCGAGGGTGACATTTTGAAGTGCGATTTTGCATTGTGTTGCGAAAGGAGTTTCTATTTTATTTCTTTTTCGTTTATTTGGTTTTTGTTTTGAGGGGGCACCCATAACGAAGCATTGGATGCAAAATGTTGACAAATAGATGAAAACGTGGTGAGTGTGTCAGTAAAATTGATGGCACAAGTTGGGATGGAGATAAAGTGGAGAATGCTGTGACGTAACATATGCAAGGAAAGTGCTTCTGAGGTGGCTCAAGTGATGTGTATGTCTATGCGTCCGAAGTTCATAACTTGTGGACCGGTGGTGTGTTCGGCGCCTAAACTTTGAGGAGAATGACAGTTTTTTACCTTTGAAAATTGTTGTTGTCTCAAAATCTTGATGTCTCGTTTATCCAGTAATGCAACACGGAAATTCGACCTTAATGCTCTCCACTTATTGAACTACCGAGTTTCCATAATTTGTAAGAAAAGCATGGTTAACCCCATCGTACATCCTCCTATTGGACCAGCGAAAGCAAAAATGCAGTTTTTGACAAAAATGTATTGAAGCAGCGACAAGAGAACTGCGAGCTAGGGGTCTCGGTCTACTTTGGTTGTGATCTGAGTGCGCCAAATAATGTGTGGAATCTAAGGATATTCAACGGCTGTGGCAGCGTTGCCAGACGGTTGAAATATTTGCCCCTAACCATATCTGAAATTTCGATTTAGCTATTTTATAAAAAAAATAACCTCAATTTTTTTTCTATATTATGTATTTAAAAGCAAAAAGTAAATTCACGACTGAAAACACTTTTATCTAATTTGTTTGGATATGAATAGGCGCGAATTTCAAGAATTAAAAATGTTTTTTTAATGTATGTATTTAATAAACAAGGTAAGTGAATTCAGATTTCAAGATTTAATAATAAATAATAAATAAAACAATCAACTTTCAGAAAAAAGTCCTACAATATAGTTGTTGTTGTCTTCATTTTAGTTTTTGTACATCTGCGCGAATATGAACATTTTGATCATATGATCGGAAGGTTTAACCCTAGAACACTAACCATGAGTCGAATCGACTCACAATGTACACATCACTGAGCAGTGAGCATGCGCAGTTCGCTTTATGCACAAGCGCACTGTCGCGCCACCTAAGGTTCCACTGTTTAGTGCCTGTCGATACGCCGTGTACGTTGTGTCGCTGCTGTCAGCCTGGATCCTGTGACATCATCAACAGCAAAGGTAAGTGAGTCGAAATGACTCATGATTAGTAATAAGAGAATAATTTTTGTGTGAGTCGATTTTACTCATCGTTAGTAAAAGCAGGTATTTTTGTGAGTAAAATCTACTCATGGTTAGTAATAGTGTACTATCAATTGAAAATTTAATATAATCATTTTTCTGTTTATTTGATATTTGTTTTAGTAAACATGGCTAGAAGGCCGACGAATGAGCAAATTTTGTTATTACTAGAGGACGATAACTTAGAAATAAGTGATGTCGAGGATAATTTGGAGTACGAAGATTTCGACTCTGATGACAGTAATGCAGATCCAGATTACGAACCACAACCATTAGAAGAGGTTTATAGAAATATTCAAGAAGATATTAGAGATACAGAGCTAGAGGTAAGTGAACCAAGACAAAAAGGAAGATTGCGGGGGCCCAGCAATGACCCTGGCCTAGCCGCTCAAACTTCAACTTTCACTGAAACAACAGCTCCTGAGACTTCAGCTGTCGCATTCAACTCGTCTGATTCCACTTCCAACATAATAACTTTTCCAGGGAGTACAGTAGCTGAAAAAAACGGGTTTGAATGGAAAACATCGTCACTTGTAATAGCAGGAACCAGGGCTCCGAGGCGAAATATTGTTCATGTTCAACCCGGACCTATTGGAGACTCTAGAAATTGCACTACCTCTCTTGACTGCTTTAGTGCTTTCATCACGGAACCTATGTTGTCCATAATATTGGAATCTACTAACATTGAGATAGAGACACAAAGGAGCAAGTACAAAACTCAAAATGCAACTGTATCCAATACGTCAATCGAAGAACTGAAGGCTTTATTAGGTGTCTGAAGGTGATAATCGAACAAACTTTGAAATTACAGAAATCAGCTCAACAGAATCTTTCCCAGGAAACTTCAAATAATCATCAAAAAAAAAGAAAGTATTGTGGTTTCTGTAACTACAATAAAAGGAGGTATACATCTTCACAGTGTAGCAAATGCAAGATATGCATTTGGGGAGAGCATATAACAAAAATATGCCATTCATGTAATTTGTAACTGACGATACCGATTGTTGACTGAAATATAATTCGAATTTTGTGAATTGTGATAAAAAAATGATCTTTTTTTAAGTTTTTGATTATACGCTAAACTATAAGTAAAGTACATTTATGACAAAAATATGCCATTCATATAATTTGTAACTGTCGAGCCCGACTGATGACTGAAATATCATTTTAATTTTGTGATTGAAAAATGTTTATTTTTTAAGTTTTTGATTACACTAAACTATAATTAAAGTATTGATGTTTTATAAAAACGAAAGTTGCTGAATTTATTTTGTTTTTTTACTGTTTTACTTTGTTTAAATAAAAAAATTAATATTGAACAAAAATGCCTTTGATTTACGCAATTACACTTGTTTTGGGCATGGGTGAGTCGATTCGACTCACGGTTAGTAATAACGTACCTACAATTAGGGTTAGTGTTCTAGGGTTAAAATTGACACATCCCGATCCAGGAACAATCACAAATTGGTTTTGGCAAGAAACAAAATGCAAAGAAAGTCTCGCTCTTTTTATTGCTTACTTTCACCCATATGATTGTGAACTTTTCATAAATGCAATAGTGTGTGATGCGTGCAGCTTTAGATAGGCGTTTATCAATACACTGGCACCAGTTAATGTTGGAATGCGTTGAAATGGAATTGGCATAAATGGAGCATACACTGATTTGGTTTGTTAGTGTTTTAGTTGCTTTTTAGCTTTTTTGACAAAAACAAAATTTAAAAAAAGCCCCCAGATTTTCCCCCGCCGCGTAGGTAAAAAAAAACCCCTATATCTAGAAGAAAAACCCCCAAACTTGCAAAGCTGGGCTGTGGACAAGAGTTTGTATTAAGGAAAGTGACTGCAAAGTTAAAGAGAGATAAAAGAGAACAAGATATAAAATGTCATCGCGTTACCTTACTGCTCAAATAAGGCCTCATAATCTACTTTGTAAATAATGGTTTCTGTGATCATAAGGGTAGAACACGAATGTTACAAAAAAATTGCATTCACTTAATGATCCTTGTTATACAAGGTGGGCTAAAAGAAACCACCCTATTGGAAGATGCTCTTATTGTTGCAAATGGCCGCCAATATCAAATCTGTTTTGACATTTGTGGATTAGACAGATGTAGAATACAAGTGAACAAGCCATGAAGCGATACACTCCCCAAGAACGCGGAATAATCGTGTCTATTTTTTTGCGTAATAATTCGTCTGTGGTGTTGGCGAATTACGTCTCGCCGATTCCACGGTTATCCGACAGCGACTGCGCAAACACTGCGCCGTTTGGCCACCAACCTTGAAGAGTATGGGACCACACGAGACGTTGCCAAGAGTGGCCGGCCCCGGAGCGCCCGTTGTGCCGAGAATATCGCCGCTGTTGACGAGGATGTCGAGCTGTCGCCGGAAACATCGACCTGACGACGTGCCTCGCAATTAGCCATCGGCCGGTCGTCCCTAAGGCGAATTTTGGTCAAAGACTTGCGCATGTTCCCGTACAAATTTCAGTCCGTGCATCAGCTGCTGCCTGTCGACCGCCAAACGCGTGTAACCTACGCCCAAGCCATCCTCAATCTCGAGGGCGAAGTGGACGATTTTTCGACGAACATCATAATGAGCGATAAGGCTCATTTCCACCTCAACCTCAACGGGTACATGAATAAGCAAAACTATCGCCTCTGGGGCACTGAAAATCCACGAGTAATGCACGAGGAGCCATTACACCTGCTCAAAGTTACTGCATGGTGCGCTGTTCACGCTGGAGGAGTCATCGAGCCATTTTTTTTTTCGAGAACGCCGCTGGTCAAACCACAACAGTGGACGGTGCGCGCTATAGGGCCATGTTAACCGAGTTTTTTCTGCCGCAATTGGACGAATTAGGACTGGACGACATGTGGTTCCAACAGGACGGAGCGTGTGCCACTGCACCACAACCGATATTCTGAAGGCAGCGTACCCGGGTCGCCTCATCTCTCGTTTTGGCGATTTGCACTGCCCCGCAAGATCGCCCGATTTAACCGTTCCAGACTTTTTTTGCGGGGTTTTTTGAAGCCCCGTGCTTAAGTGAACAAGCCCGAAACCCTAGAAGCCCTCAAGGACAACATTCGACACGAGTGCGAGAATCTGTCGCCCGAAGTTCCCACCGAAGTGATGAAAAATGCCATAAAACGAGCCCGTATGGCAATCAATTGTGACGGCGCCCATTTGGCCGATATCATCTTTCGACTTGACCAATAAAATTCTAAAGTTTCAAGTAAACAAAAACAGAATCGAAATTTTTCATTTAGAAACAAAAAATGACAGCCAAACATCATCGGATGACTTCTTTTGGCCCACCCTTTTATGTTGTTGGATGCTATATGAAGATGAACTACTAAACCAGTGTACCGATTGAGCTCATACTTTTAGGCAATCTTCGGCATTGAGTGAAGGAATGGTTCTGTGAAATTTGGTAAAAATTGGTTAAGCAGTTTGTCCACAACTGCATTTGCGTGTATTTCTTTTCATTAGACGCAGCATTAGAATATTAAAAACCTTAAAGTAGTTGCGATAGTTTAATATAGCCAAAGTAACGCTTCGTACATTCTGCAACAAAACTGGCCTTACTCAGAAAGTTTTGGTACTAAAGGGTTTTTCAACAGGGACGCTGCAAAAGTAGAGCGACAGGGACAGCAAACGACGCCGAATTTCTTGCCACTCTTTTGACATTTCTCTTCAGTATGGTTTGCCATTTCATGATGGAAAGATATACGAGCCAACAACGAGTCGAAATTATTAAAATTTACTACCGAAATTCGGAGTCAGTGGCCTCAACGTGAAGAGCGCTACGTCCAATTTATGGTCGTCATAATCGTCCCAGCAAATCAACATTTGAGCGTCTAGTGGAAAAATTTGAATCCACAGGCACAGTACAAAATGTTCCCGTGCCAGTGAGACAAAGAAGTGCCCGTAGTGTCGAGAATATTGCTGCCGCTGAGGCTTCAGTTGAAGAAAGCCCAAATGTGTCTCTCACACGTCGTTCTCAAGCGTTGGGCATGTCTGTGACGTCGTTGTGGCGAATTTTGCGAAAAGATCTTGGCCTACATCCTTACAAGATTAAATTGACGCAAGAACTGAAGCCGCTTGACCACCAGAAGCGTCGTATGTTCGTGAATTGGGTTGAGCAACAACTTGAAAATGATTCGGATTTTCATCGAAAAATCATCTTCAGCGATGAGGCTCATTTCTGGCTGAATGGCTTCGTCAATAAACAAAATATGCGGTATTGGTCAGGCAGCAATCCACACGTACTCCATGAGTCATCATTGCATCCCGCGAAAATTACGGTTTGGTGTGTTTTATGGGCCGGCGGCGCCATTGGGCCGTACTTCTTCCGTGATGATCAAGACCGGCACGTTACTGTGAATGGGAATCGCTACCGTTTAATGATAACTGAATATTTTTGGACCCAATTGGATGATATGGACTTGGAGGAGATGTGGTTCCAACAGGACGGCGCCACACAGCGACTGTCACAATCAATTTATTGGAAACCAAGTTTGGAGAACGTGTTATCTCACGAAATTGTCCAGTCGCCTCGGTCGTGCGATTTAACGCCGTTAGACTATTTCCTGTGGGGCTACGTCAAGTCTATGGTCTATGGCAACAAGCCAGCGACGATTGATGAACTTCGTACGAATATCGAACGTGAAATTGCAGCAGTATCGGCCGATTTATGCTTGAAAACCGTCGAAAATTGGGTTCAGCGTCTGGACTTCTGCAAGCGTGCCCGTGGTGGCCATGCAAAAGAAATCGAGTTCCATACGTAATGGCATCGAACGTACTTTCACAGGAATAAAGAATTTTATGGATATCCAAACCGTTTTTGTTTTATTTAAAAAAAAACTTTTGTTCCGCTCTTATTGAAAAACCCTTTTCTTTCTAGCAAAATAGTTATGTTAGGTCTTTGTTTTTAGCTTTGTTTGATAGCCCGGTTATATATTGCGAAATCTTTCCGACAGACCAAATTATCCAAAGAGACTGATGTCAAATAATGGTCGAACTCAAGAAATTTACAGAACTTATTTGCCCGGTCGAACCCCAGAAAATTAACTGAACTTACTTGACATGCATCAAATCTACAAATTTGACAAAAGAAATCACTTGGAACAGATGCCTGAGCCAAACAAAGTCTTATAAGTTCCAAAATATTCTCTTTCCATTTGCGATATATTTTTGCACAAACTTGGAGTAGGCTAATTTTAGTTTCTTACAATGGAGCAATAATCTCAAAGGATTATGAAGTATAGAAAACAATTTCTTGATTTGAAATTCGCTAAAACCATTTAGCATCCCATTGTACCCGGATCCACTTCCTTTTACTAATTGAATAAGCTTGTTCCACAAATTTAGGGATCAACTGAAAATACACCCACTATCCTTCGCGTTCCCTGTTATCCATCAGTCCTTTCGGTTGAATACTTTAGCAATCAATAAAGCTCCACAGCACTTTAGTCGAAATGAACATTTTAATTTAGGTATAAAAGGAATTTAATTATGTATTTTTAGAATTAAAATTCAACAGTAAAAAATATGGCATAACTTAAAACACATAGAGTGAGAGAGAGAGAGTAAAAGAAGGGGAGAAAGAAGAGTTTTTCATATTTTAGTAAAAAATTACCCAAAACTCAAAACAATTGTAAAGTTTGGAAATAAAAAAAACAGTTCCCAAAGTGGAACAAAGGAAAAGTGGTACACAACTTTTGGAAATGTCTGCAAGAGAAATTGCATTTTTATGCAGCACTTGTTGTGAATGAAAGCTCGTTGATGCTTGTTTGGTTTTAGTTCTAGATACTTTTGGTCAAGTAGGTATGAGGAGGAAAAAGTTGTTTTTTCCAGCTTTCATCTGACAAGTACAACTGTATATGGATGATTTCAAAACAAAAATTTTGAAGGGTATTTCTGTTCAAATGGAATTGTCTTCGCGTCAAACTGCCAAACAATTGCGACATCCCTGGTTGGTTTTAATTGCATTCCCATTAGGACTCTGAATCATTTAATTAAAAATGTCGAAAATGTTTCCATTATTTCCAGGGATAAAGCACCGCCAGAGGATACGCATATCAGGCAAGGAGTGCTATTCAAAAGTCGTGTAGGTACGCCTCTCAATTCACTTATTTGCCGGTAACATTCTTGTGTGCTGTGTCGTGTGTACCAGCCCCAGAGTCGTACCTTGATTTGGAGAACTCTGTGGAAGTTGTTGATCAAATTGCAGTTGTATTGTATACTTTTACGAACATATTCGATAGAGACGAACGGAACTTCGATTGATGCTTACCTTGTGGATACAGAGACGAGTCCTACAATGCATACCAACAATGAAGTTCTTGGGTGAATTCGATTTTGAGTAACTTGTTTCCATATCTATTGCATTGAAAGCCAACAAGGACAGATTAGTATTGGTATGCCGAATTGTGTTTACTGATGTGTGGATTATAGATATCGAGGTCATTAGGGGGATGTATACACATCAAGGGATGCGTAGCGTATACCAAAATGTCGAATGACCCTAGAAATTAGGATAGGTTTTGATACAAGCTACCTAATAGTTCTATTATGCAAAATTTAATAGATAAAACATTTTGTTGCTTGAACTTGGAGAACATCTTATGTAACTGAGAACAAGCAGCAAAGTGCGCTGTTACAAAAAGGTTATGTACGACTGGGATTCATGGAACTTTGTATCATTTTTTTGTATGTGCCAAACGCAAAATAATTGGCCCGTTTACTTTCCGTCTTATGAAATACGAAAAAAAGATTGGCACTCCAAAGTAAACAAACAAACTCAAAATTTATTTCGATATTGTGAAAGTGTTAGACATAAAATAATAACATATAATTCTTCATAAAATAATAACAGTTCATTTAATGATTAAATAAACGAAATTATTTGTAACTCTTATAACGCAAAAAAGTTGACCCACTCTTTTATCGACGCAAAAATAACTGTCTTTTACCACTGAGTGACGTCACCTTAGTTTTTAATAACGGCTGTAATTCGATTTGGAAGAGTTTCCACTAAATTAAAGCAGTATTCAGGAGTTATGCCATTCCAAACTTCTTGGATCTTTTCCTTCAATTCAATCAAGTTTTTAGCCGAATTTGTTCTTAATTCTTTTTTCATTTTTCCCCACAAAGTCTCAATTGGAGACAGGTCCGGGCTATTTGGAGGCCATGTTAGAACTGGAATGGTGTGTTCTCGAAGCCAGCTCATATTTTGCTTGGCTGTATGACATGATGCGCCATCTTGCTGAAATGTAAAACTGCCATCTTCTGTTTGCAGCCTCGGAATCGAAGGTAAAAGTTGGTGCTCTATGATGTCTTGATACCTACTGGCATTCACAGTACCATCGATGAAGCGAAGGTCACCTACTCCTTGAGCTGACATACATCCCCATACCATTACTGAAGCGGTAAATTTAGTTTTTCATCTAAGGCAGTCTGGGTGAAATGCTTCAGCTGGCGTTCTTAAACTCTTGATCGTGAGTATCAAACACAAAGATCGAATCGAGACTCATCGCTCCATATTACACTCCTCCATTGCCTTAGCGTCCAGTTTTGATGATCACGAGTCCACCTTAAGCGCTTCTTTTTTTGTAAAGGAGTTAAAAGTGGTTTTTCTTTTGCCAAAGTGACGGTTTTTTAGAAGAAACAATTTTCTAAGTTAATAAAATAAAAACAATTTGGTTAAAAATTACTGTATAAAATTTGTATACCATTTTCTTCATTTCTCGAATGCAGGTGTCTCTTGAAACTTGCTTTTAATCACATTTTTCCAATCTAAGGTGATATTTGCCGTTGTAATACGACGATCTTTCTTGAGAAGTTTTCTTAAAGCCCTTCTGTTACGAACGTTAGCAATTGATGGTCTTCCAGTTTTCTTCAGTGGGTTCACATTTCCAGTCTTCTTGAATAAATTAATAATGTTTCGAACTGAGGACCTCGATATTTCCAAATTTTTTGCGATGTTATATTCCGAACCGTGTTTTTTTAGACGCTTTTATTATTAAATTACGTATGTCTTCCGATAAACACTTGCCACGCGTCATAGTGAACTTTGATTGCGACTGCAATCAGTGAATGCCTGACTTGAGACATCCGCACTTAAATAACGCAACAATAAACGGTAAATGTCAAGAGAGAAAGACATTATCCAGCTTAGGCCAACTATTTTGCCGCGAAAAACTAACGGGCCAACTATTTTGCAAAGAAAAAAAAATGGGTTAACAGTTGAAATTTGTGGCAACAGACATTAACTGTTTTAACTTATTGATTGCTTTGTTAAGAACACATGTTCATGGATAATATTAAGACAAAAAAAAACAACTTTTTATTAATTATGCGTAATAATAACGCATTTGAAAATGTATGTGATAAAAAATACAATACTAGGCCAACTATTTTGCGTTTGGGCTCGTACCATAACTGTATAAAAGCTAACATAAAAATTCCAAATCTGCTTCAGTGCGTGCAGATAAGTGGCCAGCGGTCAGGTACAAAGTTTGATGCAAATCCGCTCAGCCACCATTCACTTTAGACAGTCTTAAAGCTTAACCATTAAAATCTACAAATGTCCGCTGAGAAGCGATCGCTCTTCATATTTGAATAAATACCCTGATGTTGCAACCCCTAATTTATTTCATTATGCCTGCACACCAAACAACTCAGAGAAGGACGTTTATTATTCCGCTAATTGTTATCCTAATTTTCCTCGCTTAATGAAAATTGTTGTGCTAAAAAATTAATTTTAACTTAAATTCATTAGGGAATACCTGACTGACATTCAGAGAGGGGGTTAGCATTCATCTCGTTTACGTTCAAGTGTACTTAAATGGAAAACAAAAAAAATATGAATCAACATCCCCTCCAGGATAGTGGAGATACACCTCGGAATTCTGTTTAAATTAAATCAAATAAAATATATCCCGTCGACGAAGGAGTGGGCGGCAAATGGGCGAATGGAATGATATAGTCCTCTCGCTGAACACTGACTCTCGACACTGTTGTCGTCGTCGTCGTCGTCATCATCATCGTCATAGCCGACACAAGGGTGTGTGTCAACACTTTACCAGCAGTGTCTCTTAATTACCCATTATCTGTCATAAAGGTAAACGTACTAACGGCGCGGAGGGTAGCACAACTAAGGCAAAAAAAATAGCAGGAAAAAAAAATACAGACGAAATGCACGACAATTTCACGTGAGCGTTTGTTAATCCTTGCCGTGGTGTGGTAGCTGGTGGAGGTATGGTGTGTTGCTGCTACTTGCTGGCGATGAGAAAGAGAGAGAAAAAACGTTGTTGCTGCTGCTGGTAGCTATTCTTGTGCTGCTGCTATTGTTATTGCTTCTGTATGAAGGCGACTTAAGGGGGATGAAATTGTGTTGTTGACTTATGGGTCATAAGAGTGGCATAAGTGCTGGAGTGGATGTACTATACACAACATACAGACTGGCTAGTGGGTGGTGGTTGGCTGTTGGCAGAATAGGCTCAACAATTTTTAGCACATTTGACGATTGCGGATAATGATGATCAACTTGACGACTACGTCGACAAATAACGACAGTTGTGATGAAGTGCTTATATTGCTTAGAGGGCTGAAGAGGATATTGCAGTTGTGCAGCTGCAATTAGTAAAAGTACACGTGTAATCGTTGCAAGTGAAGTCTTACAGGTGAATAGGTGCAATTCATGAGTTGGAATTTATTTGTTTGCAAGCAGTTGTACGTGCTAAAAGAAGGACTCGTGAGCTGTTTAATTTTTTTCTTATACTGTATTGTTGCATGTTTATTAAAGTTATTGTTGCAGTGAAGGCATTTCAATGCCTGACAGACTTGCGATTTGTTTGTGTCTAGCAATCAACAGATAGGAAGGCTTTCTCTTTTTTTTGTAAAAAAATATTCATTCGTTCATTCTTCATTGTGTAGGCAGGTGTATATTTGATAGGTTCGTTTGAGAATAGATGCGCTGTGTTTGCACTTGAATTGACTTTAGGTATGTCGGGGAATATTGTTTTTTATTTTTGAAGAAGCTACCTCCTAGCTAACAGACAGTGGAAATAAGCTCAAATTGAACTTATGCATGTATGTTGAGAACCTACGAAAAGCTGCAAAGTTGATGGGATCACGAGAAGTAGAAATGTGGACCACTTTGCTAGCCAAAACACCGCATGTTGAATGGATTACTTACAACAGCTATTCAAATAGAAAGCATGACGTCTGTATATTGTGGTCGTGCATATTATGTATATTACACCCAACAGCTAAGCAATATAAAACCTTCAAATTATGATGTAGAATGTTGATGGCGGACCATTGAGAGCCATGTTGGAACCAATTCAGCATCACACAACTCTGACTCTTTTAATGAAGAAAGTAATAACTGCTTAAATTCAAATACCAAAGCAGGTACTTTTGGAAATAGCTATACTAATCCAATCAAAGTGTTTGTTTGCAAGGAATACCTATCTTAATAGGTACCAGCTTAAAGTCCAGGAAGCCCAATAATGTTAGTTAAGGTGGCTGGAATGTTTTCCTTTTTCCACTCATTTAAAAAAAATGCATTTTGTTACAAACTATAATTTAAATACAAAAAAAAAAAAATCTTAAAGGACAAATACCTGCTTCAAGAATACCTACTAATATAATGCTCTTCAGGAGCAATTACGTTAAGCCCTGCATTAACAGAAAAGCACTTAATGAGAATATAACATCTAAAAGTTATTTTTCAAGGGGAAAAAATTTAAAACTCTAAAACAAAGCTTATTAAGACTAGAATGTGACTATTTAGATCTGTTTATAATCACTTAATACGAGACGGAAGTTTGCTATCCTACATAAACGATCAAATTTTAAATTCTAACGGTTTATTTTATAAGTTGACTAGAAAAAGAAAAATATTCCAGGAATATTCGAGGAATGTTTTCCTTTTTACACTAAACAAAATTTTTTCGATTCATTTTATATGAAAATGTTTGTTTGGATGATTGCCAGCGGTGCATCAAAAACAAACGATTTATTGAAATTAACTTCTTTTTTTATTTTAATTAAAACAAAATGGTACCGGCAGCCTTGCCGCCATGAGAACAAAGGTAAAAGACTTATTCTTTAAAACAATGGTGCCGGCGATCTTTATATTTTAAGCGCAAAAGAACAAGAGCCAGATTTTACTTAACGTCAAAGACTATATAAAAATGGCACAGAGCGAACCCACTCTCAACAGCCAGCATTAGCTTCCAGGCCCATGGGAATTCAAAGAGAGTCGACTGGAAAGTTGGTGGGTGTGCTCAGTCCGATTTTGATTTAAACAATGTTCTTTTCTTGTCTCAGGCAAAGTAATTGCACCAACAGACCGCCATCTGACAATAAAATTTTCAGGTATCTGGCAATCTGGCACTGGTAGATCTGGCAATCGTCTGAAAATAGCTTTACTCTATGTGCTGCTGACGAAAGTGGATAAAGGTTTTTACTATACAAGATGGCCAACAGAAGGTTTAGCCATAACCCACACACAAGCAACTACTTCCATGACAAATATGATATCCAAGGGAAAGTTATATGCATTTTCTTTAAACGACTTGCGATACTTCACATTTCATTTGGTGTATAGGTACAGTAAACTGAAAAATTTGATTCTCAAATAGCCCTAATCGGTCCAAAAAACAAAAACATCGGCTAGCCTTAACCTGTTACGATACTGATGATTTTTTTTTTATTATATTTGATTTTTGCCGGCTGCAAGAAATAAGGGGTTTTATTTCATAATGAGATCTCATAGATTATATACATTCTGAATCAGGATCGTATTCTGAATCGATTTAGCCATGTCCGTCTGTCTGTCTGACTGTCTGAAAATGGGCTATGTCGGTCAAGTAGTTCTGGTACCTCCATACAAACCCAATTTTGCATGACTTGTATGCAGTGCAGGGCATCAAAGCATCGGTCAGGCCGATGTTAACACTTTTACTTGTTTATTCAATATATTGTCTTCTTAGAAATAAATTTACAAAATTTATGTTTGTATTTTGAATTAAATAAGGACTTGCATGGAACTTTCCAAAAGTTCCAACATTTCTTCATTAAAACGAAATATAACGCAAATACTTAAAAACTAATTTGTAAAAATTTTCAATTTGGATTTTTAGCAAAATAAACTAAATATAACATTAAGACATAATGAAAATTTGGTACAAAAAATCGCGCGATTATCGCCTGCGGTGCTAAAATTGAAACAATTTTTTTAAATAAAATATTGTAATCTCGTCATAATATTGAATATAAACGACTAGAAGCTGGTTAAAACAATTTTTGAAAACTATTTTAAAAGTTCCGTTCAACAATTTTTTCGCACTCAATAGTTTTACCTTTCACTTTTACATCTACTTTGCACATTTACATCACTAAACTGATCAACTTACTCAAAAACCTATCACTGAATTAATTTTAAAACGGTACTTTTGTACATCTGTACAAAAAAAATCGCGCATCAAGGAACACTTACAGATAACAAAATTAACTGCTAATGGAGTTCTTGGATTATATTTCATAATTTAGCAAAAATAAGACCCCAAAAAATTCATATTATAAATTGGGGTCTTATTTCCTAATAAAAATTATATACGGCCCCAAAAACTATTTTTGGGGTCTTATTTCATTTCTTCTTTTGGGGCTAATTTAATTATGAAATAAGACCCTAAAAAAGTAAATAAAACCCCAAATCGTTGTTGTTTCCTGTATAATTTGTTGGGGCCTAGTTTCATTATTTTTTTGGGCCTTATTTCGCAGAACCAATTTTGCCAATGTGCTGTGCTTACAATTTTATTGTAATTTTATTGTAAGAATTGATAAAAATTTGAAAGATTTCCTAAGCAAAAATCTGGGCCACGGTTGTTTAAATATTCTTTTTTTACTTTACTTACAAGGTGTCATAATGTGCAGTAGATTTAATTAATAGTTTATAATGCAGACTTCAAGGCCTTTTCAACGATTCGAGTTCTTAAGAAAACATGTCTCTATGTAGACATCAGTTGTTGTGGGTAAAGAGCGTTTGTTCAATCAAAGAATTGGGTGATCAGATATTGAAGCGAATGAATGTGTCAATATAAACAATGCCTGAGTGTACATATTTGAGCGAACATAACTGCATTGTCCAATATGGAACAAAAATTTATATCATCGAACTGATGCTGTTAAAAAATACTTGCCCTTTAATCCCTTTGATTTGCCAGTCTTCTAAATTCTTCAACTTTGAATCCAATTAGTAACATTACCCAAACCCATTAAACTTTACTGCGTATTACTTCGTGTGTGTTTATGCAGTTGTAAAGCATAACTCTCATACGTTAGTTTAAATTAAAATGACAGCATAAATGGTACAGAAGCAAAGAGATGAATCGTTGCGCACACACAAATATCTCCACTCCTCTTTGACAAAATCCATAGCCTATGTAGCTTCATTTGAAATTCATGCTTTTTTTTTTTAATACATTTTTGTACTTGTTCAGCTTTAGGCTAACTTACGAAGATGAATTATTTATCTACAAATTTTGGTGCATAATTGAACTTGAAATAAAGAAACATTGCAAAGATTGTCGCTAGAAGGTTTTCCTGTAACATATTCTCTTCTTATATTATATCAGCTCATGTAGATGTCTGCTTGTAGATAGTGGATAAAAATAAAGCACATCCTTTAGTCGCAACAATTTGCAAAGCAATCTTAAGAAAACTGTACTCAATTTCAGGCAAACACCTAATAACAGCAACGAAAATGTTTTTCTTTCTCTGTAGTCTACAGTAAGCGGCCCTACTATTCTTAATGAATCACTGTTATTTTAAGCCCACCAATTTTGCCATATATCAGAAAGGACTTTAAACAAAACAAAAAAATATGAGTTATCGATAGGTATTTCAGTGGCCACAAACCTAAGTCGACTTAAGATGGAATTCAGATTTTAATGCCATTAGATTCAGCGTACCCAAATCTATTTTGTAATTTTTTTTCAGCTTTATATCTTTAAAACAGTGGCCACAATTTCAAAAAAAAACGGCTCAAGTCACTAGAGTCAATGGAGTAAAAAATCTTTAAACTGCTCTCCTGAACAATGAGTAAAACAGACTTAAGCGGTTATGCCTTGTGACCACAGATTTAAGTATTTGGATCAATGCTTTCAGCTGTATTGCATTCTATGCGAATTCTTACCTTTCATGTCCGTTTTTTATCAACTACAGTCAAACCTGGTAAATTGGAATCGAAAGGAACCTTCGGTTTCACTTGTAAAGGTTGAAAAAGATTCATTTACCGATAGTTTTACCGATAGTATTTGTTTTTTTAGAAAAATTAAGGCGCGCCAGATTTAGGTTCACTAATAGATGTGGTCCGCTTAACTATGTCGCACTAACCCAAGGAGTGGATCACATATGACAAGGATCGCCCGTACGATATCGTTTTTGAAATTTTGACGGCCCTACGAATTTATTCTCTTGCCAAACTATTTTTTAATCAGCTGTCATCAGTTTTCATCACATTTTTGGAGAATGAACTGAATTAAGCTCACTGGCTCGATCTTTTTTATTACGCTTGATAGTTTTGAGAGTCTTTTACAACACAAATTTCAGCCTTCTACGTCATTTAGTTTTGAGATAGACCTATGAACAAAATTAGTCTAGAGGGTTCGGACAGACATCGTAGCGAAACTAATAAGGTTCGGCTTTTTCCATTTGGGTACGGAACCTTAAAAAGGCCAATCGAAAATCTACGTGAAACTTAAGCTGTTTAAATTTAAAATAAATTTTCATTACAAACAAATGCCGAAGTTTACTGCGAATGAAACGTTCACAATAAAAATGAAAGAAAACAACTCATCGAATGCATTCTCTCATTTTGATGTTATGTTAAGTAAAATTGTATTTTTGCTTTTAGTTTTGAAGAAAAAATAATGAATTATAATAATAGTAACAAATTAAATCATTGCCAGTATTATGTTATACATACTTATTTTAAGCTTGTTAATAAAAACAGCTATTTAATTTTTTCAAATTAAAATAAAGCGACTTTTTTCGAATTTAGGGGAAAACTAAATTTTGCTCATAAAAAAAAAACAGTCTTTAGGGACCAGGTTCGACTGTAGGTACTCTGCAAATTGCAGAAAGGCAAACAATCATATTGAATGTAATATAATAGTATTTAGTGTATGTTTAGAATTGTAAAGAGTTAATTTTTAAAGAATATTTTCAAACTATAATTAATTTCCAAGCTACAAAGTTGAAAGAGAGTCTATCTACTGCATATGGACTTAACTGCAGAAATCTAAGTCTTTCTGTCACCGAATTACCACAATTCAATACCAATGAATATCGTATTTATTTCAAAGTGTTTCTGATAGTTAATGAGTTTTAATTCCGTGCAGATCTTTTGTTTAAAAATAACTCTGACGTTTTTATACCCCAATTAAAAAAAGTGTCTGTGTGAATAATTTAATTAAATGTATACAACGTCAGTCTTCCCATGTCTATAACTGAAAGTCTATTTTAAGCCACCGCCCCAACACCTGCTACTGCTATAACCCAAATATACCACAAATATTTTCGTTTCCATTATTATAATAAATTGAACTTTAGAACGCATTTTGTTTTTCTTTTGCACACCAAAGCATCCCTAAAGTAAACGTACACCTAGCCCATAAAATTAAATATTATGCAATCCCGCGTAAAAACCAAAAAACCGTAACAACTTCATTCCCAAGCACAGCCATCGGTTACCAACTCTTCCTGGCAAAGCAATAAAAACCAAAAATTCCAGCTAAATCTGTCTCTACCTTGGAATAATAATTCACCCCTTTCCTTTCTACGGGCTATAAAAAAATAAAATCCATTTATACACACTTATTTATATGAGACTCGTAAAAAAATATCAAATCCAAGTTCTCCATATACGAGTATACCTATGTATATTAGAGAGACCTCACTCATTGTGAGAGTTACGTTCGTTTTGCTTTCATTTTCTATATTTATCTGCAAAAACAAAACCGTAGGCTGCAGTTTTTCAACACCAAACAACCCAAATGTACAAGTGATGAGGAGCATCCCTTAACACAAGTAGCGAGTAATATTTCATGGTTCGATGTACACGTAAACGGTGGGGATTACCAAAATGCCTACCTACTCCTTTAACGGTTCAGCGGGGTGTCCTTGGGGCGGGAGGAAAGACAAACAAGCAAAACAAATAAAGAGCACGAAATAAATCTGATGGGTCATAGAGTGTACATTATAATTTAGTGCCGATGGATGGGGTAAAAGGTTCTCCGCAGTTTTTATGGATGAGCGGAAGTGGCAGGCTAATCAAATTTTATACAACCCGTTTCGTTCACCTGTTATAAAAATTTGCTGCCATTAAAATGATTACAACCAACAATCGCCATTTGTTCACTTTGGGCACTCTAGATCTGCTGCGAATATCATTGGAAACCCCAACTAGAATACATATTAAATCGCACACAGTTACCCCCTCCATTCAAGGTGCCCTTGTTGAGGGCTTAGACAAAAATACATTCCCCCGAACATAATAGCATAAGCAAACGCTGTCCTAACGAATAAATTGTTCTCCCTCTCGTTCAAGAATGGAACTACAAATAACAAGTAACAAGTAACAGTCCGACAGATAGAAAGGACCTCTTCAACTCTAATTGGATTTTATTTCCCAGGTGACAATTTGTTATAAATGCGATGAGGAAATCCACCAACGTACCCTTCTCCCTGAGTAAGAGGAAACGTACGTGAATGTACTACCCCATTATGCGGGTATCCTGTATCCCACCCAAGCGGCATATAGGCATACAGCATTTCCTACTTATATTAGAGAACCGCTGGTTTTTGTGCTACAAAACACTTTCGGCACACACACACACACTCAGTCCTTCTGTGTAATACATTACCTTATTAAAACGTGACAAAATCACTGGATGATTCTCTTGATCGGTATTATCCTTATTGCTGCGATGACGTTGACAAAACAGAAAATCCTTTTCTTTTCTTTTTCTATACTCTGCACAATTTCCGTCTGAATGACATATCACTCTGCGGACACATGTATATATTATACACACAAATTCACAAGGGAAAGCACTCGGTTTTTGCTAATAATAAAAACGAAAAGCAAAAGAAAAAACACGAAAAATATTTTCACCGTATTCAGAGCTTTTCCATAACTCACAGAGATCCCTAAACAAGAATTTCTTACTACGCTAGGATTTAGGTTTCTTGTGTAATCTCAAAAAACATTTTTTTTCCTTCGTATATATTTTATTGTTTAATTAAGGACCACATACACACTATAAACTGGCGCACGACACACAATTGAGACGCGGTTTTTGTGGCGCGATGGAAAAACTCGTAGTAAAACGGGTAATAGGCCTTTTATTTATTTTTAGTGTGTTTTTTTGACACAGAGAATTGTTTGAGAAATGGACGACAGTCCGTGGTTGACTTGTTACACGACAAAAGTATCACGACGACTGCTGTAGCCCGGATAGCGGCACAATTCCATTCACCTTTTGGCGAAGCCTCAATTCCAAGAGGAAAAAAGCTCATTTTCGACTTTTCCGTGGAACAGTGAAAAATCGTATCACGCAGGTGCTGGAAATGAGGAATTCCAGAAGTTTGTGTTTTGCTTTTTTTTTTCTTCTGTTCACTTCATTTTGTAGGGAGGTATGTGTGACATCCTGTCGCACAGTGAATGTTGCACGTGTTGCTTCGGTGTTTATTTGTCTAGTGCGGGAAAATTTCAATTGCAATTTCCCAGTAATGTCCTGATCCTGATTGCATTCCACAGAGAGTTACACACTTTGCGCTCTTTCGTTGAGTATTCTTGGTTGGGGCTTCCCCTTACGGAGATTTCCAAGAGTCCCTTAAAAATCCATTTGGAATTCCAGATCTCTTTTCATATACAGTTAGAGCTGGGAGTCCTTGTCTTATTTTTTTATTATTTTTTGGTGCTGTTCTCAGGTGGAAAATTGGAAAATAATTGTACATACAAATAAAGTCACCCATGGAATGTCACCCCAACGTGCTCCCGGCTTCAACCCCTTCCCACCAGTTGTTGGCACTATTTTTTGATACTCAATGAGAGTTTCGGTGTAAAATCGTAATTTCAGTTTAATGTGAAACCATTTCAAGAATCGTACCATACACACACTTGGCTGTGACAAACAACGCCGAACACCGCCGAGCCCGCTACACACTGAGTGTATCTGTGGGGTCGTTTATTGTTCTTGCATACTGCAATGAATGTCCTTTGTATATGGTGGGTGCTGCTGATGGTGGGTGGGTGGATGTGTTTAGGTAGTTAGCTCTGGCTGGAGTCAATTTATTGCAGAGTTGACTGCATGAGTTTTATGGGAAATGGCAGTGCAGTGGGTGGGTTTTTTCTTTCTTTTTGCTTTTAGGAAGGTGGATGTCATAAAGTGAACATTAACCCCTTTGCTGTGGTAAAAATTTTTGTTTGTGCGTCCAGAGGAGGTTGTTTGCTTATTTGACAGCCGAGGGTAGTTTTGCTATATGATATGCGGATTATATTAAGATGTAGTGTGTCTTTCATAATATAACTGGGCCAGTGCCTAGATTTTGTACAAACAAATCCCATATACATCCCCATATGGATATGGGGTAGTTTTATTCAGAAGATATAGTGATGGTGACAGCTTTTTTGTGGTCAAAATTGTGTATGGAAATGGGTTAATCTCAGGTAGGTATGATTAGTAGCTCTGGTTGGTTTCAGAGCGCCCTATTTTATATGCGGTTTAGGTTCACTGAAGGGTTTGGTTGACGGAAGTTAACAGAGAAAGTAGGCGACATTGATATTTGTAGGAATTGGTGGTGGATAGCTGGAATATTTGGTTTTCTATTGAATAAAAAAAAGGAGTTGACTGAATAGAAGATTTGCTGTTCGGTGAAATCTATTTGAACTACAATCAGCATTATCTGTCGTCAAATATTGGCTCATTTCAACGCGATTTATAGATAGTTCTGTATGATTTTCTCCTCCAAATTCATTTCGTCTGTATAGGTATAAACTAGTTTCTTAAGTCCTAGCTTGTCGATGTCAGTCAAGCGCTTAATTTAGCATCTAAAGGTCCAAAAGATTTTTTAGTACAAGCTGCTTGGTCAATGTATTTTAAATCGAACCCGGGAGAAAAGGCCACAAGAAAGGCGAGTACCAGAATTTTATTCCGATTATTCAAATTTGTACCACGAAAAGTAAGCTATGCCCGTCTTTCAACGAAACGAAGACCTAGAGTAGAGAGCATTGCCTTCCAATACAATTCGATTTTTAATGGAGCACTCTGCGGTACCATTGTTAGAAAAATGCGGTGTAGGGGAGACTGGGTACGGTTGAAACAAATTTTCTTCTATAGCACATAGCATTAGCATTAATAAGACCAGCCATAATAGAGTAAGGTGAAATTCAAGATCAATATTCTTTCTATTAATGCACAGTGTTCTTTTGAGTTCAAATGTGCTTTTTAAGCAAATAATCACTTTTTATAAAAAAAAAGTCCATTTTTTTTCAACCGTCCCAATACCAGGGGCGGTTGAAACATTAAATGGGGTCAAATAAAACACGTTGAAATAAAAAAAAAATATGCGTTGCAAAGTTTTTAATTTATTTTTTATTTCACTCTTAAACAATATTTTTAATAAAAAAAAATAAAAAAGAGTTCAACATAGAATAACTAACAGAAAATAAATGAAACTTAAAACTTTCTTTATTAAATTAAGTTAAACAAAGTTTATAAATTAAAGGAACTTGTTACTTCAGTCGTGATTATATAAATAAATAAAAATTAGTTCTCAGAGTAATCTGAGTCGCAGTTGTGACAGATATAAGTGTTGCCACCTTCGGTGCACTCTTCGTGGGCCCACATTTTACATATGATACATTGCACCCACTTTTCCCTTGATCTGCTCTCAGAATACGGTCCCAAACAAATGAGGCAATAGTAGTCCTCGTCTTCTGAGCTTGAAGATTCTTGTGTTTTCTTTTTTCTAGTTATCCTAGCTTTTTTTTGTTTCCAGCATCGCTCAATCTTTTTTTAATTTGCTTAGCCTTTTGTTTCTTCATTTTTGCTTCGTGTTCTTTTCATATTTGGTTTTTCTCCGGGGTGTCAGTGTAAATCGTGGACTTTCTTTTTTTTTGTCCTGTATTCGATTTTCTTGCCAGAACTTTGGGTAGAGGCCGGACAATTTCCGGGGAAGACGCATTAGCACCACTTGTAATTAGTGCTTGTGTACTTGTACATGGTCTTGGCGAGCTTTGTTGTCCATTTATGTTGCGTCTTCCTGGTGAAGCTTCTTCCGAAGCCAGAATATCTCTCTCCTGGACCCCTGCTTGAGGTGGTAGTGGCAAAGGTTCAACAGCTTGGGTAGGAGGCAGGCTATGTGGCATTAGAACCTCAGCTCTTATTTCGTTTTCGGGAGGTGGTCTGTCGGTCACAAAGGAGGGTGCGAAATCAAGCTCAGTGAATATATAGCGATTAAATGGATATATTCCAGTTTTTCGAAATCCGGCTTGTAAATTTGCCGTTGTTAGCGCAGTTGGCATAGCCGATGCCACAATTCCAGGAATATCGTAGATCGTCATTGTTTTGCCTGGGTGATTTCTCATCCAGGCGTCACAAGTCGAGTTCACAGCTTTTTTAAGTGGGCCATAAGCGGAACGATCCAGAGGCTGAAGTTTGTGCGAACAATGGGGAGGGAAAGATAATAGCACAATGCCGTTCTCCTTGCAAAAACCGAGCGAATTGATATGGATGTGAGAGGCATGGTTGTCAAGGACAAGTAAAATTTTGTTTGATGTGGAAGCATGTGGGTGTTTTTTAAATGATCCAAAAAACCGAGGAACGAATCATCCTGCATCCAACCAGAAGGGTTCGCAGCACCCGCTGATCCAATGGGCCCATCTCTTACAAAGTGGTCTTGATACCGCACTCTTGGGAAGACAAAAAACGGTGGAATTATATTCCCGATAGCATTCCCGGCAAAGGCCACAGACACTAATGTTCCTCTTTCGGCCGAAGTTACAGACCCAACTTGACGAGCACCACGCTTAGCCACTACCTTGTGGGGTTTTTGAACAGTTGTGATGCCGGTCTCATCGTCGTTGTATATGTCCTGCGGCTCAAACTTGTGACGATCCATTACTATTGTCGAAAAATGCGTCAACATTAAATTTATTGAAACTAGTGGCCCTGGAGAGACTTGTTGCCTGTGCTACTCGCACAGACAATAAAGGGTTCCGCCTCATGAACATTCGGAACCATTCTACGTCAGCCATCTCTGTTTCATCCCAGGTCCGTGGTCGAGTTAAATTATATTTGACACTTAGCTCAAACGCTAATTTCCTAACCTCCTTCTTGTTTAGTCCAAAATAAATATCCGCACATCTTATTAAATATTTTGATAGCTCAATTTCTTGCTCTTGGGAAAATATTCTATTATGTGCCTTATATCCCATGGTGCACTGGACTCCTTCGGACACATCTCGTTTTCGAATGTATCGTAACAGAGAGCTGTAATTTATTCCGTGGTTCTCTGCTGCATCGCGCAATGAACTGATGCCTGCCTTCACCTCGTCATAAGCCGCTTTGTAGGCTGACAAGTCCGCATTTCCCCTTGTTGTCTTCCTTACACGTACTCGGGGCATCTAAAAAACACAAAAAAAATGTTTCAACCGTTCCCATAAAAAATGTTTCAAATGTACCCAGCCACTTTTATAACAAAAAAAATGTTACAAAACAGCATAAGCAATATGGTATCATTCCTGCATATGACTTTATTATATTCTACACTCTTTTCTGCACACGCAAAAATAACACTCAACACTCTCACTTGAACAGGACTCACACACCAAAGAAAAATAATAAAACAAAAAAACTTACTTTTGCTACTCAAAAAAAATAAGAGCTCCCTGTCCCCAACAAAGCAACACGACGATCTAAGCAGGACTGAATATCGTAAATATACTGGTTTCTGCTTAATTCTCTCTCAATACTCATACACATTGCGCCAGCGGCTTCTGTGATATTTGCGTTGTGTCAACCGTCCTTTGTTTCAACCGTTTCAGTCTCCCCTACTGAGGAACTACTTTAAAATTGTTGCAGTGAAAAGACAGTTGTATGGGCGCTGACACACAGTCTAATTTTGTGGTGAACTTTGCCCTCGACGAGCAGGCATGGGGGTTAAGTACAAGTATCTTTTATTTAACACAAAAATTGTGTTAAAATTTGAAAATTAAACAAAATTACGGATTATCTAATATAAATTTTCAAATACGCCCAAATAAAAAATAACAAAATAAAATATATGTGTACATATATACATATATATCCGACCACCCCCACCTTAAACTACTTTTAATTACGTATATGAAAGCAACCATAAGAACCTACATCCCCAGCCGAAACCTTAATCATTCCTGAAGAAGCATCTAAAATATATTCAATAAATAAATCTTATTAATATAACATTCCATTGTAATATTGTTGATCGAGTTCGTTTACGTGTGTTTATTTAGTTCATATGAGGAAACAAGTTGAAATGAATGGGTGTGACTGAATGAGCGTGAACGATGACAACAGACAACAGGTGTTGTTGAGCGTTATAAGTTTACGCGTAGGGGTCGTTACGAAAATGAGCAAGTAACAACCATGGTACTCTGCTCATTCGTGAGCAGGGTCATGGGGAGGGCAGCTGATAGGTACCATAACATCTGCGGTACCGGTGTGAAGGAAGAAGGCTAACCAACCAAGTTGATAGGTGTGGTTTCTTTTCTTCTTGGTTGATCCTTTCCCTATTTTCTTCCTATCCCTTTAGCATTCTCAATCTTAAAACTTTCTCATCAAAATTTTCAGGCATGTAAAAGTATACGGCAGTCCGCAAGACATGCAAAAGATCCCACCCCACCGACGAGCTAAGCACTGGCTTAAACAAGCATGCCTACCTTGCTTTGTCGACCGGACACCGGACACCCCTTCCATCGATGTCTAAATTGAGATTCCTGTGTCTCTAAGGTGTAAGGGTATAGCATAAAATTTATATGTATACCCTTACACAGTTCTATGTCACTATGACCAGGTCATCAGCACATAAGAAAGAATTTCCTTTAGAGGTAGTTGTTCCATGATCTTGGCAACCTTTGCATCGCACCAACTACCAACAAATATATATATTATACTCTCAACATGAATTGTATGTATCAGCAGACTAACTAATTAATTAAGGAGTGAGAGAGCTTCTCAGTGCAGCCGTTAAAATTTGACGTAAAATTGTGTGTACGTTTTAAGGAAATGATATGACAGTCTCGAAGAGTTTTAGCTGCCCTATAGATATGCGGATATCGGACTCGTAAAATATTTTTTGAAGTGAAAACTTTGGGCATTTTTGAGATGGGATAAAATCATTGAACTCGCGACACCACTGTTCCGACCGGAGATTAATGAATAAAACAGATGGATATCTTTCGTACGTCTAAGCCCATTTGTTTACCATGTTGTTGTTATACCCTCCACAGGAAGTTATATTTACTTTGTCTTACATTTGTAACGCCAAGAAGGAGTCACCGGAGACCTCATAAAGTAAATATTTTCTGAATCAGGATCACATTCTAAATCGATTTAGCCATGTCCGTCTGTCTGTCTGTCCGCCTGGCTGTTGAAAGCACGATAGCGCCCAAAGGCATTGACATAGGCGAATGAAATTTGGTGAAAGGACTCCAATCGTCGTCAGGTTGGTGTTGAAAACGGTCAAGTAGTTCTGGTATCTCCTATACAAAACCAGTTTTGAATGACTTGTATGCAGTGAACGGTATCAAAGCTCGGCCAGGCGGATGATAACACTTTTACTTGTTGAAAATTTAAACCCTGTCTGTGAATACGTGTGAGCTACAAAAAAGCAAATTGCTAAATGGCCAACATTCCTTTTGCTTTTATGGGCATCGGCCCTGTGCAATTGTTTTGTGTTTTGTATGGAACTCGTTTGGTTTTTGTTAAGGTCTCCATTAAAATAAAAAAAATCGTTAAATACAAATTTCGGAATAGGGAATTCTTGCATTAATGTCCATTTCATGAACTCACATAGGTATACTAGAAAAGAAAGGACCATATGTGCGTGATTTCATGAAATTTTCAGGAAAACAGCTTGTTGGCAGCCGCCTTTCCACTGGAAAGTTATATATCTCTGAATGCTATTATATTTGATTCCGATACCAATGTTCGCGTTGCCAACCACTTTTGACAAAAAAATGCCAAAACTAATTTTTGTATGGTAAAGCGGAACAATATCTCAAAATTTTTATTTATACATACCCCAAACCGCTTTCAAATTTGATTCCACTTTACTGGAAGTGGACGCTGGAATTATTTTCTTAAAGAATGACAGACAGAGTGTTTTTGAAGGTGGAAACACATGCGTTAAGACCGAGATTACATAAATTTTTTTTTGTTGGCAAAGATTTTTTAAAGAATGTTTAAAAAATTAAAAAAGTCAGTTGTTGTATCCAAAAAAAAAAATATAAATAAAAGATGCCTTTTTAAAAAAATAAGGCAGGCAAAATCCCTAGTTGGCATTTTTTTTCTGATACATTAAGGATGTGTTAGTAAAGGTTGACCAACTGCGTCATATCAAGGAAGATATGGCCTACATACGATCAAAATGGAACAAAAAACCTGGTAAACAGAACCCGCTCTGATATTGTCAGAGTCACCCAAAAAAAATGTTATAGAAATGTTGAAAACCGCTGTTAAATCGACTGCATTCATTGTCATAATCGACCCGACATCCAATGCTTTCAATTTACAACAGAGACATGGTTTTACTTTCCAAAACCAAATTGTGAAAATGAGAGCATTTGTTTTAGATTTTAGAACAAGAAAAATTGTAAATAAAACGGCACCCGTTGTGTATAAACTACGGACTTTGGTTGTATTATTCACAACACCTTGCGGTCAAAATGCAATTTCTGTCTTAAAACCTACAACTCGATTTCTAGAAACGAACACCATTTGTACGGCTCGATGCTTCAAAATAAGAAACGTACACCAAATAATTTGAAAATCTTTTTATTGGATATATATTCACATACAATTAATATACATACAATTAAGTTAAAGTAAGTAGATTCTTGAGAGCTTCTTGCTGAACTTGGTGTTAAGGAATTGTCCTCAATCCATTCTGTGGTGATTATTGTCGCATCCTATTGTAAGCGGCACTCCCGTAATGCATACTGGGCATTTAGGGAGTTAGGGATAAAATTAAAAAAAAATGTAATATAGGTTGTAGGGTCTACTTACGTACAAACAATAGATAGATAAATAGACAGATAGAAATATGGACAGACACAGAATTGCTAAGATTATATTTTTTTTTATCTCGAGTTTGATTAAGCTAAAGCTAAGTATCCTGCTCGCGCTAAATTTTATCTCCCATACAAAAATGTCTACAAAGATAAAATTTAGCGAGGCAGTTTAGCAAAGCAGTATCCTGTTCGCTCGCTAAATTCTTAACTTCCTATAGATGGGCCGATGACAAGTCTCCACTCATTTAGCTCGCGAAATAAATGTCCGGTACATTAAATCGAAGATAAATTTTTTACATAAAAAGCCGAGGAAATAATTTCTGTTGTGTTTACTTTGAAATTGTTTTAGAGGAAACTGCAGAAAACATTTATGCGATAAATAAAAGTGAACGCAAAACCAAAAATTCCGTTTCATGCTATAAAAAAAAATTGCAGGGCCTGTGGAGGAACGATCAGCAATATGGAAATTGCAGGAAAATTCCAATGCAAAAATCGATTTATCCGACACGAAGGGACGTGTCGTCGTCTGCTTGCTACTATTGAAATTATTTGAGCTGCTGCAGCAATGATAATAGCTTCTTCAATTTTGCTTATATCTATTGTTTTGGAACGATTCAAACATTGCATTGTCTTTAAAGTTTAAAATTGGAAAATTGTATGTACGCGAATAAGTAAAATAACGTTTACTGTCATGAACAAATGGTTTTTGTCCCATCTGTATGATGTTTAATAATTTAGCGAGCATTTATCTTTGGTGTGGAGAAATGAAGTGGAGAGTAGGCGCGCTAAAATTTAGCGCGAGCAGGATACTAGGCTTAATGATGAAATTTTATCTTCCTTTTTCCACTTCATTAACTCGTCCTCAAACTCTAGCTGCAACCCAAGTTCACTGTCCGGAAATATTTTGGAGATATGCTCCGACTCCGATCTTTGCACTATGATAATTCGCCTTGTTGGTTCCAGACTTGATCATCAAGAACAAAGTAATGATCATAAACCATGAAAATATTCTGGCTACGTGAATGGGTTATGGTAAATGCAGCTGTCGAATTCACAACTCAATGCAGTATCAACTAAAAATGGTTGTAGATTTCAATGTTGTGCATTTTACAAGTAGTACGTAATTTTTACAGTATTTTGTATGTCCATTTTGCATTTTGGTTGTTGTTTTCACCAATTCATACATGTACTTTTAACAACAAAAATTGACAACGCGCTGTAAATTTTACAACTAGAAATTGCGATCAATTTGACAATTTTATTGCTGAAATGAAAGCAAACACTGTAAAATTTACAATTAATTGTGAATATGAACGCATTTGCTGTTGAATACACACATATACAACTTATTGTAAATTTGACTGCCACATGTTGTAAAATTTACAGTGGAAACTGTTTTGGGTGCTGCTGACAAACTTGGGATCCCAAACAACCCTCATTTCCGAGCCGCAGTTGCGGAAATACAAATGAGAAAGAAACTCTCTCCCATTTCCTTTGCACAAGAGCCAGATGCGGACACTGAACCAACTTTTTTTTGACGACCTTAGCAACATTTCGGGTAAAGGAATATTAGATATAGGTAATCCGTTTCCTCAACTCCACAGGTTGTATATTAGTACAGAATGCATCACCTTAACAACCATCACAATCTAGGTCACTCGAGTCGTGGTAACAAAAAGGAACATCATAGTTCTACTTCGGTTCAAAGCTGACCGCCACCTCCACCTACCTAGTAGTTTATAATTATGAATAAAAAAAGTATTTCCTACACAAAAAAATATTTCCCGACGATTCAAAGTTCAAGTTTTCACTGTTTTTTTTTTTTGTGTTCTGCTTAATTTGCTGTAGAGATTTAACTGAAAGCAGCACAATTTTCAGAGGCAGTTTTAAGGTTTTTATTTTGTAAACTTTTGAAAAATGTGGTACTTCAACTTGGCCACATTGCCACTGATTTAAACCCACTGCCATGTGTTGCCCCCAAAAAGGAGCGTCTGTGTCTCTTCTTTCCAGAAATGTGAAAAATCTTGTGTAGGTGTCACCATCTCTGAGATGGTCGCAATTTTCAGAAGCATTTTTTAGCCATCGTAGTTCTACAGTTTTCTGAGTATTCTGTTTCATTAGGAGTTTTTTTTTTATTTTGCCCCAATGATCTATATAGATCATAGATTTCCATGAAACAACTTTTGGATCTCGTATTATTCAGATGCATACTCCAGGATCAGGTCCCCAAATGTTATTTCCTTTAAACACAGCTGAGCAATCTCTTACATAATTTTTCTGAATGTTGGAACTGGTTATTAAGCTCAATAAATGGTTGTGAGAGCTTATATGAATTTGGAGCGTCACATTTAGTAATTTTCTTTTTGTTGAATCTGCTTGAACGGCTCCTGCAACAAAATACAAGGTGGCGCAAAAGTAATCCTCCTATCAGAAAATGCTATAAATTTTGCGATTGGCCCCTAATGTCAGTTCTGTTTTGACATTTGTGTAGTAAACACATGCGAAATACACGTTAATAAACAATGTTACGCTACACTGCTCCAGAACGCGGAATATTGGTGACTATTTATTTGAGCAATAATCGGTCGGTGACTTTGGCACAACGTGAATTTCGTCGCAGATTTCCTAGCCGTCCAACGCCTACTGGTGAAACACTGCGACGTTTAGCCGCTCGCCTCGAAGAGACTGGCACAGCACGAGACGTTGCCAAGAGTGGCGGGCCCCGGAGCGCCCGTTGTGCCGAGAATATAGCCTCTGTTGACGCGGCCATTTTTTTTTCGAGAACGCCGCTGGTCAAACGACAACAGTGAACGGTGCGCGCTATAGGGCCATGTTTACCGATATTTTTCTACCGCAATTGGACGATTTAGGACTGGAGGACATGTGGTTCCAACAGGACGGAGCTACGGCACACACTGCGCGAGCCACAACCGATATTCTGAAAGCGGTGTTCCCGGGTCGTTTTTGGCGATTTGCACTAGCCCGCAAGATCGCCTGATTTGACCGCTCCAGACTTATTTTTGTGGGGCTTTTTGAAGTCGCGGGTTTATGTCAACAAGCCTCAGACTCTTGCAGCTCTTAAAGACAATATCCGTCAAGAATGTGAGGACCTATCGCCGGAAGTTTTGGCCAAAGTGATGGAAAATGCCATAAAAAGGGCTCAAATGACAATCAACTGTGGCGGCGGCCATTTACATGACATCATATTCTCGACTTGATGTAAAAAAAAATTAAAAGACCAAATAAAAATAATCCACAAGAAGAATCAATGTTTTTAATTTTTTTTTTAAATTACAGCCAAAAAACATCGGAAGGTTATTTTTGCGCCACCTTGTAGTTCTTCCCTAGGAGTACCTCAATAATGAAGGCAGCCGATGCAATGATGTGACTTGTGACTCAACCTACCTCTCAAACCTCACTATAGGGTATCCGACCGCTGTCATCAATGTTATAAAACAAAGCCCTTGCTTTCACGAAGAAAACAAGAACACAGCAGCAGGGGCGGATTGGTTCAGTGAGAACTTAGCAAGTGAGATCACCTGAAAACACAAATTTCATCTTTGAACGACGAGAGAGCTTCTCAATTATCTATTTCAGCATAAAGTTTTAGGTACCTTCCATTCGTCCCAAAATTAAAAACTTACAGAAACGAATGGCTTTAAGAAGCTGGGCCTAGGGCACACAATCCTGTTCCGCCAACTATTTATTTATTTTAACCGCAGCAGGCGGGATACTCTTGATATATTATCCGGGATACTTTTGACATAATAGAGCTAAAATCAATTGATAAACGATTATTTTGCTAGCCTATAACATGATGACGATTCACCCAACTCTATAAAATAAGCTTTCACTTTTACAATCACACAAAAAACTTCACTGACAAGCCATTCAATTTACTTATCAAGGGATACCTCACAGCTTATATATGTACTTTGTATACATACAAGTACTTGTGTAAAGCTCGTATCTACTTAAATTTAACTCTTTGTTCATCGTGGGATTGGTGTCAGCCTAGGGGATAGAATGTAAATCATTTTAGAAAACTTTTATTATCAGCCTTGTCAATTTAAACTTTCTCCCATGCTATCAGGCAAGGCATGGAGCTCATCGCATATCAGCAAAGCATCGCAGGTTGGAGTAAAATGGTAAATGCTTTGGTATAGACAACATGCCATGTTGATTTTACGGATGACTCTTTTTCCGATGCGAAACTTTTGTCTTAAGCAGGCGAAGTCAAGAGTTAAAAAGTGCGACATTTTCTGGAAGACTCTATTAAGCTTCAGATAAGCCCTGCATGGCATAAAAGTGGATATCATGATTATATATGCGATCGACCCGTTTTTTTACGACGCCTTTGTTCGAATGATCAAAGTAAGGTTGGTACCCATACTGTCTACTGAAAACTATTCCCACTGCCACATGGATTTGCTCGCAATCCCCCATTCATCATTAATCCGGACATGATATCTTTTCTCGCGGATAAAATATCCAAGCGAATGTCTTTTCAGAAACCATACAATGCTCCGACGAAGACGGCACCATATCATTCGAAAGGGCCTATCTATCTTAAGCGGTTTATTGATTAACCCCAGGGAAATGGCTCTAAAAATACCGCAGAAAAAAGAAGCAATTCAATATATGTACACACCCACACAAAGATTCTGACTGACTTTTTTCCTCAAAACGAAATGTGTAATGAAAAGGATTTTCTTTTCCATGAAAAAGAAACCATACAATAGGTACTGAAAGGGAAACATACAATAATACTTTAAATTCGTCTTCCCTCAGCCATTCAGTCGGCTTCTAATTGATTGATGGCGAATTGAAATGTTGATATTCGCGTCAAAGAAACTCAACATGAGCCTCGCATCTTCCTCTCGGTAGGGACCAATGTATATACAGTTTACACAGAGCAGTGGGTCGTCCCTTGGGTCCCTTCTAATCATGAGGATTAAATTTCCAAAATATCAAATCACTTTTTGCATTGTGTGTTCGATTTTTGTGTGTGGGCTTGGTGAAAGACACCCTTTTTATGATAAGAAATCGATGAAGGTCCGACGCAATTCGACACGAATGGCATGTGTGTGTATATCTATATTATTCGTTGTGATTGAGATAAATGTTGATACTCCATTATCATCAAGGTGATACATTAAGGTGAGGAAATTGGAAAATAGACCTACCTATATAAAGAGGGCTTTTCTGCTCAATATAAGAAGAACAAAGAGAGAAAAAAATGGCAGATTAAGTTGATTAGCTTCGACCATTGTCGCCACGCCATCCATTGGTTTCGGCAACTAAGAATGGCGACATTTAACTTGTCCTCGTGACGTTTCTAAGGAGGGATATTATAGGTAGTTTGAATCAACTACTTTTGGATGTTTTTTATTGTATTCCCTTTAGTTATATGTGACGTATGACATGACTCATTGATAGATAAGATGATAATAGTCATTGTCATTGATTAAAACTTGAATGGAGGACTTCGTGTCAGAATGGCTATCGTCGCAATTTTATTCAATTAAACTAAGTGGAAATATATTCTTAATTCTTTTGTAGGTTTACCTTTCAGAAAAATTTCGCGGACTGCTAAGAAATTAGTCAGTTTTAAGAATTAAGGTCGATGGAGATGACGCGAGACGATTTAATGATTGGCCACCCATCATTGCATAATGCTGGCGCAGTTGTATGATTCTAAACGGGGTTATGCTGACCCCCTTAGCAGGCCGAGCCAATTCCCTATTGTGGAACATTTGCCTGGTGGTGTGAAATATGCAGGACTATACAAAAAAATCTTTTCTCTTCGACGGCGATATTGTACCACTGAAATCGTTGCAGAATGTGAAATATAAATACAAAGAATCTGAACATGGAGTTTCAACCAAGCAAAGCAGATATGTAAGCACAAAAATTTCACTCTGTTTGACCCTTTAAAGATTCACATTGATGTATTTATCCCAAGCTGAAGTGACCGTATTTAGCGTCAGTTCATGTATGGACACCTTTCTGGTGATGTGTTCATGAGTCTTGACGTTCAATTTATTGCTAAAGTAAACATCTTTAAGCGTTATTTACTTCCAGCGAAAGAGAACTAGAAGAACGTTGATACAAACTAATAGCCGAGACACACAACAAGTTACACCAGTTTTTAACTATACCACTTATTCAAGATTGTGAGATAGGTAGGTAGACCCAATTTACATATCCTAATGAAATAATAATTTAAAAACTTTAATAGTTATGGTACGATTATGCCTGTACATTGTGGCCCATCTAGTGGTTTCTTTTTAAATCATGGGATATTTTGACACTGACAGCTATTTCCCGCTCGAAATCTTGACAGAAAGTCGGTATCACACCTCAGCGGAGCGAAATGAGTTGCTTTACGCTTGACCAACGTTGGGAAATATTACAAATTTATTTCAAAAGTGAGTGCTGTGTAGCCCAAACAGTGCGTTTTTCAAAAGAAGTTTTGGCCGACACGAAGCACCCACCACGCAAGTTTGTTCAAAAAGTTCATGAGTCTGGTATGCTAGTGGACAACACTCATGGTCAACACACGTCGTTGTGCGCACCACAAGCGAGAATGTGGCTGCTGTAGCTGAGTGTCTGTGACTCAACTCACGAACTCGCCATCGATACCAACAGCTCAACATTTCACGCACTAGTCTGAGGAGAATTCTGCACAAAGACCTCGGACTATTCACTTACAAGGTCCAATTGACTCAGCTATTGAAGGCGCACGACCATCCGCTTCGTTATCGCTTGCCGTTTGGGCCTTAGAGCAGCTTGAATTGGACAACGATTTTGGGCGAAAAATCATCTTTTCTGATGGGCGCATTTTTATCTCGGCGGCTTCATTACAAAATTGCCGCATCTGGGGCTCGGAAAACCCTCACGTTATTATCGAGAAGCCAATGCATCCACAGGTGTGAAAGTTTGGTGTGGATTGTATAGTGGTGGCATCATTGGACCATTTTTCTTCGAAAATGAGGCTGGGAACAACGTCTCGTTCAATAGTATACGTTACAGAGCCATGTTAACCGACTTTTTTTTACTGACATTGAAGACATGGATTTGAACGAGCTCTGGTTCATGCAGTATGGCGCGCAATGCCACACAGACAATGCCACAATCGATATTTTGGACACAAAATTCCCAAATCGTATTATCAGTCATCTTGGCGATGTCAATTGGTCGCTCTTACTAATAAAGCAATAATACACCCAGAAAATTTAAAATTTACCTAAATCGCGGTATAAATCAACTTAGTCCTAAGGCCGTTTTGAACTTGGTGAGTTCTAAGGTAACTTACCTTATATTCCTCATGTAACCGATCATTTTTGAACATGTGTAAAATCAGCCTAGTTTTTGGTAACGGTATGCCAGGCTGTCTAAGGCGTTTTACCTTAAACCTAGGCTGAATTAAGCCTTATCTTTTACCTAAAGAAAGTGTCATCTTACACTGCAAAAATAATTGTGCTAAATTATGTTTACGGATAACATGAAGGAATCAAACTTTAGGTTTTTTTTCCAAGCTCTTGACTTGGTTAATATGCTAGAAACTAAAACAGTCAAATAAAATTTTACCAATTTTTTTAGATGTACATAGACATATTCATACCTGTTAACTCCATAGCCACTCGTAATTCTTATGCTGATGCTATCAGAAATGTAATAAAAATTAAAGAAATGCTTTTTATGTTAATTCATTGTTATCTTTATTTTTTTCTGGTAATTTTGTTATACAATACATATAATATTTATATAAATATAAAAAGTGTTGCATGATATTTATTGAGACTGAAGTAGCGTTGAAAATGCAATGTTAATATTATCTGGAAATAGGAAACATACATTTGACTAGGTTACAAAATTTTCTTTGTGAAACATTGTTTTCGAACCAGTGTCCATTTTTGTTGTCCTTAAGAACACTTAGAAAACTTTCTTAACAAATTGGCTTTAATTCGATTCGAAAACAATGTGTTTTTATATTAAATACATACATAAAACAAAAGGGGATATTTCAATGCACTTACCTTAAACTTCTTCTTCGATAAACTTTTTCTCTAATATTTTTATGTAATTGTAATTCAATTTTTGTTGTTAACTTTAAGTTTCCACACTGTACTGCTTTTAATGATTATATATTTCAAGAACTTATTGAATTTATATCACTGTGTTGCGAAGTAATTGGATGCACATTCCTAACAAACAATGCCCACACCCATCCACAAAGGTTGTTTACATCAATGACATTTAAATAAATAAATAAACAAACAATAACAGTTGACATATACTTCTAAAACATTATATTTTGTTTAAAAACATAGATATTATACATAAATTGGCTTAGTGTACAAAACGAGTGTACAATTAATTCTTGTTTTTTATTCCAATAAATTCATTATAACGTTGTGAACGCTTCGTCTTTTATTCTGTATTCTTGGTTTCTTTGTTCACCAATAAAAACACATGTCAATTACACACTGATTATTTTTCGTTTACAAAATACGTCCACATAATGCAAAAGCCAAAACACTTTGCATGCAATAAGCGAAATTATTTTTTGGAAGACTTAGAACTAAGGCAATTTTGCACGGTCGGTGAAAATGTAGCCGGAATATCAGCCTAAGCTAAGGTACATTTACCTGGTAACTACACTCAGGGAAAAAATGCAAACTAAAATGTAATATGTTGTATTTGATTTTACGTTGAATAAACTTTAATAAAGAATATTCCTTTTCACGTTAAAACATATTTGATTTAAATACGCAATGTAATTTTAAATTAAGTCAACGTAGATTCAAAGTGAAACGTATTCACTTTTACATTTAAGCATGATTCCACGTCAAATCAAGGTGCATACGTGGTTAGATCAACTTAAAAACATATGCATTTAGAGAAGGGAAACCCTTTGAATTAATGTTATGCCACTTTGATTTAAACATTTTCGTAGTCGATGCTAAATCATTCCGAAAAATATTTCAAATCAAAGTGGTTTTCTCTGGGTGATAAGGTAATTTGCACACTGTTTCTGAATCTAACGGCACATTCCGAAACAATACACGAAAATAAATGTTGGTTGGATGGTTGCAGGCGGCTTCTATCAATGAGTATGGTATGCAAAACTTTACCTTAGAACTAAGCAGAGTTACGTATGTCCTTATGTGGATATACACTTATTTGTATTTAGGTTAAAATACCTTAGGGCCTTAGGCAATTTAGCCTATTTCTCATTACCTATGCCCATTGGCGACGCGTCATATTGTTCATTTCGTTCATGAACGCCTAACTTTTAGAGAATAAATATTAAAATTCAAAAAATGATTTCAGTTGTCCTCTAAGTCCTAACTATAGTCTTGTGCTAGTGTATTTCCCAACTCGTGCCACCCTCTCGAGAACTTAAGCCAAATCCTTCTTCATAACCTGCGACTTTCCACTCATTCCGCTACTAACATCAAAATTAAAAAAAAAAGGTTCCAGTATCCACTTATCCCCTAAGTCCTATCCAAACTTCAGTAGATTTCTTAGTGAATTTCCCAACTCGTGCCAGTATCTTGTGACTTGAGCCCATTCGATTCGTAATTAATACTTCATACCGAAACAAAAAACTACTCTGCTACTTGCGAAACTGCGATTGCGATCTGCGACACGAACACGAGCGAAAATAATACTTTCCATTTCCAATCATTCGTTCAGATGAGTTGCAAACGAAATGTATCCATCAAAACTAAATGATATAAAAAAAAAGTATAACGCACATCGTACCCACTATTTCGTTCAGCTCAGTTGTAAACGAATTTGCCTATTTTGTATGACTACGGGTTTGTATGGCGTTCGACGTTCGAGTGGTGCTTGGATTTTGGGTTTGGGTGTGATCAAGTGGGAAGAAAGCATGAGTAATTATATCTATTACTTTCACGTTCTACTAGTTCTAAAAGGCAATGAACGAAATGGAAAATTTGTATTTGTATAGGATTTTTGAATAAATCTAAAAGGCTGGACTAGGAATAGAAGTAATTTTTCGGTTTAAATCAAAAAAAAAATTAAGAAAAAATAAAATCGATGAGCTTAACGCCTACACCTTATACTCACGCGTCGCCACTGCCTATGCCGTACATAAATTGTACTAGTTCTTGGTAATGCTATACCTGTCCAAAAAATTCCATACAAAAATATTTACCTAAGGCGATTAAGGCAATTTTACACAGCATATTTCTCTGGGTGTATACATTTAAAATCTGGGTGAACAAATTTAAAGCTGTTCATTTTATTGCATTTTTAAAAAACAAACTTGTATTTGGCCCGCCCTTTATATGCCGCATCTTTGTTTAATCGGCTTCGTGGTCGCATTTCACATTTTTGCTAGATCAATGCTATCGGTCATTTACCTTGGTGGGCGGAAAAGTTGCTATTGGTGCTCCACTCCAATGTTTTGTATCAATGGACTCTTAATAGAGGCTGTTCTACCTGCCGGCTTCTTTTAAAATCTGATATAATTTTCATTTTGACACTGTCAGCTATTAGAGTTTACAAGTTACAGGAACATTGTACGAAATAGATCACTTAATGCCAGAACAACCGAAACCGAATATTTTTTAGTATTTTTGATGTGATTTGATTGTGATTTTGATTGTGGTCACTTTTTGAGCCCGATGTTGAATGTATTAATCTACGTTCGTTAATGGAAATAGGTTTTCGGCACACTTAAAAAATATTAATTTAAAAAAAAAAAAACAACTACGCTAAGACAAATTTTAGAGCTCCAATGTGTCACTATACGTTATATTTAAATATAAAGCTCCACGCCAAGATACTACCTATAATTACCGATATAGAATGTTTAAAGTAGAATTTTCTATTTAAAATCATTCTGGTCAAAGATGGTAGTTCCATTTCAATTGAGACACGGTTTCCAATTTAGCGGTTTTCAAAAAATTCAAAAGCACATGACAAAGACAGCCGTATTAGGTTCATATGGATTGAAGATGGTAAAAAATCCGTCAAAAAACTCGTGAAAAAAGAGTGGGACATCGCAAAAACAAAGCGTGAAAAAACGAGTCAAAACTGTATGAAAAATACGTCGAAAAACTTATCAAAACACACGTGAAAAAACGCTTCAAATAGAGCGCTAAAAACACGTCGGTGTGTTTTCAGCCTTAATGCATAAGCAAAGTTTGAGCATCCGCCATGACATCGCCGTACGACAAAAACTCAAAACGCTATTATGGACTTCATCGTTAAGCACAAAGTTTTTGGTCAACCGTGTTGCTGGATGGACTAGGTTGAATGGCAGAAGCGACCCAAAAATCTAAGAATTGAATTATATTTAATTCCGAAAGAGAATGAAATTCTTTAAATAGAGTAGGTACTCAACCTTCGAAAGGGATGTTAATAATTCAATCAATTTAAGGCGGAACGAAGTTCTCCGGGTCAGCTAGTATATGTAAATTAATTTATTGTCTCTTAACAAACAAACGGCTAAACAAAACCAGAACGTGCATACAAAATACTCATAAATACAACTGATAATATACAATTTCAAAATAGCTATCATTACAAAAAATCTCAACATGCGATAATAACCATACAAAATGTATTTCTGAACAATATTATCTCCATTCTACAACTTTTCCTTCATAAACGGCGACAAAGGCTGATATGAATTATTCACCGGGCTCTTCTTTGCTTCATCCAATAGCCGCTGATAGACCAGCCCATCATATGCACCCAGCGTGGAGTTTAGCACTCGATCGCGCAAGTCAAACCCGTCAACAATGCCGACCGTTTCAAGGCCAACAACGACTCAAATCTGAGCTGCATGCTAGCAACGTCATCTCTGGACAAGGGCACAAAGTTCAAAACATCAACCAGACTAACCAAAACCATATCCAAAAGATAAACTCCCAGCATGTTCCAAAAGAGTTTCGACATCTCAGGGGATGCATATTTCGACTGCACCTTAATGTGCTCATATGCGGCGCTAGCCAGAAACGCCTTGGCATGCAGGGCTGCAGCTTAGCTCAGTCGAATCCCACCCAGATTCGCCGCCACCCGTTGATTGTGACCCTGATTCAGCTTGTGCTCGTGCGCCTGTTGGTTTTTTTGAACTGCGGCAGAGTGGAGAATGTCCACACAGATGTAAATAGACCTCTCGTACGGCAGAGATGTAGTCTACCAGGTATGCGACAGTGGACGCGAGTTGCAGCCCCTTGAGATCATTCTTCCAAGACTTCATACGGAATCTGGCGGTTTGGAGCAGAACGACGGTGGTCTCGCCTTCGTAGGTGCAAGCTGGAGCTGCATTTCCGTAAATCGAGGGAAAGCCCGGCGATGCCATGAAACCGTGTCCGCCGCCAGCCATGCGTAGTACCTAGATAGCTGCAAGGGCTAACTGCCTTCAGGCAGCAGGACAACGCATGCACCTCCGGTAGGTAATTGCCCTTTTCCCGCTGCGAGGTCGGCCATCAGCTGCCGATACAAATCCCAGACACGGTCCGCGGAAAGCTTGTAAAATATCCCCTTGACGATTTCTGGAATCACCTGCTGTGCTACGTGGTCCAAGATCTGTCGTTCCAGCTTGTTTGAATTGATGAAGCTTTACCTGCGGACAGCCGATTACCGAGTGGCTATCGTTGCCGCCTTAATAATACTCATAGACGCGTCTCTAACTATCATAATCCGCGCAAACACCATCTTTACATATAGGTAAGGGACTGATCGCCAGGCCGCTAAAAGGTGCCGTCAGAGTGCAGCGTTGCGTTTCGCATAAGCATTTGCATGCGGGAGATCCTCACATCCTTCAGGCCAAGATACCCATTGTTCACCGCATTTATGCACAATTTCGGTCCGATTTCTACGACCTCCAAACCAGAAATGGGCAGATGATTGTCCATTCTTCGCGCCCACATACAAATGCGCCATGAGCACCAGGTAACTGGAGGTGCGTCCCAAATTGCCCGGCCACCATTCGTACGACGTCAGCATCGGTGTGTTCCGTACAAACTTTTCTCGAGCCGCATCTTAGTCCGCCCTCGTTTCCAATCCCCTGTCATTGGAGCATACGTTCCCAAGATCTCACAACGCCAACCCCTGGGCCCTATTCATCCGTGCCCTGACCCACAATCGTAGCCAAGAACATGGATTAGTGCAGTCGGAACGGGTTGTTCTGTGGGAACAGCGCAACTCCAAGCGGTTCGCCAATAATGCTTCTAAAATAGTACAAAGCACTTATGTCGTTGACTCCGGTAAGTGACTTATCGGCGGTCAGCACATCGCGCAGCTTTTTAATGAACGTTCACTTCGTTCATTGAAGACAATTTTCAAAAGCGATCGCTGTGGGTTGAGTCGTTCTTTGCCGCCGGCCCACCATTCGGGGCCACCAGTCAGGGTTCACTTTGATCACTGGCATCATAACATTTGACACAACCGCTAGAATTTGAAGTTGGGAAATTTTTTTGTCTTTATTTTCAGTAAAAAAAATCGCTTAACATGGCTCTGTAACCGTCAAACGAGACGTTTTTCCCAGCCTCATTTTCGAAGAAAAATGGTCCAATGATGCCACCACTACACAATCCACACCAAACTTTCACACCTGTGGATGCATTGGCTTCTCGGCAATAACGTTCCCCGGATGCAGCAATTTTGTTTGTTAATGTATACGCCGATATAAAAATGCGCTCATCAGAAAAGATGATTTTTCGCCCAAAATCATTGTCCAATTCAAGCTGCTCTAAGGCCCAAACGGCAAGCGATAACGAAGCGGATGGTCCTGCGCCTTCAATAGCTGAGTCAATTGGACCTTGTAAGTGAATAGTCCGAGGTCTTTGTGCAGAATTCTCCTCAGACTAGTGCGTGAAATGTTGAGCTGTTGGTATCGATGGCGAGTTGATGTTCGTGAATTGAGTCACAGACTCTCGGCTACAGCACTGTGCGCACCATACGACGACGTGGACCATGAGTGTTGTCCACTAGCATACCAGTCTCAAGAACTTTTTGGACAAACTTAAGCCAATGCAGAACAATTTCTGAATCTGTCCACAGGTGGATGGATTGGACTCGGTTTGGCCAATAATTCCGCTGCACACAGTTCCAGTCTAGGAATTGGTTGCACCTTCCGAGGAGCAACTCGTGACTTAGCGCTGAACAACCTAACCACGAAATTGCCCTGAATCTTGTGCCGGATGTAAATGCAACATCCATACGCTCTACCCGATGCGTCCGCAAACCCATGTATCTCAAAATGTCCCTTTGGAACCACACACCTCTCCAACCGTATCTTTCTCAGATCTGTCAACTGGGTTTTAAACGAATTCCATTGTGTGTGCAGATCTTGAGAAAGCGATTCGTCCCACTTCACCTTCGAAATCCAGAGATCTTGCATAAAGACCTTCGCTCTTACAATAATCGGACTTATTAATCCGAGGGGATCAAACAGCTGAGACATCTCCGATAGTACACTGCGCATTGTAACTCGGTTAGAGGTCACAATTTTTGGGTCCATGCAGCACAACTCATCGCTTTCTGGATCCCACACGATGCCCAATGATGTCCGCATCGTTAATTCAAAGGGGTTTCTCTCTATCGCCTTCTGGTATCTTCCGCAGAAAATTGGCCTCATTGGAGTACCACTTCCGAATGTCGAACTTCCCTTGACTTAACACCGTCCGAACTTCATTGTAGATTCGATCAATTTCCTCGATCGTATCTCCTCCTGTAATTAGGTCGTCAATATAAAAGTCGTTTTTAATTTTTGCAGCTCCTACGGGATAGCAGGCTCCGTGTTTCTCTGCTAAGGCATTCAAGCATCTGGTGGCAAGATATGGTGCTGAGGTGGTACCATATGTCACCGTAAGTAGATGATAGGTATCTAGCTCCCTATTTGGATCATCTCGCCACAGAATGCATTGATAGAATGTATCTCGTTCGTCAACTAATATTTGGCGATACATTTTCGAAATAGACGTCGACCCCCGAAAAGGTTTATATTGCTGTCTTTGTATGTTTTGGTTGCAAAGCAGTTCATCTGGAGGTTGTAGGGGATCTTACCGCCAAAGCATTTATAGCAGCTTTGAAGCGGTTTATAACTATACGTATAGTTTTACGGTTCGAAAAATCAAATTTAAGGTTTTTCTCCTTCCTTTTGCTATTTGTAGCGGCAACGAAAAAAACTGAAGGCCCTGTCCAACGAAAAAAAAAACGACCGTTCTTCTTATTTTCAACTGTTAACCAACCAACCACTCTTTTTATTCCATCTCTATTTATATGCAATTTATTAACTTGAGTGAAAAGCAATTAACAACTATTCAGAGTGAGAAACAATACATGGTGCCCAAACATTCCGGCCCCCATTGAAGTAACTGCAATAATTAAAACATTGATTTTGAAGTTGATTCAATTATCTACAGGTAGAACTGCTAACCGATGAATTGCTCTTCTGATGACCCCATTTTTAGTTCGCACATCTACGACTCGTACTTTTGCGTCTACACCTTTGATCGTTGCTACGACACGACCAATAAGCCACTGATTGGATGGCGTGTTGTCTTCTTGGATAAGTACCAAGGTATCCGGCCTCCCTCCATTTAGTTTTGGCTTGTAGCTCAAGCAGATAGTCTTTCTGCCAACGCTCCCAGAAATGTTGCCGTAGTACGGTGATGCGCTTCCATCTTTCAATAGCGGACATCGATTTTGGTTCCTCTGATAGCGGTTCGGGAACAGCCCGCTGCGGAGTCCCAATAAGGAAGTGCCCAGGCGTTAGCACTTCCTAATCGTTCGGGTCCGGCGACATCGACGAAATCCGTCTGGAATTGAGGACAGATTCAATCCCTACAACAAAAGTCATTAGTTCTTCAAAATTGAATATGTTTTCAGACGAAACACGACGAAAATGATGTTTGAACGACTTGACTGCGGCCTCCCACAACCCACCAAAATGTGGAGCTCGCTGGGGAATGTGTTTGAACTCAATCCCCTCCGCCGAGCACCATGACTGAATATCTCCACTCGCTTGCTGCTGCACGAATGCCCTTTTGAGATCTTCTAATTCACGCCTGGCTCCCACAAAATTCGTTGCGTTGTCGCAATACATGCGCTGTGGCAAGCCACGGCGTGCTATACTCCGCTTCATAGCTGCTATAAATGCTTTGGAGGTAAGAGGTGGGTGCTTCGTGTCGGCCAAAGCTTCTTTTCAAAAACGCACTGTTTGGGCTACACAGCAATCACTTTAGAAATATATTAACAATATTTCACAACATCGTTCAAGCGTAAAGCGCATCATTTCGTTCCGCGGAGGTATGATACTGCCTTTTCGTTTAAGATTTCGAGCGGGACACAGGTGTCAGTGTCAAAATAACATACGATTTAAAAAGAAACCACTAGATGGCCCACCCTTTATATGCGAAGCTGACTCAGCAAAGGCGTAAATACGTTTAAAAAGTCGACCCATCGAATATTGACGCAATTAAGCTCATTAAAAATATGTAAAAGATGAATTTTAATAATGAAAGAAGACACACCTAGGCAGCCACCTAAGCCATCAACACTACGTATCTGATATCATACCGACTCTGCTACGGATTACCAACTAAAAATTCATCTACCCGACTATTTCCCTAACCAATTCGACCGCTATTTCAACTTTAAAATCCATCGCTATATCCTCTCAAAAAAGTATAGCTACTTACGCAAACACATTCCTACGGCGCACATTAGTAAAACATATGGAAAAGTAATTTCGTTTTATTTCCGGATTTCATAATTCCCCATTGAACCAACTTCCGGAGGACTACCACAACTCCCAACTTGTGTGTCTGTTGTAAAATCCTTTCATTAATTTATATTCCCAGCATTCATAGCCACACCACATCGAAAACAATGGCAGCAATCTTCTCCAGTTTTGAGAACACAAAATGGAAAAAAAAAAACTGCAAAAGAAAACACTAAAGCAGGATGAATCTCATTTAGTGTGTCTACAATACCTCGAAAATAGAAATAACAATTTGCACCCAAGGATAAACAGGAAGGACGTTGGTAGGGTGCGCGCGCGACGACAACAACGAAGAGCAAAATCCTATATCATAGTTCGTTGTTCGCAATTTCCTCCGCCCGCCCCCAAGGACTCTATACCATGTTTGGCAACTCGGAACTTTTTACAACCCCCTCCCCAGAACTTCGACTCGGAGTAATACGTATGTGCATCAGCGCACAACCACCGAAGGATGTTTCCATGTTTTATTTGTTACACAACGAAGAAAAAAAAAATACGAGAAAGAAATAGTTAAGCCATTTTGCTCCTTGTACAGTGCAGAGGTGAAATGTGTTTACCATGCACCCTTCTACCCCCAGCAACAGGATTGTGTATGGCTTCTTGTAGGATGTTTACATTGTAAACATCTGCAAAGGTAGCAAATGTGCATTTCGTCGCAGTGTAATAAGGTTTTGCTGCCAAATAAAGGACTCCAGCTAGTTTTAGTTTCCCCATTTAGACTTTGTCTGTTCTGTTGTAGCGAAACTTTTACAGCATTTCAGTGTGATGGTAAAAATAATTTCCAGCCATCGGAGGTAATTAATCGTCTATTTGAACAGGCCCTGCCAAAGATCACCCAATCATCAAACACCGGATCGGGGTATATTGATGTTGCTCAAATATGTGCAGGACACACTCTTCTTATTCGTTTTGCGTTTTGTTTTGATGTCACCAAAATGTTCTGCAAATAAGTGCTCTATACCCGAGAGCGACTCAATTAGGCCGAGTTGATTCTTGCTTGGTCTTTGACGTTGTCGTCGTCGCCAGTTGCTCCGTCAAGGCATTGGTCGGGGGTTCATTCACAAACATGACCCTAATCAATTTTTGGCAAATATTTATCCTCTGAGGGTGTAAATTCGATTTGTTTGGCTATAGTTTTCTGGCCACGTCTGATGTCTTATTGCAGGCAAGTCATCCGGGGGGAAAATTAATTAAATACCTATTACTGTCTGGCATGTGCGGTGGTCGGTCGGCTCCAGGCGACATATAAGACACAGGAAGTACTACAAGATGAACAATATAAATATCGGGTAACGTTCTTCTTGTTGACTCAATTAATAGAGAATCGGTAACAATTAAGAAGGGTATAGTGTCACTGATACGTTCACTCATTGTTATGCGCGGCACGAAGTTGAAGAGGCGTTGTTTGGTTTACTGGGAAATGTAATAATTATATAAGTGGTGAGCGAGAGTGGTTGGACAGACATCGATAAAGAAGAACGTGCCTTACAGTGGCGTACGCAGGTTGGAGGCTCAGGGGCTTGAACCAGAAGCAGATATAATAATTATATAAGTGGTGAGCGAGAGTGGTTGGACAGACATCGATAAAGAAGAACGTGCCTTACAGTGGCGTACGCAGGTTGGAGGATCAGGGGCTTGAACCAGAAGCAGACCTCAACTTGGTTGGAGTGCTCAGCTGGGGATAGATAGCTAAACACCTTGTAACTAATATAGAGGCTTGTTAGTTGAAACTGTTAAGCCGCCTAAGCAAATAAGTAGACAGTGCTTCATGCTGTAATAACACTTTGATTATGAGGCAAGCCAAACGACTAAAACGTCAACATAGCTGAAAAAGATTTGAAGCATACATCAGCATGAACAAGACTAGCTTACGTATCATAACTGTATACTTAAGACTTAAGTAGCTGCTGAGATCCACCTACTTATATTAGCACTTACCAAAAGCACGAACTTTGAAAAACATACCCTTCGAAAGTAAAGCTTCTGGCCTGTCAAATAAATTTCTCTCCTCACCGTGAAAAATTTGAAATTACTTTCAAATCCATTACTAGTACCCCCTTACTAAGGGATGGGGAACTGGTAAGTATTGTGGATTGCACAAGCAAAGATAAAATCCCTTAAATCCTTCCAACCTGCGTCTGTGGATGGTATTATACCAGTCATGTTGCAAAAAAAAAAACGACGAGGAAAATGACTATCTCAAGACTTCAGGCAATATTCATAGGTTGGCTGAATTTGGGATTCATTCCAGGCAGCTGGAAATACGTGAGGGTTGTCTTCATCCCCAAAGCTGGGAAACCCAAACACTAACACTCCAAAGCGAAGGATTATAGGCCAATAAGTCTTTCTTCCTTTCTTTTGAAAATGTTAGAAAGACTATTGAACTTGCAGATGAAGATGAGGACCAATCTAGAGGTTAACGGCTCCTTTTGTGGTGCCCCACACGTTTATACAAAAGGCAAAACTGCACTTCATGCGATCACTAGATTACCATTGAGAAGTCCTGAAAGAATTCACGATGGCAGCCTACCTAGATATTGAAGGTGATATCCAAGTGGACGGAAAATAGCGGTCTATCGGTCAATCCCAACAAGACTGAACTCATCCTGTTCACCAGAAGATGTAAGCTACCAAAATGGGAGCCATCAAAATAAAAGGCATTCGCCTCAATCTCTCACCCGAAGCCAAATACCTGGGTATCATATTCAGCTCCAAATTAAACTGGAAACGGAATACAGAGGAATGAATGAAGCAAGGACTAAACGCTTTTTACGCCTGCACAAAAGCTTCCGGGAAGAAGTGGGGCTAACAACCGAACATGCACTGGATGTACATCGCGATTTTAAGACCAGTTCTGACATATGAGCCATATAGTTTGGTGGAAGGCTGTTAAAATCCACCTCAAGAATTTGAACAAAGAACAGAGGATTGCTGGTGTAGGTATAACGGGTTCACTGAAATCTACACCACAAAAGGCCTAGAAACGCTACTGAACCTACCACCTATCGAACTTTATAATAAAAAAGTCGCAGTCCGCTCTTAGACTAAGGGCCGTTTGCTGATACTACTCATAGCGAATTTAAGTGCCACATAAACTCTTATGCGACAGTTTATGCCCTTAAAAAAGTAGCCCATAAGTATTTAAGTAGACCTTAAATCGCTATGAGTAGTATCAGCAAACGGGCCTAAGAGAGAACATAATTTGGCAGCCCGAAACATTCGGTCGTTCACCCATACCTGCCGTCTTTGATTAAGGCATACTTATGCTACTCGACTAAAAGAAACTAAAGTAAGACAATAACGAAATTTGTTGTCTGTATTTCGGACAGGCAGGACTGGCTTGCCCCGAGTACTGTCATAAAAGATACATTTATTATTCTTTACAGATGGCTTTTAGAAAGAGAATGGAACGCAGGAGTTTTTTCGATAGAACTAGGTCAAAGATCCTAACATCTCTCTATAGAAACCAAATCTGAATGCTCGTCGGGGTAACAACTGAATACTGCATCATTTAAAACATGGCTGAAAGGATGGGCAGTTCCTTTTGCAGAAGTGAAAGTGAAATAGCCCTCCAAGAAAACCCGCAAATTTTGTTTGGGAGCACGGTTCTTCGAAGGCTTGGAATATCTACCAACGATACCTTTGTCAGATTTAAGAAGATTCATCAAGAGATTAGTTTCATGCCCTACAATTAACTCTAATGCCTTCTGGGTGATATATGCTTATAATGCAAACAGAGCCACTAACCTAGGCCATACAGCCCCAATAGGTGCTGAAATTGCTAGAGCCAAATAAATCCCACTTATAATTTGACGTCCAATTAATCTCAACTGCCTTTATTTGTCTTTAAAAAGGCAATTAACATAAAAACTCATCCACTTTACCTACTAAACGTATGCACCTACTTTAATTCTCTGAAGGCGTTAAAAGTCCTCTCTACTTTGTGACACTGCACATGCACACATACGGTGCTTAAGCAAACAAAACCGCATTTTGCACAGAGCACTGAGGAGTGAACGAAAAAAAAAATGTGGAGGAAAAAAAAAACACAATGTCTGCCGCACTGTTAAGCTGCACAATAAACTTTGCCTCTCTGCGGATTAGTCAACACTTGAGTATAGGTCTCTCAATTAGCCGGCTACTAACCAGTGAAAGTAATATGCATTTACGACGTCCTTAGCAGGCGCAATTACTCTCACACAAAGAGCGTTAATCCGCGAATGGCTACAATGGGAAATGCTTTTGGAAGTTTTGCATGTGTGTGCAAAGTAGCTACAGCTACAGAGAGTCTATTCTCCTTTTTTTTTGCAACTCCCCAATGAGACGCAGACGATGGAATTGCAACTTGTCCGCAGGCTGTTAGTGTAAATGTTGAAGAGCCTGTATGCGTACAGTCGTGTCGGATGATTTTACTTATTCAAATGAGGCTAAATAATAACCTATTAGCTTGATTCTTTGACACTGATGAGGTTAGGTTAGGGTTATGTGGCAAGGTGCAGCTTAATCTATTGTTGCAGGTGATATTCGCATTAAGGCAGATCTATCGGTGTTCTCCTGGTGGGGGATCCTTTAGAGAGAAATGATTCTTTTCGACGTCGAGTTTCGTCACAGTTCCTTTCAGTGCTGGAACCTTCTAAAGTCAAATTGGCATCCGAATAGACGGAGCCTATGAGACGAATCAGCCAAACATCACATTTGTGGATCGTGGCGTCGTGTACCTACGACTCACTTGTTTTGTCAACTTTCGACTCCGACTTCTAATAGGTAAGAATAAGAACCGATTTTCAGTTGACTTGTTTTGTCAACTTCCGACTCCGACTTCTAATAGGTAAGAATAAGAACCGATTTTCAATATTGGTCTAGTAGTACCTGCGATGAGGCATTTTTTCGGAAACCGCTAAAGACACACATATTCGCTCTGAAGTTGTATGCGCTTCGCGACTTATGTGCTATGTCATTGGTTCCCGTCAAAGATAATGGAATACAGAGATATATATCTTTCCAGTGGAAAGGTGGCTGCCTGCAAGCTGTTGCCCAAAAAGCAACATGCTTTTTTGTAGCTCACACGGATTCACAGACGGGGGTTGAAATTACAAAAACTACAATGTAAACAAATGGGTTTTGGGGGGCTAGACGTACGAAAGATATCCATCTCTTTTATTCTTTCATCTCTGGTTCCCGTCTTCAGAAAATACCTATCTGTGACTGTAATGGTGACGCGTACTTAAGTGCGACACATTAGAATGGCAGATAGGGCAAGAAAGCGTACCTATGCTCATTTGATTTTATTAGTTATAGCAACCAAACTTGACAAAATCTGGTCTCTTCGACAGATAGTCAGATAGACACATCTCTTTATGTACATTTCCTCCTCTGTTTTTCCCACTGCAAACCGGGAAAAACAGATGTAATATATCTCTGGCAAACTTCGCAAATGCGAGAGACGTGACCCTGAAGAGGCAGCATTGTTAAACAGTAGCAGGGGTAAAAAGGTGGCACAGAGGGGTAACCAAACAATATAAATTTGCGACATCCATCCGCAAACCACACCAGAAGGCAACTTAAGTGCCTTCAAATAAATCTCCACCATGCTAAGGCAGCCTCTAGTGTCCTAAGCAGAAGATTTGTTAAGGAAGACGTGGATCTAGCCTTGATTCAGGAACCATGGACCTTTTCAGGAGCCGTAAAAGGTCTCCCAAATGAAGAAACCTGTAAGTTTGTTTACGATAAACAGCATGCCCGCCCAAGGGCAGCTCTAATGATAAATAAAAACTCAATTAAAACAACTTTTCCAATTTCAGAATTTATGCAAGGAGATTTGGTGGCGGCACTCATCGCAATACCCAACGCCGGTCAAAAGGCAGGGGTTTTGAAGGTCGTCATCGCCTCTGCCTACTTCCCAGGAGACACCTCTGAAGCACCAACTTCTTAAAATAATTAAAATAAATAAACTTTGATAAATAATTGCAAGGAAAGGAGACTACAGTGGATCCTCAGCTGTGACGGCAATGCCCATCACACGGTGTGGGGAAGCACCAACATAAACAAAAGAGGTGAGTCCCTTTTTGAATATATTTGTGCTTATAACTTGCTGGTGGTAAATAGAGGGGTAGAACCGACCTTCATAAATGCGATTCGTCAAGAGGTTCTAGATCTCACTCTGGCAAGTCTATTTATATTTAATATCATAACAAACTGGCATGTTTCCGGAGAAGCATCCATGTCGGACCACAATCACATCAGATTCCACTTGGTAGCTTATTCCGTAAGTTACACTGTTTACAGGAACCCGAAATCCTCTGACTGGGAAAACTATAGGTTAGGCCTTGAATCAGAACTAAATCGTTCTTTAGTTCCACTAGGTACCATTCCGGAGTTGGAAATTAAATCCGAACAGTTCCAAAAAGACATAACCTTCGCATATGAAAGCAGTTGTGCCCCCAAAAATAGGAAAACACGAAGAGATGTCCCATGGTGGAATAAAAGACTTGACGCCCTTAGGAGCACAGAAAGAAAACTTTTCAATAGAGCTAAGAATATTGGCAATTGGTGCCAGAATAGCTCTTCCTGATTGAGATTGAGAAAATCAAAACGAGTGACTTGGAGGAAACACTGTGAGAACATTGAAAATCTCCCTGCAGTTACACGGCTCCAGAAAGTCCTTGCTCGCGATCACTCAAACGGCATCTGCTCTCTAAAAAAACACAATGGTGAATTTACAGATACCCCTGAGGAAACCTGTCAACTTCTTCTTGATACACACTTCCCAGAATGCATCCGCATGGATAACGCACTTGAAGCGATGATGCACCAGGATCTCACGGTATCAAAATGGGATTATAGTCTATCCGGAAAAATATTGCAGCGAGACAGGGTGAAATGGGCGCTCTCGTCCTTTAGCCCTTATAAAGCACCGGGAAATGATGGCATCTACCCCTGTCTCCTACAACAGTGTATGGAGCTATTGACTCCTCAACTAATTAGGGTCTTCAGATCCAGCCTTTCTCTAGGCCACGTACCATCAAGTTGGACTAAGGTCAAGGTGGTTTTCATACCAAAGGTAGGTGGGAAATCCGAATAACTAGCGAAATCATATGGCCCCATCAGCCTTAGCTCCCTCCTCCTAAAAACCATGGAGAAAGTCCTCGACCAATACATAAGGGATCAGTTCCTTACAGATAACCCACTTCATGCGAGCCAGTTCGCTTACCAAGCCGGTAAGTCTACCGAAACTGCCATATACAGCATTACAACGACGATTGAAAAAGGCATGGCAGAAAAAGAAACGGCTCTTTGTGCCTTTATAGATATCCAGGAAGGGTTTGACAATACCTCCTTTGATGCCATAAAGAAAGCTATGATAAGGAAAGGCATTGCCCCACTAATCATAAAATGCGTTCTAAACATGTTAGAAAGCAGAATCATTAATCTGGCGTATGGAGGCTCACAAAAGAATGTTAAGGCCACTAGCGGCTGTCCTCAAGGGGGAGTACTTTGCCCTCTTTTGAGGACTTTAGTCAGAGACCACCTCACACAATCGGGGTATATAATACAAGGTTATGCAAATGATGTAGTAATCACGGTTAGGGGCAAGCATGACTCCACGATATCTGAGATCTTGCAAAGGGCCCTAAACTTAACTTACAGATGGTGTTAGAACAAAGGATTGACCATAAATCCCTCAAAAACAGTCATGATATCATTCTCAAGAAAGACAAAACTAGAACTGAAACCGATCAAGATGAATAATAAAGTTATCAACTTATCAGGAGAGGTAAAATACATAGGAGTAATCCCAGACAAGACTCTTACCTGGAACTCACACCTTGATCAAGTCACCAAGGATTCGACAACGGCAATTTATATGTGCCATCGCCTTTACGGCAAAACCTGGGACTTAAAACCAAAAATGATATATTTGTCATACAACACGATCTTCAAACCAATGATCACCTATGCAGCGTTATCATGGTGGCCAAAAAACGAACAAATAACGGCCCAACAAAAACTTAACAAGATATATCGCTTAGCATGCGTTGGTATAACGGGGGCAATGAACTTGTCCAACGGCAGCCATAGGAGCAATGCTCAGCCTTATGCCTTTACATATTTCTGTAAAGAAGGAAGCTGGTCTTAGAGCCCTTAGGCTCCCTGATATATCAAATTTAAAAGCAGAAAGCCTCACAAGACACCTTCGGGTATCAAGGTATCAGACACCATGCTTAAAAAGCTTCGCGTCTCCAGGAAATTTAAGATACTAATATCTGATAGAAGTGCCTGGAGAACGAACCAATTCATAACACCATCAGGATCACAAATCTGGTACACCGACGGTTCTAAGATGGAAGATTACGCAACCGGTGCCGGGGTCTATGGGCCGAGGTTCCAAAGGGCTATAGCACTGGGAAAATCACCAGACATCTTTCAAGCAGAGGTACACGCCATAGAGATATGTGTCCGAGAATGCTTACGCAGGCGCACTAATGGTGCCCGTGCCCATCCTCTCAGACAGCCAAGCAGCTCTTAAGGCCCTAAGATCGTACTCGATCAGGTCAAAACTGGTCTTAGAATGGTCTAATTTCCTCGAGGATCTGGCCAAGGACAACATAAACATAGTCACCGTTGCTTGGATACCGGGTCATGAGGGATTTGAGGGAAATGAACGAGCGGATTGCCTGGCGAGAAGAGGCGTATCACGCCTGCTCACTGGTCTTCAGCCCTACTTCGGGTTACCTTTTAGTTATACGTACACTCAAAACTCAGGAAATGGGAAGATGACCACCTCGCCAAATACTGGACGGAATCCAAAGGACAGAGGCAGGCAAAAAGATTCATAAGCCCAGCTCGTAGTAAGACAAAAAAGTTACTTGAGCTAATCTAAGGATCCTAACGGGTTATCTTACTGGTCACTGGCCACTAAGATACCATCTCAAAAAAATGGGACTTCCCGACGACGACTCCTGTCGACTCTTCGGAGAAGAGGAGGAAACAACGGAGCACATACTGTGCGAATGCCCTGCTGTGGCAAGGGGCAGAGCGATCCATATGCAAAGGGCGTATTTAAGTCCTGCAGATATAGGAAACATGGAACCAAGAAGGGTACCTACTGAGTTTTATAAAGAGCCTAAATAGCTCCCTGGGTAAAATAAGAGAGGCCAACACAATAGATCTCTTCTGGACGCAGTGTACAGGGCCTATTCCTTACAATACAATACCATCGCTTATCGTGAATTTCGTGGATCTCTTTCGGTCATAGGAAAGCTCCTCTATAAAGGATCCTTTAAAACCCATGAAACTATAAGTTGTAAAGCCGTCTAATCAAACCAAGTCTATCTTTGTGCCACTATCACAATATTTTACTCAAAAATCACGACTAGACTTTTCATAGGACCAAGTTAATCGGTGCAACGATTTCAGTCACCCAGAAATTGCGGCTAATCGTGGGACGTCATGGAGCCATGTTTGTGGTAAGACCACTTTTATCCACCCGAGAAATAGGCTTTGGTATTAGGTCCTCATGCATCTATGAAAGTTGATGGGATGGTTTTTGTTTCATTGAAGCTTTGAGCGACGATAAGTCGTTGGGACTTTATCTGACCCAGACCCAGGATATTTTGCTTGGGCTGACTGAATCAGGCCTGACGTTCGCCCGATTTGTGGAAGCTACGCAAGGGGCATGGTTAAGCTACGATTATACACAAGCCACTTTTCATGTCAAATTTGACATGCCGCCTTCATTATGACGCAATCATTTGTCTTAAATTTATCACTGCGTTTGATCGCCAGTCAAGCGTCTGGTCACGATGGCTGTCACAGCGCACTCTCACGAAAGGCACACGAGTGACCACCGAAAGGTCAAACTTTTGTGATGTCAAAATTTGCACAAAAAAAGAGACACGTGTAATCGCAGCTTTAGGTTAGGTGGCTGTGTAGAAAGGCACATTTAGCAGTTTTCCTCTACGGCGTTGAAAACAAACACTTTTCGGGGCTGAGCTGTGGTGTTTATTCGCTTTACATGCCTTAGCCTTCTGAACGACTGATGCGTAGGCGTACACCCAAAAAAAAAATGTTGTGGAAATGTTGAAAACCGCTGTTAAATCGACGGCATTCATTGTCATAATCGACCCGACATCCAATGATTTCAATTTACAACAGAGACATGGTTGTACTTTCCAAAACCAAATTGTGAAAATGAGAGCATTTGTTGTAGATTTTAGAACAAGAAAAATTGTAAATAAAACGGCACCCGTTGTGTATAAACTACGGACTTTGGTTGTATTATTCACAACACCTTGCAATTTCTGTCTTAAAACCTACAACTCGATTTCTAGAAACGAACACCATTTGTATGGCTCGATGCTTCAAAATAAGAAACGTACACCAAATAATTTGAAAATCTTTTTATTGGATATATATTCACATACAATTAATATACATACAATTAAGTTAAAGTAAGTAGATTCTTGAGAGCTTCTTGCTGAACTTGGTGTTAAGCAATTGTCCTCAATCCATTCTGTGGTGATTATTGTCGCATCCTATTGTAAGCGGCACTCCCGTAATGCATACTGGGCATTTAGGGAGTTAGGGAGAAAATAAAAAAAAAATGTACTATAGGTTGTAGGGTCTACTTACACCATGTTCCCACCAACGCGATTTAACTAAATCAACTTGATTTGGCTAAATCATCTCATAAATTACGTGATTTATCATACATTTGCGTGATTTATACGTGTTTAAATTTTAATCACGTATCTGTCATCGCAAATCCACACAAAATAAAATCGAACATACACAAATAAAATCGAACATACCTATTATTAACCAATTTTTGTTATGCTTTTTTCGGAGAACATTTCTCCTGGTTGAAAATGCTTAGGTATATCATTTTTGGCTTTTTTGTGATAGATGGAAACGATTTCCAAAGCATTTGAACTCATTTTAACTTTTAATTTTATGTTAGTAATTTTCTTTTTGCACTTTAATAGTTACGATAGTAATGTCAAAGTTGACGTGAATGTCACACTAAAACACTTAAAGTTCGGTGGAGACGCCTTTCGTGATTTATAAATCACTTTGGCTAAATCACGTTGGTGGGAACATGGTATTACGTACAAACAATCATATAGATAGATAAATAGAGAGAGAGACATATGGACGAAGAGAGATTACATTTTTTTATCTCGATTTTGATTTATTAGTAATGATGAAATTTTATCAAGCTACTTGATTCTTCTTTTTTGCACTTCATTAACTCGTCCTCAAACTCCAGCTGCAACCCAAGTTCACTGTCCGGAAATATTTTGGCAGAAGTAAACTCTGTTTAGTGAGCCCACGACCTTGTTAAAAAAGAATAATGTGGTCAAGTTAAACGAGAAACGGCACCCAAGCGACGAACGAACACACAAAATACGAACAAATGTATAGCTGTAAGTAAGCTGCTAAAAACGGCACAATACTTATAGACGTTGAAATTGCCCGCCACTTTAAAAACATCCACGTATAATAGTAATGTTTTTTCAGTAGCCGCGTTTCCTATTACGGGATTATTCCGAACTGTTTCCTTATTTAAATGCTGGCTTCCACATCCTCAGCATTTTCAGACAAAAAAAACTAAATCAGAATTCATTTGAAAAAAAGTCACAACTTTGCACTATGATAATTTGGTTCCAGACTTGATTTAGTCATCAAGAACAAAGTAATGATCATAAACCATGAAACTATTCTGGCTGCGTGAGTGGGTTATGGTGAATGCAGCTGTCGAATTCACAACTCAATGCAGTACTAAAAATGGTTGTAGATTTCAATGCATATGTTGTGCATTTTACAAGTAGTACGTAATTTTTACAGCATTTTGTATGTCCATTTTGCATTTTGTGATGGTTGCATGATTACGTCACGAGAGTTGAGGTATGTTCACTTGGAACAGATTAAAATGTCCCCAAGTTTTAGTACACAAAAACCTAGTTCAGTGTACTCGGAAATGCTTCCATATTTTTTTTTCTTTTATTTGGACCAAACAAGTACCCTCTCTCTCGATTTCGACTACACGTTTTTTTTCGGTGGAGCCTTGGACCAAGTAACACCTAATAAATATAATAAGCACACACATAAAGAAGAAATAAAAACCATACATACTCTCTAGTGAACCAAAAACAAAATAAAAAAATAAAAACATCTTAATTAAAAGTGAAAGTTAAAACTAAAGTAACTTAAAACTAAAACTAGTAACTCTCAAACAAACAGAAATCAACTGAGAGTAGTCCAAGAACATCAGTATAAAAGACAACTTCGTGAATTCCTCGACCGAAGAAAGATCGGGAGAAAAACCAACACATTCCTCATTTAAAGTGTGCAGTGAGCGAATTACCCGCTTAAATTCGGCGGTTATCAAATTTGCACAAAGGTATTGATTTTGCGAATTAGTTGCTCCGGTAATCTCTCGTGCTGTATAAATCATAATCGTTGATTTACCGGTACACTCACCATCATTCAGCAAATAGTGCAGAAAGCAAAAGTCTCCAAGAGTCAAGCGTTGTCCCGCTATCTAATTCGTACGCTGATACACTACCGCATGAAGTATCACAGCAGCATTCCTTAGTTCCAGTATCATCGCCGGTTCATTTGCATCGTTTTGTGTTTTTGCTGTCCCAGTAGAATGTTTAGGTTATTTGGAATTATAATTTGCATTTAAATTTGGATTTTGTTAGTTAAATTAGTGTGTTAATATATATATAAATATATATCTTAAGTGCTGGAAAAGAAAATTGAATTTCTAGCAAAAGAAAAGTGGAATAATTTCTAAAATAATATCTAGTGTACCTAAGGTGATAATAAGACAACATAACAGTATACCGTTCATCACCCTCATCATTCAGCGATCAACGTCACCGTCAGGCCTGCCGAGCGTAAGATCTTCCCTTTTTTTTTTCTTAAACCTATACATTTATTAAACATTTCTTATTATATATCTATCCTTATGATTGCATAAGCAGAATATATTATACCAACATATTTCTAAAGCAAACTTAAACTATATGAACTTAAACTACATAAATAAAACACCTTAGATCCATTATCGATATACATAACTTTCTTATATACATACATTTTAACGAAACAGCACATGCTTATATATATTGACTTATATCTAACACTAGTATAAACCTAAGTATAATGTTTTCTACCTATTTCTAAAACTTAAAATATGAAATTTACCGCAAAGGATTGGATTTCTAATAAATAATGTTAAAGTTCAATATGTTCTAAAGCTAGTGTTTGATTTGGCTGATGTAGTTTTATTCGGAATTGATAAAGTGGGGTGATGCAAAAGGGTGCTATGAAGATTTTAGCACATGGTTGGGAAGGGCTAGGCGCGAGGACAATTTCATCTGAGTTCTCAGAACAGAGGTAGATTCATATATTCGTTTTTTTTTTAGGCATTCGGGTTAACTTAATAATTTTGGATTTCATTTACTTGCTTCGTTTTGCTTTATTGTCAATAGTGCACGCAATAATTAATTGGTGTGATGTGAGACCGGTGAAGGGTGCAATAACCCCCCCCCTTACGACGAGCTGGCATCAGAGCATCGCTAGGCGTGCACATCGCATCTTCTTCTCCGTCTCCCATAGGGTCATTACAATTTTGGTTGTTGTTTTCACCAATTCATACATGTACTTTTACAAACAAAAATTGACAACGCGCTGTAAATTTTACAACAAGAAATTGCGATCAATTTGACAATTTTATTTGCTGAAATGAAAGCAAACACTGTAAAATTTACAATTAATTGTGAATATGAACGCATTTGCTGTTAAATACACACATATACAACTTATTGTAAATTTGACTGCCACATGTTGTAAAATTTACAGTGGACATTTTTTTTGGGTGTACTTCTATATTGTGTACAGTACAAGAGTTCACTGTTAAATGCCTTCTTCCAAAGCCCTTTAGTGTAACCAGAACGAAAAGCTCGAAACGACCGAGGTAATCTTCATCCACATTTGCTAACGTCCGTGCTTCTGCGGCATAAAGTTGGATTATGATTATAAAGGTCTTATGTAGAGTCTCTTAATTGTTTATCGAGAAGGCCTTAGTAATAAATTGCTTTCCTAGACCAAAGTAAAAGGGATTGGCAAAAGTGTAACTCTTTGCTAAATTTTTGCCGTGATGGCTCTTTTAGTATCAATAGCGGAGCCGAGTAAACCAAAGTCAAGTCAGATGGTCTGTCCGATCCATCGAAGTTGTGTGCCTTCTTGTAGACAGCATATATTTTATAATCTGTTTTTCCCTCATTCACCACTAAGCCGATCATGCACCAGTGACAGCTTGTTGTGTTCTGCCAATGTATCGATGACGTAAGAGTTTGCAAGTAGTTGACCAGACTTTTGGAAAATTGTTCACCTATTGTTTGTTTGCGATTGTAATTAATACCCATGATTTTGGTTGTTTTGCACTACTCGTAGCCTTAAATCAACAGTAGTCATTCCTGGCAACGAACATTTTTTAAAAGGACTTCTTTCAATATTTATCTGCAGTTTATTATACAATATTATATATGAAATTCTTTTATCAGTGCGAGCTCTAACAAGGTATACCGGCAAACCCAGCATAGATTTAGATAATGAAAATTCTATTCAACTCAGATTCTACTCAATTTGACACACGTATGCCAAGTCTGTAAATCATAACAATAAAACCATAATGGTAATAGTCTATCCTGGACCGTGGCGTTTCAAAAACAACGGTAATAATATGCTAACTACTGCCCAATTAGAAATTCTATTTCGTTACCTGTATGGCAATAAATTGCCTTGCAGCGAGTTTCAATTCAATGTATACCTACAGCAAAGTTTTCTATGAAAACATTTTCATTGAATATATTAAGTACAGGGTGGCGCACCAATTGTGCAACAATAAGAAATTCAAATAACTTTTTTTTAATCGATGTATTTCATTTATTTTTTTTTATTGGTTAGAAAATTAAATTTTATTTTAAATAGTTAGTTGTTTTTAAAGATTATAGATCGCAAATGACCTCCACGCTCTCCCACGCATATGCGGCACCTGATCAAAAAACTATTCATTGCGGCCTGAAGAGTTGAAGTTGGGATCGCCTCAATTATTGTCGTTATGGACTGCTTTAATTCAGTTAAATTCCTGGGCTTCGTTTTATACACCTCTTGCTTGACATAACCCCATAAAAAGAAGTCTGGTGCATTCAGGTCAGGTGACCGTGGGGGCCAGCGAAGAGTGGAGTTCCTAGAAATTAATTTGTTTGCAAATTTTTTGTTTAGCTCCGCCATAACTGGTCTGGCTATATGTGCAGTTGCTCCATCTTGCTGAAACCAAACGCTGTTGAATGGTATACGTCTTCGGCGCAGTTCTGGGTAAAAAAACTCCTTCAACATCTTTAAATAACTGTCCCCATTGACAGTAACGGTTACACCGTTCTCTTCAAAGAAGTACGGCCCGACAATACACCTTGATGAAACTGCGCACCACACAGTGACTCGTTCTGGGTGCAGTTCCGTCTCATGGAGCATTTCTGGATTAGACTCTTTCCATATACGGTAATTTTGCTTGTTTACATTGCCGTTAAGATCAAAATGGGCCTCATCAGACATGAACAAACAATTGATCAATGTGTTGTCTTCTTCGGCCATTGATATCATTTTTTGGCAAAATTCCAGGCGAACAGGCAAATCCTGAGGGTTTAACTTGCTAGTAATTTGGACTTTGTACGGAAACAAGTTTAAATCGTCATGAAGTATCCGTTGTAATGACCGTCTACTAACTCCAATTTGCCCCGATAAGTTTCGGGTCGAAACGCTCGGATTGGCCTGTATTGCAGATGCTACTGCTGCGATTGTATCCTGAACCCGAACATTGGCATCTCAATGGTACGGCCTTCGTGCGATGCTTCCAGATTCGGCAAACATGTTTACAAACCTCATAATGGTCCATCTACTCGGGGGATTACCGCCAAACTCCCGCCTAAATTCCCTTTGGACGGAAATGACGGACTGCAAAGCATGGTACCGTTGCACTATCCAAATTCTTTTCTCCGTATCCTAAGCATCCATTTTTATAAATCTAAATAGTAACCTACAAAATAAAAAAAAAAATAAGCCGATTACTCACACAGAAAAAAAGTTATTACGTTTTATTTTTGTAGCACGATTCGTGCGCCACCCGTTAGTTCTAGCCAGCCCTTTAAATTGTGTCCTGCCATGCTTCCCAAGCCAAGCTTCTTTTGTGCCTGTTTTTTTTTTTTATATTCAATCAACTTTTTGTACTGCCTACTTTTGTGACTTAAGTTCAAAAAGTGCTCCTATTGTTGTTCCCCTGTAGGTCCACTCTAAATTACAACACCCACAACTACAACTACTATAAATTTGTAAGCAATATGATGTCGCATTTCTGAGCGCTGCAAATATATTCTGTAAAATATTATTTTAATGCGCTACCATGCCTATATTTCAACAACTCCGTCTCTAACAGCCTAAACAACCAAATACAGTCAATGTTTCTGGCTGTGCATTCCTATTGAAATAACAAGCCGAGCCGAGGTGTGTTTTTATTTCCATATCATGATTCGATTACATGCATGTTGAAGCGTAATTTTATTCAAAATTATTCGTCCTTAAAATGATTTGCACACACATACACATGTATGAAGTGAATGCCAGAAGCCAGTCAGTCTGCCCTCTAGGTGCAATAACACCTCTGTGAGCCAACATTTCAGTTTCAGGTGGTGCTAGATATGTTCGAAAAGGCCTATGAAATAAAAAATATCTGCGAAAGCGAGGCATAACCAATCACGGAAAACAAAAACCCATTTGCAATTCGAGTTCAAATTGAATGTGGCTTTGACGTGTGAAACCGTTGGCGTGTAAATTTGCACATTCTGGTCTTCTTCTTTTTTTTTCCAGCGAAATTTTAAAGCAGCAGTATCCTTGTTTTAAATCACTTAGTGTGCACGATTAAGAGTGATGAGCACAACGGCCGGGAAAAGAATGCAATTTCAACTGACACACATGCAATCATATTTTTTGGACTATTTCCAAAATTTATCCGAGTTACTGTAAGAGTGAAAGTGCAAATGGCTTCAAGGGTAACAACTCTGCCGATGCACGAAAGCAATTTTCCTTTCAGTTTTAATTTTAGTTGAAGACTTTATTGATTTTTTTAAGAGAAGTAATTCTGACCTAGTTTGTAGTTTTTAAAGTGGATTTTGTTGTTTCCCTTCGAGGATGGTGGGTGGTTAGAAATTGGTGCTCATCTCGGGTCACATTATTTCGCAAGATGTGAAGAATGAGTTGAAAAGACCTCTTTGGATACTTATTTGAGAAGAAAAGGGACACATATTTAGAAAAAGATTAGCACTTAAATATACCTAACTACATATTCTTAAGAGGTAAAAATACAATATGTTGGTTGGAAGGATGCAGACTTGGCTATAGTTGGAGTTGGATTAACCTAATTCCTCATTTTTAGCCCGTCAACGCAAACGGTACCGAAAACGACTCGAAGAATTGTGACTTGGGACACAGTTTCACTATGGCCCTCGATGTCGAAAATGTATTTTGACAAAGTAATGCACTGCGAAGTAATGACGGTCGTGCACAATGTCCGCTAGGTAATCACCAACCAATTTTGCTCAACAGTTCTTTAATAGTATATCTGATTTTGACAAGCAAAATAAGTTCACCGAGTCTGCGAGCTGCTGGTAGCTCAAAAGACTTGATGGATTGGAGAACTCGTTGAACACACACTGGTACTGACAGATACCCACACCTTTCTGAATAGAGGAACTTGTGATGGTTACATGATTACGTCATGAGAGTGGAGTCAGGTTCACATGGAACAGAATAAAATGTCCCCCATAAAATGTTTTAGTACTCAAACACAGTTCAGTGTCGTCGGAAATGCCTCCATCTTTTTATTAATTTTTTTGACGAAAGAGGTACCCTCCTTCTGGATGTCCACTGGAAGATTGCGCTCTTTTTGAATTGATCACTGGACCGAGTAACACCTCCAAATTAAAACTCCGATAGAAAACTTATACGGGTATTCTTGTAAACGTGCACAAATAAAAGATATTGTTTCTGATATAAAGAGTAAAGTTACATTAAAAGTTAGTACTAAAGAAACTTAAAACTAAAAAGTGGTAACCTCAATAAAAGACAATTTCGTGTTTTCCTCGATCGATTCAAAATCGAGAACAGTAAAGTGATCATTGAGCGAATTAACCGCTTCACAATTTTCCATAATCAAACCCCTCGTGCTGACCAGAATCGTCAAAAAAAAGAAAGAGAGAAAAACCATACAACCGTATAAGCGATCTACTATTCAAAGCATTTGATTTATCCCGCTATTCAATTGCTCCGTACATCTCCCACGCTTATACGCATCGTCATTGTTCAGCTTGAGTGTTATCGCCGTGTCTACTACATCGCTTTGTGTTGTGCCGTCCGAGTAGTATGTTTAGCAGCATAGATTTAATTTTTATTTTGATTTCGTGAAGAAAAACAATTTCTTTCTGTTTTGGCATATCGCATATAAATACTTACGCATAGATATATTGATTGTGTAAAAAGTGAAAAATGGCTTAAAAAGGAAAGTGGAACAATTACATAATATACCTATAATAGTGTACCTAAGGTGATATTAAAATAATAAATAATTTAAGGGATTCCGTTAATCAAATCATCTCCAGGCCTGCCGAGTGTAAGATCTTTAATTTTTTTTTATACATATAAAGTTATATACCTTTATGTACCTAATAATATCTTATATATATATTATTATTTCTAAAGTTATAATATAAATTTTTATTACAATACCTTAGATCCACTACCTAATTATATTCTAATTCCTAAATTAAAAATAAATAGCAAATGGATATTTATGTCTACTTATACAAGGTGGCGCAAAAATAACCTTCCGATGTTTTTTGGCTGTAATTTAAAAAAAAAAAAAATTAAAAACTTTGATTCTTCTTGTGGATTATTTTTATTTGGTCTTTTAATTTTTTTACATCAAGTCGAGAATATGATGTCATGTAAATGGCCGCCGCCACAGTTGATTGTCATTTGAGCCCTTTTTATGGCATTTTCCATCACTTTGGCCAAAACTTCCAGCGATAGGTCCTCACATTCTTGACGGATATTGTCTTTAAGAGCTGCAAGAGTCTGAGGCTTGTTGACATAAACCCGCGACTTCAAAAAGCCCCACAAAAAGAAGTCTGGAGCGGTCAAATCAGGCGATCTTTCGGGATAGTGCAAATCGCCAAAAACGACCCGGGAACACCGCTTTCAGAATATCGGTTGTGGCTCGCGCAGTGTGTGCCGTAGCTCCGTCCTGTTGGAACCACATGTCCTCCAGTCCTAAATCGTCCAATTGCGGTAGAAAAAAATCGGTAAACATGGCCCTATAGCGCGCACCGTTCACTGTTGTCGTTTGACCAGCGGCGTTCTCGAAAAAAAAATGGCCGCGTCAACAGAGGCGATATTCTCGGCACAACGGGCGCTCCGGGGCCCCCCACTCTTGGCAACGTCTCGTGTTGTGCCAGTCTCTTCGAGGCGAGCGGCTAAACGTCGCAGTGTTTCACCAGTAGGCGTTGGACGGCTAGGAAATCTGCGACGAAATTCACGTTGTGCCAAAGTCACCGACCGATTATTGCTCAAATAAATAGTCACCAATATTCCGCGTTCTGGAGCAGTGTAGCGTAACATTGTTTATTAACGTGTATTTCGCATGTGTTTACTACACAAATGTCAAAACAGAACTGACATTAGGGGCCAATCGCAAAATTTATAGCATTTCCTGATAGGAGGATTACTTTCGCGCCACCTTGTATATAACATAAATATATACATACATGTAAAATTTCCGTTCAGTTTCTGAAAATGTTTGTAATGAAGTTCCGTAATAATTTTGATTTCCGAATAAATAAGAATGAATAAATAATGTTTAAGGGATTTGGCTGATTTAAGTTGATTCAGATCTGATACGAGTGGGAGTGATACACAAGGGTGCTACGATATCTCTTAGTACATGGCTGGGAGGGCTAGGCTTGAGAACAAATTCATCAGAGTTCTCAGATCAGAGCTTGATTCATCGTTTAATTTCCTAAATTAAAGTTTTCGGACTAATTTTAATAAGACAGTTTTCTATTCACTTCGTTTCGTTTTCAATTTAATAGTGCACGCAATTAATTAATTAGTGTGATGTCAGATAGGTGAAAGGATGCAAAAGCCCTGCCCATGCGACGAGCTAGTATCAGAGCATCGCTAGGCGTGCACACGGCATCTTCGTCTCTGTCTCCCTTAGGTCCATTACAAACTTCAGCGGAATACTACTTGTTGACCAACGAATTGAGCTACTAAATTAAGCCGTGTCTCACAGGCAGGCAAATCCAGCCACACGACTGCTAAGGACTTCAGGCCTATAAGCCTAACATCTTTCATCCTGAAAACCTTCGAAAAGCTTTTAAATCCTTTTATTCGGAACGGAACATCATGCCTATTGTTTAGGAATATATTCATGTCTGTTCAAATTTTCGTTAATTCTAATTTCTTTATTTACATTTTCTTATTGCTCAGTTTCACTATATTGTTTTGCTCTTTTTGCGTTAATTTCAACATTGTATTATGTACCCTATGTTTCAACAGTTAAACTATTTTGTTAACTCTTCATGTATTGGATCTACTGTAAATCTCTCTCACTCGTCATTACTATGTAATTTTTGTTTAGATGATACCGTTCTTGTAAACATCAACTTTTGACTTGTCTCGTTCACTTGGATAGAAGACACAGAGCTGGTAACAACTAATAAAGATATACTTGTCGTCGGTTGAGAAGTTCGTTGCTTTTCGATAAATTTGTTTGCTCTCGGATTTCGGTGTTCTTTTCAAGTGTGGAATCAACTCGTACATTATACAACACCTATATTCGAGGTAAAGGAGTTGAGAGTAACTGGTACCATTGAAAAGTCCCTAAAGGACAATGAATATATATTAGCGGCGTTTCTAGACATTGAAGGAGCATTCAACAATGTCAAAACGTGCGCAATAAAAAGAGCGCTTCTCAATTCCAACGTTGACGTAACGCTTACCAATGTGATTGAAAGCTTGCTCAATGAGAGAAACAGCAATGCTAAACTAGGTGACACTGACCTCAGAGTGACAGCCTCAAGAGGCACACCACAAGGAGGAGTCATATCCCCCTTACTCTGGGTCCTTGTCAAAAATGAAATACTAGAGAAACTCGAAAGTAAAGGGTTCAAAGCAACTGCTTACGCAGACGATAAGGTAATATTTTGTACAGGCAAATTCTTACCTACCATAAGCGAATTGCTAGAAAACGCATTGCGGACACTTAAAACAGTGGGGCCCTGTAATCAACCCAGAGAAGACTTAATAAGTATAAGTGGGCGAAACAGTGGGGCCCTGGAATCAACCCACAGAAGACTGAATTAGTCTTGTTCTGTAACAAAAGAGTGATTCCAAACTTCGATCCACCAACTATTGAGGATACACCCCTCAGAATAGCTGGGAGTGCTAAATATCTGGGTATAATCTTAGATAGGAAGGAAAATGATTGTTAATGAGTAAAAAAAGCCGCAAATGCTTTTTACGCATGAAACCGAATCTTGGGCAAAAGGTGTGAACCAAACCCCAAAATAATTCTGTGGATTTATACGGCTACTGTGCGTCCAATACTCACGTACGGAAGCTTAGTCTGGTGGCAAGCCCCAAACAAAGCATCAAATCTCAAATTAATGACCAAAATACAAAGACTAGCGTGTATAAGGACAACACCTACGGCTGGAATGGAGGCGATCCTCAACCTAACACCTTTAGACCTATATATGCAAGAATCCGCAGCCAAAAGTGCCCTTAGGATTAGCCAATCCAAAAGCTGGAAACCCTACAAAATGGGACACGCCCAGATTCTGAATAACTACGTGGGAGATGCTGTCACTTCCGACTACTTGTCTCCCTATCTCGATTTCGTTAAACCATTCTCTTGCTATTTTCCCAGTAGAGAAAAATGGAACACACCCACAAAAAGGAAATCGATATCCATCTATACAGATGGGTCTAAGATGGACTGTGGAACAGGTGCTGGAATTTTCTCTGAAGAATTGAACATACATCACTCGATCAGACTACCTGATTTCAGGCGGAGCTTCTGGCAATCATATTCATTGACAACCAGGCGGCAAAAAGCAGTGTCTGCTATTGAAATAAGGTCGAAGCTATAGTTTGCCGCTGCCGCGAAGAGCTTAAGGTTCTCTGCTCGCAGCACACCACGCATTTATGCTGGATCCCTGGACACAGGAAAAAAACCGGCAATGAGACGGCTGACGAACTGGCAAGGAATCCAGAATCCAGATCGTGCGATCAAATTTATTAAACCACCACTCTGTAATCTCAGAGAGAGAGAGTGGAAAATAACATCCGCATGAAAGCCAATAACTGGTGGAATGAACTGACTACCTGCGAAATATCACGGAAACTATGGCCGGTAATACAATCCAAGTCGGACTAGCAAACTCATGCGGTTTGATAGAACGTCGTTGTATAAACTGGTGGGGGCCCTAACGGGTCACAACCACGCAATGAAACTGAAACTCAAGAATGACGACATATGTAGGGGTTGCGGAGGCGAGGAGCTACACGAGGATACACCTCACTTCCTCTGTCAATGCCCAAGTCTTTGTCACTTGAGGAATAGAACACTTGGTAGACACTACTCTCATGACGTTCATGAACTTTGGGATGTGTCCTTATCTGATTTTTGCAGGTTCATAAATGCATCAGGATGGCTGGACAAGGTCGAGTAACCGTGGGGGAGTCAATACCATAGTCAGCCACATCGGCTAACCATCATCAAGGGCATCACAATGGGTCCACATGGACCTAAGTGGGGTGCTGCGTGGCTTACTCTGCCGCACCCACCCATTAACCTAACCTATCCTAACCTAAGCCGTATCACGCACGCGAATATTCGTTATTTCAGACATTTTATTCACATGAAAAACGTTTTCTAGTCCCAAAACCCCGATTCAGCTTCATTTGTAAAGGTTAAGTTCAAAAGAATTTTCCATCCCAGAGTTTATGGATCGTGAACAAAGCGTGACAGTTCGCGGAATGAATTTTTAATTCACGGAACAATTTCTCTAATTGGAAGGTATATTCACTTTGTCATTACATTTTTGACGCCAAGAAGGAGTCACCGGAGACCTCATAAAGTATTTATATTCTGAATCAGGATCACATTCTGAATCGATTTAGCCATGCCCGTCTGTCTGTCTGTCTGTCTGTCTGTCTGTCTGTCTGTCTAACTGTTGAAAACACGATAGCGTCCAAAGGAATCAACCTAGGCAAATGAAGTTGGCGAAAGGACTTATTTTTATTGTCGTTAAGTTCGTATTAAAAATGGGCTATGTCGGTCGAGTAGTTCTTGTGCCTCCCATACAAAACCAATATTAGAAAACATATGTTGAAAACACAATAGCGTCGAAAATAATCTACATCGGCAAGTGAAATTGAGTGAGAGGACTTATTTTTTTATTGTCGTCAAGTTGGTATTAAAAATGGGCTATGTCGGTCAATTAGTACTGGTACCTCCCATACAACTGACTTGTATGCAGTGGAGGATATCAAAGCATCGGCCAGGCCGATGATAACACTTTTCCTTGCTTAGATAAGATTTTAGATTATGTTGGTTGGTTTAGGTGGCTGTATTTCCCGTACGAGGGAAAGACACAAATAACGCAATTGAGCGCCGTTTTGAGACCACAACTCACGGAAACCTGAGAAATAAAGGGGGAGAAGGACGATGAGGGAACTTACAACCAGCTTGAGGAGTCAAGAAATTTGATGATCTTATTGAAATGAATACTTTGGATGGCCGAAAGATCATCATAAAAGGGATGACCTAGAGCACTGTGTCTGGTTTTGGCAAAGGCCGGACACTCACAAAGACGATGAAACACTGTTTCACTCTTATTTGTGTCCGCGCAACTACGGCAGTGGGTGTTATGGGGGATGCCAAGTTTGGCTGCGTGAGTTCCTAAGGGCCTATGACCCGTACTAATTACCGTTAGTCTGGCGACATCTAGACGCGTTCTGGCTAAGAGGTTGTTTGTTCTGGCATCATCATAGGTTGGCCAGATCTTTCTCGAAATGGCACAGCTGGTCAGGTTCAACCATCTGGTCTCCGCCCTTGAGGTGTAGTACAGTAGGATTTCTCTCTTAACGGATCCCAGCGAAGGGAAGACTTCCTCCGCTTGAGACACACACAGAGTAGAGCCACGTCTGGCAAGTTCATCAGCTTTCCCATTCCCCTCTATGTTCCTATGGCCAGGAACCCAGACGAGAGTGATTTCAAACAGATGACAAGCCCTGGCAAGCGTCTCCCTGCAGTCCACAACAAGTTTGGACGACGATTTAGTTGCCCCGACAGCCTTAAACGCGGCCTGACTGTCGACGAAGATGCCTATTTTTCTTCTGGGTGTAGTTACGTTGAGAAGCAGTCTACACGCCTCCTTGATTACAAGTACTTCTGCTTGAAAGACGTTGGCGGCGGTAGGGAGGCGGAATGATTTGGAGATAGAGAGAATGCCCGCTCCCACTCCACAGCTCATTTTTGAACCATCTGTGAAAATGGGTATGTCGAAAACGTTAACGACCGCATTTTCCTCCCATTCTAATCTAGAGGGGAATCTAACAGAGAAGCTTTTATGGAAGTTGAGTTTGGGTAAGATGTAGTCCGTAGATATACGACCAATGTCGTTAGGAAGGGAATGTAGGATGCTGGTGTGCCCATAAGGCCTTTCGGACCAACCTCTAGATTCCTTCAACCTAACTGCACTACACGCTGCAATGTTTCTTATGTGCAGATCCACTGGCTGAAAATTGAGCGCTCAAAGTGGCCTCGGTCGGACTTAATCGTAGGGCTCCTGTGATTCCAATTCCAGCTGTTCTTTGGACTCTACTTAATTTAATGATGTTATGAGCCTTGATTAAGACGGGCCACCATACCAGTGACCCGTAGGTGAGGATAGGACGTACGACAGCTGTGTACATCCAACGAACCATCTTTGGTTTAAGCCCCCACTTCTAAGTTTTACTACAGGCGTAGAAAGCTATACTTGCCTTCTTCACTCGGTGTTCGATATTTGACTTACAGTTGAGTTTAGGGTCAAGGATGACTCCTTGGTATTTGGCACTGGTGGATATAGTAAGAATTTGGTTATTCATTAATTTAATATATTGTTTTTGTGGTAGAACAAATAGCAGTTTTGTTCGCAAAAAGCACTCATGTGAATAGTCTTTTAGAGAGTTGAATAGGTATCTTGAATACAAAATTGATTCTTTGCGCACTTAGTGGATGACGGGATCGACTTTCCAACATTATGCTTAGTGGCCTATTTAATAAAGTTTGTGTCAATGTAGCACTAATAAATTATATATATTTTTTTTATTTATAATTTATATCACTTTACCTGTATTTAAAGGGAATTTTCGTCTATAGCAAGCTTTAAATTTGTCAAATTCTTATTTGTGAGTTTACCAAATAGTTTGGGAATATTTCACAGGTATTCGGCCTTACCAATAATCAACTTCAGTCTGATAGTTCGCGCAATGACTCCATTAGGTTAGTTTTCGGATTATCGTTAATTGTAGGGTTAAATATTAATGGCCAGAAAGCCATGTTTAACTCGGACATTAGCTTAAGAAATCCTCCCTAAATGTAATTTTCAAGAGGAGTGTTGCCCAACCACCAAAAATGGTGGTATGGACATTCTTAATAGGAGCGAATTTAAATACACTTTTGTTCAGCCTGAACGTTTACGATTATAAACGGATTTTAGTAAATTGTAAATGTTTTCGGAATTTATTCGTTGGAATACAACAATGCAAGTGGTTTTTAAGTTAAGCAAACACAAATTTGTACAAATGCATGCAGAAAATTGAAAAATATTGCATTTTTGTTTTATTTCTAAACACTTGAAATATATGTTTCGAATATTTTCATTAAATGAAATGTTTGGTATCTTTTTTAACCGCTAGCGCTTGCTTTTTGATTGGTTGTCCTTTTTTAATAGTTTGTAAGTTACGAATACAAACGTAGTAAAAAATAAATTTGATATAAGTTAAGGATGTTTTTAAGACTTTCTTGAGAGTCGTTGAGAAGAGAATAAAATATTGGACAGCTCATACCCGAATACCTACATTTTTCTACAACTCTCAGTACCTTAAACGGCTCAGGTAGATATTTGGCTGCAACCAAACCCTCTTTCGAAATGGAGTTTGTTCCCAGAAAATGAGAATTTCTAATAAATCAGTGGTTGGTGTGAAAGGCTGACTTCGCGGAAATATAAATATAAGAATTGTTAGCATTCAGCAAAATCCCCCCGAAATAATAAATTTGGGAACAACTGGAGGAATAACAGGTAGTAAGTGCGAATTCAAGATAAACAGAATTCTGTTTTATTTTCTGTGAATTCAGAGAGGAGTACACATGACAGTTTTCGTATTGAAAAATGTCTTCGGGTTTATATTCTTCTGGATGAATTTAACATTTTGTGGCTTTCTAAGTTTCCCGAATTAAGTAATATGAGCTATACAATTTTAAAAGATCATTAAAAGATTTTAGAAGCACTGTTTCGTTCCAAAACGGAACCTATAGGTCCTTAAAACGCGTTGGACTTCCTACGTGAGTTTTTATTTTATTCTACAATAAAATAGCCAGCCATTATTTCTTTTTTCAAAAATATTCACTTGTTAACCTTTCAATTTGCAGTACGAGTAGGATCAGGTGCGAGAAGTTTTGTCATAGCATCTGCATACCTGCCGTATGATTCTCCAGAACCTCCTCCGACAAGGGAGTTAGAGTCTTTGGTGAATGCATGCAGGAACAGGAACGAGGATCTAATAATTATTTGTGATGCCAATGCACATAATACAGTGTGGGGCAGCACCAACGATAATTACAGAGGAGAAGCCTTATTCGAATTTGTATCATGCAAGGATCTAGCTATCTACAGGGAACAGAGCCGACCTTCGTCGATGTGAGGCGAATGGAAGTGATCGATGTTACCTTGTGCAGTAGCCAGATGATTGAAAGAGTATCAAATTGGAGGGTAATGGATCAGGCTACATTGTCAGATCATAGAGCCATTTCATTTGATGTTCGCTATGGATCTAAAAGGAAAAAAGATCGGAAATACATCAGAATTCCAAAGAACACAGATAAGGATAAAATACATGGAAGTGTTGGAGGAAAAACTGAATGTAAGGACATGCGGAATACCGAAAAACACTTGGCATGTAGAATCACAACTGAAGCATCTGCAATCGGCTGTTGAGGATGCGTACCGAGTGGCTTGTACACCTACTTTAGTGGAAAAACAAGATCCTGCGCCATGGTGGTGCCGGGAACTTGAAAAGCTAAAAAAGCTGTGAGGAAGGCCTTCAATCACGCCATGAGGAGGGCCCGAAGCATGGGATGAATATAAGGCGAAAAAGAAAGAGCTAAATGTCACTCTGCGACGACGTAAAAGGGAGTCGTGGAGGGAGTTTTGCTCGAGTATGAGGAGTACATCTGAAGTCAGTAGACTACAAAAGATTGTCTCGAGAGATCCAGTCTCGAAGATCGGACTCATTCGTAATAGAGCGGGGGAGATGGTAGAAACACTGGATCACACAAATGAGGACCTAATGGAGGTACACTTTCCAGGAAGCTATAAGTCAGATCAGCCCTGGGCTCCAAGGAAACAAGGAGCGAACAGGATGGATAGGACGGAAGCAGAACGGATCGTGACACCAAAAGCGGTCAAGGGTGCGATAGAAACATTCTCACCCTTCAAAACTGTGGGGCCGGATGGTATATTTCCAGGTCTAATGCAATGGGGTATAGACGTAATTGCACCAAGGCTCAGGAATAAATACGTTGCATGCCTAGCAATGGGCTATATCCCGATTACATGGAGGGAAGCAAATGTGGTCTTCCTTCCAAAACCGGGAAAAAAGGACTACACCGAGGCAAAGTCATTCAGACCAGTCAGCCTAACATCCTTCCTGTTAAAAACAATGGAAAGGGTGATGGTGGACTATATGGAGAGTACTGCGCTTAGGACGTATCCTTTAAATAGTAGACAGTATGCATACAGGGTAGGCATGTCTACAGAAACAGCGCTACATCAAGTAGTACGCGTTGCGGAGGAAGAGCTAAATACCGGAGGCATTGCGATGACCACTATAATGGACATTGAAGGTGCCTTCGATAAGATATGCTTTGAAAGTCTGAAACAAGCCTTGGAAAAACGTAGGGTTAACCCACTGGTGGTAAGATGGGTGGACAATATGTTGAATACAAGAGCGATTAATATTCAGACGGGAACCTCAAAACTCAGAGGAAGGGTTAGCAGAGGTGTTCTCTCACCTACACTATGGAATATCACTGTGGACTCTCTTCTCGACAGCCTTGAGACGACGGGCATTCACACAGTGGGATATGCCGGCGACATAGCAATAATGGCCAGAGGCAAATTCATGGACGTCACCGCAGATATCATGAGGAACGCACTCAGAGTGGTTGAGCGGTGGTGTCTGGAACAAGGGCTCTCCATTAATGCGGGGAAAACCGATCTAATAGTCTTTACTAGAAAGAGGAAAAATCTGGAATTTCGGCCCTTAACACTTTTCGGATCGGAACTAACAATGACTAAGAAGGTTAAGTATCTGGGAGTCTATCTAGATACTGGACTTACTTGGAACTACCATGTTGAGGAGAAGGTCCGGAAGGCAAAAAGGGTACTACATCAATGCAAACGTGTATGTGGACAGAGGTGGGAACTCTCGCCTAGGTCAGCATACTGGATGTATACGATGATAACTAGACCCATTATCATGTACTCCTCGGTTATATGGTGGGCGAAAGCCTCTCAGAAAAACGTCAGGAAGCACCTGGATACGGTTCAACGTCTAGCATGTATAGGAATTACAGGTGCAATACGTACAACCCCAACATGCGCATTGGAGGTCATCATGGGGATATTACCGCTGGACTTATTTATTAAGAAAACAGCGTCCCAAACGGCACTTCGTTTGCATCGAGATGCGAAATGGCACAATTGTGGACATAGGAAGATCCTGGATCTTGTCAAAACCGAGATTAGGGAGCTGAACATGCCTATGGATCGAATAACAAGGGTGCGTATTATGGAAAGAAATCACAAAACTCGTATTGAGGACGGATTACTTCCAGAAAAAAGAAATGGTGAAATAGTGATTTTCACGGATGGATCCATGATGGATGGCGGAGCGAGGGCCGGTATCTATTCGAAGAGCTGGAACTTGCCCGTGACATTAGCCTCGGGAAATACACTTCAGTATACCAGGTTGAGATGATTGCTTCGCTTCATGCGTTGGAATACTTACTTGAGTGTCAGGTGGAAGGAAGAAATATCCTTATAGCACTGGACAATCAGGCGGTGATCAGATGCATGGAACAAACAAACATCACAACATCATTGGCACTGGAATGTGTACTTAAGCTCAATAAGTGTTCATCTAAAAATGAAGTAACACTGACTTGGGTACGGGGACACATAGGTATCGAAGGCAATGAAAAGGCGGACTCCCTTGCAAAGCAGGGGTCAACTGAAAAGTTGCTGGGAACAGAACCATTCTCTTCTATTGGCAGAGGAATGGTAGAACAGCTGATTCAAAAATGGATCACGGCAGAACACCTGAGAAGGTGGTCTGATTCGAATATCTCTCGAAATCTATATATTTCAATTTGCATAATTAGCCTAACAAACTGTGTTCCGTTTATTGAAAAATAAGTATTAGAAAACAAAAGAAATTGTTCTATAAAAAGTACCGAAAATTGTGTCCGATCGAAGGACAGGGCATTACTGATTTGCATATGATATTTGACAGATCAGCTTATATTTTGTGCATTTCCTATTGTTTATAATAAGCTTCAGAAGGCTTCTGTTGGGCAAATTAATTTGCAATTTATATATTTCTTTTCTTAGAATAAAATCCTCGTTCTGAAATAAAACATTGACCTTGTTTTTCACGAAAACAAATTATGAAATTTGAATTCTGCGATGACAAAAAATGTAATAGATTTTAAAAAAGTTGTCGGACTAGCAAATGTGGAGGCCTAATTGTTTATTGGTACCGTATCACTTATGCTGTACATTTTTACTAAAACTGGCAACCGGCTAATGGTCGACATTAGTGTTTGATTATTAGAAAGGCCGATTGTTTATAAAATTAGATTCTGGATAATTCCTTTTTTCATTATTTAACAGCTGTAACTTTCGAGTGAGGAAGGAAGCAGATTTCAGAGAATTAATCTCATGGATTTGTATGCTAGGCTCCGCATGAATAGTAGAATGAGTTCATATTTTCAGTTGTTTTTAAAATGCATTAAAAAAAAAACTTATATAATGATTAGTAAAAAGCAGCGGTGTTCTCAGTGCACGTATGTTTTTGGAAGTTATTTAAGATGTTTCGCTTAGTAGAAGCATCGTAACACTTTCTAAAAATTCAGTCCGCTTTTTTGCACTTCTTCTATTAGTGATCGCATTCTTTCGTTTCGGTTATCAGTCAACGCCGATTATCATCAGTGACTCTATGACCCTCAGTGATTTAAGAACAGGGAATTTTTTACTTTTGTATAGAGTGACATTGACCTCATTGGAAACGTTCGACACAGTCGCTCAAAGTAGCAGGGACACTAACGTGTCAGCCTGAAAATTCTTCAACTCCAATCCAACCCTTTAGATTAGTAGAAAAATGCTGCCCAATTTTGTAAAAGGTTACCTCAATCAACTTAAATGTTGCTCATACAGCTATTCAGAATTGTGTTATTCGTTTACAAAACAGCCTACGCAGTTCCACATCAAAGTTCTTCAAAAATCTCTTAAAACACCTTTAACCCTTTCAGCATTTTTTGCTGCCCCTATCGCATTCATTATTTATGAGATAAGCCTTTTCACAATACCTACCTTATAGGAAAAGCCTAATAGCTGTCTACAGATACACCGCAAAGTGAGTAATTTGAGGGCAAATCATCTGTTGGCATTCGTACACTAAAGGCTGTGTGTAGGTAACTGCTGTGCCTCGTTAAAAATACCACACATTAAAAAATAAAATCGATACCACTATGCAAAAGCTGGAACATCGCTTATACAATTTATGCAACTTAGTTCGAAGCTAGCGTATCAATTTTTCAAAAGCAATTATTGTTAAATGTGTGGGTTGCATTTTTTTCATTCTTTTCCTTCCTGGATGTCGTTTTTAAATTATTGGTCACTGAACTAACTTTTTTGTTGAGTCGAAGAAAGCCTTTGTACAGACCCTACACTAATCTTAGCTTCTGATGGCCAGTGCTCGTTGCTCATGAATTGTTAAACTAAATGATAGACATGAATCGATAATTAAGACCGCAATCACGTTTTTCCACTTATGACACTAAGGTCGCTCACTCGGTGTGTACCAATGAGTATGTGGCCTAATGGCAGAGGCTATTGCTGCTCATTAGGCAACCACAAAATGGTCTCACTCTTTAGTTGTTAATATGTACATATATATAGTAGGTAGATGTTGGAGAGTCCTTGTTACATTCAACATTGCACGTTTTGATCGAATTGTGATTTTCGAAACAATGTGCTATTAATAGGATTCCGATTATTGTCCTTGAATAAAGTGTTTTGTTGCTCTGATAAATCGATACTCATTACCGATGGGATCTGGCATAAGTGTGGTGATGATGCTGCTATTAATCGATTTCCATTAATTCGAATACGAACCAACGCCCATGCACTAAACCGTTTCAAGTTTATTGTCGAAACGAAATTATATTACAACCGGCGATGTGATTTAATCACGGAAGTATTAAAAACAAAATGAGCAGAAATGAATTAAATTTTTTTTTTAATTAATCATATAAAAGGGAGCAACCGAAACGGATAATACGAAAGATTCCATGCACTGTAATAAAGCTTTGCACACGAAACCGAGAATAAAACGCGACGCGTTTGAAATATCCTTGGTGTGCTGTGGCGGTTGGACACCTTCCGTCGTGGGGCCACTCCCAAAGAGTGTTAAAATCTTAATCGAAGGATATTCAACATCACTGAAATAATAATTGCATTGCAATCAGAGGGAATGAGAGGATATGTGATATCCTGAACTTCTTTTCCTTTGTTTTATTATTATTGGCATATGAGGAGAGGTTTCGTTTTTTTTTCTTTTTTAGTGAAAAGGTGTACATATGGTGAGTTGACACGAGATCGTTAATAATGCGGTAAGAGATATAATTTTAATGACAGTGATTTTTTTTAAAGCTGTGACGGCTTTCGTGCTTTAGGATTTGGAAAGTTTGTTTTATTAGGTGGAGGTAAAGAGCGTGCATCGGGGTGAGCATATGAAGGAGTGTAGAACGTAATAAATAGATATAAGTACAAGTGGCTCGAATGAGTTCTGACATTAGAAATGACTGGTAAGGAGATGGAAATCAGACAGTTGCTTTACGTAACTAGTTGAAGTGTTTTCCAATTGAATTTATGTTGGCATATTCAAATGGTTTCTATTGAAATACTCCGAATGATTCAGTGGTGGTGGGTGAGCTCTTAATTAAACTTAGCACCACATCTGCGACGCATTTTTAATATACGAAACTTGTGCTCTTACCCTAAACTGAACACATTTCACGTCTTGTTTTGGTCAACCAATTGCGAAAGTAGATATTTACTCATTCTCAAGTTAGGAGTGCCCATAAAATCGCGATAGTACTTAAGTCGATAGGGTGTACCTAGGAAGCATATCATTTTCTAAAATATAAATTTACTTTTTCATTTTGATAAACAATCGGGTCGCTCAAAAGTATCAACCAGTAGTGCTACTATTCATATATTTATATACTATACCTTACAGATAGATTAAAGTTTGGCCAAATTGTGTAGAAACATAGACAATGCTCAAGACAGGCGTTGAAAACTCTACTTTACTAACAGTATAGAAAGCTAACTAACAGATAAACTAGTTAGATTTATCAGCCGACAAATCTGGTCATGAATTTCTGCACTGAGTAGGTACTTAGTTGACATTTCGTTACCGATCAATCTAGTTTTTGTCTTTAGTTAAGATCCAAGCCCAGACTCCATTGAAATTTAGTCCACTAAAGACAGCGAATGTTTGCATGTATCAAATCTGTTGAGCAACATCTTTTGTCAAAGGGAAATAATTATATCCGATTTCAATAATTACCTACCTACCTTTGAACTGAAGTTCTTAAAAAATCATTTCACCTTTGTTCACTACGAGTGAATGCCAGCAGTATTTAAGATTTGCAATTGGAGAGAACATAGTTCTATATCGTTAAGATCTAAATTCAGTCAGAAATTTAACTTTAATACATCTTAAAGCCATCATAACTAGTGCTAAGACACAGCGATATTAGCGATATTTATTTTTGGCGGCTTTGGATATATTTTGACGTAAATTATACATTGTTTTGACAATGCCCAAATTTAATTTTCAAAGGTAGGTACAATTTTTTTTTTTTTTTTAATTTTTAAGATTTCGATTCTGACATTACGATGATAGAGGAACTAAAAAAAGTGGGTCGTTAAATTCTGCCGTCTGTCTGTCTGTCTTACAACCTAAACGCCTGCCCGGATTTCCTTCAAACTTAGGTTTAGAGTTTGGGGCTTACAGTTCGGGGGCGTTTTTTTTTTTATTTTGCACAGTAACCTTAATATTAATGGGAATTATCATTAACATTTTAATAACAATATAATTTTTTCGAAAACGGCTGTAACTATTTCAACCAAAAACAGAAATTTAGGCTTTAGTAGGTGAGGTTACCACGACTGCATACTTAGTTTTCCGCTAAAAAATCGAATAACGGTGCTTTTGAAATTTGGACACATGTGTCTCGAAAACGGTTCATACTATTGTATCAAAAATTCATTTCTAAGGTAATACGGTCATTTCTAACTTAATGGCAAACAGTTTTTTTTTTCAATTTTTCTCTCTATTATTGTAAAATAAAAATTTGCAAAAAGTCGGTTCTTAAAAATTTAGTTTTTTTTAGTTTACCGGAAAACGGCAATAGCGATTTTAACCAAATTGTAAGTTCACAATTAAATTTGATATTTTCAAAATTGTTGCGCCCTTAATTCTTAATTCGAATCACCGAAAACGCTAATTTTATAAAACTCCATTTTCGATTTCGATAAATCTTTAAACACCAAGTAATGCTTACATCCCGAATAATAACTTGTACTCGGTTTACATTGCAATATCTGAAAAAATTTTACAAAAACCTCTCTAACGAGTTTGATCATAATCCTTATTAAGGATAATAAAAGTATTCTAAATAAGATCCCGTACTTAGTTTTGCTCAACAAATTCGAATAAATCAGATTAATAATTATTTCTCAAAAATTACTTCACAAATCCCGATTTGTATTCACATATCTCGGGATATTTTTGTATAATCTTCATTTTCCACTTCCAGTAAAAATGCAATAACAGTTAAGCAAAACTTATTTTTAACAAATATAACCCACTCCTTTTTTTACCATATTGAGTATGCACCTTAAAATAATACTAACCGCAATCAGACACTCCCACTTAATTTTCACACCACTCACGTCAATTGGGATATTCAATTTATAACTATCTACTATCGCATATTCAAAAACAAATCTCCGAATTCTTACAATCTGAACCCTGCTTCCTATCAAAGACATATTATACCAGCGTTACTAATCAAAAATAATAAAAACATGACCTAACAGATCAGAAAACAGAAACTCCTCCTACGCTTGCCCTCGTACTCAAAAATCTTGTAAAATGTAAGAGCTTATAAAATAGTACAATAGGCACTTATAACTCTCTAAACAGAACTTGCGACAATTCCCTTTTACATTGTTATTTCATATGTAGGTACGGCCATATCAGATGAACTACCCAAAATTGAATTTTATGTAACACTTTTCTTTTTCCTATATTCTGCATATGCACTGTTTCTTTTATCTAGCATTGTTTTTCAGTTTTTTACCTACATATACCAACCTAATAAAATAAGAAAACAACCAAATTTTTGATGAACGAGAAAGTTTCGTTTGACCCAGTCGTGCATTTTATTTATCATTGAGTTTGTGACGCGGCTGCAATTAAACAAACAAAAACACGCACTGAAAACATTATTATTTTCTCTGTTTCAATTTAATTTTTTATTCGTTTTCAGTCATATTTCTTAACACAATTTTTGTCTTGACTGGAGAGAATCCAAAACACGTCAACTAAAGATTATTTTTAATTTATTTTTGTGTTTTACTGAGGTGACAATATATATTTTTAAAACGATTTCTGGTATATAATATTGTATCTTTAATATAATTGCATAATTGTATCTAGCCTAGTTTATGACTTTTGATATTACGAGAATCCAAACACCTTTGTCCATTCGTTGAACAAGTTTGAGGTGCTTATAAAGGTAAAAATTCGAATGTCTGCTTACTAAATCATATATTTCGAAACTAATAATTTAAACAGCTGCTTTCGTTTTCGTTTTTTCGTTTTTGCGCCGTGTATGCGCAAAGAAAGTGATTCCTTTGGCGGTTAAAATTAATTAGCAGTTGCAACTTCGGAATTTTGGTAAGCTGATATTGAGCCTAGAATTGCACCATTGAAGCGTATTAAATTTAAAGTGAAATCGCAATAAATTACTTTTTCTTTTAATGCTATTTTAAAAAAAGTATCGACAAGTTTTTTCGGGTTACTTAAAACGCTTAAAAGGTAATATTTTCCCCGAACACATCATCAATTTGAGACAATTTAATAGCACATTTTTGTTGCCGAAAACTTTAACGACTTTAAAAGCTCAATGCTATCCAAGGCATACATCACACATGTCTGTCATTGTTGATCACAGATTTTTTTGAGTAATTTAGGTTGTTTTTCAAACTGAATTTTGGCTCTTTTTAGTAAGCGTTTTAAACGGATCGAGCACACATTGAGTAGGACTAATGTAAGCTCCAGAGTACAGCATTATTGTAACGTTTTCTGATCTATTTCAGACGATTTTTGAAACAAGTACTAATGAAGGTGGATTTACAAAACGCGTCTATTTTGTAACGCCTATCATTAAAATGTAAGTATGCACATAGAAGATGAAACGCTCACAAGACATGCTCTTTAGCCCCAATTTAGTTTATACCTTTAAAAGGGATATTGTTTTAGTGTGACTTTGGTCATGCTCTTGAATTCAAACCCTAAATTGAACTGACTAAAAAAGTGTCCAATGGCGGTATGTATTTTTCGTGTTTTGTAATTGATTTGTTGCCTGGATCTTAGACTTAAATATTTCTGGTGCCCCTTGTCGTCATCACTTAAAACAGCTCAATGACAATATTTGCATTTAGTTATGTGGTCCATTGATTGGCAAATTAAAACCACATTTTATCATTTTATTGTCACTAAAGACGGTTTATTAAATACTTGTTGAGACTAACTAAATAGACTCAATAACTTACCTACTACCAAACTAAAATATGTTGTGTTTAAGGCATTGGAAGCGGTTCTTAATTATTTGCCTTCGCCTATTTATAAAGGGTTTGGCAATGGTCATCTAGTGGTTTTCTTTTTAAATCATAGGTTATTTTGACACTGACAGCTGTTTCCCGCTCGCAATCTCAACAGTAAGTCAGTATCATACTTCCGCGGAACGAAATGAGTCACTTTACGCTTGACCAACTTTGGGAAATATTGAAAATTTATTTCTAAAGTGAGTGCTGTGTAGCCCGAACAGTGCGTTTTTTGAAAAGAAGTTTTAGCCGAAATGAAGTACGCACCGCGCCTGCTGTACGCACGTTTGTGCAAAAATTTCATTAGATTGGAATGCTAGTGGACAACACTCATGGTCCCCGTCGTCGTACGGTGCGCACAGGCGCGAATGTGGCTCCTGTAGCCGAGAGTCTGTGACTAAATTCACGAACATCAACTCGCCATCGATACCAACAGCTCAACATTTCACGCACTAGCCTGAGGAGAATTCTGCACAAAGATCTCGGATTATTAGCTTACAAGGTCCAAATGGCTTAGCAATTGAAGGCGCACGACTCTCCGCTTCGTTATCGCTTCGCAGTTTGGGCCTTAGATCAGCTTCAATTGGACAACGATTTTGGGCGTAAAATCATCTTTTCTGACGGTCGCATTTTTATCTCGGCGGCTTCATTACAAAATTGCCGCATCTGGGGCTCGGAAAACCCGCATGTTATTATCGAGAAGCCAATGCATCCACAGATGTGAAAGTTTGGTGTGGATTGTGTAGATGTTGGCATCATTGGGCCATTTTTCTTCGAAAATGAGGCTGGGAACAAGGTTTCGGGCAACGGTAGGCATTACGAGCCAAATTAACCGACCTGGTTTTTACTGCAATTGAAGACATGGATTTGGACGACCTCTGTTTCATGCAGGATGGCGCGCCACGCCACGCAGCCCATATGCCACAATCGATCTTTTGCGATCCAAATTCCCAAATCGTGTTGGTGATGTCAAATGAACTTTGGACTTTTTTTTCTGTAAAAACGTGAAGCCGATGCTATGCCAACAATCCCGAAACGATTCAAGAACTTACGGCCAATATCATCCAAGTTTATGCGAAATTATTTTGTAATAAGTTTCGGTGATGGCCAAAGAAAGATTGGCTTCAAGTAAAATAAAAGACTCTAACAACGATGAAGCTGAATTCAAGAATGATCTTTAATACAAATAAATTTGACAGCTGGAAGCGTTTTTACAATATTTGACATAGTTTGACATTTGTTGTTACAATTGTGAATAACCAATATTATAGGGTGATGAAAAGCAGAAAATGAATTCTCAACACAACCCGTGAGCTACAACTCGAAACCATCAAAGAGGTTTTGGGAAATTGGAGTGGCAGAAAGCGCTACTGCGAAGCCAGCCAAGGCAGCCACTTGAACGATATTGTGTTCCATAAATAATCGGATTGTTTACTCTTACTAATAAAGACACAATACATCGAAACAATTTAATTTTGTTAATTATATTGTTTTTTCAAAAAGAAACTTGTATTTGGCCTACCCTGTATATATAAGATGTGTGTTCAGCATTTTTTTAAAACATCTGAAAGGTTTTATCTGTAGAAAAATGAACAAGTGCTTTGCGAGATTTCATATTAAGAACAAATTCGTCAATACTATTCTATACAAAAGTGAGAAAATTCTGTAAAGTGTGCTCAGTCTTATGTTCACCTTAAATTCTCTTGACCTTCTTTTGGCAATAATTTCATAAAACAAAAGATAGACACATTTTTATTCAAATTAAGCTTAAATCAAAGGAAACGATTTTTTCTAAATCAAATCAATAAGCTTTTTGTAACCCCTCCAGTGAACATACTCATGTAAGAAGCTAAATGGAGTCTCCTCAGGTTCTCATCTCATATATGATCCCAAGCTCCTGCTTAAGTATTTTACTAAATTGACGGCAATTTGGTTGGGTACTCTCAAGAGGATGAAGTATTTTCACAAACTTCCCCACACAGTACAACCAAATCGGGTTGATTATGAAGAAATGTCGTCTTGAAGACATTGCCCTCGCTTCGTCGTCCTCGTCAGCAACCCCTTAAGTGTGTGCAATAAAAAATATAAAAAAAAACGACGAAGATGTACCGACACAAGACGAGGGTAAAATTTTAGGGTAAATTTCAAGATTAGGTGGTATACACATGCTGTGCTTTGACGCTTCTGCTGCCTTGATATGAGTAGGGTGAATGCCTCTCTAGTGGTGAAAAAGAAGCAAACCACCGTCTAACTAAAGGCAGTAGGACGTCCTTGCAGTAAGACGATATAGCAATTATGTTCTCTAATATTGCGCATAATCGCGCGCCTCTTGCGGCAATCAAGTAATTAAAAATTTGATTAGCCCAATGTGTGTACACACTGACACATTGTGTGTTATTAGCGACTGTGGGATTTAGCTCACTGACTCATCTTTCAAATGGATAACACCCCCAACCGCCCAGTGAATAAATCGATTCCTAATTAACTTCTACCACATTGTTTCGATCACATCCCCCTTGTTGGCGGTGAGCTAGTCACAGTTGGAATAACTGCGTCTAACTACTTCCTGAATGATTTGGCGCTGTAAATTTCCCAATGAAAAATGTAGTCATTTCCGTTCCGACACGCATACACTATGACGGCGGAGGGCGCTCACAAATGAATGAGAATGTCATCCTCGGTTGGGGAGTGGATTGAATGAATAACCACGACTGGCAACCGCCAAACTGATGGTTGTAAGCTGAACATTCAGTTCACCACCAATTTATACAGTTTCCTGTTTCTAATTTCCAGTGGATGCCTGTTTCACACAAATATTGGTTTCAAATTAATTTGCGAAACGTGATTTAGATTCGCAATTAAATGCGAGCAGTTTTTGTTTCTGCTCGTGGTTGGGGGTTCTTTTTCTTTTTTTATTTTCATAAATATATGAATGTAGTCAAATTAGCGGGATATTTTGTTTTAAATACTATCTGTGTTCAACTGCAAACAAAATTCATGATGTTATACTTCCATACACAAGTCCAAGCTATCGAAAATGTATACCTTTACAGCAGAGCTGATGTATCGTTGAATATTATAATACCATTGGGGGATGGTTTTCGATAATAATAGTCAAATTTTATAAAAATGTTACTTTTCGTTGGTGTTACTCAAAGAGTTGACGGACGCCATGACGGCCTCGCACACTTAACCAAGCATCATTGTGCGTTGAACACTCTCGGTAGCTGACTCACACTTTCGTGAAATATTTCGGTGCCGATTTGCCTAGGCTATTGTTGAAAAAATCAATTTTTACACTTTGCAATTTATACTTCTTCCATGAAATCAAAATTCAATCGTAGTAGACACTACGAGGAAAAAAATATAAATAGAGTAACATTTCAAAAAATTGAAGACAAAAGTTTTAGCAGGCGGCGAGATAAGGTTCCCTATAAAAATTAAAATAAAATAGTGTATAGTGAAATTTTGTTTTGAATCAAAAAAAAAAAAAATAGCACGAAAGGGGAATACGCAGTGACAGTGAATCCAAGATTGGGTGAATCCATGGTATTTTTCTATAGACCCTTGAGTCTATTAAAAAAAAAAAAAAACACCCATATCTCAATTTGGAAAAATTCCATTACATTTTGCTATACTGAGGGCCTTGGATCGTGTAGCAAATTTTTCGTGTTCTTAGAATGAAAGAAAACAAAAGCCGAAATGCAAGACGAATATACTTACTTGTTACTCAATTCTAGCAAATCTAACAGTTCCAGTACATTTGCAATAATTTGGAAACTTCCTGATTTTTGTTTTGTGTTCTTTAATTTGTTTTTTTCCGTAAAATACCTATCATCTTTATTCATTTTAATTCCCATAAAATTCTCGAATGTTACAATTATTTTTTTTATCCAATTTGACGTAATTTATCATTAATTAACTGACTGTACTTAATATCATTTATAAACTATATATATATATCTTAGTAATTAGCCTAATTCATAAATAAAAAAATAGCAGTAACCTAAAAGGATAGTCACTAAAAATCATCATTCATCGACAGTGCTGACGACGAAGGATTGTTTAAATGTAAGTTTGTTTTTTCTTTCTTTATATATATATATATTTTGTTTTGTGTTCAAAAATTTAAAATTTCTATTTTTTTACCATATGATTAATAATTGTAATTAATGTTGTTTGAACATGAAAAATACAAATGAATTATTACTTGATTAGTATAAATATGGAATTTTAAACTTAAAGATTTTTTCCATGCCAGTGACCAAAACGATGTATTTGTGATAGATTACATTTAGCGGATTTGTTCGTAGGGTTACAATTTTTATTATTTTGCCTATGTAACCATTGGTTGGGAGGGTAGAGAAGGCTCCGGAGAAAAGATTACCATTTAATTTTCTCCGTTTCATGAAGAGCTGTTGAAGTTATGTGTTCCTTTATATTTGTTTTTTTTATGCTTTTAAAATTTCCCGATTTAACCATTTTGATTTAATTTCCCCAACCACGGGTTTCGGTTTAACCTTTAATTTCATTTGTTTATGCACGCAAAATATTTTTTATGTATGGTTAAGTTGTTGATGATCGCAAAAACCCACCCATTTTCCGACGAGCTAAGCTAACACAAAGCTAGGCGTGCACTCGCGCTTCATCAGCAGTCATCACAAGTACCCTCTTGTTCTTCGAAAACAACAATCATTACACTATCTTCTTTCGTTTTGTTTATATCAATAGACGTGCAACTGAGAATAATTGATACTATTGTAAAGAATAGGCCCTGTACACTGCGTCCGGAAGAGATCTATTGTGTTGGCTGTTATTTAACCCAGGGAGCTATTGAGGCTCTTTATAAAACTCAATACCCTTCTTGGTTCCATGTTTCCTATATCTGCAGGACTTAAATACGCCCTTTGCATATGGATCGCTCTGCCCCTTGCCACAGCAGGGCATTCGCACAGTATGTGTTCCGTTGTTTCCTCCTTTTCTCCGAAGAGTCGACAGGAGTCGTCGTCGGGAAGTCCCATTTTTTTGAGATGGTATCTTAGTGGCCAGTGACCAGTAAGATAACCCTTTAGGATCCTTAGATTAGCTCAAGTAACTTTTTTGTCTTACTACGAGCTGGGCTTATGAATCTTTTTGCCTGCCTCTGTCCTTTGGATTCCGTCCAGTATTTGGCGAGGTGGTCATCTTCCCATTTCCTGAGTTTTGAGTGTACGTATAACTAAAAGGTAACCCCAAGTAGGGCTCAGGACCAGTGAGCAGGCGTGATACGCCTCTTCTCGCCAGGCAATCCGCTCGTTCATTTCCCTCAAATCCCTTATGACCCGGTATCCAAGCAACGGTGAGGTGACGTGAAATAAAGCCAAACGAAATAAGGCCAAATTCCCAAAATTTGGCTTTATTTCGTTTTCCAAAGCGAAATTAAACCAAATTTTTAGTTTGGCTTTATTTCGTTACTGAAAACGAAACAACGCCAATTTGGCATTATTTCGTTTACATTATTTAACAAAACTGTGACCCCTAAATTCGGAAAGTATTGAACATTTTCTTTACGAAGTTGTATTGTTTATGAGAAAATAAAATGAAATCATAGTCTGATAACAAAAATTATTTATTGGAAAAAGTAAAGTTTTTCTAAGTAACACATATCTATATTTTCCAGTTAAACAAAACAAAAGTCAAAAATTCATGAAATGAAACAAAAATAATTATGTATTAATTTACTTTTCGTTTTAGCAGTATACTGTTACCGAGTTTTGCACAATTTGTCTACAAATCGGACACAAAATCGGAGAAAGGTTTCGCATACTTGTATTTTTAATATTTGTATAACAATTTAAGCAAAGCTTAAAATGATTACATGGTTGTAACAAAATCGAGCGCGGATTTTCCATACAAACAACACATACTACGTTGGTTTCATTAAAATTGGAACATTTTTGCAGTTTTTCTTCGCATTCGGCTTCGTCATGTTCCATCGGCTGCTCATCCTGTTCTTCAAAATGATCGAAAGGAAGTAAATTATTATTTTTGTTCGAAACTCGCTTCAAAAAATCTTCAATGGATATTTTTCCGCTTTCTAGTTTTGCAGTAGCAAGTTCAATCAAAATGCTTCGGTCTATATGTTTTTTCTTTTTCGGCTGAAAGACGTCAAAGGTTCCATCGGTTGTCATTATAATGTCTCTGGAAACAGACTGATCTTCATCTAGAAGACAATCGAGGAATTTAAAGAAATTTCCTTTTTTCACCAACTTTCTGCTTAGTTTGCTGTTGAATCCTTCAAGCGCGCTAGTGGTGCGTATGGCATTTTTGCACACGGATATCCCATTCGGAGTTTCCTAAGTAAACAATTTTGAATAAGTTTGATCGTTATTTTACTAAACGAGTACTTTATTGTTTTACTATTTCTTTAATTGAAATTTAAGGAATAAACTCTCAAACAGCATTTCATTTTAGCTTTAGAGAATTCTCAATATTGTTTCCCAAATAATTTTTTATTTTAGCCCTAATGCACTCATCAGAGAAACTTTTAGATATTTTATTACGCCTTATTTTAATCACATACCTTTTCCATCCATTGTTTTTTAAAATACACGATAAATTCCTCAAAAGCTCTTTTTGCGTTTCGTGACCAAGGTTGCTCATCTACTTCGGATTTTATCAAGTTAAATGCTATTTGTATATTTGATGCACTCATCAGCGGAAGTACTAACAGTTTTTGAAATATTCGGTGTACGTCGTGGTTTGTGCGCATGATATGAACAAAATTTTTAATTTTACTTGCTCTTCTTCTTAATGCCTGGGTGTAATGAAACCAGCAAGTATGAAATGATGCTGAAGGAAAAACATTTCTTAATCCGTTTCGCATAGCAGCCTCAAAATCGGTTGTAAACTCATTGGGTTCAAATTTGAAAAAATTAGACTCAATAAATTGAAACACATACGTATATGTAACTTCCGATTTATTACTCATTAAAACATAAATAAACGGAAAAGTCTAAAATGATTTTAAGAAAATAATATAGAAATTCTTAAACTGCATTATCTTAAATTTAACTTACATGCTCGTTGTATGCAAAATGGACAATTAGTAGCTGCTTATAATCGCAAGCTGGTATGCTACTAAATGTCCCATCCAATAAATATTTCCTTGGAGTAGAGCTAGGCAGTTCTTTTATAGTCTTGGCAACCGTTGGTGAAATAAACACGGAGTATGAAAAATTGTCTTCGACAACTGTTCCTCTATAAAACTTTTCACTTTTTTCATACCTAGAATTCCCAAATTTTTCGAGTACATTTTCTTGCTTGAAAATCTCAATGATGTCTTTGCTGTTTTTAGGACATTTCGGAAAGGCACTATTTCGAATGTTAATCAATTGTCTTTGCATTTTACCGAATTGCAGCTGCAGTGCACTTTCCTGATCCTTCACACATTCTTCATTAAAAACTTCTCGCACACCATTTCTTCTTAAATTCATATCAGCACACTTTCTTTTTATCGAATTTGCTAAGCTTAACTTTTTTCTAATGTTTTCTTGAGTAGAATGCAAATGAGAAATATTTTTAGGTATACGGCAATATTTAGAACCTTCAAAGTCAATTACTAAACTAGCATTGCATGTTTTCTGGTAGCAAATATATCTTTTTATACCACCAGCATTCGATTTAAATCTACATAACTGGCTTAGTTGGGGAACATAGATTAAATTACTTCCCTTTCTAAATCCTTCGCAAGTTTCAAACTCAAAAACACAATTTATTTTTTCACTCATGTCAAGTATTATTTTTTTTCACTTCGACCACTCATTAGAACAAACCGCGAACTAATGAAGAAATACTGATCGCAGAAATCACAAAAATCGGGAAAAACAAGTGGGCTAATGGTTTTACCGTTAAGTCTGATAACATAATTGTAAGCAAACAAAACGGTAATAGTTGCACATTTGTGCACAACGGAGTGGTTTGGTCTTATTTCCATTAGTTTTTTGGTATTATTTCGTTCTGCATGACGAAATAAAGCCAAATTGGTTTTATTTCGCTTTCGAAAGCGAAATAATGCCAAATTTGGAATTTGGCCTTATTTCGTTTGGTTTTATTTCACGTCACCCAACGGTGACTATGTTTATATTGTCCTTGGCCAGATCCTCGAGGAAATTAGACCATTCTAAGACCAGTTTTGACCTGATCGAGTACGATCTTAGGGCCTTAAGAGCTGCTTGGCTGTCTGAGAGGATGGGCACGGGCACCATTAGTGCGCCTGCGTAAGCATTCTCGGACACATATCTCTATGGCGTGTACCTCTGCTTGAAACATATCTGGTGATTTTCCCAGTCCTATAGCCCTTTGGAGCCTAGGCCCATAGACCCCGGCACCGGTTGCGTCATCTTCCATCTTAGAATCTTAAGAGTCTTGTCCAGGATAGTTGATACTAACTTCGCTTTGTGCTACTTTTTTCCATAAGTCTTTATATGCAGGGCTCGTAACGTCCAATGGATTTTCCTTTTCTTCCACGGCCGAAATCAATTACAAGGCCATTTTAGTTGCCTACCTTTTTTTTGTTCTCTAACTCTCTAACATTGTCGTAGAAAATACCAGGCAATACATGAAAAGCTGTGGGGCGATTGATTCCTATGGGTGAACTCGATTTTCGTAGCTTCGAACACACTACAAGTGAACAAAAAAATTCAATATGGTGCCCAACGCGATGCACAACCATCACACACTACCCGCATAGCGTACATACACTTCTTGAGCAACATGTTAAGCAAATGCTTTGGTTGCATTGAATTGAAAGCATATTGTACATTAGAGCTGAATTTGCATTAAATTCGAAATTGATGTGTTGCGCACTTAGTGAACGACGTGGAGAACTGTCGTCAACGAAACAGAAAATATGCGAAACAAATGAACTGGAACAACTTAATTCCAGGCTAAGTCTCTGCGAAAACTGTGCGTACTTGCAAGCACGTATCTTTCTCATGACTCTATTTTATTCCAAATAGCTCGATAAAAAAAACTCTTCAATTTTAAGTGGCTTTTATTGAGTCGAAGTTTTCATCACTCAAGTGGAACAACACAAATCCGACCATACCTGCCAGCAGTCCGGTTGTTTAAAATAGTTTCAGGTGTAACTTTGCGCTCGAATCGGAAACGCAATAAATCGCTGCCAGGGCAATATTTTATGTTCGAATTATACCGTTGAAGATAATAAATCTTGTAATCTTCGGTTTTGGAATTTCGTGGTGCAGGGGATTCAAACAGGAAAAAAAAAAAAAAAAACAACAACAACTTCTACTATTGAACTTCCTTCCACTGCAGAGGTTAGATGAGAGTGTATTTTATCAATGTTAATGTCGGAACAACGTTTTGTTACCCTGAAGGACGAACAATTTGTTCCATACTCTCCGATTGAGTGTTTAAAATATTGTTAAGGGGTCGGTATACCAGACTTTTTTATGCAACAGAACCACCATTTTAGCTACAATTCATGAGGTACGACTATCATCCTCAGTTCGAAAAGCATGCTGGCAAATCTCTGCCTAGTTGAAAACACACAAAATCGTGAAATCCAGTTCAGCCCAACACCACCTCCGGATCATTAACATCGTTGCAAAGTGCCCTAAGTACTACCGGACCGGACAAGTAAACACAAAACAGCTTGCATGTGGTTGGCGTGGTTGGATGTGTTTACACCGATTCACCTTTCAATCGGACCATCCTTTTAAAGGTGCCATTCTCGAAAACTGCAGCCAAACACACTGGCCCTTTGGGTTAATTCGAAACGTTCTAATGCGCACATCGAACCCCCTGACCTGGAATCACTTTCGAGCTTATGGTGCGCGCCCACCGGAGGTTAACTGCAGTGCAACATGCATTTCAGAATCAATATTGGGTAGCAACTAATCAACTCCACATTGTTGCATAATTGATCATAAAAAAACACATTTGACTGTGGGATGGAAATAGGAACCGTACCACCATGGTGGTCATTCATCGTGAGCGGGCTCAAATTATCCCGCAGCGTGCGCAGTAAATTGATTTAAATTGAAGTGCCATTGTTTCGAAGGTGTTTGAGATTGTTTTTCGAACGCATACCCTCTGATTATGTTTACCCATGACGGTGGTGCAAAATCATTTACCTATGCTACGGTTGGCTGCTCGAAAAAAATTAAAGAAAAAAATAGAAAATCAATTTGAAAAGTTTTTTAATTGAAATCTAATATAAGCCAAACGTCCGAACAAGATGTCAAAAGACAATGCATCACTTTCACAGTTCAGTATCGGTGGCAGAGGTTAATTTAAATGGCAAGAACAAGAAGCGTTTCGTTATCCCTGGAAAATATCGTAAAGTTGCAAGGATATTTGCATATAAATTGGTTTACTCCTATTAGAAGCAGATGCGGTTTGCATGAGAATACCTATGGCCAGCTACCCCATCCCGAGGTGCATGCCTTTGTTATTTGAATATTTTCGTGGGTGGATGGTATAGAAAAATTTGCTCTATAAGTTTGTAAATGATAGTCTGCATGAAGGTCTTGTAGACGCTGCTGGTGGCATTGTCCAAGTTCTCGATTAAGTCGGAGTTTGCGGTATGGTGACAGAGCATATGCATATGTTTAGGAAGAGGAGACCGTGTGCTTATGGTCTTAGGGACTGCTTAAAGCTTAAAAGTATGGATGACATTGTTTTTTTTTTTTTAAGTACACTTTCCTGTCTATGAAGGCATGGCTTAAAAACAAGAGGCGTGAGGAATATATTAAAGTAGCTTTGGTAATTTATCACTGACTACATCGGGAAAACCGATATTAAAAATTTCAAGTCTAGAAGCGGAACTACAATGGCTTGGATATAATCAAAAATTCGACAAAAGCATTTATAGCAATATTTGTATTACGTGCTGCATACCTAAGTCGTCCCAATTGCTCTTCGACTTAAGCAGTCTGTTGGGTATCAAACGTTCTATTTATTTATATTTTTTTAACTTTTATCACACCAAGATCTTTGACGTCAAAAATAGATTTTGATGCGCCACCTTGTAGGTTCTTCAAAATGAAACTGGAGAGAATTGTGTGGAACTCTTAAGCCAACACCAAGGACACACGAGTCAGCATAAGTACTTACATACGCGGATGTTAAAGATATGATTGGTAGAACACATCGAGCTGTCACTTTTGCGTTTGGTAGTATGAAAACGAAGGCGGATCAAATGGGTTCAGTGGCTGTCAACATGAAAGGACACATATCAATCGGAGAGAACATCATAATCGACAGCTATAACTTGAAAGTGGAGAGGAGCTTTTTCTACAACGGCTCTGCTATAAAATCTGACAACGACATCTCAAATCGGGCGAAGGGTTACAATTGTCAACCACTGTGACTGTGTCTTTGCACTGATTAGAAGAGTTATTTCCCCAACAGCTTATGAGATTCTACGTAAGGCCTCGATCATCACAGTCTTATTTTATCGTACACTATCTAAAGGGGGTGTGTTGTGGCGTATTAGATAAACAAACATTTTCTTTGCACACAATAAATCCTTTTGAAAAGTAACCACCTCTTGCGTGAACGAACATGTCAACCGGATTCTTTTGCGAGTCCACGAGTTATATCACTTGAGTTAAAATTGTTGTTTTAATAATACATATCAACACTTCAAGTCCTTATTTTCATGTATTTTTTTTATTTTATTTCCTCTTAATATTTACTTTGCTTAAAACCTTAACAACATTTTATTCTATTTTTAAGTTTTTAACATTTCTAATTTATAAGTGAATGGCCCGAAGACAAAAACCAGACTGAACACGTAAGCATTTTCTTGTGGACCCACATTTATGCCAAAAGTGCACTTAGGTATCATCTAAACTGTGGTTTCTTGTTGTTTTTCTATTTTGTGCATACGGTAGACGGTGATAAGACGAAAATGCTACCTGCTCTTCATAATTTTGTGTCCAATATGAACTGTTGCTTGGCCTTGGACACGTTGTTTACAAGCCATTCTTTGCACGATACAGATAAGCGGATGATATTCTGCTACCTGCAGTTGGTATGGGCTTATCTGCTTGCATTTTAGAATGGTCCGATGGTATGTTTACAAGCCGATTTGGACATGAGCTTTCGTTGCTATGTTACAAGTTATTGCATGATTTGTTGTTTCGCACTTCATCTCAATAGATCTGCCTCACTCGTCGAGCTGCATGTGCAGCCTACTCTAACACTAACTAACAATGAGCAGAAGGAATTTTGCCACTCACATGTGATACAGGCCACTCATGATTTTTTTACATTTTAATACATCACTGGTATAAAAATTTAGAGCAACATTTTTGTAGAAAAAAAGTCCCATAGTAAAATCCGAAGTGATTGTCAACACCTCGCAGATATATGCCCCTGAATTCAAATAAGGTATGCATTTACTTACTTTTATCGAACCTGAAATTTTCCGTCGGATCTAGATGCATAAAGTGTTACATTTTTTCGTTAAACATTCCACCAGACATTGTTTGGTATTTTGGCAGCACTTACAATCGAAGCATGCCTCTTTTATTGTTTCTTTAGATAGTATTTTTGTTTGCCTTCAAACACAGTTTCCCTAACTTTATTGTATTGCTGTTGTCTTAGAATTTAATGGAATTGACAGCAGCGTTGCCGGAGAGAAATATTATTAGCGAGTACTGTAGCCAGAAAAGGGGAATATTTAAAAAAAAATATGAGTACGCAGATTTTTATTTTTATTTAAACAAAATTTATAAAAAAAATCAGTTAAAACAAAAAACAAACTAGAAAGAGGGAAATTCCCTTTTTGACGACAGTTTTGAAGATAAAAGTGCTGCCAAATTTGCATTACATTTGAATTACACTTTGCTGCAAGTGTAAGATATTTAAGGACTTAAAAACAAAGAGGAGTACAAATGTGAAAGGAGGAGTACGGAGGTGTTGAAAGTAGTACAATACTCCCGGCAACGCTGATTGACTGCATTATAGACGTTTCTCCATATTGCAATTGCATTCCAAAATCCAGAATAGACACATACATCTGTTATGCTTGGATTGGATGCTCTTTACAAACATTTTGCCAATACAGCTCTCACTTTTGATCCCTTTGACATGTAATATTATAAATACCTATTTAAATATGTCAAAGAAATTTCAAGCCCCAAATTTATTTTTTTTTTTATTAATTACTCTAGTATTTCAGTCACTGCAATACTAGAACCAAAGCTGTTCACTCACTTTCGTTCGACGGCACTGGGGACAAGACTTCTAGACTGTTAGTTTATTTTCTGGTTTTCTTCTCTGATTTGCGGCGACCGCTTTGGTTTCATAAACTCAAATAAGCGAGCGAAGCGAACCACATTACCCCTATTTGCGCGATGTAACTTTGACATTTCGTTACGTAGCCGTGTTCCGAACGACGTGCACCAGCCTAAAAAAACAACGAGAGTTATATTTCGGACTAGCGATTGGAACCGGTATTCCGATACAGACCTCTCTAACAACTCGTTCATGCCCTTCACGGATGCGGTAATTCAGACCTGTTTTTGTAAAATTTAACCTATTTTTCGCCCTTACTTTTAAGGGCTCTCAAGGAATTAGGTATCTTGGTTTCTTGGAACGGTAAACATTTCGAAATTAGTAACACTTTGCCAATACATATTTGCATTTGTTATTCGCAATGAAATAGATTCTACTGCCGGTTCAACTAACTTCCTGTCCCTCATCTCGTTAGTTGTCATTAGTTTAGATGCCACACGGCAAAAGGATTCAATCTCGTATTCTTCTTTTGTTTCCTGATCGAAAGTTTTTTTTTTTTTTAAGAAAACTTTATATAAACTTTTTATAACCTCTCATCATACGAAGTCAGATACATAGCGACAGCGTTTCCAGTCTTGTTCTATACTGCGAGTACATTGACAAATATCCAGATGCAAGAAGATCTCGTTTGTTCAACACCAAGAGCACTCACATCCGCATCCACACTCTGCGGCATATAAAGTTTTTGAAAATGTTTTTCGTTTCATTCTCATATAAGTGCATCAGGTTGAGGGCAGACCGAGACTCTGCTGTCGTAAATCACTGCAATTAAATTTTGAAAATGAAGCAATTGTCTTCTTGGTTAGAACTTAGTGAGAAAACTTATCTGCAAAGTCAAAAAGAGAGATGAAAATAAATGTTTGAAATGAGTCAAGTCACAAGTAGTATTGTTTTCGGTTGCGAGAAAACTTTTAATTACATATATATGACATTTAACTTTGCCTCTGAGAGAGGGGGGTGTAAGTTTTGAAAAGAATGACTCAAAGTCAAATGTATTCGCTTTAATATCAATTAGTTATTTTTATAATAGTCTTTAGTTGGAAAGTGAAATAAGATTTGAGAATTCAAAATTCGCAAATGGGTGAAAGTATTTCTGATCAGAAAATATGATGACTGAAATCTGAAATAATTCGTTTTAGAAAGGAAGTTTTCCGTATAGCCGACCTCTAAATTTGTTTAATTAATTTTCGGACTAGATCACATTCAATGCCATTGGACGTTGCTAATAAAACAACCGTTTTAAGCCTTCCACTTACAACCGTAATGTACGTACGTTATTGTGTGTTCGTTTTTTTATGGGTACCCTGGTTATGATCACGTCTACACAAACACGTATCAAATTTTTGAAGTAATACTTCTTTAGGAACCCTTGACTTGGGGGGTAAGCTAGTGAATGCGTCACGAAAGCGTTACGGAAATTGCTAGCGGAAGTTCAGAGGGAGATATAAGTTAGTGAGATAGAAAGAGAGAGTTACGTTTCGTTTCGAATATTACTGTAGAGGCAAGAGAGATAGATGCGAGCACACATTTTCGTTCTCTCTTTCTACCAGCCTGTTAGGTTTCATTATCTAAGACACATCTACGGTGCAGCAGTGATAACAGATCGGGGGATTTATTACTTTTTGCAGGGTTTTCTCACTAATAATAGGCTAAAAGGGACAAAGGGATTTTTCAGACCTCATAGAAAGGGATTTTAGTTTTTGGTCCAATTTTGTTCCCAATTGCTCATTTCATTAAGAATACAAAAATTATTCAACCTACGATCAAATTAAATGTTTTCATATTTAGAAAAAAGTCATTCAAAATATATAAATGCTTTCATTTTCTTTTTTTTTATTTCCGTAAAATGTTTCATATGACTTATGAGTCTGTGAATGATTCACGAGTATTTTTTAAAATAATAAATTTATTTATTTTGTAAACATTAAAGGGATATTTTGAGTATAACCGTGGGATAGCCTGCCTCTAAAGTCTGGTATCACTGCAGTGCCGGCATATTTTCTGTATCACACCGAGGAGCAACAGATAGACCTGCGAGCACACAGTTTCTTTTCTTTCTCTCATAGCCAGTTACGTTGTGTATATCTAAGACACACCTATTGCGAGGTTGCCACTTTGGTAATTTTTTACCAAATTTGGTAATTTTTTGTTGCTTATTGAGTTTTGGTAATTTGCATCTGGTTATGGTAAATTTTTGAGCAGATGTACCAAGAATGCGAACTCGATATCACCTCATTCTACCTTACTGCTTCTGAGTGAACGCATTGCATTATTTGCATAGCTATGCTGCATCACCATCCATATAAAACTTTTTTATTCGCTATTCAAAAAAATACAGAATGCACTTATTTTCTTCTTCTGACAGATGATGAATATATGTAATCATATTATTTATATACAGATATGAAACTCTAATTTTTTAATGGTTTGTTACAAGAAAATAGCTAGATGATCTCCCATGTCTTCTAGCAGCTGGTAATTTTGGTCAAAATCAAATAAAATAATTTGAGTATTTTTTTGTAAGAGGCAACCGTGGCCTAATATCTGTACAAACAATAGGAACAAGAGAGAGTAGTGCGCGCGCCCATTTTCTTGCTCTCTTCCTCTCATATCTGTTAGAGTAAAACCACAAGCTTTGACAGTAGAAATAAGAGTAATCATATATTCAGTATGGAAAGTATTAGTATATAACGGTAATAGATTAATAAATTCATGTGTAACTAACTATATGAAGTGTGTGTTCAATATATTCATAATATTAGCGTAGTTAGATAATAATGCTAGTACAATTATATAATTCAAATTATTGTTTGATATATATGGAGTTGTAAGAGATATTCAACAATATCCAGGACCGTCTTTAACCTATTGGATGCCCTGGGCATATTAGGAGAATGGGGCCCCCATGACTTTGAGAGAACACTATTTTGTTAGAATAGACAAAGAAAACAAGGTTAAATATTTATTTTTATTAACAATCACGTGAAACAAATAGCTAAACGTAATATAGTCCACAAAAGTAACTCTTTTAGCATTTACAGGTTAGTGCTTAAAAATCTATGTTATTTGCAGAGGAACCCTTCTAGATTTCAGATGGGCAAATCGTTAATCACTTCTTCAAAATCTTTGCTTTTTAGCACATCAGATTCTATCGACATCAGCGACAAACTGGTTAGTCTCTCTTGAAGCATTGTACTTCTCAATTCGGTTTTAATTCTTTTTAGTTTGGAAAAGGAGCGTTCCCCACTGCAGTTAGTTGCCATCATGCTTAAAAGATTCTCAATGCGATTTCTACATTTGGAAATGCGTCTTCAATTTTGTTTTCTTTCAAAAGTTGATATATTTTTAATATACAATCCTTATTTTCATTGTCAAAAATTTTCAAGTATTCTGTTAAATGCAAACATTCTATTTCTAACTCTTTCACATTAACATCTTCATAATAAAAGTCAGCAAATTTTTTGTTCAACTCTTCAGAATTCAGAGTTTTCAAGCAAAAAAATAAATCAAAACGTTTACTGATATTCGTAAACGAACTTAATCGCTGTTTTAAATGAACGCTGGGGGTATCAATTATGGGAAGAAAGGTTTCTATTTTAAAATTCTCTCTTCCATTCAGTTGGGCTGAGGCGCAGAGCCATCAACAAAAATTCTGGCGAGAACTCCTGCGTTTTGTTCTTTGAGATAGGTCCTTGTAGTCAGATGCTGGGTTTCTTTCTTTGGCAGAAAGCCTAACTTTTGGAAGAGAGTAGAATAGCTATTCGCATGTAAAAGCTAGTAAGTTAGTATTGTAGTCAGTAAATTAGGGTCGATTTCTTCGAATTATGTAAGTTTTGTGATCAGACAGGAACTTGGTACTTTGTATTTGATCTGAGGGGGGCCCCTATCGATCGCGGGGCCCTGGGCACTTACCCAAAGTGCCCACTGGGAAAGAGGGGTCTGCTCATATCCAGTAAATTATTGAAGAAAATTCATATATTAATATGTATATACTAAACATGTATATATATATTGAGCTAAAGAAGTTTCACTTCAGTCGTGTGGTCTAAAGAACACTCGATTTTTTTAAAACAAACATTCACTCTTGCCTGGATATAAAACGTAAGAATCGATACGAACATGAAAATTATAACCGTTTTGACCCAGACTTGAACCAACAACTTGGCTGAACATTCATGAAGGGAATTCGTCTGCGGCATATATGAAACAAAGTTTGCCTTGATGGAGATATCAATGGAAATCAGTTTCATCCAGAGCTTGAAAGCAGTTGAAAATTTCACTCAGTAGTAACACAATTTTTAAATTTATCCTGGAATGAGATTTTGGATACTACCTATGCAAAAAAATAATATTAGACATAATCTGGATATACAAATAAGAGCTACTATCGAAGCAAATTTTCCGCCTTCTATGGTAAGATAAACCCAGTCAGTCAAGATCATAGACACACTCTTGCTCTGTTTCACCAAGTGGACTTTATATAGAGTCGTTTAGTGTAAGAAAAAGTTCAACCCAAAATAAAACTATTACCCCAAATATTTTAGGAACGAAGTTATACTAAAGATTATACAATTATTATTTAGTTTCAGAAGTTTTCATCAAACAATAAAAGTCAGTCAAGTTCCGTACTCATGGTCGGAAGTCAGAGTGGGCAACCATTTTCGCTCACAGTTTTCATAGTTTGAAGCTGTAAAAAGACTTAACGCTTAAAGACGGGTATACATTCTGCAAACCCCTTTTCATATAATCTTAGGTACGTATTGGCAGAAGTGTGGAGCTGTTAAGGTCTGGAGAACGGGCCGCGCATCCAAAGTTTCTCATTCTTTTTACCGTTGGCCTTGAAACATCCGCCTCTGAAAACATACATAAGCATGGCTGTAAACTCGTTTCAGCTTACGATAAACATTTTCAAATAAATATGCTCTATATATCTAATATATCTTTAAACTACCCACAAGAGGTTGTCCGTGGTCTGATTAGCTGAGATAAGTATGCCGTCTATTTAATGTCAAAGGGTGTTCGTAAAAAGGGACTCCTGTTGTCTTGGAAGCGTCCGAACGTTGATTTTCCTTTTTGTCTATGATTGATCACGGTTCCTTCTAGCCGATTGTATATGAGGCTTTCTTATATTAAATTGGCTGCTGATTTCTTGCTGAATCCTTATAATTCAGTTCCTCCAAATGTTGGATGTGATGTTGAACCGTCTAATGCGCAAAAAGGAACTTGCTCTGTTCCAAATTTGTATAAATAATACGCAGTACACACGGCATTGAATTTCAGTGATAAGGTTACATTTTATTACTATACGGTCGTTTATCTCTATACACTCAAGCAATTTAAAAGCGGCTTTGACGCCAATTGTCAATTATGCAAGAACGATTTTGTCATACTACAGTATCACAGAAAAGACCAATAAAACAAAGCCAGTCATCCCAAAAGTGCCGACCACCGCTTGAAGTCACTAACACAACAAATATTTTAAAGGCAATTTGCTCTTCCTCGAGTGTCACATCCCCTTAATTCGGAAAAACAACAATAAATAAGGATTTTAAGTAGCTACCTACTATTCATGCAGATACACAATTATATATTTATATAGCTTTCCCCGCCTAAAAAAAATAGAAAAAAAGTTAAAGACCCCCTGAAAATAATATAAAATTAAATTTATTTGCTGACGAAAATAAAATAATAAAAAAAAAACGATTATCATAGAAAATCTGCGAAAATAATTTCCAGGAAAATGAAAGCGAAAAAAGATGCCGAGCCAAGAAAAAAGCGTCAAGCTCCTTTCATCGCATTGAAGTATTTGCGCGGTAAAATGCAAAATTAAATCATAAATTATAACCGGAATTAGATGGTCCCTTAGGTCCTAAGCGAAGGGAAAGAGATTTTCTAATTTTATTTTATTTTATTCCCCGAAACGTATAGTCGGAGCTCAAGAAGTTTTTTTTTTTTTTCATTTCCCGCTTGAAGGGTAGTGGCATAGCCATAGTGGTCTTATTCCATTGAGAACATAAGTGAAAAAATATTTTCCTTTTCGTGTTGCTCCCCTCTAGTTAGTATTTTATTTGGGTTTGGCTGCTGGTAGCGCTTTCTAATGGAGTAAGGAATGGGGATTTATTTTTATTATCATCTCTGAGTTAGTTTTATTATTCATTTGAATTTAATTATGGAATGGGCTATGCAATTGGAGGCAAGGCAGCTATATAGCAGCTTATAACTTAGCAATGCTTGATTGGAAGATTAATAATTTGACACAATTAGTCGTATTGGCTCAAGGAAGGACATAGGCGAAAACAAAACTTTAAGAGGATGAAATATGTTATGAAAGTTGGTATGGGGAACCGCACTTTAATAAAAATAATAAACTGGGTAGAAAACAGGGAGTGTCACTTCAAATAAAACAAAAGTAAATACATTTTTTTTTAAATATATGTATTACTGAACGAATTTGGGCGGAACGAAGTTCACCGGGTCAGCTAGTTTTAAAATAATTATCTATAAATGTTAATTCACTTCATTGGGGAACACACACTTTCTTCAAATACATTCATGAGTTAGTTCCTTTGTACGTAAGGTTAGGTTAGAGGGTCAGTTTGCATTATATTCAAATTCACCAAGATTATATTGAGGCCTATTGTAATTACCCTTATATAGTACATGGTAGGACATCCAACTACCAAAACTGCTGATGAATCTTCTTAGATCTGTTAAAGATATCGTTGCTAGATCTTTCAAACCTACGAAGAATAGTGCTCTTTTAGGACTGGACAGTGACACAGAAGATGTTCCACAGATTCTATTTCCTTTTAGTCTCTGCAACTTCAGCAGAAGTCGTTTGTAAAGATGCCCATACTTTTGGATTAGGTTTCTGCTTGACTTTTCTTTGACTTTTATTGACTTTTCAGTTGACAAATTTAAAGTCGTGACTAAAAGTTGTTATTAGTACCACGCAGTGTCTTATATGGAAAGGTTTCGCCAACTAGGTAAGGTACTAGAAAATCAAGGTCCCAAACATATGAAGACAAAGTCGAGTCTCTGCCTGAGACACTGTAGAATAATTTTAAGTTAAAAAATTATGTAGACGATGAGCATCTTTCGAAGATAAGTGATAAATGCGTAATAATCCATTACAAATTTATTACTTATAATTGCAAATGAGTTGGTAAATACAATATATATAAATTACAAGTTGGTCTTGCACTGAACCACTCGCGTATCTACTCCAATAAAACTAAGTCGCATTTGTTTTTATTTGTGATATATCATTCCGAGATCCGATTTCCGATACTTATAGTAGATAATAATACAGTAGCCACTTTCAAGCCTTTGTGCAACTTTTTGAAGCATGTTTTCTCGTTCGAACGACTACATAAACTCCTACTGAGAAGTACCTATTTTAATGGGATTAAGAGAGATAAAGAAAGGAACAAAGGCCGCAAATTTGCCATTGCTCTTTTTGGACAGCTTCTTAATTGCAAAGTGATTTAAGAAGGACTATTATATTAACATACATTATCATAGTTGTACGATTTCGTCGCTGTAGTCATGGTCTGATATTTTCACAGTATTACTTCTGTTGTGATGGTCTAAAGTTTTTCAAGGACTATACTGGTTTTGGTGTTATATTTTACTACTACTAGATCAACGGAATATTTTTTGTCTTTTTTTTAGTTCTATATCAGTTGCGGACCTGAGTATTAACCATCATGCCAGTTAGCTGCCTCCAGTTGCAAATTATTTTCAAATACTACAATCTCAACAACAAATGGATGTTGGTCAACGACTTTCGTACAATCCGGTCAAGTTTGATGATATAAAAGAAACCCCATCAAAGTGCGTCACCCTCACCCTGTCTAAGACCTTTTCTGACCTTCAAATTCTGTGTTCTTTTCTTAGCTATGTACATTTATCGAGCCACCATAAAATGCGTCTACATTTTACGCGTCTCAAAAGATGTTCTTTTCTCAAGACGGGAAAACAAAGTAGCAATTTCATCCGGGATTTTCCCTGATATGTCATGATTTTTTGTATGGCACGAGTTCATGCAAACTCAGCATGCAAACTCAGGGGACTGTAAGTCCCCAAGCTTGTGAGTGGTCGCACGTCAGATTCAAGTTTACGGTGGCGTAGTATTGGACCATCGTGACGCCTGGTAGGCAACCAATAGTATTCAAGGTATTTATTTGCGAGTGGTTATAGAAAATAATTTTTACTAATTTTAGTTATTTGGTAAAAGTTTTTGAATTGGTCCAAAGACGTCTTCTTCTAAGAAGACTATGAGTGTTACTACTGCAAAAAATTCAATAAAGCATACTGCCTAGATATTTATTATTATAGGTCAACAAATTGCTTTTCACGTGATAAATAAAAAGCCTTACTTGATTTTCCTATGAAAGCCATAATTTTAACTATAGATCTTTGAAATTTTCTGCATTTGAGAGAACGTAGAAATATCTTTAAGGCTGTGCTTTAATTTTTGTAGCTCTTTTGTGTTTATGATTTTTGTTTCATGTTCTCCCAAAACCAAAAGATGAAAAATATTAACTTAATATGTAATTTGAAATTTCTTACTTTTCAAATACTGAATTTTAGTTTTAAATAATAAAAACAAAATTTAACAATAATATATGCGGTGTATGTTGACAAAAGTAGCCTCACAGGATAGATAAAATATTAATATCAGTTAAATAGCTCAGCGGACCATTTTCAGTTTTCAGCTTCCAAAGCTTTGTACAATGTTAGTATAGATGTTTCTGCTTCGAACCTTTATTGCTAAGGTTGACTCGGTCATTGCCAGTGCATGGATACTACCGAGCTTCGCCATTCATTAGTCCACAGAAGCGACTCTGCTATATAAGGTATTGCCGTGTTCGTAGTACTCGCCTATGCAAGCTTTGGTTCGGGCTTCTCGAGAGAAAGAAGAAGGAGTACGAAATGTTCAAGATTGAGACTAGACAGCGATATATAACTACGGGAAGTCTTTACAAAATGCCATTTAAAGACTGGATTAAGCTACAAATCTCTATATATCGTCTTAGTCTCGAGATCCTCCCTTCCCTCTTTTGTCTTCAGAGAAGATTGTGCTCAATTTATCTTTTCTTAATACTCGTTAGATCACCGGCATTTGTCATCTAATCAGAAAATGCAGTTAAATATTTGATGTTGTGCTAAGAGAATAAAATGATGGTGTTTCGTTTTGGCTTCCCCGATCAACCCGACAAGCCTATCACAGTCTTTAGAAAAAACAACGTGTTGTTCCTCGATGCTTCGTTTGTAATTGTCAGCAGTGTTCAGTGTGATGTCGACAACAGGGTCGTTAATGTCGTCTATTTCGTCAATATCGTCATTGTCAGTGTAAAAAACCGTGGAAAACAGCTGTAAGGGAAAAGGATCTTTAATAAAGAATGAATATATTTTAAATTTGAGTCGCCTGATTTTTCCAAAAACTATTGTTGATATGTCGTGTCTTTAATTTAGAATAAACGATACGTAATTGACGACGCGTCGACAATTGTGTAGTCTACATGGTGTGGTGACGAATTCCATCAGCCATCTAATCAAGCTGGTCCATCAATTACTAATGGTATATCGGACTGCCAATAAGAGCACACCCTTGCCGTGCTCATTACCCACAAGGCCACATCCACAACCGATATCTAAACGGTAACCGAAACAAGGCCGGATTTTATATCGGTCCACCAAGAAGAGAATAGTGTGTAAACACCTTCTCCGAATGTATACGCTCCAAACATAATAGTTATGGTCACATCGTTTAATTAAAGGAAATGCCAAAGTTACCATATATCCATCGGCAGTCATAGTAAAACCTTGAACAGGCGTTCCAATTAATTTTAATTATTGCAGGCTCACCTCAACCATTACCGCCTCACTCGCATGCACTTTTTAAAATGTTCATTTATGCTCAGCACATGAGCCCGAACCGATTCCACAGCAGCTCTCTCTCTCTCTTTCCGCAAAACATATTTGGAACATTATTTCAGCTTTAAATACACAAGCAATTTTGCAAACTAAATTTGAAGTGTCAAATGTACCACTGCTCTAGAGGTTTACCCCCATCACGCAATGCACAAGCACATTGACCGAGTACCTATACTCGTACGTGTTCAAGGCTGACATGCATTATACACACTGAACAAAATGATAATTATACGGACCCAATCAATGTGTTGTTTGAATTGCTTATGTTTCCCAGCTGACCCTGGAGCGATGGGCACAAAATTCTCTCGCACTGTCAAATTAATGCATTGAAATGAAATAATTCTGATGAATAGAATCGTGCCAATTAGATTCTATGAATTTTGTAATACCTACATGTGATGGGTAATGGAATGAATGGAGTGCTCTATAATAATGAAATTTGTTTCATGAGCCAGTGGAATTTATTGTTCCGTAAGATATTATGAATAAACCCATGGTTTGGGTATTTAAAATATAAGTCAACATTTCAAATATATTTCAAGCTAGGATGAAGCTCAACACTTTGTGGTTTGTGATTATGATGGTGGGGCTCCGAAATGCATAAAGTATGCAAACTATTTTTCACGAAATAGCTCAGTTCAGGGTTCAGTGATTTCGGTTGGAATGTAAATAAATATTTTGTATAACGTTTTCTGCGGTGGGGAAGATGCATCCAACTGTATTTAAGCGTTTTTAAATTTATTAAGGACTAGCTAAAACGCTGAATTCGACTTCGAACACTTAAACAAACACCGATGTGTTCTTTTTATAAATATAATACTAGCCTTTAGTCTTGCTCTAAATGCAAGATAATAAATTTGTCTTGGATTTTATATAAAAGTATTTATTACTTTAGTATAAGTTGCATTAAACTTTGCTGTATAAACCCACCAGGAAAATGCTGCTTGTAAATATCAGTTGATATTCAGGTGAAAAATGCATTTGGATTAAATTGATGAAGGTAATTTCCAAGCAACAATTTGACTTCGGTAAGGTTTAAATTTGTGATTTCTGTAGGCAGCAGCTTCGAAAGAGATTCTATAATAATTTTGTTAACCGAATTAGTGCGATTTCAACGTAATTGTTTCGAAAATAAGTTCTGTAAGACCTTTGTTAAGCATTATGGTGGGTCAACAAATTTTATTTTCTCAAATCGATTTGTAATAGTGAAAATATGTTGTCTTATTAAGTCAATTGCAAACCTCTAAGATATTTTTCGTTTATCTTCAGTGTAACAGCCCGCGCATCGATCCCTAAGTTTGATTCAAACGTACAAAATATTGTGTGTATTAGTCGCTGGTCCCGCGCGTTTTACGTCACATTATAGTGCAAATAAAGTAATTGTTTTAGTATAGTTTGTGTGCAGCAAATATTTAGAACAGTTGTGAGTGGAACGCGCTTTTTTAGTCGTATTATTATATATTATTTTCTCGAAAGTAGGTAATAGATCAGTATGGAAACTAGAACGCAAAGTTATAAGTGGCCCATATTCGGGAGTGTAGGAGATATTAAGGACAATGTTCTGCCGACCTACGAAGATATCATGAAATGTTATGAATGGAATAGACTACAACTTAAAATTGCCAGAAATACTATCAAAGAACCATCCAACCTACGGTTTCACGTACAAGAGTCATTCAGCTATTAAAGGCTTATCATTTCAAGTGCAAAAATTTAATAAAATCTTTAAAATGACTAACCTCTGCTCAGAAAAATGATTTTGTAAACCAAAGCAGAGTTCTTTTCAACATTTGTTCATGTAAATGTAAACAAATTCAACTTTGTTGTTGTCCAAGAGAAAACAAGGTACCAAAAGAAGAGCAGGAGTTTTTGTTTGACCAAAGACATGAAAGGAAGATGCGGATTGGTGGAATAGACCAGATTCTTACAACTAAATTACAAAAAAAGGTGTCGCGAGCCTCTAAGACAAAAAAAATTAATTTGGATATTAACAAAAATCAAGACAATTATAATACTGAACAGCAGGAGTTGGTGTCATCTTCGAGTGATTCGGAAAGCAATATTTCTTCGCCTGATCGACTAAATTTCCCTTCCTCATCACAACCAAGGAAGAAAACCACAAAGTCTGCAAAAACTTTGCCCATGTTGTCAAAAACCTGCGACCGTTACGGTATTTCTGACAGAGCAGCCGCTGCGATTGTTTCTTCAGCATTGCACGATATCTTTGGATATTGAAGTGATCGATAAATCGAAAATACGCCGTGAAAGGAAGAAAGAACGTAGTGTGCTATATAAACAACAAATGCAGCTTCACTTACCTGCTTTGTACTTTGATGGCCGAAAAGATAAGACGCTAAATATTGTAGAGAAAGGGTTGAGAGGTACAGACAAACAGTGATTGAGGAACATATTTCGAAGATTCCCGAAACTTGGAATCGCATGCGCGGGCTGAATGTAAAAGTTAATTTAGTTTTTTATACTCATTTATTATGTTATTAGATCTAAGACAACATAATATCACTATTAGAATATGATCAAACAACTTTTATTTTTTCCCATACATTAGCGACCCACCTTATTAAGCATATACACAGGTTTTATCGAATAAAAACTATCGACTTATTCGATAGTTGCTCAAAATTCCTTTATTCGATAGTAGCTGGAAAAATAGTAATGAACGAAAAGTTATTCAACTACTTCTTTTTCACTTGATAGTAGGTTTGAATGAATGATTTCATTCTTTCAACTTTTCGTCCGTTCAACTTACTATTTTCATTTGATAGTGGGTGTGCTTGCTTGAACGATTTACTTTTTCCTGTCAATATGTAGCTTCTTATAGCAATAGCCAATGGGTATAGAATAATTATAAGAAGTGCGTATTATAAAAATATACCTATTATTGTATTGCACTTTGTTTGAATTCTTCAGATGTTGTTTTATTATTCGATAGTTGTGTGATTATTTTGTTTTGTGTGCTTAGTAGTTATATCCTAACTTTTAACGCGATTGTTCTTGATTTGATTTTTAATTGAAGTGTTTATTCTTTGATGAATTACATTTGAAATTTACTTTAAGGGGATGCCTGATTTTTGTGTAAACTTTTCTATTTCCAGTTTTCATTCTGTATGTTTCTCAAAATAAATGAATTCAAATAAATAGTATAAGATAATATTAAAAATACTACCAATAATATATTATGTACCTATTATGCAATTTTAGATATTGCAACGAAAATTCGAATTTCCCATTAGTTCTAATTCCAACGATATTCATCAAATGTGTGTATGTTTTACTTTCTGTTTCTGTTTCTTTTTTAAAAAAAACTTATTTTTTTTTTATTAACTTAATGTAGATATTTTATCTATTACTTTAACTTTAAAATAAAAATTTTCTGCTTTTCTGAATAAAAACTACCATTTGCTTTGAGTAAAAGTTTTTATCAAAGCAAAAGCCCTTACCAATTTCTTTGAATCGGTATGAATAGAGCCCTACTTTGCTAAAGTAAGTCCGAAAATTCGAACATAGCATTTACTTCGATGTACTTATATTTGCTTTGCAGTTTTTGTCAAATCTGAACAGTAAATTTTGAATTTCCCTTGAGTGTCTAACGACTTTTGTAGAAAGTGGAACAAAAGTAATGTAATTGAAAACATAAAATCCTGCAATATTAGTGCAATCTGTAGCTCCAATTGCACCTGGAAACATGATCTCTGTGTGCCAAATAGCTTGTTCATCTTTCATTTCTTCTTCAGGTGCTTGGAATTGTATCCGGTCACAGCTTGGTGGAAGTATTTATTGTCACACTAGCGAATAAGTTAAATGTTTATTGGCAAAATATGCCAAATAGTCAACGAAAAAATTGCTTCTTTGTTCACGAACGTCAAAGTTATATAATTTGTTGGTTTTCCTTAACAAAAAAAATTTAACAGACCTATTTATAAACCAAACATCAAAAATTTACAATGCTTGTGTTGTGATCAATTATCTACAATTAATAATATTTAAATCTATGTAATTTGCCCATTTAGACCAATTGTTTTTTGTTTATATTATGATATTATCAGCTGTTGTCAGTTGTCAAATTAATGTAAAATGTCAAGAATTTATGTAGTTTTTCCTTTGTAATATCGACATTATCACTTCAACAGTCAATTAGATCAGACCTTATTATAACGTAAACCAATTATCAGTCTTTTATTTCATCATTTAACATTTGGTCCTTCGAGCCGGATTTATAAATTTTCATAAACCAGTTTTTTCATTGATTGTGCCTAAAAACTTACCAACATTCAAAGAATTTTCGATCTTTTTGGAAACCCGTTTTCGTTCTTTGGAAGTTGTATGTCAACAGAAGGTCAACTCAAGGACATCTTTCCAAAATTATCAAAATAAAATGAAGAAGGTCATGCATGTCAATTCTACTCACAAGGAAATGCTCAATTGTTCTGTTTGTCATAAGGGACAACATTCGCTTCGCTCCTGCTATGTTTTCTTGAAGTTGGATGTGAATGCAAGAGTTAATATGGTTAAACGGCTTGGTGTTTGCGAAAATTGTTTGGCTTACAACCATAAATCTCAACAATGCCCAAGTCAAAATAGATGCTACCACTGCAAACAAAAACATCATTCACTCTTGCATTACTCCAATAATCAAGGTACTACTTCACACAATCAACACAAGCCTAATCGCATACAACAAACAGATACACATTCCGCTTCCACTCAATCATACCCAAACTACTCTACTCACCAGTCTAGTGCACCCAGTTCCTTCAGTCAGTCATACCAAGTCTCAACCCAAGTGAATCCATCCGCGCCAGCTCTTAATCCATCACATGACCAGGCTAGTACGAGTTCGTCTGCTCGTAATTATCACGTTTCAGGCCACAGTAACACACAAATATTACTAGCGACAGCCATTGTGATGATTCAATCTTCTACCGGAGAATTCTTTAAGTTCAGGGCGTTGATAGATCCAGGGTCAGAGGCAACATTTATCACCGAAGCAGCTGCGCAAAAACTAAGGCTAAGAAAATGTCGCACATTTACAGAAGTGACAGGGTTAGGCAACTCAAAGAATGGATCTTGTCACAGTTACGTGTACTTGACTTTAAAATCAACACAAACCGATTTCGTCACTGAAGTAAAGGCGCTTATTTTCAAAACCTTGACAGGTCTGTTACCCATCAAGGAAGTGATCCCAAGCAAATGGAGTCACATTCAAGGTTTAAAATTAGCTGATCCTTCGTTTTACAAGCCCGGCCACGTTGACTTGCTCTTAGGCAACGACATCTTTTGCGACGTAGTTTTGCCTGAAATAGTTAGGGGAATTGAGTCTGTAGCTCCCATTGCTCAAAACACTCACCTCGGATGGATTGTTTTAGGTAGAGCCTCAACTGAAACAGTTCGTGTTCATCTTCAGACCTTTGATGTGGAGACGCAGATCCGAAAATTCTGGGAAGTAGAGGAGCTCCCATTTAAGGAATCCGACACAACAGAAAACGAGGAGTGTGAACAACATTTTCAATCACACACTAGGCGTCTGCCAGGAGGACGTTTTGAGGTTTCCCTACCATATAAGGACAATATTCACCCAGCGCTAGGAGCAAGTCAGCAAGGAGCCTTACAACGATTTCACCAACTGGAAAGAAGATTTGCAAACAACCCAACGCTACACACACAATATAAGAATTGTATGGCAGAATACTTACAGCTGGATCAGATGAGTGAAGTAGATGTCAGTCGAGATGAAGTTCTTAAATCACCATTCCATTATGTTGTGCCACATCATGCTGTATTTAAGGAGTCCAGTACAACAACCAAGCTGCGGGTGGTTTTTGATGCTGCCTTTAAAACCACAGACGGAACTTCCTTAAACGAACATCTTATGGTTGGACCTAAAACGCAAGCAGATATAATGGACATCATCTTAAAATGGAGGAGGTACAAGATTACCTTAACGGCTGACATCGAAAAAATGTATCGGCAAATCAAGATCAGTCAAGCAGATTCGTATTATCAGCTAATTTTCTGGCGGGAGAGCAAGATGGATCCCATAAGGATGTATCGGTTGAAGACTGTGACTTTCGGAACGGCTTCTGCTCCGTATTTGGCAACTCGCACGCTGAAAAAGTTGGCTGATGATGAAAAGGTTATTTATCCATCTGCAGCGCAGATGATACGCGAGGATATGTATGTCGACGTCTTGGTCAGTGGAGCAGACACAATAGCAGAGGCCAAACAGAAGCTTAGTGAAATTGTCAATCTACTCTCATCAGCTGGATTTAATTTACGCAAGTGGGGAAGTAATTGCGAAGATGTTCTACGAATGGTCAACCCCCAAGACCGCGAAAAGGATTTTGTGCTGCCGTTTGAATCTTCCAAATACATCAAAACATTAGGCATCAAATGGCTTCCATCTATCGATTCTTTCTCATTTCAGTGGGTTGATTCTGAGTCTTCTGACGTCACAAAACGTACTATCCTTTCAACGATTGCCAAAATCTTTGATCCACTAGGTTGGATATCTCCTTGCGTGATTTCAGCAAAAATCTTCATGCAAAAACTATGGTTGAAGGGTTTGACATGGGATACACCAGTTCCAGTTCAGCTCCAGGAGGAATGGCTAGCGCTGCGATCACAACTACCATCACTGGAAAAAATCAACATACCACGATGTATCTTAACTGAAAAGGGAAACAAGGCATTACAGTTGCATGGGTTTAGTGATGCGTCTATGAAGGCTTACGGGGCTGCAGTGTACCTTAGGGTTTTGGATAGTCAAAACATTATTCACACGCATCTTATTATGTCTAAGACTAGGGTCGCACCCCTGAACACTGTTTCACTTCCTCGGCTTGAGCTTTGCGGCGCTGTTATGCTTGCCCGACTTTTGAATTATGTTGTTAAGGTTTTGCATTTAGGAGATATCGAAGAATTCGCGTGGACTGATTCTACTATAACGCTGTGCTGGATAACTGCACCACCATCGAAATGGAAAACCTTTATTAGCAATAGAGTCGCGGAGATTCAGAGGTTAACCAACGTCAATATTTGGAGACACGTTCCCACACAACACAATCCAGCAGATTTAGCTTCTCGAGGAGCAACACCGTCGAACTTGCTGAATAACAATCTTTGGTGGAAGGGACCGGAATACCTACAAACGCGTTGGATATTTGCTATTCCAAATCAACCATCTGCATTGGAAACAGAAGAAGAGGTACGAGCTGTTAGAACACATACACTTTGCACAACTGAAAATAAGAACGAGCTATTGAAACAAATCTACAAGCATTCAGATCTACAGAAATTGATTCGAATCGTTTCATACTGTCGCCGAATTGCATTAATGTGTCTCAAAAAGATTTGTCGAAAACAACTCGTATTACCACTTTCTCCATCAGATTTACAGGCTTCAACTCTGATTTGCATTAGGCTCGCTCAGAGCGAAATGTTTGCGAAGGAAATTGCGGATCTAACTAAACAACCATCTCTCACAAAACATTTTGGGTCCCTAAATCCATTCATTGACCAAAAAGGCATTTTAAGAGTTGGAGGTAGGTTGCAGAATGCGAATCTTCAGTACGACCAACAACACCCGATCATCCTCAAGCCAGACCACCATCTTACAGAACTGCTTATTCGAGATGCTCATGATAAGACCTTCCACGGAGGAGTCCAGCAAATGCTTGCATTTCTACGTATGAAATACTGGATTTTCAACATCAAGCGAAGCATAAAGAAGCACATTCATCACTGTATCATCTGTTACCGGTACAAGGCGAGGCCAATGGAACAGTTGATGGGCAGTTTACCGGCACCTCGAGTAAGAATTTCGAGACCATTTACGCATACCGGAGTGGATTACGCTGGACCGATTGAGGTAAAGGCCTGGAAGGGACGCGGAGGAAAAATATTTAAGGGATACTTCGCGATATTTATATGCTTGGCGACAAAGGCCATTCACCTTGAAGCAGTTAGTGATATGACTACCAAGGCATTTTTAGCAGCTTTCCGGAGATTCACCGCACGTCGAGGAGTTTGTTCGGAGATCTACAGCGACTGCGGAAAAAACTTTGTGGGAGCAAACACTGAATTGCAGAAGATGCTCAAGGCCGCAAACATCGATTGGACTGAGATAGCAAAAACTACAGCAATCATCGGAACAAAATGGAATTTTATTCCTCCTGCTTCTCCCCACTTTGGAGGACTATGGGAAGCAGGAGTGAAATCCGTCAAATTTCATTTGAAAAGGATCGTCAACAACGAAATTTTGACATTTGAGGAGCTCAGCACCCTTCTAGCTCAGATAGAAGCGTGTCTTAACTCGAGACCTCTATGTCCGCTCACAGACAACTTTGATGATTTTTCTGCACTAACACCATCGCATTTTTTAATAGGCTCTTCAGCTCAGCTCATCCCACAAGCAGATCAATCCTTAGACAACGCATCGCATATAGATAGATGGAAGAGAATTCAAGCAGCAGTTCATATTTTTTGGAAGCAGTGGAGCGGAGAATATTTGGCTCGACTGCAACAGAGACCGAAGTGGTTAAAAATTGAGTCACAACCCAAAATTGGTGACCTTGTCTTACTCAAAGATGAACGTTTACCACCCTCGAAATGGATACTCGGCCGTATCACTGTATTGTATCCAGGAACGGACAACCTAATACGCGTCGTTAAACTAAGAACACAAACAGGAGAATTTAAGAGACCCATTACTAAAATATGTCGCTTACCATCTAACACAAGCACCTCAGAACACTCAACTATCTAACAACAACCTAAAATCTAGCACTCATTCAACAAAACATGCACAAAAATCATTTTAAAGAACGACACTGCACTCACAACAAAATGTAAAAATCACTTTAAGCATTCAATCATATTACATTCATTACCAAAACTCGCATTATACACATCAAAACATATAATCAACGATATCATATCACAAGCTCACTTAAGCACTCAATGGATATCGATCTAAAACACTCACTTGGCATCATACTCAACACTTTAATAGGATGTCACATTTATTCAAACGCATTCAACACTGCAATCAAAATCATATATGTTTATATTCTACTATACATTTAAGCAAATCACACTCGCACTCATTACTCACATGAACATTCAACATTTAATTCAACATTTACCTAATCTTACGATTCAACAAACTCAACAAAAAAAAAAAAAACATTAATTACAAATATCGAAACACCCTGTACAAATCATCAAGCACAACACTTATTTACCAAATAACATCTACCCAGCAACATCTAATTATAAATATAATTATAAAAATAATAATAATAACACTACCATAATACAGTCCGCTAACAAAACATCCCAAACAAACTACTCACGGCAAAATGCAAATTGCATATACAACACAATGCACAATCACCAAATCCCCCCTCTACCCGCACACCGAGCCAAACACCGCACTACACCTAGCAGCAAGCAACCAGTCAACAAGAAAAAGAAACAACAAAGAGGAAAATCTCATTGATGAATGGGCACACACACAAACTAATGTAATCAAAGGGGATTACCTTTCGCGAACTTAAAAACACAAAATTTACATATAAAAACGTTTATAAATGATAAAAACTCACTTGAATCCATCTATGCACATGCGAAACACTGATTTTAATAACTAAAACCGACTTTACACGCAATTAAATTAAAAATAAAAATTCTAGATTTGCAACCGACCGACGCGACGATATTGCAAATTTACTACGTCCAACGACTACTCGAGTTACAGCAAGTGCAAGAGGCTTGCACTTTTGTCAGCGATTGTGTGTTATTGGAAGGAAGGAGATAAACATGTTATTTGTTGTTTTCATTGATCTAGTCTCCGTGTTCAGTTGTTGTCATTTACATGTTTCATTTTCCCGTATTATAATGTTCTCTCTATTTACATGTGAGTTGGAGCAAACAAACGAATTTACAAGATGACAATGTGCTGAAGATAATTATCAGGATTGGCAAAGAGGCGAACAACGTAACGTGACGGCTGCAGAGGAAGATAATTGCGAACATATCGTTCACAGGCGGGGAGAATGTTGTGATCAATTATCTACAATTAATAATATTTAAATCTATGTAACTTGCCCATTTAGACCAATTGTTTTTTGTTTATATTATGATATTATCAGCTGTTGTCAGTTGTCAAATTAATGTAAAATGTCAAGAATTTATGTAGTTTTTCCTTTGTAATATCGACATTATCACTTCAACAGTCAATTAGATCAGACCTTATTATAACGTAAACCAATTATCAGTCTTTTATTTCATCATTTAACAGCTTGGATTGTTTTATGTAAAAATTTGAGCACAAATAATTTAGCAAGACGTTTGAGGGCCATTTGCTGATACACATAGCGAATTAAGTGTCACATAAACTCTTATGTGATAGTTTATGCCATAAAAAAAGTAGCCTATAAGTATTTAAGTAGAACTTAAATCGTTAAGAGTCGTATGAGCATTGAGCAAACGGCCCTGAGTCATATACAAGACTTTGATTTTCGTAGTAAGCAGGGAGTCAGTTTACTTTTATATTTCAACTCCGTGACTAGTTAGAAATTTATAAGGCCTAAATTTAAGTACCTACATTGAAGTAGGTACATTAAAAGATATACATCCAGAGTTCGCATGTCATTCTGGCGTTTGAGCACCGATTTAAAAATTGTCAGCGTTAATTTTGACCACTTGGGCACCAAAACTTTCATTTTTTTTAAACAACAACAACAATTTCGCAGTCATATCGGTGCCTAAAAGGTTAAACATCTAATGTCAGTTTTGTATTTATAGAAGAGCAATTTTAAACTATAAACCATGCTCTAAAAAAAAATATCGGTTGAACAAAGAAAATTCTTTCGGAAAAATATAGCAACTTTATTTGAGAATAATCAAAACTATTATTTTTAATAGATTGGAGACTTTGGTCAACAAATTTATGCTATTTAACTTAAGTCGATTTACCCAATCAAAGATAAGCACATTTTGCATTTTAAGATACTTTTCAAATTCAATAACTAATTGTTTTGAAAACATAACTCGACCTAAGAACAACGAAGCCGTCACTTTTCTCGGGGTAAAAAAAAACGCTATTTTTTAAATAATAAACATAAGCTCTTTTACCTTATACAAGGCACTACAGTTGATGGCTTAAGCTATTTAACAAACAGTTTGTATAACTTCCTCATTATTTGATTTTTTTCCACCTGGTTTGAAATAGAGTCAGGAGAAAACAGTTCAAATAACGTTAAACAGCTAAGACAACTTAAGTTGACTTCGGCACAGATATGGTAATTGCACATTAAAATAAAAATAAATACTTCAATAAAACTCAAAAAAATAATAGGTAGGTACATACATTTAAATTGTTTTAAATTAGCGAAAAGGCAAACAGAAGTATGAAATGATGGCTGCATTCAAAGAAAGAGAAAAAAAGGCGTTGTGCAGCGAAAGCCTTAAAAAAAACACTAAATTAACGCCCAAGCACTAAATCTATTTTTTCGGCAATAAAATGAAATTTTGGGTACTTAAATTAACGCTGAAAGCACTGACTTTGTAACGTTGTACGGCTAATGATTCTAGGAATCTAGCAGGGTAGGCACAATAGGCCGCAATGCCAGAGCCCCCTTGAAGGCTCTCCCGCTCTGCAATCGAATCTAATCATATCTAACGCTGTATCCATCTATGGTAAACTTTTAAGCAACAAAACTCTTACACACGGAACAAATTTTAAGATCAAATGAAGAAAAATGAGCGCAGAATCACGAAAAGTTTGTCTATTTTGAGAGCTTAGCTCAGGATTTACTAATTCACGACTTTTTATTCGCAATTCTATAAATTGCACGAAGTGAAGATATTGACTCTCAAAAGTCGCGAATCGCTACTTTTTATTGTCAATGATGCGATCAAATGAGGAATACATATTGCAATAACCAATCGCAATTTGACACAAATAGTTATTAATTTGCTATTACTATGGATTGTGAATTGCAAAATTAATTCGTAAAAAAAGGATTTCATTGGTGAAATGGACGAAATGAATGTTGATGTTTTCGTCGTCAGAAGACGAATTTGTCGAAGGGCTGATGAAACAGCAGCTGATGGTAAATCAACGTCGAATGTGCAAGCGGGCTTGCGTCGACGATTACGATGTGGTATATTTTCGGAAATATTTCTTGCTGAAAAAATGGGGGCTACATTCGATGATTCGATAGAAATTTCGGCATAATTAATGCATTTTAAAATATAACTGGGCCCAAAACAAATGAAATAAATTTCCAAGTGACAAACAACAAAACAAAAAGTCATTATTTGTGAAATTTGATATTACGTGGGTTAAAACGGTTTAAAGTGTTTTAAATCCGCATTTGAATCCATTTTTAATCCAGTGGGTTTAATGCGTGTTTTTCAGTGAATAATATGGACATAGGTTTAAATTATCGGGTTTAAAAATTGTGGATTAATGATCGGGTGTAAAATTAACTTAAACCTGAGTTACACCCGGAGTGAATAATATGGCCGTTAGTCTTGAATTGCAACTCAAAAGTATTGATTTGCGAACAAAAGGGGTAGATTTACCACTTCAGTATTTGCAATTTACGAATTCGTAATGGTAAATTGAATTTTTTTTTTCCAATTTGCGTTTCATATTTTGCAATTTACGATTCTTGAGTAGTGATTTGAGGCATCACCGTATTAAATTGAAATTGTTTTATCGTGAAATTAGAAAACTTTATTCTCAATTTACAACTTGTATCTTATGATTTACAAATCAAAATTCGTAGTTTAATTATTTAGGTTATTTTCGAATACATATTTAAAGTCACATTTTATAATTTGTTTCCTCCTGATATCCATGAAAAGCATACGGCGCCATATCGTCCGGAGACAACGGGATTTGTCTGGGGTGGTTTTTCGGTCTGTTGTGAAATTTAAAATACAAACAAATTATTTAGAATAACTTGCCATTGATACGAACCTTTACAATCGTTTTCGATTACATATTTTTACATATTTTAGAATCCATTCCAATTTAAACTTCTTTCTAATAGCCCTACTTCATTTTTTTTTGTATTATTCAATATATACTTACAAGATATATTCCAAAATTCTTTACAATTTGTTGGTTAGTACACTTACAATCACTACGAATGAGTTATTCTTATAAATAACTTTGACCCGACAAGAACTGCTTTAAGCAAAGATTGAATACCGACTGTCTGACTCTAATGAAGCCAATGCGCATGGTTGGAGCTGTCCATGCAGAAAATGGAAATGGATTTCTTTACATGGACCATGGTCATGCTATGACGTTTCGCTTTTGTTGGCTGCCTGTGCGCACAAAAATTTCTCACATCGGGTAGTTAATTCCATGGAAGTTACAAAAAAATATTTTGTTATTCACGATTTCCCTACGTCATTTTACGTTTTCAATTTACATGTGTTAAATTATTATAAGATTTCATTGATTCATCACTCAGTGTTTGTACATCAGCAAATACTTTTTCCAATTTGCGATTGCGAAGTAGTGCTTGAGAAATTGACCCATTGAAGTGTTAAATTGCGCCAAACAATATCGCAAATCACTACAAACAAAAGAAGCTCAAATTAATACTTCTAATCGCAAAATTCAACAAGCAGAATTTTGTATTCTACGCCGTTTTCAATGTCGAATTACGAATTATTATATCAATCCAAGAAAAAATCGTTGTAATTTGCGACAAAGATATAATTCGTGAAGTGCAACTCAAAATTTTGCAATTGGTGATTTTCAATTCTTTCCGTGCAGTTAATCATTTTCGGGGCTCAATTCAACGAGGAGATGAAGGCATCATGAGAAGTTAGCAGATATTCTAAGATATTGGATTAAAATCGCGTTCGAATGATGTAGAAATATACGACAAACACTCAACGATATATGGAACTAAGAAGAAGAAGTTGGGCAAGAAGTTTGAAAGTCTTCGGAAAGCGCTGCAAGAATCCATCAACCACCCTGTACTGTCTCTGTCTTGTCTGTCGAGACCATATACTGTTGTACGTCTAACAGAGAGATTCACAACAAAACCCTTTTGAGGGTAAGCCGTGCCACCATTGCATCGTTGTTCTCATTCCCAAAATGTTAATACATTTTTTGGTCGCATTATCTTTTGATCTAGACGAGGATTTTCAATAGCCACAACCTCATCATGAGCTCTATTCTTTCGGTGACACTATAACGCCATCAGACTGCATCTTTGTACCATACCATCCCGCATTCATTTGCACACTCCGAAACACTTTGCAATCTATAATCTAATTTAATTTAAAACTATTCCCACTCGCCGCTGCGCTCCATTATGTCTCACAGGAGCCCGCTAAGTGCTTGTGAAACGGCTAAATTGGCACATAACCCCGGCATGGGTATCCATACCAAACCACCTCTTTTCATTAAGAGTTCCCAGTTTCATTCGCAGACACAGAAGCGAACAAAGAACAAAAACCATCAACAAGGCGGTGGAAAAAAAACCGTTAACGTAGCCAATTAGCCATTTGCTGTCGACATCATATAACTGTGCACTCTTGACTTCTCACCACACTAACCCGCAATCAGCAGCGTATGTGTGGTGGGGCTGTTTAATTTTTCAAAATATAATGAGCGCATTATACGAACAAAAAACATAGCACAGGACACCCAGTGAGAAAGCGCTTGAACAGACATTCAAACATGCAAGCGTCTGACCTTTTCCCATCATCATCATCCACTTATCCGCATCCTGGATGGAAAGCCGCAAACGTTGTTATGCAAACTAAAAGTGCTTATGGCCACTAGTTAAAAGGGCGGGCGTTGTATGTTGGTCCTGGAAAAAGGATTACACAGGTAAAGCTTTCTAAATACACATTTTGTTGTTGCTTGCCTGTTTTGTCTGGTTAAAGTTAATCGCTCAACTCCTTCTTACAGGTGGACGAGTTTAAATTTTTATTTTTATTTTCCCCTAAACAGAAAGGTTTGTTTTTTCACTGGTCCTTTTGGGATAGCATTTTTGCTCAAATTATTCACAAAGTTGTTAATCACAATTGAAACGACGCCAAGAAAAGTTGTCTTTTATCCTTGTCAACTAATCTGCTCATGTTTCTCCTTATTGTTTTGTGGGAAGCAATCTAGAGAGAAAAAGTAACAAAAAAAAAAGCAAAAAAGCGAAAAACATGCAGAAACAGAAAGCCGAACTTTTCGGATGTCGAAATAGAAAATTACCCACAAAAATGTCACAGGATACAAATGGAAGCAATTTGAATGGAACGCGACCGCATCGGAAGAGTGGGGCTCTGGCTTGACATGTTTTCCCTTTGGTGTCAACGGGCTTCCACTCTTAGTTTACGTTTCTGTTTTTTTTTTTCGGGGGAAAAGTGATTTATTTAGTTCTCCATTCACCTATAAGGAACGTGGTTTTGTGGAAATGAATTCTCAGTTGCTTTTGTTTTTTGTTCTCTTTTTCCTTTTTCTAGACAGATGAGGAACGGTCTCTCAGTGGGAAATTTTAGTCAATTGCTGTGCCTTGTTCGGGGGTTTCATTTTTTTGTGCCGTGTTAATCTGGTGGACCCTAGTCAGAAATCATTGTTTGAAATTAAATTCGTTTCCGTTTGGATTGGGGGACGATGTCAGAAGCTGATGGATTTCCACTGAGTGAGTTATTATTTCGTGGTTGTGGAATGACAAGCAGACTTTCGCATAGAATGGAGGTCATTCGCAAACGGAATTTCGTTTTCAAAACAATGGATGTGTTGGGGAAGTTTGGCGGCTTTTTGGTAGACCTGTTCAAGCAAAGCGAACGGACATGGACTGTAATTTGACATCTTGATTCATCGGCCGGAAGTTAGATTCTTTGCGAAGAGCAAGAGGATTTAAAAGCGCCCTTAGTATTAGCTTAACAATATAAGAGTACTTTAGTCATGAAGTATCCATTGTACACAAAGCTTTCGTCTTTACTATACGAATTTTCACTTAACTCAAAGTGTAGCTCTTTTCTAGGCTATAAGGTGTGGAGTGTTACTGCAGGCAATTTACTCCCTCTCACCAGTGTGGAGTGATACTGCAGGCAATTTACTCCCTCTCACCAGTTGTACTGATTGAGAGATGGGACTTCTCCTTATTAACCGTTCAAAAGTGGAGATCTAAGCTGATATCTTACCCTTTAGCTTTGACATACCTTGGAAGTTCGTTCGTTTTCTGTCATAAAAGTATCGCGGATAAAAGTAAATTTGTGGTGTAGGTGTTTCACAAAATACTGCCGGAAAATCTTGAAAAATAGTAGCAAAGCCTGATAGAGCTGTCTATTTCATAATTGCCACAAAAAAAACCCTAAATGTGTAATAAAACTTTCGCCATTATGTTAACAAACTAAGAATACCCCCATTGTAGCACTTCGAAGAACATTCATCATTTCCTGAGTGGAAAATTAACATTTTCTAACCATTTACGTAAATCGTTATAACGTTCGTGTTTCGGTATTATGCTAGAGTCTAAAAATAGAATTATGTTTCCTTGAAACGCACCGGCCAACAGTTGAAAGTGTGAATCAGCATAAATTATGAAGAGAAGACTACCTACTCGTGGCATACACTGGCCTGTAATTACCGAGTAGAACAATTAAATTTGACACCTTTTTGGCTAGCATTGGAATGCGTAGTGGGAATTAGAATTATGTTTATTTAGGTACTCATAATTTAAAATGATGAGGGGGGGGGCTTAGTGAAACTGGCAGGCAGTACACAACAATAAAACTACGTTATAAAAAAATAAAAGAAAATACTAGCATTCAAAATAAAGGCTAAAAGCAATACAATGATGAAATAGCTCATCTGAGAGCCTTTTTTTTGCCTGTATCGGTCAATAGTTCACTGCGCCTATGTTCACTCTCTCAAGCATCTTCGGTATCCATGTTAAATATAAATGTATAGAATGTTTTGTAGCAGCGATTGATCTTTACCTAGTCGGAAGGATTTGGTTTCATCGCATATATTTTGGTCTAATATAGGTAGGTACTTAATACCAGAGAGGTGTACTTTAAGTTAAAAAAGGAGAAGTCCAAATAAATTACTTATTTAAATTGGCATAGTTTGAACCACTTATATAAAAAGACGTTTCCGTTGTGTTGTTGTGTCCCCTGTCTTATCCTATGCTGTATTCAAACAAAAACTTGAATGCTTGCAAACAAAAACTTGAATGCTTGCAAACAAAAACTTGAATGCTTGACCACCCTAAGAGGTGGCTATTGGATAGGTATATCTTTTTGGAATCAGGATTTCGTATTCTATTTTAAATATGCGATTATATTAGTATCTATTTTAAAACATAACGCATTTTTGCAATGCAATTTAAACTGCTACCAAGTGGTCATATTTGGAATGTAGTGCATCACGACAACATGCCCAACGTAACATACGTTTACACGTTTACTCAAGTCCCACAAGATTGATTTTTTATTCGGGAATGCCAAGAAATGCATAAAAAGTAGGTATTCCAAATACGCAAATGCGAAAAGGCTGTAGAAGTTCAAAATTTATACAAACCATGCATAATATTAAAACTTGCGTGTATTTTTGGTTAACGTTCGTGACCTAAATCATTTCAAACAGCTAATAAATGGATTGTTAACAACAATATAATAAAATGATTACTACTATTCTTCCTCTAGTTATTATTCAATTGGTTTGTTGAAAAAATATTAGTTTTTGAGACATAATAAATAAGAAAGAATACAATACATTATTCAATAGCATTCATTTATTTATAGAGTTAGGCCTCAGTTATAGTCATACGTAAAATGCAACCGAATAAAAAAAGTTAATTTAAATAAAAAACTAAAAAAACCGACTGAATATAAAAAAGAGAATTAAAAAGATATTGTTTTTTTAAATAATCCGCCCTGATGGCTGACATTGCGACCTGAAAGATCTATTGTATCAAGATGTTATTCTAAGAGACGTGTGACCTCCCTCCCAATAAGTCCTCAGTAGCAGAGTTCATTAGATCTGCTGGTGTACGAGTCTCTCTATTAAAGACACGTTTTCTTAACCAATGAAAAGCCGGGCATTCATAAAAGATGTGTTCAGAGGATTCGACATCCTCCAGATAGAATCTACATTCTGTATCCGGACAGAGGTTCACTTTGTTGAGGTGGTATCTTAAGCCATAGTGGCCTGTGAGGAAGCCGTCTAGCTTTCTTATGTTATCCTTACTGAGTCTAAGGATTTTCTTGTAGGAGTAGGGCTTGATTAATCGTTTGGATTGTCTTAGACCAGGGACATTTTCCCAGTGCTTAAGACGAAGTTGCTTTTCCCATTCATTAATTAGTCTTAGCGCAGTAGCCCAATTGACTCTGCAGTAAGGTTCAGGTTCATATAGAACAGTTTCGGACCCCGCCCTAGCAAGTTTGTCAGCAAGTTCGTTGCCCGCAATACCTTGATGATTAGGTATCCAGCCAAGTTTGACCTTGTTGTGTTTGGATAGGGTTTGCAGGGCTTCGTGACAGCTCTTAACTGTATAGGAGAATCCATTGTATTGGACGCTAAAGCTTGTAAAGCTGCCTGATTGTCTGAGAAAATTTGTCTGATGGCGCCGTTAATTCCTTTACCGGAAATTGTAATAGCGCAAGTTTCTATTGCGTGGATTTCTGCTTGAAAACCCGTGGGACACATTCCCATGGATAATGAGATTTTGGTGTTGGGTCCAAGGACACCTGCTCCAACTTCGGAAACCATTTTTGATCCGTCGGTGTACCAAACTAAACTTTTATTGTCCAGTGTCGGAACCCCATTGGACCAACTAGAACGTTCTAGTAATTCTACTTCAAATAATTTCCAAAAACTATACTCCCTAACCATAATGTACGGAGCAGAATATACCCAAGTTTGGGGATTAGGTTAAGTATTTTCAGATGTCCCACATGTTCATCTGATCTAAACTTATATTCGAGCTGCAGTTTAATGGTGCATCTAGCAGCCGTCTTCATAATGAAAATTGCAGGGGTGAGAGCCCAATAATGGCCTCAAGTGCTGTTGTTGGGCAAGTGCGCATTGCACCTGTAATGCCGAGACAGGCAATCCATTGAAGCTTCTGAAGCTTGTTTGCCGTGGTTCGTTCAAGTACTTTTGGCCACCAGACGATTGCCGCGTACGATATAACGGGTCTTACCATCATTGTGTATAACCAGTGTTTCATTCTGGGATTAAGACCCCAAGTTCTGCCGTACATACTCCTACAGGCCCACATGGCTTTAGTGGCACGCTCTGTGGTAGACTTGATGTGTAAATTCCAGTTCAGTTTCTTATCAAGGATAATTCCGAGATATTTAACTTCGCTGGAGTAGTTTAACGTTTATTGTTACATCCGAGCTGGGATTCGAAAAAATAAAACGCTATTCTGTTGATGTTTATAGTTCATTTATAATTTAAACTTAATCTAATCTTTATCGTAAACTTAAGACTCAATAAAAACGGAAATCTAAAATATTGTTGCAATTGTGAATTATCTTAAAGTTCATTTCAATGTAAAAGCTATTAATGTAAGCTAAATTTCCCTTTAAAATTTCCCATCCTACACGCGAGAAAAATGTAAATGAAATTTGGAAAATGGTTGTTCGGGTTTGCTTTTTGGATTGGACCACAGCCGAATAAAGATCTCAAAACCAGTCGTTGCTAATTCATTCATTTCGTTGAAGTCGCAAAAACCATTGTGGACAGTTGAACTTTTCTAGGATTATTCCAATAATTCACTTCAAAACAATATTTCTTTAAAGAATTCGAATCCAAATCAATTACTTAATTCACTGAATGCTTCACACTTCTTTATCTTTGCAATCGATTACTGTTTCGAACTTTACCAATCACTGTTTAAAAGTCAACTGTCCCTCCTTGTTCTCAAATTTACACTTTTATATCCGCTCCGCCATCTATCGGGAAATTTTTAGTGAATTCATATTCGTTCCGAACAAACTCGATGGTTCTAGAATTGGCTCATATAACTCTCCACTTATTTGACAGATTGGAGTCTCCAATTGAAAGTGGGCCTTGTTTGGTGACTAATTGGTTGTTTGCATTATAGGTTACACGCAGCGATGCCAGAGCTTCGGTTTTGTCATGCCCTTAAGGCATTATTTCATTAGTTAAGGCTTTAAAGCTTGTTTTTTTTTTTTCAAAAATTAATCTTTTTTTTATTTCAAATATTTTTGCAATTGAACTAAAACTATATTTGTTTTGTTCAACACTTTGTACGTACTTCTGAAACTAAAAAGTCATGAATTTCGTGCCTATTAAGATTTTTTTCTGTGATTTATAATTTAAGTCTCTTAATTTTAGATTCATTCTTCCAGTTTACCTAAAAAAAAAATATTTTAGGCATTATTTTATTGAAAAAGTTATCTTTTTTTCTCAAGTTAGGCATTTTTTCGTCACAATTGGGTGGCACCGCTGGTTACACGCTACATTATGAACATTTAAGTACCTAACTAATTGACAACCGGAGACTACAATATACCTACCTACCTACACAGTCTGACAAATATATGAGTATTGAGTACCTATCCTCCGACTGCCAAATAGTTAGGTATACATAGGTACTTAAATTTGTCTTGTTCATATTTTTTTAACTACAGTCAGTCGTGTTTTTTGTTTTTTTTTTTTAAATTAACATTTTTTATTTTTATCTTTTTAGCCTATGACACTCCGGGGAAGAATACGAATCTAATGACACCCCACCTCACAAAAAAAAAAAACAGTTTCTTTTGTGAATGGTGTGCATTGTACTTATTTATCAGAGTTTTAGCAGTGTAGCTAGAACACTTTATTGAAATCTTTAAAAAAAATCTCTGACAGATGGAACAGTAAAGAAATAAAATAGTTCAGTGGAATATTTTTTTTTTGTGGAATTAACTGCGAATTTGATTGGAAAATGTTTTTCGTACAAAAAAATTAATAAATTATTTTTGTAGAAAATTTAAAGATCTTTTGCTTATTTGTTTTATAATAGTAATTCATAACATTTTTACGATTTATGTATGGATTTAAATAGGTCCTTTGCTACATTCCGCGATACCAATAATCAGTTTTAGTGTCCAAGCTAAATTTTTCGAACTCACAATGGGAACATTTTCCATACAAAATTGCATATTGTGAACTACAAAATTTTTAGTGTGGAGGTTAAAAATGATTATTAGTAATGCCCATTATGTTCACAACGTTAGCTATAGCCGGGTGTGTTAGGTTTCAAATGAAGTCCCTTCCTTCTTGATTAAACTATGATGAATATTGTGCGTTTTTTTTTTATAACAGGTATAACTTTTTTATTTATACGCAAGAAATTGCAATATCCTTGCCAAATGATTGGACTAGTAACACAAATCGATTTTCTGAATAATAATTGATGATGACAACGCATTGATTTTTCAGATAAAAATAATTACATCATTGTGTAACTAACTACACGTGGAAATATAAAAGCACGAACAATTCAATGACACTACAACACGTCCATGAGCTTCGAATGCCATTCCTGGGTGAATAGAATTGAAGTGACGGATCATGAACAACACGAAAAGTTGATTAAAAAAAAAACACCTGTGAACCATGAAAATAAGCTAAGAGTAAAAAATAATAATAAAATTCAACAACAACCACTTCACCAGCATTTCCCTCGCTGACACAACATATATAACTGCCAGCCACTACCCCCACCATAATCACCGCATATCGCTAAAGGACATCAACCCTCCCTAATTTGCAATTCTACCTTTTAATTTTCTACTCACACGGCACGCTTTATTACACACCGGTGCGTTGTCTTCTTTGTCCTTCGCCTTGCATTTCTCGACACAATTCTTTCATCATTCCGTCCCCGGCATGTGGGACGTATATATCCCATCAAACGCACCCGTTCCCTCTCTTCCGCACCCCAAAGACCATATCGTCGTCCAACACATCGCATATGAGACTAGCTGTCACTGAAGACATTTAATCCATTGGGGAGTACTTAGCTAAATTGGTGTCAATTTAGAAAAATATGAGCAGCATATAACAGCCAGTATACTTTGTGTTTTTGTGTTATTTTTGCTTCTTTAAGGACAACGCAAAAAAAAAATGTTTGCAAAATTTAATCCACCTCCCCTGGTGGGACACGACGAAACTTGTAAAGTGTTTCCAACGAAAGCAGAATAAATGAGGATATAAAAAAATGATTTAAGGATGCGTACACTTTTTAGCCTTGATTAGACAATAGAAAAATTACCCGAATGTTGTTTTTTTTTCTCCTTCTTCTTGTTCACGGATGAACGTGACAAAGTCAGCCGAATAACACGGGGGACTAAAAGAAAAAAAAATCGGAACGCGAAAAAAAACCATAACTTAAAGGATCTCGGCTTTCTGTTTTTGTTGGGAAATCTTGAGCTCCATTTCTCTAGGGTATACGCCATGATACATCCTACATAGAGTAAAGACGACGCGTTTTGCATGAGTAGACAAGTGGAAAGTACATTATAAATGACGGTCGAACAGATGTCAAAAGATGTCGCATGGTGTGACACAGGGAATTACAGAAAAATATGACACGTTCGTAGATTTTGGCGGGCCATGGGATTAAGGTACAGTGTCTTCGCGCGATAGTGACAATAGCGGAATAAAATCTGAGAATACTGTCACTGTTATGGTGGTAGAGCGTCATCAGAGCCAAATGGGCTGGTTCTTTATTCTTTTCAATGCCATCCAATATTAATAAGGTATTGGAAGGAGCGAATAATAAAATTATTAAAGCGGGAAGAACGTGACAAAGGAATGACAATACTGTTGTACAGACATTCGGTTAAGGAATGCAACTATAGTTAAATATTAACAATTTGATTTTTCTTTTGTTGTTTTGTTGTTTACAAATCCATTAAATTTCGGCAATCCAATTTGCTTTTATATTATATCTGCATATTTGCATAGCATTACGAGGACTAAGACTGAAAGTTCCAAGTGAAATGTTTATACTTTGTAGGCATTTTCATGAATAATTCAATAAGCCCTCGGACTTTATTGTTATATTTTTACGAAAGTTCGCTTTACCCTTTTCAATAAATAACCAACTTTAGTTTAAAGAGTTTATTCGGGTCCGTGGTTCATTGACAGTTGAACATTAACGAGGGGAGGGTAAGAACAACTTTTCGAGTGCTGATTTGGGAGAGGACAGATTTTGACGGACTTGATCTTTGGGGAATTGAGTTCATCAAGTGGGAAGATAAACACTTAATCATTTAATGATAAGTCTGCTGCTTTATGGGGAGCGATTTAAATTCATTAATTTTTAAATTTGTTTGAATGATAGCTTTGTTCGAATGTTAGGTGACATTTTGGCTGGGACTGTGCACTTAAATTGTTTATTCTAAGACATCGATGGATTTTACGATGTTAATTGGTATTTGCTATTCATGGGAAATATCTCGCGAATTCTTTTTTAACGTTATTTGATTCCGGGTTTGAGTATCGGAAGATGTAGAAGCAGAGACGAGATCCTTTGTCAAGTTTATTAACCTTTCTTTTGATGGTGCTACAGACCGGCGGCTCAACCAATAATGCCTTACCAGCCAGCTTGATCTATCCCTATAGACGCCTCAAGCTATGCACGCCGTTTTAGTTGAGGTTCCCTTCTACTCGTAGCTGGTGCAGGGAAATAAGTCCACGGGAAATAAGTCCACCGAGGGACTAGGTTCCCACCTAATGGGAAATAAAACCACTTTCGTGAAGTGGACTAAGTTCCCATGTAGGGTGGGAACTATGTCCACTTTCTGATGGGAACTTAGTACACACTCAAAAATAAGAAGGGGGAACTTACGTCCAAACTAAATTGGACAACAAACTCACGATCTTTTATTGGAGTAACTCCGACAAAGCGTAATAACGCCAACAAAATTTGAATAATAAGACCAACCTTGCACCCACCCCGTAATCCAACAGTAAATCCAAGCAGGGGGGTTGCAGGGGGGCAGCATGCCCCCCCATACAGATTTCATAGTTTGAGAGCGCAATAACACCAACTTGACGTTAAAAGGGAAATAAAACCACTCTGAGTTTTCGGAATTTATTTCCCACCTTATATGGGAACTAAGTCCACTTCACGAAAATGGTTTTATTTCCCCCTTGGTGGGTACTAAGTCCCTCAGTGGACTTATTTCCCGTGGACTTATTTCCCTGCACCTCGTAGCTCAGCACGTGAACTGAGGTAAAGTCGCCCTCTAACGTGTTGTCCTTCTGGAGTAGGGTTTTGTTAATAATTTTATTTAATCAACAGTATTTGTAAATCGATGCCTCTTAACAAACAAAATGTAGATTTGTTGTGTATAAGAGCCGCAAAAGGCATCTTTCTTTAGAACTATCATGAGATATTTTTCGAGATAGTATGCGCTTATATAAATGTGTCTTCGGGGTGAATGAAATAACTCCGAATTTCCTTGTTCGGTCTTTGCTAAAGTGAAATAAAGCCAAGTCCGCCTTATTTCGCTTTAAAATTATGTATAAACTAGCTGACCCGGCGAACTTCGTACCGCCTAAAATTAATTTTGTTATAAACATTTTTTGATAAAGTGGAATCTCCCTATTGAACGAATGAAACTCCCTTGGAATTAAATAAAGTTCAATGCATAGAAAGGACTTCATAGGTTTCCTCCGGGTCGGCTTCATGATCGTTTGTTTTTCGTGCTACTGATTGAATTGAGTTGGTCCTGTCAGATTTTCTCAATTAACCAAATCAACCAAGGCAGAATGTGGGCAATCGGCAATCCTCGCACACGCCATTCGACCGAGTACATCCCGAAACGCGATTGTCAACAAACATTTTGCTTAACGATGAAGCCCATGATCGTTTTGATCTTTTGTTTTTTTTTAAATCGTGCGGTATGTCATGGCGGTCGTTCAAAGTTTGCCCGGGAAGTAAGAATCCCCGTTCAGATAATTTTGTTCCTACTTCACATTCAACATTGAATATCATTAGCTGCGACTGGTGAACACGGTGGCTCAGTGGTTATTATGCTGGATAGTATACGAATAATGAACACATTATACTTCCCCTTCTTTCTACCAAACGAAATGTGCCGCACGGCCTACGCATACATAGGCCACATGCCACATACCATATTCTTTAATGCATGCGATTTGCGCCCATCACCCAAAAGCAGAGAGACATCGACAACAGCGCCACCTATCGTCGTTTTCTTCGATTTGCTCTTCGGGGACTATCTTGGAATGATCCCCTTATCTTACCTCCCTATCAAGACCGTTAAACTTATTGACCTCAATACCCTTGAGGAACGCAGAGACATAGCTGACATTCTCTTCATCCACCGTCTGCTGTCAGGCTTCATCAACGGTACGTATCTTTACAACTCTATCTCCTTTAACACTAACCCTCGTAATCTTCGTTGTCCTCGTCTCTTCTATTTACCAATTCACCGCACCTCATCTGGCTCAAACGAACCAATTTCCCGAATGCTGCGAAAGGTTAATTCAGACCTTACTGTCTTTGACTTCGACAGCAGTAGTTCCTCCCTTAAAACTGACCTCCTACACCTTCCTTAGTTTTAAGTCCTAATTATTAGTCCTAGTTTTAAGTTGTTTTAAGTTAGATTAAGTCACTGTAATAGCTTGTAATGATCCAATTAAAGGAGGGTTACCCCCCCCCCCGCCCCCCAAAATTAAAAAAAAAATTAAAATTAAACTATCGAGTCCAAAGCTATCCTATCTTCCCAGCTGGATCCAAATATAATCATCCACAAAATTTCATTGAAATCAGTTGAGTGGATTCGGAGATTAACAGCAGCGCCACCTATTGGGCCCAAAGCTATCCTATTCTTTAAGCTGCAACCAACCATACAGATCCACAAAATTTCATTTAAATCGATTGAGGGGTTTCGGAGGTCGACAACACAGGAATGTTCACTAAAATGCCTATAACTCGTATAACCAATAATCATACAAAGATCGTATATCCATATAAACCTTGGTGTTGACGTCACCTTTCATTTGGAATTTCCAGAAACAAAATCGGTTCACGCATTAAGAGAACATCAATTCAAACACAATGCGACTCATTTTGATATATATTTATAGAAGGAGATAGATGAAAAACGAAATATGGCTACAGCGCCACCTGTTGAGAATTTTCCGAATTTAATTTTTATTTAAACCATCCCTTATTTAAGACAAAGAAAACAACAAAAAAATCATTCAAATCCGTCGAGACCCTCTAGAGTTTTAGCGAAACTAACGAACAGCAATTCATTTTTATATAAATATATAGATTATGAGCTTTTCGAGCTTATTTTGTACTGTTATTTTCTAAAATTTCTTCATCTATTTTCAGCATTTAGAATTTGAGAAAATAATATTTTCGAATTTTGAACTATGTATAAGGTATTTTCTCAAATTTTCCGTCATTTCAGCCTTTAGATTTTAGTTATAGTTAAAATAATAGAAACATCTATTTCTGCAAATTGAAAATATACAAAAAGTTATCGGCCATTGTGAAAAGATTTGATTGGGCTTTATTTCAAAAGCAATGTTCGGCATTATTCGCTTTGTCAATGTGAAATAACGCCGAATGCCAAGATTCAGCTTTATTAAGCATTCCATGTAAAATAACGCCGAGTTTTGAAATACGGCGTTATTTCACGGCACAATTCTTCGGTGCTAAAGGCAGTTTCATTTCGCTTGACATCTAAATTGTTGAAGGTGCTTTGGCAAGTTTTTAAATTTCGTAACTGTTTTTTTTTTTTTTGTGTAACAATTTTTCAGAATTTCCAAAGTGCTGGAAATCGCTTTTCTATTTACATTACATTACATTACTTTCTCGTACGCGTCCAATTTGGTGGAGCGTCACGTCGTGTGACCTAAAGGTACGGCCATTTTTTCGAGTCACTTAAATCACACTGTGACGTCAGGAAAATATGTCGTATTACAGTGATTTTTAAGCTACGACTCATGGCGATCACACGAAATGACCATCATCGTCATTTTTGTTCCAAAATACAATAACGGACACTGTGCGTCACTTAGAATTTTCCGTTCGATGATGACCACATGGTAATGACATGATACATCAAAATGGCAAATGTCACTTCTCGTATTATTTCGATTTCGCGTTATTCATCTGTTTTGCGATCAGATCAGACGGTGTTTAGTGTTTTTCTCTCGGCGAAGACGTTTACGTGTTATTAACAGTGAAAAGAAAAAAAATATCACTAAGAAAAAATGGCGAGAATAACTTTTGCGTTTTGGTGGAAATTGTGGAGAACGTAGTCTCCACAATTGGCAGCTTGTATGCTGGAAAGCAGTGGCGACGATCTTGCTACCGAGCCAACGCGACAAAAGCGGAGTATGTGGCAAAAGAAGTGGTTGAGCTGTCGAGAGAAGAATTACTGCTTGCGCGAAGAAGAACCTGAACTAATGTCCTTCGTACGTCAGCCAATCAATTCGATTATTTGTTGAGGTATATTTCTGGCTTCGATTACATCGACTGCGCCGAACAACACAACCACGAAAAAACAAATAAAATCCAATTTATGAATTTATACGTCCTTTCGCCACGAGAAAAACACCAATTGAAAGCAAAGTTCGAATTAAATGCAGCGTCATTTGTCATTTGCGTAGAAAAGTGGCATGCCATTTGTCATTTTTTGGAGGCTGGCATTTAAATGTCGCAAAAAGTTTGGTAATATGTCCTAGGCGTCATTAAAGAGCGATCGACACGGTCATTTTTTTCGTAATTTTAATGGCAAAAAATTCATGGCATTTGGTCTGCCATTTTGCTAGTCATTTAAATGACACCGAAAATGTTATCCCAAAAATGGCGATCACACACAACGTCGTTTAAATGACGGATTTGTGACGCGATTTTGACGCAAAAAAAATGGAAGCGTAATCATAGGTTAAGTGTGGTTTCTCTCTAACCTTATATACACATATTCGTCTATGTCATTGCCAAAGTGCCATCGCTATGGACACATTGCAAATTAAAAAAAAGAAAGTCCATCGACATCAACTTGGGATTACAATTTGGAGGTTGAGTATATGCGAAGTATCTTTAAATGCATGCGAAATATGAATATAAAAAGCTTTGCATACACCCAACCTCTCACCTACTCCAGTCTCCAAAAAGTGACCCCAAGCATGGCGGTCCATAAAAAATATTCCACTGTTTTTGCATTGTGGTCTGGTCTTATTTCCATTAGTTTTTTTTTTGGCCTTATTTCACTTTTGACTTTGGCCTTTTTTTCGTTTGGCTTTATTTGATGTCCTCAACAATAATTATTTACCTCCACACGCTTTGTTCTAAACCTTACGCCTTCAACCAGTGAAGCAAATTGCAAGCTAATTACTTTCGCAAAAGCATCACTATTACGTGGGACAGTTTCGGGCGTAATTGCATACGCTGAAATATAATTAATTCATTCGTCGGTTCTCGCTGCGAGCGAGAGTTAATTGCAGACCGAACCCCTAAATCAACGCACACTATCGTCGTCAGCACGAAACCATCATTATCCGTTGCGCACGTTGGGTGTCAGACGCTGATAAGGTGCAGCAATTATATAGTAAGCTTCAAACACAAGGGGACGAAAAAGATGGACGTTATACCACCACCCACCCCGTTTGTAGTACTTTCCTTTTTTATTCTCTCCTTTGCATACAGGGGTGTATGCCAAGTGTAACTTCTAAGTCAGCTAAAATTTAAGTATCCCAAGGACGACGATAGTAAAATTGGCTCCAAGGTACAAAAAAAATGAGAAAAACGCTTGAATTGCTGAAATAAAAAAATACTCCCTCCCTACAACAGAGGGTTTCGGTTATTATTGCTGTAGCAAAAGGAATATAGATATAATTTTCCATAAATTACAATTAAATTGAAATAACATCGAAAAACTCGTTTCGGCCGCATAGGCGAATTTTCTTAGTCGAAGAAAATTATTTCTCTTAACGTTGCCGTTTATGACTCCTTGGAGGTAATTTCACAGCTTATTTGTGTGTAAAGTGTTTATTTTTTTTGGTTTTATAACCTCGAAAGTCGAGTCGTTGGTGCGCCTTCATCGCTTTCGGCTTCGTCTTCTTTTGGTGCGTAGGTATCCACATTTCGCTGATATTCAAATAAAACAGCAATAACAATAAGAAAACGTTAGGGCGCGTGATAGAATATAATTTCACCATTAACACTCGCGAACTAGCCGCACAGTTAGATAGGAAAAGCCGTTTTGGAGGCACATTTTGTAATATTTGTTTTTTTTTTTTTTGGCAGTAAAAACTAATTTAAAAAGTTCTATTAGTTAGCTGTAAAGTTGTGCAATCATTTTCAGCCAAATGATATATAAAAAAAAAAGTTATTGGAGGGCTTGTATACAAACATGGCGTTGAAGTCCCTACCCACTTAATGAAGAGCTCATACACCCTGCACCCAGTGGCACTAGCAGCTGTGTAAAAAAAACCTCACAAGTCATAAATTTTACATTTACATTCATGTTAACAACCTGTGGCTGTAATCGTCACCGTTGTCAAAGGAAATTACCCTATACTTGGGATATTAGTTATGTCACACTAGTGGGAGGCGCCTTGCGTTCATTAAACATGTATGAGCTTAACGTCAATATCCACGGCAATTGGGTCAGTCTTCTATGAGCTGTACATGTGCTGGCAATGGGTACAAAATCCAGGTCACTGTTGAACGCATTTTTTTATAAATGAAAAGGTTGTTAATGTAGGTTTTCCAATGAAAGAACACCCACCGTGATTGCTGGGCAGGGTGTGGACTTGTTAAGTACATGAAGTGTTAAAATATGGCTTTGAAATCGGGAAAAAAGCTTTTGTATCAGATATGATGGCTCGCAGTTGCTGTAAACGATTACGTTTTGCGTCCAAACTTAACCTATTTCTGTCGACGGGTATATCATGAAGCTCTTAAATGAAAAAATGATTTCAGTCGGTCTTAGCATATAACTCTTAAGGTTACATAACATCGACACATTCAAAACTTTGCATGTTATGGCAATAAAAAACGTTTGCCATTGAAAAAAAAGTAAGCTTGAAAAGGGATACTCTTAATCTTTACAGGATTTTTTGAAGGCGGGTCAAAAATGAAACGAATATTGTAACAACCTTCTAACCACATCGACATCATCATCAGCATATTTATCACCATTTAATAATAATTATTTCAAGCATGTTAATTTTTATATTTTTCCCTTATTCTTTACTTGAATTCAATATGTCAACACTCTGCAAAGAAAAGCTAAATATCAATTGTAAACATAAATTTCAATATGGTAACACCATAGACGTAAAAGTTAATAATTATGTTTTATGTATTGTAAACAACTAGTGTAAATTTCAATATGGCAACACCCTACAAATAAAAGCTAATTATGTATTAATAAGTCCCACGGACAGCATAACGTTAACAGATTGGGAGCAGAGCTCACGCAAATAATCATAGCCATTGTAAATAACATAATTTTATCAATAAAACACTCTTTTGTGATTATTTCCAAAATATTTCACTGCGCGTTTTATTGGTTATCTTTAAACGGAATAAAGTTGGTGGTTTGCCGATTCAACAGTTACTGTAGTCTACGGACAGCATAACCGTGGTAGAGAAATCCCCAACTCGCGTTCTACCTTTGCCCTCCGCTACTGAAAGAAATCGAGGACAACCACTTCCCCGCTCCTGCTGAGCTCCCGTCGCCTAGTTACAATATGAAATTATGTATCATCCGAGACTGCATGTCTTATACTTAGGTTGGGCCTAGTTTGTGGGCTTGTGTACCCAGTGCCAATCTCAGGTCACTACTGACTCATTGTTTCCTGTCCCGTACCCAATGTAACCATATCTTTAACTATTAACATAAATGTGATTCTATATAGTACAAACAATCGAGGATTTGATAACTTTTAGTTATGGAAAGCTAATCAAGGTCTTGGTTAAAGAACCAACCAAGCGAATGGGTTGCGTCCTCAAGAACTCAATCATCCGCGTAGCCTCCGGAAAAGTTTTTTTCATTTTTCACAAAAGCATAGGTATTATAAGCCTTGAATTTGTGTTTTCTGAGGCAGCTATTGCTTATATAGCTGGCTGGTTGGCTGTTGAAAACTGAAGTAACACCTTCACAGTGGTATTTCCCATTCCCCTACCGCCTCTACGGAACTGATCTAGGACAGTATAAGCCTTTCAATAGCCGTGTGTATCTAAGGTATAGTTTCGGAGAATGGTCCCAAGATATTCCCAAAGATTCAGAAGTAAAAGGATATTGTTTTTCATTACAGATCACTTTTAACTTCAGTTCAGTTCTTTATTCAGTATTAGCCCTCAGGTATTAAATGGGTTTGACAAACTGCGTTATTCGAAATCTTCAAATTATTTGTATCAATAAAATGAGCAGCCGAAGATACAACGAAGAAATTAAGCGAATTTAGCGACTTTGTATGATCAACCAGTTTAGAGTAAAAATGCTTAGATTTTAGGGTCGTGACCATAAACTAACTAATAAATAGGCTGACAGCTTCACCCAAAAAAGAGAAATTGCCTACAAGCTGAATTTGACCTTGGATGGAGCCCAGTTTGAATTCATGTATGTGTGCCTATGTTCATCAAAGGGGACTCACTCATACTTGAAAAAAAAACAGCCCACACTCTTCCGGTTCCGGTTTCAACCACCATGTTGGTAGCCTCAGGTGGATTCTCATTTCAAGGGCTGTGTTGTAAACTATAGTTTTTCTTAGTTCCAGGTTGACATTTTTCGCTACATTTTTATATAAATAGTTGTTCGATTTTTTTATAATTGAATAGAAACTAATGTTCAAATTACAGGATATAAAGAAAAGGAATATTTTTTAAGTTATTTTATAATGAATTTTGGATAGATAGACATAATTTTTATAATATCGATATAAAAAAATTGTTCGCATGTTCGCCATAGAATTTCCTTTAAGTATCGCAACCATTTTCGCCTTTCACATTCCCATTTTTTTAATGATCGGTTTGGTGAAACTATTAATAGTATTAAACGAGACTGACAACTGTACTGTCACTTAAAAGAGTGTAAGGAAAATTACAAACAAAACATCCAGTAAAAAAAATCGTCAGTTTCGTAGAAAAGATGTGAAGGAACAACAGTAAATGTGCAGTCATCATTTTGCAATTTTATTTTACTTTTTACATAAATAACAGTATTTTCATTCATCACCAAAAACTTTTCAGTTGATTTTTTTTTTATTAAAAACTAGCACTATTCATGTTCTTGGTTGAAGCAGTTGTTTTCAAGTGGAATTTAATTATATATCTCAATTATTTAAAATGTTCTAACAAATTTTAATTGTTTTTTTGTTGTTTTCCGCTATTAAATGGAATATTCATGAAAAGATTATAACTCAAAAATCAGGGCAGTCTCGTTTAAATAAGCTTCGTGAGTGGACGTGTAAAGATGTGGTTTATTTATAAATAAAAAGACTTACTTTAGTTTGACATTGAAACTACATTTTGATTATTTTGGTGTGTTTCTTAGTTTTGAGTATTTCAATAACATATTTTTATCCCCAAAAACAACAAACGAAAACAGACGTATTAATTGTAGGAAGAAAAATATCTTTTTTTATTTCAATGAATGAATTTTTCACACTTATTCCTTTACTTATTTATGTTGATTACATTCGCAATTTTAAATTTTGTAGAATAGAATACAAATGTTATCGTGGTGCAATAAAACAACGAATTTAAACTCTCAGAACGCATCCAGCAGCTGACAGCAACTCACGAAATACACTAAATCTCAGTCAGTGTTCGTAGCACTCTCTCTTTATTTTTCCCACGAAGCGTGTTTATTTTTCCCTTTTCACTAAACTCAAATTACGTCTATTTTTTTTATGAAGAAAACATGCTTTTAACAGTAAAATTTGTTTTGTTCGGAAAGAAAATAACATTAAATTAATCTTCAGTGTAAAAATCGCAGTTTGCTAACATTATAATCAATATTTTTGGTACTGGATATTGCTAAATGCAAATCTCCTTTTTATATACATTTAGTACGTTGATATTCATGGCGAAATGTGGTTTGAATGTTTTCTTGTCAGATTGTTGATATTCCCACAATTTTGATGTTTTACGCATGGAAATTTTACCGAAAATTTAAATTCTCACAAAAAGGTAGAGATGCCACAATATTGAAACACTGCTGAGTGTTAATTTTTTGTTTGCTGCCTCACACGTATTCACAGGCAGAAAAGTAGCGAGCGGTGGGAGGGGCTTATAATGAAAATCTGCGGGGTAAATCGGGGAGACGTAGAAAAGCTGTCAGTCTATTTAATAGTTATATGGTTATACGGCACCAGTTCGACTAGTTTTTCAGTACACCGCTAGGAAGTGAAAGATCCCACCTGAAGTGACACTTGAGCCTCCAATACGCCTTAATGCGCATCTGTAGCTTTAGTTCGAACCCATCTGACTGAAGGAGTTTTAATTGATTGTGATTCACCCCGTACTGTACAACGGAAAATATTACTGCGCAGACAACGTCAATCGTCATCGATGTAAAGGCCCACACTAAATTTAAGCTTTCTTGTCACTTAGTTTTTGTTCGCCACTACTTCTACATTCCCCTATAATCTGACGACTACCATTTTGCCATCTTTCAACACTTTTGGTTTAAGTTTCCCATTTCTAGTGTATTATATATATTATCTGCAGTAACATTTGTCAAAATTAAAATTGTCATCTCCTGTTGTAAGTTAATTTTAATTAAACACCCTTTTCCTGTAGACATTATTCTCTTTAATGGTTTCAATAAAGAAGACATCGAATTGGTGATAAAGTTGATTTATTATTTGAAAGTCGCTACGAGTGTCCTGTTGCACGATAACAGCGACCAGAGAGATTGCTGAGGAGCTGGTGCTGGGTGTACCCACTATGCACCACGATATAAGCATCGTGTCTATTCGGTTCAAAGACGTGATCATTTCCAAGTGCAATGTCGATGACATCATCTCTTAGAGAGGTAGTCGTTGCTGGGAATTTATTATTTTCAGTGGCTTGAAATTCTCATCGCTTTGTGCAGTTCGTCGTCCTTTCTACCTTCTTGTCCAAGTGATTTAATGAAATATTTTTTTTTCGAGTACTCACGTGCTTCTACCGAAACTAGCTTTAATGGGTGCTTGCGAAATAGAAAGCAATTCTGAAAATATTTCCAGGACCGTCTGTCTGTTGTATAGAGGAATCTCATAAAATGACGGAAATTTTTATTGGTCGGTATTTGGACAGAAAAGGATTTCCAATTTAATATATAAAACTAATTTCTTTTCAATGGACCAATATTTTACTAATACGCATTCAGTAAAGAAGAAAAGATGGAAGTGGAATTTGTGTATTGAGTCATTAGTGATGAACGTAGTCAGAAATGTTTTGTCACGTGGAATGTGGTCTTTTAGGAATGAGATACGAGTTTCGGTTTTGCTACAAGAATGTTGAAGGTGTAGCGATCGCCTTGAAATAATCCCCCTCCATCTTTATGCAAAAAAAAATATAGACTGTTGACGTCGCACTTGACGTGCTATAAAATATTTTCCGTGCACTGATGGTAATAACTTTAGCCGCTGTGCAAAAGTTAATCTCAACTTGACACCACACTTTATCTACCACAACGCGCGAGTTAAGGACCCTTAACCATATAGTTTAAATACACAGTAGATAAGAAAAGATATATTAAGAATAAAGGAAAGATTTTATTTGAACCAAATACATAGATTACTAAGTAGGATATAAATATAAGAAACGAACTCGCGGTGAAGTCGGTCTAGAAACACTGGTATATAGGTTGTGTATATCGAGTGGGCGGTCCTTTTTCCACTTGGCCATTGATCTGGAAAGTGATAGTGCATAAACTCGGCAAAGAAAATCACAATTCGCTTGGTTAATACCTTTAAACGTTAAACCATTAAATTTCCTTTTTCCAGTTTTTAAAAAACCTTAAGTTGCCATAAGAAAAGGCACCTTTTTTATTTTCCGCCATTAGTTGCCGCGATTAAAGTCGATAAGTCGATAGTCGACTATGATAGCGTATATAGGGACGAACTTTACAAAGCCATGTCAAGTTTTGGCATTCCCGCCAAACTCGTCCGTTTGTGCAGGATGACGATGGAGAAATCTCGCTGCTCCGTCAAAGTCGGCAAGAACACCACCGATTCATTTGATGTCGAAAAAGGTCTAAGACAAGGCGACGCGCTATCATGTACTTTCTTTAACATCGTTCTTGAAGCAATTGTACGAAACTCACAAGCCAACACCAGAGGTACAATTTTTTAAAAGTCCGTTCAACTACTTGCCTATGCTGATGACATTGACATTATTGGGAGAACGCGGCGAGCTGTCAGTGGCGCTTTTGCAAGCATCGAAACGGAGGCGGCGAAGATGGGTCTGGCTGTTAATGAGGACAAAACGAAGTATATGCTGTCAACGAGAAAGGACTCTCAACATCGGCAACTCGGACAAAACGTCACGATGGATAGATACAACTTCGAAGTAGTTAAAGACTTTGTATACCTGGGCTCCACTATCACTTCGCAAAATGACATCGGCGCAGAGATCAAGCGAAGAATCACTCTTGCCAATCGCTGTTTCTTCGGGCTAAGAAGGCATCTAAGAAGTAAAGCCCTCTCTCATAGAACCAAGGAGGTACTATATAAGACCTTAATCATCCCGGTCCTGCTGTATGGTGCAGAAGCATGGACCTTGTCAAAAGCGGATGAAAACCTTCTGGGATGCTTTGAGAGAAAGATTCTTCGAGCGATATTCGGTCCAGTTTGTGACGATGGAGTGTGGAGAACAAGATTCAACGACGAACTATATGGGCTATACAGCGACGCTGACCTAGTCAAAAAGCTGAAAGTACAACGGCTGAGATGGCTGGGGCACGTGGAGCGTATGGACAACAACGCACCAGCCCGACGAGTCTTCGAATCCACCCCTGAGGGACAACGCAGCAGAGGAAGACCCCACCTTAGGTGGCGCGCACAATTGGAGTACGACTTCAACCAACTTGGTGTGCGTAACTGGAGGCAGCTAGCGAGGGACCGAGCTGCCTGGAGGGACTTGTTAGTTGAGGCCATGGTCCACCCCGGACTGTAAGCGCCACCTAAAGAAGAAAAAGAAGAAGTTGCCGCGATTGCGTTGTAATTCGCCAAGCATCCTCGAAAATTAGAATATAAAGGGTGATTTTTTAAGAGGTTTAGAACTTTTTTTAAAAAAAAAACACAAAAAATTCGAAAAAATGAATGAAATATTTATTTGAATCGATAGTTTGAACCTTGCAATTTAATGTTTAAAGATAATTTCATGCAAATGTTGACCGCGGCTGCGTCTCAGGTAGCCCATCCGCTGAGTCCAATTTTGGCATAATCTTTCACACATATCGGCCGGTATCTCACGAATGAATGCATGGATGTTGGCTTCCAGTGCGTCAATCGAAGCATGCTTGTCCCTATACACATTAGCCTTGGCATACCCCCACAAAAAATAATCTAATGGTGTCAAATCGCACGATCTAGGCGGCCAATTGACCGGCCCGAAACGTGAAATTAACTGTTCACCAAACTCGCCTCGCAATTGCGCCATTGTTTCGCGTGCTGTGTGGCATGTGGCACCGTCTTGTTGAAACCACATATCATGCAAGTCAAGAACTTCCATTTCGGGCAAAAAAAAGTTTGTTATCATCGCTCGGTAGCGTTCACCATTGACAGTAACGCTGCGATTCGCATCATCTTTGAAGAAATATGGCCCAATAATGCCGCCGGCCCATAAACCGCACCAAACAGTGGCTTTTTCGGGATGCAATGGTAGCTGTTGCAATGCTTCTGGCTGATCTTCACTCCAAATGCGGCAATTTTGCTTATTTACGTACCCATTCAACCAAAAATGAGCCTCATCGCTGAACACAATTTTTCGATAAAAAAGCGGAGCCTCGGCCAGCTTTCCAAGAGCCCATTTACCAAAAATTCGGCGTTGTGGTAGGTCGGCTGGCTTTAGTTCTTGCACCAGCTGTATCTTAAAAGGCTTTACGCCCAAATCCTTCCGCAAAATTTTCCACGTAGTGCTGTAACAAAGGCCTAACTGCTGGGAACGGCGCCGAATCGACATTTCGCGGTCTTCTGTCGCACTAGCTGATACGGCCGCAATATTTTCTTCACTACCCACAGTACGTAAACGTGTTGGTGGTTTAATGTCCAACAAAGTAAATTTGGTGCGAAATTTGGTCACAATCTTCCGAATAGACTGCTCAGAAGGTCGAGAATGCCGATCATAAAATGGAAGCAGCGCGCGATGAACATTTCGAACCGAGCACGAATTTTGATAGTAAAATTCAATAATTTGCAAGCGTTGTTCATTTGTAAGACGATCCATGGTTAAATTGCAAACCAAACTGAAGCTGTTTGACAGTGACACAAGGTACTAAACACACGTCAGCTGTCAAAACCGGTGTTGCCAAAACCAAACCAGCTAAAAAATCACCCTTTATATGTTAATTAAGCGAGCTTGGACGAATTATTAAAAGTGCATAGGTACCTATTTTTCATTGCCATATTAATTGATGGTAAGAGTGTGATAATACTGTCTCAAAAGTGTGCAAGTCGTAACATCCTTCATTTACATTTATTAGGCGGATTAAAAACCTTGAAATTGAACACTAAATGCTATCACACATAAAATCCCTGTATGAAAACACGAGGCTACTCAGTGCGTGTACCTTTCATGAGTGTCACTAGTGCCGCCATATCCAATTGAATAACTTATTCAATTGGATATGTCCATGTCAGACATATGTAACAAATTTTCGCTGTCACCGCATTTGAGTTACATAACCTCAGTGCATCAAGTACTAAAGACGCCACATTGCTCAGGAGCACCCGCGAACGCAGTCCTCACATCGCTAATCGACCCGCGTACTCAAGAGCACCTGTTCGAAACAAGCTCGGTCAATTATCCCGTCAAATCCCGGATTTTCAACCACACAGCTTTTGATCTAGAGGCAACCTGTGATCAGTCGAGAGATACGATCAGCGGTTACTTACCGTTTAAGCTCATCCCAGACATACCATCTTTAAATCAAATTCATTATTGAATTTTAATTATCAAAACCCAACAGTTTGTATACTTATAATAGTTAAGAATAGGTAGTTTATGAATTCGAGGTAAGAAGCGCCAAAAGATTCTTTAATTCTGTTCCTATCATAACTTTACATTTTTTCTGCAGTACATAATCTTCAAAGAACCACAGAATCGATGTGCGCACAACGACTCTGGAGGAAACAATCATCATAATCATCAGTCATCGATAAAAGTTGCATAAAGAATAAATACACAGCAACAGTAAAACCGTAAGTCTTTTGGCATTTCTAAAATTCATACATACATTTCGGTAAAACTTAAAGTAAATTACAATAAAACCAAATATTTCATATCACATGCGAATGCCCTCTGCGCTAAGACATGGTTAAACCTATTCATATTGCTCATAGTCCCATATTCACTAAATAATTTAAATCATTTGAAGTATAATTAATTTGATAAATCAAAAAAAAATACCTACCTAAGATCACAATTTTGAATTAAGTGTGCTAAAATTATTGAGGAATACCTATATGTAAACTATACCCTCTATTGCCTATATAAATTATATTAGATTTATATCTCGATTTAATACCTACGTTATCAAATGACCTAAGTTGGATAATACCAGAATTCTAGTTTGTTATTCTAACTCACCCATGGCCCATATATGCGATTTGCATATATAGATTCTCTCTTAAAAAAATTGTAACAATTCTCTTAATGTTATTTATCTACGAAACATGAGAAATTATCAATGACACCCAGTCAGTCTATCGTAAATAAACAAACTGTAATGAATTTTGAAAATCATTCTGTTTTTACTATCGAATAATGGATTTCTAATGGCGATAAATGGATGATAAGCGTGAGCAACATTCAATGAGTACCTAAATGTGAGCTTAGATGTAGGCAGAGAGTTTATAACAGGGACTATCATAATCAACATCAAGGCATAATGATAGGCAAGGAGTTTTGAGTTCGGTCATGCATTAGGGTGGGTTAGCCTACTGGTTGTGTGTTCGTTTCTTACGCCAACGACACCTTCCTAAAGTGCCACCAACGTCTGGCACCAACTCTCTCAAACTTCAAACTTTTTCTTCTTTCTGTTTCCTTTCCCCGTCTCAACGATCTGGTCATCCAATACACGGATGCCAATACACCATTTTTAGGCGCGCAAGGCAAGCAACACCATTCTATATAGACATAGCATCCTGCAATATCATTTTTGTGATCTATGATGACATGACACGATTCATTTGTAGGTAGGTAAGTGGCAGTAAGATCCCCCCCATTCCGACGAGCTGTCGCCGTGCGATCACCAGCGTGCCACTTACGGGAGAAATCAACACCCAAATTACCCCCTGCCTTACAAAGGGATAAATTGGAGTTGTTTCCTTTCATAGCTTATGAATCAAGAATCAGTCTACTTTTCCAATTTGATAGCTATAGCTTGTTGGTTCGTAATGTACGGACGCGTTTTGTTACGCATTTTAGAAACTTTACAAGCAGTGTTTCGTAGGATTTTTATTTCTTTCGTTGACGAGCTTTTAATGCGTTTTTTTTTATATCCTTCTTGACTAGGCTTAACGAATTTTCAACGTATTAGTCTGACACATTTTTCTATCGATCTTGAAGATTGTGTTTGCTTATGACTCGTGTCTGGTACGGATTTTTAAGTCCTTTATGATGTGTTTTTGATGCTTTTCCTACATGCTTTTCTTGCATTTGTTTTACCTAAGTAAACTCGCTTACAAAATGAGTAAAAAAATACAAACATTATGAGGCTAAACAAAACTACAAAAGGCACACGAAGACTCACACAAATTCTAAAAAAAAAAACACTGTAGCAACACATTCGGAAAATTCCGTAAAATGCCTTTCAAAAGTTCAAAAGCTAAAAAATGTCATTGAAAAGTCCTCAAATGGCACAAAAGGCCATGAACAAATAACATAGCTTAATATCTAGTAAACAAGTCAAAAAAAATTATTAACAAACAATAAAAGCAGTAAAAAACGATCGCATTAGCGGTCCGTTTGCGTTGTTGTTGATACCTACCCATCTCTAGTGTTGCGGTTTAGGTTTGAGATTGTTAACCACGTGAAAGTTGCTTTATAGCGCCGTAAAGTTTGTCATTGCGGGTCTTTCTTTCAACTCCATGAATTGAATCTGAACCAAATGTCGAAATACATCTAAAGACTCTTGCAGTTATCTCCGTGTCAAAAAGGTATTTTCTTGTAGCCAAACTTCTTGTAGGTTAGGTTTATCTTAGTAAAACGAGCTACCTACGATATGATCTCCAAAACACTTTTTCACTCTCGAACATTACTTGATAATAAAAAAAAAAAAAACCGAACCGGAATGTCGCCTCTGAACTGTACTCATCTTTATTCAGAGTAATCATGTATGCACTCAAAAATTGTGTCTCTTTTCGCTGCATCAGCGGTTTTTTCTCACTTTTCCGTACGAAATCATTACTGGTTATTGCCAACTTCATTTAGAAATACGTTTTATTTTTAATGTATAGAATTCTATAGGCGCGTTTGAGTTGTGAATATGAATGGAAAATTATATTGTTGTTGGGCTTGCATCGGAAGTGAATGGAAACCCTTAACCGAATTCAATGAAATTTTGTAGTAATGGATGGTTGGTTGCAGCTTGATAGATGGGACAGTTGTGGACCCGATAGGTGGCGCTGTCCGCAACCTCTCAACCCATTTCAATGAAATTTCGTAGATGTGTATGTGTATGCATAGCCAGGGCACTCATTCCTTATGTCGATTATCGCCAGACGATAGCAGCTCGACAATAGCTTTGCTTCGCGTAACATCATAATCGTCTATCGTCCAGGCGATATCGTTTTGACGATTGAACATTTGCTTCACGAAGCTCAATATTCGACAGACTACTATCGTCAAGACGATATAGCGTTTGCTAAAGTAGTATCGTCTTGCACTGATTTGTGTATTTTGCAGATATCTTTGTCATGAATTTCAGTGTGAACAATTAACTTTGCATTTTTTTTACTGATTTCAAATACATAACATATAATATGTGATATATCCAAAATTATAAATCATAAACTTATTTTTTTTATTAATGAGCAAATTTTGTGGGTGACTGTAATTTAATTAAATGCGTTGTGTCACTTTGAAAACTTTATAATCAAAAATGCTTCGACGCTACAATTTAATTATTCTACAAAATGAAAATGAAAATTTTAAAAAAGTGCAAACCATGCTGTTTGGGATTAACAATTATTTATTTTATATATATGTATTTTCATCTTCATGTTTTCAATCATTAATTACATTCAATTCGTTTCCTACAGTAAATGTACATATTATATACCTAGCTATTTGTTATATATTAACTCATTCGTTTCTTGCTATGTTATCAATCACTTTAATCTCTAATGTTCTCTTAATCTAATGGTCAACGATGTCGTGTCTGCTTACAAACTTCATTTACTCATTTGTTCGATAGTCCACTGTGGTTCGCACAACGTTACAACAACAATTCTATTGTTGTGCGAAAGTTGTGAGTGGGCGAGAGCACAAGGATGGTCAATTATATGTTTGATCTTACAAGCTCTCTGTCATTTGGATCTTGATCGTTGCAGACACCACATCGTTGAAAGCTAAGTATAACCTGATTGTATATCTTTGTACAAAACCATATTTGTAATATAAAACCTATTTTCTAATCATCGTGTTTGACTTTAGTTTGGTGCGATTAAAATACCTTATCTTTCGTTCGTTGCTCATCATTAGCTGGTCCTTCTGAAGCCGAATTAACAATTGAATCGGGTGAAATAGAAAATCATAAATTGATTAATCGCAAATCAAACATTTTTTCGTTGCATGTGCATGGTGTTATCTCCGCTTTTATATAGTATCGCATATAATATTTGCATGTACATACAGAAAATCCTCGTGTGTGAAATATTGTGCTGCGCTTATTGGGAAAAATACATTTTTTCCTTATAAATTATAAGAAGAATTCCCTCGTGACATTTTCTCTTGAAATTATAACCGCGTTTTATAATTTTTCAAAGAGTTTCGGTGCGTTTGAGTCAGCATTTTACTGGGGATTTTCACTTAAACCATAAATTGAAATGAATGCTTTAAAACAAAAACGTGGTAATGCAAAAGCTTGTTTAACTCGTGCGGTAGACTTTCTTTTAACTATTCAAGACTCTACCGATATAGAAATGTTAGAAATTCGGTTAAGCAGAGTAGTTGAAGCGTGGTCGGAATATTCTTCGCTTCACTACGAATGTTTGAAGCACGTGGAGGAAAATGAAATTGCGGAATATGAAAAAGATTTCGGTGTATATGAAACCAAATATTTCGAGGCTCATTCCGGTTTAAAAAAGGCAATTCGCGATCGATTAAATGCGGAAAAAACAAATTCTGCGGATACTGTACTTGAGCGTCTTGCTAACCAACAAACCACGTTTCTCAAAAATTTTGATTCGTCGGCAAACACGTGTTCTAAAATCAATCTGCCGACAATTATAGTGCCTCCATTTTCCGGTAATTACAAGGATTGGCCATCCTTCCGAGATTTATTTGTAGGTTCAGTCGATAACAAACCAAATCTGACCTCAACTCAGAAATTTCATTATTTGAAATCGTTTTTGTGTGGTGATGCTTCCAATCTCATCAAACACATTCCAATTTCGGATGGCAACTACCTTGAGGCTTGGGATAGACTCGAGAAACGTTATGACCGCGTAAATCTTATCGTGCAATCGTTCGTCCAAACCTTTCTGTCACTTCCGTCAATGAGTGTTTCTAATGTACAAACCCTTCGCCGAATTACAGACGGTGCAGATGAGGTAATTCGTGGTCTCAGTGCACTCGACAAAAACAATCGCGATCCGTGGCTTATTTACCTGTTGCTAGGTAAAGTTGATAACGAGACAAAGCACGCGTGGGCTGACGAAGTGGGCTCTCGCGATGATAGCTCGATAATCGACCTAATTGAATTTTTGGAACTCAGGTGCGACGCTTTGGAATCGTGCCAATCACTAAGTCGTTCAACCACATCGCGCGGGAAACAATCGGGTCAGATCAGAGCTCACTTAGCCAAACCATCAGAAAATAATTCACGTTGTCTTATGTGTAAAGGTGATCACAGTTTATCTCAGTGCTCTGAGTTTATTGCATTAGACATTGCCTCGCGTAGAAACTTTACAAAAGCTCAATCGGTATGCTTTAACTGCCTAAGATCTGGACATACGGGGAATAAATGTCGATCCACATTCCGGTGCCGCGTGTGTAAGGCTCGTCACCATTCGCTGGTCCATCAAGATGATCAAAGACAATTTTCTTCGTCATTACCAAATCCCAATCCTTCCACGTCGTCCTTGTCGGTATCACCTGCTTCGATGCAGCAGTATTCTTCGGAGGCCCCTTCTACTTCTCAAGCTGTTACCCCATTGGTTAGTAACCATTCGCTTGAATCTAGCATTCGACAGCAAACCATTTTGCCAACTATTCTCGCTAGAGTTCAAGATAATCGGGGGCAGCTCATTGATTGTCGTGTTCTATTGGATACAGGGTCTCAATCGTCTTTCGTTACCGAATCGTTTGCCCAAAGTCTTGGGCTTCCGCGAACCCATGCTCGAATTCCAGTGTTGGGATTATCGTCAAAGGAAGCTGGATATACGAAAGGATGTATATCCATCAATCTCTCTTCTCGATACAATTCAGAAAATTTATCGGTTGATGCTTTCGTGCTGGCTAAATTAACATCGAACTTGCCAGCAAAATCATTTGACGTATCAACTTGGGAGTATATTAGACAGTTAGATCTAGCCGATCCTAGCTTTAACCATTCGTGTTCGGTTGAAATACTGCTTGGAGCGGATAAAGTCTGGTCCGTTCTTAAAGCAGAACAAATTCGTGGCCCACAAGGCCTACCCATAGCTCAAAACACATCTTTCGGTTGGGTTATCTCGGGTGAGCTATTTAATCAAAATAACTGTAATATCGAGTTATCCTCATTCCATACCACTGTCGACGTAGATGTTCTTCTTCAGCGGTTTTGGGAGTTGGAAGAAGTTTCTCCTCATAAGGCTCGTGATGCTATCAATGATCCAGTTGAAGAACATTTTCGAAAAACTTTCTCTCGCGCGTCAGACGGAAAATATGTCGTTTCTCTACCCTTTAAAACCCCTTCCCCAAAGTTCGCAGATACCATGCAGTCTGCAGTTTCACGAATGCATTCAATGGAGCGACGGTTTCGAAATAATCCCGACTTACATCGCCTTTACTCTAACTTCATGCAGGAATATCTCGAACTTGGACATATGGAGGAAATCCCTCGCAATAAATTAAATACAAACCCTGCGCAACAGTTTTATCTCCCTCATCACGCGGTCCTCAAACCTGACAGTTCGTCCACAAAACTCCGTGTTGTGTTTGATGGCTCGGTAAAAGACTCCAACGGACAATCATTGAATAACCATCTTCTAATCGGTCCGCCAATTCAACGCGATCTAATAGGTGTGTGTTTACGGTTTCGGCAACATCGTTTCGTTTTCACGGCTGATATCGTCAAAATGTTTCGCCAGATATGGGTTCACGAAAACGATACTGACTTTCAACGTATTGTTTGGCGTCAAAATCCCAACGACCCAATTAAGCACTATCGGCTACGAACCGTGACTTACGGTACCGCGTCGGCTCCATTTTTATCAGTTCGCGTTCTGCAACAACTCGCGGATGATTATCAGTCCAAGTACCCAAACGCTGCTAAAATTTTACTCAACGACGTCTACGTTGACGACGTGATGACAGGCTCGAGTTCCATCGAAACTCTGTTAGATTTGCAATCTGAACTTATCGCGTTACTCTCGGAAGCCAATCTTCAACTTCGTAAATGGAGTTCCAATTGCTGGGCTCTACTCGCGAAACAACGGCGTGAAGACTGCGAGTATTCTTTCGTCGATCCTGAACATGAACAATCTCTCATCAAAGTGCTAGGTATGTTCTGGAATCCTGCAACTGACGTGTTCTCTTATCGGGTAACTCAACCCAAACCTTGCGCCGTGTTAACAAGGAGAACGCTACTCTCTCAAATAGCGCGGATTTTTGACCCCCTGGGACTTCTCGCTCCTTCAGTTATTTTGTTCAAACTAATGTTTCAGCAGCTCTGGTCGTCTGAATCGCGATTGGGTTGGGATGATCCCCTACCCTCCGAACTCTATGATAGATGGACGAACTATCGTGAACAATTACCATCGTTTGAACAAGTTTGTGTTCCGCGGAATGTGTTCTCGTCCGGGCTATCTATCGAACTTCACGGGTTCTCAGATGCTTCGTCGCTAGCTTACTCTGCCGTCGTTTTCGCTCGCTCAATATCCGCTACCGATGATATTAATATCAGAATCGTCGCGGCAAAAACGAAAGTGGCCCCTCTCAAACCTGTCTCCATACCCCGTCTCGAACTTTGTGGTGCGCTCTTGGTAGCTCGATTGCTCAATCTCGTAAAGTCGTCGATCAGTACCAAAATCGAAAGGACATACGCATGGTGCGATTCCGAAATTGTGCTACACTGGCTTTCGTCACCTCCTCGTCGCTGGACAACCTTTGTTGCTAATCGCACTGCTGCTATTCTGGAGGCTGTACCGAGGTACTCATGGCGTTATGTTCCATCGGAGGCAAACCCAGCTGACTGTGCTTCTCGAGGTGTTTCTCCTTCCGACCTTTTCAATCACAGTCTTTGGTGGACAGGGCCATCATGGTTATCGCTGCCAGAAAACCATTGGCCTACATCTAACTTTTCTCCGACTATATCTGACTGCGAATCCGTAAAAACCGAGGAAAGGGTCACCTCAAGGCATGCACTCGTCACGTCGGTTGATGGACATGTCTTGCGTGGCCTAATCGACAAACTTTCGTCTTGGTATCGCTTGCAACGGATAGTCGCATACTGTTTCCGGTTTATCTTTAACTGTCGACGCAATATCAATAATCGAGCTGTTCACGGCTTAATATTTGCAGAAATTCGAGTGGCCAGGATTGCCATCTTAAAATTTGTTCAATACAATGCTTTCGAAGATGACATCCAGCATCTGCGTACCAAAAACCAACTTCCTGCGAAATCGAAGCTCTTGAGGTACTCATCATTTTTGGACAGCGAGGGATTACTCCGAGTTGGAGGACGCATCAAACACGCAAGCTTATCCTATGGCATAAAACACCCTATTATTCTTCCAAAAGATAACCCAGTGTGCTCCCTTATTATTACAGATATTCACCAACGTTATCTGCATGCTGGAGTATCAGAGACCTTTGCATTCGTTCGACAACAATTTTGGATATTGGGCAGTCGGAACCTCATTCGCAAAATCATCCACAGATGTAAATCATGCTTCATGCAGAGAAGACTTACTAGTCAGCAGATCATGGGTGATCTTCCGTCTCATCGCATCCAACAGAGTCGGCCATTCTCAAACACTGGTTGTGACTACGCCGGCCCACTGATGATAAAATTGTCCCGTTGTCGCAAGCCAAAGACGTCAAAAGCCTATATAGCCTTGTTCGTGTGTATGTCTACAAAAGCCATCCACCTGGAGCTGGTGAGTGATCTCACCACGGATGCCTTTATTGCGGCTTTGCGTAGATTCATATCTCGCCGCGGCAAGTGTGCACATATATACAGCGACAACGGGACGAATTTCCAAGGAGCTCGTCGGTGCCTAACTGATATGCATAGATTAGTGATGGCACAAACTCACAACGATATCATCGCTACCGAACTGGCCAAAGATGGCATATCGTGGCATTTCATCCCTCCTTCAGCTCCACACTTTGGTGGACTTTGGGAGGCTGGCGTAAAGTCAGTAAAACTGCATTTGCGGCGCGTTATCGGGAGCTCAATATTAACCTTTGAAGAGTTATACACTGTCCTTAGTCAAGTAGAAGCTATTTTAAATTCTCGTCCTCTTTGTTCTGTGTCCGACTCTGATTTAAACCCATTAACTCCCGCACATTTTCTTATAGGCGAACCACTGACTGCAGTTCCTGAACCCAACCATCTGGATACTCCACCAAATCGCCTGTCTCACTGGAACCACATCCAAAGCATGACACAAGGGTTCTGGAAGCGATGGCACACCGAGTATCTCACTACGCTGCAGGAGCGGCCAAAATGGCAGCGAGTTACCGCCAACCTCAAGATTGGAGATTTGGTGGTCGTAAAGGAGCCGAATCTTCCGCCAACAAAGTGGGTATTAGGACGAGTCGAATCTGTCAACCCAGGTGCCGATCAACAAGTTCGTGTCGCTACTATACGAACAGCAACAGGAACATTTGTTCGCCCCATATCGAAACTTGCGCTTCTACCCATGTCCTGAAACTTATTCCAGGGGGGCCGGGATGTTTGGGATTAACAATTATTTATTTTATATATATGTATTTTCATCTTCATGTTTTCAATCATTAATTACATTCAATTCGTTTCCTACAGTAAATGTACATATTATATACCTAGCTATTTGTTATATATTAACTCATTCGTTTCTTGCTATGTTATCAATCACTTTAATCTCTAATGTTCTCTTAATCTAATGGTCAACGATGTCGTGTCTGCTTACAAACTTCATTTACTCATTTGTTCGATAGTCCACTGTGGTTCGCACAACGTTACAACAACAATTCTATTGTTGTGCGAAAGTTGTGAGTGGGCGAGAGCACAAGGATGGTCAATTATATGTTTGATCTTACAAGCTCTCTGTCATTTGGATCTTGATCGTTGCAGACACCACATCGTTGAAAGCTAAGTATAACCTGATTGTATATCTTTGTACAAAACCATATTTGTAATATAAAACCTATTTTCTAATCATCGTGTTTGACTTTAGTTTGGTGCGATTAAAATACCTTATCTTTCGTTCGTTGCTCATCACATGCAAAGACGGAGACAATTAAGAGACACATCCGATCCATTATCTCTTTCAACGGACACGTTAGTACATTTATTACAAACTTCATTTCATTGCTATTCTAATATTTATTTTATATCTTCGAAATTTTATTCAACGTTTTCGTCTATCAAAAGAAGCATTTTTGATGGTATTCGGCGAAATAAACGTTCCAGGCGGTTGCCGTCTAACTTCCAATCCCCCAATACTAAGGCTCGCGGCTACGCTGGAGACTCTTGGTGGAGGTGGCTACCAGTGGCTTGCAGGTTACGATTTTGGAGTTGTTATCGCCCAAAGTACGTTTTCAAAAGTTGTTACCAAGAGTTCTAGAGGCGGAAATTTGTTTTTGTTCTCTCCTTTGCATGCAGGTGTGTATGCCAAATGCAATTTCTAAGTCAGCTGAAATTTAAGTGTCCCAAGGACGACGATAGTGAAATTGGTAAAAAAAATGCGAAAAACGCTTAAATTGCTGAAATAAAAAAATACTCCCTCCCCGCAACAGAGGGTTTCGGTTATTATTGCTGTAGCTAAAGCAATATAGATATAATTTTCCATAAATCACAATTAAATTGAAATAACATCGAAAAGCTCGTTTCGGCCTAATGAACAAATCCACAACTGTTGGCTTCTGGGTGAGTTATTGAAATCAAGAATATTGTATTCAAAGAACTAAGAACTTTAACAATTTATAGGTGACAGTGGGTATCCTCTAGAGCCTTGGCTGCTTTCCCTTTCACCATATAGGAGTTCTACTGACCAAATGAAAACACATTTCAACGAAATACACCCAAAAGCGACGAATATAGTTAAAAGGTGCATAGGTGTGTACAAAGGTAGGGAATTCCTCTCGTTGAGTAACGGAAGAGCAGCTACGACCCCAGTAAAACGGTTGTTTGCGCTATCCTCAATAACATTTGCGTTCATTAGGCCTTTTCCATTGTTTTCCATGGTATACAACAAAAGTTGGATCTTGTACTGCTGTTGTAAACCGTGAAAATCAATGATCTATATAGATTATGTGAGCATAATAAAAAAGGCCTATTATAATGATGCAGATAACATTCCGGCATTAGAAAACTAATACTTGGCAATGACAAGTACCTACCATAATGAACAACTTGCAAGTTGGAAGTGGAAACAACCGGAGTTGGCACTAAAAATAAGGGATGAAGTAAAAAAAGCATTGGTCAGATAAGGATATCCATATGTATTTACACAAAAAAAAAAAAAAAAACAAAAACAATGTACTCCAATGTACGAAGAAACATAAATAACACTTCATTATAATAATAGTAAAACAAAATATCACCTTCAGTAATCCTAATCATGCATTGCATTCTAAAACTTTTTACGTTGCTTTTCAGCTATCTCATTCCTTTTTTCAAGCAACAAAATCACTTCTGCATGAAATACTTATTCCTGCTGATTCCTCTGACTGCTATAGTCTCAAACGTTGTTTTGGAATATATTATCCCTTTCGATTTGGTGCTTCAGAATATGCTTTATCGTAGACTCGTTTCCTTTGGCACGTTTAGAGCTACCGGCAGCCTTGTACGGAGTTGAATGATAAACATAATTATTATTCTGACTATTTTTGTATAAATACTACTAACCTCTTGCGGGCCTTTAAGAGCTCCTCAGTCCTATTAGTTTCCCGAAGCAGCACTGGACTTTCAAAAAGTCCACTTAGAGGTCTTGCAATTCGTCTTCTTCTTCGTCTTCTTGCCCGGTTTCCTTAGGCTCTTGTTTTGCTGGAGCACCAAAAATGTTGGACGAGCTGCCCGAAATTGCAGAACGGAATGAAGTCATTTGTATTACTTTTTCTTTTAGCTCTGATATATAAACAACTTCAGCAGGTCGACCCCCTGTTTACTGAATGGACATCAAATTTTGGCTGCACTGTCCATACCACAAAGTAATAGAAATAAAGTAATTAATACCTAACGAAATAAAAATAAGTTGTTCCATTTACCTTTCCCCAAGAAGTCACGGTTTTTGTGGCTTTTAAAATTCCCGCTAATTCATCCCACATTTTATTTATTTGATGCTTCCCTTGGTCTGTCCAAGGTTTGTAGCTCTTTGCTGTCCGGCTGTACCTAACTCCATATACTCAGTCAAAACTGTCATTTGATTCGGTGTAACACACCTTAATAAAAATATGTTAGACATTTATTTATGTTATTAATCAAAAATTAACAAATATTATTTATGTACCTACCTACTTACATTTTGCAATTTGAAAATTCGCCGGCACCAAACACATAAACCAGAATCATTTAACAAATGTCATTTATGACAATTTCGATGACGTCTAGGAGATACCAAAAGTTTTCCAACTTTGTGTAAAATAAACAAAATAATAAGTTATGTGAAGCAAATTAATTACGAGATCGTTGACTACTATCGCGCGGGCGATTATCGTTTTCAGAGTTACGGAATGAGCGTCCAGTAAACGCTCCCCCTTCTTGTTTGACCATATACAGCTCATGGAAAGTTTTCATAGCAGATCTGTAGTCTGCAGACTGCCGAAATGTGTGACATGCTGCGTTCTTAGCTGCGTGTCCCAGCCGGTATTCCTTATTGACCTCATATAGGTTTCGTTGTGACATGGACGCGCTCCTTCTAATGGCAGGTCTTTTTAAAACTTCCGTTGGGTGTTGGCTACTTCCTATTGTTTTCTAACCTTAATTTAATTCTTGCGTTTTCACCTTAACTTTATTTTATTCATTGTAAACTTTCTTCTTGTGTGGCATCTGCCATTTTTGTTCATGCTGTTTTCGCTGCTTCAAATATATGCATATTATAGCCAGTAGTCAATTGTTATAAATATAGGTATATAAGTTTAAACACTTACCCTGCTTTAATAAAGATATCTATGGATTAATGCTTTTCTATATCGCGTTATCTAGATTTCTTTGGATTAATCTAAATCGCGTTTTATTGCATATATAAGACTTACCTTACCATAAAGAACTCACCGTAGTTGACCAAACGGATTTCTATAGCGGGTTTTTATAACTCAGGGAAGTGCACATTTATTATTATTTTTACATAAAATGTGTTACAAAAATTAAAGTGCAGAACCTACGGCTTAATTAAATTAAGAAAGATTTATTAACAATATGAGATCGGGTTAATTTTTAACTTAGTCATTTTCATGGTTTGTACTCGTTCATGTTCTAAAATATTAGTGCTTTAGTAAAGCTGGAAACTCTGCCTTATTTGCGTGAAGTAGTACAATTCAAATTTAAACGCAGAGACACAGTTTAAGGACGTTTCCTCTTGCTTTCATTACCAATCTCATCTCCAAACTTACACACTATACCTTCAAGTACTGTACCAATTTAATTATACTTCCAGTTAAATTCCAATTCACTGTCACCTCTCAAGCATTTGATTCTGAATTCAAGGACCTTATATAACATTCGCAACTAATTCCTTGAGTTCTCCAACTCACAGATAGTAATCGTCCAATTTGAATAAAACTAACTTGTCAAGGCGAAAACCAACTGACTGCTGATATCAATTTCAGGCAGTTTCAGGGCGATATACCTACCTAAAGCAGAACAAAAATAGTAAAGTGAAAAACAGGAGAAAAACTAACCAAACGTATCGTTTAAGCCAATGTGACAGTTGTAGCGTGTTCTTCAACCACTATCCAATGTGGTGTACCTTACATGGGATTTATCAAACGCTCAGCGCAAATTGGAGTAAGAAAGCTCACTCAGGGGCCTTCGTGACACATCCATTTGTATTGCCAGATTTAATAGAATTAGACTTTTGCATGGTGACTTGAGGCGATTAATATTAATTGCGCTGAATCCAAACTGAGGTTTGTTGCGTGCACGTTCTAGTTTTGCCAAACCGACTATTCCCTATCTTGACAGTTACTAATGGAGTTGTTTCAGTGATAACAGAAATCGCAATCAAGCAAACCGCATATATGACGCATCACGTTATACCTACGTTGAAGACGCCTTCAATTATTATTGTGTAAGTAAAAATGTTTAAATACCAAGTACTTACATCCTGTTTGCTGCGAAACCTTGCATGGGAATATTCTTTTCCCTTTATTAATGATCTCATCCCCAAAATGCCAAACACATACACATAAAAATAACGAGATTTTTTTTATACAAACAATGCCAGGAAGCACTATTTTTTCTATGCTAATGAACTTTATATTTAGTTTAGTGGCTATTGCTGGTGAGTGATGGGTGATGAGGTATGTTCCCTTGTTTTTTATTATGAAGTATACATGCAGATTGACATTTTGATGCCGGAATACATTTCCATACCGATGTTTAATACAGTTGAATTCCACTGGGTTTGTGAATTCCACGTGCGTCGTAGAGTTCTTAGAAAAATCGAGAAATAGGAGAACGTGACAGATGACAGGCAAAAATTACACAATCGAGATCGAGAACTGGAAGGAGTAGACAAGACAGATGGATTATGCATGCATTTCCTCCCAACAAATGTTACTGGCTAAAAACGAAAAAAAAAAGAAACAACTGTCGACCGTTTTGTCAGTAAATAAATTAAGTGTATGCACGAAGATGACTTCTTTAAAACAACAAAAAAAAAACGGACATAGGACCAAGAAGCACAACACTACGAGTAGCATAAATTAAGAAAGACATGTAGGTGCAATAAAAACCAACAGGATCGCAAACAAAATCTTCACAGGACCTCCACAGAAAGTCACTTAGGATATGGGACATTAAAAACGATACGAGCCAGTCAATGAGGCTATATGAACTGCCAAAACATCCATTAAGCCTCTCAATCGGACAAAATACGCAGCTCTGTGTATCTACCTCTTTGCTATCGAAAAAAAGTCCAGCGCAATCAACTATCCATTAAAGGGGCCAACTTCGGTGTTAACTTAATTAACGCGCTACGTGTAATTAAACCTTATTTTTGTGTACAATCCCTCTTCGGCCTTCACACTCGATGGCTATTAATTTATTTTAGATTATCGTGCCTTCCCTTGATGGCCATCAAAACGTGTCATCACCATTAGTCTTTAATAAATGTTTATACGAGGGTGGGGTGCATCGTCGGTATACACGCATATACCTTAATGTGGGTATATATTTACATATGTACAAAAACCTTTATCGAGTAGTAAACACTCTTTAAAAGTGTCATCGACCCCACACCTTAACCGAAAATTTTAATTAGAATTCCACGCGAACACTCCGTTAGCGCTGCGAGAACATTTCAGAGGTTATGAATAATGCAAATGTTACACATGGCATAAGGAGTTGTCTGCCGACAGAAAACAACAAGGACGACATTTTGGTGACGCGCCTATTACTATAGACCTGACCAGACACCACCCTCGTCTTTTACTTTATTTGGAAGTAATTAAATGAGCGAAGTGCCACAATGATTGAGACGATATAATATTTACTTGATGTTTTCCTTATATACTCACCTTTGTACTGGAATAATTATTGCATTAAATGTATACCGCTTGAAGTAATAAATCTTTTCATGACAGGTGGCGCACCCTCGCTTCGATTTTGATAATTTAGGTTTTTTTTTTTTTAAGAAAACGGATATGCGATCAGGGTTAAAATAGGTTTTATCATTTCACGTCCTTGGATTTACAGTAAATAAATATTTGGGGTTGGCCATTATATACGGAAACATACAATATCATAAAACAAATAAATTGTTAAAAAAACGCACGATGTTCCCCACCAAAATCATTATATTAATACGTGAACATCAAAAGTTTCGGTACACTTTTCAAGTATTTATTATGAGAGGAGGAGAATGAAACTTATATCATTCGAAAGGTACTGTGCCATAGATGTGCACAAACCAAAAATCGTATGTATATGTCGCCATTAAGGCTGGTAAAATTAAGTTATGAATTCCCCATACAAAACAGGTAAATGAAAGGATTTTGGTGACATTCAATTTGCCGCCCACATAAATGTAGTATTCTTATTACCATAGTATCGTATTCAAATATAAATCATCTTAGATTAGAACCTGTTTCCAATGGAGCAGCTCATTTACGTATTTTTTCGATATCTAGATGTCGCTCTTTTCGTTTATAAAAAAACATAAATAACGAAAATAATTGTGGTATGTTTTTTAGTATTACATTTTACATATACTTATAAAGGAATGGTCGATTTTCGACCACAAGCGATACTAGTATTTATAAATAAAAACAGTCTTCTCTTTTTATTGAATTAGAATATTTTTTTTAAAAAAGAACGTGTCATCGCAACAAGACTCGAGCAGAAACCTGTAGAGACGAACAAGGAAACCTTGCTGTGGAATCACAGTGGGCGCTGAGGACTGTTAAACGGCGAAGACTACATAAATTCAGAATGAACTATTCCACCTGGGTGATGAGAGCCAAGACTTCCGTTCACCTGGATAAAATTACCCAACATCGCATATAAGATCCTGAACGCCTGAAACTATTTGTTAACAAACTGATTGAACCCTATCAGTTCGGTTTTATGCCTAGTAAGTCCACAACCGACCAAATATTCACACTACGGCAGATCCTGGAGAAAATTCAAGTCCAAGTCGATACTCACCACCTGCTTATCGATTTTAAGGCCGCCTACGACAGTATTTATAGAGACGAGCTATGCAGGGCCATGTCTAGTTTTGGCATCCCTGGCAAACTTGTCAGATTGTGCAGAATGACGATTTCGAACGCTCGCTGCTCCATTAAGGCCGAAAATAATCTCACCGAGACCTTTGATGTCAAAAATGAATTATGACAAGGTTTCCACGCTTTAATGTAATTTTCTCAACAACATTCCTGAATAAAATTGTACAAAACTCGCATGCCAACGCCATAGGCCGACTTTTCCAAAAGTCTGTTCAACTCCTTGCATTCGCTGACAACATCGACATCATTAGCAGAACACAGCAAGCTGTCACCGCTGCGTTTGCCAGTATCAGTACAGGGTTGCCGCTCCTGATCAGCTAAGTGGTGAATGAGGGCAAAACAAAACATATGCTGTATCCTACAACATCGATGAATCGGACAGAACGTCACGATAGACAGCTATAACTTTGAGGTAGCTCGGCACTTTGTCTCATCGCATCAGAAATCAAGCGAAGAATCACAATTGCCAATCGCTATTACTTCGGCCTAAGTAGGCAATTGATTAGTAAAACCTTGTCGAGAAACACTAAGGAGACTCTGTATAAGACCCTAATCATCCCACTTCTGCTTTATGGTGCCGAAGCATGGACGCTATCAAAGGCGGACGAATATCTCCTTGGTCGCTTGGTCGAAAGCAAAATTCTTCGAGTGATTTGTTGTCCAGTTTGCGTTGATGGGCTTTCGAGGCGCACTTAACATTTGGGAAATTTCAGAAAAGTACGCATCAGCCGTCTAAGATGGCTGAGACAGAGACATGTAGAGCGAATAGACACCAACTCCCCGGCCCGGACAGTCTTCGACAGTGTTGCCATTCTGACCGGTCATATCTGACCGTAATCTTTTCCCTCTAATTTTGAAATCCAGTTAGACCGGATTTTTAACCGAAACGAAAAAAATCTTTAACCAGAAAACCCTTTTCTGACCCGAAAGATAATATTGTTCTATGACTAAACAAAAAGGATAGATTTCTATAATTTGAATGATATCTGGGCATACTTAACGAACACACTCACAATTTCATACAGAAACCAATTTATTGTGAATAATTCTAAAATACAGGGGCTCCTCGCTGCAGTTTCATTTGAATGCTCCCACCAAGTGGGAGTGTGCTGGAGGTGTGCATTCAAACAAGGCTGAATTAACGGCCATTTAGAATATTTTACAATTTCGGTTTTGGTTTTACCAAATTTAAACGCCGAACTTTTTCTGCAAAACGTTGTGATGCAAAGTTGTTCAAGGAATTGTTTGTTTTTGTTTTTTGTCTTATTAGCTTTAATTAAGATTAGTTTCAAAATATAAAAAAAAAACTATATACATATAATATTTTTGACCGGACTTTTGGTTAAAAATTCTTATTTTATCTTTTGACCGGATTTTCTGACCGAATCTAAAAAAATAAAAATCGGTCATTATGTTATAGTGGCAACACTAGTCTACGACTCCAACCCGAAGAGACAACGCAGAAGAGCAAGATCTCGCCTTAGGTGGCACGTGCAAGTGAAAGGGGACCTCAAACAACTTGGAGTGCAGAAGTGGAGGAAGTTAGCTAACAAGTTTTCAACCAATGTTGCTAATGTGTTTTAAAGCAGAAATTGGTCTTTTTCATGTGGAAGGGATCGCAGAATCCATATGCTCGTACTTAGAATTTGTATAAATCCGCCTGTAATCATGCAACAAGAGTCACGCGAGTTTGATAAATTGATAACGCGAATAATAATAATTTGTTGAAATTTTTATTTGTCCCCGGTCTGAGCTAAAACTGATTTAAACCCAGTAAAATGCTTGTTTACGGACTAACTTAATAATTACTTTGAGGCAGCCAACATTATGCCGACTCATCAATGTGCAGTCATTAACATGAAATCAGTTCATGCGAATGACCGACAGTTATTGGAGATTATGTGTTACTTTATTTTAATCACCAAGCAAGCGGTTTTGTTTTGCATGTGGTGTTAATTTACAGGCCTTTGGCAGGTCGTTGCCTGTGGCATTTCCTTTATCATTTATCAGCTTTCTGCTGGCTGATGAATCTCGCGTGCTTCAGGTGTGCTTAAACTTAAACAAGAAATTTCGGTAACCACTCGTCTAGGGTACACATTTTAGCTTGAAGGATGCTGGTAGATTTCGCAATGCATTCGTAGCATTCATTTGTTTGTGAAAGCACTTTTGTTGCAGTACCTTCGTCAGTTCTCAATTGACTACAAGCGCATCTACAGTAGGGTGAACATAGTCGGGATAGGTGCAATTAATATTCAAAAAGGGGGACAACAAATTTCAGCCTGATTAAAAAATATCCTGAGGGTTCACAACAGCCTTGAAAAATTGAATTGGAATATCAAAAAGATATGCATGTTAGATAAAAGGAAATTAGATTCTGTGCCAAATACACTTTTATTGGCTTACTCCCTTCACAGTGCAGAAACAGGTTAAATTCCAGGAGAACAGATTCTTCTTTTTATTCTTTTTCTCAATGACAATTCATAAAATATATTTCAGTGATATCTCTATCATTAATACAGTGGGTTGTTTACTACAAAGTAATTTTCAACTATAACACAGCCATCCTGCAATTTTCTTCCTTCTCGATGCACTCTTATTAGGCGTTTTTCTTTTTTAGTTCAGAGCACAACCTGAACTGTTATACAAAAAGTTCGTGTTTCTTTTTTAGCTCAGATACATCAGAGCTCCTAATTTGTGTTTCTTTTTTCGTTCAGAGAATGATCAGAGCGCGCTCAATGAGCTCAGAATAAATTGACTGAGCAGGCTGAGTAAAAAGCTGAATACACACCCACAGTCACATTTGACAGAAAAAAAAAAACAGGATAAACAAAAGAATTGAAATGGTGGACGACCTTTCTTGTTCTGGAACTGAAGGTTAACCAATTTAATAAATAAAAATTAATAAATATTCAAATTATACATTTATTTATTAAAAATGTCAGATACGTGCTCAAGTGTGTTTCATAAATACATCAGAACGATCTGAGCACGCTCGGCTCAGAGCGCGCTCATAATGCTCGAGCTCGGTTCAGAGCTCAGCTCTGAACTAAAAAAGAAAAACGCCTATTATAGTTCAAAGTGAATACCAATATTGGTCTTCATAGCTCAAAGGTTCAGCTCGCGGGCATAAACTTGTCTCTAATCATTCGTATTTCAAAAACACACAAACTCTTGTAGCTCAGAGGCAATATTCAGCTTGTCTGCTTAAGTTTTTTTTTCCTTTTTTTTTTAAATCATCAATAATTTTTTGAGCTCAGAGATTCAGGTCGAAAACATAAACTCGTCTCTTACCATTACAGTACCTGTATCTTCAACAGCAGTAACTCAGAACCTGAACTTGTTATAATTTATTTTTTCCTTGATTTTTTCTGTACAATAAACCATTTTGTATGACGTATTGTGAAGTGGTATCCAAATCTCCCCCCTTGATTTTTTCGATTATTTCAGTTGAATCAGAGTCAGAATTTTGCTCTTTATTAAGCCAATTTTTGGACAAACTGTTTAGCTGATAACACGTTATCTGAGGTTGGCTGAAATAATCGGCAGGCTGCATAGTTTTGCCTTTTCGATAAACAATGATAAACTCGAAGTCCTGTAAATAGATCCACCAGCTAGCAACTCGGGGTAAAAGATCCTTTTTTTCGTTTTTTGCTTTCAATGCATTGCAATCTGTTACAATAGTGAACCGAATTCCCAGCAAGTAATTTCGAAAGTTTTTCACTCTGTTCACCACAGCCAACGTTTCCATCTGATAACTGTGGTATTTTGCTTCATAGGGATTCGTGCTCTGACTAAAATAAGCTACAACATATAATTTCCCATTCGTTCTTTGGAACAGGATAGCACCATAGCATCGGTGCACAATTCTGTAGGTCGGCTAAAATCGAAGAACACTAATACTGGCCTGTAAGTTAATTGCTTGATTATGTATTGCCTGGCTTCTTCACATTCACTTGTCCAATTGAAATTGACATCGTTTTTTGTAAATGCAGACATGCACCTGGTTTTCGAAAATAACTGGACAATCCCATAATTTGTCGAACTTGTTTCATATTCTTAGGTGTAGTTGAGTACAAGAGCTTGTACCAGGCCTTATTCCTTCAGCAGAAAGTTCTCGCCCAAGATATTCGATTTCGGTCTGCAAAAACTTGCACTTATCAATGTTTAGCAAAAATCAGCCTTCAGTTAAAAGTTAATACTTTTTGATGGTATTAATACACCGCCCATATAAACGAGAGCTGTTTTGTCCTTCAAGTTCCCCAATGCTCGCTGAAAAACTGCTGGAGCATTGGCAAGTCGAAATGGCAGTATGCGTAATGACCATCTGGAGTAACAAAAGCAGTTTATTTCAATAGAGCTTTCTTCAATTGGTATCTGGTGGAGACCAGACGCCATGTCTAAGGAAGTAAAATATTGGTTCCCAGATAGTTGATCAAGTTGGTCTTCTATCTTTGGTAAAGGATACCGATCTTTGATAGCGCGATTCAATGCTCGATAGACGACATATAAACGATATTCTTTTTTTTTCACCAATACACCTGTACTCGCGAATGGTGAATTACTGTCACGAATTAAATTATGATTTTTCAGTTCAGATACTATTTCGCTAACTATTGTTCGCTCTGAAAATGCCATTCGGAATGGTCTATAATGTATACCAACTTCCTAATTGAGCCGCATATTCAATGAGCCAGTCCTAACTTTTGTAACTGGGAATCCTTTCACAGTAGATGTCGAATATTTCCTTAACAATTCTTCCACTTGAATAATATATTTAGTAGAAGTTTCGCAGATCTTCTTCGTAAACATATTTGTTGAGTTAACAGGAGAGACCTTTCGTTTCAACATCGAACCATATTTCTAGTGATAGATCCTTTAAAAATTCACGACCAATTATAATATCGTTCTTTAAATATATTCCGTCAATGATGTGAAAGGTAAATCAACTTTTTCTATCAAAAAAATCGGATCTTTAGAAATACCTTGTACACTTAGAAAATGCGCAATCCTTTTACACCGCATTTGATTTGCAATATCAGCCCTTAATAATGAGCTGAGTCTGACGAACATCCAAGAGAACATGAAAGACCTTGTCAGAAATAAAAATTCATGCAAAACTGATCTTGGTGAGTAGCTAGTGTACCCTATGCGCCTACTTATTTATTTATTTATTTATTTTTTCAACATCACGCAATATCAAAACATATTGTCATGCATTTTCCAACGTCTGTCTTTATTATTTAAAACAAAATTGCAGTATGTCCCTAGCTCCTAAGATAAGACCTTAGTACCTATTCCAAAAGAAACCCTTTTAACATTCGTAACATTTCCCACAGCTAAACAAGGAAACCCAATTAGATACTTAATACCATGTAGTCCAATGTATACTGTAGCGTACGTGCCAAAAACATTCTCAAGGAAAACCACTTACAAGTTACAACTCATAAGGAAATCCCAAAAGAACTGTTTTTTTTTCTTTTCTTCTAAATAAAAGACTAAACACATCCGTCATCCACCCATCAGAAGTTGTAAAAAGTGTCATTCATCGATAACATTAAAAAAATTCGTTTCAATTTGTGGCAACAAGAAATTTAACTTAATGTACAAGTCAGATGTCACAACAAGTGAACTTACATGAGTTGGAATAAGACAATGAATCACTGGATATAATCGCTGCTTCAGAAAGCTTCTTCAAGTTCAATGGGCCAATTTGCGCTAAGTCGCTGAAATGAGCCGAAAGTACCTGAACACATACTGCTAGGTGTATTTCAGGGAATTGTTTTTTTGTTGATGATGGGTATACTTTATACTCGTACGAAATGAAAAACAAAAGATGAGATGTTGTTGTTGGTAGTAAGAAAAATGTGAATATACATGAATTGGTTCAGGGATAAGGCGAATAATGGGTGCTTGTTTAGGGAGGGCGAAAGTAGCGTTCGCCTGTAAATCTATAATAACTTCTTAACGAAAGGATGTCAACTTTTGAAATAAATTGCAAGTCACAGACTCACAGCTTATTTCATGCCGTAAACCTTCTCTTTCAGATAGTTTTGCGGGAAAAAATCTTAAGCCGACAGGACAGGAGATTGTGGCGGTCTTTCGAAAAGGTTTTGGGGTCTTCAAGAGTTTCTTAAAGGAGCCTTTATTGGGATCTACATCTTGCTAGAGGTGATTGAATATGGCGGATCTGGAGGGTAACAAATTGATTAGACACATAGTACCCTGTGTAAAAGTTCATGTCTATGTGATATGGGTGGCACTACGTTAGCGTACCTTTTAACTGTGAACCTCGGGTGCCAGGGTGCCTCCGATTTAAACAAAGTCTCACACACGGCGATTTTCAATTTTTGTTATCTTTTCGTTGCAACATAATTATAAACACAAATATTGAGGGCGGACCTTAACAAAAGAAAAAAAAAACCGGCTCATATTGCCCTCAGCTTAAGGGCCAATTTATTTAAGCTGACCCGGCAAACTTCGTACCACTTAAAATTAATTTTGTTATAAACAGTTTTTGATAAAGTGGAACCCCTCTATTGAACGAATGAAATTCCCTTGGAATTAAATAAAGTTCAATGCATAGAAAGGACTTCATAGATTTTCTCCGGGTCCTCTTCATGCTCGTTTTTTTCCGTTCTACTGATTGAATTGAGTTGGTCCGGTCAGATTTTCTCAATTAACAAAATCAACCAAGGCAGAATCTGGGCAATCGGCAATCCTCGCTTCTGCCATTGCCCAAAAACATTGTGCTTAACGATGATCGTTTTTAGATTTTTTTTTTTTTTTTTTAAACCGTGCGGTATGTCACGGCGGTCGTCCGAAGTTTGCCCGTGAAGTAAGAATCCCCGTTCAGATAATTTTGTTCCCACTTCACATTCGACGAGGGTGCTATAAAACATTAAATATCTTTAGCTGCGACTGGTGAACACGGTGGCTCAGTGGTTAGTATGCTGGATAGTATACGAATAATGAACACATTATACTTCCCCTTCTTTCTACCAAACGAAATGTGCCGCACGGTCTACGCACACATAGGCCACATGCCACATATTCTTTAATGCATGCGATTTGCGCCCATTACCCCAAAGCAGAGAGACATCGACAACAGCGCCACCTATCGTCGTTTTCTTCGATTTGCTCTTCGGGGACTATCTTGGAATGATCCCCTAATCTTACCTCCCTATCAAGACCGTCTCAAACTTATTAACCTCAATACCCTTGAGGAACGCAGGGACGTAACTGACATTCTCTTCATCCACCGTCTGCTGTCAGGCTTCATCGACTGTACGTATCTTTACAGATCTATCTCCTTTAACACTAACCCTCGTAATCTTCGTTGTCCTCGTCTCTTCTATTTACCAATTCACCGCACCTTATATGGCTCAAACGAACCAATTTCCCGAATGCTGCGAAAGGTTAATTCAAAACTTACTGTCTTTGACTTCAACCGCAGTAGTTCCTTCACCTTCCTTAGTTTTAAGCCCTAATTATTAATCCTTGTTTTAAGTAGTTTTAAGTTAGATTAAGTCACTGTAATAGCTTGTAATAAGCCAAATAATTGGGGGTTTTGCCCCCACCAAAATTAAAATTAAACTATCGGGTCCAAACAGTGGCGACGCGTGAGTATAAGGTGTAGGCGTTCAGCTCGATTTTATTTTTTCTTAATTTTTTTTTTGATTTAAACCGAAAAATTACTTATATTCCTAGTCCAGCCTTTTAGATTTGTTCAAAAATCCTATACAAATACAAATTTTCCATTTCGTTCATTGCCTTTTAGAACTAGTAGAACGTGAAAGTAATAGGTATAATTACTCATGCTTTCTTCCCACTTGATCACACCCAAACCCAAAATCCAAGCACCACTCGAACGTCGAACGCCATACAAACCCGTAGTCATACAAAATAGTCGATTTCGTTTACAACTGAGCTGAACGAAATAGTGGGTACGATGTGCGTTATACTTTTTTTTTACATCATTTAGTTTTGATGGATACATTTCGTTTGCAACTCATCTGAACGAATGATTGGAAATGGAAAGTATTATTTTCGCTCGTGTTCGTGTCGCAGATCGCAATCGCAGTTTCGCAAGTAGCAGAGTAGTTTTTCATTTCGGTATGAAGTATGAATTACGAATCGAATGGGCTCAAGTCACAAGATACTGGCACGAGTTGGGAAATTCACTAAGAAATCTACTGAAGTTTGGATAGGACTTAGGGGATAAGTGGATATTGGAACCTTTTTTTTTAATTTTGATGTTAGTAGCGGAATGAGTGGAAAGTCGCAGGTTATGAAAAACGATTTGGCTCAAGTTCTCGAGAGGGTGGCACGAGTTAGGAAATACACTAGCACAAGACTGTAGTTAGGACTTAGAGGACAACTGAAATCATTTTTTGAATTTTAAATATTTATTCTCTAAAAGTTAGGCGTTCATGAACGAAATGAACAATATGACGCGTCGCCACTGGGTCCAAAGCTATCCTATCTTCCCAGCTGGATCCAAACATAACCATCCACAAAATTTCATTGAAATCAGTTGAGTGCATTCGAAAATTGACAGCAGCGCCACCTATCGGCCCCAAAACTATCGTATCCTTTAAGCTGCAACCAACCATACACATCCACAAAATTTTATTTAAATCGATTGAAGGGTTTCGGAGGTCGACAACACAGGAATGTTCACTAAAATACCTATAACTAGTACTATAACCAATAATCATACAAAGATCGTTTATCCATAAACCTTGGTGTTGACGTCACCTTTCATTTGGAATTTCCAGAAACAAAATCGGCTCACACATTAAGGGAACATCAATTCAAACACAATGCGAATCAATTTGATATATATTTATAGAAGGAGATAGCTGAAAAACGAAATATACCTACAGCGCCACCTGTTGAGAATTTTCCGAATTAAAATTTTTTTTTGAACCATCACTGATTCAAGACAAATCAAAACAAAATCATTCAACTCGGTCCAGCCGTTCTCGAGTTTTAGCGAGACTAACGAACAGCAATTCATTTTTTTATGTATAGATATGGTTATACATATATAGATTTCGAGAGATATTCGAATCAGACCACCATTGACCACCGCAATCTCAGATTTCTCGCAGGCATAGTTTACAAGAATCGTCTTCTCTACGGCCGATCTTCCTTAAATGACATCCGAAATTAAAATGTCCTGTTTCCTGTAGTCAACGCCACCACTCATTTCAATGTTCCGCGACTCAGTCAGTCGTCAGTTACGTTAGTATCTACGCAAATTTCCTGATCATAAGTCCAACACCTCGACCGAAATGTGAAGGACGGATTTATCTTCGCGTTTGTGGACATATTCTGATATCTTCCATAAAGTACGGGGGCACGTTGAGGGTAGGTATCGGTATGCTAATCAATTGCCTCTTTAATGGAGTTTAACACACTATTCTCCACCATTATCATATAGATGAAGTCAGTTCTAATAATGGCTTCTTTAAGCTGGTTGCTTGCGACGAACAGATTGTGGGTGATTCTACCACTACCTTTTACAAAGGTATTGACTTTGCTGAAGTCTGAGGACTCAAAACTGCTCATACATACTGTGGGCAAGGATTTGCAATCCAATCGAACCAAGCGATCCAAACAAAATTGTAAAGATCATGGCCTATATCAAGAACCAGAAATCGGTAAAAAAAAGTCTCCAGCGGCCTCAATATCTCCCTCTGTTCATTTAGCCTCTTCGGATCCCGTCGGCATCATCGGGGAAAAGTTTTAGAGCATTGTTCAGTCCATCGAAATATGGCTCATAAATCTTGCACAAGATTTTACAACACTAAAAAATAACACGAAGATTTATGAGACTTTTATTTTACATTGACCTAAAACGTACAATATTGCTTGCTCACGACCCTAATCAGATGGAAATGGCTCTCATCGATCATCAAAGAATTTCCCAAAAATTCCTCCGGACTCCGGACTTTACTCAAAACTTTGAGCTGGGTCATCAAGATTGAGCTTGAACCAAAATACGTAGTAAATCCAACTTCATTGGTGATGTTTTAGGATCAGCTGCAACACTTTCACGAAGGAGCAGACTGTTTTCGAAAGATTGACCATAAAAAATACTCCACGTACGCATCTCATCACCAACGTTCACATATCGCTACCAAATTTGGACAGCATATAAATAAATAACATTCGCAGATTACCTAGACATAGGCTATAGGTATGATAAAGTTTCCCCATGATGATGCCTAATTTATGTGACAGTCCAGTATTGCTAGCCTGATTTACCCATAAGTCGCATTGGAACATCTACTATACCTGTATAGGTATAGCCTATCAGAGACATAGACCTTGCAGGAAATCATGATAGACATGTCAACTCTAAAACTAGATAATCATCCCACTTTATAAAGCCATCACCAGCACTATCACTGAAAAGCAATCGCCAACACTACAATATAATGTACATGCACATGTACACATGCGCCTCCATGTTGCCTAATTTTATTATACGCACCTACGAACCGTGCACACAATTTACACGTACGCCTACGCTCAACACACAAACTTTGCATAAATTACACGCTTGTATATTTTATGTATGTAACTACCTATATACACCACAAAGGTTGATCCGTATTAAATCCTCATTTAAATTAAATTATAACAGATAGGCTGCACAAACATTTCGCAAAGAGCGCACGTATAGAGGTAAAAATAGATTAGGCGGAGACACACATAATCAAATTGTGTTTAAAATACAAGAGTTTCAACTCACGGCTACAATGTATTTAGTGACGTAATTTGGCGCAGAAATAATGATATTACCTCGGGTGTTACACAAACTAATTTGTTTTAGGAAATATACCTATTTATCTTGGCTTAACCTAGTTGAACTTAAGCCCGAAATGTTATTAAAAGCTGATGAGCAAGGCAGTGTCCTTTGTTATGCTTAGATCGTTTGGATTTGTTTTTTTGTTTTGTTGTTACTCCTACATAAATTTCAGGTCCAGTCAAGCCCAATGCATGGTTCTCCATCGGAGTGAAAAATTCAAAAATTTAATCGAATCATGGAATGAACGCGCTTGCATCCATTCGAATCCAATTAAAATCAGCAAACCGGAAGTAAGGGAAAAAATAAGGCAACGACAATTTGACTGCAGGTTGTGTATGGTATCGGAATGACACTATAAATAAAACTTTGTCGCTTGCCGCACACACACACAACACTCACTGGAAATAGAGGCAAACATGCATGCTTCGCAAAATGCCGTCGCTTAGAAGGACGACGCGACGACTATACGTCCATTGTACTACTCGTATGGAGTAACGACGAGAATTTGTATTCGTAGCAGAGAAATTTGTGTGAAATTGTTTACGATTACGAATATCCTTTTGATTATTGTTATGGTTGTGCGGCATTGTTGCGCGTTGTAAGCCTTTATCCTTTTTCGGCTCTAATTCGTATGTGATATGGTATGGCATGCAGTACGAGCACCTCTATACAGTGTAGTGAGTTGCTGCCGAGTGAACCTCAGCAAAATGGAACTGTGGATATGGAATTGGAATTTTATTTGTATTCACGGTTAAGTGAAGTTTATATATGAAAAGGATACTGAATAGCGTCCTGTTGGATTTTGAATTCTTCCCGTAATAGATACTGCAATTATACGCAGCGTTCTAAACGCAATTTCGAGTAGTTATTGCGTTGAAATGGAAGGGTAACTGTTGACTTCGCTATAATGCAGTGAAGACAACTGTAATGGAGATGATCCCCAATCGATTGAGGGATTTTATTTTACTTGCCGTTGCCAGTAGTCGATACCCTAAATCTATTAAATGTATAAAAAGTGTCATTACAGGAAAAAAGAAGGTAATTTAATGGAAATTGTGTTTTATCGGGGGAAAATATTGGTACCTTTGATAAAATGGTCAGGAAAAATCGATCACTGTTAAAACAACAGATAGGGGCATTAAACAAAAATGTTATATAGATCTAGGAGATATTTTTTTAGTTCTATAGGGTGTCCCATACAAATTTGAATTTTGCGCCATTTAATATAGTACAGTGATGCCAACGCAGAAAAAAGATTACAATGTGACCGCTGACAGTTCGGGGTTAGTAAAAATGGAGAGCTATACGAAAAAACAACCCATTTTCATTGTTGAGCAATATTTAAAAAATAATGAAGGTTTGTCAGCTACAGTCCGCAAATTTCGTATAAAATATTGCCGTCATAATAATTTAAATTTAAAACCATCAACTGTGAAGAGAATAATTGAAAAATTTAAGGAGATCAATTAATGATCTTAAACACTCTGTGTGTCCTGTCACAAGTTGTTCAATAGAAACCATCGAGGCAGTTCGCGAGAGAATTGCAATCCGGATACATCAATTCGACACTGTAGTCAAGAATTGGCTACTTCGAGAAGCCTCTGCAGCGAATTCTCACGATAGGTTTGAAATTTCACGTTACAAAGTTCAAGTAACTCAAGAACTTAAACCTACTTACCATGCAGCGCGAAGGGAGTTCGTTGAATGGATTTTGGAACAACAACACATGGATACTGAACAAAATGATCTTCAATGATGAAGCGCATTTTCGTCTTGATGATCTTGATTTAACGCTATTGGACTTTCTTCTTTGGGATTTTTTGAAGTCAAAAAGTTCTATGCAAACAAGCTCCCGACAACCAACGAATTGAAAGAGCAAATTGGGAGGTGTATTAATGAAATTCAGTCACATTTGTGCGAAACGTTGATAGAAAGCTTCAATAAAAGAGTACGTACTTGCTAGGAAAGCCGGCCCTTTATCCGATGTGCTATTCTATGCATAACCTCAATCTGTACACTCTATGAATTAATACTAAATACTAATATTAAGCTTTCTTATTAAAAATCTGCATTTTCTGAGTATTGAATTATGGGACGGACACCCTTATATTGAACATTTTTACAGATTTTAAAAAAATGAAAAGAAGTTCGATTAAAACTATACAAGCTACCAAAAATTTTAAAATGTTAGCCTCGTGATGTAAATTTCTGGGCCCACTCTGCCAATTTGTGCATTCATTTGTGCATTTCTCCCAAGATTAAAACTTACTTAAGGTGGCGCTACAGTCCGGGGTAGACCTAGGCCTTAGATTAAAAGACTATTATTTAAAAAAATATATGCCGCTATAATAATGGGCTGTTTGGCCACTTCTATTTAATTAAAATGCGCCAACAATTCACCAGTGATGCCAGGGATCACTACTTCAAATCCCACTGGAGTAAGATCACATTATCTTCTTGGAATGCGGTAAATCGCAAATAATTATACCTAATTATAGGCGTTACTCTTTTTTAGTTCAGAGCGCAACCTGAACTGTTATACAAAAAGTTCGTGTTTCTTTTTTAGCTCAGATACATCAGAGCTCAGAATTTGTGTTTTTTTTTCATTCAGAGCATGATCAGAGCGCGCTCTATGAGCTCAGAATAAATTGACTGAGCAGGCTGAGTATAAAGCTGATTACACACTTACAGGCACATTTGACAGAAAAAAAAACAGGATAAACAAAATAATTGAAATGGCGGTCGAATCTTTTTGTTCTGGAACTGAAGGTTAACCAATTTTACTAGTAATAAATGTTTAAATTATACATATATTTATTAAAAATGACAGCTATTTGCTCAAGTGTGTTTCATAAATACATCAGAACGATCTGAGTAAGCTCGGTTCAGAACACGCTCATAATGCTCGAGCTCGGTTCAGAGCTCAGCTCTGAACTAAAAAAGAAAAACGCCTTATGTAGTCGCATAATAGGTACACCAAAAAGAACGTGTAGCCTATTCATATGCAACACCGTTTTTTTTTTTTGCAACATTCAAAAGCTTTGAGTTTTTGTAATTATTTCTGATAAGTATTTTAAAATGTTTCAAATAACACCGTAGTTGGTGCGACAACAAAAATAAAGCCTATTTATATTTTAAATTAAAATCACGAACAATAAATATAAATGGTTATGTACCTACTTTTCGTTTTTTTAGATACCTACATAAATTTAAATTTAATTAAAAATATCGTAAGAGATCAGGGTAGCTAATGGTGTTGGAGTGAATTAATTATTGATTATAAAGTTTTCAATTAAAATAATTTATTGTTTCACATTTCAATTTGATTCAATCTTATTTGTATTTATGACTCATGCAAATGCCTTTTAAGACAATAATATGTCAAAATGAAGTCTATGTTTTTTTTATGTCACTTTAATGACATTTGAGGTTAAATTTTTTTTTGGTTGAAATAAAAACTCGGTATAATTGTCAAAGGAAGTGGTTTCATTCTATTAATGTGGTTTTGAGTACATTAATTCCAATAATTTATAAAAGGAAATCCAGGGAGTTGGAAAATAAGAAAAACGGAGAAATTCAAGAAAACAAATGGGTTATAATGTTAAAGAATGAAAAATACTAATGAAGCATAATTGAGCCTTTGCAAATGTGCCTACCCTATACGTCAGAGATATTGGATAACATCCGAATTTTGCGTATCTTATGATGACTTGAACAAAACCGTGGCTCTGTCATTGTTTCGAAAGGAATCATGAGGTAAAGGTACTTATTATTGGGACACAAATATTTGAAAAGAAGTGCTAAAGACCTCATAACCACATATTTCCCTTTTTAGGTACTTCCTAAAGAGTTATCCCAAGCAGTCGTTTCGATTTAATAACGGTAGGCTGAAAGCAATGAAGGGTCTCAACGTCGACTCATTTTTGCTGTACGTGTTGCCAGTATGCATTAGTTAGCATTAGTTTCTACCTAAAATCGAAAAAAAGTTCCCCTTTTGTTTCCCTAAATAAAATTTGCATTTATTTTCATAGGAAAAAATAAAAAAAACATTTTAATTAACAATCTTAACCTAAGGACACCTTATACAAGAACTAGCTAGTTAACTGAATCATATATAAAAACATAAAATAAAATGCAAACTTCAAAAATATAAATTCAATCACAAAAATGCAGACTTTTCAAAGTTCTTGTGTTAGTAAATAAGTAGGTAGTTAAGTCAGCCAATCAAGCTTTAAAATATTAATTTTCCCCGAAACAGTTTCTTAGTCAGCCTTCAATTTGCATAGGCACACGAAAATGTGGAGATATCGATATCGCCCTCTGCTCTATCTCACTCATTGTTTATGTGTTTCTCAGAATTTTATCAACACATCATCCAATTTAGAAAATAAAATAAAAAATATTAACCATTCCCACCCAATGTCAACAAGCACGTACCTAGTACAAAAAGTTAAGTTCGTTTGCATAATACCAGAGATAAGTTTCGAAATATTTACCCCCCAAACAGAGCCAAAAGGATTCAGCACCTCAATGGGGAGAAAACACCCTTCCTTATGCTGATCCTAGGGTAAAATCCCCAAACTAGACAGTGAAGACGTGCGTTAGAGAAACCTGTCATTTAATTACAACTGTCACTTAGCACGTTTTGGACGGCATAATGACTGCTTTTTGAGGGTTGAATTCTGTAGAAGAGTTTAAGCATTTTGAGGAATGACCTTTTCAGTTTTCCTTTCATCCAACTCAAGCTGTGTATTTTTTTGTTTCTGTTTTGTTAGGAAGCAGGGCTGCTGCTCCTTTATTTTTTCGGTCACCAAAGGGAAACAGTTTCGCCTAATTAATCAAGCATTTAGAATACGATGCACAAGCAGTATGACAGACTGTTGATTTGGTTGACAATTTTGTTAATGATTTGAGTTTGTTTGCTAATTCTTCTATGGCCATGGCCAAATGAGCGAGATTGTCATATTGCTGTTGTATCTAGTGATTTTATGTCATGCAAAACAGATGGAAGTGGACGGAAAAATGAATGGAAGTAGGTTCATGGAGTTTGTTTGACTTTGTAGCTTTGGTTTTTGAAGTCGTTGCATGTGGCGCTGGCGAATTGGCAAATTTGAGAAGTGGTATAACTAGAGATGATTTGTTTTTTGGATGGAGAACATACTCTTCTCAATTCAAACGTTCGGATAAAATAGTAGGTCCCTTCCATTCGTCCCAAAACAAATTAAAGCTTACGCAAACGAACAGTTTTAAGAAACTACCTCTAAGGTGCTTAGTACCTACGTATATGGAGCTGTTTCGTCAAATATTTTTATCAGTTTCAGCAAGAGCATCAGTCGTAATATGCATGCCCTGCAAAATTGTTTCCTTGGTAATAAAAACCAAATGTGTTTGAAACGCGAAGCTTAGCGTTCTTTAGACCTATAAAAGACCCATAGCTTCTGTGGGGTTTGAGTTATATTTTACTTTAAATTCAAAAAAAAAAATTGACGGCCTTAAAGTTATTTCTAAAAGAATGACAGTGATTCAGGACTCATTCATATCCCAAATGGACGAGGTACTCCCTCACTTTTTCCAAGAATTCCTATCACAAAGGCATCGACAATCCCTTTCTAACAACAACTAATTCCATTAAATCCGTGACAAAGCACGAATGCAATAGTTTTCAAACAAATCCCCTTCAGTTTTCATTATACGTTCGACCGATGGCAAAGGGTTGGTTCTTGACAACACTCACTTCTCCCGGAAATCGAACTTGCATCGGATCTAGTGTATATTTTCCAATAAGCGAATTCAATACACCACATGCCGATGGTATAGATGGACGACAGAGATATCGTTTAGTTCTCCTTCACTGCCTATATATACAAAGGAGGACGTGACGCATACGATTTCCCCCCCAAGGATGCTTAAAGCCCTTTTATGACCATCAAATTTCAATTTGATAAATTGAAATTGATGGATTGCGTAGAACGTGTCCACCAACAAATAGGTATGGCAGGGACACTTTTATCTATCGAGCCGTATAGTACTGGTAAAACTATATTCATGTAGGCTTTAAAATAAGATAAATTATCCGATGGTATTAGTAAGAATTGCATTGAATTGAACTTTAATTTTATTTGTTGCTTAAACTGTTTTACAATTAACAATATTTTTTCCTGCAAAGTCTAAATGGTGGCTTGTCTGCAGAAGATTGGATATTTTGTTGTTATCTTTGAGTTCTATAAGCATTTTTTTTTATAAATTTTACTTTATTAAATTAAGGAAAAAAAATATTAAATTAAGAAAAAAAAAATATTAAATTAACAAAAATTAAGACTAAAAGTATTGAAAAATTTATATAAATTACAAGGCATTGATATTAAGATACATTTTTTTAATTTTTTTCAAAAATACTGATTTAGGTAGAACAAGAAAGTGTGTTGGCAATTCATTGAACGTAGCTGGGGCAGTTACTGCGTAGCGTCTACGTCCATACTCGTTCCAATACATGGGGACCATATATTATTTGTTTTGTTGTCGTCGTCTTGTATTTACTGTTTGTTGGGTTGCCATATCTCAAGTGCGACTCCACCAGGCCGAAGTAGCACTGCCGAAGAACTTCTGGTGGGCATCTACTGCTTAGATGAAATAGAGCGTATGCGGATTGAGTTTTTTTCAACGTGGTTATGTGATAGCTCCATTTAAAGTTATAGTCAACCAAAACTCCCAAGTATCTGTACGTTGATACGTTTTCAAGTATGGTCGAGCATTCGTCATCGTCTTGAAGTAGTCCGAAGTTTTGAACCTTGTGCAGACATTCCAAGTTGGGTATTTTTATTTCTTTTTTCTGCTTAGGAATATGTGGTGGACGGATGTGCATGACTTTGGTTTTTTTTTTGGCGTTGATGATGAGTCCATTGTCATGACACCATGACGAGACTGCATTGAATTCTTTTTGCATAATTTCGTCCGAAGCTTCAAAGGATTTGTGATTAACCACAATTGCCGTATCGTCTGCATACGCATACACAGTGCTTGCCTAGTAGCAAGTCGTTCATATAAATGATGAAAAGTAGAGGACCCAGCTTTGACCCTTGCGGCACTCTATAGTTTGAAAACTTTTCTACGCTTACGCTATTTTTGATGTTTACTCTGAATCTTCTATCTTTTAATAACTTTTGAACCATGAAAGTAATGATCCTCTTATGCCTACTTTTTCCAGCTGATTTAAAATGTTTTCATGGGATAAGGTATCGAAAGCTTTTTTAAAATCAATAAAAAGTACAATTGTGTGATGGTTTTTCTCTTGATTTGTATTTATTTTATCCCAAAAGTCGATTTATACTTTTATTTGGCCTAAAACCAAATTGATTGCTTGCCAGAATATTATATTTCTCAAGATATTGGTATAGTCTTTTGGCAACAATAGCTTCTATTATTTTGTCCGTTACCGAAAGTATTGATATCGGCCGATAGTTTCCAATATCGTTTTTTATTCCATCTTTATAGGACGAACAATTGGTGTTTTAAGACCTTCAGGGACTTCAGAGTTTTGCTACTGCTGGAGCCAAAAGGTTTGTATTATATTTCAGGTCTTTCGGCCGTATGGCATCTTCACCAGCTGATTTATTATCTTTCAGTGAGAGGATAATCTTAAAGATTTCGTCCGTACTGACTTCACAGAAAAACATTGATCGCTGGACATTGCCTGGTTGACCGGAATAGGACTTGTTGTTACATACATGTAGATGAGCCGAAAAGTTGAACTCGACTACTGCTGATTTTACTTCGGTGTATTTTGTTCGAACCAGACAGTGATCTATAAGTGTTTCTGTATCTCTTGATGCATCAACACGCGTTCCTGACTTGATCGTAATAACAAGTCCTCTCGATGCTATCATTGACAAGTAATTATTTACTGTTGGATTATACATTACATATCCTCAGTATTTATATTAGTATCGCCAATAATTATTAGTGCTCTTTTTATATTAATTTTATCTATATTTTGACTTAATTTATTAATAAAATCGTTTGCATTAAATCTTGGCGGTCGGTATACTGCGAAAATGGTGGCATCAAAGCCTATTGATTTATTCAATTACGATGGTCATAGTGAGACATCAGTTTATTTTATTTTATTTTTATTATTTTGTGGTTTGTGAAAGCAATTCGATTGCAGTTTGTCTGCAGAGGCAAAGAATCTGTTTAAATATAGAGCTGCATCCCCGTCTAGAAGCCATAACTGTAACCACGCGAATCGAAAGGCCCTAACTGGAGTGAACTATCAAATGGGCCGTAAAACTAAACTCAGAAATGAACTTGATTTGTGCCACCGTGGCACGCTATACAATAAACTACACACAAGTGTTAATGCGCCATTTATGATGGCCATAATACACTTAAGCTCCCCCTTTGTCTTCAGTGGCACAACGGCCATAAAACAACATCATATAGGTGAACGCCAGTCGTTAACCCAAGCATATACTTTATAAATGGTCAACTAAAAGTCGTAAAATCCTAATTACTCGAAGGATACACTGTGTGTACTCATATCTATAAGCCACTTACTGATGGTAAACAGTGTCAAATATGTTCAGTAATTTTGATTAACCCTTGTGATAGTGCGTCGACCAAACAAATTAAATCCTTTCGACAGTAAATATTCAAAAGAGCTTTTGTGCTTATTTATCACCACCGCCTATAGACGGCTTGGAACTGTGTGAAGTCCTTTATTATTGTTTTATGTTTCGACATAACTTCTGTGACAAAAAACATGACCTTCTCACCGCCACAACACAAGCTCACAGCGGCGAACGTCTGTGGCTGATTTATTGGCAACACCCGGAGAATTTCTGTTCCAAGTCGTTCGAACATTTCCTCTTTGGGCGCACAAAGTACAAAACACTACCACTAGTATTTGTATTTATATATATATGGTAAAACGAATGGCGCGCCGATTACAACATGATTTGCCCATCAACCGATTTTACTGTTTAAAAACACGCTCTGCGGTGGGTACCACCGACAATTGGCCTGGCCTGACATTTATCCTTATTCAAGCAGCCAGACACCACTACTACACTACCCTATACCGACTACCATGAGGCGTATTAAATCCCATCTGAGTGTACAATAAATGGAGTGCGATTCATATAGTGTAAGCTGGCACTAGGATGACGACTGGCAGTAGGAAGTACTACGAACAATTTGTTTAGTTAGATATAAGAGTGTGTGTGTTTGTAGTTTCCTTGTAAGACGTCAGCTTAAATGAAAGAAAGAGTGGCACCGGAATAAGTATTTGATTGCGGTTGAACTTTTTTTGGGAGACTTTCAAAAAGCGGCACACGTTTCTATGAGAGGCGAAGTGATATGGCGGGAGTTTTTTTCTTATATGACAGTAGATATAACTTAGATCACAATATGACTAATCAATGTAAAAGGTGCAAATCGGTCTGAGAGACCTTTTAACAGGGCTCTAAAAATGGAGATGTAGTATCTAGTAACACTGTCAAAAACAAAGGAATACAAAAAAAAAAAAATTGAAATATATCGTCAATTGATCGACAGGAGGATTGTGCGATCTTTTTAAATAGGACTAATGTGTCTTATTAAGAATGTCGCGCTAAAATTCACCAAGCTTGGACACCTATGTTGCATGTTATGACTTTCATTTTGATGTCTAATTTTATAAATCTTCAACCGACCACCCATAAAAAAACAAATATTTTTTTGAGACGCCGGAAGACGAGTGTAAAAGAGAGTTAGTGTAACACACCCCATGCACGTTTCAAGGCAGCACGGTAAACACGGACAAATAAATCCCAAGATATAATTTTTTAAAATATGTATTTCGATTGTTAACTTGGAACCACAAGCTGATTGGTACGAATACGTACTCAAGGAGTCCGTCTGGGGCTTGACAGGACGAAGATGGAGGCAGTAGTAGAAGAATACTCCATGAAGAAGTGGTTGAACTAGGTACGAGTATATGCAGGATGCACATGTTCTGCAGGACCTTTCAAGTTAATTAAGGTAGATTTATACGAATACTTTTGGGGAAAACAAAATGTCTGTATTCAAAATCGGTAAGGGCGAGTATGTATAATAAGAGCAGCTAACTATAGCCCCGCGAAATAAAGCCAAGCGGTTGTTTCACAAATTGTGTTGAGTACACTTCTGGTCAGAGTCTGTAAGTCCATCAGCTAATTTTTGTTTTACGATTTACTAGTACCTGTCAAAGACAAAGACTATCATCTTAGCGGGTAAACAGAAAATACTATAAAAGTTCAATCTGGAGGCTGCAATGGAGCCAATTATTAATCTGCTATCTCTTAACCCATGCATAATAGTGCGCTAAGGATCAGTCAAACGAAAAGCTTAGGCATGCACATATACGGAAGAAAATTTGCTTCACCTGACAACATTTCGCTCCATCTGGACTTGAATAGACCGTTCCCTTGTGGTAAAATGGTGCACAGATGAACAAACCAAAGTGTAATAGAATATCCATCAACACAGACGAATCAAAGATTAAACCGGGAATTTCAGATACACGTCGTGAAAAGCACTATGTTTATCTCAGATCAGTTCAAAAATCAATTATCCAGTCCATTCTACGAATGAAACAACTTGATTTTAGATCATTGTAATTTTAAACTTAAAATAAGCTTATTTATTCTTAACATGACGCAATGAAGAATGTGTGAGCTTAAATTAAGCTCAAAATCACCTATTTATCAGCAGTAAAAAGTATAATGCTCCCCAAAGCCCAAAATAATTAGTCTTGAAATAAACTAACTCAAAAATTTAAATACGAACAAGTTATCCTTATATTAAATTTTTTGGAATGCTTCAAGAATGTCATATCATAATTTAAGATTGCACAGTTTTATTTGTCAAATTTATTATCAACTCAAAAAAGTGATGACTTTCCTGTTTAAGAAAATAAAACAAATTATTAATCTTTTTAAAACATGTACATGTTGCCTTTGAGAAGCCGTATACGCTGTCATATATGACTTTGAAATCGAGAAAAACGTTGAGATGGTTGACTGATTTTCTGGCCCAAAAACCCCACTTATATGGACCGATCACGTATTTTGGCGAAAGGTTTTGAGAATGGAAATAGAAGACAGCAAGCCAGTTCAACATTAGTCGTATGTTGGCTAAGATTCTAAGCTTGTCAACAAGAATCGAGTTTTCTGGCTGTACAAGACACAGTAGGAGAGAATAACACACTTTTAAAAACTGTCGCTTTTAGGTAGAAGGCACTCCCCTGAAGCTTAGTAAAATGCGTTTCCTTATTAAGTATTAATGCCTTACACGGAAAGAATTGAAAATCACCAATTGCAAAATTTTGAGTTGCACTTCACGAATTATATCTTTGTCGCAAATTACAACGATTTTTTCTTGGATTGATATAAAAATTCGTAATTCGACATTGAAAACGGCGCTGTATACAAAATTCTGCTTGTTGAATTTTGCGATTAGAAGTATTAATTTGAGCTTCTTTTGTTTGTAGTGATTTGCGATATTGTTTGGCGCAATTTACCACTTCAATGGGTCAATTTCTCAAGCACTACTTCGCAATCGCAAATTGCAAAAGGTATTTGCTGAAACCTTGAGTGATGAATCAATGAAATCTTATAATAATTTAACACATGTAAATTGAAAACGTAAAATGACGTAGAGAAATCGAGAATAACAAAATATTTTTTTGTAACTTCCATGGAATTAACTACCCGATGTGTGAAATTTTTGTGCGCACAGGCAGCCGACAAAAACGAAACGTCATAGCATGTCCATGGTCCATGTAAAGAAATTATTTTAAGTCCTTTCATTTCCTGCATGGACAGCTCCAACCATGCGCATTTGGCTTCATTAGAGTCAGACAGTCGGTATTCAATCTTTGCTTAAGGCAGTTCGTGTCGAGTCAAAGTTATTTATAAGTATAACTCATTCGTAGTGATAGTGAGTGTACTAACCAACAAATTGTAAAGAATTTTGGAATATATCTTTTAAGTACATATTGAATAATACAAAAAAAAAATGAAGTAGGTAGGGCTATTAGAAAGAAGTTTAAATTGGAATGGAATCTAAAATATCATATGTAATTGAAACGATTGTAAATGTTCATATCAATGGCACGTTCTTCTAAATATTTTCTTTGTATTTTAAATTTTAGCATTGACCGATAAAACATCCCAGACAAATCCCTTTGTCTCCGGACGATATTGCGCCGTACGATTTTCATGGTTATCTGGAGAAAACAAATTTTAAAATATGGCTATAAATATGGTATTCGAGAATAACCTAAATACCTAGTTAAACTATGAATTTTGAATTGTAAATCATAACATCTAAGTTGTAAATTGAGAATAAAGTTTTCTAATTTCAATTTAATACTGTGATGCCTCAATCACTTCCCAAGAATTGTAAATTGCAAAATATGAAATGCAAATTGATAAAAAAAAGATTCAATTTACCATTATGAATTCGTAAATCGCAACTAGTGAAGTGGTAAATCTACCCCATTTGATCGCAAGTCAACACTTTTGAGATGCAATTCAAGACTAAATGGTTATAATTTGCTAAGGGAGGAAATCGTAATTTACAACAGAAATATAGGTAATTTCCGAATTATTTTTGCAATTCACAATCCATAGTAATAGCAAATTAATAACTATTTGTGTCAAATTGCGATTGGTTATTGCAATATGTTTTTTCGTATTATTGGTAATGAAAAGTTCCCATCACAATATCCTCAATGACTTTTGACGGTTAATATCTTCACTTCGTACAGTTTCTAGAATTGCATATAAAAAGTCGTGAATTAGTATATCCTTAGCTGAGCTCTAAAACTAGAAACCCAGCGCCTCCTAAGTCCTAGAAGCCTTTGTACAATAGTTTAATTGTGATGAGAACAAAAAAGCCCCCGATAAAATTGGTTGACAACACATTTAATTGAAATAAGGACAAAAGTTCAGATATGCAGCTGGAACATGTGTAGCCTTGATAGGCTAGGCCAATTACACCCAAAAGGAGTATTGAAAACAACTAGTGAGGTCGGTATGCACTTCTTACATGAACGCGACACCATTCGCGAACGGGCAAAGGCTCATTGTCTTCACAAAAGGACTAATCAAAGTTGTCGCTAGCACGTATTTCCACATCTTGACTAAAACATGGAAGGGCGGCTATTTCTCTGCTATCAGAACAAGCCTTATTGACGACATTGCGATTGACGGGTTAATGTTTTACCAACTTCGACTCTGACCAATACCTAGTAGCTGCCTAGGTACACTTGCTTTCGTGGCTATTGTATCAGTAGTAGCAGATGAAGAGTTTAAGGCGTACGTCGTACGCATGTGCGTTGGTGTGGGACACCAACGAACATTTGTAACTATTTAGCATCTAGATACGTGAATCCAGCTGGTTCATTAGGTTTTAGGGCAGTTTGCTTTGAGTTTTGCACCAGACTGAAGCCCCATTAAAACTGCTTTTATTGGATGAACCAGGTAGATGCACCAGTCAGCTACAAATGTTCTCTGAAATACGGTATCCATTGATATTTTTTTTCGATTTACACCTCATAAGCAAAGCAGGACATTATTATCCATTCCTTGTGACACCTAAACTGTCCTCTCTCAGAATGATCATATTAAACTTGAGGTTCCATCCCCTGAAAAGAGAAGCAAATCCATTCTCCATTCACAATCAGTTTTGTGGTATATTTTCAGCCATCGTTCCTATTACTCCATTGGGCTTAGCTGTCATGGAGTCGTCTATACTCTCGGTACATTTCACTTTATTTCCGTCTTCATGAGTCACCATCACCAGTACCGGCACAGCAGCAGTCCTTCCTAAGTAATTGTGACAACCGCACTACTTTATTCCATACATACACTATATGCTATCATGCCTTAGAAGAGCTCCGTCCTCCGTGACTTTTAATTAACAGTATGTCTTCAATGAAGAGCCTTAATCTCCGATTACACTGCTTTGCCCAATTTCGTATAGTAATCACGGCAATCGGCATCAGGCAAACCACCCAACGAAACATCATCAAGGGTATTTGCTCGCAGTCATCGCAATTACGTCATCCGATTGGTACGTCTATACAAATAACGACGTCAACAACAACAACAACTATTAGGTACTACTGATACGCTACAGCGACTACGATGTAGGATGGCTGGACGGTATAAAATGTGGAGCTCTGTGTATGAAAAGGATTTGTAACGCCATTCCTCTGAGGCTAAATGTTTTGTTGATACATTTCACTAATTGAATCAAAGTACTATGAAGTGATTTTATGGCCGCAAATAACTGTTGTTGAAGGCCATAGTGTGAATAATTGTGTTTGAGGTCTTGTGTTTGCTGTATTCGCGGAGATTATTTCATTTTTAATTCCGATGCCAGTTGTTTTATTTTTGGTTAAAAAGCGACATGTGATTTCGATGTGTCTGTCCTTCGGGTATAAACTGTGAAGTGTGCACCTATTGGTTGTTCCTTATAGAAACGCAGACACAAAACCCCACCCTGTGGCATGAATGTGACCTAAAAGTTATTTAATTAAAACAAAGGTTAATTGGCAACTAATGACTGTGAAAATGTCCTCCGTCCGATGTTTTGACACCCAGACAAAAATACTTTACCCTCGGGGTATATTGGTACATGGTAGATAAATATTTTATTCACGCAGAAATTCCCAGATTGATTGACAATTCTCCAGCGGTTGCCCAATTTTAACAAACCAATTGTCATACAATTTGAAACGACTTCCCAGCCAAAGGACGAACAAAAAAATATGCTGCCAATGGCGCAGCATGTCAGTGTGTATTTCTTTTTCTTTTTTTTTTCATTCAACGATTCAATTAAAACTGTTTTTTTTTGCCACTTTAGGCAATTTTGTTCCCTGGAAAATTGTTCAAAAAACAACAACTGCCTTTCGTTTTGTTGGAAACCATGCGATAGAACAGTGATGAAGCTATTGATATCGATGAACCGCAACGCTTTGGCAATGTATATGTGAAACTGTATGTGTTTTTTGTTTGTTATTTTGGGTCAGGTGAAATGGTAGTGCACTGCAGATTATCCGCGAAAGACTTGAAATTTGCAAAGAATAGAGTAACACAAAATAAAACACACTTACCTATGTGCTTAACTGATATCAGTTCCCAACAAAATGTTATCGGAAATTGACCCATTTCTATGGATCGTTTTGCTTCTATGCACTTGACACCTTCGAGTGGATAATGGTGGGATAATATTTAATTCACTGCACAGTAATAACGTCCTTATGAATAATTCAGTTTAGTTTGTGTGATCTAACGAGAACATCCGTCTTTCGATATCCATTTGGCGCATGAATTATTCAATATCGATAATGTGATTCGGCTCGAATTCGTGCTATCGTTTTGTACGTGTAGTATGCGCTTTTGTCGACTGGATGTCGTCGAGAAGTGCCGAACTGTTGATAGCCTATTTTCACAAGGCGACTGCTTCAAACTCAGATGATGTATATAATACGTTGGTATGGTGTGAGTGTGTGTTGTATGAAAACGGATGGACTAAGCCAAGTACTTTGGGCAATAATTTTACATAAATTTCGCTCCACAAACGAAATAACGGTGGCAATGGTAATGAGTCTAGGAGGTTACCTACAAAAAATGACTGCAAAGTCCGATAAGGAAAGTCGGAAATAAAGGAAATGATTAAAAATTTGGTGCAACAGGTTCGGGACCTTAGGCCTAGTTTTTTTTTTTTTTTTGACAAATTGAAGAGTCTGTCATACCGAATTGCATTGTCATTTTCTTATACAACTCGATGTCGTCTGATAGGCACATCTAGCATCCACTCCAGCATTAACTAACATAAAATTTCAAAGACACCCCTAATGAATATTTGACTGAAAAAGCGAGAAGATTCAAGACGATTATGAGGGCATTCAAAATTGACATCGTTGCGGAAAATGGAACGCTATACCCCACGCGTGACTGCAGGGGAAGTATTCGTGATATAACCATGGCACCGAATGACATATAATTCGCATATTTGTTTGAAAAAAGCTACACTATCACTTCTAAAAATATCACTTTTCAATATAAAATTCGCGGCTATCTGTGCAGTTTTCCAACTTCAAATCTAATCGGTACATCTGACATATTTATGTGTTGGAAGTTCACAATTTAGCATCCTAACCCCTCTAATCTTAGTGTTAAATAAAATTCTGAAATATTGCCAATCCTTTCTGCTGCAATAGCAAAATAATACAAAACACTCATGATGCAATAACATATTTGAAAACTCATAGATCGTCTGCATACCAAAATTTATTTTAATACAGATGTAAAGGGATTGAAAACACCATACCAGGCAGATATAGGAGTGCACGTAATGGGACCTTCTGTATAATGGAGATTCAGTTCCATCGACGTACAATATGGGTATGCGTGTTCGGAGCTTGGGTATTTCCTAAAATTATTGTTGCATGCGTTGTAAAGACGAGGAAGATGAAACATAAAAAAATAGTAGTTCAGTTTTGGGACAATTGGCAGAGATCTTTTGTGCCGAGTTCAAACGGCTAATTGAGAAGCTCTTTCATGACAGTTGTACTCTCGGATGGTAGTCAAACCTTCGAGAGATGGAATTTGTTTTTTTTTTTCGGGGATCAAACATGGGACCCCAGCAAATAAAAACGACAATTAGAAAAGAACTTCAACTAACTGGAGGCATAGTTGGCGTTGGATAAGGCTCGATATATTTATTTGTTGAGGACATGCTGCAAGTCTTAATTTATAGCCCTACGAAACATCGCAACATCGGCATTATGGCAGAGTGGGAACAGTACGTCACCCAGATCTCAACTGGATATGGATTTTTAACCGATACTTTCAGATAAGATGGGCAAAGTTTAAGGCACAGCTTGCAAATATGATCACTCTCTGAAGGACTATGCTTGTCTCTTTGTAGTAGATGGACAACAGAGCGCACAAGACTAGAGTTTGAGTTAGACAACTTCCCTCAAGAAAACGTTATAAATAAGATGACCCCAGCGGTACGAAGAACAGAATTTTTTCTTTCATCGAAATGGTCCTTGGAAAAATAAGAAAAATAATTATAAGTCTGATGAAATTCGATTCGGCAAGATTCGAAAATTAGTTTTGGCACATGCGTCTGGGCCAAAAAAGACTCACAAGACGGCGTCCTTAAACACAATTCAATCCCCTGAATAGTGACAGTGTAGTTAAGTTACTTGATGGTATATAACGTAGGTATTTCTTTCTCTAGAAAAAAAAAACGCAATCAACTTCTTACTACTGGCTACTGCATAGGTACCTAATTCATAACGACATATTCTGTCATCTCTGCTATTTTTTTTACAACAAAATTCTTTAGCCGCCATCAGAATTGTTACCCTTTATCACCCTCAATGGTGGACAATATTCTAACATCAGAAAGTGTTTTTATTTTTTGCACACATTTTTATCACGCGCGTCATTAATTAAGAATTTCTTTTTCTTCCTCTGAGAATGTAATTTCCTTTTAGCAATTAACATTTTCGTCGTAAAAAATACCTGAATCGCAATTTTGTTTCCTTTCTCTGATGGTGAACATTCAGTGTCTCAGTATCTCATTACCTGTGTCGGCAGAGAAAAAGAATCACCATGCCCACACCCACCAAAAGTAAAAGTCCCTCTGCTGCTAGTCATATCTGCCTTTCCGACTTGGAAACAGAAAAATTATTCAGAGCCACTGTTCAAATAGTTGGATTGGTATGTACGAGTACGAGTAGAGCAAAGAACTGCGAATTTTGTGCTTCAATTTAGTTTAGGATTTTCTACATAATTTTCAATATATTATGAAGGTAATAGCATTCCTGGAAGTAATCGAAACTACTTCCCTTCGATGAAATTTAATTTTCGATTCAGATTTCATAACCCCCTTGTAGCTATGGCAACACGATAACGTAGTGAATTGTGTATATAACTTCCTTTGCAATAAGGATGCAATCGTTTGGCTCTCATAATGTTCTCATTAAAAATATGCGTTGAAAAAAGCGGTACCTACAGACACTATGGAAATAAAAATGTGATGGTAATATGGGATTTCAGGAAATGAGAGTACCTTCAATTATATCAGCGCAAAGCAATTTTGAACACGTAGGTCTATCCCAACACCATTTGACATTCAATAGGAAAAAACTCGAATCTAAGCTACAAGTGCATTGCAGTGAATAATAATTTACCAGATTAGGTATACACGAAAGCAATAAATGGTTCAAATTTGACAGTAAATAGGAAAGTAAGGGTCGTTTGAAAATCCTCCAGCAATATGTGTGGGTTTTATTGTTTGCTAAAAAATGGTTTCGATTTAAATATTAATCCATGGCATTTTTATCTGCAGCCCATCCCCAAACATAAAAGTTAATTTGTAACCACAACAAACTGCATTACCATCCGACCATGATAACTGTCCTTGTCCTGCACTTGGTATGATAAATGCGAACACAATAATTCAAATCAGTATGCATTTGTTTGTTCGTTCAATTAGCAAAATTAATATATTGTGTCACATGCAAAAAGTAATTTCAAAATGGGGTTACCGTTGTGTCATTGCTGCGGTTTCTTTCAATACAAAGTCAAAACAAACATACGCTTTACAAAAACTTGGCCTTCACTGTGTTTGCCTTTCCAATGGAGTAACAGCATACGTCGGCTTTCTTCAAAACAGGAATATTTTGTAACCGAGTAGACTCGTGGACTAGTACACAGTACGGAAATTAAGCCAAGAGGTCAAAATCGGTGCTGAAAATGAGGAAACGCTATTCTTGCCGACACAAACGGCGATATAGACCAGAAATTCGTTGCTAAGCAAATCGTGCCATTCCATAACGATAGACAGACAAAACTTCTGCCTGATTAAATTGAAGTATGGATAGCAATATCTTAGCGATAGACCAACAAGGCTGATGGGCGTTAGGATTAACCATCGAAGCAACCTTATAGATGACTTGTTAAAAAGTACATGCGAAATCTTTTTTTTTAAGAATATGGTGAGATGAATTTGTGGCCGATCAATGAAAACTCAGTCCAGACTGTATAAAAAAGAAGATCCCTCTGGCTCCTTAGCATCGCATACAGGATTTTATGTTGATGCATATAAAACCCTTGGTCAGTAACCTGATTGAGAGCATTCGGTGCGGCTTTATTCCAGCAAAGTCCACCGTCGAGAAAATTTTGAAGCCGTCTTTGTGAACTACAATAAGAATAAACTATTTACACCGATATATAGTTTTGGCATTCCTACAAAGCTCAACCATCTGAGTAGAATGATGATTCAAAAAAGTCTGTGATGCGTCAAAGTCGACCTCATCGAGACCCTTGACGTCAGAATTGGTTTTTGAAAAGGTGGTTTATTCTTCAAGTAATCGTTCAAATCTTACATAAGCAATTTTTTAAGAGTCCATTCAAAAACTGACGATATTGACAGTGGCACGTCTGCACATTTATTGAAACGGGTAGGGCGAATAGGTCCAAGTAGAAATGCTTAAATGTGTATAAATGCTTTCATTGAGAAAGTACAACATCGGTGATTCTGGTAAAATAATATTACAGAGAGCAGTAAATAATTTCACAGCACTTTTATTGCCTTTTTCTTTTTATGCTCTTAAATTTCCTCGTAAATTTATTCAAACAATCACTTTTAGCCAATGTCTGTTAATTCGTGTTTAGAACAAGACTACAAACTAGGTGTAAAGTGCTCTCCAATAGAACCGGGGATATATTTTATGAGATCTTACTCATTTCGATTGTGCTATATAGGGTGGGTCAAGTTTCTTTTTAAAAATGTAATGAAATGAACAAAATTATTTATATTCCCATCAATTATGGAACACAATGTCGATCAAGGGGATGCCTCGGCTGGCTTTGTAGTAACGCATTCTGTCACTTCAATGTTCCAAGACCTATTTAATGGTTTTATGTGGTTAAATCGTTTCCGGATTGTTGGCAAAACATCGGTCCTTCACGGTTCCCCATAAAAAAAAAGTCCGAAGGTGACAAATCACAGCTCCGAGGTGGCCAATTGACATCGCCAAAACAGCTGATAACACAATTTGGGAATTTGGTGAGCAAAAGATCGATTGTGTGACATGGCGCGCCATCCTGCATGAACCAGAGGTCGTCCAAATCTATGTCTTCAATTTCAGTAAAAAAAAAGAGTCGTTTACCAAGGCTCTGTAACGCCCACCGTTGACCGAAACGTTGCTCCCAGCCTCGTTTTTGATATTCGTGAATTCAGTCTCACACTCTCGGCTACAGCAGCCATATATTCTCATTTGTGCGCACCGTACGAGACGGGGACGTGTGGCACCGCGGTGGGTGCTTCATTTCGGCCAAAAATTATTTTCAAGAAACGCACTGTTTGGGCAACATAGCACTCACTTTGAAAATTAGTCTTCAATACTTCCCAACGTTGTTCAAGCGTAAAGCCACTCATTTTGTTCCGCGGAGGTATTCTACTGACTTTCTGTCAAGATTTTGAGCGCAAAACAGCTGTCAGTGTCAAAATAACTTACGATTTAAAAAGAAACCACTAGATGGGCCACCCTTAATACTGAAGAAGCATGAAACTCTTAAAGGCCTTAAAGACCTTTTGGGACGCTTTGAGTGACAAATTTTTCGGGTGAGTGTGGAGAAGAAGTTTTAACCCTTTCGCCCCGCAATTCGAATAGATAAGTTAGAAATAATTTTATGACACGCCAGAGAACAATGACAAATAAAGAGTCACAGCTGCAACGAAAATGTGAAGCACCGTTAGTTTTTGCTTCAGAGATAGTCAAGCACGATTTGGTACAAATCGGAACCAATTCTGGTGTAAATGAGAGATCCTAGGGTTCTTTGAACTTTTGCTGGTACATTTATGTACCATGCGGGGCGAAAGGGTTAATAATGAGGCTACACAGTGTATACAGTGTTATGCACCTGACCAAAAAGCTTAAACAGAAACTGCTAAGGTGCTACGGGCGAGTCTTTTAGTATATACCTCGGAACTGAGAGACATGGAAGCGCCCTACCTACGTTGGCGCTCACAATTGAAAAGCCACCTTAACTAACATGATGTACACTACTCTTTTTGCCCTGGTCCACCGCAGATTGTAAGCGCCATCTAAAGCAAGGTAAATAATCTCCATTGTTTAGATGAACATCTACTTGCAAATGGAATCCAAATATTATACAAATTTCGGAGAAGAGGGAGATAAATGAAAATTACATTAAACAGTTTCTTTAACTGCGCAACTTGTTGCAAAAGTCCTGAGAAATCATCCTGATCCTGGATGCATCGGTCTCTGCATAATAATGTGGGTCCATAAACTAAAAAGTGCTTCAAATTTAATGGTTTTCAGAAGGTACCTTTTGGCCCTATGAGGACTTGTGAAGCAACCTATTTAATTTACCAATGTTTGCATTTACCGTCCTTTATATTTTCGCTCCAAATATCGAAACTTTTGCGGCTAGCCCTACAATTAGAACATCTCTTGAAAGACATGTTCTCTGTTGAACTATATAATACTCGACTCTTAAAATCGTTTCTTGTGTCCAGCGGTAGAAAAAATCTACAACAATTGTGAACTATACAAAAATTAAGTAGAAACTTAAAATAGTTATAAATAAGTCCCATTGTCTGTATAAAAAAATGTACACCTCTCGGTTTGTATTTTTGTTTGACTCATCTAAACTCTCCCAACAGTAGCCCTGTTTACAATACCAGCAACAGTTTCAAATTTCATACCATAGGTAGAGCAACTATTATTATTTTATTATTTATTATTCAACTTGGTGTGAGAGACCATTTTCCATTAAAGACCTTGAACAATTGCGTTGTGATTTCCTATTCTCTAATGGCTGCAATAATATAAAGCAATTATGGTAATTTTGCAACTACATCAATAATGTTCAATGATTTGCAAATTAATTTAGCAACCACCCACACAAAGTAACAAAGTGATACAATAAACACGATTAAGAATTGTGTAAAGCTGTTATCAAGTAACCTCATACAATATTATGTGTTCATTTGCAACCAAATGCCGCCTGCTTGGCCATTTGACACGCATCCGTCTTATACCACAAGCCGCAGACAGACGTCTGGATACAACATCAAACTGATTAATCTTCCGAAAGGATTACACTGGAGTGATAAGAAAACCTGCTATGAATAACGAATTACTATAAATCTCTCTTGTGGATCAGGATCCATTTCCAGACAGTAGAAAACAAAATTCATCCGATTATACCGCAACGATTTGGAAAATTCACTCGTGCATTGGCATCTATAACATTTCGCTGGATTTGTTTTATATTTCATTTTGTTGTATAACGGATTACAAAAGGATTTCAGTGTCGGATGGGGATCTGAAATAAATACGACAACATATCCGCTCAACTGGTAGGGTAAATTAATCCTCGTCAAAGGTCCTTTTTTTTGAATTGAATTCAATTTGGTGCAGGAGAAAAAAAATGGCTTTCTATCTAACTAATCACTAAATTTGCAAACCAGTTTACAGGTGCATCTGGAAAAAAATAACGCATCTATCTGAAAGAGCTTTAGTGTGTGTGTCGATGCAAATAGTTCATTAGTGCTCTGTCGAATCAAATAGTGATGCATTGCACAACTATCATGCATGCGTAGAGTTCAAATATCTACATATATATCCAATTTCGTTCTGCTGATAGTGGTAGTTAGTGTCTATTTGCTGCAAGTAAATATCAGTTCAATTTAGTCCTCCAACCGGTTTGAACGGAGGGTATGTACCATTTTCTTAGATTTATGCAGACGCGGATTGATAGAGTTAGCTTAGGTGGGTAGGATATATGTTTGCTATTACGAATCTAGAAAATCGACCATTTTAATGCAGTGTGGATAGGCTCCATAATATCGGAGCCTTTGATGAAATGTTTAAGGATGCTGTCTTGGCTATCTTCTTGACTGCTAACTGTATGAATTTTTTAGCTGATGTCTAAGTACACAATTGTAAAATTACTATGAGTTTTTGGGACAAACTTTGCAGGAGAAAATTCAATGATTTTTTTTTTCGAAATTTCCAGCGAAATGATACAGTTCACAGAACTTTAAGTACTTTCTAGTATAATTTGGAGAGCGTTACATGACCCACCTGAACCGTCTCTATTTTTATACCAGTTTGCTATTTAGAAATTAATTTCTGAGTCTTATTACCTTTCTACCGAGTTGCGAGTGAGAATTGTATTATAAATAAAATAAATAAATAATTGGCGCAACAGGTCCGTATGGACCCAAGCCTAGCTTCTCACAACCATTCGTCTTGTGTGAGTTTTTATTTTTGGGACGAATTGTATTACAGACTGGAAATAATTCACCGTATAAGTAGGTCCCTTACTATGGCCGTGGGGATGGAGTTTGCACTGCTCAGTGGTGTTTCCGTTCTTGAGTCGGGTCTTAACGACAACCACTAAACTATTGTAACAATTATTGAGTGTTTAGTTTGGTTTTTTGACATGGGTAAAAGAGTTAGGGATGCCACATCCAGATATCTAATCTCAGAAAACAACTACTACCAGTAGAACTATGTGGAGCAGTGAAAAACTCAAGGTGTTGTAGTATCGACAAAATCTGTAGGTACTGTATTATTAAAAAGTGGGTATGATGAATATATCAAATATAAATATATATTTGACATATTGCTAGAAAAAAACGAGAATAAACCTACTGTACTGTGAACAAGCAACTAATAAAGACGTGTCGTTTTCATTTAACTATAGCTGAACTGGCTGCCCCCACTTCGTTACTCAGTAATCCAACACACTAACCACTGAGCCACGATCAAATTCGTACCTCACCTAAAATCTTCAACACGGTTAAGCACAGATGGCTCGTAATATTTAGATAACATCCAACTGCGATAAAAGCCATTGGGTGTAGTAATAAAAGTCAAGCAGCATTATTCGTTAAATGGTTCAACAGTTCCGCTCTGATCTTTTTAACTTTTCTCTTTTATTTTTGAAATGGAATTAAATTTGTGGTTTTTCACATCAAGGACTGTATATCGTAAAAGGCAAAACAATAAAAACAAAATACGAAATCAGCCAAACAGTTCGGTTCAATGTTTACACCCTTATATTTCTCTGCTGTGTATTGTGTTCCTGTTCATGCGGGCCACAACTTTTTTTAACCCAGATTGCGTACCATAAGTACTGATGCAGCAATTCAATGAGAATTCGTTCGCTGTGTGATTTTGTGGCCAATACTTACCACCGTTCAACAGCGAAGAGAATTTCAGTGTTAATAAATATTTTCCAATTGAAAGGCTTCAAGGGCTGTTGCAAAAAATATCCCAACCAAATTGAGCCACTCAAAGTGCGTATTAAAAAAGTAAGCGCATCGATATTGGATAAGGACATGAGAATCAGCTGTTAAAACATATTATCCACCAGCCAAAGGACTGGTCCCTAATCGGGAAAGAAATTGATGACTTCCACTAACCATATGCGCCAGCTGCAGCTAAAACTTAGTTCAGTTTAATAGTGTGACTGATCACCATTTGTCGATGCCGCCAGTGGTTATATTCAACTGTTCAAATTACGGTACACGGTAGCAGTCATAGATTAGTATTCAGTATTCAGTATTCACCCTCGTCTCACAGGAAGACTAATAGAATTCATACTTCAAACGCGATTTGTATCGCTCATACAGCACATACATTAGGCATGAGTAAAAGGCGTAAAAACAAACACTTAGGGGCAGCTAAGGACGTGTGCATAAACTGTAAGCACACATCCCAAACGCAAATCCTATACACAAGCCTCAGCTTGTAATCAAAAAGAAATTAGCCCGACTAAATATACCGCACACACAAAAAAGAAAATGCAATCTATTTGAGGCGTCAACTTCGAAACTAATAGCGCGCACGAGTCAAATTGCATTTTTGCAATATTGAATTAAATTGCAGACATTTTGCAACATAATGACGGTTGTTACTGTTTGCCAGCTACCCTTCGTTTCAGTTTGCAATGGCAATTTGCATTAGTTATCCTAATGAACGCAATAAGCATAAAAACGTCATTAGACGTTGGTGTCAGCGATGATAAGGTGCAATAATGGTAAGCATTTGGTTGGGGTTCACTGGCCTTACAGAGACGGTTGTTGTTCGATGTTAGTGGGTGTGGAAATTTAACTCATTTGAACTGATTTGTTGTTTTTACAAATTTTCAGTAAATGGACATGCATTTGTATAATTTCCTTATTTTGCAAATAAAGAGAACGCATCTAACGAGAAGCGGACTGGGTGGAGTGGTCAACAGTGAGCTTTTGTTGGTATCAGCAAAGAGAAACATCTGTGATCTGGCCGAAGAAAACCTGAAACATAAAAGACTGCCACCAAATCTTGCCCTTACGATATGTGTATATTTCAACTGACTACATGTTTTCAATACGATAGTGTCCTTCAACGGACAGATGCAACTTCTATATTGGACATGCTTTTAAACAAGTACCACCAGCAGTTGTCATCATGGGTAAGACCTTTAGTGATGGTATTTATCATATTAAATTCAATTGATGAGTCAAAACCGACTATAGCGACACCTGTGACGGAGTAATGGAATGGTAACTTTTATAACCCTCAGGATCTATTGGCTTTAAAAAGACGAGGGTCGAGGTACTAACCGGCCACTGCTTCTGTTGATGGAGTGAGTATCTTTCCATCAATAAAGGACCAACATTTTAGAATTCAATGTTAATAAATTTAATTTTTTTAAAATTATTTCAAAACTATTGAGAACAGACGAAAAGAATGAAATTTTCGGTTTTTGTGTTGACCTTCAAAGGGTTAAAAAAACAATTTTATTTTTACGTGCTGTTTTTGCCAGCTCGTTGCCCTGGTTATGCCAAGTCTTGCTTCGGTCTTTCGGAGTTGATGGTGTTGCCAGGTTTGTCAACACCTTCACTTTGAAAACTGGACATTTCTAAGAATGACTAATACAGATGCTGCAAGAATGAATACAATACTGAATCTTTGGGAGACCTATTATCATAAACTAACTATTAAATAGACTGACAGCTTTAGTACGTCTCCCCGATTTTTTTCAACATAAGCCCCTTCCACCGCTCGCTACTTTACTGTCTGTGTATACGTGTGAAGCAGCAAAAAAAATACTGACACTCAGCAGTGTTCCTACATTGTGGCATCTCTACCCTTTTGTGGGAATTTCAATTTTCGGTAAAATTTCCATGCGTAAAACATCAAAATTGTGGGAATATCAACAATCTGACAAGAAAACATTCAAACCACATTTCGCCATGAATATCAACGTACTAAATGTATATAAAAAGGAGATTTGCATTTAGCAATTTCCAGTACCAAAAATATTGATTATAATGTTAGCAAACTGCGATTTTTACACTGAAGATTAATTTAATGTTATTTTCTTTCCGAACAAAACAAATTTTACTGTTTAAAGCATGTTTTTTTCATAAAAAAATAGACGTAATTTGAGTTTAGTGAAAAGGGAAAAATAAACACGCTTCGTGGGAAAAATAAAGAGAGAGTGCTAGGAACACTGACTGAGATTTAGTGTATTTCGTGAGTTGCTGTCAGCTGATGGATGCGTTCTGAGAGTTTAAATTCGTTGTTTTATTGCACCACGATAACATTTGTATTCTATTCTACAAAATTTAAAATTGCGAATGTAATCAACATAAATAAGTAAAGGAATAAGTGTGAAAAATTCATTCATTGAAATAAAAATTCCTACAATTAATATGTCTGTTTTCGTTTGTTGTTTTTGGGGAAAAAATATGTTATTGAAATACTCAAAACTAAGAAACACACCAAAATAATCAAAATGTAGTTTCAATGTCAAACTAAAGTAAGTCTTTTTATTTATAAATAAACCACATCTTTACACGTCCACTCACGAAGCTTATTTAAACGAGACTGCCCTGATTTTTGAGTTATAATCTTTTCATGAATATTCCATTTAATAGCGGAAAACAACAAAAAAACAATTAAAATTTGTTACAACATTTTAAATAATTGAGATATATAATTAAATTCCACTTGAAAACAACTGCTTCAACCAAGAACATGAATAGTGCTAGTTTTTAATAAAAAAAAAATCAACTGAAAAGTTTTTGGTGATGAATGAAAATACTGTCATTATTTATGTAAAAAGTAAAATAAAATTGCAAAATGATGACTGCACATTTATTGTTGTTCCTTCACATCTTTTCTACGAAACTGACGATTTTTTTTACTGGATGTTTTGTTTGTAATTTTCCTTACACTCTTTTAAGTGACAGTACAGTTGTCAGTCTCGTTTAATACTATTAATAGTTTCACCAAACCGATCATTAAAAAAATGGGAATGTGAAAGGCGAAATTGGTTGCGAAACTGAAAGGAAATTCTATGGCGAACATGCGAACAATTTTTTTATATCGATATTATAAAAATTATGTCTATCTATCCAAAATTCATTATAAAATAACTTAAAAAATATTCCTTTTCTTTATATCCTGTAATTTGAACATTAATTTCTATTCAATTATAACAAAATCGAACAACTATTTATAGAAAAAAGTAGCGAAAAATGTCAACCTGGAACTAAGTAAAACTATGGTTTACAACACAGCCCTTGATATTGAAATGAGAGTCCACCTCAGGCTACTGATTACCGACATGGCGGTTTAAACCGGAACCGGAAGAGTGTAGGCTGGTTTTTTCCAAGTATGAGTGAGTCCCCTTTGATTAACATAGGCTCAAATACATGAATTCAAACTGGATCAAATTCAGCTTGTAGGCAATTTCTCTTTTTTTGGCTGAAGCTGTCTATTTAATAGTTAGTTTATGCCTATTATACCTACGGTGAACATATTTTTAAGAGCGAAACCCGGGACAAAAATGTGAAAATACATAACAGCACACCAATGGTCAAAAATAACACAAAAAATCGTATTGCAATGTCCGGTATTTATTAAAAAATACCGGGACAGGCTATCGAAATACGGGACTATTCCGGAAATACAGGACGTATGGCCAGGTCACCGTAACTATACCACCGATAGGGGTAAGTAGCGCTGCTTATATTACGTGAGAGCACAGCTTTTTTACAGTTTGGGCAGTCATCTACCAAATCTTAAAGTTTGAATTATAAGGGAATTAATGGTGACATGACAAAACACCCCACGCTGACTTATCCCAAGACAGCCTATGGTATGTCAGATAAGATAAACGTTGCAATTTTGTGCAATTTTACTCATCTTGTAGACGAACTCATGCGGATTCCAGACAATGCAACATACTTTGGCAGCTCTATCGATATATTTCTCGTGATTAACTTTTACAAACAAGTTTTTTCTCCCTAAGGCTATCCGGCAGCAAAATGCGATCGCATTTGTCAAATTATTTAAATTTATTAGAAACAATTTATTTATTTATTTATTTCTCAGCAAAATACTTGGGTTTTCATTGAAATTAGTTTATAACATTGCTTAGTTTACAAAAATATTACTAAAAAATAGAAACAATATAGAGCAAACGATTATGACTGAATACCATTTAATAGTTTTCTTTTTATTGTAGCAATCGATGAGTTCAAATCAATTAAATCAATGTTATCGTTGTAGCCGTTGATAGATGATGACCTGCCGTAATTTGTACGAGAATGTGCGATATTAAAAAACGGGTAATTCGTAAATTTGGACGATAGATATTTACATTCAGAAGTCTTAAGATCTCTGGAGAATCATTTTCTCCAATAAGAATCCTATGTACAAAAATAATTCTTGCCACTATTCTCCTATTTTTAAGCGATTCTAGGCTAATCAATTGTAGCCTTGATTGATAGGAGGGTAAGTTACTAAAGTCAGCCCAAGGAAGCCCTCTTAAGGCGAACCTGAGGAATCTTTTTTGGATAGATTCAATTCTTAAAATATGAACATTATAAAAGGGACACCAAACAATGGACGCATATTCTAAAACAGATCTAACAAATGAAAGATAGAGAACTTTGATAACATATGGCTCGGAAAAATCGCCAGCATAGCGCCTTAGTAGTGCCCATGCTCTATTTGTCCTATTTGTGACACAATCAATGTAATGTATGAAAGATAGTTTAGTATCTAAAAGCACCGCCAAGTTTATTAAGGAGACTCGCGGAAAAGCAATGCCATTGAAAGAGTAAGTGTACTTGATTGGCGATTTTCGACGTGAATATGTAATAACTGAACATTTACTTACATTCAAGGACAGATAGTTGTTTGAGCACCACAAATAGAATCGCTGAAGACAATTAAACAGATACAACTTAAAGCCGTCCGCATACAGATGCAAACTACACTCAGGAACAAAATTAACAACATCATTAACAAACAAGCCAAATAAAAGAGGGCCTATGTGGCTTTCTTGAGGAACACCAGACGTCACACAAATTTGTGTGGAAAAGTGATTACGAAACTTGACAAATTGATATATGTATATCGCAAAGAAATTATGAGAGCCATCTTAAGAAAGTGTGTGGAGAACCTAATTTATCGAGCTTATATAGCAATATTTTATGGTCCACACGGTCAAAGGCTTTACTAAAATCTGGACACTCATTCCATAATACTTCAGACGATTATCGTCGAAACGATAGACCCCCAAAAGTAGCAACTAACTGCCAAAATTGCAAGTTAGAGACCTTAATCTAATTCATTTTCCACAAATGTAATGAAAGCTGACGATAGTGAAACAAAGTCGGGCAGAATATAACTTCTTATGTTCATCAAAGTTTCAAAAACGATATCGTCCCGACTATTATTGTTATACGGAATCTGCCCCCTGTATAAATTGCATCAACTTGGTTTCTTACCGATTTCAGAAATTACTGAATTTGTAAACAAAAGAAGATTTGTAACAGTCGAATGATTCTTCACAAAATATGTTGTTCATTGCAGATTAAAAATATGCAAAGAAAATTCAATTTGTCGGTAACCAACATATCAAATAATTTTGGAATAGAAAACTGTTTACAAATGCCTCTGTAGTTCTCTATTTTATTTTTTCTTTCCGATTTAAAAATAGGGATAATAAAAGAGTTCTTCCAGATAGATGGAAAGGTACTTGCTTTAAAAGAGAATTCAATTTTACTAAAAATAGGAGTGGGGGATTCGCCAAGATAGTTAAAGAATTCTTTATCTATAATTGAGTCCAGATCTGTATAAACAGGAATCCAATGACTATCCGTTAAAACAGAATGTACTGGGGTAACCATCACTCTTATTTTTGGAGTTAATGAAATTCCAAAATTTATTAGGCATGGATTTGATGCTATTTTGAATATCATTGACGTAGATAAGATAAGCATGGTAGAGAGAGCTTTTGAATTCAGATTCTAATCGCCTATATAGCAAAAAGTCCTCATTGAAAAAATACTCCGCCATTTCCTATAAGCTCTATGCGATGAGCTGCGTAGTTTCTTCACATCGTTGCCATGGGCTGATATGTATTTTTTGAGACGTAAATACTCGCGCGGAAGCTGTTAAAAAAAAAAAAATAAAAAGCTGTTACTGAAATAATTTAATAGTGTAGATATGAATTGCTGGCTTCGCCGAACAATATGTTTTGACAATAGAAAACCAAGCAAAACCAAGTAAACCGAAGCGTAGAAACAAGGCACTCAGGGAGGACAAAGCGCCATTGACAGCACATCATCTAAAGACTCACACAAAAACAAAGAGGCATTTCAGCCCGATATAAATGTAGCTTCTCATTCTCTACAAACTGCAGATTACAAAAGCTCCCAAATATTTGGACTCGGGCTCACAACATTCACAAGTCCTTCCAGACATTCAGTAGGTATAGGTTACTACTGCAATATTGATGTGCATTTTCGCATTCTCAATTGGGATTAGGGTGTTCTTTTCAAAAAAATATACCTAAAGTAGAACTTTGCACAATCCGCGGTAATGAGACAGTTCTCACGTCACTGGGACGGTCTTTAACACTCTGGATTTTTTTTTTTTTGGAAAGTGCGTCCTCCAGGACCTAGACACCTACTGGTAAAATACTGAGCAAACTACATAAAATCCCCAGTACATAACACTATCATTACACTTATCATCTATTATATCTCCTCAACTATGCTTGGGATGTCACTGTCAATTTACGATCGACTCCAATGATCTGTACCTAACCAACAAGCAGCTTAATTTATTTGCTCTGCGTTTTCCACTCAATTTGCCGATTCGGAACGTCCACATGTGGGTACCCTCGAGTGCCAACAATCAATCAATTCAATTTGAGAAAAAAAGAAAAAAAAAACTTTTCAAAATGAACACAAAACCCAAACCAACCTAAAACTCATTATTCCTCGAAACACACTGACAACAATTCAGCAAACTTGTAACCAGCATGAATCCATGTGCTATCGCAAAACCTTCGCAAATTAAAAAAAAATCTCTTTCAATTCATTGAAGACAATCCCATGAATTAGAAAGCAAAGTTTTTTCCCACTACCACACAGACAGTAACCTCCTGCGAATAACAATCACACCAAACAAGCTCACAAATGAAACGGCAAAGAGAGAAGAATTTTTTTTCTGTTCTCCCATTCCCTAGTTCCTTTCAATCCAACTCCAACAGATGAATTTGTTTTCCCCAATCGAATATTGCTCCTGGAGGTTGAACTTGAACAACCACCCCCCATCGCACAGTCAGTGGGTGTTCTTTTGCGGGACTCAAATTATCTGCACACAATTCCAACTTTTATCAGTTTTTCAGGAGATCTCCCTAGTTCCTACTGCCGTGGGTTGATTTTAACGAATCCCTCCCTTCTGCCGGATCGTAAGAGGAGTTCAAACGAAGGCAGTACCATAAAAGATGCTAACCATATACAGCACGGTGCTGGATCAATAAAAGTATCTGAATGTATGTGGTTCCCTTTCAGGGTAAGGACGAGGCAAAAACGTCTGGGGGAAAAGTTCGAAATAAAAGCAAAATTGGTGGAATAATTAAAAGTCAATTAAAATCGCTTGAGGGTATAGATGATGTGAGATATGATGTCACATCCAAAGTATACCCATGTCTCTTGTTCGATTTGGAATTCGATCTGTGTACTAGTGACTGAGGAGCGATGTCGTTAGTACGTGATTACTTCGGAGGTTGGCTCTGGGTATATGTGATAATCGATTTTTCTTTTCTTAATCGTTTGATACTTTAATGGGTTCTGAGTGGCGATGAAGGTTGAATGTTGAATCAAAGGGTTTTCTGCGAAATTTGCCGCCCATCCCCTCCCACATCCTGAAGGAAATTGAGCCTCTCACGTAACTATGGTGAAGGAGATTTGTTTGCAGGGTAACAAATTTTGGGCAAACATTTCACATTTTAGACTAGCTCAAGTGGAGTTTAGTTTTTTGTCGCGTAAGAAAATTCACCGTACATAGATGCGATTACTTAAAATATTTGAAGCGCTGGCTTCTTTAAGTTCTGACTACCTTAAATACGAAAGCATTCGATTTGTGTGATTTTTTCATTATGCTGATTCCACACGCCTAATTGGGAAACTCTTTGATGCCAGTTGTACTGTCGGATGTTTGTGGGACGTTCGCGAGAAGTGGCACAATGGAAAATAAACCTTAAGATGTAATTTATGTTCTTCCCGGAATCGAACCTGGGACTCCTCGCTTTGTAGCCCAACAGACTAACCAATAAGGCCCTGCGCCCACTCATATCCTTAAAAATGAGTCAAAACATAAAATTGTACGTAGATTCTATGTCTCCAAAGCCTTGTGAAAGAGTCCTTTTTTATACCCTCCACAGGAAGGTATATTCATTTTGTCATTACATTCGTAACGCCAAGAAGGAGTCACCGGAGACCTCATAAAGTATATATATTCTGAATCAGGATCACATTCTGAATCGATTTAGCCATATCCGTCTGTTTGTCTGTCTGTCTATCTGTCTGTCTGTCTGTCTGGCTGTCTGGCTGTCTGGCTGTCTGGCTGTCTGTCCGTCTGTTGAAAGCACGATAGCGCCCAAAGGAATCGACATAGGCGAATGCAATTTGGTGAAAGGACTTCTTTTTATCGTCGTCAGGTTGGTATTAAAAATGGGCAATGTCGGTCTAGTAGTTCTGGTACCTCCCATACAAAACCAATTTTGCATGACTTGTATGCAGTGGAGGGTATCAAAGCATCGGCCAGGCCGATGATAGCACTTTTACTTGTTTTTTTTTAATTTGGTAGAGTAGTACTGCGATTATTATTAAGTATCTTTAAGCAGTCTCCTTATATGTCTAAAGAAGCTTTTTTAAAAGCTCGTACCTCAGCTTGAAAAACAGCAACAATCTTTAGATAGTGCTTTCAGTCAGGGGCGGACCACGGCTCAACCAACAATCCTATTGAGATGTTGTGTAGAATTCCCCGATGCAGTGTTGTGTACTCCATCTTTTTGACGGAATAAACAAGTAATTGGCAATTTAACTAATGACGCGAGCCTGCCAAGCGGTTGATATGTTTGCTTGCCAAATATCTCTAAAACAAATTCGAAAGATGATGCTGGAGCTTCTACTGATCAAGCTTGACTTGTTAAATGTAACTAAGTATGCCTTAGGAAGCTAAGCAGAAGGTCATCGTATAGCCAGACCAGAAGGCGCAACTCCTAATTTGAAGACTGGGACAATCTCGATATGATTGGTATGATAAATGTTCGTTTTTAATATTTGAACAACAACACTAGCTAGCTGCAAACTTCTGCGCGATAGTCAATTTGCAAAGTTTTTGCACCTCGTCGTATGCGTCGGTTCTAGAAGTCGGGTCCTCTAAGTGGAACGTTAAGGTCTTCTTTTTATTTCTGGTATATTTGGAACTCATATTTCATTTATTAAAATAAACATGTGCGACCGTACAAAAAAAGTGACGACATTGAAACCTTGTGCATTCATGGATATACTTTGGTCGAAACGATGCACAGAAATGTCAAAGTCATGGTAATGATTATGCTCCTAATCCTGCTGCCCAATGTTACTATTCACACCAAAATGAGTACTGAAGTCACTTATTATCCTCATTTCAAACAGTCTATGGGGACGCTTATGGTGGACATAGACGAAGAAATATAGAACATTAATTCATCTTCTACCACTCCTACAACTGCCTAGCAATGACCCTTAAATCAGCTAGGTATATACTATTTTCAGAAAAAAACTGTTCTACTTTAACCTTTATAAGTTAAAATTCCGGTGCGAACATTTTAAGTTCCAATGACTCATTTTCGAAAGAAAACACTTCCCTGCATCTTCAATAATCTGTAAATTAAAAAAGAAAATTCAATAAAACGGACCAACAACAAAGCCCAGGCAATCTGTAAATAATTCAAAAGATCTTTTAAACTTTTTCCGTTCACTTGTTAGCATAGCAGTCTTGTGTATATTGTATTCTTCACAATGTCTATTCTGAAAGGAGGGGCAGGTAAACTCTTTCAAGATTATGTGTAAGGAAAAAAGAAGCCCCTACAGCAATTCATATTCAAAATAAATCTGTATCCCAAAGAGACGAGTGCGAGTGTGATAAATAAAAGAGCTATTAGCAAAAATTTAGAATTTGCAATTCAATTTTGTATTCTTGTGCAACTGACACCAAACTTTGCATACGTAATCTGTTTATGATTCGCAAAATGCGGGGAGTAGGATAATCCTTTGAATTTTAAATTTCAGACGAGTCCGTAAACTTTGCAGATATAACATACAATAGTATGTTTGAATAAGAGACGTTGTAAATTAGTGACAGCTTAAGCAGCAGCTTGATATGATCAACGGGTCTTGGGATATGTCACATACCTACATTGTTGAGCGGCTAATTTGAAACAATTTCCAGAAATCGTTCAGATGAGTGAGAAATTTGTTAGGCTGTGACACAGAACTTTAAAATGGGTTTGGTCGCTAACAGTCCTAATTACTGAGCTGGCTACTGTACAATATACAAGAAGCACATCTGAACATTGGCAGCACCTACTAGGTCGGCGCAGTGGCTTAGTGGTTAGTGTGTTGGACTACTAAGCGAGGGGTCCCAGGTTCGAATCCCGAGAAAAACCCAAAAGTCCAACTTAAGGTTTTTTTGACTGCGCCACCGCTCGCGAAATTCTGACAAACATCCAAGAGTATAACTGTCATGAAAGAGCTTCTCAATTGGCCGTTTGGACTCGGCATAAAATTGTAGATCCCTTCCATTCGTCCCAAAAATAAAAACTCACAGAAGACGCATAGTTGTGAGAAGCTAGGCCTAGGGTCCCTACGGACCTGTTGCGCCAATTATTTATTTTTTTACCTACGAGGCTTGACAACATACTACACAAAAATTGGAACAAAATCAACGTCCTTTTTATGTCAAACTGTAGATCAGGGTTTGAAAATTGAACTGGTATTTAAAGCCCGGTCCAAATATAAACCTGCTGCTTAATCGGTATGTAGAGTATATAAGCACTAAGGATTCCATATATGACACTAAAGGTAACTCTGAACCGCTGGTGTACAGATGACGTGCTACTGAGCTATGCCTAGTGCCTTTTCATATAAGGTACTTAAATGGAACAAATGTAATGCGAAATCAATGTGGAAATGCGAATACCAACAGCCTACCAAACAACTGTGATTTCACATCTCTATTGAGCACTTACATAATTATAAAGCTTACATCTTCAAACCCGATATGCTATTGATAACCGCAGGCCCTTCCATTCCAATCATGTAAACAGTATTAACTACCGTTCATAAAATGTCACATCCAACAAATGTACAAGCCGTCGACAAACAGTTAAGCTGTACACTTGAAACTCTGCAATCACTATAATATTTGCCACTATCATTTATATGATTACACGTGTATGCCTTCCTAATCGCTTACTTGCGGAAGTGTGAAACCTTCATCAGCCATGTTCCATCTGTCATCATAGGCTTGGTATACATATATATCACAATTGTTATCACCCTTTCAAGCGAGAATTTACTGCTCTATCCCCCACATCCAACCCACTCCTCTTCCCCTGCCTCCATTCACAGCACGCGCTGTTTTAGTATTCCAAACGATACGCAGGTAATCCTATTGCTATCGTCGTACGACACTTGTAACTCGTCTGGGTGTCAGATAAATAGAAATTTATTCCCCCCACCCTCCGCCCGATGCAGACCGGTACAATAAAACGACTTTGTTTTTCCTTTAGTCCTTTGGGATATGTGTAGGTACTCAGTTTCCGGCTGAATTGGGTGGGTTTTATTTTTTGCTTTCTCTTTGAGGGGATAATCAGCATTAAATTGGGAGTTCTAAATAAATATCGTTGGCACAGAAGGGGCTGCGCCGCAAAGGAATTATGAACACAAGGCTGGAAAAGATCAGATGGTGTTTCAAGTTCCGAATGTGGTTTACCATAAGCACACACATATGAATTCATTAATTGAAATAACTCAGGACACAGGAGTGGAACTGCGTGAATAACGCAATTAAACAAAAAATGTAAGCCTTTTCCATGCAGGCACTGAAATACGTACACAATTTCAAATGTATAGCATTTGAAAAAGTTGCTGCCCGCTATTGAACTATCCACGAGTTCATTACCACTCGAAATCCCACGTGGTTTCTATTTGAGGGAATTGTGTGGTTATGTCAATACAAAGCCTGTTCGTTTTTGTTCGCTGGATTTAGGTGCAGGGTAACCCATGAATGCGCTTCCTATCTATTCGTTCAATGAGAATCAATGTACTTTCATCTCAACGGTAGAAAGCTGTTTTTTGGAGATGGGTACCATGACAGCGGACAAATGCAGGTTTGAAATCTGACAATGAGCGGCTAATAGTTATAATACAAGATAGATATGACGAGTAAGAGAATGGAATCTGAAGATCGTGTGTAGGGTGCTTAGAATGGCACGTATACAAAAATGATTAGGGAGCTAACCATCTGACCGTAAGGTCTTGGAAATTGGAAAAATAAACACGTGAGTAAAAATACACTGAGTTTTTTTAGAAAAATTAGCTTGTGGTTGGAGAAAAGCTAACAAAAAATAATCATTCGAACATACGTTTGACCTATCCAGTGTTATTTTTAAATACACGCTCAAAATTCGGAAAGACGTAAAAAATTGTCTTAAATCGCGTCAAAGACAGCATGAAAAAATGCACGAAAAACGAGCCATAAAACGTTTCCAAGTATCTTGCGAAAAACTTGTCCGAAAATTCATCAAAACAATGGATATAAATCACATCCAAAAACATGAAATTAACTCGTTAGAAAAGCGTATCAAAAACACGTCCAAAAACTCGTGAAAAAAATAACAAATCAAAAAGCACAAAAAAAAAATCGCTACAAACCGCAAAAAAGTGTAAAAAATAGTGTCAGAAAAAAAGCAAGTCCAAATATACCAAAAAGCTATTAAAATCATTCAATAAAAAATCTGTTCCAAGACATGTCAAAAATATCGTCAAAAAAAAAACCCATTTAAAAGAGTGCCCAAATTTATCTACAAAAAAATTAGCCAAAACGTATCGAAAAACTGAAGCGCATCCAAAACTTTTGCAAAAAAAAGCAGCCTGAAAATTAGCATCAATAATAAATCTAAGAAAGCTTTATAAGTCTGGTCCCAAAATGCGGTGAAGGACTTGTCTAAAAGCAGCCCAAAAAGGAGTCAAAGAATTTCCCTAGCATCGTCAAAAATGTGTTCAAAATTCATCGAAACACGCTGAAAACGAACTGAAAAACATGCCAAAAATACGAACCATAAGACGTGTCCAAAAACGCTTCGAATTGCGCATCGGCAACCATTATATGTGACCTTAAAAACGAGTTCAAAAACGCTGAAAGCATACAAGGAGGTGTCCATAACAACGCGTCTAAAAACCAATTAAAAAAAATCTACAGAACACCGTGCCAAAAAACGCGACAGAAAGTGCATCAAAAAATCAGAAAAAAATAACGTGAGCCAAAAATGCATCCAAAAAGTGGTCGAAAGCCGTGATCACACAAAATGTGTTTAAAATCGGCCTCAAACACCTCAAAAAAATCTCAAAAAACCCACAATATTATTGTACAGTGTTTAAGCGAATTTTCGAAGGCTCTGAAAAATCGACAGTTCAGAGAATATTCCGTCATTTCAACTGGCCCATTCATGATGGAACCTTTCGGATAACCGTTGTCAATCAAGGCTATATAGAGGCTTTGTAAATACATCTGAGTTGTATTAAACTAATTTTCCTAAACATAAAATAAAAATATCCACTCACTGTACATAAAATATCTAGACTTTGCGTTACTTAAAGTTTATGAGGCTGTTTCTTTAAGATCTGTGCCAATTTCCTGAAGATTGCTTTCGAGGATCTTCCAAGAATCGACAACACAATTTATCACACCCAGAGAAAAGCCTCAGTAAAATTTAACTAAATCGCGGTATAAATCAACTTAGTCCTAAGGCCGTTTTGAACTTGGTAAGTTCTAAGGTAACTTACCTTATATTCTTAATCTAACCGAACATTTGTTAACATGCGTTAATTCAGCCTTGTTTTTGGTAACGGAATGCCAGGTTGTCTAAGGCGTTTTACCTTAAACCTAGGCTGAATTAAGCCTTATCCTTTACCTTAAGAAAGTGTCATCTTACACTGCAAACATAAGTGTTCTAAATGATGTTTACGGATAACATGAAGGAATCAGAATTTAGGTTGACTTGACTTGGTTAATATGCTAGAAACTAAAACAGCCAAATAAAATTTTACCAATTTTTTTAGATGTACATAGACATATTCATACCTGTTAACTCCATAGCCACTCGTAATTCTTATGCTGATGCTATCAGAAATGTAATAAAAATTAAAGAAATGCTTTTTATGTTAATTCATTGTTATCTTTATTTTTTTTCTGGTAATTTTGTTATACAATATAATATTTATATAAATATAAAAAGTGTTGCATGATATTTATTGAGACTGAAGTAGCGTTGAAAATGCAATGTTAATATTATCTGGAAATAGGAAACATACATTTGACTAGGTATACAAAATGTTCTTTGTGAAACATTGTTTACGGACCGATGTCCATCTTTGTTGTAAATTGCCTTAAGATCTTTTAGAAAACTTTCTTAAAAAGTTGGCTTTAATTCGATTCGAATATAATGTGTTTTTATATTAAATACATACATAAAACAAAAGGGGATATTTTAATACACTTTCCTTAAACTTCTTCGTCGATAAACTTTTTCTCTAATATTTTTTGTAATTGTAATTAAATTTTTGTTGTTAACTTTAAGTTTCCACACTGTACTGCTTTTAATGATTATATCTGTGGCAATAAGTTAAAGTAGCTTATGTCGACATTGGCCTAGATCGAGTTTTTTACATGACAGTGTCCTCCTTTTCCTTAGTCCAGGTCCTCTTACTCTACACCCATTAAAAACCATTAAGAAAACAGAATAGCTTAGTTTATTTGGTCTATATAATACAATATATTTAAAAAATAAACCATTGTTTTGTTCATACTGAAAAATTACAAAAATTGACATAAGCTACTTTAACTTATTACCACAGATATATTTCAAGAACTTATTGAACTTATGTCACTGATTATTTTTCGTTTCCAAAATACGTCCACAAAATACAAAAGTCAGTAGAACACTTTGCATGCAACAAGCGAAAATATTTTTGGAGGATATAATCACCTTAGATGTTATATATTTACCTTAGAACTAAGGCAATTTTGTACGGTCGGTGAAAATGTATCCGGAATACCAGCCTTAGCTAAGGTACATTTACCTAGTAACTAAGGTAATTTGCACGCTGTTTCTGAGTATAACGGCACATTCCGAAGCAATACACGAAAATAAATGTTGAATGGCTGGTTGCAGGCGGCTTCTATCAATCAGTATGGTATGCAAAACTTTACCTTAGAACTAAGCAGAGTTACGTATGTCCTTAGGTGGATATACACTTATTTGTATTTAGGTTAAAATACCTTAGGCCCTTAGGCAATTTAGCCTATTTCTCATTATCTATGCCGTACATAAACTCTGCTAGTTCTTGGTAATGCTATACCTGTCCAATAAATTCCATTCAAAAATATTTACCTAAGGCGTTTAAGGCAATTTTACACAACATATTTCTCTGGGTGCAGTTTTACAACATGCCAACCACTAAATCACTACCACTCTAAATCAAATCAAATAACTCTTCGAGTAGCTTCACGCGAGATTATCCAACAGTCACAGTCACGATGAAGCTCAAAAGTTTCTTAAGTCAGCTGCGATGGCAGATTGTTCCATTCGTTTAAAAAAAGAAAAACATTGAATCGACCCCGACCCCGAGGTTTCGAAAACCTAGACCCAAACCTATGGAACTGTTTTTGTTTTTATTTTTCCATGTCCAGCTTTTATTTATATGCAAGGAATCACCATTAAAATCATTTATATTTCCAAAGCAAAGCATACGTATTATCCATCACATAAATAACACATGACCCAACCCCTTCGTCTGCCTACAAAATCACAAGTCACTCAAACAGTCTTATAAATTCTGTATTTACCCACCTCCGCCATAAATCAGAGATAAAAACATGTTGCTGTTGCTACAACAGAAGGATGATCTCTGAATTGCTTGATATTGCCGAGCACAGTCCCTAAGCGAGTTCATCCTTATCTACATGAATTTTATATATCCGCTGAAAATTCTTTGCACATCCACCCCTTCCGACTGAAACCACTACTTCATCATTAGACCATCGTGAGTAGCTCAAACGATTTCCGAATTGAAATTGCGAGATGGTGCGGGGCGTATATATACCTACCACCTAGCTGGTGCTTCCAATTTGATTTGGTATTGCGGGAAAAACATTTTTCCTCCGATGTAATGTGGAACACAGTGTCTACTGGGTTAGTAATAACGAGGCTTTCCTTTGAATTTCTAACGAGTCGAGTCCTTATTGTGGTTTGGAGGCTTTGAATCAACTGCTTCAAATATGCCTGCAGTGTAACTGACCCTTGAAAAGCTTGTTCGCATTTCCATCGTGGTTTTTATTTCTTTATTTGCCAGGCCTATGACCATGAGTTGGTGGGTTTCTTAACAGCATTATTAAAATATTTCCCCACCTCTTTGGGCGACTGACGGATTTTTGGAGAACTTAATAATCCGAAACTTTGTTGAAATTATTTTAATATGAGCACAATTCGAGATACCATATACCAAGCAACCCATTATCTTTTGTAGAGATTTGCCTATCGGCATCCTGTCAGAGCACACAATAGTAGATAGGCATTTCCACAAATGATATAATCTTATTGCCCAACTTGTTAGTTAAACTCAAAATATGCATGAATGCATTTGAATTGTATTTATCTATTTTCAATAGGAGGGAAGGTAACCTCTATATACACTTAAGTCACATAAACGCAAATATCCTTTCTGAAAGCAGTTCGTTCGGTTCTTGATCTATTTTTCGTGTAAAAACAATTTTTCAGATGACTAAAAGCAATCCGTACTCAAATTGAAATTTCTATTTTGTATTATAGTGCCTATACGAGAGTGTGTGTATATGTAGGCATGGTATCGAACTGATGAAAATCATACGCTACTACCTATCTACAACCAGGACCAGAGAAGAATACAAAACGAGAGTAGCAACGAGTGTATTTGAAATCATTTCCTAGACAACAACAGGATACGTTTGCCGTTTAACCTGATACAAAAGTCGAAAGCCCTAAAAATAGACGTCAGAGCGTTACCATCGAATGAGCAGTACATGTGCGAGTAGAATTCGGTTTTCTTTTTTGCTCTTTTTTGGAAGCCCCAGGAATTCGTTTTTCTTACTAGGTAAAGTACTCGTCCTTGGTATGTATTTTGTCGTATTTTCGTATTTTTTGGGCGGAAGCTTGTACACTGTACGCTTAGCAGCACAATGGCAGAGCCTCAGGCAAAGTAGGCTTTTGTGTTGTGAGTTGGTATGTTTTCAATAGACGAGGAGGAAGACGTGTTTTTTTGTTTATTTTTTAAGTGACTGACTGTGCACTGTGGTGGAGGTATTCTAGGAACTATTTGTATAGCTGAAATTGGTAAACTTGACTTAATCTGCGGAAAATGAAATATTTTTCAAGGCGTCGCAGGTTGTTCGGGCGTACAAACGTTTATTAAACAAATTACAGCCAGTTATCTACTGACAATTGAAGAAAATAAAGGGCTTAGCAACTGTTGGGATGCCGATGGCGATGCTCCAAAAGGATTGTTTCGTCCGAGTATCGAAGGAATAGAGAAAAAATGTTTGAGTGTTTATAAAATTTATTGTTCACGCAAAACAGGGAGTGGTGCTACCTTACCTCGTTGAGGGCTAGTTAAAGAAGCAAGAAAAGAATGAGGTATGCCGGAAATTACTGTGGATGGTCATACATAAAGTTATGGAAGTTTTCAAACTCCTTACTAATACGTGAGCCATCTATGTATTTATCAGGCAAATTAATTTTAGGTTGGTATTACAATTGCAATGTAACGTAATGATGAAGCGTTTTGGCTTTAACAGCAACAATCGGTTGGACTTAATTTCAAAGTTCGAGACAAAAATAATTTGTTTGCTTCGCATGGCTGCATTTACAGTTTTTCGCTGTAAAATCGAATGAAGGTTCTTTTGAAAATTGGACTTGTTTTGAAAACGATATAAAGGATTATAATAAAAATGCAAACTTAAAGTGAAATTGATGAGTTGGGTTCGATATCCCGCTTTTTATAATCCTGATTCTTAAAATCCCGCTTTTTTTAAATCAAAAGTAGTTTCTTTATTTTAATAAAGCGGGATAATAAGAGGCGGGATTTTAATCAAAAGTAGTTTCTTTATTTGAAAAAATCGTGGCGAGTTTTTAAAATAAAGCAACTACTTTTGATTGTGAAAGCGAGATAATAAGAAAATTAAAATAAATTAAGCAATGAATTTTTTTTTAAATGCAGTTTATTTTAACATTTATCATTTTTAGAGGAAGTAACAAAATAAGAAATAAATAATATCAAAATAAATTTTTAAGTAAAAAATATGACAATCTTCAATAATTTTTGCCACCTTTGTTTCACTTTACTTCACTTATAATATAACTTGTCGCAGTCAATAGTTCCGCGTGCGCACTCAATCCAATACTACACAATATAAATTGGCGCAAACTCCAATTATTGTTACAGCAGTAAATGATAAGGGTAACACCGTTAGCAAGAGGTAGGTGTTTATGTGCATTATATACTATTTTCGCAATGCGTAAAAACAATGTAGAATATGTGAGCAAAAACAAATGTGTGCTTACAGTAAAAAATAAAAACATTCGGATGGATTTTCTTTTTGGTCGAGTATTTTTAATATTTTTAAATTTATAATAGTATAACAAAATAGAGCATATAACTAACATGTATTTTTTGATAACAGTGTTTTGTGTAAAAAAAACGTGATTAGGGTGTTTTTAAAAAGCGGGTTTATAATAGATCGGGATTTTGAACAAGCGGGATTTTAGAAGACGGGATTTAAAAAGAGACGTATTTTAACAGACGGGATTTAAAAAAAACGGGATTTTTGAAAAGCGGGATTCCGATACGCTCCCGAAATTGATTCATTCCTCATTCAAATCACAAAAAAAACGGAATTGTTAAAAACTTGCCATATCTCGAAAACCCCATTTACTATATACCTTGTAATCGGTTTTCATTTAAATAGTTAAGCAATATTATTTTTCGAAATGAGTATTGCAATATTTTATATTTGTAACTATTATGTCTGTATAATTTTACAAAAACCGCTTTAACGATTTTGATCGAAATACATAATTAGGGTAATAAATGCATTTTAACTACGACTTCGTACTTAGTTTTTCTTAAAAATTGGGTGTTCGGATGGTTAAAACTTAAAAACAACTGGACCAAATCGGATACTTCCTTCTGCGGGTTTGTTCGTAATTGCTACACAAAGGTTTAGGAAAAAATAGAAACGGGAAAATTCTCAATAGGTGGCTCTGTAGGCGCAAACTTCGTTTTTCAGTTCAATTCCATTATCTTCTATAATATAGCACATAATTAATTCCTTCTGGGTGAATCTTAAAAGGAATAATTCTTATGGACCCGATAGGTGGCGCTGTTGTCGATATCCAAAACCGCCCAACCGATTTCAATGAAATTTTGTGGATGTGTATGCTTGGTTCCAGATTGAAAGATAGAATACATTTGAACCCGATAGGTGGAAGTTTGCAAAAGATAAGCGCTATACGAAAACAGGTTGTGCCACTTCCCATTAAAAAAAAAATTCTAATACAAAAAAAACATATTTGCAATTTTTAGACTTTGAATTCTTTGGATGTTCCGGGCTTACTGATACAAATTTTGAAATTGAATGTCGGCTCGGTTATAATTTTGTTGCGCAACCTCAATGCACCCAGACTTTGTAACTGAACGCGACGATTTTGGGGGTAAATTCAAAGACAAACATTCAATGGCATTAAAGTGACATCCAATTCGTTGTAGTAGCCCCATTTTTTTTTTTTTTTTTTTTTTTTTTTACCATCATCGAGGACACACAAAACACTACGTTCTCTTAGTGTGACCTCTCAGTAACGCTTTACACAACTGTTGTTTGTTGCGCGACTTAGCGTCATCTACCGATCTTCAATCTTATAGACTACTTCAAATATTAAATTAACTTAATCAAAACCCAATGAAAAAACGCAATTTTTAAAATCTAATCTGGATAAGCAAAAATCAATTTCATTGCAGAGATCATTGAATGTGCTTATGCACCTTGTAATAGGCTCGTTGATACCATAATTGGTTGTGTGCCTTTCTGTATAAAATAAGCTTCTAACCCGCAGAGACCTCTGTGGAGCATATATATTTAAAAGATAAAGCAATTCTGGTGACTTAATATGATAATTAATTATTCAATCAAATGATTTTTTGATTGCTCTTTGGGAAAAATTTGCTTTTGTTGGCGCAATAAAATTCCCTCGGACTGATGTTGTGTTGCGAAGTTCAACGAAATGACCGATTATATAGCCGATAACAAAAATAAAAAGAAACCTTTGCGATATTGCTCACGACAAGACTACCCATCGAGCTATGAGTTTATTTTTTTCCTTTTCCATTAATAAAGAGACTTATTTAGTACATTGGTTAGTTCCGTTTTTTCAGTTTTAGTACAAGAGGAAATTCAAAAAAATATGGCGAACATTGGTTTATTGGCGCTAATTTTTAAATGTTACGTTTGAATTCAATTAATGTGTATATACATTGTAAGTTAGCAAATTAGATTATTGTTAGTGTTAATGTATATAGGTAAGTTAACATTTAAGATTTTGTTTGATTATTTTGATGAATGTGAAGTTTGTTGTTGTTTGTGAGTATGGGGCGTTTGTGTGATCCAACATTCCGCCCTCTTTGAAAGCACACGATTTCAACACGGAAGTACGGCCAGCTTGTGGATCGGTCTCTTAATTACTCCTCTCGGTGTTCGAATTTCTGCTACCCGCACTTTTCCGTCTATTCCAGGAATTGTCCTTTGGATTCTTCCCAGCAACCATCTTTGCGGGGGTGTGTTGTCATCGTGGATGATGACCATCGAGTCAGCTTCGAGATTTGGATTTTCCGAAGACCACTTCGTTCGTTGCTGCAGCTCCTGCAAATACTTTTGAGTCCAACGCTTCCAGAAGTGCGTTTTTATGTTTTGGATGCGACGCCAGTATTGCAAAGCACACGTGTTCGGAGCATCGTCTGGTGGTTCAGGAATTGCTTTCAGAGCTGAACCGATGAGCAGATGACCTGGAGTTAATGCTTCGTAGTCGTTCGGGTTGTTCGTCAGCGCTGTTATGGGCCTAGAGTTCATCACGGCTTCTATCTCGCAAAGCGCAGTAGCGAGTTCTTCAAATGACAGCTTCGTGTTGTGTAGACTTCGAAGCAGATGTCCTTTAGCCACCTTAACAGCGGCTTCCCAGATGCCTCCGAAATGAGGTGCCCTAGGAGGGATAAAATGAAAATTTATTTGTTCATTACTACAAAAATCGACAAGTGTATCTCGAGAGGTTTTGTGAAACAACATGGTGTGCAATTCTGTCAGCTTTGAGTTGGCTCCAACAAAGTTTGTTGCATTATCGCAAAATATGTCTGTCGGTAGCCCTCGACGACTTATCATACGTTTTAGCGACGCGATGAAAGCCTCTGTTGTGAGATTAGATACCGGTTCTAGATGAACGGCTTTAGAAGTAAAACATACAAAAACGGCTATGTACGTTTTGTAAGGAACCTTTCCACGAACCCTATGGTAGGTATATATTGGTCCGCAGAAATCTACCCCACATCGTTGAAACGGTCTAGCAGCTCTTACCCTTTCTTTCGGCAGGTTGCCCATTACTTGCCCTAGAAGCTTGGGCCTGTATCTGACACAATGTACGCAACTGTGAACGATTTTGCGGGCTAAGTGTCTGGCGTTTATAACCCAGATTTTTTGTCTAAGAAGTACAACGAGGGCCTTTGGTCCGGCGTGAAAGTTCTTCCTATGCAAATGACGAACCAGACATGTAGCCAAGGTAGAATTTTTGGCCAATAAAACAGGGTGCTTGTGTTGCTCGGGAAGCGTTGAATTTTCTAACCTGCCTCCAACTCGCAGTATTGGAAATCCTTTAGTACTGTCCAAAAATGGGCTGAGATGCTTTAGCGAACTTTTTATATCTTTTCCGTTTTCGAGTAACTTGATTTCTTCGGCGAAGTGGTTGTTTTGTTCAAGCCAAGTTATTTTGTAAAATGCCGCTTCAAGCTCGTCGGCACTGCAAACTATATTATTCTCAACCTTGGATTTCTTCATACGTGCAATGAATCGTAGGGCATATGCGAAAATATGTAAAAGTTTTGTGTATGAACTGCAATTATTTACTGTGCTGAGTAGATCGTTATCGACGATTTTACTGCCTATTAATACTGTTTTTCTCTTTTCCATTGCTAATTGCTCCGAAGAAAGTGAGATACTTGGATTTGAGGGCCATTTTTCTGGCGGTTGCAGTAGAAATAAAGGTCCAGCTGACCATATCGAATTTTGAAGCTCCTCGATTGTGCATCCACGGGAGCATCCTGTATCTCCGCCACTCGATTCCCAACAAAAGTACTCAATTTGGAAGAATGAGTGAAAATCCAGTGCAGAGCTACCGACGAATCTGTCCAAAAATATACTTCCGTTGTTGGCTCTTGAAAATAATGTTGAATCTTTGACCAAAGTTTTGCCAGAAGATGAGCAGCGCATAGTTCGAGACGTGGAACTTGTTTTTTCTTAGATGGTGCTACTTTCGACTTTGCTACCAACAATCTTACTGACACAGAACCCTCACAGTCGACTGTTCGAACGTAGATGCAGCATCCGTACGCATTTGTAGATGCGTCACAAAATCCGTGGATTTGGATATTCTTTTTGGAAGGAGCCAGGGCATATCTCGGAACAGGTATATTTTGGATTGTATGCAAATCACTCATGAATTTTCTCCATTCTGTATCGATTGACTGTGGAATGGCTGCATCCCAGTCAATCTTTTCCATCCACAACCTCTGCAATATGATTTTGGCCTTGACGATTATTGGACATAGAAGACCTAATGGATCGAAGAGAGAAGATGCTACAGATAAAATCTTCCTTTTTGTAAATGAAGTGTAGATTTTGGTTGGGTTATACGAAAAATAAAAATTGTCATCGAGCGAATTCCAAATTATACCTAAAGTGCTTGTGACGTTCGAATCGTTAATGTTTAGATCTTTTCCAATATACTCAGTTGAAATCGAAGAGTTGCTGTGCCACTAGGAAAGTTCCAGCCCTGCCGATTTCAAAATGGATATAATTTCAAATTGTATGCGTTTAAGAATTTCGATATCGTCAGATCCAGTAATTAAGTCGTCTACATAAAAGTCTTTTCGAAGTACTTCTGCTCCAAGCTTGTACTGCGACTCATATTTGTCTTCTAGATACTGAAGACATCGAATAGCCATGAATGGTGCCGATGAGGTCCCATACGTTACCGTATTCAAGGCATAGGTTTTAATGGGAGTCTTTTCAGTATCCCTCCATAGGATGTATTGAAATCTACGATGGTCGGGATGTACCAATATTTGCCGGTACATTTTTACAATGTCGGCTGTAAGAGCGAATCTATGCAGTCGGAAACGAAGTAGAATCAGGAAAAGGTCTTCCTGAATGGTTGGACCTACCATTAAGATCCCGTTAAGCGAAATGTTTGAGGAGGTGCGACAAGATGCGTCAAATACCACTCGCAATTTGGTTGACGAGCTATTCGGTCGAATAACACATTGATGAGGTAAGAAATAGTGAGGCCGACTAAGGTCTGGATTTGTAACTAACGACATGTGCCCTAGTTCTTCGTATTCCTTTAGAAAGTCTTGGTATAATTGTTTCAATGTTTCGTCCTTGGATAATTTCCGCTCTAACGACAAGAAGCGACGAAAAGCAGTACTATATGATTCGCCAAGGATAGACGGGTCTTGTTTGAAGGGTAATTTCAGGATGATTCTTCCGCTGCTAACTTCCTCCACCGATTCCTTGAAGTGCTTCTCGCATTCTATTTGTTCGTCAGTCCATTTTGACTTCCTGCCCGTAACTGCCTCGAGTTCCCAAAATCTTTCTACGAATTCATCAAGCCGACTGTCAGTTGAACTAATACAGCAACTTCTTCTTTGATTGGTGTTTAAGGATCTATACTTCCCTGATACGATCCATCCTAACCGAGTATTTTGAAGCGACGGTAGCCCACTGCCAAGCTTTATTTGACCTACCAACAATAAGTCAAAAAAAGTTTCTGCTCCTAAAAGCATGTCTATTGCCGCCGATCTATTAAATTGCTCATCTGCAAATTCTAGGTTTCTCGGAAGATTCCAATTGTCGATGTTCAGTGACGGATCTGGTTGGTAACCAGTGATTGAAGGCGAAACTAAAAACTCTAAAGATAGCTCAAATGGTGAGTACCTGGACCTGACGGTAGTTTGAGTGGTACAACCAACCTTAGTTTCAGTCATACCGATTCCTTGAATTTCAATATTTTTTGTTTTTGTACGCAGGCCTAGGGTTTTAGCAAAATGTTCCTTGATCATATTAACCTGGGAACCAGAGTCTAAGAGAACTCGCCCCAGCTGGAAACTTCCTGAAGCATCCTTTACGAGTACTATGGCTGTAGCTAATATGACTTGAGCCAGCTCTCTTCCTACTGCAGAGTTCACAACAGCTGACGGCTGAGAAGAGGACGCAGATGATTCCGGTGAAGTTAAAATGCTTGCAGCTTGGCTTGGCCGATGAAGCATCGTGTGGTGTGATTGCTTGCACACTCTACACTTAAATGTCGATGTACATTTGGACACATTGTGTCCTTTTCGAAGGCAATTGATGCATAGACCGAGCCTTTTTATGTTTGTGAAACGGTTATGAATAGATAGCTGAGCAAAATCTGAACAGCTAGTAATGGTGTGCGAACCATCCTTGCAAAATGTACAATGTTGTTGAGTAACTGCAAGTGAAGTTCTTTCGGAATACTCATATTGAACAGGTTTAGGTTTGTTGACCGATTTCTTGTTCGTATCGTAGCGAATTGTTTTACTTTCACGAGCCTCCAAATATTGGCATCGTCGACTTAAAACTTCTGAACAATGATCCCATTTGGGGAGTTTATCGTACTGAAGCTGTTCATCCCATTTGGCTTGGGATTCTGGGTCCACCTTTGACATCGCAATGTGAATTATAATCGCATTGCATATTTCAGATTCTGTTCCAATTGATTGCAGAGAATTAAAGATTGCAGAAACATTGTCAACGAGATTTCGTAAATGAAAAGCAGAGGTTTTTTGTACTTTAGGCAGCTCAAACAATTGTGAAATATATTCCAGAAAAATCAGGCAATCGTTATCGTAACGCTCCTTTAACCTCTCTAGTGCTTTGTTGTAGTTTTCTTCACTAATTTGGAATGTTTTGACTGTTCCTAACGCTTGGTCAGTTAAACAATTAAGTAAGTGGTTAAATTTCTCAATTTTCGTAATAGTTGTATCGTTATGAACACGCGTTTTAAAAGTATTTATGAAGTTCTTATATTCCGAGTACTTTCCACTGAATCGTGGCAGCTTTGCGTATGGTAAATGGTTCACTGACTGAGGTATGGATATGGTTGTTTCCAAAGCTCCATGACTACTTTTTCTTTCATGGCCCATTTGCGACAGTATTTTCGATTTGGTTGAGACATACACCTCTTCCAATTCACTACGGCCTGTATCAGAGGCGTCCAAGCCCTCAATTTGAGTTTGATAAGACATTGCCTGTTTAAAATATGATTCTACAATTCCCAAACGGCATTCTAGTTCTGTCGGCGTCAGGGTTTTCGTTTCGATTAGTGTCTTTATTCGCGATATGCTTCCTTTGGTGGAGGCGCGAGAAGTTTTCAGAGTATCGATAGACATGACGATGAATAATCTTTTAATGAAGAATTAAACAAGACGAAAGTTAAGTTCTGTTTTTTTTTTTTTTTTTTTTTTTTTTTTTTTTTTTTTTTTTTTTTTTTTTTTTTTTTTTTTTTTTTTTTTACGCCAAAGCTAGTTTTAAAGGACAAAAATCGATGTAAAACGACGAAAATCGAAAATTGTAAGCGAATTATTGAATAAGAGAGCAACAGCAGCAGCGAGAAAATGACGAGTGAAATGACCAGCTTATCAAATCAACAGCGAACTTTCTTAATCGAGTGGATGTTAAGAGATGACGTTAACCAAGATCAATGTCGTTGCAAACAAAGGCAAATCTAAGACGATGTAACGGCGAAAGCTTTTATGTGGTTTTGAGGAATTAACTATTCCGTATACAACGATGAGCGTCGAGCGATGATGAGAGGAATTAATTTGATTGAAGCGAACAACTATTGGGTATTATGATCGAAATAGAACGAACGGAGAGTGCAAGTGCAAGGCGTGGACCGGGCGACTGTAGAGCAAGCGTAGGTGTTGGTATGCGTGTGCGAAAGCTTTTAGAGCGAGTCCGATCACAGAAATTGCAAAAATAATATTTCTGATTTCGTTGAGTGTGGATTTTAAATTGACTTTGTGGATTGTATGATCAGCGACAGCTTAATGCGCTTATTGGTTTTCGATTATAATTTGATAGCCATCGAAGATATTTCGAATTTTGCACATTGTTTCACAAAAAATGAGTACATAACTACTTTGCATGCAGAATTATTTTCTCTATTTCGAATGTGCGTTTTTATGATCAGTGGATATATAGCATTTGAACTTTAAATTTTTTTTTTTCTTTTTTCATATCAGATTCTAACAGTTAAGCGATTTAATTTTCAACGCACGTTCGAATAATGAAACCAAGCACATACCTGAGAGGGAAGGTTTTTAATACTTATTTCCCTTTTCTATCTCCGAATCCAGCGCATTAATTGTTTTTGAGACTTCCTACTCCGAATCGGTGTATTTTTCCTTAAGCGAATGGTGGTGGTAGTTTCCTCGTTGTGTCTGGGGAGGATCCTTGATGTTCTGGATAAATGGAATCTGCCTTCACTTGCACTCACGCGGACCGTTACCGTCACCGTTTTGCGTCACTGTGTAATTTTTTGCACTTTTTAAATAACTTATTCAAAGGACACTGGTTGTAACGTCTTGCCGGAATACTTCTTTCGTCGTGTCCTGTCACGGTCGCCAAAATATTCAATCAAATGATTTTTTGATTGCTCTTTGGAAAAAATTTGCTTTTGTTGGCGCAATAAAATTCCCTCGGACTGATGTTGTGTTGCGAAGTTCAACGAAATGACCGATTATATAGCCGATAACAAAAATAAAAAGAAACCTTTGCGATATTGCTCACGACAAGACTACCCATCGAGCTATGAGTTTATTTTTTTCCTTTTCCATTAATAAAGAGACTTATTTAGTACATTGGTTAGTTCCGTTTTTTCAGTTTTAGTACAAGAGGAAATTCAAAAAAATATGGCGAACATTGGTTTATTGGCGCTAATTTTTAAATGTTACGTTTGAATTCAATTAATGTGTATATACATTGTAAGTTAGCAAATTAGATTATTGTTAGTGTTAATGTATATAGGTAAGTTAACATTTAAGATTTTGTTTGATTATTTTGATGAATGTGAAGTTTGTTGTTGTTTGTGAGTATGGGGCGTTTGTGTGATCCAACATTAATAATATCGCGAACAAACATGACAGAAGTTACAGTGCGTCTGAAACTGAGGGTTTGCAAGCCGACTAAAGTGCATCTGCTGTCATAATTAGGAAGCTCATCAAACACATATAATTTACGAACCGCGTATCTCGTGAATTTCTTCTGGACTCTTTCGAGTCTAAGTTTGTGTAAGGCATATGGTGAATCCCAAATAATTGATGAATATTCTAAGTATGGCCTGACTAAGGAGCAGTAAATAACCTTAAGGCTATGTACATTACTAAAGTCGTTACTATTACGCATAAGAAAGCCCAACAACGAGTTAGACTTAGCAATGGCGTAATCGTAATGCAAATTAAAATTTAATTTATTGTCAAATATGACACCAAGATCTTTTACCTCATCATGACGCTGAAGTCTAAGATCATTTATAAAATAATTATGAAAAAGGGGTGCAGCAATACGGTAGGCCGTAAACACCTTGCATTTAGAAACATTAAGTTCTAGAGCATTACGATTACATCATTCCGATAACTTATTAACATCTGATTGAAAGCGAATACAATCAGAAGTATTATTAACCCGAGAAAACAACTTCAAATCATCAGCGAATGACAAAACTTTACAGAATTTAAATATTTCGTGGACATCGTTAATAAATAAAATAAATAGCAGCGGGCCCAGATGACTACCTTGTGGAACGCCCGACGTAACTTCAATTACACGAGAAGTAAAATTATCGACCCTTACCATTTGCCTTCTATGGGTTAGGTAATTAACGAACCATTTTAGCATTGAGGAATGAAAACCCAACGATTTTAGCTTAGCCAAAAGTAAGGTGTGATGCACTCTATCAAAGGCTTTTGTGAAGTCAGTGTAGAGTACATCGACCTGTACACGTTTCTCAAAACTATTAAAAATGTAATTCGTCAACAAAGCTAAGTTAGTAGTACAAGATCTACCACGAACAAAGACATGTTGATTACTAGAAATAATTTCTTTTACCGCGAAATAGAGTTTGTCTTTAACAATACTTTCAAATAATTTAGGTATTGCCGAAAGCTTAGATATAGGCCTATAGTTCTCCACCTTTTGCCTTAAACCGGTTTTAAAAATTGGAATTATAAAAGAATATTTCCATTCATTAAGAAAATCACCAGAAACAAGAGACTGGTTAAAAATTATTTTAAGAGGAAGAAAAACGGAAGACAAACATTTCTTTAATATTACCGCTGGAATCCCATCTGGGCCTGGGTTGCTATTAAAATTAAGTTTATCGAGCGCGTTTATTACATCTTCATCCGAAAAATGTAGGACACCGATATCCAAAGCATCAGAGATCATATCGTAATGATTATCTCTTAATTGCAATTGACACTCATTGTACACTGACTCAAAAAAGTTAGCAAACAAGTCGCAAGTACTTTTTAAATCTGTTGAACTTACATTTTCAAATTCCATTGCCTTAGGCAAGCCTGTGGTATTTCTTTTCGAATTAATATAATTCCAAAACGATTTACTATTGCGCTTTACCGATGACTCAACAGACAAAATATATTGATTATATAAAAATCGATTTAAAAACTCATATTCTTTCCTGAATCTCAAAAAAAGTTCACGATTAGAATTTGTTTTATGAGATAAATAACACGAATGAGCTTTCCTTTTTACATTACGTAAATTAACCAATCTTTTATTGGACCAAGGAATTTTAAACTTATTATTATGACGCGTCTTTGGTACGAATAAATCAAGACCAGAATTTAATTTATCCAAAAATATATCATAATTTCTATACTCTCCGGTGTTCATCTGCACAGATGAATAATATGGATTAGGTAGGTTAGAAAAAATAGGTAGCTATGTCGTATTCCAAATAAAAGACCAAAAAAAACGTACCTATTCATTGTTGTTTGCTGAAAGAGAAAATAATTATCTAAAAGCGAATAACATTGGAATGCTTCTGCAATAGTGAGGGACTTTAACCCATCTGAAAAACCTTACTGAGGAACTGACTTTCGTCATCCCGTCATTAGTCGTTCGACTAATCAATCAATTTTATTTTTTAATTATTTGAAAAAATAAGGAAAATCTGAACTTGTTTGGTAGAAAATATAACCTACCTAATTTCTTTACCTTAGCTAATTTCATTAACACTTTTAAGAAGCCTTCTTCTGTGAATTTAAGTAATGTAATAAAATCAATATTGAGATCTCAATGTAGATCAGAGTTGCATGTGTACCAAGGTTAAATGACTTATATGAATATTTATCTTGGAATAAAAAAATTAATTTGAAAAACTAGCGAAACAAAATTCGTCTACCTGAAGGTGATTGATTTTAGTGAAGGTTCTCTGTAGTTCTTATAGTTTGTGTGTCATATTTTTTCTCAAAGTTCGAAGGGCTTTTGCCAAACTCTCTTAAACCCAGCAAACATTTGCCTTCAAAAATGAATCATAAATGATTCATTTAAATGAAGAAAACCTTCAGATATGAAATCATTTATGATTCAATTTGAATCCAATTCCCTAAGAAATGAGTCTTAATTTATGAATCTTTTAAATAATTCATTTTTTGGAGAAACATTTACTGAAATAAATATAAGCATGCTTACTTACATTCATTTTAGTGATAAATAAATGCGTTTATTGATATCATTTATGAATCTTTATGATGATTCAAATATGATTCAGTCAATATTCACTTAAATGAATAAAATTGACTGTGCACACGCAATCGTCAACGTCGTTATAAATTTGAATTCTGAAAACGTAGTGCAAGATATTTTTTTTTTGAGATTACTAGCTCATAAACATTTTTGTTCATTTATTTTTATATGAATGAAAATCCAAATTGGTTCACATAAATGACTGCTAAATGAAAGTATGTTCTTCATTTTTACTGAATATAAATTGATTCTTCATTTTTGCTGAATGAAATGTTTGCTGAGCAGTAGCACAGCATGCATATGTGTAAGATAATCACTTTTCGGCTTGCAGGTCAGTTAAAAATCTGCGTTAATTTAGCGTAAAATTGATGTCCACTTCAATCTTTAATAGCACACACGCTTAAGATTGGTATGAATCTCCTTGTACCCGCTGTTTTGTCGGTTTTAGTGCCATATTCCCAATCATATTGCATGAACCTTTATACAACCCCCGAGGAGTTATTATGCAAAATGCAATTGCTCCCAATTAACAACATTTGCCTGGTCAAAGATATCATTTAATGTCCTTTCCCTCTTGAGTCTTTCATCTTTCATTAGCAATCTCTCGTAGCGGTTTCTTTATCATCGCTCTGCCATCAAAGTGAAAGAAAAATGAGCAAAACATCATATCCTCATCATTCATCATTACATAGCTCTCAGAGTAAACCGACGGGACGTCTTCCTCAAGAAAATACCTATACCTACACAGCCGTATACACAACAAAGCGTAGCTATATAGGCAGAGAATTTTGTCATTTACCAGCTTTATGCATGCACAATGCACATGCTCTTGATAAGTTTTCTACTAAGAGCTCACTTGAGTATTCTAATTAACCTCTCAGCCTCAGTTCTCAGAGCGAAAGATTTCACAAACAATCGCACGAATCCATTTAATTTTCTTCGAGAATTTTACCCGAACCATGCAATTTAAGTACTAACTTCAACAAAAGCGATTTTATAGATCTTGTGCATGCTGGAGGCGGAGGCAAGTATGTAAAATATTTTGTTAATTCCCAACAAAGTTTAGGTATAAAATCACGTCCTTTTTGTTGGAGAGTTTTGAGTTTTACTAATTAACGAGCTGGAAACTTTAATGAGCATTAACTAGGTGACTGCGTGCAATGAATATGGCAGCAGTGACACGTGATGCTTTATAGGCTCGACGACTTAACGTAAACTACGTTTGAAAGTCGGAAAATAAAATAAAAAATGTAAGCACTTAAAATTGTCCAAACCTTACACAACGAAAGGATACTCCGCTTACACTACCGTAATTGATCAACCGGGGAACGCGGCGCGTCCGACTGCACGAACACCTTTTCCAAGCTGCGTAGTGTAATGTGTATTAGGGGAACCGCCATTATACCATTATCAAACCATTTGATTGAAGCATTCACAAGGCATACAGCTCATTGAAATTACAAAGAAAATGTGAAAGGACCTTCACTGTATTGACATTTTCGTTTTCATGTCCCGATCATAATGGAGTGTCTAAACTCTGAGGATACTATTTTGGACAACGTACCTATGCCTTAAAGTCGAACATGAAAATTGAAACAAAATGAGGAGACTGCTGGATACAGCAGCACAGTTGGAGTGGAGCACTCAAAGGAAACTTTAGATACAAATACGAGTACAACTTGTACATGAAATCCGCATTGGAATAGAAATGGGATTATATTTTCTCTTTGATGGTACGGTTGGATATATGGTATTGTCGTGTGGGTTAGTTTATACGGTCCTCTTTGAAGGGCAGTGCTTCCTGTTGTGGTAATAGCATTTAATTTAATTTTTTTTTTAAATTCCTATTTTCTCGTACAAATTAAAAGCTTTTGGAAACATTGGCTGCACCTATTTTCACATCTTGAAGCACTGCGAGTACTGGTGTGGGAATATTGGTGTCGCGAGTTCCATCTCAAAAATGCCCAACGCGCCCAAAGAAAAAGGATTTGGGCGTACACCCGTACAAGATTCAACTGATCCAGGAGATCAAAGTTCATGGCCATAGAGCTTTTGGAAAAGGACCCCCATTTTGACCTAAAAATCATCTTCAGCGACGAGGCGCATTTTCGGATGAATGGTTAAATGTTAACAAGAAAATTTGCCGAATATGGGACAATACTAATTCACACGAGGCTCGCCAGTTGGCAATTCATCAATAAAAAGTTACTGTTTGATAAGGATTTTTGGCCGGTGGTATCATTTTAAGCTACGGAAGGATACTGTCCAATTTCCTGTGACCAAAGTTGAACGATATGAAGGTATACGACTTGTGGTTCCAGCATGTTGGAGGTATGTGTTACACAACAAACACCACGATGAAATTACCATATTCTACATTAAGCGTTTTTCTTTTGGTTCAGAGCTCATCGAGCATTATGAGCGCTATCTGAACCGAGCGTACTCAGGTCGTTCTGATGTAATTATGAAACACACTTCAGCACATAGCTGCCATCATATAAATAAAATTGGTGTAGTTCTGTTCGACTTAGATTGAATTTGACGGCTTGTCTTTAAATGCAAAAATCTTTTTTAGTTTCGTTTTGCTTTTTTCTTTGTCACGCTTTCCGTTCGAAAATAATGGTAGCATTTAAATATAGTTAACAGCAGCTTATAGAGGACATCTGCAGGTACAACTTAGGATATTCAATAACTTGATAACTTAAAAGGTTTTAAAATGAAAAGGCAACATTTGAAACATTTCTACGATTTTCACATGAGTGAGTAGATATGCAATTCATTCTCAAATCAAACATACTAACTGCGCAATATTATAGTGACATCTCTTTTAACCATATTTTAGTCGTGTGACGGAGAGGGAGACAGACAGAGGCAGTACCTACGCTCTGTGGTTTGCTAAGAAATAATAAAACAAAAGAAATGGCAAATATGTAGGAAAAGTTTGTTTGTCCTGTTTTGCTTACAAAATAAAGTGTCTAAAGAAATGTCAAATAGATATAGGTACCAGTGATACCAGATCGTGGTATTATTACATTAGGGGATTTATATTAGGGAAAATTCCTGGTGATACACGTCGTACTATTTATAAATGTTATTTGCTATTAAGATGAGGCAGTTAATTACCCTGTGAAGTTTTTAAATAGCATTACAGCCAATGGACTTTTTGCTCATAAAATTGAATTAAAAGTTGGAGTTCCCATTATGTTGCTTCGCAATTTGAATCCCCCAAGCTTCGTAATGGTACCAGATTGCGAGTGATTTCGTTACAGAAAAACGTTATAGATGCGTTAATTTTAACTGGGTGTGGTGAAGGAGATATGGTATTTATACCAATAATACAAATAATTCCCAGCAATTATCCATTTCAGTTTAAACGGATTCAATTTCCTATTAATGTTTGTTCTGCCATGACAATCAATAAGTCAAAGGGTCAAACTTTAAGAAAAGTGGGAGTTGAATTCATGGACAGTTATATACAATTATGTAGCGTGCTCCAGGGTAAATAATGCAGGAAGTATCACTATCTCAGCCGATAGAAACAAAACTTCTAATATAGTAGACAAGGAAGTTTTACATTAATAAAAAAATACCTATTATAAAATTATTTTCTTTCATTTTCATTGTCCAAAGAATATTAAATTGTTGCTGATTAGTCCAATGACCAGGTAAAATGCCATGAAGGCAGAATGGACTCAGTCTTTGGGATGTTTTTTAATACGGGCTCAAGTCCCTCACTATTGCAGACCGCTCCCTTGCGTTATACCTCTGCAATGTCTATCGATGATTTTTCTTTGAGCGATTATCACAAAAAAATTGTGTCCCCTACAAGACAGCAAATTTTTAAAAAAATTGTTTCCATCAATTGTTTTGAAACCACATTTTGCACGGGCGAAGCCGGGCTGGTACAGCTAGTTTGTAATAAAGTATATGAATTGAATATTTATTAATTGTTGTTTATTAAATTGGTTAACCTTGAGTTCCAGAGCAACAAGGTTCGTCCGCCATTTCAATTATTTTGTTTATCCTGTTTTTTTTTTTTTCTGTCAAATGTGCCTGTAAGTGTGTAATCAGCTTTATACTCAGCCTGCTCAGTCAATTTATTCTGAGCTCATAGAGCGCGCTCTGATCATGCTCTGAACGAAAAAAAATTCTGAGCTCTGATGTATCTGAGCTAAAAAAGAAACACGAACTTTTTGTATAACAGTTCAGGTTGTGCTCTGAACTAAAAAAGAAAAACGCCAAATGTATTGCATCTATGCTCTGGCTTAGTGGTTAGTTTGTTGGACTACTAAGCGACAGGTTCGAATCCCGAGAAAACCTAAATTCCAACTTAAGGTTTTTTTCACTGTGCCACCTCTCGCGAACGTCTGACAAACATCCGTGTGTATAACTGCCATGAAAGAGCTTCTCAATTGGCCGTTAGGACTTGCAATAAAATAGTAGATCCCTTCCATTCGTCCCAAAAATAAAAACTCACGCGAGACGAATGGTTGTGAGAAGCTAGGCCTAGGATCCCTACGGACCTGTTGCGCCAATTATTTATTATTTATCTATGCTGCAGAGTCATGAAAAATTGGGCACTCGGATCCGTGGCATTGTGAAAAGCCACGGCGTACTTGAACATAATGGCATACATACCCCTTTAAAAAAAATCGTCAACACCACACACACACAGGTTGTCTCTTGTCTCATATCATATTGTTCCATATCAATATCGACCCCTCCTTATTAGAAACCATTTATTTAGAGCCGGACTTATATTATATGGGGGCACGAAACAAAAGCCTTTTTTCTTGAAACCGACTACATGAAAGTTTGGCCCAAAAAGTAAAAAAATCTACCGAATATATTATGGAATGAGCTTCATCCAAACATTTTAAGTACCAATTTGTCATGCAATCAAGTTTGTTCGACTACACTACAGTTTGAGCAACATTTTCAAACTAGAAACTCTTTAAAACAAATATTTTCAAATTTCCATTATAGTATCAAACTGCGCGTACAGCCCTGACCGATCGTATGCTGTGAAAAGTGGCTTTATTCAAATTTATATAGGTACGCTTTCGTTTTTACTCCGAGCTGCAAAGTGATATTTTTTCAGCTTTTGCATATAAAACACACCATAGTCAAGTGTATTCCGCAAAACACTTGATGAAAAAACTAAAGAAACATTGCACAGAGTCCTTGTGTAAATTCTTCTCACATGCGCTGGCATGCGAGATGCGATATGTGCGAGATAGACATAACATAAAAAAATAACCCAAACTGAAGGTAAAAATCCTGGTGTTAGTTTCATGAAAGGCGAATGAAGTTTTTAAACGGACGCGTTGACTTGAATTGACTTCAATTCCGTTAAACGATATCGTTGAGCAGAACGGCAGAGGGCAAGACCACGTTTGCACTGCTGTTGTGAGTATATGCTCAGTGGCACTGCTGGTGTAGCATACTTTACCCATCAGCGCTGATGAAACCGAATGATACTTGAACTTTCTGATGGGGAAGTATTAACGTGTTATATTTCAAAAGACTGCGAAAGTGTAAAAAGGAAGAACCCTATCAAACGTGATGCGAAACAATGTTGTGGAGCTCTACGGACATTATAGAACATATATATGAGAAACGTGAGAGATGTGTGCTTCAAGTTGATGTAGGTTATGCAAGTATTTGCAGGGTTTTACTCCACCGCCGATAAGGACAGACGATGCATGATGATGATATGGTATGGAAGGGTAAAGGAAAGAACAGAGGACTAGTGAAATATTTGTTTTAGCAGCGTTTGCCAAAATATTAGTTTAAGTAGGTAGCCGATTGGACTTTTTCAAGAGGTATCCTCGTGTTTGTGTCCAATTTATTTGGACGGAGCAGATCATTCAGAAGGAGTTGATGCCTGAACTTTAAGGGAATTTAGGCTTTTGATGGAATTTAAATCATCTGATTTAGCTATGGGTACATTTGACCAAAGTTGCCTGTCAAAAAGAAGTCGAATATTTCATGAATTTTACAAGACTATATACGCCATAACCAACTGGATATAGCATTTATGTCGGACAGCCAGGCTGTTATTATGGCACTTAATTTCTACGTCATTAGATTCAAACTTGTTTGGAAATGCCTACAAAGACTTAATGAACTGGGTAGGCAAAACAAATTAACACACTGTTATGTGCCTTCTCACGTGGGAAAAGAGGGTAACGAAATGACCCTTTCCCTAGCAAGAAAGGGAGCATCAGTAACTTTCATTGGTCCTGAACCGTTCTGTGAAATAGGGGATCACAACCTCAAAGGAGAATTTAGCGAACTAGATAAAGAAAACAGGACAAGAACCTGGCATAATATTCAGGACATGAGGCAGGCGAAGACACTTTTAGGTCAATACAACCGGAAAAGATTCCGAGCTTGCAATGACATGAGCAAAAATAGAATCTGTATCCTTACGGGCTTTCAAAAGGGGCATTGTAGACTCAAAGAACACCTCAGGAAACTGGGTATATCTGAAGAAGGTCTCTGCAGATTCAGCGATAAACGATGCAGTGAAATCCCAGAACACGTGCAGAGATCAAGTGGGACACTGACTCCCAAACTGACTGACTGAAATACTTGAGCAAGTCCCAATTATCCGATGAGGAAATACTACCTATCACTGGAGACAGCTCTCATCTTTAGGCTTTTAAAGGGCGGATTTCTTCCGCCAAGGAGAACAAGTATACAAGAACCCCTAAAATGATTTGGAAAGGAATCCCTATTTGAAAGGAAGGGACATGTTAGAAGTATTTTTTTCTGTGAAATGTTGGTGAATTCATTACCGACGTTAATGAGCTTTGCAGGAATGCCAAAACAAGACATGTTTATGTATAGCTCGTCTTTTTAGCCGATGTCACAGTCAGCTTTGAAATAGGTAAGAAGATGGTGGGTAGCGATCTTTAGTTCTTGGGTTTTTCGAGGATATATGTAGTATGAAAATGTCATTGGCGGTTAACTTCCCGCGTCTTGGACTGGAATTAAAAGTGCCAATCAGGTAGCCTTTGAAAAGTTTGAAGCCTTCGCACAATATTGCAGTTAGGATATTGTACAAACAATGTTAGGGAGACTGGTCTTCAGTTGACCGAGTGTTAAAGTTTTCGAATACTATTGTGAACACTTGGGCTTATTTTTACTCAGGCCTAAACCATTTTCGAGCTGGCTGGGGAAGCATGTTATACGTGTGAAGAAGTGAAAGGAAAATGTTTTCACCCTTTCGCCGCAATTCGATTCTCGTTATACGAAAGTTACAAAACAAATTTCAAAAATTTTCATATGAATAATTTTTTTCTTATGTCCTCATTTGCAATTAGTGAAAGTTTAAAAATTGAATACGTAATGTCGTACAATACAATACAATTCACCACGTATTGAACGAGAATCGGCTTTTAGTAACGAAATACTTAAAGCAGTGTTTGAAAGCGAATGCGAAAACGATTTATTCGATTCACAGAACCAGAATGAACCCCGGCTGTCATTCTATTCCGCTGGGAAGACCTGGGCATATGCGGATAGCATTCATTACATGCCACCGTCTTAAGCCTTACCCTTACCCTCTCGCTCTCAGGCTCGGGGTTGGAATGAATCCAACCGTATCCCACAGGCAAAGCGTTAAGCGACCCGTGCTAAGGCCTGAATGATTTGAGTGGTAATGAGACCCCCAGCCACACCCCTATATAATTCGACGTATTCCTTCGAACGATATTTTTAAACCACGTCTTGGTCTACGTCGAATATGAGGTATTCTATATTGAAGCCTGTATTTGGAAATGGACAGCAAACTCTCTCCAAGCACTCGACGCGATTTTAAAAAAAACCGTCTTGCCTAGTATCAATTATGTTGACGCTCAACCATTAGTGCAGTTTACCGCGGTTCAGTCTCGGTGCGTATCCTTTGTTAGTGTTCGCTGTTTTTTTTTATTATTTTTTAGTTTACTGAAAAAACTTTACCACCAGACATCACGAGGACCAACATTAACGTACATAAAGCTGTGTTATTGGTGTGTGTTGCAATGTTGTGCTTATTTTATGGTTCAGTATTTTTGGTAAAGTTAAAACAAATATGATGAAGTACATGAGTGCACAACACTCCTGGTCAGGAACAGGGCACATTGCGGCAACAACTTTTCTGAAATGTTTACCGAGTGGCGTTATTAAATATGTATAAGGAAGCGGTGTACTATGGCGCTGGATGGAAGAATATTTTTCGGACAAGGGGGTTGGTTGCTTTTTGCTTAGATGAGAAAGTTTCTTTCGGATTGGCAGAGGCAGAGTGCTCTAACGTTGGAACTGTGAAAAATGTTTCTATTTTGTTTTTAGCTTACATAGAAATATATGTTGGCAAAAAAGCATCCCGCAGATTTGGGGAGGTACATTTTTCAAACCATGACAGAATGAATGATTGCTTTCTGGAGTTGTCAAGCCAATGTTCGTTCGGGTTGACGAGTTATGACGTGAATGGACGCTTGCGTTGAGAAAAGTTTAACTTGGCAAGCAAATTTTCAATCGATCTGGCTATCCAGAGGAGAAAATCTACGTAGAATGAGTTTAAGGTTCACTTATGGCGGGATATTTATTAAACCCCGCTCAGGTGGATCTTAAACAGTTTACTGCACTTGCGAAGAACTTTTAAATGCTTACTCATTTGCCTAAATGCACAAATAAAAGTCTATAACAAAACGCAGTAACTAGAAGAGCAACAACCAACAAAAGAGTTTCTCCCGACCTATCAATTTAGTTATTGTCCTCCACAAGCCGTTTCTAAATGCACCACAAATACCGTGATCAATTTGCTCCACCAGAAACGTACCACAACAACTGGTTCTAACCCAGATAATAGTAGATATGATTCCATTCACCCTGTTTGCGTGTATTCCAGGCGAAAAGCTCCAACCTACATGATATGGGGTAGGTATGGCCAGGCACAGCGCAGGAGCGATGAAATTTCCATTTTTCCCTAATGGGCGATTTCCAGTAAGGTATGCGCACATGACCAACTATATTTCTGTGAAATGTTGCACGTGTTGCTTCGGTTTCACATTCCACTGCATTCCTATACTGAATCCTTTGGTGGAAACTGTGTTCGTTAAGTTATTTTTTTCTGTATTTTGTTGGGAAAGGTATAAGGAGGCTTTCTGTCTCTTGTGAGATTTTTGTTATAGGTACATGAAAGTGTGGAAAATTGGAAAGCTTTTCAAAATTGATGAGGCAGATGCACCGACGTATATAGAGAAGGCTAAAATGCAAGGCAAATGAGAGTATTTGCCTTCATAAATAAAAATTGAATTGAATCAGGCTTTATACTCTTGTCCAAAGTTAAGTACCTGCATAAGCGTTTAAAGTATTTAAGAGCTGATTTCTGACAGATATAATATACGCTCTGGGAAGATACTTTAAAATATAATTGTTTGGCAACAAAGTTGCATGGGTGACTGTGACTGGGGGTTCTTCACAACCATACTAGCAAAAGCGACATAATACATCTTTATGTACATTTATAAAAACTCTCGTATGTTTGACGGACGTTCGCAAGAGGTGAGCTTACAAAAATCGTTTGATAAAAACTGTATGCAGTGTTTTTTTGAAGATTTAAAAGTAAATCTGATCGCACTGGAACTTTTCCGCTAAAAACTTGATTTTTAATTTCAGGACATTATTCAAAAACATAAAAACAAAGCGATTAATGAATATTAGAGAATCACTGGAAAACCTTTCCAGCAGCCTTGCATGGTGAAAAAAATATGCATATTTTATGTAAAAGTGTTGGTAATGTGAAATTGAATGTAAAAAAGCACGGTTGGCACAAAGTAACCCCAGCTTATGGTATATGTAGAGAAACACTGACATTCTCCTCACATCATCGTAGCGATCTCATTTGACCTAGAATCGTCTGGTAGATCTTCTATTCTTAACACTTGTACGCAACACATCCTAATCGTCCCTATAAACTATTGTATACGATACTTGGCTGTGATTTAATTTATACCTTCCATTTGCGGCGAGTCACCTTAGTTACTTCTTTGACGGCCTGGCTGACTTGTTTCGAGCTAAATTTTGCTGTAGCATCAAATTGATTACTTCGTCGAACTAACTTCAAAAGCAAAATATATCGTCTAAATGAACGTTTTCAACGAACAACTTATTTACTCTCTGTAGAAGCAGTTGGGAATTGCTACACTTGAGTGTAGATAGTGTAGATCTGTTCTGGCTCAGTCCTTTTCCTTGTTCGTCTTCATCCTAAGAAAGTTGTTTGAAATTGATGGTGATGCGCTTACTAGTAACTCAAGCACTTAAAGCTGTCAGGAGCTATAAACGAAGAGTAGATTTCTTCAGTCGCTTTTCTACTTGTCCAAAACTACCAATTACTAGAAGGACCGAAGCTATCACCTCCACCTATAGACTCCTACTGAACCGCAATATTATTGCAAGCAATAAGGACGAATATTCCAGTCTCCCCTATATTTATATTTATGTCTTCGCTTTATGAACATCTTTTTAAGAAGTGTCTATTTAAATTTGCGGCTCCCACCAGTATATTCAGCCCATCATTTCTGGACACCTCCTCTTTCTTCCATATGGTATCACAGACGATCTATTCCTCTGGAGTCTCGACTAAGTGCGTTTTAACTTTGCCAAGAGACCCACCTAATCTAACCTAATATAGCCTTCGTCGATTTAAAGATTTTTTTTTGTTTGGACTTTGTTTTCAAACGAGTATAACATCGGCTTCACAACAGAACCCGTTTTATCTCTCCCTGCGAATTAATACCCCGTGTCGCTAATAACAATACTAGCTTAATTCATATTGTTGGATTGTTTTGCGTTTTGCCTCGAACTCACTAACTATTTTGACACTGCGAGCGGGAATTCACCAACGATTATGCATCTTTCATCCGGTCAATATTTCCTGAAAATTGGTTTTGAAAATACTCCATAATCGGTACGACAATATAAAATCGCGTAGCCTATCAATACAGTGGCACGTCGTCCCCATATAGCGCTTGTTTTTAAGTATTTTCCTTCAGGAAAAATGAATTTATAACGGGCGCTCCCAGGAGCTTACATATAGAGCTAGTCTAGTTACGAAAGTAATTGCCGGGACTTTTATCACAATCGATGTCAAATAACAGATGAACATCAGATACCCGCACACACAGCATTCCTAATAAGGAAAACAACACAATCTCCCACTCCACATATTTCCTCCATTTCCATCCTAACCTTATCCCGTTTGTCAACAGTTGTGGTCGATTGATTTGACAAAATAAAAGGACAACCCGATAATCCCCACCGAAGCATAATTCTTCTTTTTTAACTCAATGATGACCCTTCTCTCGGAGCCTTTACCAGCCATTATCCAGCTAGTTCTCGTTCTCGTGATATTAATGCTCAATTATTCCAAACATTCAAAAGGGGCGATCCATCGATTGAAATAAACACAATTCCTTCGCACATTTGCGACTAGTTCCATCCCAGACAACAACACAGGGCCCTCAACAAAAGTCATGGATACTCTACCATTCCACTAAATTATCTATCAAGCGTAAATTTCCTTCCATATCTCACACATCGATAGCGAGAGAGAGGGCAATCGTATTACTTCCTCTCGGTAGACAGAAAATAGGAAAGCAAAAAAAAAAAAAATACAAATTGAACCCAACAACCGAATATCCTCAGAGAACAGGAAATATGAACAGGTTCCTAGCTAGCTGCTGGCATTTTATTCTTTTATTTTCAAGTGGCATGTACATACACAAGTCGAAAGAAAATAAAGGAAAGGAACTTTTCCAAATCGATTTTCATGCCAAGAATCACATCAAGATTTTCCACTTCATTTGAGTTCCATGGCGAGAAGAGATTTACTTAAATCCTGCCTAGCAGCAGAATAGGTACTCGTATCACACATATTATAGCACTTGTACACTCAAACGCACACGTGGCTTAGGATTTAGTTTGCCTAAGGTAGAAAATATACTCGTATTCAGACTTCAGAGTTCTTAGACAATTTAAACTTTTCCACCGTGCGAATTCGAGATGCGCAAGGAGATATGCCAAAGGGGATTCAATTTTGTCGAGTCGACGTATGGTTGTAGTATTGGATTTGAAGGAAATTAAAAAAAAAATAATAAAACCCCACCGACAACATAATTTAAGTTTATTCCATCTTGGGTTGGCTTACCCAAGGTGACGGTGCGGAAAGTCAAATTCTTTTACATTCACAACCAGATATTAGAGAGTTCTTAGGTCATCAAACCACCTTGACATTTCGAAATGAAAATTCTTTAGAAAAAAAAAGGATATTTAGAAAAGTTTTATTTATTTTTCTGTCATAAGCGTTTATGTCAAAGTTTTTTTCTTTGTTAGAGAAGTACTCACATATGCAGAGACCATAACTCAATTTAGAAGTTGAAGCAGCTCATTTTAAGTTCAAATGTGAAGTCGACGTCAATGTCAATGTTCATCTGCAGGAGGTTCAAAGTTGTTACGTTTTCGTAAAACGGGAATTCAATTTTTATTTTTGATTGGAGTAATATCGTTTATGCTAATTTTATGCAAGGCTGTCAATACATAGCAGTTTACAGAAGAACATGTACGATAACCTCTGGCTTAGAGCGTGCATCAAGTCATATAATATGGACCTGCAGGTATAAGTTGGCTGCCAGTTTGAATTAAAATTATTGTAAAGTTTTGAGTTTGAGCTCAGTTGGATCTGCCCAAAGCTGGATCTGAAACGTTCTAGAAATTTGCTCTCCCTCGATAGCATATCAGCGCTACAATAGGTGTCAACACAAGACACTGTTTTATACCTTTTATACCTGCAGGCAGGTATGCAATAAGACTTGGCGTTTTTTCATACGTTTTTCTTATGTTTTTGACGCGTTTTTTATAGAAATATGTCTCGCGTTGTTTGATGCATTTTTTCTCGCGTTTTTAGACGCATTTTTTCCCGCGTTTTTTTCCACGTTCTTTGACGCGTATTTTCTTGCGTTCTTTGAAGTGTTTTTTTTTCGCGCGTTGTTTCTCGCTTTTCTTGAAGCGATTTTTCGCGCGTCTTTTGGCACATTTTTTCCTGCGGTTTTTGACGCATTTTTTCTCGTGTTTTTTGACGCGTGATGCACAAGCACATTTTAATTTTAACATTTAACGCACTTTGAAAACAAAAGTGACACTATACAAAATCTTACATTTTTGAGTTAGAGCGGCATCTAGGTACCGATATAACAACGCATCTTTTGTAGAGATACTCTTCCTGATACTTTGTATAATCTCCACAAGAGATCATTAGTGTCACTTCTTACTTTGACGTAAATCAGTCCATCGGTAAGTGACAAAGTGTCACCTTTTCGCATAATGTCAATATAAATTTAAGCTTAGAATTATTGTTACAGATAAGTATAAGTAATTCATAAATATCAGTGTAAAACACTAATAAATTAATCTGTATAATTTTACGGCTCTAGTTGAAAATACGTTACAGTTTTAAACAAAAAATGAAACTAGATATACCAAATTTTATCAAATAGCCTTTTTTTTTTCTTTAATATGCATAATTCTGTTTCTAAATCTTAAAATTCAATTTTACAATAGTGATACTTTACTTTGGCCAAGTAACATAATTTTTCAAACTTTTGTTTTAAAGATATCGAAAATTTAAGTATAAATCTAAAACTTTAATAGGTCACATTGAAAATTGATGTTATTTTTAATGTCACTTTTGTTTTTGTTTAGTTTTTCACAATAAATTGAATATACATCCACGCACAACTTATATTTCCCTTTATTGGTTGATAAAGATTGAAACATTCAGGGTCAAAATTCAGGCTGGGTCAAAATTATTTTACCAAATTCTGCAAACAATAAAAAAAGTTTGGAAAAGCGCTGCTATTGTTAAGATGGAGAGAAGATTTTCTTTATTTAATTTGTTTTTTTTTTTTTAATTTTACCACCTCTTTTCTAAATTTGTATTTTTAGCCTTATATTTTTCCTTGGAAGAAAATAAATAAAATTTTATTTTATTTTTATTATAAAAATACGAAAGTAAACAAATGAAGACAGTGTCGCTATTGATAGTTTTTAGGAAGACTGGGAGAAAGTCCTTGTCTGTTTACCATGAATCGCAGAGTAACAGTAATTACAACGAACCTCCTATGAAAATTGTCTTACGGCCATATTATTCACTCCGGGTGTAACTCAGGTTTAAGTTAATTTTACACCCGATCATTAATCCGCAATTTTTAAACCCGATAATTTAAACCAATGTCCATATTATTCAGTGAAAAACACGCATTAAACCCGCTGGATTAAAAATGGACACTTTAAACCGTTTTTAATCCGTTTTAAACCCACGTAATGTCAAATTTCACAAATAATGACATTTTTTTTTTGTTTGTCACTTGGAAAGTGATTTCATTTGTTTTGGGCCCAGTTATATTTTAAGGTGTATTAATTATGCCGAAATTTTTATCGAATCATCGAATGTAGCCTCCAAAATGACGCTTTTTCTGCACGAAATATTTTCGAGATCGTAATCGTCGACGCAAGCCCACTTGTGCAAAGACGACGTTTATTTACAATCAGCTGCTGTTTCATCAGCTCCTCGACAAATTCGTCTTCTGAAGACGAAGACATCAATATTAATTTCGTCCATTTCACGAATGAAGTCCTTTTTTAGTTTATTGACATTTTTTTTCTATTCCCCTTTTCCACTTTTCTTATTTCTTGTGAACGAAGAAATGTCAATATTATGAAATTGAGTTTTAACCCGAGTTAAAGTACTTAAACCGGTCTCCGGATTGCGTTTAAATCCAATCGGATTAAACGCTGCCAAGTTTAAAAAACTGGGTTTATGTTCGGGTTTAATGAGTGAATATTATGGACTTGGGCTTAGTTTTGGGGTCAAACTCACTTAAACCCAGGTGTAACCTTTAACCCGGATTAAAGGGAGTGAATAATATGGCCGTTAGTTATGAATTCCCCATACAAAACATGTAATTGCACGGATTTTGGCGACATTCAATTTGTCGCCGACATATTACCATGGAAACATATTCAAATATATCATCTTAGATTAGAACCTGTTTCCAGCTCATTTACGTATTTTTTCGATATCTAGATGTCGCTCTTTTCGTTTATAAAAAAAAAACATAAATAACGAAAACATTTGTGATACGTTTTTTAGTATTACATTTTAGATTTTACATAAATGTACTTTTAAAAGGAATGGTCGATTTTCGACCACAAGCGATACTAGTTTTGATTAAACCACATGTCGGATGTCCTTTTATACTGCCGAAATGAAGTATAGAAAGAAAACAAATACAATTAAAATAAATTATCACCTAAGCTGTTTCGCAGTGTTTCATTCATGTAGTGCGAAAAGTAAATCAAAAAATAAAGTAGCCTATCTATCCCGTAGCTTTCTATCAGGGAAAGAAATCGGTTTAGTAGTTCCAGAAATAACCTCTTACAAACAAACATTACCTGTTTATATAATAGTGTAATGTGATATGATGTTATTAAATTTAAAAAATATATCGTTTAAATTATTGTTGCGACAATTGGCCAGAGTCTGATTCGAGCAGTGAAGAGGATAAGATTTTGGTCTGTATGAGATGACAATACAAGACAATACCACGGAGACGGACCTAAAAAATGGAACGACCATGACCTTATCTAACGTTTACGTACTACGCCTCTCAAAGCGGACGACAATGATGGTGCTCCATCTTATAATGAATTCGTTGCCGTGCGTCTGGAGAAGGTATTGTGGATCGCGAAAAAAATGGAATTTATTGTATACTAGCTGCCCGGCCCGGCTTCGCCCGGGTACTGTTTCGTTTTAGGGTCCGTAATAGTATTTTAGTGTTAGTAGTATTTATTTTCTCAAAGCTGACCCGGCGAACTTCGTACCGCCTTAGCGTAGCTTTGATGCACTACTTTATTTTGTATAGCTGACCTATCTTTTGTATGAGTACCTATTCAATTTGAACTGGAATCTATAATATCCTCCATATACAAATGAATCCTTATTTCCCTGATCTCGCCATACCTGAGGACTTTACTAATTTTTATTAAATAAAAAACAACATATATATTTTCACAATAGTGTTTATTCCATAGGGTTCAATTTTACTCATATTTTTACAAATCGCTATTGAACAACTTTGCATTTTGAAGTAAACACTGAGCTCAACACCACGCGCGCTCTAGAAGGCAACTAAAAGCCTCTATACCCTTCACTGCTTCTCTCTATTCTAATGCTTTTTGATAAACTATATTTTTAGTTTTATGTTCTGGCGCGTAAATAAATAATGTTGATGGTTTTCCGACACGGGAACAGGCGACATATAATTGGCCATGTGAAAAACATGGATTTTCTAGGTTGATGCCACATACACTTAGCGACTGCCCTTGCGATTTATTTATTGACATTGCAAATGCAAGCCGCACTGGAAACTGTAAACGTTTAAAGCTGAATGGCATGTCGTTCGGTATCATAGGGATGCGTGGGATTAAAACATCTTCGCCTTTATACTTCCCTTTCAAAATTGTGGCTTCGATGACGTTGTTCAATAATTTCTTCACCGCAAGCCGGGTGCCATTACACAGACGTGGCTGGTTTATGTTCCGTAACATAATAATTACTGATCCGATTTTTAATTGCAGATTATGAGGTGGTAAGCCGGGCAATTCCAGCGAATTTAAAAATTCTGTTGGATAATTGACAACTTCATCTTCATTAGTAATGGAATCAACTGATTTGTAATTCTTCAATTCGCCAGCTATTCTCTCTTGAATCTGAAAATTCATTTCATTCACATCAACATTTTTTGCTGCCAATATAACACGTTCGCTTAACCAAACGTGATTTACGTAATTTTGAGCAATGTTTGGGAAAACCATCTCCATGAGTTCGGTCTTTGATTCACAAAAGTTACAAAAATTGGTAGGGAATGTAATTTATCCAGATGATGTATCAACAGCAATAATACCATTACCAATATCGAGCAGTTGTTTGGAAAACACTTCTCCAGACTGGTCTTCCGGCAATTCGACTCTCATGTTTATACTCAATTTAAGTGTTTGCTGCAGCACTTTGGCCATCGCAGAATTCCTCGAAAGGTTGCAAGTTGGAGTCTCATTAATTTGAATGTTCAACGGCAGCTTGATAGCTGAATGAGCTGTTCGACCGCTTTGTGTTGTGTTTCAGACACACGCTGAAGTTGATCGTTCCGCCGATGTAAAACAATGTCTCGGTTTTCTAAATTTTCTCCTACGACGACAATAGCCACTTCATCAATTGTTGGCGCATTAAAACGTCCAGCATGTTGTCCTGCAGGGGCCTTATCGGCTCTGATGACAATTTTATGATTATCTGATGGCATAGACCGCATGCCATTGCAGTTGTGAATAATGCAACTTATTCATTGTGTTGATGGAAAAATGTTTGAAGTTGTTCCACAATGGATCTTTTCACTGAGTTGTTGTGTGCGCAACGCTGATCGACTTCTCTTGCTGAATTGGCAATAAAATATATTTGCAAAAATTTTTAGTCTTCATCAGGCACTGGCAATAAGGAACCTGTTCTATGATATATTTGACCCTGAATCTGCAAGAATATAAATATGTATTTAGGTAATTGTATAGCAAATTGTTTGTACCACCATGTGGCTCGCAAAATACTGCCACAATACTTTACATCATTTCAAATTAAAACTACTTTAAACCTCGACATTGAATAGCAGCCTTCCATGGCAGCTTTAGGTAGTAGGCTTTACCAAGTAAGAAATACAACATGTTATAAAATGTTGTTGATTAAGTCATTGGTTTATAGACTATTATTATGTATTTGACTTATTGTTTACAAAATAAACACGTCTACACAACACTGGCTCAACATATTTTGCACCAGCTACATGGTTTTAAAACTAAATAAAATTGTTTGCCATTATACTTACTTACCTTGAAAGTAGGTATAAAATTGTCTCGAATAACTTTTGTTGCGCCAAATGACGTCATTTGAAAGCAATTATTGTATTGCTGGATATGAGTCAAAAAATGATTAGAATCTGGCCCATTTCCGGAAACCAATGAATGTAGTGGCTCTGGTGGTGGTACCAATGGCGTCAATTTGACTTGACCGCTGGCGCAACACAATCTAGGGGCTTCTTTTTTGAATTTCAATGCATTGCAATGTGGACACACAATATTCATTAGTCCAATAGCAACAATTTGCTCTGAACTGTAATCAATTGCCACATTATAACTGAATGCAGCTCTGTGGGGATTAAACACAACATTTCTATGTTGATTTCGATTCCGTTGAAGTTCATTTCGCGCTTCGCGTTGCTCATCAGTTTGATTTGCTCTTATATTTCTTTGACTTGCCGTATTTCGAGTTCTGCGGCCTAAGTTTGTACGTCTGGTTGGTGGCATTGTTAAAAACGAAAATCCAACTGAAAATAAAAAGATCTCATATATTTTCTGTATAACCATGTTAAATTGTAATATTGTGTAGTCACCAAAAGTTACCAAAAATCGATATGAAGTGAAGTTACCGTGATTAACAAACACTTATTAGCAAACAAAAAACTTCTTAGTCTTTAAAACAAAACGAACTTTATCAAAAACTTAATAAAATTATTGTTAGCGCGGTTATGGATGTGTTGTCACAGATTACCACAAATTTTTTTGTTTTAAATTGAATGACGTTGACATTCGTTACGCGCGTTTTTCAAAATGTGCAAAATTAAATGTATCCTTTTCAATCTTTCTGAGAGATTTTCTCAATATTTTTTTCCGTAAGAACCTTGTACAGAGTATTAGAAAACTACAAAAAAAAAAATCAGCCAAATTGGTCAAGCCGTTTTCATGTTATGTCGTGACAACGGAAAACGGGTTTCATTTTTATATATATAGATTTTATTAAGTTCGTGATTTTCTTGTTCGATAGACCGTCTAAATTAAACCAGTAACATAATCGAATTCCTTCGGTTGGCCAAAGTGGCTAACAGACGCAGTTCCATTTCAAATCCATATACTATTTGAATCACCAGGACCAAGTCTAGATATGAATGCATCTCCTTAGATGTACCTCTACCTGAACCCATTACATAACAGCATGAGACATGCCCTACACGAGTATAATGTCAACTTAACAACTACCATTACCATGCATGACCCCGTTTTCCTTTGCGCAATGTTCAAATCTTGTCATCTTCTATATTATATCGGCTGTCAAAGTCACATAAGGAAGTCATTACCGCTTTTGCTCAAGCCTCTCCTTTGCATGCTGTGAACTTTTAGTACCCTAGAGTGACAAATCTCATTTTGGAAATATCTACCACACAAAGTTGTTTGTCATACATGTGACATTTCCAAGAACTCAAACTTGGAAATTTTACGACCATCCCTCAGCCATAATTTAATTTCTTTTATGCTGAAATAAAACTGTCATATGGGGATATAAATTATGCTATTAGGAATTTTACAGCACATACATTTTGCACGGTGAGACGGAAGTCGTCAGAGTGACTCTAAATGCCTTGGCCTTGAGACAAAGGAGCTAAATATAAAATCCTTTCAATGTAATGCCTTTACCTCTGTCTCTTTTTCTGTTTCTGTTTCTGGCTGTGATCCTAAGACCTTTTCTTAAACATTTTAATAAATTGACTGCAATTTCGCAGAGTACCCCCCGGAGGATTAAAGGTCTTCATGGGTTTGATATTTGATACGATAGTACTACAAGGAGCGCACATTATTCTGAGAACAGTGTCGTCGTGGAAAATCGTTGTTTTCAACATAGTCAGCAACAGTATGAGAGTGTATCAGTATCAGTGTGAGAAGGACAAGGACAGAATGAAGGATTGCAGCATGAAATTAATTCCAAATTGGGTGTTGGGCTTACGATTATTTTAATGTGGAGTAGTGGTTGAAAGGCTTTTCGGTAAAATAAATAATCACAAAAATAAATAATCACAATTATTCGGCAGACATTTTGCCGTTGTTAACAGAGCTTGGTTTTGTCACAGTGAGGGTGATGTGTGAGTTTTGCCTCGCGGTTTATTGACTTGAAGTCAAGCACTTTAAACTGTCATTAACTCAACGCTATACGATCCTTCTGCTGAAATTTGTCATAAAGAATACATTTTGTTGATCGAAAGCAACCCCTGGACCTCAGTGTGAACAAATTAATTTTGATAGCTTATTCGGGAAAAGGCTTGGGCAAAAGGATTGTAATAACTTTACCCCTATAGAATCATTGACATCTGGTTTTCAATAAAAGGCCTTTGTTTTAACCGCATTCCTGCACAGTAATGAGCAGTCGTTAATAAAATATTTAATTTAAATCCTTTATACACAAGAAAGGATCTTAGACATTGTCTGAGTGACTAAGAAGTAAGAAGGCTATTCAGAGGGGGGAAGTTTATGTTTTGAGCAGAGGAATAGTTTTTTAAGTACCAGTTTGTGATGCCATTAATTCAACTCATAATTCAGTAGCCAGTTTGAAATATTCACAGGAAGACTTGGATTTCTTAGGGGTTGGTAGCAACGTGAACGACCATTTTTAATATTCTACCTACCCTGTACTATTTCGGTCTGCAAAGGTTTTTTACTACCGGTCAACTTATAGAAATCTAGACCAATAAAAAAAAGAACGACTGTGCTTTAGACCACACGACTGAAGTAAAACTCCATTAGCTCCATCTATATATACATGTTTAGTTTATACATTCTAATATATCAATTTTCTTCAATAATTTACTGGCTATGAGAGGAAGAGAGCAAGAAAATGGGCGCGCAAACTGCTCTCTCTTGCTCCTACAGTATGATACACACAATAGGCCACGGTTGCCACTTACAAAAAAACACTCAAAGTATTTAATATTCTTATAACAAACTCTTAAAAAATTATAGTTTCATGCCTGTATATAAATAATATGATTAATTATTATTATTCACCATCTGTCAAAAGAAGAAAATGAGTGCATTCTGTAATTTTTTGAACAGCGAATAAAACAGTTTTATATGGATGGTGATAAAGCTTAGCTATGCAAATAATGCAATGCGTTCACTCAGAAGCAGTAAGGTAGCATTTAAATGAGGTGATATCGAGTTCGCATTCTTGGTACATCAGCTCAAAAATTTACCATAACCAGATAGAAATTACCAAAACTCAATAAGCAAAAAAAATTACCAAAATTGTTAAAAACTACCAAAGTGGCAACCTTGCAAAAGGCGTGTCTTAGATATACCAAACGTAACTGTGTGTGATACAGATAATAGGCGTGCACTGCAGTGATACCAGACTTTAGAGGCAGGTTATCCCACGGTTATACTCAAAATATACCTTTTATGTTTACAAAATAAATAAATTTATTATTTTAAAAAAATACGCGTGATTCATTCACAGACACATATGTCATTTTATGAAACATTTAGATATATTGAATGACTTTTTCTAAACATGAAAACATTTAATTTGATCGTAGGTTGAATAATTTTTGTATTCTTAATGAAATGAGCAATTGGGAACAAAATTTAACCAAAAAGTAAAATACCTTTCATTTTGTACTATGAGGTCTGAAAAATCACTTAGTCCCTTTTAGCTTATTATTAGTGAGAAAATTCCGCAAAAAGTGATAAATCCCCCGATCTGGTACCACTGCTGCACTGTAGGATGTGTCTTAGATAATGAAACGTAACTGGCTGGTAGAAAGAGAGAACGAAAATGTGGGCGTGATCTATCTCTCTTGCCTCCACAGTAATATTCGCAACGAAACATAACTCTTTCTCTCTTTTATCTCACTAACTTATATCTCCCTCTCAACTTCCGCTCGCAATTTCCGTAACGATTTTGTGACGCATTCACCAGCTTACCCCCCAAGTCAAGCGTGCCTAAAGAAGTATTACTTCAATAATAAAATAATCAGCCATGCAAAATCCAAAGTCAATGCTCAAAGTAGGTGCTCCATGATTTGGGAACCACTTTAGACAACCCTAAGCGTCTCTGTCCACCTGCGCTCAGTCACCCACTCATACTCCAAGTTAATGAGATACTTTCCGCTTTAGGCCTGTCTACGATAGCTTTGTTCAATTTTTACTCATTAGCCTTTTCGCCCTTATTACCCTTTCTCTCTATGCCTATTGTATCTACTGTCATTTAGGAATTTCATTGTAGGGGGGTTTCTGACTTAGTTGTCATCTGGATTCGAGTTAGTCTCGTTGGACTCCTTTCTATCTCCGTCCAGTATTGATTGTTTTTTTGCTCAAAAAATTTGTATTTTTAACTTTCTACTGAAAATATTAGGTGATGCAGCAGATGGCTAGGCGGGTAACTAAAACTTCGGTGTACGGAGTTTATACCCGACTCAAATTTAGTTAATTAACAACGGCATTTTTCAAGGCAACACTCTGCTGCCTACAATAGCCTTAGACATAGGTGAGCTTGCTAAGTTGTAGGTATTGCAAACAAATTTTCATAACAAAAAGTTTGTGCTAATTCGGTGATCGCATACCTGAAATCCCTTACTAAGAAGCCTACTATACAGTCCTCACACTAAGCTTGCCCTGTTGTTCCCTTTTTGCAGCACCCCGTCCAAAAATCATATTGGTGTTCTGAAAGCCCGTATGCTGTTTATGAAATGGTAGACTATTTGGAAAGAAACTTAACATATCCTTGAAATCTTAACTAAATTATTCTTATTTTTTAGCTGGTGTCACGTTTCCTTTTCTTTCCACACATCTCTTCGAAGAGAAAACATTAAATTTTTTGCTGCTTAAGTTATGTTACCTAACTGCGAACAACATAACTATTTCTACTTCGGTCATTATTTGCATTGAAATTACTTTTTCTAATCTATTTAGCAACGCAAACTAGTCTGTTCTAGTGCGGTATATGAAAACGTCCTTCATGCATTTTGATTTATGCTTTTTTTTGTAGGACAAAAAAATGTGCAAGGACAGAATTTTCGTTAAGGAATTAACACTTTTATTAAAACCATTGCAGACGGCTGGACATTATTTGTGGACATGTCTTCATACCATTTCTAATTTATGCACACTGTTTCTAGAGTCCACCGCAACAAAAATCTATCACCAGCCTTAACAACCGGACCCATTCACTTATGAATAAAATAATTCCATGAGAGCTTAAAAACAATGTCCCTCGTAATATGGTTTCGGGCATCTTTATCACTTTAACCCGTGTAAGCCTCTTAGAGCATTTTGCCAACGTTGCCTCATCTTAATGCCGCTCTGCCAGACCTTCATTGTTTATGTCTTTCTTCATATGACCAAAATCGTATCAATGACATTCATTATTACCGCCATATATTGGTTTCTTTTTATGTTATAACCTTTTTCATATACGAACATTTCCGAAGCGCACAACCCTAATACCACATTCCACTGATACCATTATATATTTCCTTAAGGAGAAAAATTACTTTCATCACCTCTACCCACCTTTGGGTCTATACATTTCTCATGAAAAAGACATTCAGGACATTCAATAGCGCAGAGGGTTTGCTATTTTATTCCCAGTGAATAACGACCATTGTTTGCTTTTAATATCGTAGGAAATATTTTTTTCAAAGTACCTGCTTCAAAAGTTGGACAAACCATATAGGTACTGGTGGATAGCCAAGGAGTTATTCTTTTCAAATGTTTGAAATGTTTTTTTTTTCACAATACTTAGAGGTAAAAAGCTTTAGGGTATGAAGAGGAGAAATTATAACATATATGATATAGTTGAGAGTGTTTGCAAGAGTTGAGGAAAATTAATTATTTATTGCTGGCACGATTGTAAAATACCATTGATTATTACTAGAAAAATTACATTTTCATTACAGAATGCTAAAAATAAACTTTTTCGAGTTGAAAGGATTCAATTTAAATTAATTTAAAAAAAAATGTCTCCCAAAAAACTACAGTAGTCGGCATCCGAAACAAATTATTAAATAAAGTTACTGGTTTATTAATATACATTTAATGCTTCCTTAAGACAAAAAGTCTTTAAAAAAATTCTTGATTTAAATATTAACTTAAATAAAAAAAATACCTATATAATATTTCAAATAATTAAAAAAAAAAAGTAAAAACTTAGTAAAATATATTCCATTTACTACCTTAGTTTTGTGTTTAACAAATATAATTAAAACTAGGTATTAAAAAATATAACTTAACCGCATTCATTGCAATTTTTTTAATTTTATTTGCAAAACAAAATATTGCCGAAATAGCTACCTAGTTGTAGTCGATCCTCATTGAAATTGTTTTCTATTTAGGGATTGTCAAAAATCTGAACCAAGTAACCGTCCACAGTTCAAGGCGCCGTCAAAATTACAGTTTTTGACAGTGCCAACAACTGTGGTCTCATATGAAGAAGTTATTGGCAGCACTTGTAAAAAATGCAATCCATTGTTATTTTTTGATACAGTTCTAGACAGTTATTTAATGTTTTAGCAGATAATTTTAAATATACAATTAAACCCGCTTAAAAGAAACAGCAAAATATCACAGTCTTTCTACCCTTAAACTGTTTTTTTTTTCACTTAAACGAACCCGGAAAACGAAAAAAAAAACAAAACAAATTGTCAATTAAGCGGGTTCAAAAACTCCATTAAGCGTAAATTTAAGGCTAGAAAAATTTGTATTTATCTTTTGGATTGGCCTGGAAAATAAAGGCTTCGTGAAAAAAGGAGTGAAAGCGATCAGCAAATTTTTATATTCTGTTCGATTCAACGTTTTTTTCACTTAAGAGAGTGTCTTTCAATGAAAAATAAATGAAATATCAAATTTAAGGTATCGGGGTTTTTCAAAAAATATTTATTAAAGCTCACCGAAAATCGAGTCAAATAATGCGTCTAAAACGCGTCAAAAAAACTCACCAAAACATTTTTCAAAAGTTAAAAATAGCGCCTACAAAAGCATCTAAAATTTTCGTCTCAAACATTTTTAGAAGAATGCTTTTAACGACTCATCGGAAAACGAGTCGAAAAACGTTTGAAACTCGCCTGAAAACGCATCTAAACATTCGTCTAAGAACGCATCTAAAAGAGCGTGAAATATCACGTTCAAAAGGCCGTCAAAAAACTCGACTAAAAACGCGGCCAAAAATTTGATAAAAATCGCCTCTAATCTAATCTAGTCGTGAAAAATCAGGTCGAAACATGCGTTTTTGACGAGTTTGTAAACGCATGTAAAAACGAGTTAAATAATGAGTCTGAAACGTGCCAAGAACTCGGCCACAATTTTGATTACAAAGGCTTTTAAAAACGCTTGTAAAAACTCTTCAAAAACGAATCAAAAAACTTTTTTAGAATCGTGTCTAAAAAAGGTGTCAAAAAGACGGCAAAAAGGCGTCCAAAGCTGCGTTTAAAAAAAAACGCTAAAAAACTGGTCTTTGACTTTGAACTTTCGTTTTTCCCAAAGCGAGAGCTTTATTCGTGGTTCAGTTTTGGCCAACACTGTAACTGTATGTACCTATATTGAATCGATATTTCTTTTAATTCGTTTTCAGGGTTAAATTGCAGCTCTGAAATTACTCAGCACTCAAAGAAAGAAATTAATTTCACGCCTTTTCAGTTAGGATGGTGTCAAAACTCCGACGTGAATCGTGATTATCAAAAATTCTTCATCAGAATCTTTAGATCGGTTGAAGTAATAGATTCCTACGTCGAATAACATATTCCAATTCCCCACTCCCGAAAACTCAGCAGTCTTTGAAATAGCAACTAGGCAATTTCGACAACATTATTACCATACACATTTTTTAATAAATTATTTTTCTATCTTCCTTAACTCACACTCAAATTATCTATCTGAATTCGCTCACAAGCCGTTCTAATTCCATATTTTTCCATTACAACTATCCCAATGTAAACGAGAATAATTGAATTCCCTTTATTCACTTTATCACAATTTTACTGACCCACTTTGTCTGTATAAAAATTAATGTTCATGCTGTACATACGAAGAACGATTTCCACTTGAGAGTTCAGCGCGCCCAAGGTATGTTCGAATCACTTCCCATGGTGTTCGAACATTCGAATAATTTAATGAATAAGCCTCGCATTTTTTACTCAGCTCTTAGCAGTGAGCAAAGGAAGGATTTACTGTGCCCCTTGCAGAAGGTGAATGTTTAATTTCCTTTAAACCTTGTAAAGCAATAATCTCCTGCATCCGATACTCGACGATTAAATATTTTGTCTGTTATAGGAAGCGATTTTTTTTTTCTTTCAAAGATACGAAACAGGCTTAAAACGAAGCACTTGTTCTCGTACCCATATATGCAGAGTAATGAAGCGAATATCCACGCAAATATGAAAACGTAATTCAATCATAATCAAGCACATGAGGAGAGTCGGCAGTAAGTTCACTGCGGCATTATTTATGTGAATGTGTAAGAGAAGGATTTTAAAAATACCATGCACTGGTATTGAATCGAAATTAAGACTGAACGATTGTGAGCCCATATTTATAGGGGTTCGAGTAAGAGCTAATCAAGTGTATTATGTGTACGGGGTTGTATGGCGGTATAGAATTCGTTTTGTAAGGGAATAATTGTTTGCGCAAGAACAAGCGCGCACTCAAACTGTAAATGGGACTTAAAAATTGAAGAATCTTAATGAGCTAACAGTGTTGGGGAAAATGCTGTGATTTGCACGATTGACAGAGAGGGATTGTGTTTTTATAAAAAATGGCGACAGCAGCCGTTTAAGCTAAGTAACACCAAAAAAGTTACTTCATCCCTATCCAATGCCTGCCTCACATCATCACTAACGCTTAGCAAAGCTGTTATACAACTATGCTTTCACGAAATCCAGATTGTTTCTGAGTAAGCATAGTATTAGAGGTAAGACAAGCGCTAATTTGTTTTTGTAAAACCCTTTCAAACACTTTAGATAAGAAGGGCAAGATAGAATTAGGCCTATACTCATCACCTTTTGCATTTTTTGGAAGGGGTATAATCTTTGCGAGCTTCCATTGATAATGATAATCGCCAGTCGTTTTTACCTTTAACAAGGGGTGTACCGCAAGGATCTATTCTTGGACCTCTACTTTTTTCTTTATTTATAAATGACCTGCCATCTGTCATTAAATATTGTAACTTTCAAATTTATGCTGACGATGTACAGCTCTATATCGATTTTCCTATAGGTCTTGTTGAAGATGCCGCTGTAAGAATGAACGAGGACCTGGCATCAGTAGTTAAGTGGTCAAACAAAAACCAGCTGCTGCTAAATCCTAACAAAACAAATAGCTTACCAACTGGAAGGCACCAACCAGCTTTTGAAGAGTTTCCACCCATTTTGTTAAATGGATCCCAAGTTGAAATGGTGTCGAAGATTAAAAATCTAGGAATAATATTTAACAGCAAGCTGTCTTGGAGTGGCCAAATATATAGCGTAGTTGCAAAAATATATGGTTCGCTGCGAAGTATTTCCACCGGTAGGCACTTCTTACCTGTAGACGTTAAAACATGACTGGTAAAATTAATTGTACCTATTCTAAACTATGGCTGCGAAATTTTTGCCGTATTAGACTCTGTTTCGCTACGCAAACTACAATTAGCTTTTAATTCCATTACCAGGTTTGTCTTTGGCCTTCGCAGGTTGTATCACATTTCCGAATACTTGCGGCAGATTCTCCGATGCAACTTATACCATGTTCCCATCAACGTGATTTAACTAAATCAACTTGATTTACCTAAATCATCTCATAAATTACGTGATTTATCAAACATTTTCGTGATTAATATTTACGTGATTTATACGTGCTTAAATTTTAATTACTTATCTGTCATTGCAAATACCCACAAAATAAAATCAAACATACCTGTTATTAACTTCAGCACTTTATTCAGCAAACAAAAAAAAAATGTCATAAAAATTAATTTAAATTCAATTTTCTAATTTTGTTCGTGTTTCGGTGAGTTTTGAGAATCAAAAATTGTTCTATTCTTGGCAGGGATGGCAAAAAAACAGCAACAAAAAAAAAAACAAAAAGAACTAGGTATCTGGTGTTGGACACCTAATGTCGAAGTTGACAAAAATGTCACACTAAATCACTTAAAGTTTGGTGGAGTCGCCTTTTGTGATTTGTAAATCACGTTGACTAAATTACTTTGGTATGACAGTGTTTTCTTCGCTCCAAATGCATCGCCTTTCTCGTAAAAATCCTAAAAAGAAAAAGACCAAATTACTTTTGTTTGACAAATTAACGTTTTCGCAGTCACGTCGAGGTATTATCTTGAGACCTTGTATGTACACCTGTCTGACAAAGCGTCGTCAGTTTTATATTTACTCCGTTAGCCTTTGGAATCATCTCCCCCTTTCGATAAGACAAAAAATCGAACATAGCCAGTTTTTAATAGGCGTTTTTTCATTTTTATCACTGGGAAGTTCTCAAATAATTTAATCTTGAATTTAATTTTTTTTTCTTTTGTTATTTTTGTTCGTTAAATTCGAGCACCTAAACCAAATTTTGGATCAGGTCTTAAATCATTTATTTTCTTTTCTTTTTAAAAATTTTCAATTTCAATTCAATTCAATTAATTCTTTATTCAAATAAGTACAAATATGAAACATTACTAAAATACAAAGCAAAATTTTAAATATAGCTAATACAAATAGAATAGTTAGTGACATCTGTATTTGAAAAAATAGAGATGATGTCACATTAAATATATTTAACTTTGTGGGGTGTACAAAGGTGGATAAAAAGAAAAAAGGATAAAAGATAAAATTGGAGAATTACTGTAAATTAGGCAAGAAAGAAAGAAAATGCTATCTTTATCAAGTGACAAAAAAGTGGGAAAAAAAAGGAAATAAATAAGAGAGGATAAATTCAAACAATATCTACTATAGCTACTTAAGTCAAGAAAATATAGCAAGCAAATAAGCAATTCTTCTTTTTGTTTATATATATATACCTATATATATATAAATAATTAGAACTATTCAGTATAAGGCAACAGCGTTTTGTTTTCATCATGGTTAAATCCAAGGAGCCAAATTTTCTTTAGTCTTGTAAACATGCGGAAATTTCTTACGGACCGAATTTCAAATAGTAAAGAGTTGAAAAGTTTGCGAGAAACAATGGAGTAGAAGTTTCTGTAACTTGTAGTGCGAAACGAAGGTAAATTCAAAACGAAGTTAGAATAGCTTCGTAAGCAGCAAAAGTCAGAAATCGGACTTTCCAGATACCCGCCTCTCATAAAAAAGACCTTTAGAACTTTGAAATAATATAAATGCCGCAAAGGAAGAATTTTTAACTACCTAAACAGGTTCATAGTGTGGGCTAAACGTCGAGAGCTACAAATTTTACGTTTAACAGATTTTTGAATAACTATTAATTGCTGGAGCTTATTGAAATATGCGCCACCCCAACTGCACAGTCCATGTTTAGGAATGACTAATCATTTATATATTTATATAGTTCAATAGTTTCGTTTACGTTCAAATATTTTATAATCATAATTATTAGTGCGCACCGTATGTTTTTTCTATTTGTTGTGTTTGCCAATCATCACATGGTTTACCTATAATAACTTATGTTAGGTAAAAGTCACTCAATTTGCTAACGTTACTCAAAGCTTCTAAATGCCGTTTAGTTTCGAACTTGTTTGTCAGAATCGCACTGTAATGTATTGAGCATTTTTGTGACCTCGGCCACTTGGATTTCGAACGCAGCACGGTAAACACCTCCAATAAATTGTCACTTCGTCTTGGGTTATCTCGTCGTTTTTTTTTGTTTCTTCGCTCGCTTTTTCTAATTGAAATTGAATTACTGAACAGTCCATATTGCAGTTTTGAATGGAATAAGCCATAATAAACTATTTTCATTGTGTCGGAAGAGCAATACTTTCTAAGACGAAAAAAACAACAAATAGAGGAAAGAAGATATTTTTTCAAAACAGAAATGTGCGTGGACCAGTTCAAATTTTTGTCAATAGTAACTCCAAGGTACTTAAAACTATCAACGATTTCAATTTTGAAGCAATTAGGACTGCAATCTGCGTTTCTATTGAAAGATGGACCATTTTGGAAATTGCAGGTGTTGCTCGATAGCTTATGACTAACACAAACATGTGAATGAAAAACAATTTCTGAGTCGGCGAGCTCCTGTTCAGTAAGACTCAAATACATCAGTTTAGTTTTGTTACTAACAATAAGCCTTTTTTCTGCAAACCAACATCTAAGTAAGGATACGTCATGGTTTATGGTAGATATTAAATCTAATGAACTGACTGAACAATAAGCAATGCCAAGGTCATCGGCAAAGGCTTTAATTTTACCCAAAAATTGAATTGAAAATAAGGAATTTATGTATATTAGGAATAAAATTTGACCAAGTACAGAACCTTTGGTTACTCCCAAGTTATTAGTTTTAGGACTGCTTCCAATTTTAATTCGCTATTTTCTATCTTTAAGATATGACTTAAACCAGTCGTAAATGAATCCTCTGAATCCGGCCTTATATAATTTACCTAAGAGAATTACGTGATTAACCATATCAAATGCCTTGGAGATGTCGACAAATAGGCCAGCGCAGAAAAGTTTGTCATCTAAGCTCTTACATGAAATAGAGCAGAAGTCCAGTAGTAGTCCAGTATATATAAGTTAACACTCTAGTTCTCCCGCTGAGATATCCCGACTAAAGTAACACCAAACCAAGGAATGCAGGGGGTTGAAACGAGTTCCCACACTATTTTGGGAACAACGGACGACCGTGAGAACCATCGTAAAATAGTTATCTGGCGAACGATCGTAAACCGATGCAACAACCTGCATCAACTCAAAACAACATCTGGTAAAGTAACGACCGATCGTGGTAACCATCGAACAACATCTGGCGAACGATCGCAGATCGACATAACTATAAAGGGGACATCAACGAGAACCAGGGCGCGCAGTGATCAGCCGGACATTACGCTGTACAGTTTCAAATATTCTTTTTTCTTGTAAATTAATCTTTTTATATTAAAAAAAAAAAAACGAAAAGTTAAATTTTTTAATTTATGTATACTGTACTATTTTAAGAAATTATTCTCAATGTATAGCGCGATCAAATTAAATAAATAAATAAACATTAAAGCCCTTATTGGAACCTTACTCCTGCTAGCTGGATATTTCTGTATTTTTTTTTTTGAATAGCTGTCTAAGCCTCATTTATAAGCCTTAGCGATTGCTTCAGTTACGAATACTGTTCTGCCAGTAATAAAGTATTTTCAGTCATTTTATATATTTCATTAGCGCTGAATGAACACTAGAATATTTGCAATTTTTAGGGACAACATCCAACAGAATGATTTTACAAGGGTGGCATTTTTTTCTTTTTACTCTACTAGGTACTGGAATACGAGAATTTACAAAGGCCAACACCACCACGGCACGACACGGTTCGAAAATACTATGTAGTAGGTGTGGGTGTATTGTGATGTTGGTATGTTCCAGGCGGATTTTTTTGTCCGCGAAGCCTGTCTACACATAAACAAGATATAGACAAACTCATTAACAGCCATTAAGACTATCGTCTTAGTAAACAAAGTATCAAAATCAGTGCTATAATACTACGATGTGCTGGGCTCGGTTGAACTTTTGAATAGTACCATCATTTGAGTTGCAGGATTCAGAAACGTCTATGGAAACGAACACGCTGACGAGATGGTCAACTAAGACTCACACTTCGCTACTGACAATCACGGCATAACTTCTTCCGAATACCCAAAGAAGATCAAAGTCATATAAAGGAGGCATATTTAGAAGGAGACCTCATCCACCAAAAAAGAAACAACCACCTCCTAAGCATAACACGATCTTCAGAATAACAGCGACCACTACAAGCCACTGGCCGATAGGGGAACCAGCAGTCAGAATGGGTATACAAAGTTTCGCAGTTAGAGTGACACAACCAAAACGATCATCTCATTCACTATCTCTACCCATGTTTGGAACTTGCTAGAACCGGACAGCGACCTCATTCTTAGACTGCCTTCAGGAAAAAAAACTTTATTTAAATTTAAGAACTTTTCAAACTCCGTAGGTGGATATAAACTCTCCACTTCGACAAATTGGAACTACCAACTACCAACTCAGAGTTTTACTTGTTTTCAAAACACGAATCGAAAATGGATTGCTTGTGTACAGCTTACAGGAGCGGTTTGTGGCTCCCAAGACAAAGATCGATAATACCCACGAAAACGGTTACTAATACTACCATCAGTACTGTCAATTGATCGGGCTGCTTTACAACTAAAGTCTTGAATCGGTTTATGAATTCGTGCTGTCTAGTTGTTGTCGAACAACAGATTCGTCATTTATTCGAACCAAAGACAGATTCATAGGACTTAAAGCCCAACTTCTATGCAACAACAACAACTTTATCACACCTCACAACCGGTTCTTCCATTCCACAATTGTAACACTTAGTCGGATGCTGTTTCTCCATTTATGTTTCCATTTACTCGTGCTCTACTACCTTATTTTATTTGTTTTAAAAGTCAAATGGATTTCCGTTTCTATCCTCTGGCTCATAAAATAAATATATACATTCTGTTTCGTAGTTTCATATCCATTACGAAAGACCATTAAAACTTTAACAAAGTGCAATGCATAACCAGACCAACAGCTGCAGTTTAAAAAAAAAACAAAAAAAAAAAAAAGAACAAGAAACTTCTCCAAGGTTATGTCTCACTCGGATCATGGTAATAAAACTTTAGTTTTATGAATGTTTTGTTGTAAAGTTCGGCACATACAAAATACAATATCTGTTGGGTGAATATCTGCCAACAGTTGCCTACCTACAAAATCGTTTTCTTGTGGCTTTTTAAGGCTGTCACAGTTTTAAATATTAGCAATCGTATCTCCGACGGACTCTTGAAAAAATCATTAACTAGACAATGTTATTACGATGCTCAATAAAAAAAACGAGTGTGCTTTAGACCACGCGACTGAAGTAAAACTTCTTTAGCTCCATCTATATATACATGTTTAGTTTATACATATTAATATATCAATTTTCTTCAATAATTTACTGCCTATGAGAGGAAAAGAGCAAGAAAATGGGCGCACGCACGCTTTCTCTTGCTCCTACAGACAATAGGCCACGGTTGGTACTTAAAAAAATAAACTCAAATTACTCAACCTTGCAATAAACGTAACTGGCTATGAGAGAATGAAAAGAAACTGTTTGTTCGCACCTGTCTCTGTTGCTCCTGATACAGATAATAGGCGTGCACTGCAGTGATACCAGACTTTAGAGGCAGGTTGTCCCACGGTTATACTCAAAATATACCTTTTATGTTTACAAAATAAATAAACTTATTATTTAAGAAAAAATACTCGTGATTCATTCACAGACACATATGTCATTTTATGAAAGAGTTTAGGGAAATAAAAAAAAGAAAATGAAAGCTTTAGATATTTTGAATGAGTTTTTTCTAAACATGAAAATATTTAATTTGATCGTAGGTTGAATAATTTTTTTATTAATGAAATGAGCAAAATTTGACCGAAAAGTAAAATCCCTTTCTTTTTGTACTACGAGGTCTGAAAAAGCCCTTTGTCCCTTTAGCTTATTATTAGTGAGAAAATCCCCAAAAGTGATAAATCCCCCGATCTTGTATCACTGCTGCACTGTATGATGTGTCTTAGATAATGAAACGTAACTAGCTGAGAGAAAGAGAGAACGAAAATGTGTGCTCGCTCTCTTTTGCCTCTACAGTAATATACGAAACGAAACGTAACTCTCTCTCTTTTTATCTCACTTACTTATATATCCCTCTCAATTTCCGCTCGCAATTTCCGTAACGCTTTCGTGACGCATTCACCAGCTTACCCCCAAGTCAAGCGTGCCTACAGAAGTATTACTTCAAAAATACAGTTCTGCCTAAGATTCTATGCTCTCAGATATCTGACCAAACAAGTAGATAAAACCTCCCATCAATTTGACGATAATGTTGTACCACAACTCGGTCCACTCAGAACGCGATTGTAACTCAAATTATGTATAGAGTAAAAATAAAATCCCACAGAGAGGCCATTCACGATTCATTGCTCTGCGAACAGTTTTGTTTACAATTTTGCTGCTGGTATAGGGAATTTGTCATAAGACGAAGAAATATTAGGTAAATTATTATTTAACTGTCTGACAGGGAGTAGGTAGTCTACCCATAATGAGATCAAAATGCCTGCGGGATAGTATCTACTGATAGTTAGTTTTTGTTTTTATTTTTTTTTTTTTTTTTATTTTGGGAGATTTCACAGACGTGAACTGTCGCAATTCATTTAGCCGGTCTGATGAGAGGAGCCGTTGGGAAATTAATTAGAAAATAAACTTAACAATTCGCATAGTTTTGTTATCAGTCACGTTGAGTGCCTCATATAATTGACAACACACTAATTTGGAAACAAAAAAAAAATAAATAAATAAAAATCTCATCCCAGTCCAATTTGCCAAAGCGATTCGAAAAAGCGACTTCTATCGATTGATGTAATTCGTTTCGCCAATATTCATAACCTTCGGTAAATTATGTTTTTGCCTCGTTGAGTCATTTGTTTTGTGTTTGTTTGGAAAATTACGCACATTACCATTTCAAATAACCTCCGATATAAATAATGCACATCGATTTCAGTGAATTGACGGATGATTTGTTTGCTCGCATTTGCTATTGTTGTGCGCCTTTTTAAGGATTTATTAGTCCTCATTAAAAATAACAATGTGATGGGTTGGGTATTGACCATTTGTGTTGTTATGTTAAGCTACTTGCCCGGCCTGAAAAATGATGCGTCGTTCGGCGAAAAGTGGAGTGAATAACATGATTTATTGATGTGCTTTGAGGACTATTAAATGTTAGAGCTCTCCCAAGGCATAGACTGGTGTCGTACTTGGCGTGTGTAGGTGCCCTTGTTTATGTGTCTGTTTTGTCAATTCGTAGTTTATTGGATGGTTTTATAATCTTGGAGATTAAACATTGGAAAACGTGGATATAGACTAAAGATTTGCAGCAAGTTAAGGAAAGCAATTGCCATCACCAAAACTGCTACCTTTGGTAAAATATTTCTTGCCAGTACGAAAAGAAGATCGTGAATTATTATTGCAAACGCTTCAATTGAATTGGAAATTGCATTATTTAAACTTTGAAACCATTTTGGTATTAAAGTTTTTGGTACAAAAATAAGAAATACATTTTTCCAATTGCAATGTGTCTCACGATGACGGCTCTATCAAATAAAAGATCTCTGCTAAATATTTGACTCCACCACAGCCGATTGTCTACTACGGTTGGATTGGGGTTACTGATGTTTCTTATATATATAAGTCGTTCGAAACCGTGTACTTAACCGAATTGCTTAATGGCTATCATATTCCTAAAAAGATTATACATTCGCCTTGGCAGAAGAAAATAAATATTTCGAGGCTTAAGTTAAAAGCGAAAGTTTTTACTCATAAACAAAGCGAGGTATCATAAAAAATTTTTGTCAGTCATAAAGCAACCGTCGCAACCAATTACTTTGCATGTTTTAAGAACTGTGCCTGGGCGTTTTTTTAAGACTCCCAGCCAATCCCTCCAGTAGCTTGGAAATCTGCAAAATCTTAGACGGTTTACGATTGCAAGTAGCTGCCATGCGCCATGCAAATAAAATGAAACAAACAAATTTTACAACTTAGACTTCCACTAAAGTATAGAGAAATGGCGATCCAGCAGACGAATAAAAGAAAAACTGACAGAGGTGATGTATTCATTTTCATATATAGTAGAAGTGAAAGAGAATGGCTTCTAAATATGCAACGTTTTCTTTCTTTGACTTCAAAAATATATTGAAATACGAATTAAATGTACGAAAATTCCGCTTTCATTTGGTTGACATAGTAATATTTGTATATATAAGAAATATTTTTTAAGCAGTATCCAATCGAAAACGGAAAACGCCATTATTTATTCAGTTTCGAAAAAGGAACAAATTTTCAAGTTTCATTGGGAAACTGAATATTAGCTTATACAGGGTGATTCATTTCGTGCTTTCAAGTATGTAACGATGGCATTTGAAATCTGTCAAACTCAGGTGTCATTTGAAGTGAACAACGCGTTAAAATTGCTTAAACTTACTACAAAAGTAGTGATTCAACAAGCCACACAACACGACCTATTACGGCTTTATTGCGTGAGAAGTTTCCTGGTCGCGTAATTTCACGTTTTGGCTACATCATTTGGCCACCAAGATCATGCGATTTGACACCGTTAATTGCATGCTGCGAATCTTCCGGAGGTGGCCATTTGAATGATATTCAGCCTTATTGTGAGTTTCGTCCGGAAAATGTTTGCCCTGGCGAAATTCTGTTCGCCCGAAATTCTAAACGCCCGAACGAATGCAAACTTCGAATCGACGGTGACATTTCGAACACAGACGAACACACTTATATTTGTTTTGACAGCTTGGAAAATAAAATAAAGAAATGTCTAAAATTTGTTGTTATTTTAAAAGAAGTAGTAAGAGTCTTAAAATAGAATTATAAAAATGCTTAGCATAGCACTGCGGCTGTTAATACAAGAGGAAGAAAATTCTCTGGAACGAGTTACTCGAAGGCACTTGCGAGTTACATCCAATCCACTGGAGTTGCGCGAACCATTGCAAGAATTAATCGTTTCTTGCATTTTTGTAAATAAATACCTTTTGTGCTATTTTTTTAGATTTCATCAGTATTATAGAATTAATAAACCAGCATTCAAATATTTGCTGGATGTGCTTACCAACGCCTTGCCCCTGTCCAAACAAAAATTTGCGATTCCATCCATTGTGAAACTAGCAGGTTGTTTGCGTTTCTTTGCAGAGGGTGGATATCAAAAAGGTGTTGGTAAGGACCACGAAGTTGGTTTGGCACAATCATCGTTTAGCCTGGTACTATCGGAAGTTCTTAATATTTCCAATTTTTTACCCTACAGTAAATAAATAAATAACTTACATGGTGCTGCTTGATGTTCTTCTTTTGTTCGCCTCTAAAAAAAATGGAAAATGTATATGGAAAATAACAGTATATTCCTCCCGAAACAGTGCTGCCAATAAGGGGAATTTTTTCGAACATCAACAATTTTTCGTCCGCAACTCATGATGAGCGAAAAATGAAATGTACAATTTATTTGAGTGGAATATTGTTCGGGCGAAACTCACAATAAGGCTGATTCTATTTCACAGTTAATGGCAAAGTCCAAACTTTATAATGAAATAAAATGTTCATCAAAAATGTATCGCTGTATGTGTTATATTTAGCTTTACTTTCGAAATTGAAAAATGAATGCCCCTTTAGTTTTAATCAAAAGCGGGACAGTCATTTACGACAGAAATCTTATATTGTAAATTTAAATTTTTTTTTTTTATTTTGTTTTATTTAATTTGTTAAACCAAAGAGAAATTGTATTGCAGATGAAGACTACTATAATTGAAATGAACTGTTAACTTCCGTGCGGTACGATTGCGACGATTCCTTAATGTCGTAAGAAATGCAAATTTTTGTGTAAACATTTTTGAAATTGTAGGTATTGTTGCTCTGGGTTAATGACCTTGTGTGTTTATACGATAGGAAAGGGGTTAACATATTTTAATAAGATTCAAAATACAAAAAATATTCAAAAAAGAGAAGATTACCTAACCAATAAAACTATTTTTATTCGAGCCATTACTTAGAAAAAATGTAATGGCCGCAGAATATTTTTACAAAAACTTAATTGAACGTTATAGAAAAATTGGTGATTTAAAACAAAGAACAAATCGATAATTAAATGAACAGCTAGTACCCAGTTCAATTATATAACAAACCGAACAAACATGGACAAACATTATAAAAAAAATATTACTTATATTGTATTATATTTGATCTATAATAAGTAATAGTTTTAGATATTATCGAAGAACCTGTTAAGTCGGACAGACAGATAGGCGAACAGGCGGACATACAAACTTAAGACCCCAGTCCATATAATCCATCGCTTGCTTCGCATTGCCGAACGTTGAAAAAACAGTACTACTTATTTTTGCAGAAAAGTTCCACAAATAAAATGTGTGTCATCATCGTTTTAAAAAAAACTTAGGAATGACCATGAAAGTTTCTGTCATTTTATAAATAGAGAATGAACCTTCTTTATCTTATCCATACCATCTGACATTTGGGATATCTTTCATAAGCTGGCGTACGTACTTGTTACACATGTAGAGGATTTCGCCAATGAAAATGAAACGCCCCTTTAAGTAGGTGTTTAAAATAATTAATTAAATGAAAAAAAAAGTAAATGAAAGAAATCGATGTGTGCACAGTGCCGGCCGTTGAATGTTTTGCCACAGTGGATTAATTTAATGAGAAAAAAAGTAAATGAAAGAAATCGATGTGTGCACAGTGCCGGTCGTTGAATGTTTTGCCACAGTATGGATTCAATGGGATAGCCCCTGCCCCCTGAACAGATATAAAGGGAACCCCACCGGTCTGTCATCGTTTTATATTTTTTCTGTAATTAGTTGAAATTTTTTAAACAAAAACACTATCATTCTAAGATTATATTGTTGACCAAGTATAATTTTGAGTATATGTCTTTTTTTGGGCTTTTTGGTCGATTCTTCTCAAAATGTTAAAACTAGTGTTCCATTATTTTCCACCCGTTGGTATTTTCCATCATCATCAGGGGCTAAGTTCTGAATTGGAGTGTTTGTTTTACAGCTTCATTTGAAATTGTACGGTCCAGAAACAGGCGAACAAATAAATAAATAAATAACATAACAACTACATACACAATACACTAAACAGAACTCAAACTTATAATACAGAAATATCACAGATCAACTTGGGGCTGATTTCACAGAACCAGGTAGGGTATAAAATAATGAAATACAAGTTTTAATATTCGCATTTTGAGAAAAATCGACCAAAAAGCAAAGAGCCCAAAAAATACATATATTTCTAATCTAATTCTAACAGTTCCCCTTCTAAAATTTCCCTACATTACATATCACTGAAAATAGGTCATCTCTCCATAACAATACATTTAGTCATTTACCTCGAGAATCCGTAATCGCTGTTTTACCAACGAACATCCTAATGCCGTCGCAACTAGTTACCCCTTTGTAAATTGTCGATGTCAAATTGTTAATTGAACGTGTAACTCTTCTGGGGTTCTGGGGTCTGCTTCAATCGCTTAAGTTGTCTAATTACAAAGCAAAGACAACTTGGGCAAACACAACCAAGGCAAAGGCTCTTTGCCGCTGCGGGTATAAGGTGTAATGTTTGCATAATTCATGAGTACTCAGCCGCACACTTAAGGACGTGTTAAAGCGGAATACTAATTGAAATTTGATTAAAGGATGCCGGTTGATGATATAATATTTTTAGAAGTCGCCTGATATAGCAGTATATCTATGTGATTGTTCGAGTATATTGGAGGACACTTTACTTTAATGATTATCATCAAAGTGTCAAAGTGCACTTTCGTCGAGTTTGTCAAGTTGATTTGTACAATTTATCGAACTAATCATGATAAACTGCTGTTAAATAATCTGTACTAAAATGTACAAAATGTTAAATCCTGACACGAGTACCTATGTGTCGTTTGTGCGCTTTCTGTGTTATGTAATTTAATAATTTGTTTGTTCAGAATGTCGGAAATAATGACTCGAGTAATTATTAACAATAGGCTTCGTACACCGAGAGAAAGTAGAGTAATAGTAATTTTCAACTCATATTCATCGCTATCCGATCAGTGCTTAAACCAATCACGTCGGCCATTTTTACTTCTATAATTCGCATGTATAATTTAAGAACTATTCTTGTAATTACTCTTCCTGAAAGTGATAGCGAATTTTCTTATTCCAAAAGTGCAGTGTAATTGAATTAAGAACGATATGTGCTTAAGTATAGTCATTTTCCTATTAATAAACTAGGCATTCTTAATTTGAAAATGATTTTGATTATTATTATGACCCTCTGCTACTGATTTTAAATTTTTTTGAGTGAAGTTCAAACGATCGATGTTAGATTGATTTGACTTTCTCAAGTTAATATTCATATTTCTTGTTACAATTACGGAGCATTATTGATTTAAAAAGCACGTTCCTAATTTGAATACATTTTGACCTTTATACATGATCTGCTATGTGAGTTAAACAAAATACGACATTTATTTTACAAACGATTTTGTTATTTAATAAACAACATTTTTTAAACATATAAATTAGTATTCATAAAGAAACCAACAAAAGCTGAAACAAGTGGATTTTAAAATAGAAATTTAAATAGGAAGTGCGATTTGCGAAAACTAACCTAACTTATTGAATATCCTCAACAAGTAGCGGTGCATGACTGACATTGGCTGGTTGACCACACAAATCGTTACATCCATTGTCATTATATTCGAAAAAAAATCGATTTACTTAGCAAAGACAGAATGAGCTGAGAGATCGAATGCAATTAAAATAGAACATTCAACACGTTTCATCTTTAATTGCTAAAGTTCCATACTTTTACTCTTAGCTCTTAACATTCATAAGATAATAACTTAGCTTTAATAGTAAAAAGAAATATAGTAAACAAAATTAAATATACCTGCATCTGCTTAAACGAGAATCAATAAAGAAGCGTTATGACCAGTATTATTTATAAGCAAGACAAAAATGTCAAAAATTGAATCCACGTTTTCTCAATGAGAGTATATGTAGGTGCGCACTTCAAAAACATTTTTTCACTCATCGTATTCTTAGATTAAGAATGTACGAACTGCAATAGCTTACAAACCCAAGTAAACGTCAAAGAAAGAAAGAGTAATATTTACTCTGAAGACCTTTAATTCAAGTATTTATGACAAAAAGTTGATCTGCTCCCGACACTTAATTTCTTATTTTGAACATATATGTTGTTAGAGTTAGAATAGCTGCGTTACTTTAAATTTGCATGTTTTAAAGTTAAAATGTTCAAATTGAAGTAAGGAAAATAAATAAGAAAAAAAAGAATTTTTATGAATGTGTGTTTTCTGAAGGTAGTCTTAGAAGTGCTTAAATTTGGGTCGTGGATTTTAGCTCAGTGTATTGAAAAATGGTGTTTTGTCAAACTGAGTAGTCTGGCGATCTGCGACATTCCCTTTGAGTTGGTCGTAATCCATTCGAAGTTACTACTGGGAAAAACTTTTCAACTTTATATACAGTTCCAAGACATCAAGAAATTAAAGTCATTCATGGATTTAGGGTCTCTGCCCTTTGTCCGTGCTTATTTTTCGTTTCTATTGTGGGTGGGACTCGCTTTCTCTATAGTCTTGTCACTGTTCCTAACAATTGAAACGCATTTGATAAACCCATTATTGTATTAAAAATTTCTGACATTTGGTTTAATTTTTTCATAGATCGATAATCGAATAAGGCGTAAAATTGAGAAAAGACTGAGAATTGGTGCCTAGAACTATCAATTAAGTTCGCAATTGGAATTGAAGCTATTTACCAACAGAACCATATATTTACATTCAATTTCATAATCCTGTTCAAAGCAGGCATTCATTATCAGAAACCCCCTCCAATGAGAGAGTGTTAAAATATAGTTTAAGGTAAATGTCGTTACACAGACATTGCTCATAAATAATGCATATGAAACACATAAATATTGTTAGGGGTTACGTGACAAATAAATGTTTTGTTTCGGGTGCACGTACATGGTGAATGTATATTTTTTTGGGAACAAATAAGAAACACCCACAAAAGAATATAGTTGTTGTGACTACTCATACATTGTTTATTAGCAGAACTGAGGTGTTTCATTAGTGAACGGTTGAGTGATGTACGGGCTCAAAACTGTTTATTGGATGTACTTAAATTATTAAAGGGCTTAATCATATTGTTGAAGGTATTATACAAGAACCCTAATTGTGTGGTAAACTTTGAAGAGAATTTTGCTTTGTCAGTTAGTAAGTCCTCTAAGCTGGAAAACTTAGTCCAGTTACCACACTTAACTTAGTACAGTCCCACGCTAACTGTTGCAAGAAGCTATGACTCCTCGTTAACCATTTAATATCTTCGTCGCCTGCATTTGGTGCCTGACTCTCGTCGCTGCGGTCACAAACTACATTCAATCAATTACATTCAACCACATATGTCTATCGTCGGATGGTGAACATTTGGTGGGCATCATTTGTCGCTGCACTCCTAAGACCTCCGCCTATCTACCACACCCTGTACATGTAGATTATGTAACATGTATAGATGGCGTAGTAATGGTATGGTTTCGTGCTTTATGTGATGTTTCGCCTGCTGATTGAACATTTCAATTAACCCAGCTGATAATGGTAGCAGAGGAGGCATTTTAGGACATTTGACCTGGGTTTATATATATCCTTAATAAATGAATGGATGGTAGATGCCGATTTAGTTGAATCAGCTAGCAACTGGGCTGTTCTTTATGCAAGTGCGGTGGTAAGACTTGCTTATATATCGGTTTGTTGAAGCGTAATTGATTCACAGTCTTAGGGAAAAGTAACACTTGGTTCTTAAAGACTCGTAATTGAGCTATAGAGCATTACTTATCGTTGTCTATTAAAACTGATACCTTTTCGCTGTTTTTTTTTTCGGTTAATAGGCCATTTTCACTCCAAATGTAAAGGCTAATCCTCCATGCGAGTGGCAAAAAATAAATTGAAGTCTTTAACAATTATATAACCTTCATGGTAATTACATTACATAGACCTTATGTCATGTGCCTGTGTTTCGACCTGATTCTTTATTGTGTAACTGATGCGATACCAAAGCACAGTCAAACAATGATGCTAGCCCAATGTAACAATTTGATTTCGGTAAAGTTAAAATTTGTAATTTCAGATTCGATAGGACTTTTAACCGAAGTAGACCGATCTCGAAGTAAATGTTTCGAAAATGTGGATTTCAGATGCGTGGAAAGTGAATTAAATATGATGCCTTTAAAACGGCGCATTAATATATAAAGTACTTCCTTTGGGAGAGGTTATGATAGGTTCATATTTTTGATTGGAAATATTTAGAATTGCCTATAAACACCACATATATTCGATTTGTCCTCAAATCCGTTTTCTCTGATCCAAATTTTTTCATGCGATCCAAAAAAAGTCTAGATATACTGCGTGTTTGAGTTGAACGAACCGCATTCCTTAAAAGTGCATTCTTTTCTTTTCCTACAGATTATTTCTGCTCCACCACGCTAGGAGGAACTTTTCCCATAAATTTCTTCGTAATTTTCTTTTCTTATATAGGTACCTGAAGAAAAATCGATCAAAGCAATTCTTCTCGAGTCGCAAAGAGAAATAAAAACCATCACAGAAATACTGAGTTGAAAAAAATGTACCTAGTCCTACGCCTGCAGACAATTTATGTCCGTTTAACGTTTTAACAGACAATTCAAGGAGTAAAAAAATAAAATATCACCAAATGAATGTGTTGTGTAAAGTATAAAACAAAAAATCCCAATTGAATGCAATTTTTGCGTTTTTTTTTTTGCGTGGGTCTTCTGTCAACCCCACTTTCGGTAAAAACATTTTATATTCATCCAGTTTTTTTTCTATTTTATTATACCTCCTTCAGAGGGAGAAAACAGCAAACAGGAATGAATAGAAAAACTTTATCCTTTAAATCGTTTCTTATTTACTTTTACCCCCCTTTCCATAATACTTAAAGAAAGTGTCCTAAACAAGTTTCTTTGCCAATATTGACATGCAGAATAAATTTTTAGGATTCATGTCCTTGATTTTTTTTTCATACCATTAATTCAAGCGATATTCCAACTGACAGGCTGCTTACAATTGTTATACAAGGAGACCCTGACACGATATTGATGTTTCTATTGGATAATCATTGCTTTTATTTTTCGAAATGTTTTATGTTGATCGTTTATAGAAGATTGGAGTAGTGCTCATAATAAAATTCTTGAAGTAAATTCTCACCGTGGGACAGTGGAACCAAATTTGGTCATCATGATATATGACAGCCAGAATTGAGTTATTGGTTCGACAAGGTGCCAACTGTTTCGTTATCCCTGAAAATAAATGCAAATAAACGGAATATAAAAATGTGCGGTGTGGATTATCTAGCGAATAATGCCAAGGGATTCGAGATTGTCGTCAATTGAAGGGATGCGATTTCTTACACAATTGAGTGGGGTAAAAGAGATTACTCTATACAAGACGAGTAGCTACATTAAGTTAAATGTAAATATAATCACATCGTTGTTTATGGCTTTTTGTCGAACCGATTATGGCGATATTTTGAAACCGATTTTTATGATAGGTATATGAACCGAAATGAAAGCCAACAATGTTTCATAACAAATGTCAAAACCCAGAGTAGTTGACATGAGAGAATGCATTGCATAGCAAGGTTACATGCTCTCCCCTACAAAAGATGATGTGCCTCCATTAAATGACTGTATGCTAAATAATTTCAACAAATAAAAACCATTTAACTCTTCTCTTACTTTTGCCTAAGAATGCGCATGGTGCAGTTTGACTACCAGCGGTTAATAACGTTTATCGCATTTTGTTTAATACAAGTTTTACATGTAACAAAACCAGTGTACAAATTCCGGTGGAATTGTCATTTGTTTTGCGATGCCTTACGTATTCGGCGGCCATAAAATTACCTTGAATAATACCCAATTAATATGAATACAATTATCTTGACTATACCTACTCAATTAAGATGCCTTCTCAACTGTCCGCCATTTGGTTGAAAGACAAGCAGCACATAAAGACAGTTTTGAAACTAAAGGTAACCGAAACCTAAAATTTAACCGCTGCCTGGTTATTGGTAAAATGTTATATCCCTTGCGGATACTAAATACGTCAGCCACAAAAAGGTATCCTTAATCGCCAAGTTTCCACCTGGAATACGCTACAGTGATTAAGTAGGTGAATACTCCTGTATTCGTTTTGAACCTGTTCTTAAAGCAGACGTGACATCTCTTTCCCAGTCAGTTCTGAAAGAAAATTCCTTTGTCATCATATAAATAAAATTGGTGTAGTTCTGTTCGACTAAGATTGAATTTGACTGCATGTATTCGAATGCAAAAATCTTAGAAAGAGCTCAGTATATTCCGGTGTATTTTTCACAAGCCTATAGAGGATACCTAGGACTATAATATCTACTTTGTCTCAACTCTATATCTCTATAAATTCCGGAAAAAATTGGACAAGAGTAATTTACTTTTTCGTTTCGTTTTGCTTTTTTCTTTGTCACGCTTTCCGTTCGAAAATACTGGGAGCATTTAAATATAGTTAACAGCAGCTTATAGAGGACATCTGCAGGTACAACTTAGGATATCCAATAACTTGATAACTTAAAAGGTTTTTAAATGAAAAGGCAACATTTGAAACATTTCTACGATTTTCACATGAGTGAGTAGATATGGAATTCATTCTCAAATCAAACATACTAACCGCGCAATATTTTGACATTTTTAACCTTATTTTACTCCTGTGGCGGAGAGGGAGACAGACAGAGGCAGTATGCTGTTTGGTGTGCTAAGAACAAAAAAAGTCATAGAAGAAATGTCAAATATGTAGGAAAGGAATGTCAAATAAGTATAGGTATCAGTGATACCTAACGTTCCCATCTATCGTGTATCTCGCAGGATTATCCTGTTTCTCTATGCAAAATCATGCCAAAAAATCAGTCCTGTATTAATCCTGTAAAGCGCACGCAAAATTAATTAATCAAAATTGAAAACCTTTCCCCTCTCTATTCAAGATACCTATTGAAAATTGAGAATTACTTGCAATGTCCGACACAACTTAAAGTTGAAACGTTAAAAGCTATTTTAACTACAAAAAATCAATTTAAAAATGACATGCCTCGAATTTTTTAATTGGTTGAAAACGCAACCAGAAGTTCTCAAAAAAATTCAATCGAGTACAAAGTACTCTAATAACATTGAAAGTGAATTGTAAACATTATACTTAAAAATAAAAAATAAAAATTAAAAATGCATAGCAATATCATGCAAAAATTTCTTTTTTATCCTGTATCTCAGCAAAATAAATATGGGAACGTTAGTGATACCAGATCGTGGTATTATTACATTAGGGAAAATTCCTGATGATACACGTCGTACCTGTTTATAAATGCTATTTGCAATCGGTCGAGTTTTTAAACAGAATTACAGTCCATGGCCTGGAATTAAAAGTTGGAGTTCCCATTATGTTACTTCGCAATTTGAATCCCCTAAGCTTTGTAATGGAACCAGATTGCGAGTGATTTAATTGCAGAAAAACGTTATTGAGGCGTTGGTTTTAACTGGGTCTGGTAAAGGAGACACGGTGTTTATACCAAGAATGCAAATAATTCCCAGCAATTATCCATTTCAGTTTAAACGGATTCAATTTCCTATTAATGTTTGTTCTGCCATGACAATGAATAAGTTAGAGGGTCAAACTTTAAGAAAAGCGGGAGTCGAATTAATCAAGAATTGCTTCAGCCACGGGCAGTTATATCTTATAGGTAGCGTGCTCCAAGGTAAGTAACACAGCAAACATCATTATCTTAGTCGATAGAAACCGCTAATATAGTCCAAAGAATATTAAATATTAATCTGAAATTTTTTCCCATCAATTGTTCTGAAACCACATTTTGCACGTGCGAAGCCGGGCGGGTACAGCTAGTGCTAAATATATTTATATATTATGGGTTCATAACCCCTAAACTTAAGCTTCTCAGATTTAATTTTGTTGATGAATGTGAATTGAAGCTTTCTCGGATGTTTGCAGAAACGTTCCCCTGAACTAGCACAGTGGTAAAAACTATAAGATTTACTTTTGCTTATCTGGAGATCGAACCTGGGACAACATTTATCAGTGAGCCACTACGCCTACTACAATACTCAAGTAGATAATTGTAGGACAGTTAAGCTTTATGTGGCGAAAAAGGATTTACAAAAGCAATCTTCGTGTTATGGTAAAAATGGTGGACCCACTTGTTAACAAGAATATGGACGCACTGTCTTATGCCATTGATGAATGTATGGGTTAAGTGACTTTCGAGTTATGGGTGATTAACAAAATATTTTTTTAAATGCATATATGAGGCTATCTTAATATCTCCACGCTGCAAACACATTTCAAAAAAGTGAGACCACTTGTTATCTTATTTCCCACAATAACAAACTGAGGCGGGTGGCCAACGGTTTCAATTTTGAGAATTTCCTACTCTTTATAATATCACTAATAACGTTTTACTTACTTAGGTGGCGCTACAGTCCGGGGTGACCTGGGCCTACTACTAATAATAACGTTTTACGAATTTTAAAATGTCGAAAAATAAATCATTCTATGAACCTTCCGGGTGGTCATACTATCCAGTCAAAGAAGGCAGTATAAATTGATTGTTTCGAGTAATAAAGAAGACTTTATTCGCACCCATTATATAAAATGTCTTAAGACTTTCCTATACAAACATTAGAACGAGGGCTTAATGAAGTACTCGTAGGAATGGTTTTTTTAAGAATACCTTGCTGCCTCATGCAATAGTCAACCTTCAAAAGCAAAATTCGGACACACAACACACTGAAAATCCACCACACTGTATATTATATGTAAATCAAATTTATGAAATTAAAGAAATACTACAGCACAGCATCATCTCCGTTGTTATCACCACTCAAACTTTCATCTTTGTATCAAAGTAGCTACCACTGAGTCCCTCTATCATGTTCTCCCCTTTATATGATCTATAAAATGCGACTGTAAAAGTCCAACCACTAACACGGTGCTATAACTCGAAATAGATTTCACCAAACATGAAGGAAAGTAATAAATTATTCCCTCGCAAGGAGGATTGCAAGTAAGGACTTCACTTCAACTATGAAGAAGTTAAAGTTGTGTGTGAATCTTTTTTTTTTCTGGGGAGAGAATAATTTAAATTTATGTTTCATTGCTCTGCAAGGAGTTTTATTTTCAATTACTGAGGAAAAGTTATTGTCGACTGCGTCAAATATATCATACGATCCTGTCGTCAGGAGTTTTATTCTTTTTTTTGCAAATTTTTTTACTTTCACCTTATTTTCTTTTGCAGGTCCATTGGTTAAGAGTCTGGGGCGATGATGAAGAATGGAATGAAAAAGTGAAATCAGATAAAATATTCATTAAGCCCGTGGGGAGAAACCTAAGAGGCTCTAAAATGCGGAAACGGTTTTGGAAACGTGGCAAAAACCAAAACCAGCCGGGGGATGATTTGTTTTTTTGTTTTTTTTTGTACGGTTTGTATACACTTGAGTCGGTTGCTACTTAATCATTATTAGGGAGAGTGGTGCAAAACTGGGAAGGTATCTGAATATGAGTTTCCCTTGCATTCATAACACGAATTAAATAGTCGACCATAGCCACTTCGCTGACAGATATTACACCCACAATGGCGTGCATGATAAATCGAGTTCCATACAATTCTACTAAACAACTGCCTCAACCCTCACCGCAGTATCTATCCTAATTCCATAGTAAACTATGCACATTTCCGATACTCATTTGAGTTCATATGCCTGCCTGAACGTTATGACGACGAAGCGACACCGACGACGATGGGGCGGGTGGCAACATTATTGAAATGTAATGGAAAATTCGATTTATGCGGAAGGAAATTAATTTCACAGCGCTCCGGCAATTCACATCGACCATAGTTTCCGATGAAAATTCGGATCTAAGCAGATACCGTCGCGTAATACCAAAGTTCAATTCCCGTTCATGTTCAATGGGATAGCATTCATTTTAAAGATTCTCCCTCCCGATTGCGACTTGAAATGCGCGTAGGTACAAACCGCACATAAATTTCTGCAGTAGACAATGGAAAATGCTGAACACACACTGACACTGAGTGGTATTGTTCGTAAAGAATGTCACAAAAAATATATAAAAAAAAATGCAACACAGCAGAGCAGCGGGAAATAAGAATGCTTTTCACTCGCCTCCACAATTTTAAGATTATCCAAAAGTAGTTTCAGCTGAAGAAGGTACTCACAAGTACAAGATGAAATCGTAAGCAAAATTTGTAGCGCAGCTCTTTTCATGAGTTCATTTTTTAAATCCAATATCTGCCAAGTCAAACTAATGTCGGAGTGAACATGGGATTGCTTCAAATCGATATCTGAGACTAAAACTTTTCAAAGCGATTATGATAACAACTCAATCTCAATCTCAAGTGGCCCATAGTTTTTAGTGTCATTTGTTTCGCCCCATCCTCGGGCGGTAATTCAACTAAAAACACAAAATCAATACGAGAGTATTGTCGTTCGCTATAATATTCAACTAATAGCAACGACGACAGTCATTAATATAACGAGCAAAAGGCTCGATAAATTTCGCAACAAATGTGACGCAATAAATTACACTTTTCGATAGAACCAATCCTAGTAACACATTCCTTTAGGCACATCATCCATTTGCCAAGTAGAATGGCGTTCTCGCAGAGATGAAAAGCAATATATCAATGTATTACCGAACGCTTAGTGGGCCTTTTTCTTCCATTTTTGGGTGCGTTTGTTGTTTTCTTGTAGGGCTATCAGAGGCGTGGCCGTCTTTGATTTTCTATTAATGGATTTAAAGCCTTTTCATGGCCATCAAATTTCGATTTGCTAAATTCAAATTGATGGATTGGCTTTTTCAGATGTAACAAACAAAAAAAAAAAACAAAAAAGTAGTAGAATCAAACGAGTAAAACAAATATAGAAATATTCACGTCCGGAATAAGATGAATGATTTGGTGATATTAGAGTGACCTCATTTTTGCAGCTGCCTTGATTTATTATGACTGTTATGTGTTTTTGTTTTTTCGCTTTTTGCTGATAGTACTAAAACAGCGAATTCAATGAAAAGGGAGTAGCGAGGTGAAAACAGATGAACCTGAAGTCATCAGTGAAACGAGGCAGAACAATTAACAATGGAAGCTCAACATCAATATCTATTCGACAGCTGATGAACTTTGACACGGTTCTGGCACTAGATTGAACAAACAATAAAGTTCGATGTAACAAATTTAGCATGCGGGGTGAGAACGAAGTCATGTAATGGGTAAGTGAGTGAGCGATTTCAGTCGTGGTTAAAAGGTTAAGAGTTACATTAATTTTTTTTAAATAAACACTTTTGAACCAGGACGCATTAGAATATCAGTTTTGAAACAAATATGACACATTTTGAGGGGTTCATCTGATGTCGAGCTCGGTCTCCGTTTTCTTTTCTGTGTATTCTTTCTCGCTTTTGGAAAAATATAGACACTATTTCAAAAGTATAGTGCATATTTCCTTGGATGCAATTTAAAAAAAAATCAAAAAAATTATGAAAATGCCTTACAATTTAAATTTTTTTTCCTATTTCAATATTCTTTTTTTAATTTTATGAAGTAAACTCGTAAATTAATGAATTCCTACAAATAGAACTCAAAGATAATAAAGAAATATCCAATCTTCTGCAAACAGGCCACTTAAGCCTTGCAGGAAAAACATTGTAAATTGTAACTTCAAAATTAAATTAAAAAAATCCTCTCGTTGATATTCAAAATGATTTTCAAATTAGGGTTCAATAATTGCTCCACTGTTAAATTACCGCCCGTTTGAATTTTAATCGATTCGAAGTCGAATAATTGATGTTGATGAAAATCAGTATCTACTTTTTATACCGCGAAAATAAAATTCAAAATTTTTATGATATTTTTTTAAACTATGAGGATAAAACAGTAACAAATGTTCCAATATTTAGTTTGAAAAATTCTATTGCTTAGCTATGTAGCTGAAGACTAAATACTAAGGTTTATCGAAATCGTAAATGGTTTTCGAGATATGAGCAGTTTCTAAAATTAGCGTTTCCGGTGATTCGAATTCAAAATTAAGGACGCAATAAAATTGCAACCATCAATTTTACTCTACGTTCGGATTTAAGTCAAAATATCAATTGCCACTTTCAGGTAAAAGTAAATAAAAAAAAAAACATTTATTTTTAAAATCCAATAAACGATAATAGATATAGAGAAAAACTGAGTTGGCTGTTAAAGTCGAGTATCCTGCTCGCGCTAAATGTTAGCGTCCCTAATCTCCACTTCTTTTCCCCACACCAAAGATAAATGGTCGCTAAAATTTTTAAACATCATATAGATGGGACAAAAACCATTTGTTCATGACAGTAAACGTTATTTTGATTATTCGCGTACATACAATTTTCGAATTTCAAACTTTAAAGATAGTGCATTGTTTAAATCGTCCCGAAACAATAGATATAAGCAAAATTAAAGAAGACATTTTCTTTGCTGCAGCAGCTCAAATAAGTTCTATATTAGTAAGCAGAAGGCGACACGTTCCTTCGTGTCGGGTAAATCCCTATTTGCATTGTTCCTCCACAAGCCCTGCAATTTTTTTATGTTTTTTTATCGCATGAAATGGAATTTTTGGGTTTGCGTTCTCTTTTATTTATCGCACAAATGTTTTCTGCGATTTCCCCTGAAAAAAATACAAAGTAAACACAATAAAAATTGTTTCATCCGTTTTTATGTCAAAATTTATCGGGAGTCGGACAGAATCCCGAAAAACGTGATCCCGAAAGCCCAAAATACCGAAAATCCAAAATCCCGAAAAGCCAAAAATCCCGAAAAGCCACAATCCCGAAAATCCAAAATCCCGAAAAGCCAAAATCCCGAAAAGCCACAAATCCCGAAAAGCCAAAATACCGAAAATTTTTGTATTATTTTTTTTACACAACAAAATAGTTAATATATGAGTATTACCTTCATTATTTCCGTACTCACACTCCCAGTAAAATATATCCTTGTATTTTTTGTTGACATGGTAACTGTAGCCGTCAATAAGCAGTTTCTCACGCTGTTTGTTGGTTTTCACGATGGACACGTTCATTTTTACTTAAGATTTCAAACACAAAATGTCACTGATAATATAAAGTTTTTAATTATAAAGGCATGCACGATACTCACTTTGTATTACGATGTTCACTGGCTAACAAAAATCTAGTCGGTCAGCTATCACACTATATGAGATCAGCACAACTGAATGCATTACGAATTGCAAAACATTACAACGCAAAAAACTGCAAAACATTATTACGGTAAATGGAATGGACAAACACTTGTCTATTTTACATTGAAAATAAAATAAAGAATCCCGAAAACGAAATCCCGAAAAATTATATAAAATGAAAAATTTTGCGCAAAAATTTATTTGTTTTTTTTGTAAATTATTTAATTGTGAATTGCAAAACATTACAACGCAAAAAACTGCAAAACATTATTACGGTAAATGGAATGGACAAACACTTGTCTATTTTACATTGAAAATAAAATAAAGAATCCCGAAAACGAAATCCCGAAAAATTATATAAAATGAAAAATTTTGCGCAAAATTTTTCATTTTATATAATTTTTCGGGATTTCGTTTTCGGGATTCTTTTTTCGGGATTTTGGCTTTTCGGGATTTCAGGTTTTCTGGATTTTGGATTTTCGGGATTTAAGGTTTTCGGGATTTTGGATTTTCGGAATTTTAGGTTTTCGGTATTTCGGTTTTCGGGATTATGTCCCCAAACCAAATTTATCTTCGATTTAATGTACCGGACATTATTTTCGCGAGCTAAATGAGTGGAGATTTTTCATCGGCCCATCTATATGAAGTTAAGAATTTAGCGTGCGAACAGGATACTGCTTTGCTAAACTGCCTCGCTAAATTTTATCTTTGTAGACTTTTTTTTGTATGGGAGATAAAATTTAGCACGAGCAGGATACTTAGCTTAAGTAAAAAATTACAATATTACCTCAGAAACGATTTTTTGTTACAATCGTAATTACCGTTTTCGAGATATGTCCAAATTTCAAAAGTGCCTACCGTTATTAGATTTTTTAGCGAGAAACTGAGTATGCAGTCATGTTAACTTCACCTCTTAAGCTCGAATATCAATTTTGGGTAAAACCGTTAGAGGCTTTTTCGAACAAATAAAACTAGTGTGAACATTTTGTATGGGAAGTACCATTAAATTTGAGGTTACCGTGCAAAAGAAAAGATCGGCCCCGAACTGTAGGCCTACAAACTCCAAATCCGAAGTTTGAGCCAATTCTGGGCAGCCGCTTTGGATGTAGGCCTCAGGACCATACGGACAGACAGATAGAATTTTGCGACTCACTTTTTTGATTAACATCTCGAGTTCGAAATTTGGTACGAATATAAAATCTTTCTCTTACTACCTACGTTTAGAATTCCAAAACGATAGAGAAAACTAGCGAATCAAACTCAAGCAATTTTGTTTTTAATAGTAACGAATGATCTTTGGTTGTTGCAATTTGAAATCATTGTTCTATAAAACTATGGAAATTTTAGCTTCTCCCCAATAAACATATTAATATGTGCAAACAGATGGTTGGCAATTGCACAAAATGAAACTAATTTTAGGTTTCTATCTTCTCCACAAACAAACTAAAGTTATCTTGAATGGGAAAATAAAATTATACCACACTCCATTCAAATATAACACCATTTTTCCAGTGGCAGTCTCAAGAAAAAAAAAGAAGACGAAAAACCCCATTCATAATGCTCACACTTCAACAGCACAGCAAATGATTTCGTATAGTGGCATCTATACAGCGAATGGGTTTATGGTGAGCATTTTATGCGATATTATGCATACAGTATCTACTCTACAGCATTCCACTGTCAAGAGATGATTTCCAAGATGTAAATTTGAAAATATATTGCATCAGTACTTCACTTTGGCTGTGAGAAGGAGATATTATTTTTTTTTTTTTGTCAATAACAAGACGCAAGGATATGATGTATTTATTCATGTCTGGTTGGGTACTTGTGAAAGGAACTTGAGTCCTTTCTGTGAGTAGGTACATATGCCTTCTTATTTACAGAATTTCCAGTTCTTCGTCGTCATTTTCTTTTCGATGGGAAATTGAAGTAACCAAGGATTGGTATAAAATTTTGAAAGCATTCATATGAACATTTTTTTTTTTGTTGCATCAATTATCAACAATCTGTATGTGCCTGGGTTCTTTTCTCAACGATTGTTATTTATTAAACAGAAATTGGTTGCACGCAGAGGTGCATTGAGGATGCCTTAGCTTAAAGATTGGTTGAAGTTCGGTTAATTTACAAAAATGGGATTAGAAGTTAACTTGGTGCCCATTTATTAGCTATTTCGAAATTATGAAATACTCCCACATCCCGGGATTTTTTTGTATATAATCGAAAAATATTTCAGTAAGTATTTGTCGCCCGAAATCCAAACTGCAAATGAAACGTTTCACATGGAAAGCAGTTAGTATCTGTATTCCTCATCCCGTTAAGCAATTCCCTTTATCAAATCAAATCAAAGAACAACAAAGACAGACAATGTCATCCCAAATGGTATCCCATAAGAGAATATATTATGAAATCTGTTGTCCCCAAACATGCCATTTTATTTGAATAATGCTTAACAATTTATACGATATCTGTACTACAGCTATAACCTTTTGCAAAGCAATTGTTGAAACAAATCACACAAAATGATGTATCGATTGTTTCGAGTAACACAAACACGTAAGACAAACAGGAATTTTAAATTTCCAAAAATGAGACTCGTATCCGAGTAATGGATTCATGTAATACATTCTCGAAAACATTGTCTGGAAAGATTTCTCCAATCCTCATGCTAGGTATCACCTACAGTTCGCAAGAAAGCAATTCCTTTTGGGAAGACTCAAAGAAATTCCTACTATAAAATGCAGGCAACATTTTTGGAAGATCTTTTGGAAACTCTATCGGCTCATTAGTCTGGTGGTGGAACTTGAAATTTAATTGCGAACCTACATTGATTTAATCAATCGAATTTTGCGGTGCCATAGAACAATTCTATTAGAACAAATTTAATTGGAAAAGTTATTGTGTAAAGGAGTACTTAAGTAAACTCGTTTAATGCTGAGGGAGGGGCGTTTTCAATTATTGATTCTGTTTTGTTCGATATTGGGGGCGGGCATTGTGGATATAATTATATGAGATACTATCATTGGAGCTGGTTACGTTTGTGAGGATTGTGTTCACTTTGGGAAGTTGATCGAGGTGAATGAAGTCCTGTCTCAAACTATCTATCGTTTCTTTGGATTTTCTAACAACAAAGAAGAGGTGTACCTTTCTTCCCAGAAGAAACTTATATTTTCCAGTCTCATTAGCGTTGACGGTTTATTATGGAGAAGATCTTAACACGAAACTTCAGCGACAGGGATTTGATAAACAAATATTGTGTACAACGATTAGTATGCCGAGTTTAAAACGGCCAATTGTGAGAAGCTCTTTGATGACAATAATTTTACTCTCGGATGTTTGTCAGACGTTCGCGAGAGGTGGCACAGAGGAATAAACCTTAAGTTGGAATTTGGGTTTTTTCGGTATTCGAACCTGAGACCCCTCGCTCAGTAGTCCCACACAATAACCACTAAGCCACTGCGCCCAAGAATTATTCCGGACTCTAGCGCCATCTATGTAGAGGACCGTTCCAAGATAGGGGCCGAAGAACAATATGAAGAAAATGACTCTCGATGCTCTTGACTTCGGATATACTTGAACTCGTTGAAAGGAACACCAAGTTGGCTAGCGAACTCGAGGAGGTGATAACCAAAACAGTTTTTGTCCTCGTCAGTTTCGTCTCTGTACCTATGCATTTATAGATTATGTACGAATTTATCTTTTCTATTATGTATGGCCATGGCCACCCTGGTTTGCCATTTAGTTCAAGATGCGCTTCTATCTCTATCATTGTCGATTGTAAATATAAAGCACTTTTCAGTGTCATCAATTACCATTAATTGAAGAGAAACTTTTTTTGTCGATTGGAGGTGCAAATATCTTTAACAATGAGAATAACCACCTGCTCCCAATTGAAAACACTATGCCTGTTATTATTTGGTAGACTAACCACCCCTCGTTGGGTGTAAATTTAAATTTGTGAAAGTGATTGCGTATCAGTCAGTCTGTTTTGCACTAGAGACTATTCTGTCATGTGTAATGTGGTCGTACACATACCTAACTGTGTTGTGTAGGTGCTCTTGGCCGTCGTGTGCTTGTGGTCTTCTTATGACATTCTGCGTTAAATAGTAACGTGGCAGGCTCTGTCATAGTCATAGAATTATATTCTATTATAAACTTGTATTTTTTTTTGTTATAAAATGACTTACAAAATCACTAGTTCTTGTAAAGTAACAACAACTCTGCCTTCGGATGTAGATTAGTAGATTGGTTCAACCAGGATGTTAATATACATCCTCTGTCGTACGGAGTCTTCGTTATAACTCTCGTAATTTACCCTCAAAGACTCATTCCAAATGGAAAACCACACAAAGGAGACAGCAAACACGACCAAGCGACCAACAGAGTAATAAATTTAAAGTCAACGTCTGCAGATAATGTCAGAGTTCAGCGCCACTGATATCTTTCAACCTAATTCATTGTGATATTTGTATGTCTGAAGGTATAATGCGTAAGCATGGCACAGGCCACCTGCTCACCTCACCTTCACCGTCGAAGAACGACACTTCTTCGTTGAGATTATAAATCAACTTCAGTGTCGGTGAAACGTTTTCTTTATGGGAACCATTACGCATAGAGTGCAACTTAGTCATGGTTGGGTATTTAATTAAAATTTTCAGGATAAGGACATTTTTTTTAGAGTATAGGTACTAACCCATGCTATGGAAAAATATTTTTATTTTTTTCTTAGCTACTATACCTGCTGGCGATTGTTATTCCCCTGTCATGAGAAGCAAATACAAAATTAGTATAAACACCTTAAATCGATCCCTTTTTTTCATCCCAAGGGTACAATTTCGATTATAACTAGAACGACATTACAAACAATTTGCATGGACGACACGAACCCTGATAACAATCTGTATGTTAAATGGCTTCCAAGTCGCACGCTTATAAATCGACTAAATCTTTATCTCTATCCACTATAGCAATGGCCTTTACTTTGTGAACACACTTACCATTGGCGATACAATAGAAGTCGAAAAAGGAATCGAACCCAATGGGAGTCTGGAAAAGGACCATACTCCGTTTGAATAAAGAAAGGACCAGGGTCGTTGGTCAATATGGGAATTGTATGTTAATTTTTATTGAAGACTTAATGTACTCTTCTCGCAGATAATGAACCTTTTATTATAGCCTTAAGTTATTCCCTTAAAATTACAATATACGAATGTGTTATATATATATTATTGAATTGAAAATTTACGAAAATAAATTTGTTCGCAATTATCTAGGTGTGTGGGGAATTGCACTGCGGAAACTGAAGTAACTAAAGGATCAGATCCCCAGTCGTGTTTAACTTTCTCGATTAAATAGTAAGTGAAAGATTATTGTACATATTCCTACAAAATTACGATGATAGAGGAACTCAAAAGAGTGGGTCTTGAAATTCTGCCCGTTTGTCAGTCGGCTCTTGAAGTCTACAGCCTAGACTGGTGGATGGATTTAGAGTTTGTGGGCTACAGTTCGGGGTCACTTTTTTTCGCATGTGAGCCCCATTACGGTACTTCCAATATTACGGTTTTATACAAATTTGAATCCAGGGTTCGGACTTTACTGCAATTGCAGTAGATCTACTGCAATTTTAGAAAAAAAAAAAACAAAATCTACTGCACCACTGCGCTCGACTGACAATCTACTGCAATTTATGTGAATTTCGGAAATCTTAATTAAAAATTGAATATATTACAAATTATCGTTTCTTTTATAATATTTTTGTAAGCCCATTGCAAATACCCAGTCACTGGAAGCACTCCTTATTGATTCTGCAATCTATTACAATATATTTTGAAAGAACATGTGCATGCCATCTGGTTTTCACTGCATTTGCCTTGCATGAACTGATACTGAAGTCAAGTCTCAAGTGTGTCTTTCTCTGTTTCTAAATTTATTGTTGTTGTTGTTCTGATCTGCTGTATTTAAAAAAATATATTTGAAAAGTTCATTTTTAGCGCATTTTTTCTAAATTCAAAATATACAGCAAAAAAGGTGAATCTATTGCACTTTTTTTAAGATCTACTGCGAAAATTTACAACTGAAGTCCGAACCCTGTTTGAATCTTTCGAAAACGGCTCCAGCGATTCTAACCAAGATTGATATTTGAGCTTTAATAGTGGGGTTTACATTGCTGCATACCCAGTTTTTCACTAAAAAAAAGTCCAAAACCGGTACTTTTGAAAATTGGACTTATTTGGAAAACGGTTTACTTGAAAACGCACATAACGATTCCGACCACAATGCAAACTCGGAGTAAAATTCATATATTCAAAAAGATTGCGACCTTTATTTTCCATTCGAATACCCGAAACCGGAAGGTACTTATTAAAAACTGCACATATTTGAGGACCTCAATTTCGATTTGGATAAAAACTTAAAAACGAAGTAAGCGTACATCCTGTACTCATTTTTAGCTAAATGCCTCTTTTCGAGCTATTTAAATCGTATTTTTATAAGTTCACAAGAAACACTCTAGCGTTTTTGATTGAGAGGTATACTTGAGATAACATAGGAAAAAAAACGTTTTTGACGCGTTTTTTTTTATCGCACTTTGATGCATTTTTCCGTCGATTTTTGTAACGAGCGAAAACGTTTTTAACGCGTTTTTTTGATTCATTTTTCGGGCGGTTTTTGACGCGTTTTTTCTCGCGTTTTGTGGATATTTGTATTTTGACGCATTTTCCTCGATTGTTTTTTGACGCATTTTTTCACGCGCTTTTTCTAGCGCATTTTTTGACGTTTTTTCGCGTGTTTTTGACGTGTTTTTTGATTTTCCTCACGTTTTTTTACGCGATGGGTCAAAATTCTTTTAAAAAATTCTGCAAACTATAAAAAAAGGTTTGGAAAATGTTAAAAGCGATGCTTTTGTAAAGCAGAGATGGGGAGAACATTTTGATTATTTATTTAGTTTTTTTTTTTAATTTTAACTAATCTTTTATTAATTTTTATTTGTAGCCTTATATTTCCTCCTGGAAGGAAAATAAAAGATGTGGGTTTGTTTAAAAATACGATTTTATTTTATTTTTATTACACAAAAACGAAAGTTAACAAAGGAAGCGACTCTGTTATTGATAGCTTTTAGGAAGAATGAGAAAAAGTCCTTGTCTGTCCACCAAACCATAAATCGCAGCGTAACAGTAATTACAAGGAACCTCCTAGGAAAATCGTCTTAGAGTATTCAAAGATCGTACGATTCGCTTGTCGCTTGAATTTTGAATAAACAACTGCCGAAAACAAATGCAATTATAATAAGTTATCACGTAAGCTGAAAAAAGAAAATCAATAATATAAAGTGGCCTATCGCAATATTTTCTATTAGTGAAAGAATTTTTTGAAATCCGTTCAGTAGTTCCGAAAATTTTTTCTTACACACAAACATTACGTCTTTATAATAATAGTGTTATGTGATTAGTTTCTGTCAAAGTTCAGTGGATATTATTGTCCCCGCCAGGGCTCTAACCTGCGACACGTGAGTCCCTACTCCCTGACAATGACTATACCTATCTACTACACCTGAAACGGCCAGAAATATTTGAATAAAATGTGACTTGTCTGCAACACGGTTACTCAATAATTGGTACTAATAACGGTAACAGAACTTTCCGGATACACGGCCTTTAGTCAATACCTCTCTCCGCAGGAGTAGGACTTTGTCAGGGCGTGCGTTATGTCCTTTTCATTATTTAGGCCAACCAGCCTACATGGTTGTTACAGTTACAGTGCAGCCATTCCGAATATTTTTTGGATTAAATGGGTCTGCGGATACCTAAACATAAGTACCTAATTTGTTCTTCACTGATGATTTGGTAATTTTTGGACCATTTCAGACTAAATTTTAGCCTCGTTTGTTTGGTTTGTAAGCCGTCTAAAATCTGCGTTGTTAGTAAAGGTAAGCAAGTCAGAAATGGTGACGAAATAGTTTAGTTTTGTTTTTAATTGAATTGCCCAGTCCTATACAATTTTGAAACATTTAGCGTACGCAGCATTGTTATCGGGATGACCGACCTTATGGCATCACTCAGGGTATATATCTTTTAAATATGTGTATGTGCAGTTAAAGCAACTGTGCTGTAGGTTTTATTGCGCTGAAAAATCCCTCTTTTTGAACCCTTTTGATTGGGTTATCTTTGTAGATATTTAGCAGGTTCTATCATATATGTGGCGGTGGAGACGGTATTTTTTTATCGAAAAACAGGCGGATTAAATATACTGTTTTTCTAACTTCGTGCCTAGCTTCGGGTATTATCTTACTATTCAATCATAGTATTTTTTCTAGTCCTGAATCTGTAAGTGAAAACAAGCCATATAGATCACTACCAAGTGTTTATAAATAAATTTGCCCAAACACAAACTCCAAGAGCTAATACCAATATTGGGAGAGCACGATATTGATTTGTGTTTCACCAGTTTGTTTTTAGCAACCCATATTTTATATGGTTAGCGCGATCCAATTCATTTAATGCTCGAATACCAAGAAATGTTGATGGGAATGGAAATTGGTAGATATAATTGCAATAGCCTACTCAACTGCAGTAATGCATTTTCAGAAATCAAGATAATGAAGCTCGGTAAATCTAGTGCAGATGCACCGTATGTCAAACAACTCCTATGTATGCCCCCAACTCCTAAATCAACTTCACTTTGAAATAATTGCACAAGTTCACAGGAACAAACTCTCGATATAAATAAACGTCAACATGATGTGAGTAAATTTCAACTTGAAATTAATTTTGCAATTCCATCAAAGTCAGAAACGGATTATGCACAGAGCACAGGTTCGGATTCAGTTTGAATTCGCATGCATGCAAATTAATCATTAGTACACGTTCGTATTTGTGTAGTAACGCTAAAACTATAATAAATTATGCAAATATTACACCTGAAAAGTTGGTGTTACTACAACTGAGTAATTAATTAATTTAACCTCTTCCTTGGGGCATGGCTGGTGCATTAAATAAAATGCCTTTCCCGCTCAGGTATGGCTATGACATGCATATCGTTGTATTCATCATTGTGTGCGGTGGTTCTAATTGTGGCGGAAGAGTTGCTCACCAACAAGGAAATTTATTCCAAGGCCTTGGAATAGGTTTCAATTGCTAATTAAATACAAACTGACAATCGGAGCTACCTATCTCAATTCCCACCATCATCAGAGGAGGTACCTATTGTCCGGAATTTATTTGGCTACACAAGAGTGCCAACAAACTGATATCGTCCATTTGAAAATGTGGCGCCGTTCGCCTACATGAGTGAGGTATACCTACGTAGCCATCAGGAGGACCATTTCGGATGTAACAATGGATGGGACTATCCATGGCTGGCATTAGTAACGGTCCAAACAGTGATTACCAAAAAAGAGTGCTTCCAAATTTCGTCCCGTCTGAAACCGTCCGAATTGATACACCTAGATGCTGTTTTGGGATATTCTGCTGCAAGGAAGGAACATTTCGAACAAATTCACATGGCTAACCCTGCCAGCAGCGATTCGCGACTACACAGATGTTTATGAGTTTGCTTTCGTTAGCCCACTTTACTGCATCCTTCTTCCTGTGCAAATTGTTTACTGCCCCTCAAACTTCCTCCAGTGTTTTTGGAAAAAAAAACCCTGGCTATAGTGAATACCTGTGTGGAGGCACTACCACACCATACACAGACGATCATCTTTATCCTTAGGAAGGAAATGTGCCAACAACTCAACTTTGTGCAACCTTTTTCCTGTTTCTCTAATTTATGGATTATTTTCATTTCTGCACACACAGTACAAAGAGCACAAAAAAAGGCAAAACTCCTGACGTGTTACTAATTGTTTTGTATTTTAGTTGCAAACACCGTTGTATGAATGGTCGTTATATATATATTTTTTGTATAACCCTCTGTGAGTGTGGTTGGCTGCTCTTACTAAAACCAGGTGGCTTAAATAATTCAGAATAAGATTGCTATTAAAGAAAAATAAAATTCAATGTCCTTGCATTTAAATTTTTGAGCAAAAACTCTCATTTAGGCCGTGAGCAAATAATACAAATACACCGCCACACTATTCATCCCTAAAGCCACATGCCATTGGTAACGGAAATTAATTCCGTCCATCCTTTCGTTCGATTTATAATTTCTCAAGCGAAAAACATTTATTAGAATCGCAACAAATGTTCAGTGAAAAGGCATACGGCTGCAGGTTCACCACAGAATCGCACCTCCTCCGGGGTGGAAGGGAATGCGAGCTCTTTTGCGACGAGACAGGAGACACATACCTATACACTGAATTTTCTCTTTGGCTGTGTGAACGGAAAGGATTTCCTCAAGCGTTAAAAAATAATAGGGAGAAAAAACCGTTGAACCGAAAATGCTGATGCTGTACGTGTGTATAGTGAGATAATCCAAGCTTCAGCAGCTTCTCTCATTGGTTGTGTGTACTTGTACTAGGCTCTGCTGAAACTGAAAGCCAATGTTGCGTTGTTTAATTAGCTTACACAAGCGGAACTATTGGGGTGGGCATTAATATAGGCAACGCATTCATTATGCTTTGGTTTTACAAAATGTTGTGCTGTTCGGCGAAAGATTTATACGAATTCTATGGACAAGTGGAAATTTTCATAGAGAAGTACAATTTTTAACAGTAATCTAGGTTTCAGCTGGAAACTTTCAAACACCTGGAGTGTTTTTCAAAAAAAGTTATAGAGATTTATGGGCTACGATTTGGATGTTCCTTTCTAGAGAATCAGAATCAGAAAATGGCGCTACTGCCAAAATGGGATTTGTGTACATTTAAGAAAGCTTCAAGAATGCCTACGTTTCACGCACAAATAATAAATTCCGCTAGCTCTAAAACAATTGCATGTTCTATACCTATGCTTTGAGTTCCAGCTTCCAGGTAGGTACATAAATTGTTTTATATTAATGGGGAAGCGAGCTGTAGGAAAAACATCCACAGATCTCTATTTCGTCGCATAGGCAAATTATTTGTAGGTCTTGTAGGTAGTTGTCCTAAAAGCGATGTAGTTTGCTACGTAAGCTCTACATCAATTAGTACGCATTGCGGAGGAAGAGCTAAATACCGGGGGCATTGCGATGACCACTTTAATGGACATTGAAGGTGCCTTCGATAAGATATGCTTTGAAAGTCTGAAACAAGCCTTCGAAAAACGTAGGGTTAACCCACTGGTGGTAAGATGGGTGAACAATATGTTGAATACAAGGGCGATAAATATTCAGACGGGAACCTCCAAACTTAGAGGAAGGGTTAGCAGAGCTTGCCCTCAAGGTGTTCTCTCACCTACACTGTGGAATATCAATGTGAATTCTCTTCTCGACAGACTTGAGGCGAGTAAAATGAAGTAACTAAGGCACAAAGGTATCGAAAGCAACGAACGGACTCCCTTGCAAAACAAGGGTCAACTGATGTCAACTGAAAAGTTTCTGGGACTAAACCCATTCTCCTTAATTGACAGAGGAATGGATGATGATGGATCACGGCAGAACACCAGAGAAGGTGGTCATCCAGTGCTGGCAACAGTGGTTCTGGCGACATACGATTTTACACATTTATGAAGAAAAAAGTGGCTGAAACCAGGTGAGTTTCAGCGACTAAGTTGAGCTATTCTTAAGAATAACAGTTTTTTTTTAAATGCTAAATGAATTTGTCCATTACCTTTATAAATAAAATTTGCTGCTTAAAGTTCAATTTTTATGTTTGTTCCACTGTATGCAGCTTAAGGAAAATATGACGAGAAAATCCCCGCAGTCCAAGTAAGTATCTGTTTCGTTAAGCCCGAGACTTTGTGTTTCAAATAAAAAACTAAATCGCATATAGCATTTCACATTTTTGAGTAAATGATTTCGCGGATTTGAAATAACTTCTTTCGCAAATAAATATTTTAAATCTGTTTTTTTTTTTATTTCAAGCTATGATTATTTTACTAAAAGAATGCATAATTTCTTGAAAGTTAACTTCACCCTTATAATTTCAAAAAAAAATAAAATTTAAACAGCCGTAAAAAGGCGAATCTGCCCCATCGTGGGGCACAAGCGTCATCCGGGTGGGGCACTTTCGACGTCAGTTTAGATGGTGCAATAAATCAATAAGTAGTAACGTACAGTTTTTATTTAAATTGTTAAACAAATCTTAAGCCTATAAACATACAAATTAAATAAGAGAAGAAATTCATTTTAAGATTAAAATTAAATTAAAGAAATATGTATGTAAGGATTTGTTAAAAAAAATCATTGCACGTTATATCCACCCAGATCAACTTCCTTAAAAAGGATAAGGTGAGAGTATCTTGACGATCCAGCTGGGTGTTCTTGCAATGGCCTTTTGCTGAAACTGCCGCATGTGCTTTTGTCGAAAGTGCCCCATCCTTTGATTTAGTAAACGTTATTGTTTTTAAAAAGTAATTTAATTAAATAAATAACTTAAAAATATTATAAATCCAAACATTTGACTCTCACAACCAATGAATTCCCATAAGAAAAAATTAAATATCACTTACCTCATGTACAGGAAAAATTGCAGAATATCACTGAACAAATTAAAAACTGGTCTAACCACCACAACTGCTGAAGAAGAACTGTCATAGTTCGTGTCAAAACTGCCCCATCGTCGAAAGTACCCTACCCTACCCTACTCTATAAAAAAAAGGCTTTTGAGAAGTGCTTAACAGTTTGCTCAAAAGTTTTGGCTTGATTTCCTTAAAACCAAACTAGACGGTGAACTGAGTGTAGAAACGGTACATTTGCCTACAGCTGCCTGTCCTGCATAGGATTTCCTAAGTATTCGTTCCTGTACCAATCAGTGCGCTCTGCAGGGACTTAATGTCCATCGGGCGGTCATTTTCTAGTGGGATTTCAAGTGGGGGCGAATTAGTTCGGCATATTTTGTGATCATTAGTTACACGTTCACATCACAGTTGAGTTTAAGAGTTTTTAAAGTTTATGAAAGTGTTGGTATCAATGGAATGGTTATAATTTCGTTACAATGCCAAATACTATAATATTCATTAATATAATAATCATTTGTCAATATCTAGCAGATATCCACCTCATAAAATTAATCAGGGAAAAATTAACAAACACGGTTTGTTCACTTTTGTTAAAAGAGATTTTGTAACTTCAAGCTTCTTTTTTTCCGTTTATTTAATTTCGAAGTCATATTGAAACAAACTATTTTAAGTCCGTTTGGGGAAACTATTATTTTAGTTTTAGCATAACATATAATCTTTAATTAGTACGTTAAATGCATACTTGCATAATAATGCACGCAAGGATGCATTATATTAAAATCAAAAATGTATTCGATAATTTTTACTGGGTACAAGCTGCACCCGCCCGGCTCCGCATGTGCATAATGTGGTTTCAGAACAAAAATTTCAGAAAGAGCATTCTGCAAAAGTGAGGGACTTGAACCCTTACTAAAAAACCTCCCGTAGACTGGGCCCACTCCGCTTTTATATTCATGGCATTTCACATGCTCGTTGGACTAATCGGCAATAGTTTAATATTCTTCGGACAATGAAAATAATTTTATAATATTTAGCTTATTAATGTAACGCTTCTTTGTATACTATATTAGCGGTTTCTATCGACTAAGATAGTGATATTTGCTGCATTACTTACCTTGGAGCACGCTACATATAATATATAACTGCCCGTGGCTGAAGCAATTCTTGATTAATTCGACTCCCGCTTTTCTTAAAGTTTGACCCTCTAAATTATTCATTGTCATGGCAGAACAAACATTAATAGGAAATTGAATCCGTTTAAACTGAAATGGATAATTGCTGGGAATTATTTGCATTCTTGGTATAAACACCGTGTCTCCTTTACCAGACCCAGTTGAAATTAACGCATCTATAACGTTTGTCTGTAACGAAATCACTAACATTCTGGTTCCATTACAAAGCTTAGGGGATTCAAATTGCGAAGCAACATAATGGGAACTCCAACTTTTAATTCCAGGCCATGGACTGTAATTCTGTTTAAAAACTCGACCGGGTAATTTACTACTTCATCTTGATTGCAAATAGCATTTATAAACAGGTACGATGTGTATCATCAGGAATTTTCCCTAATGTAAAAATACCACGATCTGATACCTATACCTATTTCACATTCCTTTCCTACATATTTGATTTTTCTTTTATGGCTTTCTTTGTTCTTAGCACACCAAACAGCATACTGCATCTGTCTGTCTCCCTCTCCGTCACAGGAGTAAAATAAGGTAAAAAAGAAATGTCAAAATATTGCGCGGTTAGTATGTTTGATTTGAGAATGAATTCCATATCTTCTCACTCATGTGAAAATCGTAGAAATGTTTCAAATGTTGCCTTTTCATTTAAAAACCTTTTAAGTTATCAAGTTATTGGATATCCTAAGTTGTACCTGCAGATGTCCTCTATAAGCTGCTGTTAACTATATTTAAATGCTCCCAGTATTTTCGAACGGAAAGCGTGACAAAGAAAAAAGCAAAACGAAACGAAAAAATAAATTACTCTTGTCCATTTTTTCCTGAATCTATAGAGATATAGAGTTGAGGAAATACTCGGAACAGTACAAAAATGTTTTGATCACTTTCTGTATTTCGAAAGCACCTAGAGTGCACTTGGTTTTGTTAATCAATAATTTAGAGAGGTTTATAAAAAAATGTGTGCACATTTAAAAATACATTTTTATCGAATTTGTACCTAAAATAATTATGTGTATAGAAAACGAAATAAAGCGTGCGAATACCAACAATTAACAAAACAATTAGGATTCTTACGTTCGATTGAACACTCGAAATCTAAAATTGGAAATTGTAGAATCCACTTAAATACCACATTATATTGTCTTTTTGTTAGGAGTTTAACCACTTTTTTTTTTTGCTTTCCGATGTTAATAATAATGCAGTTGCATTTTTACTGTTCCTAAGTAACATTATTCAACACTGTTGAGTGTTATTAAACTACAGAATTTCCAATCATATTTTGATTTTGTATAAATATATGGTGTTAAATAAACGAATTTGAAAAACATTCACCCGACCTAATAGAAATTTATTCAATGTTTATGAACATTTTCTATAATTCACTTATGCCCCATTGGAAGCTTTTGTTTAACTTGCATGTTGTTAACTCATTTTTGGTACAACCCCCACCGATTTCATTTATGCATATTGCTGTCAAACATAGAATTTATTATAAACAAAATTAAAAAAAAAACTGAAGTGTGAATGGATGGACACATTTTACTGCCGAATGTGGATAGAGAACATTTACTTTTTTTTACATTGATGTACGTATAGTCTTTCATAAAATTTATTTAAAAGAAGCACATTACTTTCTGCTTTTTATTTCAGTTAATTCAGATTTTTATTTATTTAGTTAGTTATTTATTATTTCATTTAACATAAAATCAAATTAGAAAAGAATGGGAATGGAGTTGGAAAAAACAATTTGTGGGAAACTTAGGGGGCAACTTAGCTCTCTTCTTGGCTGCTTATCGACTGACTCTTTTGCTTTTCTTATATTACCTCAAGTAGGTACTTTTCTTTTTCATATTGCCTTTCTACACTTCTCGGCTCTACTTTACGCATCAACGCATCAATTATTCCACATTAATGTTATAAATTCATTTACATATTTTTTGTTAATTAGATAGTGACACCCGGCAGCCATTTATACACACATATTAACAGACAGGACAAAAAAGAGCGCGAGTTATGTATTCACAGTCTCTCCCTAGCATATTAGATATCCGGCTATCGGATACTTTGCAATACCTCAACGGTGAAAACAAATAAAACAATTTTGTGTTCTCACATAGCCAGCACATTCTTGCACGTACCAGACGGAAACTTGAATATCCGTTTGGTCGTACATTGTGCTGATCAAACATTTTTATGGAGACAGAAAATAGATCTTGGAAAGTCTCGTTGAAGTTTGAGTTTGAGTTTGATTTCTGCAACCAATCCCTTCGGACGGTTTCCCGCCACGTTTTGTAACCCCGTATCTTTAATTCGTTAATTCTCTTGTGTAAACAATAAAGTGAAATAAACAGAAATAAAAATAAATAAACAAAAAAAAAAAAAACAAAAACTTTTTTTTTATATCCCCAAACTTCCATAAAAAAGTTAACTCGCGCGAGACAAGATTCGCCATCTAGTTTGCTTAGCCTATGATCCCCATACAGCGTATATGCAGTCCAATTTATTTGAAAAAATTTTGATCAAAAGACTTAACACGGCAGTTGAAGAAAAATTACTATCTAATTAGAATTAGCAATCTACGATCACTTGATCGATCGTATAATTAAACAAGTATTTTAACAGAAAAACATTTTTTTTTCGTGCAGAACTAGAAAAAGCTTGAAACAATTTGTTGAACTAAATTTAAAAATATCAAATTAAACAAAATAGCCTGAAGTCAGTTAATAATAACTTCATAAAAGGTACATTATGTTCCAGTGTACATTAATAGATTAAAAGCAATGCAGTAGAATATTCCAACTTAACTAAATATTTCGATCTCTGATCCTATACACAAAAATACATATATGGTGATGAAATATCCATAAAAAAAAACTACGTGTGTAACTACGGAATTCATATGCAAATTCACAAAACATACAATTAAATAAGGTACAACATGAATGTAGCATATGGTACAATAGAAACGCAGATCAGGATCAATAGGAGGTCACTAGCCACCAAACAAAAAGTAAATACCCTTCTAACGTTACAATAACAAAACTTTAAACACATTTGCTAAAATCAACGCCGACGGGGGGCAACTAGTCTATAGCGTCACGACTCCGGGGTCAACTCATACGAAATCGTTCCCACCCAACAAATTCCAATGTCTAGAAAAACGAATCTTCTGTGTCATTTCACATTACATATTAGAAAATTTCTATCAATGCTAAATAATATCAAACAAACCATATAAAACTTTCATTTCCCCTTCACAATTTCTACCCCAGCACCAGCGCGGAGGCCAGCAATATTCCGCCTTGATAACATTCACCAAGAAGTGATTGACAATTATTGGCCAATTAAGTGGGTATGCTGTATTGGCCAAAGTGAATTTCAAAAGGTATATTTGTGCAAACAATTTTGCATTTCAATTCCCATAACAGTTACCCATGTTGTTATTTGCCATTTGACCAGGCAAAATTGAATCCTTTACCTAGTGCTTGTGCGCTCATAACAAAATTGTTATGCAATCACGAGCGAACATCAGTGCTTTACTTGTTGTTTTGACAGAACAAAAAAATAGTCTAATATAATTGAAGGGCATCATAGCCGACTCGAAGCATAGCCAAGCCATACAGTGTGTTTGTGTGGATGGCCCTTAATGAAGTGGGCAAGAGTTACTGAAACTTAAAAGGGTCTCGTTTTCAATTAGAAATTGTAACGAGTTTTCACAGCGGAGGGTCAAAAGCTAGGTAGTTTCTGTATGGGAAAATTGCTGCAGTTTATCAGACGGATGTGTCGGACTCTGATTTCACGGTGTAGTATTCACAAATTTTATATTTCATTCCCAGTTATTATGGAAATAGGTATAAAAGGTTTGTCAGTGTTCAGTCTGTTGCCACGGGTAGTTGATAGCAAGTATAGTAGTTTACATTTCTGGTCGTTTTTTTTTTCTTCAAAAAATAAACTGTATAATGCGAGTTGGGGTCAATGAAGATCATTATCGCATCGAAATTTTAGTTTTCTAACGGATTTGCCGATTCAGAAACAGATCACTTATACATATCGAACTAATCTTTTAAATGGCCTTGCCCGAAGTACCAAGAACTGACAGTTGGAGAGAATGCAAGTATTATAGATTATTTTTAGATCTTCGCTCTTATATCTTCAACAGTGGAGTAATCCGATAATTCTGGTTGTAGTTCTTATAGAAAAAAAAGAAGTTGTGAAACAATAGTAACATACCGGAATTTATCTACAGAACTTCATCTCATTCGGTCGATATTTCATAAAGATCTGTTTTGAAATAACACAGCAATCGATATGGCAGAAAAAAAAAAACAAGTAAAAACAAGGCCGATGCTTTGATACCATCCACTGCATAGTCATGCAAAATTGTTTTTTTATGAGAGGTACCAGAAAAACTTGACCGACATAGCCCATTTTCAATTATTATTATTATACAAGCTTAAAAACAAAAAAAGTTAAACAATTCAGTAAACTTAAGATTAAAATACAATACCAACCTGACGACAATAAAAAAAAAGGAGTCCTTGCACCAAATTTCATTCGTCTATGTCTCAACACAATAGATCTCTTCTGGTCGCAGTGTGCAGGGCCTATTCCTTACAATACAATTCGTCTATGTCAATCCCTTTGGGCGCTATCGTGCTTTCAACAGACAAACAGACAGACAGACAGACGGACATGGCTATCCATCGATTCAGAGTGTGAACCTGATTAAAATATATATACTTTATAGGTCTCCGGTGACTCTTTCTTGGCGTTACAAATGTAATGACAAAGTGAATTTATTCCTTCCTGTGGAGGATATACAAATGAAAAGAATTGGATTATAAAAATGTCAACTCCCTCTTTTGGAAGCTAGTATCGGCCAAATTTGTCTGAATATTAATACAAACTGTGGATGTCCCAGCAGTTAATAAAGAAAACAGCTGGCGTTTCTTTAACACTATAGCACCTTTTATTTTTCAACAAACTGCCATGTAATATATCCAGTCAAATCTCAAACGGTTATCAAATTCTTAAAATTTGGCTACTTTCAAAGTCTGACACTTTATTTCAAGTTATACAAGAACCAATAGAGTCCTTCCTCGCGTCGTAAAATTTCATATTTCAGCTCCATTGATTTATTCTTCGTGTTGTGCTTGTTGTATTTTCTTCCCTTCTCCTAGAGCCTCATATTTTAAATGTTACATAATTGTAGGTATACACTTGCTACAGGTCCTTTATGACCACAGAGTGTTTTATTACCATTTCAATAATTCATGCTATAATACCCAGAATTGAATATACATCAATACGGAATTGGAATAATTAATTTGAATTACTTGTTCATGTATTATTGAATTGATAATAAAAGAATTGAATTGAATTGCAGATTCTTTCAATACACGTTATAATGGTCTCTCACTGATATCAGCTATATATAGATTGTAGAGGCTGCTTCCTTGTCTGACCTGTATGCCCGTTTGATAGCCATCCGAAATGTTTCTGATATTGGACATCTTTCTGAAAACACTCGACTCAGACGACTTCCGGACTCCCAGTGTAAATCACGTAGGTAATGTAAAAATAAGAAATTGCTTTTAAAGGATTTCAATTCCCGAAATTCCAGATTCGTAGTTCGGACACCAAACAGGACCGATAATATTATATTATTGAAGAGTAAAGAAGTTTTGTAATATGCGGGTGCTTATATTCCTTTGAAAAACGTTTTATAAGTCTCCATCTCCAGATTAAAGTTGAGCTCATTAAATATATCCACGCTTTCAATAACTTCATCATTGATGAACTAAATTTGTGAACTCGTAGTTGGATTTTGGCTTGCAATACTTGCTGACATTTTATTTGTAACAATGGCCACTAGATAATGGCTTCGAAGACCAGAATAGAGGCAGCCCATGGGACATTTTTAAGAAGTAAATCCTTCTTGCAGATTTTGTTGTAATTTTTTGAGTCGTGCTACATCCCGAGGTCGACCTGGGCTTAAACCAATTCGCCTCATAAAAGTTTTCGCTGTCTTTTGCTAACTATCATCAGTTGTACACTCTAAGTTATGGCAGACTTTCTAACTAAGTTTGCTATCAAGACTTATTAACGCTCCTTCACTATAAAAATAGCTTTGAATCAGTCGTCGGTTCAGCCAACAAATAGACGTCTTTTTCGCCAAATTGTGACCTTATAATATATTTTTGCGAACGAAACTAACACTTCATGCATTTTACTAGAAATTAAGATCACTGTCTTTTAGATCACTAGAAGTCGGCCACTAAAACTTTTAACGTGTACAGTGTTATATCCCATTTTATAGGATTGGTACCTCTACCTAGTCCTTCGTCTGCTACTTAGGTACAAAGCAATGGAGAGAGTATTTCTCCCTGAGTTGAACCATTGTACACTGTCTGACAGCTCTGACGGAACCAGCCTACTAATGAAAAGAAAAATCAGTCAGACCATTGGCAATTCACATTTGAAATCGGAGTGCACTGCATAAAAGGATATAGAAACAGATTATCACCGATCTGGGAGGATGAAAAAAAAAACAAAAAACATCATCATTCCTCCATTGCATACCTACCAGTTATTTAAACAAACAACCACCTCGGTACACAAAAACCGCACTCCCAAAAAATCATCGGCTAACACAACCTCCCCCAATAAGTCTTCATCAAGACAAAGATAATCTCCAATCTCAAACGTTTCCCATACACAACTACTGCCCCAGTGCAAACACTTGACCAAGAAATAATAATAATATTGTGGCCATAGAATAACAACTATAACACTTCAATTCAATTAATGAAACGTCTTAACATTACATTACCAGCAACCGCATCCTATTAGTACAACGTACTCCAGTCCATCAGCTCGTACATGTGTATAATTTACTCCGTCTAATGTGTGTCCAGCCGGACCCACAGGAAGGAGACTTTTCCTCAATGTCCAATGCGTCCATCATCACCGATGATGTAATTACGAACTAAAGTGTATATCCGTAATGGTCAGAGTTGGCTTGATGGCTTCACTAGGAAATCGAGCCACAACAACTTGATGGCATACATTAAAACACCAACTACTATCCGAAGGATGTCTTGTTAATTAAAAGTCATGAGATAAATCGAGCAATGATTGCTGTGTAGTATGACAATGAGTCCCTTGGGACACTGGTCTAGTCAAGGTCACAACAAACACGTTACGTGCACGAAAAGTGTTGAGTTTGAATTTTTTTTGTTTTTTTTTTCCCTTGAAAATGTAATTTCCTCGAGCAAAATTAACATTTTCCTCATTACGACTGAATCATTATTATAGCTGAACCCCGAACCGAATCCATTTCATTGCATAACTGTTTGCTGTCGTTGTAGGTAGCAGTCGCGTCATCAGATAAAAAAAATTTCATTAAGTGTTGGGTAAGATACATTCGTGGGAATTATGTTTCCACTTCATATCGCCTGCAACGGATGCCGCGCAGTTATTTATGAAATCCTACCGAGCGAAGGACGAGAGAGAGAGATGAAAATAAATTAAAAATTCGTTTGCCCCCAGGTTGGTTATGCGATGCTGGGCGGGGGCTGAGCTGTGTTGCTAAAAACGCAACTCGACTGAAAGCTGGATTCAATTAGTTGGAGATAATGTTATTATGTATGCACTGACGACTTGAATATTATTCCTTCTTGTTTATGGGTCCTTACGTTATATATTTATTTTATCATTATTTGCGAGCATTAATATGGGTCTGGTGAGGCTGTTTCTCTTTACATATATTGATTCACAATGAAGGCGGATTTTTTACGGTTTAAAATAACGCCCACGTGAGCAGATTAATAATGTACTTTCGGTAGCCGCAAGAATGGCATGCAATGGGGCGGAAGGAACCTCAAGCTTGTACTGTGTTTGCAACTATTTGCTTTTGGTTGCTTTATAAGAACCTTAGATCTCGCACCGCGTCATTATTTATAATGGTCGAGTTCATCAGTCTGAAATATGTAATTTACGACATTAGGTCCCTCCCCAAATTGGTTCCCTCCTGCGATATTTTTCTTTCTTTCTTTGTTTGATATCTCGGGTAATGGAAGAACGGACGATCTGCACTGTCGGATGGTTTCTGTCCGCATTTAAAGAGATATTAGTCATGATCTGTCAAGAACCAGTCACCCATGAAAGTTCGCGAAAGCTACAGGGACCTACGAACAATAAATGAGAGTGGCAGAACGAAAGAGATCTACTGGCGATTCTCCGTCAGTAAACTGGATATTCGGATGTAATATTTGAACTATACAAGAACTGCGGGAAGAATTTAGATACCTTTGAGGGCTGAAAGCCATTTCGCAGCTATAGATGTAGCGAAGTCAAAGGCGGGTGGCTCGAGGAAAAAGAAAGATGCCAAGGGCTTAGGAGATGCTTACGAAATAGATGCAGCAACATCGACGGACAAACGTTAGCATGAACAGACCGACGCTAGCGACTGGAAACAGCAGGCAATCACTATCACATATGTATATGATGCGAACCCCTGCAGCATCGCCCTGCTCTTTCGAGCAACCGAATCATTATTGTGATAACCTTTCCAGTATACGATGTTGTCTGGGTTTGGTATTTCTCCGATTATCTCTGATGCGTGAGTAAAAAAAAAAATACATATTATGCTGTTCATCTTCCCCAACGCAGATATTTGTAAGTGGGATAATTAATCAAGCTTAAATCTCTTCAGATATGCTCGGAAGCAACCATGTCCGGTTAGGAGCTGGTTTTTTAAAAAACCTACTTCTTCATGTTACGGTCTAACAATTTCTGGATTTAAAAAAAAAAACTTACTATTTAATTTTTGTTTTTTTTTCCGAGGATCGAACCTGAGAGCTCATGCTCCGTAGTTTAACCGACCCACAGAACACTGGCGTTAAAATTACCTCTCTTGATTACTTTCAGTGAACCATATGAGTCTCACCGAAAATGTCACAGCTGAAATATCCCTTTTTCTAAATCAAACATGAACCTTGAGTACTTATCGGGTTTAAATCCAAAAATTTAGTGATAGGCAGTGACAGGCAGCCCACAGCTATAGTATTTATGCTTAGATGCCAATGGAATCACTATAAACTCACTACATAGGGATTGATAATGCCAATCAAATAACATTACCCAAATTCATCGGAGGTATTCTGAATTAGTTACGTCAATCAGTCATTAGACACAGCATTTCAGATGCAGGTAGCTAGATATTCTGGTGACGGCATGTTTTTGCAATTCAGACCAAGCTTCGAAGTTCGACACTGCCACTCATTTGATTCAGTGCTGTTTGGCTTATTCAAACATTTGCTTTGAAATTGCGGCTTACGTATCTAAATGCAGTTATAATTTTTATCGGTTGTAACATAAGCTCATGTTTCTGACGACCTTCTTTCTGATTCCAGACGTCTTAGATAATAGCAAAATGAAAAACTTTTTCTTACACCATCTAAACCACTTACTGGGCAATTTCAATTTAAATTTTAACTTGAAATTCATTCATACACCATGGATCTGCGGTTCAGATGTTTCACCCAGCTCAAAACTGTTTCCTATTAAAGCCATCCACTGGTACATTGATTCGACTATCCAATATACAATGCTCATCATCAAATCGAATTGGTGTTGAATTTTTTATTTCTCGTATTGAATAATTCATGGACTAAATGTGCGCGCTTTACTCGGCAGATCATATAGACTTTGAATTATTCATGATATCCTTGTGTATATGCCCAACGAATGGTGGTCTAGGTATTTCGGGAGATATAGCTGCTGCTTTTCTATATTATGCACTTGAAGGTGTGAAAGTAGTGCTGAGCATTGGAATCGGTGATTTCGTTTATTTCTTATTTTATTTTTATTTATTAATAATATTTGCTTTAAGGAAAATATGACAGTAGAGGCTTTTAATGCTTAGGCAATCATTTAAAGCTGTACACATTCCTGTTTAAATTTTGGATGACAAGCTTTTCTATTCGATTTAATGTACACTGAAAATAAAATACCATATAATATCGACAAAATTCCATTGTAAAATTTCAACGAAAATGGTTTTGTTGAACTGAAAAAAAAATTGTTGTAATGATAAATAATATTAACAATATCTATATCAATATCTACAACTTTCTATCAGTTTGAACAATATTTTGTCAAACTGATAAAAAATTTACTACAAAACTAGTTTTTTAGATCAACAAAACAAACTGTCGATATTTTATCAATTGAACATTTTTTTTTTGTTGAATTAACAAAGATTTTATTACATCAACAAAAACAGAACTAAGAGTCAGTTTTGTAAATGTTTATGAAATTGACAAAACTTATGCAAAATGTTTGTTAGCCAAACAAAACACAGATTATCAATATTACAAACAATTTGTTGAAATGAAAAAAACGTTTGTAGAAATGACAAACATTTTTGATAAAACATCCTTTGAATGGAATTCTTTTCATGGCGTCATTTATATTTCACACGCGAAGTAGGCCAGCAGAACGGAAAATTGAGATTTGGCGAAAACGAAGTAAGAACTAAAAAACGTAAGTAAATACGTACATAACTAATAATAAATGTGATTTATCTAAATATCTTTCAGCTGTATCTTTATTTTTTAATATTCAATTACTCTTTAGATAAAGGGTTTTCCATTAAGAGGTGTTATTGTGAATGACCCGCCATTTCGGTAGCTGTCACTTTTGAAGCTTTTATTCTTTGACATTTGACAAGTAGAAACTACGCCATTACTAAAAATGGAACGATACATGCTTCAACAACGCATTGAAATTATTAAAATTCACTACAAAAATGGTAAAAAAAACACAAGCAACGGAACCATTGACTTTTACGGGAAAAGTTTCCGCACCGTGTTAACTCTCGAAGAGGTGATCACAATTGGCCACCGAGATCTTGTGATTTAACACCTTGCGACTTCTTCCTTTGGGGCCACGTGAAAGATAAGGTCTACGCCAACAGTCCAGCGTCGATTTGTCGATTCGTGAGACTATCGAGGACATAGGGCAGCCACTTTGCGATTTGGTTATGGAAAATTTAATGAAAAGGATATGGTCCTGTATGCGTGCTTGTGGTGGCCATTTGGCTGATGTTGTTTTTCATTATTAACGGCATACCTTCCTCTTTATTATGAAATAAACATCCGATCATTTATCTTAAAAAATGGCATATTTCTTTGAATACCAAAATAACACCTCTTATTGGAAAACCCTTTATATGAGTGCATAAAATTAATATTTTTTAATTTGTGTAATTCCCTTTTTAAATAAATTTAATTATTAAACTTATTTGTTTTGCGTATCATTTTTTAATACTTTATTTATTTTACAAGACGCATTTTGGATATAATTTATTTATTTAAATTATATACAAATACTTCAAAATTCAAAATTAAGTCAAAGGACAACTGCAAGTAAGTATTACTTATATGGAAAAAACAGCTCATTTAATTCAACAGAACAATTAATAAAGAATTGACATATGATTTCTATTCACTCAACAATTCTGATCAACGAATAAAAATTCTCGAGCTGACAAAATGTTGCTATGTAACCAACAAACTGTTTATAGATTCAACAAAACACAACGGCAGCACTGAAAAATTATTTCTGTACAATCAAAAATATTTGCTGTTGATGTAACAAAATACAATAGCTGAATTTACAAACTACTTCGATATTATTAAATATTTTTTTGTTAATTTGACAAAATGTGAGAGACCCAATTGATAAATTACTTTGTAAAAGCAACAGTGAATTGTTGATTTCACAAAACAGCAACGGTAGAAATGATAAATCTCTTTTGTAAAATTAACAAAATTATGTTTAATTTAACAAATTATTTTTATACGCAGAAGCAAACGATTTTTGTTAACAGAACAACTTTTTTATCATCGCAACAAAAGTTTAAAAACAAGATAAAACTTATTAAAATGTTTGTCAATTTGATAGAAACATTTTGTTGGACGTATATTGACAAAAAATTTGTTGAATCAAGCCGAATTTTTATCAAATATAATAGGGTTTTATTTTCAGTGTAGATAATTATTAAGAGATGCTTAGTACTTGGTTCACAAATATCCAGTAGGTACCTACCTGGTAATCTACGTGAAAGAGGTAAAGATGAGGGACTGATAACCCATATTGAAGAGGATAGCCCTTTTTAATTATTTTTAATTTAAGAGTGCCCACGCACGGGAGAAAAATATTACCACCGACGATCGTTTATGCGAGCTCCTTATGTCATAATTAAGGCGTTCAAATCATAGTTCTAACGCTAGAATAGTTATCCACGGAGGATATATTTTGCGATACAAGCGGGAATCTAGTCTGTACATGACACTAGAATCAGACAGCTGAAGTCCAACAAGACTGCTAAACCTGATGGCCTACCAAACAAAATTTTAAATAGCACGGTGCGAGAGCAAATCTTCAAGATTTTAACGGAGGAAAGTATGCCAATTGAATAAAGCATCAGAATCCTTTGTTTAGGGCAACATTTTATATAACAGCATTTATAGAGACGAGTTTTACAAGGCTATGTCTTGTTTTGCTATCCCTACCAATACTATAACATTCCTAAGGGAGAATTCACACTTATCTCCTAATGTTCGAAACAATCTCACTCTGAGCGTTGGTGTAAAAAAAGAGGCGATGCGATGTCATGTAGCTTCATCAAAATACTATTTAAATTGAGAAGACAATTGAAGAATAGAAGCGCTATTCCGAACACCTTCAACTCTATCAAACAAATAAGTTTACCTTTGCAAACTTCGAGAGAAAGATTCTACGTTAAATATTCAGAGCCGTGTACGTTGAAGGGCTTTGGAGCAGAAGATTCAACGATGGGCCATACGAGTTGTATAGCCACATTGAATAAGCAATCAGTCATCTAAGAATGCTAGGATATGTAAAGAAAATGAATCCAGCCCGTTGAGTCTTCGAGTTTAACCCGAAAATTAAAAAGCCCCGCGGTGCAGAAACTTAAAATATCAGGACATTGAATCTTCCCAATAAGTATTCCCTGGAGAAAAATAACTCTTGACACCTTTCTCCTAACCTCAAGAGACTCGAATCCAATAAGTTGTAATCGGGCTGAATAAGGGGGTAAGTTATTAAAACAAGGAAGACGTCTGAGAGCAAACCTAAGAAGTCTGTTTTTAACTGCTTCGATTCTTAGTATTGTAGTATGGACACCAAACAAAAGACGCATTTTCCAACTGCGATCAAACAAATGACAAATATAAAGTTTTTAGCGCATATAACGAGAAAAAGTAATGATGGAACATTTACTAACATTAAGGGACAGTTTTTAGTGCGAAGTTTTGTAAATGGAATTCAATCTGTCAAACCCATTCGGAACATTGCAAGAAGATTATATTTTAATGTGGAATTGGAAATTGGAAATTTGACAACATCATTAACGTATAAAATAAATTAGAGAAACTTTACATATATGTGACTTCCTTGAGGTATACCAGATGTTACCATGATTACTTTGGATAAATATCTTTGAAACTTTACAAATTTGCATCTGTTTCCTAAATTGGATAGCCATCTAAGAAACACTGTAGGAAACCCTAAACGTTCAAAGTTGTAGAGAAGAAGCTTGTGGTCAACTCGGTCAAACGTTTCACTGAAATCAGTGTAAATGGCATCGACCTGATAACCTTTAGATATCTCACTAATAATAAAATGTGTAAAAGGGAGAAGATTAGTAAAAACGAATCTGTTTTTCACAAAACCATGTTGGTTATTGCAAATTAAATTTTTACAGAAAAATATTCAACTCATCAAACGGCTTAGGGATGGATGATTGTTTACAGATCCTTCTGTAGTTTTCAATATTATTTTTCCTACCGGATTTAAATATTGGTAGGTACATATGAAATAATTTGTCCATAGGGAAGGAAAGATTCCTTGAAAATAAATACAAATAAAAACCTTTAAAATGTAAAAGTTTCCTATATCATAACACTATTATAGTCTTTTTGAAGTCGAGTGCCTGAGCTTTCAGCTTCATAGGCAAAATATATTTAGGGCTATTTTTCATCTGACATAGGATTATTTAAGGGCAAAGTGGTTTTTAAAGAGAGACTTAGAGGCAAATATTTAAGCGAGTGTCATTGACAAGTTGGATCACCTACTTCCGCGAAAAAGAATTGCATACGAATACAAACCTTATATAACGAATTAATATGAATATCTAAAAGTAAACTACAGTTTCTTGTATTCCTAATGGAAAATTTATTTTGCCACAATTGTGTACTAAAATTAAACAACAACAGTGAATTTATTAATTACATCTCCGAAAGTGTCTATATATAATTTATATATTTTTTTTACTACAAATCTGATAGAATTTTCCTCCGCAATCTAATGGAATGATCGAAATTTAAAGCCATTTTCGTTTTCTCTCCACCCTATTCCCTTTGGATGGGTATTATTATTATTTCCACTGCATCCAGAATAAATCGCCGTCTCTCGACCAAAGAAATCGTATTCAATTTATTTTTGTCCTACCCAGAACCCATCGAACACAATTTCCGGAGGGAGTAAATACAATGTGCATTGTATTTTCTTTTCACCTAAAACTCGGCTAGCTTAATGAATTTTTTATCTGATGTCAGTTTTGCAATTTATTTTACAGACTATTGGCATGTTGTAAAAATTCATTTGGATTAAAAACCTATTAGGCTAATAAAGAGTGGAATATTTTGTTTAAATCTAATGGATGCAGGTGGGTTCCTTCTTCCACCATACCTGCCATGGTATATTTCCATTTGAAATTGTTGTCATATTCCAAGGGGAGGACGAATATTCAACTTGAGTAATGTAGAAATCGGTATTTAGACTGGTGCGATATAAGTAGAAATCAAGTATTTAATCAGTTGGATTGTAGATAATGTGTAAGTGAACAAGTGTGACAATTTAATTTAAAATTTGGAGGCAGATAAATTGTCTTTCCTTATATATTGCATCATAATTTGGCAATTACATTTAGCGTAGGGTAAACCACCCAATGATTGGCACGTTAGTAAAACTTGCGTCTTTATGTCAGTGTAAATATAAAATAAAACATTCCAATAACTTTAAATCAATTCATTTACTTTTCTTAAGGTATTTTTTAATAAAAACATAAACAAAATATACAATTTCTTTAAAAACATAAACAAAAAGGCAGTAAAATAAAGAGATGATAAAATGCAGGGAGAACTGTCTATCCGAGAGAATTTTGTACAGTGAAATTGAGAACAAAGAAAAATCCAATGCAGGCCTTTGTCGAAAGAATTAACAAATTTTTCTTTTACAAAGCAGACGGCTCTTTTCTTCGTCCTCGAACTCTCAACGGAATTGAAGTTATTACATTGAAAGTATAAAGATGCGAAAACGAACATTCGTGCCCATGCGAGAATTATATCTGAAAGTAAATTTGCGATGCCTTTTATGTAACCATTTCGTTTCTTTTCATTTTAAGCCTACCACCATCTTTGGACTTTTGTGGAAAGGTGTGAATTGCATATAGACCTTCACCATGGGCTATACCCTATATCTATACTCTAGATGCCTTTCAGGGCTTTAGCATAGCCACCCGAGTTGCAAGGAATATAAAGTCATAATTTTTTAATGCGTGAACCGTATTTTTTCTGGAAATCTCCCATGAAGGGTGACGCCAAGACCAACACCCAGAGAAAAAACAACGTAAAATCAAAGAAAACCACTTTGATTTAAATATTTTTCGGAATGATTTAGCATCGACTACGAACATTTTTAAATCAAAGTGGCATAACATTAATTCAAAGGGTTTCCCTACTCCAAATGCATATATTTTTAATTTGATCTAACCACGTATGCACCTTGATTTGACGTGGAATCATGCTTAAATGTAAAAGTGAATACGTTTCACTTTGAATCTACGTTGACTTAATTTAAAATTTGATTGCGTATTTAAATCAAATATGTTTTAACGTGAAAAGGAATATTCTTTATTAAAGATTATTCAACGTAAAATCAAATAGAACATATTACATTTTAGTTTGCATTTTTTCCCTGAGTGAAGGTTTTCATGAATATACGGTCTTTTTATGTGTCTTTTATGATACAATAACAAATCTTTTAGGTCGCAGTGTCAGCCAACAGGGTATAGGGTTGAATATACCCGTATTTGTGCGTAAATTTTGTGAATCTGTATCTTAAGCTGCAACCTCAAAGGATAGGATAGTTTTGGACTAAATAGCTAGCGCTGTTATCGAAATATAAACATTTTTTTTTTATATTTTTTTCAGCTTAATTTTTGAAGTGATTTGAAAACTACTTTTGGCACGCTGGAGTTGGGGTGTAAACTGTTGAATGTGTTACGGAAATTGTGATCTGGCGAGGTAAAGGAAGTGAAAACTTCAGTTTCAACCAGAAATTGTACCTGAGACTGTGAAATTCATAAAATAGGTCTTACACGACGACGATTACGTGTTGAGTCGACTAGGTCGCTAATCCAAGTGGACGAGAGGTAGAATTCGATTCCCCCAGATAACGCGTTTCAGAGAAAATGTGCAACGGCGTTAATCACAACGGAAAAACCATCAATTGTTACCTCTGCACTTAGAGCATAACACGATAGCTGGTGAATTGTTGCTGTGATAAACCGGCACTAGAAAGTTTTATCTGGACAAGTACAGTGAGTCACAGAAGTATGTTCGACAAATTATTTGAATCTTTTAACATTTAATATGAATAAAAGATAAATTTGAAATACAAACAAAAATTATAGAAAAACAATAGGTAGGTAATATTCCCAAGTTGAATTAATTAAATCTAATCAACCACATGAAAACAAAATACGTTGGATTGTGATTCTTATATCAAACTTTGATAATGGTAGATTCTAAAACATAACACAAGATGAGTTTTATGATCTTTTGGACTGAGTCTTTCCGTCCAGAAACCAGAAACCAGAATCGCAAGCGAAATCGCGTCTTCAGCGGGTTCGTTGTTGACTGTTGAGCACGAGATCGGCATTCTGTATGGGGAGAAAGTTTGAACATTTTCGCCTTACAGAATAACAATCCAGATTTCGCAGGAACAGCTCATAATATTATTCAATATAGCACTAGGCTTACACATAGTGCAGCCATAGCTATTTCAATATGATCAAACCGCCCACCAAATCGACCAAGTTCAAATCAGCGTTACCCTCATATCGAAGATATCAGACTTTTAAACATTTCAAGGTCTACACGTCGACTCTAACCATTGTCTTGTTGTAATTATATTCAGAGCTTGGGTTTCCAACGAAGAGATGCTGCGAACCGCCCAGGAGGAGAAATTCGGGCATACCTGAACTGAACTATTCGTTACAGCGCATTCATAGACAAGAAACAGAAAGTATATTGAAAGTCGACTCAATATCTGACAATATGAAAGATGTACTATGAATAAAAGAAAAAGGTAGTGGTACGGCAAGATTAGAATCCACTTTCAGTTCAGCCAATGAAGTACAATAGAAGACAAGTCCTCCAGACTCTAATGGTGAGCCAGTGGAGTTCTTAATATACGAAAGTCATGCTCAAACACCATCTAGCACCGATTTATCAGCCAAGGAAGTAAACATATCCATGGGCTCAGCATGGGTTAGAAGTTTTATTAACAAAAAAAAAAAAAAAAGCAATCTTATGTCTTGCAGGAATTATCAAGCCATATCCAGGTTAACATTACATACTAACTCCTATCCAACATGAACGCCTCAAATAGTTCTGGAAAGGACCAATGAATTTCTCAACACATTTGCTTTGACTTCAAAGCCGCATATAGCAGCGGTCATTGTTAAGCGTTCTATATGACGGAGTTCGAAAGTCACAGGACTTACGAAATATACACCGGAGTTTATCCTGCAGATGCGCTTGTAGGGGACACCTTAGGAATTAAAACTTATAGGTACTTGAGGAAAAAAAAAAGATGCACCCTATACTGAAAAAAAAAACATTAGTCTGTATCCAAACCGGCTTAGTGGTTAGTGTGTTGGACTACTAAGCGAGGGGTGCCAGGTTCGAATCCCGAGAAAAACCCAAATTCCAACTTAAGGTTTTTTCACTGCGCCACCTCTCGCGAACGTCTGACAAACATCCGAGAGTATAACTGTCATGAAAGAGCTTCTCAGCTGGCCGTTTGGACTCGGCATAAAATTGTAGATCCCTTCCATTCGTCCCAAAAATAAAAACTCACACAAGACGAATGGTTGTGAGAAGCTAGGCTTGGGTCCATACGGACCTGTTGCGCCAATTATTTATTTTTATTTGTATCCAAACCAAATGGAATTCCGCTGGTGATCAGCTGCGATTTTCTCGCCCATAATTTGGCGGAAGCCGTGACAATTCGCCGTCGCTGACTGTCTTCTACTTTTGCCACCTTGCAACTTTCTGTCTTTTCCCAACCTGAGTCGAAACAAGTTCTCTAGTACGACATTAAACTCACAAAGGATGTAATAATTAATACGTTGATAAGCGGGACAATTAAGCCTATGCTAAATATCCTTATTTAAAGTGGAAAAGCTATATAAATTACATTTTGTGAGCATCCCAGAGAGTTAATCTATTTTCCAACAGTGCTGCTGCATCATATGGACTATAGCGCGAAGGGAAAACTCACTGAAAGCTTGCACTAACAGCTTTAACGCCTCCAATTTGACCAAACCTGGAAGAAAAACAACACGCTGATCGCTTCAAAAATCGTGCGAATAATAGTTGATTGATACTCGGCACTATCGTCATATATATAGTGCGAGATCTTATCAACCGTCACTCCACCACCAGCTATACACACCAAACAAAGGTTCTGTTGAGAACGCTCAAAATCATTTTTCACTTTCATTGTTTTGCGGTCACCCAGGCTATGTACATCAGATCTGTATTCTGTTACGATCAGAATGCAGTCGCCATAGTGTGCCAACGGAGCTAGCTTAATCACCACGTGCTTACCATCAACAGCACCAATGCAATTTGGGTAGTGCCACAAATCAGTGTACTGCCTTGCAATGGTTTCCCAAGCCTCCGGGGTCCAAGGTGTCTAACAAATTATATAATAATACTTTGTATAAGGCCGAGAAACTAAACCACACCGAAAAATCAGGGAGAGACCTCTACTTATTTGAAGATATTCTTCTACAAGAACTTTGTAGATTGCTACTAACATCTCGGGGATAATGGTGGTAATGATCGACTGTGGAACGCGAAAGAGGTATTGTAATGACCTGAAACTTTCACCGGTAGCCAAAAAGCGCAAGCAAAAATAACAAATGCCTTAAATGACCGTCAAGGCATATATGACCATATTGGTAGTTTAGTCATATAGATTATGGACATTTGACAGCTAATGTGGTCATTTGCCTGTTGGAATTCAATGCATAATTGGTCTAATCTTAGCTTAACGAATTTCTAATTATCTTTCCGTATCTGTCACATTTTGTGACGTTTATTAAATGCTAATTCCGAATGGGCACTAAAAAATGTAGTATATAAAGGGTGTCCCATAATTCACGCAAAATTTGAATTTTGTACCATTTAAAAGTACAGTGATGCCAACAGAAAAAATTATAACAATGTGACAGCTGACAGTTCGGGGTTAGTAAAAAAAAATGGAGCGCTATACGAAAGAACAACGCATTTTCATTGCTCAGTAATATTTTAAAAATGATGAAGGTTTGTCAGCTACAGTCCGAAATTTTTGTACAAAATATGAACGTCATAGTGATTTAGAACCACCAACTGTGAAGAGAATATTTGAAAAATTCAGGGAGACTGGATCAATTAGTAATCTTAAACACTCTGGGTGTCCTGTCACTAGTCGTTCAACAGAAAACATCGAAGTAGTTTGCGAGAGTATTGCTGGCAGTTCAGGAGCATCAAATCAGCTGGTCAGGCAGTAACAACTGACGGTGTTCGTTATCGTGACATGATAACCCAGTTTTTAGTGCCGAAATTAAATGTGGATGTGACCAACATGTGGTTTCAAAATGTCTGTGCCACATGCCACACAGCTAGAGAAACAATCCAGCTACTGCATGAGCCTTTTCCTAAAATTAATTGTGTTAATTAAACCTATAATTTAACAGAGAAAATTCAAACTTGGTGTAACCCGAGAAAAGAGCAACAACGGAAGGTCTAACCAAAAAAACGAAAAAAGTATTAAACATCGGTGAGTCTATTTATTCCTTCTTATATACATACATTGAGCGAGCGATTTTGCTAGAACTTTTATTTAATAATCGATAGCTATAAGATCAGATAGATCATAGGTGATAAGCAAATACTACTTGAATTGGAATTAACAACAAGAATGATATACAAAGACAATTAACTAAACAATCAAAATTTATTCCTAGATAAAACTTAATAAAACCTCTATTACAAAAGCTATTGAACTGCCTACTTATCAGACAGCTGCATACATATAACTGATTGTTAGACACTGAAACTAAATACTAATTAAGCATAAAATCTATCCTTCATACATTTATTTTTAATCTACACGAGATCCTAGCCCTTTTTTTTTTTTGATGTACGAATGAATTGGAAGCCAATTTAAGATGAGCTAAAAAATCTTTTTTTTTTTACATTTACTTATGCAGTAGATATCCCTTTCTTATTTGTTTATTTTTCCTGTCTGTGAATAAAATTTAATACCCGAAATGAAAGCTCAGGTGTCGTTATAATTAAAATGTATTGACTATTGAAGATATAAATTCAGGATGAAATAGGTTTAGACGTCAAGTGTAATTGGGGAGTAAAATGCATGTAGTTTATATCAGCGGTGATAGAAGCAAATCCTAAATGGTGATTCGGCTTTTGATTAGGGACCATCGCAAGAATAAAGCGTCGCGATGGCCAAGGATGGCCACTATGGTTGGTTGTGGGAGGGTCACGCTTCGGAAACCGATTTACATCCCAAGGATATCCAGATCTTATACATTTTTCTCCATAAATTTTGAGCGGTTTAGTAAAGCAAGCGATCAGATAATTTTTCGTCCCCACACGTAAAATAAAAAAAAATAAATAATTGGCGCAACAGGTCCGTATGGACCCAAGCCTAGCTTCTCACAACCATTCGTCTTGTGTGGGTTTTTATTTTTTGGACGAATGGAAGGGATCTACAATTTTATGCCGCGTCCAAACGGCCAATTGAGAAGCTCTTTCATGACAGTTATACTCTCGGATGTTTGTCAGACGTTCGCGAGAGGGTCCCCCCACGTATCTCGTATAAACATTATTTTTCTTTGGCATGTAACAAAATCTGACGATCGTCCGGCACTAGGTGCAAGAACCCACGCCTCCGTCGAGCATAGCCGCACAGAAGCAAGCATGCCTGCCCGCACTTATCTGCCAGGACAACCCACCTCTTGACTCATCGATTTCGTTATGGATTCCTGTGTTCATAGTGATGTGGATAGGATATAACGAGCCATCGTTCATTCGGGAGGCGGGAAGAACTTTCGTTACACGCTATCGTGCGACATATTTAATTTCTCTTCGAGGGACAGCTGCCAACATGAAAGGTACTATCTCCAGCTGTTGGGTTATATGAACACGATATCGACATCGTCGGCTCGTTCAAGCTGGCTTTATAAGAGACTTTCAGAGCGGTCTTGATTTTAATACAGAAGAGATGAAATATATGCTACCAGCAAATAAAAAAACGTCTGTCAATCGTTTGAGATAAAACGCTTCTATTGACAACGGCAGCTTTGGAGTATATGAATCAATTCGATGTATGACACCCTCCAGTAACGAACATGTTTAGTAAATTGCTGCTACTTCGGTTTCGTAAAACAACTGCGTTTAAGACTTTTAACTCGATTGTCTAACTATGAGCTCTGCAGAAGACTTCTTCTGACAGTTCTGTTTTATGGCGCTGAGTGCTAAACAATAAGCAGGAAGGTAGGCTAAAACTGGATTTCTTTGAAGAAACTTTGACTTTAACCTCGAACTCTATGAGTTTTACAAAGATGTGGGTATAGTCATAAAAGTCAAACTATTTTGCATATATTCTCCGTTCATATTTTTCGAACACGCAATAATGGTAATGCAGTAATGCTTCGAGGAAGGTTTTCACTACAAAATTCGAGCATGCACTGTGCTATAGCTTGATAGGAATACCGTTCCCTACTTAAACCATTTATTTAATCTTATTTAATTATTTTCATATAACCACGAGAGACAGAAATATGTTCTTGAGGAATTTTCACCTCAAATGTCAAGCAATTCAAGATTTTGAGTCTCATGCAATTATCTCTCGCATCACTTCATTTTCTGTCTGTCGATTTATAACAGACGCACGTCAGTAAGTAGCTTATATTATGATGGAACTAACATTCTGCCAAGATATTTCGATTTTTAGTTTACAAAAACACATTCAATGGAGAATGGTTACAGGATAGAATCTGCATATGGGACTCCTGTCGTGTAGGCACTCTATAAGGACATAACTTATATCCGTAGATTTAGCAATATAATGCCCAACAAAACGAGCCCATCCCTTATAAACGTTTCTTTTGATTCACTTAAACTAGAATCATGGCTAATAAGAAATGAAATTGCATACCATTTCGCTAACATGAAAGGACGTCGTGTAATCGCTTTCAGTAGCGAACCGTTCTGATAGGCAATATTGCCAATCAACAAATAAATTGCATGTCAATAATGACAATCAATATTTGAATTTGTTTGTTCTTCGTGAATGATTGAGCTTTAATTTCTTTCATTCCATGCATGTTTGCCAACAGTTTCAACGATTCAATTGTGTGGATAAATAAGTCGAATATTCTGTTGATGTACATCATGTTACATCGCGTACGGTGGTCTTCTGATTTTACTATAATAAGTGATTTCTGTCAGCCATGTGGTATGATGATGAATATTTAAATTATTGTTTTCCTTAATAGGTTCAGTGACATATTAATTCGATACGTTGTAGCAAAAATGATTGCAAGTAATGGGAGTAGGATTATTTTTTTTAAATTGTATTCAGGAGTAGTTTCGTCGGTGTTAATTGGTTGTACAAAAATATCGCAGCGGCAGCAATTGTAGGTACTTATATTACAATCGAAAATTTTCATAGATAATGGATGCATACTCGTAGCTAGTCTTACCTGAAGCTGTTGGAACTTGATGCCTTATCGTTTCTTCGCGTTTGAACTTCTATCACACTTTGGAGCTCTGCATCCCTTTTTCTTCATTTACTTACTTCAAAATGTCATTCACATAGCGAAGGTCGTACGGTGGTGATGTTCAATCGTGAATGAACTTGTCGTACATTGGATCATGCGTGTGTGACCAACAGGTCGGCTCAAAAATTTCTACTGACCTTACGACCGTCGCAACATGGAAGGCAAACTTATCTTAACCCTAGAACACTAATCCTCGCCTGTGAGGCCGCTCACAACCGGTTTTCTGAATTTTTCTCAGAATATACTACTTCCATGTTATTCTGTCTCCTTGCCAACTCAGTTGGGAATCAGATGCGGTGGATGGCGGACGTTTGTAAAATTTCAGTGGTTAATTTCCCAGTTATAGAGTTCGGTGTCGCCTGAGAGGCGAGCATTAGTGTTTAAGGTAAGTTTTTTTCAAGTCTTTAATTTTACTTTTTTGTAATATTTATGTTATTTGCATGGAATTAAATTAAGAAAATTGAATTTTTTAAAGATGAATTCCAATGAAGAGCAAATAAGCCATTGGTTAGAAGAACTGTCCGACGATGAAAATGAAAATCAGGATAATTTGGAAATCCAAGAAATCGATTCTGATGATAGTTTGGCTGACCCCACGTATTTAGATTCTGACGATGAGTTGGCTAATATAGATGTAGATGATCCAGGTGATGCTAACACGCCATCAACTTCAACTTTTAATAGACCTCAGGGCGTTCTTAGAGCATCAAATTCATCGAATGCAGAATGTGAACATCTCATCATTTCGCCATCGACACACATTACTCGAGGTAAGAACAACTATATTTGGTCATCGCAACCAGCTTCATCTCGGCAAAGTTCAGGCAGGATGCTGCAAGGAATATAATTCATGTTATGTCAGGACCAAAACAATGTGGCAAGAATGTTATAAAACCATTGGAGTGTTTTGAAAAAATGTTTACGCCAGATATGATCAGCGAAATACTCCTTCGTACTAATGAAGATATTGAGGTCAAATCAGGAAAATATAAAGTACATACATCCACTGTGTCCACTTCTAGAAAAGAATAACTTCAGGCACTACTTGGCCTATTAATTTTAACCGGTGCGATGAAAAATAATCACCTAGCAAGTAAGGAACTGTTTGATTCTTCACTTTGCGGATCTAAGTATATTGCCACAATGAGTCACGAACGCTTTGATTTCCTCATAGGATGTCTTCGTTTTGATGATCGTAGCAGCCGAGAGGACAGAAAAAAGGAGGACAGATTTGCTCCAATCCGAGGTATATGGGAAACATTTATCCAACAATGTCGTGATCTATACAATCCACAACTTCTTGCATTTAGAGGACGATGTCCTTTCAGAATGTATATACCGAACAAACCTGCTAGATATGGAATAAAGATCGTCCTAGCATGTGATGTCAACACTAAATATATGTTTGATGCTTGCCCATATTTAGGAAAAAACAAAGACTCGTCCGCTACTGGCAATCCTCTTGGCAGCTACTATTGCAAGCTGCTTACAAAAACAATACATGGGACCAACCGGAATCTTACAACAGATAATTGGTTTACATCAGTGCCTTTAGCTGAACATTTACTTGCTGAACCATTCAAGTTAACCCTTCTTGGGACAATCAGGAGTAACAAAAAAGAAATCCCTGAAGAGTTCAAACACAATACATCCCGTTTGGTCGGAACGTCTATGTTTGGCTTTCATGATAAGCTTACCCTTGTCAGCTTCAAACCTAAAGCTCAAAAAACAGTTCTTCTTCTTTCGACCATGCACGATGAACCAGCTATTGATCCAGTGTCAAAAAAACCATCTGTAATAGAGTCGTACAATTCAACAAAAGGTGCCGTCGACACATTTGACCAAATGTATGGTCACTTAAGCTGTAGTCGTAAGACAAGGCGATGGCCACAGTGTGTATTTTACGGTATGTTGAATATGGCGGCTTTGAATAGCTATATCCTTTATGTCTCCAATTGCTATGCTAAAAGAATCAAGCCAATGAATAGGAGAAACTTTATGATAAGATTAAGCAATGATTTGTGCGAAAATTGGCAGAGGACACGTTTGGAAGAGCGCCCCACTATGAAGAAACGAGTTCGTGAAGCCTTACGCGAAGTGCTTAATTTGCCTGCTTATGAGGATTCTGCACCTTGTCCTGAAGAACCGATGATTAAAAAAGGAAGGAGATCAGTATGCAGCTTTTGTCCTGCTAAAAAACGACGCATGAGCGTGTACAAATGTGCAAATTGCAACAGTACTTATTGCCTAGAACATAGGTCGCCGAACTGCTTCCGATGTACAGAGAAATGAGTTCCTAAAAAAGGCTATTTTTTAAATTAACGTGGAGGCCACAATTCTTGTGATACAGCTCTGATTTTTTTTGCTATGAAAGAGTTTTTATTTATTTATTGGGTTTTGCAAAGTATATGTGCAATTTTTAAGATATTAATTTTTTTTCCTTTTTTTGTGAAGTCGTCACTTATATAAAAAGTTAAAAAATGTGTTTTTTAATTTAAGGTTTTCATTATTAAAGTTCTAATAAAACTTCAAATTTAGTGTTTTTTTTCTAAAAGAGTAACGTTTTGCTAAGTATGATAAATACTTTTAAAAGGTAAAAATAACAGTTTTAAATGATTCATTAGGCTTTTTTTCAAAAGTAGCCTCCCAGGCGAGGATTAGTGTTTAGCGACAAAAAAAAAAGATTAGTGTTCTAGGGTTAAGTGGGTCTTCAGTTCGTGGGGACTTGAAACCCATAAAAATTACGCCTCTCAAGTTATCGCAGTCTTGGGCTAGCTGACTTTTGTTACACAATCGAATTTTGTTGAGGTTTTGTTGTGGTTATTGTGGTGCACTACTAAGCGAGGGCTAGGGAACCCTCACTCGGGAATCGAACATAGGGAAGTTCGATTCCCGAAAAAAACCCAAATTCCACCTCTCGAGAACGTCGGACAAACATCCAAGAGCTTATTAACCGTTTGGACTCGCCATAAAATTATAGATCCCATCCATTCGTCCCAAACATGAATACCTAACTCACACAAAACGAATAGTTGCTAGATGCTATGCCTAGGGTCCCTCGGGCCTGTTGCGCCTTGCGCCAACTATTTATTTTTGTGTAGATAGGTATAGTTCGTATTTCAATCTCTCTCTCAAAGATCTTCCACGCAAAATTACGGAAAATCTTTTCCTCGAAGCGACAGAAGATATCTGCATTCGCTTTAAATAATATCCAAGCTTTGGCTAATATTGTTAAATAAAACACTCGACGTTAAGAATTCAATGTTATTTATTGCGACCTATTCAAATTGGAACAAGAACAACCTCGCTCAACTCCGGCTTGTATCCAACTGCCGAGCCGCTTCTGCAATACCAATAGCTATCCAGTAGAACTTCTAGCGTCCAGTAGATGTCACTACTGTGGTTAATTTAGGATTCAATTGCATTGGTCATGCTAGGTTTACAATATGTTTATTAGAATTTATAGCAGAGCTGTCGGTTGTAATGTTCTGTCCAATTCTTGGTTGGTTTTGCCTTCGGCTGGAAGGCCTTATGGTCTGGAACTCCATGTTGAACTTGAATTTTGGTATTGTCATCAATTTCAATTTCGTTCAACTTTGCCTAATTATCTTCCATAGCCAGGTTAGGTTAGGTTGAAGTGGCTGTTGGTTAGCCGACACACTTAGACCATTATAAGGTCCCACATAAATCTATGTATATCATTCTTCCTACTCGTTGAACCAGTTGGAGCTCCTGATAAAGCATCAGAAATTACGAATGTCCGTGTTTTTTAGATCGTTAAGATCGCTGTAGTAGAACTCTCCTAAATGGAGGTTTCGTCTTTGTGAGAGAGCCGGACAAGTGCATAGGAGATGAAGAATAGTTTCTACCTCTTCCTCGTCAAAACAGCTTCTGCAAAAATCATTACACAATCCGCCAAGCCGTTTTGCATGCCTGCCTATAAGACAGTGTCCTGTGATGATACCTATTGTAGCACTGATATGCTTCCTATCGAGGGAGATCAGATGCCTAGAACGTTTTAGATCCAGCTTTGGCTTGAACTGTTTTGTCGCTAGGCATTTCGAGCCGTTTGTCCATCTAAGATTTGTTCTCTCGATAGCGTGCAGCTTTATAGTGAGTTTACAAGTAGCGATTGGAATACCTAAGGAATCCTTACCTGGAAGCATAGGTAGTGTTGTTCCTTACTTGGCGAGTTCATCAGCCTTACAGTTACAGATGTCCCTATGCCCCGTCATCAAACAGAGGTGAATGTTGAACTGCTCCGCCATCTCTCTGAGAGACGAACGACGTCTTGGGCTGTTATTGAATTTGTAGAGACTGATTCCAGGCACTTTATAGCCGCTTGACTGTCCGAGAAGATACGGATATCTTTAGCAGATATAACGTTTTCTTTCAGCCAAGATAAGACTTCTTTTACCGCCATTATTTCCGCCTGAAAAACGCTACAGTGATCAGGAAGACGGAAGGAGAGACTAAGATTTAGTCTGTCGGAGAAGACACCGCCACCAACACCGTCCACAGTTTTCGAACCATCTGTGAAAAAATGGATCGATTCATCATCCAGGAATGCTTCCTCCTCCCAGAATGATCTAGTAGGAATGGAGACCTGGAAGTCTCAATCAAATTGTAGTTCTGGTGTAGTGTAATCGATGTTTCCTGGAAGGTTCTTAATGTTGTTCAAGATAGCAGCATTGCTAGTTGTTTTACTGGTCCATTGTGAAGTAGCTTTGAGGCGTACGGCTGTAGAAGCTGCCGTTTGCCTGCTGAAGATGTCAATGGGTTCCAGATGAAACAGGATGTCAAGTTCAGCGGAGGGCGTAGTACGAAGAACCCCGCCGATGCACAAGCAAGCTGTTTTTTATCGGTCTTACGACATATAGCCAATAAGCGATACGATGCTGTAAACCCCATTTGTTTCCTATGACTTTATTTTCAAGAGAAGAGTGCCACAGTGGCTTTTTTAACTCTTTCTTGGATGTTAGGTTTCCAGGTTAATAAGACCCAAGTACTAAGCTTAATTAGAGAATTTCAAACTAGTGTCATTTATAGATGGAGGGTCAACGTGTGGAATTTTGTATTTCCTAGAGAAGAGGACAAGTTCAGTTTTGTGTGGGTCTACTCCCAGCCCACATTTATTTGCCCAATTTATTAGCCGTCGTCCGCATACGCATCACATTGTAACTCCCCGCTTCCAGGCATATCAGCAGTACATTCACCACCAAGTTCCAGAGAAGGGGAGCCGCCTTGTGGGGTTCCTCTGCTGACGGATCTTCTGGTAGACTTATCACCCAGACTAGAGTTGATAATTCGGCTATTAAGCATCAAATTGATCAGCTCGCCAAGTGAGGCATCCACGTTCAGAGCCGACAAAGCACCAGCGATCGCAGATGAGTCGACGTTGTTGAAAGCGCCTTCTATGTCTAGAAATGCGACCATTGCATACTCCTTATGACGAAGCGAATATTCTATGGAACGCGTTAGCATGTGTAGAGCCGTTTCCACGGATTTACCTTTAAAATAAATTTAAAATAGGTATGTTGCGCAATCGACAGAAATTTGTTGTCGATGCGTTTGCGTAAATGTATTTCAATCAGTCGTTCTAAAGTATTAAGGAGGAATGATGAAAGGCTAATAGGTCTGAGATCTTTCGGACTCACGTGAGAGTATTTACCTAATTTGGGTATGAAAACAACTTTAACTTCTCTCCACAGCAATGGAATGTTCACCAGATCTAAACAGCTTCTTAGGATTATCATCAGCACTGGCAGGATAATATCCGAGGTGTTTTGTAGCTTGGCTGGTATTATACCGTCTGGTCCCGAGGATTTGTATGGTTTGAAGCTATGTAGCTCCCAAAGCACTTGGTCTCAAGTGGTCAGACCTTGTATGTTGGTAGGTTGCAAGTTTGATCTTTTTCGATCTGTGTGGGCAATATCTTTTGAGCTGCCTGGGAAGTGGGTGTCAAGCAGCAGATTAAGCGATTCTTCACTAGAAGTCGTCCAAGAGCCATAGCTAATGTGTTCGCCTTTCGTTACGGACATGTTACACCTCAACTTGGTCTTGCAATTACTAAATAAATGTTGACCGTATTTTAATTGCATGTTCAATTAATTTTTCTTATTTTTTGAAGACCAAATCTGGCGATGTGACAGTCACCCGCAGCAAAAAAATCGTTTGCCATCAAAATCAAAAGAGCTACGAAATCTCAGAACTCAGACTAAAAGCGTCACATCAAATTCTTCTCTTCACACAGTAAGAAATACAGTACAAGTCTTTAGAAAAGAATTACACCATCATTTATTTCCAACATTTCAATCCATATCCTTGTCAAAAAGGTATATAAGATGAAAAGATATCAATGCTCGCCTATAAGTGACATTCATGTGGGAAGGAATATCCGTCTAAAAGGCTTGCAGAATACATCAAAGGTAACTCAAAATAAACAAAAAAAGAAATGGAATACGTTACCAGGATTTTCTTTACATAGCATGGATGTGGCATGGAGTCCGGAAGTCGGCTGTGCATATCCAATTCAATTTAAATGTAGGGATTGACTTTGATTTTATGCGACACTTGGCAGTCATCCTTACCTATCACACCTCTTTCAATCGTTGAAAGTACTCTCTCTCGATCTCTGCAAGTGGAAATAAACAAATTTGTATACACAATTATCATCTCATAGTAGTTCCTCCTTTCCACTGCAATTAGTAGGTAGAATATTCTTTGACTGTGTGCTGTCAAAGCCTTGAAGCATTGCAAATTTAATTGCATTTTCTTTGAAATTGTATAAAATATCTAAAAAAAAAAAAGAGTTGCGACAGTAACTTGCATTCATTAACCGAAACTGACTTGAGAAAAAAATCGTTACCATTATGCCGGGACATCGATCAATGAAAAAAAAGTTGAAATTGAAAAAACACTTGAAACTCCACTCTAATTGCTTCAAAGTTAATTTATTGCTCTCTTTAGTCTCTGACTTTGGATATTAAATTTATAACGATTAAAATACTTCGTCTGTTAATCAACGGAGCCTTCATTAATAGCGAAATTGTTCACTTGACTTCCCCCCTTTTTGGCATTTTTATAAACTGTAACAAAAATATACGGAGTATACTGTGTGATGGAAAATTAACCGCTTCATCATTTGTTTTACTCGAAATCTCGAGTTCTTTAGTTCAAAAAGCACAAATTAGTTTCTGTTATGATTTATTACTTTGTTGCTCACACATTTTGAGCAAAATAAGAGAGTTTTATTTAAGAACAGTTACATTTCTTTATTAACTAATAAACTGCACGTTTAAAATTGGGTCAATTAAATAGGGACAGTTGCAATTCGATCGTCAATTCGAAAAGTGCTATCAAAAACAGCAAAACTAAAATTTTGTGAATTTGCCAGTGTGCTTTGAGATTGTGGTTTTGCATTAATAATAAAGTTATAGTAATATCGGGTAGAGGAAAGCCATTAAATGTCGCGGAAATGGCAAAAATCGACGCTTTCAAAGAGGACGGTGACAGTTTTCGTGAAATAGCCCGAAAAATTGAAAAAAAAAAAGCAAATCGGTTGTGCATAATTATTTAAAAAATAAAGAGAAATGTGGGAAAAACATGAAAGGACGTACGGGGGAAGTGCTAACTACTCAAGATAAGCGAGCAATCTTACGAAAAGCCTCTAATTCGGATCGATCAGTGGCGAAAATCAGGTAAAAAGTTGGAGTAAGTGCAAGTTTATCAACAGTCAAACGAGTTATTAAGAGGGCCCCACATTTGCAACTTAAAAAAATGAAGAAAAAACTACCAATAAATCAGGTTAGGAAAGAACAACGCTTGGAGTTTGCACGTCAGCACATGGCATGGTGAAAAGAGTAGCAAAAACTAGCTTTCTCGGATGAAAAAAAGTTTAACCTCGATGGTCCGGACGGATTTAACTACTATTTCCATGATCTGCGAAAGGAAGAACGGTTTTTGACGAGGCATCACAGCAGGGAAGGTGGCGTTATGGTTTGGGGAGCTGTCTCCTACTATGGTGTGATACCATTGAACTTCCAAAGTACAAGAATGACAGCAAAATCGTACCAAAAAGTTCTGGAATCAGCTTGTCCCTTAGGTGGACATACCAGCAAGATAATGCTCCCATCCATACAGCCCGCATAATAAAACATTGGATCCAAGCTCAAAGTGTCGATTTGTTGACATGGCCCCCGTATTCCCAAGACCTAATCATCATGGAAAATGTTTGGGGATGGCTGACGCGAAAAGTGTACGAAGGTGGCAGGCAGTTCGAGGACAGAAATCAGCTTACTGAAGCCATCAAATTTGCTTGGGGTGAAATTTACCTAGATGATTTAAAATCGTTATACGATTCTATGAATACCTGAATTTTGAATTAGTTTTAAATAAAGGAGGAAGTACTCATTACTTAGAAAACAAATGCATACTTTTTTAGTCACTTTTCGGGAAGTAAAAGCAGAATATTACTTGTGTCCCTATTCTATTGACCTACTTTTTTGTAGTGTTTTCAGATCATCATAGTTAACTGTGGAAAGGAATTGGTAAACATTCCGAATGTATTAATAAAACACATCTAGTGAGAGGGCAATGAAATAACTTTTCATACCGTATAACAATTTTTATCGTAGGAAGTCAGGAACGAAACATATAAGGTAAAATGATTCTAAGATATGCTGTCCCTATTTAAATGACCCGCAGTGTATTTCATACTTTTCTTTTAAAAATATTCTGCAGACATTATGCATCTAGTGTCAGAAAACACATTTCCGATACCAAAACTGTTCGTTGACTCAAACAGCTAATCCCTCATTAGATGGAAACAGCTCAAATCAAAAGCACGTTCGTGATGTATATTTGTGGTTGATAAATAGCCATTGCTTCCAAGGAGGCACATAATAATGTTCGCAACGCTATGTGACTGGCATGAATGTTGCACGTCAAAAGGCGAAGCCCCAATTGCAGAGAGCATGCCATAAATATAATAATATGCTGATGCCACTGTTCTGCCTTCTGCATTACCAGGATAATCTTCTGTGAATGGTCTTGGACCCATGAGCTATTTATTGTATGTGAACTCGTTGCTGCTCCTCGCTCTCTCCCGCTGGCTTCACAGCATTAATTCTAATTTCTCTGTTTACATTATTATTTGCAGACGTCCAATAAATATTCCCATTGAATCAATTAGTTTAAATGTAAATGCGTATACTCGAATGTATTTGGCTATGCAGAGTACCAGCAGTTTGAGGGTATAAATAGAGTGTGGGCTTGAAAGGTTACCGGAAGTGGTTTGTGATGTTCTATAACCCGAAATGGAATCGGTTCGATGGTGGTAGAGGAGAAACGCAATTTTAAGCAGATAAGCTGTTTCTGATGTTTTTTGCTGGGTGATACAAAATGCGTTTTAGTTCGTATTGAACGGACTATGTGCAGCATTTGCATATCCTTTCTATTCTGCAGAGCAATACTCGCAAATGTTCGGCAAAAAACTAGTATACGAAGAACAAAATTTTTTTTCAATTCAATTAATTAAATGGTTTGTACATTAACATATAATCTTTTATAGTACTTAGTAATTTATATATCAGTTATACTAACTCAAAATACTTAAATCTAATAACAAAATTTATCTCAATTTAAGTTTGAGACAGGGTAGAGAGATAGAGTAAATAAAGAAAGGGAGTGGATGACGACTTATGATTTAAATAGATAAGTTGGAGAAATGTTGAAAGATTTTACTTTTAAAATTGATTGGATTTGAAATATTCTTCAATCGAGAGGGCAAAGAGTTCCAAAGCCTTACAGTATAGACAAAGAATAAGCGTGATGAGTTAAGGTTATTGTAACGATAGGGAATGAGGTTGATGGTTCTTGAGGAGCGAGTAAATTTAAATCTGTTATCCAAGTAAGACGGACTTTGAGTTTTAATAATTTTGTGCAAAAACATACAATTCCTGGCGTTGATATATTGTTTCAAAGTACAGCCAAGCAAACCCCTAGAAAACACGGAAATATGGTCTTATCTACTTATGCCATATACATAACGCACTGCGTAGTTAAAGGCAACTTCCAGTTTTCGCTGGCAAGACTGCTATAGACCACCTCAGCATATGTTATGAGGGGTAGGACTTGAGACAGTACCAGCGTTCGTTTTGTTTCCTGAGGGGTAAAATAAGCACCAACCCACAATTTGCGCAGACATCCGTAGATACGACCCACGACCACGTTTGTGTGATTGTAACCAGACAAAAATCGGTTGATAATGTAGCCTGACTAGTGACTGAGTCAACAGCTTTAATTTTATTATTATTAGGGTAAACATCGGGAAGGACGTAAAGGTCGAAATTATTTTTTGAAATGGGTATTACTTGAGATTTAGATGGATTGAGAAGCAGCCCATTAGCTACAGACGAGGTTGTAATAAGTTTTAAGTCTTCATTGATGAGAAGAACAAGTTCGTTGAGGTTACCAGAAGGCTTCGCTAAATGTAGTTGGACATCGTCGGCATAAAGGTGTACTGAAGTACCTATGTTTAAATACTATTGGAAGGTCGTTAATAAACATGCAGAAGAGTATCGGACCTAATATCGAGCCTTGAGGAACTCCCTGCTTAATTTCTTTTAACAGTGTAAAACGTTCACCAGAATTAACCCTTTGCGATCTGCCAGGGAAAAAACTACTCATCAACTGTACTGCTCTTTCGAACCAAAGTGATTCTGAACCAAAGTAATTCTTTAGCTTCCAACACAGAACTTTATGGTTAACTTTATCAAAAGCCTTCGAAAAGTGTAGCAAACACAACAAAGGGTAACTTTGTTGTATTTCTCAGTCTGTTTATATGATTCCAAGTCCAAGTTTTGAGTCATGGATGTTCAAAAGATCATTAAAATTGTGTTGACATTAAAAAAAAAAAGTTAAAACATTTTTATCAATTGTAAAAACAAACAAGTTAAAGTTAACCGCCAACAGTTAGTGAGGTATTATATTACATGACATGACATGATTTTTGTTTTCAATTTTATTTGGCTTTGACACTTTTTACGAGGGTGCTTAAGGATAAAAGCCCGGGACCACCAAAATGTTCGTCACGTCATCAACATGTTCGCATATAAATGCATTATATTTTATGAAAATGGAGAATAAAACACATATCATTTGAAAGCTACTGTGCCATAGATGTGCACAAACAAATCGTGGGTAATTGTTTATTTATTAATTTATTTGTCACCACAGAACAAAAATCGTTGATGGACACAAGCCCACAATATTTGATAATATTAATATAAATATAGTACATAGTAAACGAAAGAGAAACAACTATATTTTCAAGTATATTTTTTTTTATAGAGGAAACTGGCAATTTAAAATCGATTAGAACTGCATTTGCATTTTATGCTGATATTAAACTATTGAACTATTGAATCTATTGAAGACGGACAGTACTTTATACAAGAGTGACGTACTCTAAAAATAGAGAGTTTCGTATGTGGAATGAAGGGTCATTTATATTGAGAAGACTTAGGATGTCCGTTGAATTAAAAATAGAGAGTTTCGTATGTGGAATGAAGGGTCATTTATATTGAGAAGACTTAGGATGTCCGTTGAATTGATTTCTCTCTGGCCACTGTTCTCTTAACCTGTAATGATTCTAATTTAATTTGTTGCTAAGATCGTGCCAAGGAATTCCTCTAAGAGCGAAGCTTAAAAAGATTTTTTTTATAGATTCAGTTCTAGGTATACGAACTCTATAAAACGAACACCACAAAATAGAGGCATCTAGACCGAAAAATGCGATATACCGGGTCTTGAGAGCATAAGCATCCGGAAAGTAACCAGCATATCGCCTTTACATTCCCCTTTTTGATATGGAACCAACATGGTAAGTTTATGATACCTTGGTATCTAAAAAAAGGAATACGTATACGTGACAGGAGATTTACGGTGCAGGCTCATAAGTCCACAGGCCTGTAAAATTAAGAGTCTTTTATTTCTTTTGTTTTTTTTCTTATGGATCTTTATTTTTATTTTTGTTCTCTTCGTAGTTATGACACGTTTTTCTTTCTTTTTACTCAAAGCAAAAACATATCAATGGCGTACCTCCTTCTTTTTGTTCAGTCCGAAGTTAGCCACGGCTACTCCCTTTTCTACTTTCTTCTTTTCGGCAACAGAGCCATCTGCAGCCGAAAGAAACTGTGCAGCATTGCCAGTGGTTATTACATGCATGTTACATGCCAAAACTCCACAATGGACTTTTGACCCACCTAGGTGGGTTATACATAAGTCCCCAAATCAATTGTGGACTTATAACCCACCCAGGTGAGCCAAAAGTTCACAATAATTTGGGGCGTTCACAATTTTGAAATGTAAGGAGGCCATAAGTCTATATGACTAAAATATAAATTAAAACAACTCAAAAATGTAAACGTATGATATGTAATTGACAAAATGGATTAACTTTTTTGAAGCGAAGTGGAATAATTCTTATATAAATGGTACTATATAATATGAAGCACTCTGTGCAGAATATAAACAAACTATATAAAAACATTATACATACAAAAAAATCACAAAAACACTTTTGTGCTGTTAACAACAATTTGCCTACTAAAAGGACATAAAATCCTATTTCTATTCCGTTTCGTTTTTTAAAATACTCTTCGCAAATCTTAAAATAACTTTGTAAATTAAAAGTAAAGTGGAAATTAAAGTAGCATTTATAGTATTTTATCTAAAAACGATAAATTTTTCAAAAAGTTCGGGTGAATTTTTCGAAATAACTTTGTAAATTGTTCCAAAGTTGAAGCGCGTTTAACCGAAAAAAATAATTTTTAAAGTTATTTTGAGCAAGACGCGCGGTGAATCAAAAACGCGCTTCAATATTCAACTACTTTCTTTGATAGACTGTTATCAGAAAGTGAAGGCTTACCGGTATACTCTGAGATTGAAAAATTAAACAAACTGAAAAGAAAATCTTCCTGAAAAGTACTAACAAGAAATTTCTCAACTCCTTGTATGCTTGTGTAATTTGTTTACATTTTGTGTCAACCCGCTCCTGAAATTTTGTTCAAGAGACACATTATAGTCTAAGAGAGAATCAAACGTTTACTTTTATTTTATTTTAAATTATAAGAATTGTGGACTTATGGCCCACTCTAGTGAGCCATAAGACCATAATCAGTGAGTCAAAAGTCCACATGAATTTTGTGTGACTTTTGGCCTGTGGACTTATGACCCTGCGCCGAGATTTACAGCGAGAAAATGTTATGAGAGAACATTTAGAAATGTTTAAAAAAATGTTGCTTGTAGAGCATCACAGATGACATTTTGGAAGATGTGAATTTCGGAGATGAAAAGGACGGCATATAAATCTTAAAGATATCCACAAACATCAACAAAAAGCATTCATGTTAAAATTTAACGATACAATTCACAATCAGGATAAAGAGTAGTGGTTCGATATGACTTTCTTGGGGGACGCCAGAGGTTACCGATAATTTTTTTGAAATATGACCACGAAGCTTTACATTTTGGAGTCTATCCGAGAGGCAGGAGGAAAGCCAATTTAAAAAGAAGACTGGAAACCCCAGTCTTGTAAGTTTATATAGCAACAATTTATGCTTAACTCGATCAAAAGATTTGCTGAAATCATTATAGATCGCATAAACCTGGTTACCTTTACCGATTTCAGAAATTACGAAAACTATTGGTTACAGTCAGCGTTGCCACTAAAGTCTTTAGCAAATGTAGTTAGCAAATGATTGTTAGCTAACAAAATGTAGCATTTTCAAACAAAATGTAGTACCTGTTTTTTTATTGACATTTAAATTAAGAAACAAACAAATAAATAGTATGACATAACAAAAATATAACTTTAATTTTCAAAAAAATAACAAAAAAGAAAAAAATAATGCTATAAAATTGTAGTATACGCTCCTGGGCGAATCGTCAGTTGGTTCAAATATTGAACCTTTTTTTATTAGCTCTTTAGCAATAGTACATTTTCGATTGTTTCTGAGTTTAATCTGTTTCGCATTTCATCCTTTATTGAAAATAGCTGCGAAAACTTTCTCTCAGCGGAAGCACTACTGTGTGGAAGAGAGCATAAGTCCAGCATGTAAGTAGATAGTTCTTCAAATATTAAGTTTTCTAAAAACCTCCCAGTATCCGAGTCCGAATCTGAAACAACTTTTAAAAACCGATCCATATTTGTTATTTGCAGTTGTTGTGGGTGCAGCACAATAAACAAACAAATTTAAATTGGCTGTCAGCTGATAGACAGAGACAGACACTTCATGTCGTAGCTACGTAAATGACAGCATTCAGCTGAAGATTTGCACATACTTTAGAGTGATGCCAAGTTTTTAAATAGAGATTTATTTATTTATAAAAGCTCAAGGGGAACATTTGAAATGTTGTTCGTAAGAAAGTAATATGGTTAGACGGATTTTAAGAAATGTAGTACTTTAGGGTAACGATGTAGTATGTAGTACAGCGTTAAAAAATCCGCCAAATATGTAGCATAGTACTACATATGTAGTACAAGCGGCAACGCTGGTTACAGTTAATCTTTTTATCAAAACCATTCTGGATATTGCATACCTCTATAGTTTTCAATTTTATTTATCCCACAAGACTTTAAAATGTGAACTATAAATGAAGATTGGAATGTACGTGAAGATAAATAGAAAATATGGCATGAAATATAATGCAAAGGAAATGCACAGTTTTTAAGAAACATAGAAGGAACCCCATCTGGTCGAGGGTTAAAGCCAGAAATCCGAAGACGATACAGTTTTAAAAGCATTGTCTTCAGAAGATTCTATATTATCAAAAAGAGTAATATGGGAACCATCATGATAATCAAAAAATTGCTCATCTATCAACAAGTCATGGTTCAATTAATCGATTGGAAAAAAACATACAAAGATATTCCAAATAATAGCATCGGAAGAATCAAAACGATGTCCGTCAAAAGAAATTAACGCTGGAAAACCAGAAATTTTCAAAATTTATCGGACCTTGAACAAATACTGTTCAGTATTTCAATTCATTTACGTATGTATACGGTAGAGAGACGTTTTCAAGCCTTCAAATATAAAATTGTCCTCATTCGCCAGACTACAACGCCATTTTCTATAAGCTCTATTGCAAACTTAGTTTACCTGAATAAATTCATAGATTCAAGATACAAGTGATGAGGAAGTTGCATCTTTTATTATCACTCTACTATGATTCGTTTGAGGCCAAACCATTTCCAAAAATGGAGTGATGCAGATTTCTACAAACGGTTCCTACTAACCAAGGAAACAATAGAATACAGAAAAAAACACAAAACGGAATGGTATGCAATAAAAATAATCGTTCAGTATAAATCGGTGATATAGTAATTTAAGTAGGTAGTTTCAGGAAAATCCATACATTTTTTTTACTTTCAACAATTGCTCTGTACTTTTTCACAAGTTCAATCAATCAAATTTTATTACTCATGTTTATTTTATTTTTTAATTCCAATTTTAAATCCTCAAAACTGAGCAAACACTCAAAATATATACAACAGAATATTGAAAAGCATCAAAAGACATAAGTTTGACATTTTCAAAACAGACGGGAAAAGTTCAACGGAAAGGAAGTTCGTTCAAGATCCACAGTAAGTCATTCACGATTTAAGTCCATCGTTTAAACTTGCTTGTGAGTTTAACTAATCCCAAGTTTAAACTTGCACTGTAAAAATGGGCATTAGTAAATACGGAGTTTACATAATATGTATTAACTCCAAGCAGGAGAGTAGCAGGTCCATGGTCGGTATATTCGGTATATGATTCATTAAGACATGTGTTTAAATGTCAAATAAAACACATAAAACCAATTTGGATGGTGGAAAAGCCAGAAAGAACAGTGTCTGGCATTTAATGGTTTAAGTTTCGAAACGAGCATTACTGGTGTACCCTTCTGAATAATAAGCTTGTTGTATGGAATATGCCATGCAGTGGTTTACCTATAATAAACTCTACCGGATAGGTAACGGCTTCATTCAGATTACAGAGAGTGACTTTCGACTTGTAGATCACATATTTCCCTGCAAACGAATTAATCACCATGCAAAGTTAAATCGTTAACATGATCTCAAATATGATAAATTTGGATTTGAAGTCATATCAGAATTCAAACTTCGACAGAAATGAAAATTTAAAAACCGTCATTTACGGCCGTTTTAGTTACTCGGTTTAAACTGTCATGTCGGTTGGACTTTAATTAGTAACGCACCACTTCGTCTTGATTGTCAGTTTAAACTTTAATTGTGACTAAACGAAGGTTGAACCTGCACTGTAAAACTGGGAATTAGTGTGCGTTTACAAAGATAGTAAAAACAATCGGATCAAATTTAGATTTGATAATGTTAGATCTTCGTATGTAGGTCAAGTTTCAAGAGGAAGCAGGGAGCTGGTTGATGTTCTAAAATATCCATAATATTCTCAATTTTCATTATTCGAAGATATGTATTTGAGTGATGGAAATTATGAAAAACAGTACTACAAAAGAAAGTATTTGATCAAAAACGCCTTCAAAAAGTACGGGCGGCAATTATCAACATAGCCTATACGTAGACTTTTTGTTTACTTAAAAGATATTAACAGAAAAAGTTTTACCGAAATCGGTACATTCGTTTTCACACCAACCGGTAAGACACATTTAGCCCATTTGTATTATGGATTTGCGCAGGCATTAAGTAGTAAGTAGTTAGTTTAGTAGTTTTTCCTAAGTTGACATCAGTATACTTTTGAAAGCCTTTGGGACCCATAAGATTTTTCGAAATATTGCCTAATAATCCTACCAAATTTACTGCGTATACGAGTTGTTATTATAATTCCCTCAACAATAATTCGCAGATAATTCGACAATAATTCTTCGATAGAAATTGTAAGGGGAAAAGACCCTATAAGTGGGATTCGTTTTTAATTCTCGCTTCTCAATTCAGTTCTTAATATGAATGATTCCTTTTTGGAATCTTTTAAGTTTATAATTACCTAACAATTTTTTTAGTTCATCTCAGACCAAAATTTGGAGTTCCTAATTCCGTTTTTGCCAAGTAGGTACAAAGTTTGAAAGACATTCATCATTCACTGCCGAAGGTTACACCTTTTAACAATTTTACCTTTCTTTCAGCATCCAATATCTCTCGCTAAAAATTCCCAGATCTGTTTACCTTCTCACAGCACCAATTAATTTTTTCGCCAACTCATTTTGAATTTAGATCGAAAATCAATACATTCCTAGAGCTTTCAATATGTAATGTAGCCAAGACAATTTTGGCTGATATTACACCAGCGCCTCTCTATTAATTATAACTAATAATTTATGGTGCAGGTGAGGAAAGTTTCCAAGTAAATAATGACGGTTATAAATTGTGTGCAAAGTATAATATTACCTTCTAAGGGCTTCTTATATGTGCGAGCAATTTCCCTTAGAAGCGAAGGCATACGAGTGTATAATGTGCAGCGCAAGTAAGGCAAAAGGAAGGAGTTCAATTGACACTCATTGTAGTGTCAACAATTTAGGAAGCAATTAAGTTGGCTATAAATTTTGACTAGAGGAGTAGTTTGATGGCAGTAGTCAGTGTCTTCATAAAAACCTACTTAAACGGTAGAAGTTTTAGAGTGCGAAATGAAAAAGGTTTGAAGAGTTCTTTGAAATGAAATTTTGAGAGTTATTTCTACCAGTGGAATAACTCTTCGTTATAACTTCGTCAAATAAAATTCGAAATCATGGTCCAAGAAATTATCAAGACAATTACTTCGGTTTTATTTACCTCCGGTTTAACCAGGCGGTTATTATCGCTAAAAATAAAGCAATGAAAGAGATTCAGTTTAACCCGGTCGGTTCGAAAAATAAAATAAGCAAACTCGACTTATTTCACCAGGATAATGGATGTAGAATTGAAAAACCTGTTAAGACATTAAGAGAAAAAAATTAAAACAAAAACACCTAACCAAAGGAAATAATCAGGTTTCGGTTAAGACCGGACGGTTTTTCCCATCCCTAATGGACAGGTCTTGGTCCCGTGTGCATATTTAGGCGATGGCACGAGCCTACACGAAGTGAATAATTATCTGTTGAGAGGTGAAACTATATTCTTGTCTGGATGATGTTCTGACCAGAATTGAACAGCTACGTGCGATGCCCGATGCCCAGAGTGCATTGTAATAACTCAATTAATATGGAGTACATAACACGCTCTACGCATGATTGTTCATATAATTAAATTTTAGTGAATATGGCTGTTTTGTGTGTTATATTGAAAGTGTTAGGTGCTCTGCGGAAGGCTTTATTTCGAAATGGATGCGGTAGCTTTATATGCAATATGCATAAAATGAAGATCAATTCGTAACAATATAAAGTATAAAGAAGCACCTCTGTGTGTTTTTATTTTTTTGTATCAATGGAATGGACCTACAATTTTATGTCGTCTACGAGAGATTCAATTCTGAAGCTCTTTTCTAACAATAATAGATACTCTCGGATATTTGTCAGACGTTCGCGAGAGTTGGTACTGTTGAAACGTTTTAAGATGTAATTTGTGCTATTTCTTGCGGTGACTGAAGAGAAGATACCCTTCGCCCGGTTGTCTGCCGTATAATAACAACCGATCCAAATCCAAACGGCAATACATAAAATCACTGTTTGATCTTGAAATGACAGAAATGAGTGCATACATTTTTCTTCAAATTTTTAAGTAAAACTTTTGATTTAGTTTAGAAAAAAAATCCTACGACCTATGATAATACTGCTTAAATTTTAGCTTTTTAGTTTTTGCAGTACTCATAACTTGTGGAGACTCAACAACATTCTACAGCAGTGTTGTAATATCGCGGGAAATTTAAATTTTTGCTTCAATTTTAATGGTAAAAAATAATAAATTCTCTTGGGAAATTTAATAAGTTAAAGAAAATAAATATAACAACATAAATCTCAAAACCAAGGTGTATTCAGGAAATGAGCATATAAAAATTGTTACTAACTGAAAAGGTAATAAATTTATACGGTTAATTTATTAATTTTTAATTGAAAACACTAAAACAAATAAAAAAAAATATTTAATGCAAAATTTATTGTCAAGAACGTGTCAACCGGTTTGAATCATTTTTCGGAAACTTTAAGCCAATTTTCAATAGTCCCTGCATAGATAGCCACACATTCTGCCACGGTTGAGTATGTGTTGCTTTCCCCTATAATATATTTTGGTTGAAATCTCTTCCCTAAGTATTAGACTTTGCATTGTGTGCTAGATGAATGCCCACTAGCTGGGTAACTTCATTATTTATTTATTAATATGCTCATCCACGACCACACAAGCTTTAAAGTAAAAAAAACTCATCTCAAATATATAGGCAGTCTTAACATTTTGGAAGCTAAGCACCATCTCTTCATTAAAAGACTTTTCACTTCATCCAACAAGCTGTTTAGAAAATCTTTCCCTCTGCAGTTTCTTTAATTTTATTGCTTTATATACTTTGAATGACCATCATTAAGTGCACATCGCTCTTACTTCGCGATCAGGAAATTAAATGAAGTGGCAAAGACTCTTCTTATGCGGATGGTATATGGATTACGTACATAGTAAGGGCGGAACCCTCTGTGGAACCCTCTGTGACAAGATGTTACCGCAATAAGCGTTCATTTTGGGCGTCATTTACGTTCACCGTCTGCCGGACCACTTGATGAAAGACTATATACTGACAAATGGTATTAAGTTTCCACTGCAGCGTCAGATTAGAGTGCAGATTATCATTATACACGAACTAACAAAAAAAAAGGAAAACAAAATTCTCAACTGACGACAAAATGGTGAAAGGACTTTTATGAACGGATTTTTATCCTCGGGTTTGGAGAGGTTGATAACTGTGCACCTGCAATTTTTGTTTATGTATATTAAACCACAAGAACGAAAGATTAATCAGTTTCTCCTGGAGAAGGAAAGGACATTACCCATGTAAAAAAATTAATATATCTACTTCCATATTTTTTTATTTAAATGAGGTCGATGCTCCATCGGGTAACTGAGTTTTATTAAATAAAACAGCCAGGTTGGCCACAAGCAATATTAAATCACTAAGCTTTGTAGGTGAAGGTGGCTACTTAAAGCGCCATCCTTCCCATAGCGATCGTTAAATTAAATTGTTGACTGTTTAGGGGATTAGTAATGTTAATAAACATTCATTAAGACTTTTTAAGTGTAAGTCCCGACAAGAAGTAAGAGCAGTCTTCAATGTGCGGTAGTTTGCAGAAATGTTTTTTTTTTTATTTTTGTTAAGCTTTGCCAATAACATAAGTGGAATATTAGACATCAGGACATCAAACACGTGTACGTGTATTCAGCGTATAAATAAGAAGGAAGGTTAGTGATTTACAGATTCGCCTTAAAAAGGCGCCACAGCAAAGCTAGAGGAACACACCCTTAAAGATTTTTTTGACTTTACTGTTATTGGTTTCTTTTAATCAAATAGTCACTGATCTGCTTTTTAAATTGAAATAGATATAAACAGAAAGCTTTGTAGGCGCATTGGCCTAGTGGTTAGTGTGTTGGACTATTAAGCAAGAGTTCCTGGTTCGATCCCCGAAAAAACACAAATTACATTTAAGAACTCCTCAATTTACCGTTTGGACTCGGCATTCAATTTTATATCCCTTCCATTCATCCCAAAAATGAAAAACCCATACAAACGAATGGTTGTGAGAAGCTAGGCCTACGGTGCTTACGGACCTGTTCCATTACCTTTTTTTCTAAACAGAAAGCCTGAGTTGAAAAAAAATATTTCTCCATAGCTAGACCTATTTTCCTTTGACAGAAATATGTCACCACGTCAGCGACACAAAGTAACAACACTAAGAGCAGAATGACGAGAATCACGTCACATGCCGCCAGTGAGAAGGTCGTAATGCACGACGCATGGCGAGGGCGAATTTTCGTGAAAACTAAAATACAGGCGAAGGCTCAAATCGGAATTCAGTCTTTCAGAAGCGCAACTTCGAGAAGGATTATCATTAGATCAACGTTCCAAACTGTAGACCGAGATAGACAAGTAAAACCGCCACATGGCGTAGTTGATGCACTTGTCATTGCTCAATATGATAGTTATTTTTTTTTTTTTCGTTTGAATTGGACGGATTTGCTTTTGCGTGCGGTCAGATATCTATCGAGTAATTGCATTGTGAAGAGTGAGGTAAACCAACTGCTCTTGATTTCATTCCGATACAATTGGATTTGGGTAAATGGCCATGGCCACACAATTTGAAATTGATAGTCGGCTCGGTTATTAAAATTTTGCTGCGTAACCTCAATGCACCGAAACTTTGCAACGGAACGCGTTTGATTGTGAAGAATTTCAAGTCAAATTTCATTCAAGTGACGATTTTGAACGAAAAAGGCGAAGATATTTTCATTTCGCGGATTCCGCTTATTCCTTTCGGTTTGACATTCGTATTTATAAGCGTCTTTAGTTTTCCGTGCGTTTCGCTTTCGCTATGTCAATTATAGAGTTGCAAGGACAATCGCTGTATGTTTGTGGCATCAATTATAAAATCCCCTGTTTCTCACATTATCGATTGCATGTGGCTTGCTCATGTGTCGGCAAATATCCAGCTTTGTACGTGTACCTAGGGCCGCCAGATGAAATTTTATAAAAGTCGGGACACCAAGACCTGAAAATGGGGACAAATAGGGATGTAAAAGCATTACATTTTATACAAGCTATTTTCATATGTGTTTTTATATGAGATATGGAAAAATCTGCTGAGCATTTTATGCACGTTGCTAATGCCTCTTAGCCACGGATAGATTTGTTCCCACTGTTTTTTGCAGGAAATCAATCTTTTGGCCGTGATGGTGATGTGGTAAAACAACTTTTTGTGTTTGAATTAGATTAGGCTATTCCTGATAAATGCAATATAACAATTATAGACACTTTTATATAGATATTGTAGTCAACGACCTTTTTAAAACAATATTCGTTACTGGAATTGAAAACACTACCACAGCACTGTCACAGCTTGTTCAAATTTGCAATTTTAGTTTCTGTCAATTACCACTTGACAGCTTATGAAATCAGAGACATTACTGAGACCACCAAATCCGGCCGATTTCCCGGTACTTGCCTACAAGCTATATTTTTATGGGGTGGCAAATGCTAAGTGCGCTTGTATTGTCACATAGAAATTCGTATTGACAAATGTCACCCAACTTCAAAAATTCCGACGCACCAATGCATTCGCAAAAAATTTAAGCCACTTCCGCTGTGCGCAAAGTTGCTGACAGCGTTCATAGAATTTTATCCGTTAAATTTGAACTTATTCGTTACGTGTGGATAGCATTTTTTTCTATGAATAAGTGTACATTGGCTTAAAATATTTATGAAACATTATCATTGCAGAATGGTTGCAAGAAAATAAAAACCTTGTGACCAAACATTAATCAGTTATTTAAGAAAAATGTACACATGAAATCGGTCTTAATGATATCGAAAAGAGGTAAATTCATAACCGTGTTTGTCCTAATATGTTTCTTATATACAACACATCTCCTGTAGATAGTTTTATTAACTAACAAAATCGAATTATTCGCCTTTTAAAAATATATAATTGCCAACCAATGGCATTCAGTAATGTAAAAATGTGGTATTCCCGAACTCTAGCACATTTCCCCACGGTTGCCAAGGTTGGCAGCATTTATTTTTGTATTTGTTGTATGTTTTTGCATGTCACACGAATTCTTAATTGACATAACACCGATAGGAAGACAAAATGGCGAATTTGAAAATAAATTGAGGGAGCCAGCGGTAAGAGGATAGCGAGTTGGGGGTCTAAGTATGATTTGTCTCTGTATAAAATGACACAATGGATGAATGCGTTTAGAGAAAGAATTGCAATTTCCCATAGTCATTAAGGTCGTAGCATCTGTTAATATTTTTTAATTTTATATTTCCGAACATTTTCAATCGAAGAAGAATAAATATAATTTTAATCGGTACAGAATCGGGACAATTATGTCGTTTTCCATTGGTTTCACTCGGGGATCCACTCATTCTGAAATCCAATGGAACAACAAAACAGCTTCTGAAAGAATCCACAATAATATTGGTGAAATGCAAAAAAATTATCTACGGCTGCTGTCAGTTGACTTGTATAAAATACATAAAATTACACTTGTGTGAGTACTCCTTGAGTGGATTCTGACTTCAAATCGAGAAGCGAAATTCTCTTCTCAGAATCACCAGAAGAGTATTTTTTGTGCCAATGGAACGGTTTCAGAAGTGATTTTTTCGATTCCGGACTCTCCCGGACGCTTCTTTTTGCCCAATGGAAAACGACATTAGTAAATCCGGATAGGGTTGAAATATCGGGACTGTCCCGCCAAAAGCGAGTCGTTTGGCAGGCCCACGTGTACCCGACAGAACAAAAAATGTACCATGAAGCAATTCAAATAAAAAGCGGAAAGCGGAATGTTGGCCCACAGGTCAAGCATTGTAGTTTTGTTTTAATCAAACATGGACATTGTTATACTTCAGTTTAACTTTTGAATAAACAACTTGATTTGTCCGAATTGCATTAAGCAGCATGTGCATGCTCGGATTTATTATTCTCATTACATTAACGAATTTCGGTGAAACGAACAGCTAGTTTCTTTCTGATAAATGGAAAAAAAAATATAATACTATGAGGTAGTTAACATTTAAACATTTTTTAAAAACTTCTACGTAACAAAGAACATACCTAGTCAGCAGAGAAAATGTATGCATGCATTCGGTTGCCTTGCACGTATAAAAGATCCCGCCGCAAGTGCTTTGCATTTACTATTTTCCTGCTAAATTATGTATACATCGCATTTTTAGAAAAGATTTTGTCCATTTTAACATTCCAGTGTCGAAAAGTTGCCAAATTTTACAACGAATAAAAGGAATCATGCAAATGTTGTCATCTTGTTTCTTTTAAGTCTCTCACTAAATTTGCCATATAGAAAGGATAGCCTAAAAATCTAATAGGGACACTTACATAAAGGGATTGCTCAGATCTATTCACATGACTTACATACTTCGACCAGAAACAAATTATTATACCCCAATTAAAGCACCCCCAACCCAAGTCCCAAGCAAATCCAGAAAAAAAAAAACACAACTCAACCAAAATGTCGTCGTAAAGAGTAATTCCAGGAAATTTCGATTGATGAGCTTCCGACATTAAGCTATAAGCGTTTCCACATCACTTATAATACATCCACGGGAATTGCTTGCAATACGAAAAGAAAATGGCAAACTTTTCCTATTCGTAATAAGATGTGCATGGGTCAAAAGCTCCTGAGCCAATAGCGCTGCTTTGCTTATTTGTGCCATTCAAGCGTGAGGCCTTCGAAAAACGTATAAGCAACAAAGTTCAATCAGCCAGAATTTGCAACAACAAGAAGAAAGTAATGAAACGAACACAACTTCTAAGCTCCTTTCGTCTTGTCCTCAAGGCAGGAAAAAGAATAAATCAACTTAATTTGCCCGGGTAATTCTGATGTGAAGTAAAAGCAACTTGCCGGTCATTGCTGATATAATTAAGAGAAATGTATAGCATACTGGGGCAGAGAGAAAGAGTTAATTGAAGTGATGTGGTCTGTTGGAGGACTATATGTGCAAATGAATTGAGCGTGAGCATATAGCCATCCATTTGGCGTAATAAGGAGAAATCACTCCTAATTGCCAGTGCAAGGTGCTCTGCGGTCTGTCTGAGGAAAGAAAAGAAAAATTCACTCCGCACTTTCTGATGGCTATCATTTATCACTGGTACACGTGTCATTGCCATGTTATCATTAACCAGGCATTTTAACAACACCACAATTTTGATTGTAATGCGGTTCGGATGTTGGTACTCACCGGATGGGTATTTATTTTTTCGAACTTTGATGGAAAGCCGCTAAAATGGCATCATCGTCATAGCAGCCGGAAGGGAGCTAATTAATGAAAATATTAGACTTGACCTTACCTTCGTGTCATTTGATCCTGTAAGTGAGATAGACAAATAGCTGTACATCAGATTGCGCTGAACAAACGTACTTAAGGTGTGAAAGAGTTGTATTAACGACATTGTCAAGGAGGTGATGGCCTTGGGTTTAAGTTCAAAAACGAAATCAACATGTCCATAACAGGTGTTTATAAAGTACTCTATCACATATAGTCAAAGATGTGGGCAACTTAATTCTCTCAATGAAAATCTGGAAACGAAAGGAAAAAAAAAGGAAAAGAAGACTGTTAAAGCTATGCCCTGGAAAGATAAGGATAAAAACGTGTCTTTCACTGCTGGACGTTCTTCCCAATTTGACAGCTTTTGTAATTGCGGTCGGGGATCGAGACTCGAGAAATAAATCGTCCAGTGCTATTTATTGTAACACAGTTCATTGGGTGCATACAATACTTAACTTATTGTTAATTGGGTGTTTACAAAGACCTTATTTTATTTCCCAGAAAACCTTATTTCAAGTTATGGTGAGCTGTGCCTCGCCACTTTTATATAAAAAAAAATACATCGACTAAACCACACATTAAAATGGCCCAGCAATGCATCCATCCCAAGTCATCCTTGCTCCTTCTTTGGGCCACATTTAGTTCGGGAACATAATGGAGAGACCACTAAGTGGTATAGGAAGTATAGGAAATAACACGTTTTCATAAATTCTAGCTAAATAGTTGAATGAGGATCCTTCTAAAGAACACTTTCTTATATTAACTGATTTTTGAAAAAAAAAAAGTGGAGTAGAAGAGTTTTGAAATTAAAAATACCCCTCACTTATCCAGTATCAGAAAATCAGCGTCCTCAAAATTGAGTTACCTATTTGGAGCAAAGTGTTACTGTAGCTCAAAGGAGCTCCTCAATTTCTACACAGCGCAGGCAAGACCAGGCCCCCGATATTGATCTCATATTTGGAGCTTGCTTCCTTTTGAAGTTTTATAGGCTTGCCTTTCTCGGGAAAAGCGCTTTTACAAAAATAATTAAGTGACTTGGGAGCAGCTCTAATATTTTCATGGGACTGCCACTTCCATTTAAACGACCATTCCAGTTTATACGATCGGGTACTAAGACTTGGTTTCTTAGGCCAAAGAAACACCGATGGGCGAGTACAGCTCTTCGCATTATTTTTTCTGTGGTAACATTTTAAGAGTTCATAGCGGAGCCTAGGTGAACAAAGTCCCTCAAAGTGGTACCTGTCTATCTCGACATTCTGTCCGATTTGTCGTCGATGTTGTGAGTCCCTTCTAGTTGACACTTGAGCAACTTTTGTCGGTTTTGTACTAGTACAATCAGCATGTGTGCTATTCAAATCCAGCCAGCTGAACGCCCAAAAGAAAGGGCTTTTTCCACTGCACATGTACTGCGAATATATATCAAACATCGAAGAGTAAGACGATGTCCAATTGACCCATTGGGCTATTAGACCAACTTGTACCTAGATCTCCTTTAATTGGAAACCCTAGACACTCCAACAGACCACTTAAACAAACTTGAAATCACTGCGAGTACTTTCAAAAATATATCTCGAAACATAAATTCACAATAACAATGAATGGAAACCGCTAAAACAAACAAAAAAGAAAAGAAAATGAAAAAAATTACCCAAAAGCAACTATGGGCACCTTACAGCTCACACAAAGTTATTGTAATACATGGCGGAACTGTACAACCAAGAACAAAGTAATACAGGACAAATAGACTGAATAAAGAAGGAATAAAGTAAACAAAGGGAGCAGAGCAAAAAAAAAAATACCATCCCAAACCCAAAAGCAAGTGAAATCAAATTAAATCCAAGTAGAACTTAAAAGCCTACGGCTCTCTACGATATAATAGCAGTTTGTTCGCCTTTCAACCTACTGACGCCACCCCCACCGCTGTAGCTGCTCAGTCCTTCATTCATTTTCAACGGCTATCCATGCCGACTTTTATAGCTCCATTCTATTCAACTACATTCCGTTTCGATTTTGGAGGTAGAAGTAGAACGAATTAGAAAAAAAAAAAACCTTCAAGGAGGGTTGAAATAAAATCAGAAAAAAAAATTCAATAAGCCAACTCGACTGGAATATAGTTAATACTCAGAGAGAACGGAAATGCCGGACTTGGCATTAGAAAACAAAATCCACCAGCCAGTTGCCGGTAAGACAGTCAAATGGGGAGGTGGTAAAATCTCGCAACAATTTTATATCCAATTGCCACCACGGAGGGCAAAAGGCTCGATGGGATAAATTTAATTTAAGGATACCATTAGGATATAGCGAGGAGACGATTAAATTTGTATCTTCTAGTCAGTCGGATTCAGATTATTTGTGAGAACAGTTTCGGTTTGTTCGAGGGTTGTATTGGCCACTGTCCCTGAACGAACTTTTGATTTTCTTCTTATGCCCATAAATACTAACTGGAATAGATTGACTAGTCAATTCAGATGGATGTAAGATTTTATTGAAATTTATGGTGAAATTGTTGCAGTTAGTGTGTGTACTGCATCGGCTCATCATCAGCATCATCAATCCATTCGGGTGGAGTATTTTTTATAAGTAATAAAGTAGTTGACGCAATAAATCGGTATTTCTATCCACGGTCTAGTTTCTCACTTTCGCTTTATTTTTTGATGCAAGCGGAACAGATCTGCAACCTCATACCTTTTCTGAACGACTGAGCTTGGGAAATGTTCCAAAGGGCAGTTACACATTATACATTCTGAGACGTTCGCAGAAGGTGGCGCAATGGAAAAGAACCTTGAGATATTATTTTGAATTTTATCGGAGAGTAGTCAATCGCCCTTGGCCCGAAATTTACCTATCACACACCGCCTTAAGTCCTCTGAATGTCGGAATAGTTTGTAAATTTTAAAGCGAATGCTATTGATGTCCTGTCCATGTACAGAGCTATTAGGTGTACCTAATAGTCCCACATGGTATAAACAAAGAAAACATTTAAATCAGTTAAACGAAGAAAATCTTCGCAACCTATAGGTTAAGTTCTCTTGCGTTACCTTAACTACATCATCCATCTCCCCCACTCCCTACAACAGTGGAAACTCTTCCATACTTAATAGGTTTTCACAGACAATTGCAACTTTTATCAGATTCTTCAAACTGCTATCGTAACAGAAGCCTTAAGAGGATTTTATTGGAGACCATCGTGTCTCGGGATATACGGGGTAGTTTAGGTATCTTTCTATGTGACCAGACGTTATAGGCAGGAATTTATTCGTTCTGCAGCTGGACTGTAATCGAAGTACGTCCCTTTTTTGAAAATAAAACCGAAATTGGTGAAATACATGATTAAAAGTCGATCGTAACTGCTTTTGGATATCTGCGCTAAATACATAGGTGGGCTATAGAAATTAACATGACACGTGGTGTTGTATTTGAATTGGTGCAATCCGCAGTACAGTGGAGGACCAAGTTATTTTGTTTCTTTTCTATAGATAGGTGTTTAGTCTGTCAAAAGTGAGAATAGCGAAACAAAGGGATTGAAAGGTTTGAGTGAATGCAGTTGCTGGGTAGAAACCAAAGCAAGGATTGTGGGTTGCAATCAATTACGGAACAGTTTAAAAAAAAAAAAAAACCAACTACAACCAGTGGTGGAGCGAGTCAGTCCAACGAATTTATTTACAAAGTTTACCAGCATTAACACTGCTTCACAGTAATCAGACATTCCTTTCGTTGCTTAGCAACAAAATCTAATGAACGCTTTTCCCTAGTATGCAACTATATTTAATCAGAAATGACAACCCTATACAGCACACACAAATTATAACCAGTACACAACATCTGCTTAGGGTCGGCGCAGTGGCTTAGTGGTTAGTGTGTTGGACTACTAAGCGAGGGGTCCCAGGTTCGAATCCCGAGAAAAACCCAAATTCCAACTTAAGGTTTTTTCACTGCGCCACCTCTCGCGAATGTCTGACAAACATCCGAGAGTATAACTGTCATGAAAGAGCTTCTCAGCTGGCCGTTTGGACTCGGCATAAAATTGTAGATCCCTTCCATTCGTCCCAAAAAATAAAAACCCACACAAGACGAATGGTTGTGAGAAGCTAGGCTTGGGTCCATACGGACCTGTTGCGCCAATTATTTATTTATTTTATTTACACAACATCTGCATTCGAAAATACTCTTTTTCGCTTTTTTTCCCTAGAAGTTGTGTGTGTGAGGAGTTTCTAAAAATTGAAGCTTATTAAAAATTATTTAAGGTTCACAATGAGCACTCTAAGGCTATCTCATCGCGTATCATGGCTATAGAGCAGGAAATCACAGAGACCATTGATACTGAAAGAATAATAGGAGATTTTACACTGATAAAAATTAGGAAATCAACATTTTAAAGAAGTTTCCTGTAAACTATTAAAAAAGTTTCTTGTGAATAAAAAAAAAATAATTATGTACCTACTTTTACTCTAAACTAAATTAAATGATTTTGTCCTTTCATTAAAAAATATTTTTTTTTTGAATAATTTTAGTTATGAAATAATTTAGGTATATATTTATTAAATAAGTGTGCTCTAGACTATTTCTTGATATTGCACAAGCTCTCGATAAAGTCTGACATAAAGGAATGTTCCACGAACTACAAAAGCAGCTGCCGAAACAGTATTCGACAATTCTGGAGTCACTATATCAAATCGAATTAAAGAGGAGACATAGTACTCAACATTAAGAGAAATTAAAGCTGGTGCACCGCAAGACAGTGTTCTAGGTTAAGTCCTTTACCTATTATTCACTTGCGGAGAAACCACTACACTGAGGAAAAAAGTGCACTTTGAAATCAAAAGTTCGCATATTTAAATTTAAAGTGTGCAAATCTATATTGTTTTATGTAGAAAACAAATATTTGCGAAAGTTAAAAGGAAAAGATTTAATTTTTAAAATTTTACATTTAAAAATAAAAGAAAATACTTTTAATTTGTATTTAAACAGAATAATAATAACAGAGTTTTTAAATTTAAAGCGAATTTAAGACTACAAGTTTTTGTTTTAAGTGAGAAACTTTAAATTAAAATGATTTCTCTTTCAACTTTTAAGTTATTTGCGTTGACGTAAAAAATGTAAATTGTAACTTTCAATTTGAAAGCGTTTGAGTATGGTTGTCTTTTATACATGTTAACGTTTAATTTTAAACTGTTTGCTTCAGGAGTTTAGAGTGTTTTTCCCTCAGTGTACAGCAACATTTGCAGATGACACTGCTGCTCTTGACATGGAAGCAACTGTCGAAATAGCTACAAAAAATCTTCAAACGGCGATAAAGACTATTTCAGAATGGACTAAAAAGAGGGCAGATTAGACTGCTGTCGTTTTCCATTGGGACTTCTAGATATTTTTTTTTCAGATCTCAGATTTAACGCGGCTCATGGAACATGCAACGAAATTGATCTGCTTTGGTAAATGGATTAGTGCGTTATTTGACAGCAATATCAGCTTTTCAAATTACATTTTTGTTACTGGGCAAATCAACTATGGATATCGACTTGAAAAATATTTCCGCTGACAAATGGAGTAGTTTCGGTGATTCGTAGTCTTCAGCTGATGAGGAAGACGATGAAGATAAAAATTGCTGCAAAATGTATTTCTTTATTTTGGTTTTCACAAAACTTTGCGCATTTGTTTTGAAAGAAAACTTCTTAAAACAAAGTAGAACAGATGTGCAAAGTATAAGCCACATAAATGACCTAAAGTCAGTCCAAATTAATTGTACGCACAAAAACATACCACACATTCTAATATACATCAACAACAATGTAGTGGAATACTCAAAAACTGCCAAATATCTAGGCATGACACTAGAAGACGCTAAACTGCGTTGGAAAGCACAAGTAAAGAAAAAAAAATTTAGTTGAACATGCGATACAGTATAATGTATTGGGAGATATTCATCCCTGTCCAACTAAAATAAGTTATTGCTATACAAGAAAATTCTCAAACCATTATGTAACTATGGGCTCCAATTATGGACATGCACATACCAAACAAATTTACAAAAAATAAAGGTCTTCCAAAATAAAGTACTGAGGAATATAGTCAATGCACCTTGGTACATACGTAACGCTGATTAACATAGAGAGCTTAATATTGAAATGGTTGAAGATGAGACTAAGAGGGTTGCTCAAATGCACAGACGTAGGCTTCTCAACCACGTTAGCTTAGAAATAACCGAATTATTAAATACAGACAATGTAAACAGGAGATAAAACCACTTGATTTATAAAAATTAGCTAATAATATAAATTAGATTATATTTTCTACCAAAAAAGTTCAGAAATCTGACAACCGGCGGATTTTTCTTTTTAAATTTTCAAACAATTTTTTTTTAGGCGGCATAAATTGGGTCGGCCCCGTGCGGCACCAACCCACGCTACGCCACTGACTACAACCAAGCAGAAGATGAAATTATGCGTTGTAAAACACTTACTACAAATACGAATCGAAAATTCATTCCAATTCCGATACTCAGAGTGAGAGCAGTTTGTATATATTTCGACATTGCGTCAATGATTGCAGGAGCACAATGGATTCTAAACTCCTATACAGAGGTATCCTTTACATGTCTTTACAAGTCTGTCTTAATAAATAGATCACTGATTACCAGAATGGATTGTGTGTGACAGCTGCTAGTTCCGTTCAGATCCAACAGTCAGAAAACCGAGCAAACTACCTCTCTATGGGAAAGAGCTAGGTTAACGAGGTAGGAAATACCTCTAAACACCAAAACTTAAATGAATATGGTTTCACTGTGATGGGTATTTCTTTGGGGTGAATGACAGCAAAACAGTATGGAAATCTGCGGATGGAAATTTATCTCGAAATTTAAGCTGGTAGTTCATTGTGAGCCTGTAAAAGTTATTCTATACTCTCAAGGAAATATTCTCCGAATATTATATTTCTGAAATTGCAGTGTGGTAGCTAATGGCAAAGAAAGTGTAGACTGCCCTCATGTTTTGTGCACTTCCTCAATACCGTATGGTCTGTTTTTTTTTTTGGATCGATATTTCAGCAGTGGCTTTCTTGATTTTGATTCAGGAAACAAGAGTACTGCATTTTTGTATGTGGCTATTAATCGTTTGTTTTCAACTGCAGTGGCGGCTTGTGCTTCGAACCAAAAACCTTCGATCTTCGATTTTATGCCAATAAAGAATTTAGTAGCTATCTGAATGATGTGCTGCCGTCAATGCAATCTGTTTTGTAGCTGTAATCACAGACAGTATACATAAGCTTGGAACACACTGCTGAAGTCTAACTGAACTGGGTTAGTCCTACCCTTTCGGGGTAAAATCCAGCGTCAACTACAATGTCCGTCTTGGATAGATATCGGTTCGTCTTAACATCATTCATCCCTTCTGGGGAAGCTTAAAGTCTCAGGAAATCTGTGCGGGCAGTTTTATAGTTCATTCAAGGTAGAAAAATGTGTTGGTGTTTTTAAATACCTCCGCAATATTCCAGGTCTATTAAATACAAGAAAAAATTGTTTTTTTTTTTTATATTTATAATATATATAACTTTTTCTGTTATAGATTTATATTTAAATTTAATAACTTTTTTTTTATGAAATGTTCGTTTTAATGCGCGTTTTCTGAACTTTTATATCGGAAGATTAAAATCTAGTACCTTTGTTCTCCAATCTTACCCCGTCGATATTACTATCTGTATCACTATCATGCACTGTAGGGTACCTCGAATATTCTATTGCAAATCGATTCCCAAAATTTAATAAATATCCTTTATGTGACCACTATTTTGGTTTTCCCAAAACTTGCAAAATTCACTTTTTTTTAAGTTTTTGGAGGCCCCCATAAAAGAGTTAATGTTCCTTTCAAAGCCTTAAAGTCTGCAAGGGACCATTGACTTGTGTCGTAAATGTACCCACAAGAAGTGGGCTACTGGCTCTGACTTTTCACCTGCAAACATCGGGCTTTGGGGACAGTATGGTGATATTACATAAAGAAAACGTAGGCACGGAAAAGGTGTGTCAGTACCACTGCTTTATACTCTTTTCCGGAAGAAGGAAAATTATATCGAATTATTAGCGAGTTTCCTGCGAGTTTATTAACAAACCCATTGATATAGAAATGGGCTTCATTTGGCATCATCCATTTCGCAAACAAAATAGCGGTCTTAATTTTGCTTTTGAATTTGTGAAAACTGTACGGCCAATAAATAACTGACTTTATAGATAGATTGACAACAGTACTTCTTGTTGAAAACAGGATATAAAAACCACATCTCTATATGGGTACTTTCTTACAGCGAAACTTGCTGGTCTCCTTCTTACTGAAGAGTTGTGCCGCAAGAGTCTTACATTTTACAACGAAAATCTGTTGACAAATAAAGTTTGACGATAGCTTGAAGGGTAATTGGGCTTGACCTCTAAATATGCATATGCATTTTTCCCTTTGAAATTTTTTCTAATAGGTTGTGAGAAGCTAGATCTAAGTTGAAATCCCGACTATAGGATCAACAGAACATTTTGCCTCACAAAATTATTTCAGTGCACATTTTAAAGTTCTCATTAAGATAGTTTGTAGCTATTCTTTTCCGATGCAATGTGATAAAGTCTGTTATTTATTTTCAGAACAACAGCCTCTCTGAAAGGATTTACCTTAGCTAGTGACTATAGACGGTCAATTGATAGTATTTTCGGTTTCTTTTTAACTTCTGTAACAACACATCGAATATTAGAGGGAATGACTAAACTTAAATTTGACCCGCTAAGCAAGTACAACACCGCAGTGAATATGTCAGCCCCCTACATGGATTTACATAGAGATATCGTAAAAAGACAACTTTGGTCCGCTAACCCTTTGGCTCTTCTCTTTAATAGCAAACGAAAAATATCTCACTGATTTTGGAAGTAATTTTCTACGTAGTCCGTACTAGCTGCCATGATATATTTCTACAGTACATACATTCCTATGTACTTATATTTATATTTCTGCAATATTCTGCGCACTCTCCATGCGAGACGGGCGTTAAGTAATACTTTGCAGATTGATGAGCAACTCATGCTGAGCCCCCTGCGTCTATCTTTTCAGTTTTTTTGTTTAACTCTCTTTAACTCATTCTGAATGTTCTGATATCAAAAAGCAAATCACAGTAGTCTTTTGATCCTCTTAGAAGATGGGGACTTGATGAGTGCATATACTTCACCCTTAATTACAGCTACATTGGAACATTGTGTTTGTCCTCACAGAAAGTGCATTTCCAAAGAAACAGGATATACTATGTCGCTGCACACAATTGACTCCTACAAAAGCAACTGTATTAGTATTTCATACAGAAAAATTGGACTCACCCACCTATCAGTTCCTAGATCTCAACAACAGTCTCCCCTTTCACTCAAACAAGGTGTGGACCCAAATAAATATTTTAAACATCCTTTAATTAGATTTATATGTGTTGTTGAATAATTCATTAACCTATCAGTACAGTTCAACGGATTAAATGATTTTTTAAAACAAAACGCTCACAAAGAACCACTTTGAATGCAGATGAATCAGTAATCATCAACCCTTTTAAGAGCTATTACAAATTAATGTGTCTCCATTAAATTTAAAAGGGATCTCCTTATGTCCGACTCGCATTAATATCCTTTGTCACATGCTCTGATTCACATGAATTTCAAAGCCCGATTGATTGATTAATGGATTATCATTTTAGCGGGAGTGCGATAATTTTGTTTAGTGAAAAAGGATAAGGATTTCTTTAAGCTTTAAGCTCATTAAAGGCATTTTGTTTTAATTGGTTGCTTCCGAAATGAATGGACTTTTGTAACGCATTGAGTATGCAAATGGGAAAGATACTGATTAAAAAAAAAAAAAGACTCCCAATGTAACTGGAGAACTCAATGTTAATGACCTCATGCGATACGTTGAGCCTAAGTTGAAAATCGAGATGAAAGTATTTATATAAGAGAATCTTTTTCTATATTCTGTACTAGCTGTACCCTGTGCGCGTTGCAACGCCACCAAATAAAATAAATTTGAAGGAAAGACATTACACAAATATTCAATTCATTTTGAGTCATTTTATTGATTTTGTTTATCTCGAAAAAATTGTGACATTGCAGCGTAAACGAATAAATCAGAAGGTTTTCCGCCATATAGAGCTACCCATGTGAGAAGCTTGGATTCTCCAAATTTAATCCACACACTTGCAACGATTATCCTTGTTGATAGCGAACTGCAAACGTAAGAATTCGAATGGCATTATCTGTCGGGATCATTGGGATACGGGCATTGTTGGTATCTCATTGAGATGTTTTTTCCCACGGATAGCTAATTTTTCCCCATTTTTCCTTTTTGGACCTAGTCAAAATTCCCACTTGGTTAATTAAAATAAAAAAAAAAACAATTCATTTGCAATATTTTTATTAATAAAAAATAAAAAAGAGCATACAATTATTCTTTATTGATGAATTTAATTGGAAGAATAAGATAAACAGTCATTTCACTACTGGATATACACACACAAAAAATCGCATTGGTACAATTTATGAAAAAATACATCATATAATTCATTTTATATGTACATATCTATACAATAAGTTAGTAAAAAGAGGAAAAAAAATATTTAGCACAAATAATCTCTATATTAAGAAAATGTTCGATAATTAATAAATAATAAAAAAGAATAAGTAATAATAAGAATATTTAAAATTCATTAATATAAATAAATAAAACTTAACCAATGTCGTTTTCGATTTGGCAAAAAGATACATTTTTTGGAGAAAAAATAATTTTTTTTTGATTTATAGAGATATAGAGTTGAAACAAAGTAGGGATTGTAGGCCTAGGTATCCTCTATAAGCCACTACAGTAAACCAGGCTGAGATGATTGCTTTGCTTCATGCGTTGGACTACTTGCTTGAGTGTCAGGTGGAAGGAAGAAATATCCTTATAGCACTGAACAATCAGGCGGTGATCAGATGCATGGAACAAACAAACATCACAACATCATTGGCACTGGAATGTGTACTTAAGCTCAATAAGTGCTCATCTAAAAATGAAGTAACACTGACTTGGGTACGGGGACACATAGGGATCGAAGGCAATGAAAAGGCGGACTCCCTTGCAAAACAGGGGTCAACTGAATAAAAAAAAACAAAAGAAATGACAAATATGTAGGAAAGGTTTGTTTGCCTCTGTTTTGCTTTACGAAATAAAGTGTCTAGAAAGAAATGTCAAATAGGTATAGGTAGCAGTGATACCAGATCGTGGTATTCTTACATCAGGGGATTTTTATTAGGGAAAATTCCTGGTGATACACGTCGTACTATTTATAAATGCTATTTGCAATCAAGATCAGGCAGTAAATTACCAGGTGGAGTTTTTAAATAGCATTACAGCCCATGGCCTTTTTGCTCATAAAATTGAATTAAGAGTTGGAGTTCCCATTATGTTTCTTCGCAATTTGAATCCCCCTAGCTTCGTAATGGTACCAGAATGTGAGTGATTTCGTTACAGTAAAACGTTATAGATGCGTTAATTTTAACTGGGTGTGGTGAAGGAGATATGGTATTTATACCAAGAATACAAATAATTCCCAGCAATTATCCATTTCAGTTTAAACGGATTCGATTTCCTATTAATGTTTGTTCTGCCATGACAATCAATAACTCACAGGGTTAAACTTTAAGAAAAGTGGGAGTTGAATTCATGGACAGTTATAAATAATTATGTAGCGTGCTCCAGGGTAAATAATGCAGGAAGTATCACTATCTCAGCTGATAGAAACAAAACTTCTAATATAGTAGACAAGGAAGTTTTACATTAATAAAAAAATACCTATTATAAAATTATTTTCTTTCATTTTCATTGTCCAAAGAATATTAAATTGTTGCTGATTAGTCCAATGACCAGGTAAAATGCCATGAAGGCAGAGAGGACTCAGTCTTTGGGATGTTTTTTAATACGGGCTCAAGTCCCTCACTATTGCAGACCGCTCCCTTGCGTTATACCTCTGCAATGTCTATCGATGATTTTTCTTTGAGCGATTATCAAAAAAAAATTGTGTTCCCTACAAGACAGCAAATTTAAAAAAAAAAAATTGTTTCCATCAATTGTTCTGAAACCGCATTTTGCACGAGCGAAGCCGGGCGGGTACAGCTATAATAAATAAATTTGATCTAAATTATGGTAGCATAAAGTCATATATGCTGGAATAGTTTTAATAATTTTTCTAAATTGATGTAATTAATCTGTATGCGTTGTAAATAAAGGACAGACTTTTTACTATCAAATAATTCCTTCTTGACTTCAGAATATATTTATTTAGTTTTCTATATAAAATTCGTTTCTTAAATCAAGAAATATTTGATCGTTTCGGTAAAATGATATTTGTTTTACCAATAATAATGATTTTCTAGATCCAAGAATTGGTGTTTAAATACTATTAAATTAAATTCGAACAAAGAAGAATTTGCTAATTTTTTTAATCTCCTCGATTCAAGAAACGAAATTTCATTATGTAGAAAATAATTTTCTTTCCGTGTAATTGTTCAAGTTTTCACTTCTGTCGGCACTCCCGGAGTGCCACTGTTTTTTAAATTAATTATTCACGATCCTTTTCAGCTGTTTATACGGTTTTTAATACTGACTATCCAATCGACGACATTAATGACGCTATTGTCGAGATCACAGTGTCGACAATTAAAAACGACGCGTCGTGGAACAACACTGCTAAGGAGTAAGGAGTTCTTGAAGAAATTGTACACAAATTACAGCCGAAAAAAAGACTTTATCCTAACGACTCAGTATCCTTACGAGGAATTTACGAATTTGGAACATTTTCCACTGTCTTTAAGGAGCTTTGCTTAGTGGTTATTCCCCACAGAAGTAAAAAAAAAAACTAGTTTCCATTAAATCATTCTATCTTTTTGTACAAAACTGTATCTGTATCTTGATTTCATTAAAACCCATCCGACTTAATAATCAGATTGTACATTCTACATAAATCCCTAAAAGGACTAAATAAAAAAAAATAGTCTGATGATATCAAACCAACACATTTCCTAGTAAACCAACAAACAAGAAACAACCCATACCCTTATCCATCTGAAGGTATAAATCCAGTTAAAGTAAAATTCCAAAACATGAAGGTGATTATAATTGGGTTCCTTTGTCAACAAGCAAAAAATGTAAGGATTTGCCAAAGAGTCCCAAGCACTCACTAGGGTCTTTTAATATTTTTCGTTCGCAAAGTTGTTGGCTCATATCATTATCCTTACAGTGAGTTAAGCGAAAAAGGTAAAAAGGTTTTTTTAGTAGATGTTTAGTAGATTTGAGGTTCATGTCACAACCCCCAAGCATACTGTTGGAGGACGCATTTTACAAATGTCATTATAATCTGGTGATTTTAATAAATTTTCAGCACACACGACTTTGAGAGCTTAACGTAATTATGTGACTTTCAGATTTTCCACGAAAACTAATGACCGTCAATATTTCAGTCTTGCATTCTGTTTCTATATATGGGCTTGTCTGCATAACTTATTGATAATAATTAATTTTAACTTTTACCTTGGGCGAGCGCAACACTCCGTGCCAACAGTGGTAGAAGAAGCCGAGGAATCAGAGGAAACAGAGGAAACTTTCGGCGCATAATTACGGAAATTAATTGCCGCTCACATGAGAACAGAAACAGAACGTGAACTTAATATGGAAAACAGGAAGAAGTTCGCCCAGCTTAACCCTGTGTTTGCTCGTTAATCTTGCAAGATATACGAGTGTGTATATCTTGAGCAAATTGGTGGAATAATAAGATGTTTTAATTAGAATGGCGTTGAATTTATTACATACCATGGTATGTGTGCCGTATGAGATTACCTAGCCGCGGTGCAGGTGGGACAACCTTCGGTGCAGTGTCCACTCGAATACACAGCCCTTTCATTGGCAAGTCTCAATGGAATTCGTCTGCTACCTAAGTGTGACTTGATGCCGCATTAATATAAAATTAGAGAAACCTACTCCTTTTCAACGATAAATGGTTGTAAAATTGTAATTTACGGTTGAAATGGGGAGCACGTCTCCGCAACATTTTGCACCCAACCGACATACGGAAAGTGAAAATTAAACTTTTCATCAGCAAACAATGGATCACGTACGAAAGTTTTTAAAAGCATGCGAAAGGGGTGGATTGTTGATATATATATATATATATATGTGCACTGTCATTAGAGCGTAAGCAACACAAGCTACCAGAGGAGGGAACATTTTTGGGGACAGGATATTGGACTCCTAAGTATGATTATGATGAAGCTGTTCCATATCACTCGCAATTCGATTTTTAGTAACCGGAAACCACCCTTATCTGGTTGCATGACCTGACGAAGGTCGGAGCATCGAATTTTAAAGGGAACGTAGGGTGAATCAAATTTTGGGTACGGATACCGTTTGCACATAGTGTCCGGTGGTTATGACTTTCGGTAGTGCGGCAACTGGAACTTTTATTATTGAGGTTTGGCAGGTTTCTAAATGTGTCAGAATGGGTGAGGTATTTTGCAAACACTAGGCCTAGGCTAACATGATTTGTATAGATCATTGATTTTCACGGATTACAACAACAATACAAGATCCAACAATCCATGGAAATCGATGATCTATACAGATCGTGTGAGCATAATAAAAAAGGCCAACTATTGGCGTAGTGATGTTGGTACATTTTCAACTATTTCTACTGGATGCACTTTGTCTGGACAATCCCTCAGCTTTGAAGTTCTCCAGGATGTCCTTAAAAATAAAAAAAAAAACTGTTTCACAATAAAAGTGAAGACATATTTTGATTTTATGATGCTAAATATGTGAGGGACAGCTTCCAATGTCAATATAATATATCAACAATGATATCTTTTTGCAAGACCGTACTAACTGCAAACACTATCGTGTCAAATTGTTATGACTCAAACTTGATAGACTCTGCAATAGTTTAGGAGATGGAGATGTGGATGTCCAGGCCTTTTCAGAAAACACGAGTAACGTCTATACCTAACTCTTGTGTTGATAACTCAAAGGTGAATATTGACAGCGGTCCGCTGTAAATGTAAGGTTTTCTTAAAAATGTGTATTAGAGACCAGCGTCTCATACGCCACTAGGCAGTGAAAGGGCTCGTTGCTATATAAGAATAGCTTTGGGTCGAATCCGATCTGTTCCGCATATAGAGCTTAGAACCTTATGTTGATTTACGTAAGCAGACGGTTTGTTAGTGTTACTCGTGAGCATGTCCAATGCATTGTTCGCTCCATTGTCGAGAGTCTCTTAGTAGCAAGGCATATTTAAGTTTATTGTTAGTCGACGATAGGAAAGTGAGCATTTAAGGCTAAATTGTATGGCATCTGTTTTGAACTAAGTTAATAAATAATACAACATTTTTTGCAATTGTATGTGATAACTTTATGTTGAACTAGAGGTTGCTGCAATGATCCCCTCAAGAATGTTGACGTTCCGACAGACGGCGAACAAATTAACCGAAACGATATTATCACAATAGCTGCTATTTTTTTTTACAAAACATCGCATATCTATTCTTACCTTAAGCTTAGTATCCTGCTCGCTCTAAATTGTTATCTCCCATACAAAATTATCTACAAAGATTAAATTTTAGCGAGGCAGTTTAGCAAAGCAGTATCCTGTTCGCTCGCTAAATTCTTAACTTCATATAGATGGGCCGATGAAAAGTCTCCACTCATTTAGCTCGCGAAATAAATGTCCGGTACATAAAATCGAAGATACATTTTGACAGGAGAAAAAGGAGGAAAGAGTTTGTGTTGTGTTTACTTTGGATTTTGTTTTGGAGGAAGCCGAGAAAACATTTGCATGATAAATAAAAGAAAAAGAAAAATAAAAAAAAATCCTTTTCATGCGATGAAAAAACAAAAAAAAACTTGCGGGGCCTGTGGAGAAATCAGAAATATGGAGATTGCAACAAAAATTCCAATGCAAATAGGGTTTTACCAGACACGAAGGAATTGCCATGAACATAATATGGTTTTTGTCCCATCTATATCATGTTTGATAATTTACCGACTAGAGACGCTAAAATTTAGCGCGAGAATAATACTAAGCTTTAGGCGTTAAAAAGAAGTGTATAGGATTTTGATAATATATAAATATTGGTAGGTGACAGTTTTCGGGGAAATGATAGACGGAGTGGGGTACCATAGGTCCCCCCAATTAACGCGAGGATTTAATTGTATTAAAGTTTATTTTATTATTGGTTATAGCTTGAATACATTAACAAATTTCATTTGGACATTTTTTTTTAACAAAAAATTATGTGCGAACTTTTCAAGTTATAACAAAATTTGTTTTTAATGTTTTTGAGAAAAGAAATGTTTTTTAATTTTTTTTTGGAAATACAAATAGCTTCAAATGCAAAATTTCAACGCATTTAACTTTAAGAAAAAATAAATATTAATTCAAAAAAACAGAAAAAAAAAAACGATTATTCATCATTTTCGGAAGAGATGCCATGGCTAAGACATACAATTTTTGTTCCCACTTTTCTATGGTCATTACAAATGAATTTAGAGCATACGGCGCACTTAAGTTTGGATTTTTTGTCTCGATTACGGGGACAAAAAAAACCGCGACCACGCTTTTTTCCTTCATTCGTTAAGAACTCTTCTTCGTTTCTAGAGTCAACCTCAATACCACAAGTCGCAATTGCACGCATCACATGTGGGACTTTCTTGACTACTGGAAGACGTACTCTCATATTAGGCTCAGCCAATTTAAGTCCATGGGATATAAGAAATATTTTTCTTCGTGCAGAATTTGAAATTTGCCATTGAGAATTTTTTTCAATAAAAATTAAAAATGCATTCATAGCAGCAATATCTAATACGTTCATAAAAATTCTGTAGGGCCAGCGGCTTGTTCGTCTTCCACAAGAATATTCTCTTATAAGTTTGTCTGCGCTGTCTACTCTGCCTTTGGTTTTATTATAGTCCAAAATCATAGTTGGTTTGGAGCGAACTACATCAGAAATAGAGTTGTCTGCATGTTGAAAAGACAAATGATGAACCACTCGATTTTTTTTGGAATATAGGATACCATCGCAATTGATTTCGTGAACGCAAATGTTGAAGAATACTCAGCTCGATCCTTGTAAACTTTTAATTCGTTAGGGGTATCTGTTTTATTTGTTCGAGCCGCTCCAAGTAGTGTCAAGTTTTTAGTGATAAGAAACTCAGCTAAATCCACGTTAGTGAAGCAGTTTTCGGTAGTAATACCCATGCCGGAACCAAATTAAGGCTCTGCCGAATCTTTGATTTGTTGATTTTTTCCTTGATTCCCTTGATTTTTTTCTGGGAAGTTTTCCTGTATAAACTTGCATATTATATAAATATGATGTTTTGACATCAGCAGCAGCCCAAATTTTAATGCCGTACTTTCCTGGCTTGGATTTTATATATTGCCGAAATGGGCACTTTCCGCGAAAGGTTACACTCAAGGAAAAAATGCAAACTAAAATGTAATATATTCTATTTGATTTTACGTTGAATAAACTTTAATAAAGAATATTCCTTTTCACGTTAAAACATATTTGATTTAAATACGCAATAAAATTTTAAATTAAGTCAACGTAGATTCAAAGTGAAACGTATGTCAAATCAAGCTGCATACGTGGTTAGATCAAATTAAAAATATATGCATTAAGAGTAGGGAAACCCTTTGAATTAATTGTTATGCCACTTTGATTTAAAAATTTTCGTAGTCGATGCTTAATCATTCCGGAAAATATTTAAATCAAAGTGGTTTTCTTTGATTTTACGTTGTTTTTTCTCTGGGTGTACTAACTGCTTGTCAATAATGACTTCGTCACAAGGGAAAAATGATTTCCGGCAATTCTCAGTAAATATTTCCCATATGTCCCTTATCGCAGCTAACTTGTCTACTTGTTTTCTTTGCTCCCTGGTAGTTTTATCGTAGAAACTTATAAAGCGAGATATTGCAACAAATCTTTCACGCGACATTAATAATAAATAATTGGCGCAACAGGTCCGTATGGACCCAAGCCTAGCTTCTCACAACCATTCGTCTTGTGTGAGTTTTTATTTTTGGGACGAATGGAAGGGATCTACAATTTTATGCCGAGTCCAAACGGCCAATTGAGAAGCTCTTTCATGACAGTTATACTCTCGGATGTTTGTCAGACGTTCGCGAGAGGTGGCGCAGTGAAAAAAACCTTAAGTTGGAATTTGGGTTTTTCTCGGGATTCGAACCTGGGACCCCTCGCTTAGTAGTCCAACACACTAACCACTAAGCCTCTGCGCCGACTTCACGCGACATTACTATACAGTAAATATATTTCTTCGAATAGATTCCTCAATGGTCCACATTTCCTTCACATTTTGACGTCTACAATGAAGAGCTCCCGCAGATATCATTATTCCAAAAAACGCATCCAGTTCGATAATAGTAACAGGTTTCCAAATAGTTTTTTATGAGGGAATTTCTGTTATCAGTTATAGTCCTCCAGCGATATGTCTCCTGGAAGTTTGCTTTTTCTGTAGGCAGTATAATGTTTAAAAAATATTGTTGGATAAGTGCTGTAAACACTGTTTGCCTGATGCCATCTTGTAGGTGACACTAGTGAATAATTAGCTGATTAAACTCCCGACAGGTTCACCCAAAAAAATTTCCACTGTAAATTTCACAACATGTGGCAGTCAAATTTGCAATAAGTTGTATATTTGTGTATTTAACAGCAAATGCGTTCATATTCACAATTAATTGTAAATTTTACGGCGTATGCTTTCATTTCAGCAATAAAATTGTCAACTTGATCGCAGTTTCTTGTTGTAAAATTTACAGCGCGTTGTCAATTTTTTTTGTTAAAAGTACATGTATAAATTGGTCAAAACAACAACCAAAACGCAAAATGGAAATACAAAATTCTGTAAAAAGTACGTACTACTTGTAAAATGCACAACATATGCATTGAAATCTACAACCATTTTTAGTTGATACTGCATTGAGTTGTGAACATAAACTAACTATTAAATAGACTCACAGCTTTCCTACGTCTCCCCGATTTACCTCGCAGATTTTTTTCAATATAAGCCCCTCCCACCGCTCGCTATTTTATTGTCTGTGAACACGTGTGAAGCAGCAACAAAAATACAAATCTAAATGGCGGGAGTTGTAATATCCTGCTGACACTCAGCAGTGTTCCTACATTGTGGTATCTCTACCTTAATTTTTCCGTGATTAAAAGGAAAAACATCAAAATTGTGTGATTATCAACAATCTGACAAGAAAACATTCAAACTACATATCACCGTGAATGTGAACGCACTAAATATACATAAAAAGCAACAATTTCCAGTACCAAAAATAATGATTATAATTGCGATTTTTACACTGAAGATTAATTTAATGTTATTTTCTTTCCGAACAAAACAAATTTTACTGTTAAAAGCATGTTTTTTTCAAAAAAAAATTGAGGTAATTTGAGTTTAGTGAAAAGGGAAAAATGAACACGCTTCGTGGGAAAAATAAAGAGAGAGTGCTAGGAACACTGACTGAGATTTAGTGTATTTCGTGAGTTGCTGTCAGCTGATGGATGCGTTCTGAGAGTTTAAACTCGCTGTTTTATTGCACAACGATAACATTTGTTTTCTATTCTACAAAATTTAAAATAGCGAATGTAATCAACATAAATAAATAAAGGAATAAGTGTGAAAAATTCATTCCTTGAAATACAAGAAGATATTTTTTTTCCTACAATTAGCGTGTCTGTGTTCGTTTGTTGTTTTGTGGGAAAAAATATGTTAGTAAAATACTCAAAATTAAGAAACACACCAAAATAATCAAAATGCAGTTTCAATGACAAACTCAAGTACCTAATTCTTTATAAATCAACCACATCTTCAGCTCATTCAAACATGTCTTCGTGTTGTCTCTTTTTTATGCTAGCAAATATTTCGCCGGGAATGTCAATAGAAAAACGACAATGGATGGATTACTATTTTTTTACTTCATTTTTTGTTTGTATTTTTTCGTACACTTTTTTAAGTGACAGTACAGTCAGTCTCGTTTAATACTGTTGTTAATAGTTTCACCAAATCGATCATTAAGAAAAATGGAGAAATTGGTTGCGAAACTTAAACGAAATTCTATGGCAAACATGCGAACAATTTTTTTATATCGATATCATAAAAATAATGTCTATCTATTCAAAATTCATTATAAAATGACTTAAAAAAATATTCCTTTTCTTTATATACTGTAATTTCAACATTAATTTCTATTCAATTATGAGAAAATCAAACAACAATTTATATAAAAAAGTAGCGAAAAATGTCAACCTGGAACTCAGAAAAACTATGGTTTACAACACAGCCCTCGATATTGAAATGAAGTCCACCTCAGGCTACCGGCATGGCGGTTTAAACCGGACCCGGAAGAGTGTAGGCTGTTTTTTTTTTCAAGTATGAGTGTGTCCCCTTTGATTAACATAGGCACAAATACATGAATTCAAACTGGATCAAATTCAGCTTGTAGGCAATTTCTCTTTTTTTTGGCTGAAGCTGTCAGTCTATTTAATAGTTAGTTTATGGTTGTGAATTTGACAGCTGCATTTACCATAACCCACTCACGCAGCCAGAATATTTTCATGGGTTATGTTCATTACTTTGTTCTTGATGACTAAATCAAGTCTGGAACCAACAAGGCGAATTATCATAGTGCAAAGTTGTGACTTTTTTTTCAAATGAATTCTGATTTAGTTTTTTTGTCTGAAAATGCAGAGGATGTGGAAGCCAGCATTTAAATAAGGAAACAGTTCAGAATTATCTCGTCATAGGAAACGCGGCTACTGAAAAAACATTAATATTAGACGTGGATGTTTTTGAAGTGGTGGGCAATTTCAACGTCTATAAGTGTTGTGCCGTTTTTAGCAGGTAAGTAAGCCATACATTTGTTCGTATTTTGTGTGTTCGTTCGTCGCCTGGGTGCCGTTTCTCGTTTAACTTGACACAGAATGGATTGAGGACAATTGCGTAAAACCAAGTTCAGCAAGAAGCTCTCCAGAAACTTCTTACTTTAACTTAATTGTATGTGAATATATATTCAATAAAAAGATTTTCAAATTATTTGGTGTTTGTTTTTTATTTTGAAGCATCGAGTACAAATGGTGTTCGTTTCTAGAAATCGATTTGTAGGTTTTAAGACAGAAATTGCATTTTGACCGCAAAGTGTTGTGAATAATACAACCAAAACCGTAGTTTATACACATAAGAATTGAGTATTTTAGTTTGCTGTACATTCAACAACGGATGCCGTTTTATTTACAATTTTTCTTGTTGTAAAATCTACAACAAATGCTCTCATTTTCACAATTTGGTTTTGGAAAGTACAACCATGTCTCTGTTCAATTGAAAGCATTGGATGTCGGGTCGATTATGACAATGAATGCAGTCGATTTAACAGCGGTTTTTAACATTTCTACAAATTTTTTTTTTGGGTATGTAATAGCTCCAGTACCTACAGATTTTCTAGTTAGGGGCTCAGATAAAGGACCTTTGCCTCCATGCAAGTCAATTAGGAAATTACGGTCTTCACTGATTCGTAAGAATCCAAAAACAATATTTGTTTTGATTTATTTTTGTCACCCATAAAAACAAATACAACTTTTTGGTATATCAGGTGTCCACCCATGTGAGGTCCACATCTACGTATATAGTACGTAAAATCTATTCACGTCTTTCATTCTTCATAATGCATGAACCACTTTACAGATAATACATTATACTCACAATTGTCATATGCCGAGGCAATTACAGAAAGGAGCAGCCTCTTATGCGAAATGAATAAAAAATTCATAGAATATGACATTTGCTCGAAGGTTGTGCCATGCACACACGTAGCAATGTCACCCGTCGCAGTAATAAGATAAAAAAGATTCGAATGTCTAAAAATATCACCGATGGTTGTCTTGTTTGTTTTATTTTGTCTTACATCAAATTAGGCTTTATTTCGTTAGACCGAGCTGGAAGAATTTCTTTCCACGATACTGCTATATGAGGAGTGTGCGGTCTCAAGTGGTGTCTACTGCGATGATAATAATTGATGGGATCAAAAGTGGTATCTACATTTATTTTGTACCGATAATTGAATAAATTATTCGGTAATCCCTGAAGCAATTGTTTTTTTTTTTTTCGTATTCCTTTACGATTTGAGTTGCGTATGAATTATTCGGCATTTTGTATAACTTTGGAGAAATAGCAACATGTGGCTGAGAGTCCCACCGAACCGAGAGCATAAAGCTATAGAAATTATTTGAAATCGTTTTTGCGACGTTGAAATTTAGTGAATTTTTTAATGATGATCGGATGAAGGTCTTGGCACATTCGATATTGATATATGACATTCGAAGGAAAATTTACTCGAGAGCCAAAGTGGCTTCCTGACTTCCTGTGCAGTGCGTTTTGGGTGTACCCAGGACTGCAAAACTACTTCGAAAAGATTATCACCATTCACCACATATGCTAATAGTCAGGATCGGCATTGTCTAAGGCGAAACGTTCAAACGTTTTCGTTCGCACGAACGATTTTCTTCTTCAAATTAGAGCAAACTATTCATGCGCACGAAAATGTTTCAACTTTTTCGGTTCCAGAATCTCACCCTAAGCTGTGCTAAATCGCCAGAGGCTTAAAAGACAATATTTATAACAATTAAAAAAACAAAAAATTTCTTCAAATACATAAATTCAGTTCATGTAGCATTGGCTAACAGTAGATATGATAGGTAAATTTGATTTTATAAAAGAACTAGCTGTACCCGCACGGCTTTGCGCGCGCAAAATGTGGTTTCAGAACAATTGATGGAAACAAATTTCAGAAAGAGCCTTCTGCAAAAGTGAGGGACTTGAATGAAAATGAAAGAAAATAATTTTATAATAGGTATTTAACTCACTTTTTTATTAATGTAGCGCTTCTTTGTACGCTATATTAGAAGTTTTGTTTCTATCAGCTGAGATAGTGATATTTCCTGCATTATTTACCCTGGAGCACGCTACATAATTATTTATAACTGTCCATGAATTCAACTCCCACTTTTCTTAAAGTTTGACCCTGTGACTTATTGATTGTCATGGCAGAACAAACATTCATAGGAAATTGAATCCATTTAAACTGAAATGGATAATTGCTGGGAATTATTTGTATTCTTGGTATAAACACTGTATCTCCTTTACCAGACCCAGTTCAAATTAACGCCTCAATAACGTTTTTCTGCAACGAAATCACTCTCAATCTGGTTCCATTACAAGGCTTAGGGGATTCAAATTGCGAAGCAGCATAATGGGAACTCCAACTTTTAATTCCAGGCCATGGACTGTAATTCTATTTAAAAACTCGACCGGGTAAATTTTTATTATTTTAAAAAATACTCGCGATTCATTCACAGACACATTTTATGAAATAATTTAGGGAAATAAAAAAAAGGAAAATGAAAGCATTAAGATATTTTGAATGTCTTTTTTTCTAAACATGAAAATATTTAATTTATTCTTTATGAAATGAACAATTAGGAACAAAATTTGACCAAGAAGTAAAATCCCTTTCTTTTTGTACTATGAGGTCTGAATAATCCCTTTGTCAATTTTAGCTTATTATTAGTGAGAAAATCCCGCAAAAAGGGATAAATCCCCCGATCTGGTATCACTGTATTCTATGTCTTAGATAATGAAACGTAACTGGCTATGAGAGAAAGAGAGAACGAAAATGTGTGCTCGCATCTCTCTCTCTCTTGCCTCTACAGTAATATACGAAACTAAAGGTAGCTCTCTCTCTCTCTCTCTTTCTATTTTCACTAACTTATTTCTCCCTCTCAACTTCCGCTCGCAATTTCCGTAACTCTTTCGTGACGCATTCACCACCTTACCCCCCCCCCCCCAAGTCAAGCGTGCCTAATTAATAGTTTATTTATTTATGTTTTGTTTTTTTTTTAACTGAATTTTTTTATGATTTTTGTTTAAATAAACTTAAATTTGTCTGTACTCCTATTTTTTGTCAAAATATTCCACTTTTCTGGCTGCAGTACTACCTAATAATATTTCTCTCCGGCAACGCTGAGTAGGAGATATATGATTCTGTATTACCCGCTTTTGGATATCATTAACTTTCGCATTCGCATTTTTCTTAAATAGTGAAGAAAATTTGCTCAAAATATTTTTATTTTCCAATCTACCAACCAATCTTATTTCTCATGAATATTTTAAGCAAATGTACACTTATTCCTTAAAAGAAATTTATATTCACACGTAACGAACAAGTTCAAATTAAACGGATAAAATTGTATGAACGCTGGGCAACCACTTTGACCACAGCGGAAGTGGCTCATATGTTGGTCAGTCGGAATTTTTGAAGTTATGTAACAATACTGGCGCACCAAATCATGACCAATCCATAAAAATATAGCTTATAGGCAAGTAAACGGGAAATCGACCGGAGTTGGAGGTCTCAGTATGGTTTGTCTATGCTGACAACACTCTTCAATGAAATCCGCTAAATCGCTGCTGGCACAAGTTGTAACTTTAAAGGATATAACTTTTTATTTACACAGGTATACCCACCTCAAATCGTTGTGAATCTTTTACAGCCATTTAATTTCGAGTTCAAAATGAAACTCCTTCGCGAAAAGAAACAAGCTAACATCACTGTCATGTACTTGCGTATTCGTGCAAACATAAAAATTATTTTATTGCGCACAAATTTAACGCCTCCTTTCCGCTCCTTAAAATAAAATAAGATACCATAACTCGAACGATCAATTACTTTAAAAGCTTTCGTGCCAGCAACACATTTCATATACGCGTATGCTTGTGTGAATTTTACAAATTTTTGCAAACAGCGCACAGACAAATAAAATCAGACAATCGAATTTCGGCAATAACGAAACGGTGTACACAATCATTGTAAATGTTGTGTGTTGTTAAAGTGATTGCTAGGTTTCCTGCATTTGAGATTGTGTACATCGATTTTGTTTACTCGTTTCGAACTTGTTTTTGCTGGGGATGAATTTCACATAACGAGTTTGAAGATTTCTCAAATATTTTTATTTTAGAAAGGATGTTGTCTCCTTAAGTAAGTATTGCAATGTACTAACTAACATACCCAAAAATGTTCCCATTCAAAAGGGAATGGTAGTTTCATGAAATTCCGCTACTATTTCTGGGTTCGTATTAATTACGAAACGTGATTAAAATACTCAATTAAATGCGGATAACTATATGGCTGCATGTCCGGAATGGTTTAGATGGGAGAAATTTCAATTTTGCATATCTAATGGCAGGGACAGTGGTGGTGGGGTTGTTATTGGCGGACCTATATTTGTTCTAATGGTGTAATTTCATGCTTTTGCTATAATTGGAATTGAGTCCTTTGAAATGGGATATGAATTGTAACTTTTAATGTCTCCTTAGTCATTATTTATTTGGATATTTAGGTATCCTTGATAAGGAAACCATAAACGACTAATTTTAGTCTTTCAGTCAAGGCGTTCGTATATATAATTATATTGATAAACCCTCCTCATATCGGGGGGCGGGGTATGAAGTATGGTCTGCCTGCTGGTTTATGATCTGTAAACAGATTGTTTTTGTTGTTCACATAGACCAGGTGTTCCAGACACACTCGACGGAGGTAATTTTTCTGTATACACACTTTTAAAGATTTTTTTTTACATGTTTATTTCCATAGGCTTTCAATTTCCATTTCTTCTCATAGGTAATATCGTACAAGTTGGCGCTGCCACTGTTGATGATCATTTCGGCTCTCTTAACCGCATTTTTAATGATTTCGTAAACCATCGGGGTATAAGTTCGACCTCTACTGCCAGAGTTTGTATAGAGTGTTCTCCATAGACCCGTGATTTATACACCGCAAAGAAAAAGTTCTGGAGCGGTTAGGGATGTGACGACAAGACAGCCAAAAACGAGACATTAAGCGAACTGGAAACGCTGTCAAATGTCCATTGGTGAAAGAGTTGTGTGTGCGGTTGGAACCACATATCCTTCAGTCCGAATTTATAAATTTGCCCTAATAAAAATGCATTAATCATGATTCTGTATCACTTACCATTAACAGTATCTGCCTTATCCAGGGCATCCTCAAACAAATTAGAACCGATGAGATGAGGCATGCGGCTTAAATTCCGCACCGTACAGTGACTTTAAGTGGATGAAATCTTTGAATGATACGTTCGGATATTCACTTCTAATTGTCCCTGAATTTTGTTTATGTACTCATCTGTTAACCCGGAAAAGGGGTTGCTATTGACATTTTTCGACCGCAATTTTCGAAAATCATTCATTGCAACTGCGTGAGCGCAGTTTAGTTATACGATTGGCGGTCTGCAGACAGCAGCTATTGGGCACTTTGTAAGGGAATATCCTCAAGTTTTTCACTACAACGCTCTGCAAAGATGAGCTTGTAATAGCCAATGGCATGACATGTCGTCTATGTTGAGGTTGACGGCTCATCCGCTCCTACATCATACTTGTATAACGATTTAGAAGTTATCCCAGTCCATCGTTGACAGAGTCGCCCATGTTGGGAGCCCTTTGTCGATCACAATTTACATTTTGCTTTGTTTTTTGTTAATGGGCAGGCCCATCTTCACCGTGTCCGCTTACATATGTATAGCTTAAAAATGATCCTTTGACAGCTGCCTGCCGGCTAATTTTGACAGCTGTATTAATAGTTAAACGGGTTTTTAAAAATTTGGATTTCGAATTTCGTAGTATCGATGTTAAGTAAGTTCCAAGATAGCCAGTCCCGCCTGGTCTTTAATCTTTGTCGACATCAAAAGGTTCGGTGGTGTCGACTTCGATATAGCATTAAAGTTTTACTATCAGCCAAAATTAACAAATAAGTTTGGTGGGGTGCCAACTGACAAAGCTTTGTTAAACTTGTATCCCTACATATGACATATACCTTAGGCGACTTTAAAATAAAAAAAATGTATGTAGATTTGGAATTCCCGCAATTTTATTGCTTGTACAGGGTGGCGCACGAATCGTGCTACAAAAATAAAACGTAATAACTTTTTTTCTGTGCGAGTAATCGGCTTATTTTTTTTTTATTTTGTAGGTTACTAATAAGATTTATAAAAATGGATGCTTGGGATACGGAGAAAAGAATTTGGATAGTGCAACGGTACCATGCTTTGCAGTCCGTCATTTCCGTCCAAAGGGAATTTAGGCGGGAGTTTGGCGGTAATCCCCCGAGTAGATGGACCATTATGAGGTTTGTAAACATGTTTGCCGAATCTGGAAGCATCGCACGAAGGCCGTACCATCGAGATGCCAATGTTCGGGTTCCGGATACAATCGCAGCAGTAGTATCTGCAATACAGGCCAATCCGAGCGTTTCGACCCGAAACTTATTGGGGCAAATTGGAGTTAGTAGACGGTCATTACAACGGATACTTCATGACGATTTAAACTTGTTTCCGTACAAAGTCCAAATTACTAGCAAGTTAAACCCTCAGAATTTGCCTGTTCGCCTGGAATTTTGCCAAAAAATGATATCAATGGCCGAAGAAGACAACACATTGATCAATTGTTTGTTCATGTCTGTTGAGGCCCATTTTGATCTTAACGGCAATGTAAACAAGCAAAATTGCCGTATATGGAAAGAGTCTAATCCAGAAATGCTCCATGAGACGGAACTGCACCCAGAACGAGTCACTGTGTGGTGCGCAGTTTCATCAAGGTGTATTGTCGGGCCGTACTTCTTTGAAGAAAACGGTGTAACCGTTACTGTCAATGGGGACCGTTATTTAAAGATGTTGAAGGAGTTTTTTTACCCAGAACTGCGCCGAAGACGTATACCATTCAACAGCGTTTGGTTTCAGCAAGATGGAGCAACTGCACATATAGCCAGACCAGTTATGGCGGAGCTAAACAAAAAATTCGCAAACAAATGAATTTCTAGGAACTCCACTCTTCGCTGGCCCCCAAGGTCACCTGACCTGACTGCACCAGACTTCTTTTTATGGGGTTATGTCAAGCAAGATGTGTATAAAACGAAGCCCAGGAATTTATCTGAATTAAAGCAGTCCATAACGACAATAATTGAGGCGATCCCAACTTCAACTCTTCAGGCCGCAATGAATAGTTTTTTGATCAGGTGCCGCAAATGCGTGGGAGAGCGTGGAGGTCATTTGCGATCTATAATCTTTAAAAACAACTAACTATTTAAAATAAAATTTAATTTTCTAACCAATAAAAAAAAAAATGAAATACATCGATTAAAAAAAAAGTTATTTGAATTTCTTATTGTAGCACAATTGGTGCGCCACCCTGTATAGGCTGACCGAATCATTCTGCGAGATAACGGTCTACAGAAGAGTTGATTTTAAATGCAGACTCCTCTTTGGAGTCGATGTCCTTTGGTTTAAATAAACATTTCTGGCGCATTTTGAAAATTCCTGTACACCCGCAGAGCTCGCTGCCGTGATTTGCGCTCTCAGCTGGTTTTGGTTTTGATCAGCAGCTTTAAATAGCAGACCACTTCTTAAACTCCAAGCCTGCAAGTACCTACACGGAAAAAATGTTAAGATCAAATCAAGAAAAATGAGCGCAGTATCACGAAAAGTTTGTCTAGTTTTAGAGCTTAGCTCAGGATTTACTAATTCACGACTTTTTATTCGCAATTCTATAAATTGTACGAAGTGAAGATATTGACCCTCAAAAGTCGCGAATCGCTACTTTTTATTGTCAATGATGCGATCAATTGAGGAATACATATTGCACTAATCAATCGCAATTTGACACAAATAGTTATTAATTGCTATTGCTATGGATTGTGAATTGCAAAAATTACCACTTTTGTGTTGTAAATTCGGATTTCCTCCCTTTACAAATTACAACCATTTAGTCTTGAATTGCAACTCAAAAGTGTTGATTTGCGAACAAAAGGGGTAGATTTACCACTTCAGTAGTTGCAATTTACGAATTCGTAATGATAAATTGAATCTTTTTTTTTATCAATTTGCATTTCATACTTTGCAATTTACGATTCGTGAGTAGTGATTTGAGGTATCACCGTATTAAATTGAAATTGTTTTATCGTGAAATTAGAAAACTTTATTCTCAATTTACAACTTAAATTTTATGATTTACAAATCAAAATTCGTACTCTAAATAGGTATTTAGGTTATTTTCGAATACCATATTTAAAGTCACATTTTATAATTTGTTTCCTACTGATATCCATGAAAAGCATACGGCGCCATATCGTCCGGATATAACGGGATTTGTCTGGGGTGGTTTTTCGGTCTATGCTGAAATTTAAAATACAAACAAATTATTTAGAAGAACTTGCCATTGATACGAACCTTTACAATCGTTTTCGATTACATATTTTAGATTCCATTCCAATTTAAACTTCTTTCTAATAGGCCTACCTACTTCATTTTTTTTTTGTATTATTCAAGATATATTTCAAAATTCTTTACAATTTGTTGGTTAGTACACTCACTATCACTACGAATGAGTTATACTTATAAATAACTTTGACCCGACAAGAACTGCTTTAAGCAAAGATTGAATACCGACTGTCTGACTCTAATGAAGCCAAATGCGCATGGTTGGAGCTGCCCATGCAGAAAATGAAAGGACTTAAAATAATTTCTTTACATGGACCAGGGACATGCTATGACGTTTCGTTTTTGTCGGCTGCCGCATATGGTACAGTGGATAATACATGTCCTTTTGGTTGACCGTTAATGAGATCGTAAGTTGCATAGACGAAAGCGATGACGACGATTTCTATTCAGAAATACCAAATTTTACCACCATTGCTGGAGGGGGATGTTACAGATGAAGATTCAGGTGAGGAAGATTTGGTTTGTGTAGACAATTTGCCTCGTAACCAGCTTGTGGCAGAGGTTGTCCTACATCCGGAAAGCTTCGATGAAGAAGATGACATCCCAATTTCTTGTTTTGTCCCCAAAAAGAAGGCACGAACTATGAATTTTTCATGGAAGAAAAAAGACTTGGATGAAACAGTAACAGACTTTAGTTACGAAGCTTGCGGGTTGAATCCATCTTCCGCTCCCTTGAACCTGTTCTTACTCTTTTTTGATGAAACTTTATTTGAACACGTAACCAAATACTCTAATTTATATGCCCAGCAACATAATCTTCTGGCTGATTTACAGATTAATGAGCTTAAAACCTTTATTGGAGTACTTATTTTGAGTGGCTATAATAGTGTATCAAGACGAAGAATGTATTGGGAAAATGAAGAAGATTCACAAAATATTCTCATATCGAAATCAATCACTAGAAATAGATTTGATCACATATTCCGAGTACTACATTGTTGCGATAACACTCAACTGGATCCAAATGATCGTTACTCAAAAGTACGGCCTTTGTTTCATCACCTGCTTCAGAAGTTCTTGTTGTTTGCTCCAGTTGTGGAAAATTACCCTATTTTGGACGCCACCCTACCAAACAGTTCATAAGGGGAAAGCCAACCAGATGGGGCTATAAATTTTGGGTTGGAACGACTCCAACCGGATACATAGTTTGGTTTGAACCCTATCTTGGCTCGAGAGTATCCTCAACTCCTAAAAACAAAGAGCATTCACTTGGAACGCAGGTTGTATTAAATTTTTGTCACGCATTGATTGGACGAGGATTAAATCTTAGCTTCCACTTATTTTTTGACAATTTTTTTTCTTCACTCGAACTCTTTCAAGAAATAAACGCTTTGAAAATAAGAGGCACTGGAACTAAAGGGTGATTTTTTAGCTGGTTTGGTTTTGGCAACACCGGTTTTGACAGCTGACGTGTGTTTAGTACCTTGTGTCACTGTCAAACAGCTTCAGTTTGGTTTGCAATTTAACCATGGATCGTCTTACAAATGAACAACGCTTGCAAATTATTGAATTTTACTATCAAAATTCGTGCTCGGTTCGAAATGTTCATCGCGCGCTGCTTCCATTTTATGATCGGCATTCTCGACCTTCTGAGCAGTCTATTCGGAAGATTGTGACCAAATTTCGCACCAAATTTACTTTGTTGGACATTAAACCATCAACACGTTTACGTACTGTGCGTAGTGAAGAAAATATTGCGCCCGTATCAGCTAGTGTGACAGAAGACCGCGAAATGTCGATTCGGCGCCGTTCCCAGCAGTTAGGCCTTTGTTACAGCACTACGTGGAAAATTTTGCGGAAGGATTTGGGCGTAAAGCCTTTTAAGATACAGCTGGTGCAAGAACTAAAGCTAGCCGACCTACCACATCGCCGAATTTTTGGTGAATGGGCTCTTGGAAAGCTGGCCGAGGATCCGTTTTTTTATCGAAAAATTGTGTTCAGCGATGAGGCTCATTTTTGGTTGAATGGGTACGTAAATAAGCAAAATTGCCGCATTTGGAGTGAAGATCAGCCAGAAGCATTGCAACAGCTACCAATGCATCCTGAAAAAGCCACTGTTTGGTGCGGTTTATGGGCCGGCGGCATTATTGGGCCATATTTCTTCAAAGATGATGCGAATTGCAGTGTTACTGTCAATGGTGAACGCTACCGAGCGATGATAACAAACTTTTTTTTGCCCGAAATGGAAGTTCTTGACTTGCATGATATGTGGTTTCAACAAGACGGTGCCACATGCCACACAGCACGCGAAACAATGGCGCAATTGCGAGGCGAGTTTGGTGAACAGTTAATTTCACGTTTCGGGCCGGTCAATTGGCCGCCTAGATCGTGCGATTTGACACCATTAGATTATTTTTTGTGGGGGTATGCCAAGGCTAATGTGTATAGGGACAAGCCCGCTTCGATTGACGCACTGGAAGCCAACATCCATGCATTCATTCGTGAGATACCGGCCGATATGTGTGAAAGAGTATGCCAAAATTGGACTCAGCGGATGGGCTACCTGAGACGCAGCCGCGGTCAACATTTGCATGAAATTATCTTTAAACATTAAATTGCAAGGTTCAAACTATCGATTCAAATAAATATTTCATTCATTTTTTCGAATTTTTTGTGTTTTTTTTTTAAAAAAAGTTCTAAACCTCTTAAAAAATCACCCTTTATAAGAGATGATCGTTTAAAAAACTGTTCTTTGCGTTGATGCCTTAAAAAACTGTATGTGACCACTTTCAAAAGCTCATCATGCTCCTTTTTCTCCACTTTTTTGTTCTTCAAGTCATTTTAATTCCTAGATAGTCACAATATCACCTGTTCTCCACTATATATTAAAGATTTAAAAAATTTAGTAAATGCTAAAGGTTATTATATGCTGTAAATGGATCTAAAGGGTGGGCCAGTGGTTTCTTTTAAAATCATAGCTTATTTTGACACTGACAGCTGTTTCCCGCTGGAAATCTTGACATGAAGTCAGTATCACACCTCCACTTAACTAGATTCGTTTTACGCTTGAAAAACGTTGGGAAATATTGAACACTTATTTCCAAAGTGAGTGCTGTGCAGCCCAACCAGTAGGTTTTTATTTAAAGAAGTTTTGGCCGAAATGAAGCACCCACCGCGCCTGCTGTACGCAAGTTTGTGCAAAAAGTTCTTGAGACTGGTATGCTAGTGGACAACACTTAGGTCCCCGTCATCGTGCACCACGCACAGACGAGAATGTGGCTTTGATGCGGATTGGATCATTTTTCTTCGAAAATTAGGCTGGCATGGATGGTTCATGCCACACAGCGCATGCCACAGTCGATCTTCTGCGCACCAAATTCCCAAATCGTGTTATCAGCCGTCTTGGCGATGTCAATGGACCGCCTCGGAGCTGTGATTTGACCCCTTGGACTTTTTTTGGGGGGAACCGTGAAGGACCGATGTTATGCCAACAACCCGGAGACGATTCAAGCACTTAAGGGCTATATCATCCAAGTAATCCTTTAGCTACAGCCCGAAACCATCAACAAGGTCTTCGAAAATTGAAGTGACAGAATGCGCTACTGTAAAGCCAGCCGCGGCAGCCACTTGATCGACGTTGTGTTCCATAATTGATGGGAATGTTTGCTTAAAGACATAACATGAAAAAAAATCAATTTGTTCACTTTATTGCAAAAAGAGACTTGTATTTGGGCCAGCCTATATAAGCAGGCTTCATCTCCAGAAATAATGGATAAGTATCCATTTAAATCCATTCAACCCAAATTAATTTTCCACTGTTCCATAATATATTATCGCTCTTACATTAAAAATAGCTTTCTGTCCATCAACGGCAAGCGACTATAAAAATACACCGGCTAAAATATTACTTCCCAACAACTCAAAATAACGAATCCCCAAATTGGACACTGAAAGACAAGAAACGAGAATATCCCCCGCAGTGAAAGTATTAATAAACACCTTAAAGTGTCCTCTGGGGTTAGGCGACCCTTTCAGTCAGCAATTTACAATCCCATGGGCACGATTTCGACTCGTCAGAGCATAAAACAGGTGATTTGCATGAGCGTCACGAACAAACAAGAAAACAACAACCCTTTTGGTTAATCGTCCGTTTCATAAAGAGGACCTCTAACATAGTTATGCAATAGGTCGGTGAAAAAATAAAGAAAAGAACAAATAACCAGCAGTTATTATAGGTAATCCTCTTAATAAGGTGGACACTGGCTAATGGAAGTGTTATGTAAATTAAATCGACTTTTGCATTTATCAATTTCGAAAAGCCCTTAACACCGACACGACGGACATTTTTAACATTTTGAATATCGCAGGCTGACAGTATTTTAAATTTTCACAACTCTTTCAAGGGTGGTCACAGAAATTGCTGCTGCCACATTATATATCTGTACTACATAATAATTGTATAGCAACTTTGTGTAGAGCAATTAACATTGCTACTGCAGCAGAAAAACTTTTACCCTACAAAATGTAGAACTCGTAACATTTTTAAAAACTTTATGCCCGAACAGAACCGAGTACATAAGTGTCGGAATGATTGTGTGGCAAAGACAAGTTCATCCTCGATTGTTGGAAAGCCGGAGAAAGTTTTCGCAAAAAAAGAAGAAAAAATTAAAAACATCATTTTCAAAGCGGGTAGGAGAGCATTCCATGTGTAGGTATGATTTAAAAATACGCTCTCTGTGGACTAATGAATGCGTTGAAAGCGACCTACACAATTCAGATGTCAATAAAGTCAGCACATAAATAACTTTTGCATTTGTAATACACTTGATTACAAAGAGGCAGTTTTTTGTTTTAATTTGACGATTTTCCAAACCCTTCTCTAATGTGCGGGTTAGATTCCGTATATCAACGATCGTCTAAACGATATAGTTTTTGAAATTTTGATCACCAAAATTAGTCATGTTCTGCTCGAATTTTTTTTGGCAAACGTCAGCTTTCATTATACTTTTGGAAAATGAACTGGATTAAGGTCTCAAACTTGTAATTTTAGCACTTTGTTGTTTGTTTTGAAGGTCTATCGTCTGAAAAGTTACGGAATGAGTGCCCTGTAAAAAAATAGTTGCACAAGGAATGAAGGATGTATTATGTTTATATTGTAAAAAAGGTTTATATTGTGAGAAGCTTAAAAGGTAAAAAACAGTTTTCAAAGAGTTGCAATAGTTTTTAGTAATGGTAGATACCCAGATGGGTGCATCACCTCAAGCAGCCTGCTGTGTAGAGATGCATAAGTGTTCTCAAATAATCTAGCGTTATTTTTATGGCTCTTCTGATTGTGTGAATATGACGGCCATGGAACTGGGTTTACATTTTGGTTCTGAATCCAGGCTTTTGTTGTCCGTGCGGTATGTATCGGTGCATTGTCTTGTTGGAAAGTCCATCGCTGTCCAACAAATATCTCCGAAAACTGCAGAAAAGCTCTCTTTCCTTTATCGATTTGTAGGTGATTGCCGTCATTCTGTAGCTTTGGAAAACTATCTGCAAGGTTCTATAATAGCTTATTGCTCCACATACCATTACACCACCTCCTTTGCTGTGCCGCCTTTGAAGGTGCATTTCTTCTTTTCTCAAATCATAGAAATAACTGGTCCGTCGAAATTACATTTTTTTTCATTAGAAAGATGAAGGTAGGCACTCTCGATTCCACCTGTTTCAATTCAATTCAATTCATTTATTAAATGGTTTGTAAAGGGTTTTCCACTAAGAGGTGTTATTGTGAATGACCGGTATTTCGGTAGCTGCAACTTTTGAAGGTTTTATTCTTTGACATTTGACAAGTAGAAACTACGCCATTACTAAAAATGGAACGATACACGCTTCAACAACGCATTGAAATTATTAAAATTCACTACAAAAATGGTGAAAAAACACAAGCAACGAAACCATTGATCTTTTACGGGAAAAGTTTCCGGACCGTGTTATCTCTCGAAGAGGTGATCACAATTGGCCACCGAGATCTTGTGATTTATCACATTGCGACTTCTTCCTTTGGGGCCACGTGAAAGATAAGATCTACGCCAAAAGCCCAGCGTCGATTCAAGACCTCAAAGATACAATTCGTGAGGCTATCGCGGACATAGGGCAGCCACTTTGCGATTTGGTTATGGAAAATTTCATGAAAAGGATATCGTCTTGTATGCGTGCTCTTGGTGGCCATTTGGCTGATGTTGTTTTTCATTATTAACAGCTGAATTTATTATGAAATAAACATCCGATCATTTATCTCAAAATTTTTCATTGAATACAAAAATAACACCTCTTATTGGAAAACCCTATGCATTAAGATATAATCTATTATAGGACTTAGTAATTTATATATCAGTTATACTAATTCAAAATACTTAAATCTAATAACAATATTTATCTTAATCTAAGTTTGAGACAGGGTAGAGAGATAGAGTAAATATAGAAAGGGTGTTGATGATGAGGGAAAGAATTTAAATAGATAAGTTGGAGAAATGTTGAAAGATTTTACTTTTAAAATTGATTGGATTTGAAATATTCTTCAATCGAGAGGGCAAAGAGTTCCAAAGCCTTACAGTATAGAGAAAGAATAAGCGTGATGAGTTAAGGTTATTGTAACGATAGGGAATGAGGTTGAGTAAAATTAAATCTGTTGATCAAGTAAGACGGACTTTTAATAATTTTGTGCAAGAACATACAATTCCTGGCGTTGATATATAGTTTCAAAGTACAGCTAAGCAAACCCCTAGAAAACACGGAAATATGGTCTTATCTACTTATGCCATATATATAACGCACTGCGTCGTTAAAGGCAACTTCCAGTTTTCGTTGGGATGAAGAGGCAAGACTGCTATAGACCACCTCAGCATATGTTATGAGGGGTAGGACTTGAGACAGTACCAGCGTTCGTTTTGTTTCCTGAGGGGTAAAATAAGCACCAACCCACAATTTGCGCAGACATCCGTAGATACGACCCACGACCACGTTTGTGTGATTGTAACCAAACTAATTTCGGTTGATAATGTAGCCTAGACTAGTGACTCAGTCAACAGCTTAAATTTTATTATTATGAAGGTAAACATCGGGAAGGACGTGAAGGTCGAAATTATTTTTGAAATGGGTATTACTTGAGATTTAGATGGATTGAGAAGCAGCCCATTAGATACAGACGAGGTTGTAATAAGTTTTAAGTGTTCATTGATGAGAAGAGCAAGTTCGTTGAGGTTACCAGAAGGCTTCGCTAAATGTAGTTGGACATCGTCGGCATAAAGGCGTACTGATGCGACTTGTGGCAAGATCCAGCCGCTGGATCTTAGGTGCCACATTCAATGGTGGTTTCCTCTTCATTTTTTCATGGCGAATATGGCTGGCCTTCTGTGTCACGCGATGAACAGTCGATCTGCTAGCTGCAACTCCAGTTTCTGACTTTTACTTACGGAGAGCCTTGAGTTTCCTGACATGTTGTTGCTTTGCTGGCTCTTCCTTTGCGGTTTTTCCATACTTCTCCGGTTACTTAATAAAGCCGTGAACAATAGTAACGCCTCTGCCAATCTGGCTGGCTATGAAACGGATGGATCTTCCTTATTCCTAATAAGCTCGAATTTGGCATATTTCCTTGGTCAATGTCTTTCCTTTACCCATAGTTGTGGATTGTATGAAATTATTTCTTGAACTATAAGCTCCGTAATATTCGAAGTATCCTTTTATTTGATTTAAAACATGGTAACAGGTAGATTTAGCTACTGTCCATAATCAAGTGAGACAAAAAATAAACACTTAAATTTTATGACCATTTGAAGCATCATTAAAGTTCCATTTATCAACTTAATCCCATTTTTTTTTTACAATATAAACATAATTGCCTTTTCCAAGTGTTTGAAAAATGAAAACAAAAAACTGCCTGTTCGTAATTAAGTGAGACAGAGTGTATCGACATTTTGTCTGGCAAGAGCCACTCTTTTGTAATTGATTTTTAGTTTTTCTTTGAGCTGGTGATTCTCTCAAAGGCTGAGTTCAGGTTGTCGGATCCAGGATTGTCTATAGAGAAGCACTTAACTTTACTGTCATGAAAACTGTTTAAACCAAGCGAAAGCGTTGAAGTCGGAAAAGCATCGAACCTAGTTCAAGAGTACCTAGCTGCAAAATCTTCGAAACACTTTAGAGTGGCTTTTAGACGAGTAACAGGCATTTGTCCGTAGTTGTAGCTTACCTCTACGGAAAATACTTGCACGCCTTTGTGATATCCACTCTTCAAACTTTAGAGCTAGATAGGACAACTTCAGGCACAAAGTAAACAAAAAACCGTCGGACCACGTTTCAGCATAGTACATAGAGAAACATGACCAAAGGTCGTATACGAATACTTAGGCGTTATTCGGAAAACTAACTGACGCAGTCGGAACAGTGTTGCGGAGAGTGTGACTGAAGAAAAAACGTGTGCGTGGTTGCCGGAACATATTTTATAACACGTCGGCACGTTCAACGCCGGACAACATCAACACGAAGTATTATAGCTGTCGTTCGCTTAGTGCACAGCTTATCAATTTTGAATTGAACACGTTTAACATTAATGTTAAATTATATAAAATATATGCAATAAACGTGCTTGATCTTGTTGGAGATCGTTTCATATCGCGTTCCTCAACGGGTGTGCGGTTCAAGTATGATCTCGGGTTGCTATCGTTAAACGTGGTTCTGCATCGCGTTGGGAGCCTTTTTTAAAAGCATGCTACACATTATCGCTTCAATTTGTTGATTAACTCCTTGCGTTTTTAGTTGACTGGAGTTGTATTGGATGAATCATCATCACATATGTAAGCTGACCCATTGAATTTAATCAACTTATAGTTGTTCATGCATAATGTACGGCTGTCATTTGCAATTCAGACAACTGCGTAGAAATATATATAGATGCCTAGACAGCGTAGATTGTCCCAGCAATAAAAAAAATAACCACATTCACCAAGCAGATGATGGACGTCGTTAAAAGTTCGTAAGATCATTAAGAACTGTCACTAGTGGCGACGGTTTTGGCCAAAACCCAGTGGCCTTTCGGAACCCGGTATCTTGCAAACAAAGTAGCAGAGCACCAAAACTGAGATCCAAATATTTCACAAAAGTGTCAGTAGCCGAGCATGCTCAACGGGATGCTCAACCAGTAATGCTTGGTAAAGTATTATCAACGCGTCTATTAAGGTTGTTGTTTTTTCACTACATAATTGTTTTTTTTTTAACGAAAGAGTTGAACAAACTAAAACTGATTGATGAGCTGGGCACAAAGTGGACTTAAGCCAAATGAAAATATTGTGGGTCAGGTTTTTGCGTGTATCCTCTGCAGAAGATTATTCCGTTCTAGATAAGGTGAAAGCTGCAAGGTATGGTGTATGATCTAAGGGGACTGATCCAACAAATTGTGTTTCTATAAGAATATGCCCAAATGGCTAATGAGCATGAGAACGAGAAACAGCTGGATGTGTGATGTTGTGAAACCCAGAGGTTTTTTAATCCTAAATTTGTCTGATCAGTTAGTAGCGACTTTTTAATTAGCATTTTGTACATAAAATTGTAGAACCCTTCAGTTCCCCCTAAAATTTAAAAACTGACACAAAACGACGGTTGTGAGGTAGGCATACGAGTAGGATTTCTACGAACCTGTTGCGCTTACTTTTTATTATACTCTCCACAGGAAGGTTTATTCACTTTGTCATTACATTTGTAACGCCAAGAAGGAGTCACCGGAGACCTCATCTATCTATATAAAAATGGATCTTGGTTTGTTCGGATGCTTAAAACTCGAAAACGACTGGACTAAATTGGATACTTCCTTCTGCGGATTTGTTCGTAATTGCTCCGCGAAGGTTTAGGAAAAAAGAAAAATTGAAAAATTCTCAACAGGTGGCGCTGTAGGCGGTCATTCCATTTGATAGCACAGTATATGTTCTTTGTGATTTGATAATTTGGGCTGTGTGGTCACGGTGGAGGGGGGGGGGGGGGGGGGGGAATGAATTAACTAATGTACTGATAAAGAAGTTGTACCCTTTTGTAAATCAAGGAAGAAAAATAAAACAACATTTGAAAGAAAGTCAAATTAATTTTAAATAAAATTTTTAAATTTACTATACACTTTTCGCTATGATCATTTCAACATCAGCCTTCAAACCCACGTCAATTATGGGATACGTATAAAGATGACATCGCAGAGGACATTTTGCATCGTTTTCGATTAGCGACAGGGAATTTCGAATTGCAAATGAACGATGGCATCTACAATGAAGCGTTGGTGCTAATTGAAGATTTGTGTTTGCTTTTGAGTGGCAAACTATTGGTTGAAATTCATATACCAGCGCCAAATCGTCAAACTGTAAGTGTATTGAATCGTGAATTGGAACGCGAGCATGCTTACGACACAACAACTTTGCAACAACAATTACAAGCATATGTTCCGCTGCTGAATGAACAGCAAAAGAGTGCGTATGATCAACTGATGAAGGCTGTCGATGAAGGAAACGGTGGACTATTTTTCCTTGATGCGCCCGGCGGTACTGGGAAAACGTTCCTGATATCATTGATATTAGCAGCAATACGTGCTCAAAGTGGCATTGCGTTAGCTCTCGCATCTACCGGAATTGCTGCAACACTGTTGGAAGGTGGAAGAACAGCACATTCAGCACTGAAGCTTCCGTTAAACCTGCAAATCAATGAAAATCATGTTTGAAACATTTCAAAGCAATCAGCCGTGGCAAAAATGTTGAAAAATTGTAAATTGATCATATGGGATGAGTGCACAATGGCGCACAAACGATCATTAGAAGCACTTGATCGAACATTGCAAGATTTGCGCAACAATAATCACCGGTTTGGTGGCGTGATGATACTGTTGGCGGGCGACTTCAGACAAACACTTCCCGTGATACCGAAATCAACAGCGGCGGATGAATTAAATGCATGTCTGAAGTCATCGTATTTGTGACGATACGTGAAAACCATTTCATTGAGTATGAATATGCGAGTGATTCTGCAACAGGATAGAACCGCAGAAGTTTTCTCTAAAGAACTGCTAAAAATCGGATATGGACAAATTCCGGTTGAAACTTCAAATGGTTTAATATCCATTCCACCTGTCATTTGTCAATTCACCTTAACGAAAGATGAACTCATTACTAATGTATATCCGAACATTGGTCAAAATTATCGTAACTACGATTGGTTGAGCGCACGCGCAATTTTAGCACCGAAAAATATTGATGTCAATGACTTGAATTGGACGATTCAAAATCAAATTCCGGGAGAGCTGCGTTCATACAAATCGATCGATCGCGTTGAAAACGAAGACGATGTCGTCAATTATCCAGTGGAATTCCTAAACTCTTTGGATTTGTCTGGCATTCCGCCTCATCATTTGCGTCTTAAAGTTGGATCTGTCGTCATTATGCTAAGAAATCTTCATGCCCCGAAACTGTGCAATAGAACCCGACTGATTGTCATGAAGCTAATGAACAATGTGATAGTGGCAAGGATTTTGAAAGGGCTGTTCAAAGGAGAAGAATGCCTAATCCCGCGAATTCCCTTGAGTTCAAACGATTTGCCATTCCAATTCAAACGTATTCAGTTCCCAGTGAAACTTGCATTTGCGATGACAATAAACAAGTAACAAGGGCAGTCGCTGGAAGTGTGCGGCATAAATCTGGAAAAATCATGTTTTTCACACGGCCAGTTATATGTGGCATGTTCCCGAGTAGGGAAACCATCCTCACTCTTCATTTACGCTCCGGAGTAGAAAACAAAAAATGTAGTGTATCGTGCAGCTTTAAATTGAGTCATTAATATATTCTTTGTTTTAGATTTCAATAAATCTAATAGACTTTAAAGAAATTAATACTTGATTTTATTATATTTTCGCCAAATATTGGCCGGGACGAAGTCATCTGTGAAGTATCGCTAAATTTCGATCAAAGAAACAAATTTCAGGTGGAATCGTGAGTGCTTGAAATTAATTCAGTCAAAAAATATATTTTGGGCAAAACGAAGTTTGCCGGGTCAGCTAGTAAAGTATATAAATTCTGAATCAGGATCACATTCCAAATCGATTTAGCCATATCCGTCTGTCTGCTTGTTGAAAGCAAGATAGCGTCCAACGGGATTTACATAGGCGAATGAAATTTGGTGAAAGGAATTATTTTTATCGTCGTTAGGTTGGTATTAAAAACGGGTACCTCCCACATATTAGGCCTATATGTGTATATGTCTGTTGAAAACAGTAAATCGTCAAAACAAATCGACCTAGGCAAGTGAAATTTTTTGAGAGGATTTACTTTTATCGTCGTCAGGTTTATATTAATTTTGGACTATGTCGGTCAGTAGTTCTGGTACCTCCCATACAAAACCAGTTTTGCATGACTTGTATGCAGTGGAGGCTATCAAAGCATCGGCCAGGCCGATGATAACACTCTTACCTGTTTTTTATTTAATAAAGTTGCGGGTTCAACAATTAGGTCTTAGACACATCACACCGACTGCAGTGTGCAAAACAATAAGGAAAGAGAGGAAGTAATGCCAATTAACGGATTATCGATATCAGTACAGAGCGTAAGTACATCTACAATGACAGTGACAATCTCCTGGAGAGAATTGTACAATATAATCTGCCAATCTCGTTACACTGACACAGTCACTTTTTTTACAAAACTTATGGGGCGGCAAATTTTTGTGCCAAGACACAGCAAAGATGCTGTGTATACCTATGATAGATGGTATTCGTAATTGAATCTTAAAAAAAAACCAGCGTAGTATAACAACGACCAAATTAAGATTCATGCTCAACAGTCACACGTCACACTACCGATCACCATACGTTTCTCCGTCTTTTTGTATCATTTTGGCTATTGAACTCATAAAGTTGAGGACCCCGACAAGTTTAATCTATGACATTCGTAGGTACATGTCGCGCTGTCTGTCTGTGATATGAACCTGAAGTGTCTACACTTGAATATTCTTCCTTTGCTTTGTTTGTTTTCATTGTAACGACAGTCTGTGAAAAGAGACCTTTTGAATTCCACAACGACCGCTGTGCCGACACATCTAACATTCTAATGTTCCTTCTGGTGGATGAAATGAGATTCATTCCCAAGAGCATTTTGCATTCGAGTGTCTCAAAAAAGTGAAAAATGTAATTATAAAAATTCGTTCGTCCTCGTCTGCGGACGGAGTTTCATGATTGCAAAATTTATGTCTGCCTTGAGTGGGCTGAATTGAGGAATAATCAAAATAATGCAACAAGGATGCATAATTTCTACACCTAAAAAGAATAATTAATTCAAAGGTATTTATTTGATGCACCTACAAACAGGTTCGCTCTTGTGAGATAAAACAGCATTTTTACTGGAAGCCTTTGCTATGCTTCTGTAAGAAGTTTCGGTTAAATAAGCATTATGCATTTGTTGCCGGAATACTATTTTAGGCTTAGAAACATAGGCTGTCTGTGTAAAAAAAAATCTGTCTGCTTACCATTCTTCTTGGCTACCACGTATATTGTGTTAAATGCGCCGTGAGGATACAATAACTCTTATCCCTAAATGTGGGAGAGAAAAAAAAACATCCCTTCCATAAATGCACTGCCAGTTAATATCACATCGCACTGCAATGAAACTGAAGAACGAATATATCTTCTCAGCTATTTATGTAGCATTTGGTCAGTCATTGACTCATTCGTATCGTCGGTCGGCGGCGTCCGTATAATGCCGCTTCGCATTAGGTATTCTCTCGAAATTCATGATTGCTAAGTATCATTTATCCCCAGCACGAACAGGCAAACAAGGAAAGTGCACCACGGTGATGGACGGAAATCACGGATCAACGAATAATATCCCATTCCCCGACTAGGTATATATATAGTATATACGTGTGGTAACGGCTTGTTAGAATGTGTTCGCCTTCTGCTACTCAAGCTCCAGCAATACCATTTAATTTTGCCACTCGACAGAAGGATAATGACGACGTAGCGCAAAGGGGAACATTTTGAAATGAAAATGATGGCTGTGCAAGAGCATTCAATTAGAGCACAAAATGCTGGTGATATTCCATTGACGGTGTATTAACGAGAGCAATTTTCATTTACTTACTTCAAATGCAGTAATGCGCGAAGTAAAGGACTTCCATCAGGTTGACGATGTATTTTGAGTGAGCACCCGGTGGGGAGTGTGATTTAACGAGGTTAGTCAAATACTAATAGGTGCTGATTATTTGCAATATATCAAGTTCGGTTGGTTCTTGAAATAAAGTATCCTGTCAGTGGCAGGAATATCGTTACAGAGTTGCTTTTATAATTGTTTCGTATTTATTTATTTTCAATTGCATTATAGACGGCTATGATGCCATAAAAATCTTCTTCACACTATTTGGGCTGTTGCCATATTTAAACGAAAGAGGCGAGTTGCTGTAAAATAATAATAAGGGTGGTAGCCTAGCCTAGCCTTTTGAAAATCTGTTTTTCAGAGATGGTGTTACAAAGATGGTCTTTCGGTGAACCCAAAAAAGAAAACTAGGTATTGTTTCTTTTTTCGCAGGACTCTAGACCTCGTTACTGGTCCTACCATGTATGGCGAGACCATTGATTTCCCACGGGAAGTCAAGTACCTTCGAATGGTCCTTGACAGTAAGCCAGCAAATAGAACGTATACCGTTAACAGGGCCACCACATCCTTATGGACCTCCATCGAGTCTGCGGTAACAATGGGGGGGTTAGACCACCAGCGATAATTTATGCTGCTGTGCACAAAGACGAACGAAGTCAGCACAGTCAAAAAGCTATAACGAGTTTGACGTACTACAATGTAATCCTAGGTCTAACACCTATTTAAAAATATGTTCAAATGGAGGCAAAACTGAGAATTAATCGGCTGTTCCATTCGAACAACAATAGCCACTACTCGTATCAAGAAGGTCACTAATTCTTGCTTAACGCAATGGAGCCTGAAAGCCTATTCCATTGGTTGCGTCCAAAGGATGTGTAATCTTCATAGATACCAGAAGTCCGTACTATCTGGCATGCACGATTCGCGGGATATGTTTCTCCAGTGCCACGCGCCTCACGTACTAAACCACACCCCTGTACTCTTCTACCACTCTCCTTGCGGGGCTGCCGTTAGGTATTACTTCGCGGGGCTGGTTTGCAACTCATGCAAAATCATCTACGTCCGCCACTTCTTAGTCTTTCTTAGTCTTTCGGCTCTTCTTAGCTCGTTTTGTACGCTCGTTATGTATGAGCATATTTCCAACCAGTCGTCTTCTGACCTCAACATATGCTCTATGAGAAGCTGCGGAATGAGTAAGTTCACTCTTCCTCCTGACAAGCGTCTGCAGTGAAACATTACGTGCTTCGTATCTTCTTCTTCATCTGGGCATTCGGGGCAGAGAGGCGAGCTAAGATACGAAACCGCGTAAGGTGGTAGGTGCAATTCTCGCTGGTTCTTCTTGTCCAGACCTCGGGGGCACTGCCCAAATTTGAGTGGTGCCTTTATTGTGGGCATCACCAAGAGGGAGAGTTATCTTGTTTTCGCTAGTAATGTGGAATTCAAGATGCTCTGTACACCTGACATTGAGGTTCACCTTTCCTCCTTGGTAGTAACTCTCGGGTTACGAAAGCTCGACCATTAGCTATATAATGGTACCACGGTGATGGGGACAGCTTCTGTGCCAAAACTGGTGCAGCCCCATCATTTGAGGTTGGATTCGTGGTGGCTGTGCTTTAACCGAAAGCGGACACGAAAAAGCGTTCTTTCAGAACGAAGAGGTGTCTTGGTAGGCCTCGCCCAAACCAATGGGTCGTTGACTGTTGCCAAGTTAACAGCCACGGTAATTGCACCAGGGTCAATACGTGTATTGCCGAGAGCTTCCTTCTTGTTTCCTTCGTTGTAAGAGCCCCTAACCTGACCGGTGCAACGTACAGCAGTATTGAGCTGACCACTCTGGATAACAGAATCCTCCTGGCGTATTCAGGTCCACCGATGTTTGGCATAATCCGGGAAAGAGCTGCTTGCATCTGTGACGCCCTTTTGCTGGCGTACTGGACGTGCGTTTTAAAGCTTAAGCTGTTGTCGAGCATTACTCCTTGATACATTAATGACTCCTTTGATCTAGTTATTTGATTTCCAAAACGGAAATTTGCATATTCCACAGTATTTCGGCTGGTTATCAAGACAGCCTCGGTCTTGTGGTCAGCTAGTTCTAGCCCTGCAGACTCTAGTCAATTCTTGATTCTGGCGATTGCTTCATCTGTGGCGGACTCTATCTCGTGGATATGTTTGGCCACAGTAATCACAGCGATATCGTCAGCAAAGCCTATAATTTTAACTCCTTGTGGCAGCGTTAATCGTAGAACTCCGTCGCACATTATGTTCCACAGAAAGGGTCCAAGAACCGACCCTTGTGGTACTCCCGCGGTGACGTTGTAGTACCTAATGCCAACGTCAGTAAGGTACCTCAACTGTCTGTCGGTAAGGTAGTTTGCTTCTATATTCAGCAGGTAGTACGGCGTTCCCATACTGGCCAAGGATCTCCGAATACATGACCAACTTGCCGAATTGAAGTCAAGAGTCACAACCGCGCAATATTTCTCCGTACCCCGTCTCCATCTTTTTCCCCGTATTGCTTCAGCCGCTGTATCTACTACCGCCTTTATGGCATCGACGGTAGAACGTGATTTTTTGAATCCATACTGGTCATCTGACAAAGCTCCTTTATCCTCTGTCACCTCGAGTAGTCTGCCGTATATGATCCATTCTAGGATTTTACTCAATGTATCTAGTAGACATATAGGCCGGTATGAGGATGGTTCCTCTGTTGCAGAGATAAACCTCGTTTTCCTGACTGTCTCCGGAGTAAAAACATGGCTCTAGGACCTCATTCGGAAAGGCACAATATGACAATAGGCTCATTTTATGAACGCCGCAATGCCAGATCCACAGGAAGGCCCTCCCGTTTTAATATCTATCTATCTGTCTTAGGTCTTGAACCAACAAGTTGTCTTAGATGCAACCCCTTGTCTCAGACAACATCTAAATGATTAATACTTGAAAATGTCGAGTGTGCGCTGCTTTTCTGATCTTCAGTATCTACGGTAAATTCATTTCTGCCGTTGGTTTTTACCTCAATGTCTATTCAAAATCGTCGTTGCACAGATATAGAAAAACTTTTAAAAACCTACTAAACTCCAATCTTCATAGCCCTCCCAGCTGGATTGTAGGGTTGGAGATCTCACTTTAGCCTTTAAAGTATGTCAATGTAGATTTTATGTACAAAGCTGCCAAATGTTTCTGCCCCAATAATACCAATACTGCTTTACGCGGCTTTCAATTCGATATAAAAGTTGTGAGTCTCGACTTAAAATTCGCTGGTCTTATCCAGGATATGCCTCAGTGTGAAAATGTTGTCTATAATCGATCTGGCGGGCCGGAAGCCTGACTGGTAGGTACCGATAAGTGCATTGCAAACCGGTTTAGACTTTCCACATGATGTCGATAGAATCCTTTGAGCGCATTTTGCTCGGGGATAGTGTCTAAAAAAATCGGAATGCTGTATATATGGATATATTTTTTGCAACAATAACACCTTTTCAGAAAAATTATTCATAAAATGAGACACGATGAAAATTTAGAATAAACATTTATGCAGCGGTCACCCGAAAGAATGGAATATAGAATCCACATCGATCACAAGGTACCTAAAGCTTTTAACAATCTTTCGGTTGCATGGATTTTATTTTTGAGATGAAAGACTAGAAGCATTCAAAATGATTCATTTCCTGGGATTCATTGCTCAGTATAGTGAACTATTACCATACTACCCCACTTATGACTCTTAAAATCTGACTTTTCGGCGATAACAACAAACCAAATATTTTCCTATCCAATTTTAATTTCCGCTCACAAATAGCGTCAATTTGTAAAACTCATCCTCCCACTATCAAGTGATTTGCTTCCCATTTACGGTTGGTTAGTCAGATTGATTTGATATTCATCGTTAAACTAACAATACAATCGTATTTCAGTGTCAGAGCGAAAGCGAAAAATCGCAGCCCATTCCATTTAAAATGGCCTTCGGGGTACGTGATACATTAGAGCAATTTAGTTGCAATACAAGTCGAGTGCTCATTATAGCGATCCGCAGATGCGAAGGTGGTGACAATTGCAGTTATATACTTTTCTATCGAAAAACCATTTGATCGGCAAAAAAATCGGTAGAAACTTTTTTCGTTTCGGTATGTTGGCCAACTATAAGCCAGACCAGAAGTGGGAAGAGCGCTAATCCATTTGCCCAGTACAGAACGCACAGAGAGAATTTTCCATGAACGAAAATCGGCTCGGGGACAAGCTACCCAAAGTGGTAGTAAATGCGTACCCAGTAGGTGTATAGATAAAAACTTGAAACTACGAAATGGGATTAGGACTCTTGCGTCACGGTACACATTTGGTCCTTTGGTAATCCATCATATGTACTTTGAAATTCTCTGTGCAGTGCTGGCTGCAGTTGGAAATGAATTGCCAAAGATTACTCGTACATGCGTCAGGCTCTTGTGTGCGGTATGTGTGTTGTTGAGTTTAGTAAAAAAAACAAATCGTGCTAGTGGGTTTGATTAAGCCGACTGGCGAAGGTAGGTAGGACACTCTCTGAAGAGGTGATAATCTCTTGTAAAAAGCACTTTTATTGGTAGAGCTTCTTATGTCGCTAGGCATGTGTGCGACTTTGACTACCAACACCTACATCTATGATCATGTTAACCGTGTTACTTCATTTGAGGTCTTAGTCAAAGTGCCATAATGGACGAAACGGCTGTCGAGATGTTGATAGTTTAGTGCCCTGAGCTGTGATTAACTTCAAAGTATAACCCTATGGAGAGCTGAAGACGATGGAAATAAGAGTAATTTTTATTTTTTTTTTTATTTTTTTTTAATGAGTGCAGATTTACAATACATAGTATGTTTCAATATCTGGGAAGCTGTAAAATTGCCTATTTGCAAAAGGTTGCTTACAAAAAATTTAAACATTGATGTGAACGAGTTTTGAATTTTGAACTTAGATATTTATTCTATTTGTATAACTTACTAAATTTTCTATATATTTTATTTTTATTTATTTTTTTTTTTAATTACATAATTGCAAGTGTTGCGTTAAATTTTACCGCAACAAGGTCTGCTCTCTTTCCTTTCTCTCCCTGCCCCTGGTCCCTCTTTTCTTGGGTTTTGTACTCGAGGTCCTGGGATGTGGACGGGCATCCGAAGCCCCCATCAGCCTCCGGACCACCTCCCTGAAGCCTAAGGGTACGACCAAATAGGTACTCATAGGCCGGTCACAAGCCATCAGACGGATGGGAGTTCCCAGACTCGCAACCGTCGATTACCAACGAGCACAGTCGGATGGTGAGCCTGGCAGGTCGTCAGGAGACTCCCACCGATTCAACACTAAAAGTGTACCGACAGGAGGTCGACGATCCCCTTAGCCAACACTCCACCGAGGGATAATTAGACCAACATCTGTGTCTATAAAAGGGTGTGGCCAACACAAAAACACCCCAACGATTGTCACACCAAAACAATATGTGACAATAACCGAAAAATTACGTTCGATGGGTGGAGAGACGACGATCTCTTTTAGAAAATCACCCCGCCGCTGGAGCAACAGAGGAGCAGCAGAGGAGTGTAGGCGGACGGCCAACTATAAGACACTCTTCGTGAGATTTACCATCACCACCACGGTAGAGAGAGTTTGGTTCGATGGGCATAGGGAAGACGATCGCTTAGTTTATGCCCCGACAATGGAGCAACGGGGGAGCAGCAGAGAGTGTAGGCGGACGGCCACATAAAACGCACTCCCACAATAGAACGAACACTAAACATAAATCGTTCAAAGACGATCTCAGTACCATCAAGGTGAAGGGGGGCAAGAATTACTAGCGACACTGAGAACGAAAACAACAAACCGAAATTAAGGCCGAGAGCCCACGCTAAATTCAACAAATTTTTAAGGAATGGCCTGCTACCGACAAGTCTCATCCACCAAAACTGCGCGTAAGTCTACCGAAATAGGTTATATAACTCCGGGAAATTTTTATAAACAAACCATACCTGATGGATTCCTTGTCAGCGATTGGGGTAATTGGCTTGTCCCACGTTGAGGGAATTTATGAGAGAGTGTGTGTGAGGAAGCCAAGCGACTTCGAACCAGACCAAAGCCCTGGAAGTCACTTCTTGGCTTACCAGCTTTTAAGCAAGTTGATTTCGGAAGTTTTTGGAAAGTTAGAAATTTGAGATCTTGTTGCAGAAGGCAACTTTTGGTTTTTTTTTATTGAAACGAAAGTAATTCGTGGTAGAATTTAAAAAAAAAAAACTGAATAACGTAGAGTAAATTGTGAAAATATAAATCGAGTGAGGTAGTTACTAACCAAGACAGGAAGGAAAGAGGAAAACCGGACAGAGGGTGAAAAGGTGTCAGAGGGATACCGAAAACAAGGAAGGACAAAAGGAGGAGAAAAGATAAGTAGAGTGTATGTATAGTGAAAATCGTAGTTAGGAATTTGATAGGAAAGGAAAAGATTCTGTAGGCTTTCGTTCCGAAAAAACTTCCCGATAAAGCGGGACATGCGACCCATGCGAGACAACGCGATAGCGGACCATTCCAACGGTCCACAAAATCACGATCGAATTTAAGACAACGTCCTTTAGTAACAATTAAAATTGCCTTCCAAGGAATAATCCTTTTAATAAAAGACCGCGCTCCAACGGAGCATTTATAACGTGGTACAACATTTGTTTTCTTTTTTGGATAATTAATTTTCAGGTTTTGTAATTTACCCAAAATTAAGTGGCGCCCTCGAGAGCATTTTTATTACATATTGAATTGTCAAACGAATAACGAGCATAAAAAAAATGCACACAGATACCATCGAACCCACCCCCTTTCGCTGAGCTAAGCCGAACGAACCCACAAAAAATTATAACTACATTTGATATGACTTTACCTTACCAACACATCCCTTTGTAATTAGCCGGCAGTAACAGTTTCGATTGGGCGCTCTCAGAGCATTTTTTTTTGCTCTCAGAGCAATTTTTATGTTCGTTTGGTACCAAAAAAAAGCTAATCTTTTTCAGAGCACTTGCGAATTTGGATTTTTTCTCAGATTTGCTTCAGATTTACCAATACAAGTACGTTTGAGTTTGACAACTAGTGGAGTTTGTTTACGTTTTCGTGAACATTTTCAGCTGCATTTCAAATGCAATGCATCGGGAGAATCTATTTTTGTTAATTTTTTATATACAAATGTTTAGAAATTAATTTGAGCACAAACTTCGAATGTTTTAATATAAAATATAACACAAAAAAAAACAATTGACGTTTTAATGTTCGATTAGACACACGAAATCTGAAATCTGAGAGCAAATCTAAAGAAGAAGCCCAATCGAAAACCACATAAAACTCAATTTCATAATGTTGACATCTTTTCGATGGCAGGAAATTTAATTTATTTTGATGTTTTGTCGAAGATGTGGTAATTTTCGGAATTGTTTCCTCCAGAAAAAAGAAGCATTTTGGACATAATTCGAACAAAATTTCGCATAACCTTAAAATATAACTGGGCTCAACAACAAATGAAATAAATTTCCAAGTCACAAACAACAAAAAACAAAATGTAAAATTTGGCATTACGTAGGCTTAATTAAAAACGATTTACAATCGGTTTAAACTGTTCTAAGTTTCCGTTTAAATCCATATTTAATGCATTTTTCGAGTGAATATTATGGATACATATAGGTATAAATTGTCAGGTTTTAAAAACTCGGATTCAATGGTCGTGTGTAAAATTAACATAAACCTGATTTACACCCGGAGTGAACAACAAGTGTCCGGCTTCTCGAGCATTATAAAAACAACACTCAAATTAAGTAATAAATTAGGTACCTCTATACTCTTAAACATGTTTTTTGTCCTCGTAAAAGTAGAAAATTCGACAGATACGATTTTGAACCGAGAAAACATACGATTCTCAAACAATAACCATAACAACACTGGTGGCGACTGCAATTCTTTTTTCGTTTTGTTTCGCCAAATAAATTAATTAAAAAGTTATTATTATAATAAATAATTTTGCAACACAAGAAAAGGATTATCTAAGTTATTGCTTCAAAGGAAAAATAGTTTTAGTCTTTATTTTCTACAAGTTGTATTGTTAATGTGTCTTAAAAACTGCCGGAGTTTGTTTAGGATGTTGGGTATTTTGTAAATAAGTTGCCTCTTGCCATAAACGTTTGAGGTAGGTAGATGGAAGCTCATAAAAACCCTCTGCTTGTCTTTTTGTTCTGTATTTGTGGTTGATTGGTGTTCTAAAGCGTAAGTCATCATAATATTCCACCGCTGCTGTCATCTCGAAAATATTTTTAACTTTCATCAGCGTCTCTCCGTTTGATGTGCTATTTCTTCTCGTTAGTAATTTTACCGCTCTGTCTTGAACTTTTTGAAGTTTGTTTATATGAGTTGCTGAAGCTCCTCATACCATGCAAGTATACCATACCTCAGTCTCGATTCAACCAGAGCATAATAGAATTGTTTTTGCACTGTGGTAGTCGCTTTATATGGCATGCAAAAAGTGACCCTCTCAGTTTGCTCCTTGTATCATTGATACGGCTCACCCAGATGAAATGGTTATCAATCGTATTCCCTAGATATTTATACGCGTTGACTACTTCTAAAGTATCAACATTCTGTTGGTTGTCACAGTTAAATGTTGCAATTGTAATCTGCTCACTTCGGTATTGCGGGCTGCGAATATGCATTAGTTTTGACTTAGATGCATTAATGACTAGTGACTAGGCCGTTGTCATGACACCATCTGCAAATTTTGTCGAACTCCGCTTGCATCCTTTTGGTTGCCTAATCTAGTGACCGGTGGTAAACCACAATTGCTGTGTCATCTGCAAAAGCGAAAGGAATGCTTTCCCTAAGGCAATTCAGCATGTCAGTTGTATATAGCAAATACAGCAACGGTCCGAGTTTTGAACCCTGGGGTACCCCATAATGTACGGCTTTTTTGTTGCTAAAGCAATCATTTATTTTTAGTCTGAATATTCGTCGCCTTAGATAGTCCTTCATCCATTCAGACATTTTCCCTCTAATTGCAGCTTTTTCTAACGCTTCTATTAGTTGGTCAAGAGTATCGAATGCCTTACTAAAGGCCAGGAAAAGAACTATTACATGAAAATTGTTACTTAGACTGGTATTATTCAAATTCGCGAAATCACTATGAAGACGATTTGTGCTTTTGCCTTTCTGGAATCCGTATTGCGAATAGCTTAGTAGGTTGTGTTTTTCAACGAATTTCCATATTCTGTCTGCAACAATTTCCATAATCTTATCAACCACCGATAGACTCGCTATAGGTCGATAATTTGATATTTCATTCTTTTTTCCTGCTTTATATATCGTCGGAACTACAGCAGTATCAAAGCTGAGATTAATAAGCTGAGTTGAGCTGAGATTAGGCGCAAAAGTTTGCGCGTTTTTCTTTAAATCAATCGGTCTAATACCATCAGCCCCTGGACCCTTTAATGCATTTAAAAGCTGAAGTATGTTTTCCACTTCTAAACACTCTACTTCTCCCACATAGATCGAGTCGCGTATAAAATTGCCATGATATATATTAGTTGGTGTGTTGCACGTGTGAATTATCTGAGCCGCTTGCTGTGAGAAATAGTTTGCAAATTCATCAGCCAAAATTACTGTATTTGTGTTACATGTGAAGTTTTTCGTGATTGTTGTATCTATTGATGGCTTCTTCCTTCGTAGGACTTCATTTATTAAGGGCCATGTTTTTTTCGGATCGCATCTTGCATTTTGGAATTTTTGTTGATAATATTGATTTTTACATGCCAATATTTTCTTGTTTACCATATTTCGTATTTTTTTGTACTCGGTCTGATAAGACATGTTGCTCCTATTATTTTTCCATCTTATATAAAGTCGGTCACGCTCTTTACAGCTCTGTACAATATCCCTTGGAATCCTTTATCTTACGATAAAGTTTTTTGTTTATAGTCTTTGTTGAACTTTTATATTTATATTTATTTCGGTTATCTATTCCACGAAGTTATTATAAAAAATGTTCAGTATCTGTTTCATCTGATATTATGATCCAGTCTGTCAGTGTAATTAGCTCGTTTACCTTATTCGTGCATATAATTATGTTGACGTTTTTTCGACGCTCTCATCTTTACCATAAACTCTGAAAACTGCCCTATAGTCATCAGAGATGTCATTTTCGACTACAGCGGAAAGTATCTTACGGTCTAATACAGATGATATTATATGGTCAATAAGAGTGGACGTTCCTTCGCTTAAATTTGTTCGGGTGTGAGATTTAATTACGTTATACTTTCGATGAGAAAGCATCCGATCTTACAAAGTACCCACAACCGTTGTGAAAATATTTCAATAATCAAGTTGATCCTCAAGAGGGGGTATACTGGAACGAAAATTAGCAATGATTAACTAAAGTTTCTTTTCTAGTATAAAATAAAAGCAATTGCACCTTCACAGAAATATATATACTGAAAGGACTTGAATCATAGGAAAAGGTACGAACACAAATAGCACGCAATAAATTGACGGCTTAGCGGTTGCCATTGTTGGTAACACTTTATCTTGCGCAGAACAATAAACAAATGCTTAGCGTTTGCTTTGACAAAGGAATGTAATTATTTTCGGACTTACCGCGCCCTCCCTTTATATGGAGTGCACACAATATTCTGAATGATTGCGGGCTAACAGCGCACCTTGCCAAAGAACTAACGAAAAGTACCTATTTGAAATAATTGCAGTGGCAGATGCAGTTGCAGTTGCAATGAAGAAGAAATTTATTAGACTTATTATTGTGTTGAGAAAGATTGAAAAGAAGGGAATGATGGTAGCTTACTTTGGAAATTCTTGCATAAAAATAACAAATAAGCAACTACTTTCATAGAACAGAAAAATAATCAACTCTTTGTCATTATTTGAATCTCTTTATGTCGCAGAAATGATTTGCTCAGTTAACTTGTTTCTAGGGAAAAGCTATATGTATTATTCAATCTGTACAGCACAGATATATGGATTTGACAGAAAAGAGCGAATCAGTTGCTTATGCTGACTATGAGGAGCCAATTGACACTAGAGCTACGACCCAAAGAGTATTTGATTCCAATGTTGTAGAAACATCTGCCCTTGAGTAGCGCAGATAATTTGAGGGCACCACTGATATCAGAGACTGGTCTACTAGGGCATTAATCAAAGGCCGTGCTAACTGGAGAGGCGTTCTGACACTCAGCTCCACCATTGACTGTACGTTGGTAAGTAAAAGGGATACGTGTACCGAAATGCCGGATTTGTTAATAAATAATTGGCCCAAAAGGTCCGTAGTAGGTAACCAAGGGTTTTTTTTTTCACAATCACTCATTTTTTGTAAGCTTTTTCTTTTTAGCACAAATGGAAGTCACCTAGAAATGACTTACTTGAGATTTTTATCTCAGTAGCCCATCACACTAACGACTGCCTCCGTCCGTACCAATATGCAAAGCGTGAAATTGATCCGAATAGTAGTTCCGGAGTGATTGTATTTTTTAAATTTACAATCCTCGGTAGGGTCATTATCAGATTAAGGAATAACGCCATTTTAAGTCACATGACTAAATGGTTATCGCGTGGGGATATGAGATTTTTCAAAAGGCATGTAAGTTAGAGAGCAATAATAATGTTTCGTTTCACAAAATGTTTGTCGATTAAGCCTTGCAAAAGAGCGCAGTTAGCAATTTACAATTTTAACTTAAAATGCATTCTTATTATTACTTACCTATGTACTAAGGGTTCAGAAGGTATCATTGAATAATATTCCGAGAAGGCTAATATACGTGTATTCAATACTCGTTCTCAGAGTAGCAATTAAAAAACCTTAAACTGAATTAAATCCCAAGTTGAAGAACTATTTACTTCGTCGTTTATCATTTGTCGCCAGTCAAATCGAAAATAATCGTTTTTACTACTACCTGGCCATTGTTTTTAAGTGATATTTAGCATGCAAAGTTATTTTAGAGTAAGGCTAACTCTATACAACGAAAATGAATCCAACGTGTTTGCCATAATTGAATTTAAATACAGTTTCAGCCCCAAAAAGTGTTTTCTACCTTCGAAAAGGTTCTTTAGGGTCGATCCTAATCCTTTCACCAAACAGAACCGGCGTGAATACTTCTTTCCGGCATCATTAGCATCATTCAATCAAAATTAAAGCCTTTTTAAATTGGAAAACTATTTCTTGTATACCTACCAAATAAAAACGAAAGTGCCATAGAAATTAATTTATTCCAAATGCATGTGGAAAGCTAGCAACATGGATGAAACTGGGTCCGCTACATTTAAATTACGCCAGACAAATTATATGGGATACCATTTGTGCTTAGTTGCCATATTTTTAATATTGTCACCTAGTGGTAGATTTTATGGCGGAGCTAGTCTACCGATAAAACTGGAAAATGCAAACCTTCTTTTGAGGGATTATTTTACCAAGCCAAATAGCTCACGGTAAGCGAAAAGAGGCAAATGTGGCTGTGTCTTTGTCCAAATCTGTTATTGCGATGATAGAGGATAGAGGGCCTCGCAATTCTCTCATTCTAAACTTAATACACACTTGCAATGAGCGAGACCGTTTCTGTTGTTCTAATCTTAAGATGAACTTACATTGAACGAAAAAGTTCTCAAAATCATCCCAAAACTATGACATCGGAACTAAACTGCTTATTAAGCGTGTGCGAATAGAAAAAAACAAATTTTCATTTTCGCATAATTTCTTTCGTTTTTGGAAACGCGAACGTCTTAGTTTATTTTTTTACAGAATTTCTTCTTTTATATCATCGATAACGAATGAAAATACTGGTTATCTTCAATATCCAGGTCAAACGGACATTTTAAATTTCATTTAAGAATCCCAGGCGATATATTGTGTGCAGCCGCCCATGACTACACGCGAAAGAACAAAATGCGAATATCAAGGAGAAGCGTATACGGTTTATGAGGAGGAGTAGTTCTGGTGGGAAAGTAAAACATGTGACACAGTCTTATACAAGGTGGCGCAAAAATAACCTTCCGATGTTTTTTGGCTGTAATTTAAGAAAAAAATGAAAAACTTTGATTCTTCTTGTGGATTATTTTTATTTGGTCGTTTAATTTATTTTACATCAAGTCGAGAATATGATGTCATGTAAATCCGCCACAGTTGATTGTCATTTGAGCCCTTTTTATGGCATTTTCCATCACTTTGGCCAAAACTTCCGGCGATAGGTCCTCACAAGAGTCTGCTGCAAGAGTCTGAGGCTTGTTGACATAAACCCGCGACTTCAAAAAAACCAACAAAAAGAAGTCTGGAGCGGTCAAATCAGGCGATCTAGCGGGCAAGTGCAAATCGCCAAAAACAACCCGGGAACAACGCTTTCAGAATATAGGTTGTGGCTCGCGCAGTGTGTGCCGTAGCTCCGTCCTGTTGGAACCGCATATCCTTCAGTCCTAAATCGTCCAATTGCGGAAGAAAAAAATCGGTAAACATGGCCCTATAGCGCGCACCGTTCACTGTTGTCGTTTGACCAGCGGCGTTCTCGAAAAAAAATGGCCGCGATATTCTCGGCACAACGGGCGCTCCGGGGCCCGCCACTCTTGGCAACGTCTCGTGTTGTGCCAGTCTCTTCGAGGCGAGCGGCTAAACGTCGCAGTGTTTCACCAGTAGGCGTTGGACGGCTAGGAAATCTGCGACGAAATTCACGTTGTGCCAAAGTCACCGACCGATTATTGCTCAAATAAATAGTCACCAATATTCCGCGTTCTGGAGCAGTGTAGCGTAACATTGCTTATTAACGTGTATTTCGCATGTGATTCCTACACAAATGTCAAAACAGAACTGACATTAGGGGCCAATCGCAAAATTTATAGCATTTTCTGATAGGAGGATTACTTTTGCGCCACCTTGTATTTTCTGTAAAATTTTTAACAATTTTTAATAATCGCTTTCAAGTCGCGCATATAAATTTCTGTATGTCCACTTAGTGTTACACATCTTACATCTCATATCATATCTTTGATTTCAGATGATTTATTTTTGCCAAAGTCCAAGGATTATCTTTTCTAATCTCATGTTTCCTATTATTCCAAGTTGTTATAAAATGGCGAATGCTCTTTTCGAAAGAAAATGGAGGCCAAATACATAAGGGTCACCTTATGTCTAACAAAGTTCTCGAGACATTTATCTAGAAAAACGCCATTTGCCCAGTGGTTTAATGGAACTGTATCCAGCCGAAGCAGTTCAAAATGTCCTTCTTTCACTGGGTGTTATATAAGTTTCAGGTCGAGGATTTAGTGCATTAATTTTTTTTTCAATTTCTCTTTGGGTTAAGGCAAATGCACAAGCACATGCATTCCTATTTTCCACCAGATTTAATAAAAATTACTGTAGCACTTAGCCCGCCAGAAAATGCTATCCCTCATCATAATTTAAATAAATTTAGCAAAAAACGAAATCCGCAGAATTACGATAAGCCTGCCGACGAACGCTTGATGAGGTTTTCCACAAATTTGCACCTGTGATGCCTGAATAAATTGACGCCTTCATTCGACGTGAAAACCAAAAGCCTTTCCCGGGTAAGACCAAGACATGAATTAATTTATTATCGTAGTAGGTGATTTCGGGGAAAACAAATTCTACCCAACAAAATCACCGCTAATATCCAGAGATTTATTCGATCTTTAATTGAAAAAAAAAAAATGTCTAGACGATGAAAGGAGATTATGTTTTCTGTACCCATTTTAATCCCTGACCATTCGTCAGGCTAACGTAATGAAGGGGTGGGTGTTTTCTCTTCATCATGCGTTTCTCTGCTTTGTTAAATGAATTCGGCGATTCGTATGCAAATTTGTGTACTTTACCTCTGTGTTCTGTATCGTGTACTGCTTGGCGTCAAAAGTGTGCATACATGCTTTCCAGTCTGTGCCGATTGAAATTTTCACCTGGCATATAGTTAAAGGAGAAAACACGAAGTGTTCGGTGGGTATAGTGGCCATGCTATTACCAAGGAAAATGGTGTTGCTAATAAGCCGACCAAATGCAACCTTTAGCTGAGGAAGGCGGATAATTGATCCTACGGAATTTCCTGACCACGAACGTCTATGTATAGTCCATTTATCATAGCAATTTGGAGTGTTCACTCAGGAGTAGTAAAATTGATTTAAATTGGTCTAGCGCCGGCACTATTTATGACACATGCATGTCGAAATCACGAAGGGGTTAGAGCTGTTGGTTTGCAACGATGTCAAATGGAGGCAAACATTGTTGGAGGTGGGAAGCAGAAGGTGCCCAATATGGTTGCAGTAAAAGATATTTAATAAGTTTTCGAAACTTACCTGGAAAGATTTTGAGTTTTCATCAAGAAATATTTTTAAATTCGTCATATTCAACACCGCAACACTGAAGATCAGCTGACAAATTTAACTTGATAGATAGATTATACAGGGTGGCGCACCAATTGTGCTACAATAAGAAATTCAAATAACTTTTTTTTTAATCGATGTATTTCATTTATTTTTTTTTTGTTGGTTAGAAAATTAAATTTTATTTTAAATAGTTAGTTGTTTTTAAAGAATATAGATCGCAAATGACCTCCACGCTCTCCCACGCATATGCGGCACCTGATCAAAAAACTATTCATTGCGGCCTGAAGAGTTGAAGTTGGGATCGCCTCAATTATTGTCGTTATGGACTGCTTTAATTCAGTTAAATTCCTGGGCTTCGTTTTATACACCTCTTGCTTGACATAACCCCATAAAAAGAAGTCTGGTGCAGTCAGGTCAGGTGACCTTGGGGGCCAGCGAAGATTGGAGTTCCTAGAAATTAATTTGTTTGCGAATTTTTTGTTTAGCTCCGCCATAACTGGTCTGGCTATATGTGCAGTTGCTCCATCTTGCTGAAACCAAACGCTGTTGAATGGTATACGTCTTCGGCGCAGTTCTGGGTAAAAAAACTCCTTCAACATCTTTAAATAACGGTGCCCATTGACAGTAACGGTTACACCGTTTTCTTCAAAGAAGTACGGCCCGACAATACACCTTGATGAAACTGCGCACCACACAGTGACTCGTTCTGGGTGCAGTTCCGTCTCATGGAGCATTTCTGGATTAGACTCTTTCCATATACGGCAATTTTGCTTGTTTACATTGCCGTTAAGATTGATATAATTGATCAATGTGTTGTCTTCTTCGGCCATTGATATCATTTTTTGGCAAAATTCCAGGCGAACAGGCAAATCCTGAGGGTTTAACTTGCTAGTAATTTGGACTTTGTACGGAAACAAGTTTAAATCGTCATGAAGTATCCGTTGTAATGACCGTCAACTAACTCCAATTTGCCCCGATAAGTTTCGGGTCGAAACGCTCGGATTGGCCTGTATTGCAGATGCTACTGCTGCGATTGTATCCTGAACCCGAACATTGGCATCTCGATGGTACGGCCTTCGTGCGATGCTTCCAGATTCGGCAAACATGTTTACAAACCTCATAATGGTCCATCTACTCGGGGGATTACCGCCAAACTCCCGCCTAACTTCCCTTTGGACGGAAATGACGGACTGCAAAGCATGGTACCGTTGCACTATCCAAATTCTTTTCTCCGTATCACAAGCATCCATTTTTATAAATCTAAATAGTAACTACAAAATAAAAAAAAAAAATAAGCCGATTACTAACACAGAAAAAAAGTTATTACGTTTTATTTTTGTAGCACGATTTGTGCGCCACCCTGTATTAGGTTTTATAGTATAATTTTTTTTTTTTTTTTCATTCTTGAGTAATTATATTCGGAACAGAATTCTGGCCAACTGGCGCACAGTGTGTCTTATGATAAACATGGACTGATTTAAAATGCTTCGCTTTAAGTTCTTTGACTGATTTTGCTTATCTCATCCCAATCATTTCACCGGATAACCACACGTATAAACATTTTGTCTTATAACTGAGATGAAAAAGAACAATTCACAGTTCTATGTCCACTGGTGTTATTGCAGTCATAGGTCCGAAAAAACATAAGTTCTTACAATTTGAATACACTATCCCACCTATTATCTCATAAATAGGTATTTAAAATTAAACTTATCCTGAGGAAGCTTTAATCCAACAAATTCCAAAGAAAAAAATGTAATTTGAAATGAATGGCTTCGGGAGGCTAAGCCTTAGGTCGTACATAAACTGCGACTAAAATTTTCTCAAGAATGATGTTGTAGAAGTTACATTATAGCGCAGCACCTTGTCTTAATCCGTTTTGGTGATCACCATCTCACATTGCTTCTCACCTTAATGGATCAGCCAGTGTTCTCCATCGTCATCGTCACTGTCAAAAGTGTTACAAATTAGCAGAACGGTTCGTTGCTTCGACATTTCACATATGCCTCCTTAAAATCGTTGACAGCTTGAGGTATTCGAATTGGACTTTTTATTTCTAATTTCTAATTTTCTTCCGAATCTGATAGGGACTTAGATCGCTCTGGTAGAGGCTAAGCACATCGTTGGCAAATGGTTTCAGGCGTTCATAAGGTACGATTGAGAGATCCTGTATGTCATATTAAGTAGACTGATACTTCTTCGATAAAAAAAAATACAAATGCTCAACATATACCATTGCCACTCCCAATTGGGCCAAGCTCCACAATTAACATTAATTTAGAATTCATTTGTATTTAAAGAATTCCAGGGAAATATTCACCGTACCCATAACTATTTTTTAGTTTCCGAAACGTCTACCTTCGTTTTACCCAAACAGTTCATGAACTCGATCAAGTGTCCTTGAGCATCAATATGGTTTGACAATAAGTTTGCAGCACCTATCTCAGCAAAAGCAAAACAAAACAAACTAAGAAGTCCGATTAAGCTATGAACCTCGAGATGTGTCTAGACGCACTGTTCATTCGATGTTTTCTGAGACTGACGAGCCTACCCACCACATCGGGAAAAAAAGCTTTCGGAATACAAGCCACTTAAACATTCAATTGATTCTTGTTTACTTTGTTTACTTAGAATTTTTTTTACAAAAACAGGTACATACAGTAGTCCCTCGATAATGTGAATTACCGATAATGTGAATTTCTCTGAAATGTGAATCGGCAAAACTTTACATTGTCATGTCTATAATGTGAACTTCCAAACGTCTTCAACCTCTAAAATGTGAATTTTTTTGTAAAAGTTTTTTATATTTCTCTTGTTTCTCTTGCTCGTTTTGCGTGCGATTTTCGTTTTTCTTCTAAATTAATAAACATTTAAACTGTGCTTTAAAAAATCATTATGTGTTCTTTTTAATAAATTTGAAAATCGTTTCAATCAGTTAAGTAAGTACTGAAAAAAGTTCCAGTAATGTAAATCCCTCTAAAATCCGAAAACGCCTTGTATTAATTAGTTCACATTATCGAGGGACTACTGTATATCTAATAAATGCATACCTAACCCCCGAACTTTACTCAGTCGAGCTGCTAAGCACCTTTTCTAACTAGGCCGAATTTTAAACATGAGTACGGTTTACCACTTTTTAGACTAGAGACAAATGACACTGACATTCGTCACAAATAAACCCAAGCACGAACACCCCAGTAGAACATTCATAAGTTTTATTAAAAGTCTCAAACGGCAAACTCCTATGTAAGTAGCAGCGTTTCAATCTATAGTGATGCAGAAATTGGTTTCATTCAATATTATGAAAAGTTAGGAGTGGTTCCCCTGTCAATTTATATTGGGAAAGCACTGTTGAATTATTTAACACGATTTTTTGCTCGTTATCGATACATTTTCGGATCCGTTTTTGGCCGGCTAGTTTTTCCAGTGAAATTGGCCTCAATTTATAGCGTCAACTTGTATACCCGCTTGCCGTCATCAATGTATTATTGAGCCACCTCTCAACTATGCTTTCCTGTTGGGCCTCGCGAAACTGCCTGAACCAATGTGTATCACAGAACCAAGCTTGTTGTAAGGCCACTTTCTGGCTTTAAATGCCCTTCTTTGACCGCTTTCTAAAAAACGAGCTTACATATAGTAAAGATAGTCCCAAATATTTAAAGCCCTATTTCAAATCTTATTTCTATGGCCGTAAATGGTTTTTTGAATAAGCGTGATACCTCAGTTAAAAGGATATATCTTTATTGGCAAGACTTCAATCCCCGCCAGCTGCCTCAGTTAATCCATGTACTCGTAAGCCTGTCAAAACTTTTGATAAACAATTAAAAAAAAAACTTTAGAGCGTTGAAAAAATTAAAGTTCTCGGAAGCAAGAAGAAAACCCACTGCAAAATGAGTTACCTCTCAGTATTAAACCCCCATCTCTCGTCCAGCCCAATATTAAAAAGAATTTATGAATCAAACCAATTCCTGGGTTGGTATACAAAGGGAAAATATCTGCACAATTTCAGAGCATTTTACTGCATTTGATGGCTCAATTTATGCGCGACTGGTCAGTAAATGAATGAGAAAAAAAAAACTTCTGAAAAGTGGTCACGAAACAAGTTTTCTTAAGAAAAACAAAAATGACAATACCCAACCCCAAAAGGATGTGTACCAACCAAAAAATTCCCTCATGCAAATTGTCCGTAAAAAAAGTTGTCCCCTCCGATGCGAGCTTTTCGATCGAAAACTTTATCCTTTAAAAGGCTTTTTATTATGCTATCTGCTAATCGGTATTGCTTTAAGTACTACATCGTTTTAGAACACAGATATTGTTAGGTTGTTCCTAGCTGTCAGCATTTGCATTTTGAATACATTTGAGTACTGTATTCACAAGTTGGTATCTGTTGTGGACAGACGAAATGGTGCTATTAATGGGGGTTCGTGGAATCATTGCCCCCTTATCCATCTACTAAGTTTTGAACTTTTGCTGTTGCACATAATAGAATTATCTAGACACTGATTGAATTGAGCTGTAGTGAGAAAGTGTTTATAACTTTCAGTCCGATAATGAATTCCTAATAAAATTACACAAAATATTAAGGTATCCTCCTAATATACTTACTGCATTCGAAGTACAGTCAATGAATTGTTGTTTACCCTTTCATGTTTCCGTTCGTTTAAATTGCAAATTGTTTCTGACAAATCTGATTAAATTAACCATAATACCTGTTTTGCGTAAATGCACCTAGTCAAAACCGAAACGAGTTTCAGGTTCAAAAACATTTTCTCTTAGTGAATCAATTCGTTTCGTGCGGTATTTAGTTGGCAAGGCAACATGCATTTGTGTTTTGAATACAAGTACGAGTACGATACGAGTGTTGCACTCTCATGGGCGAAATCCTTTTTGGAACTTCACGAACACATTTTTGTTCAATTTGCTGCAGGTACTTTACTTAACTATTTTATTTAGCTTAACACGTTTGTATATATGGTTGCACTGAAGCAGTTTGTGGATTATAGTTGAGGGCGAGCTAGAGCTTAAATGCGAATTACTAGGTTGGCTTTGCGTTGTTGGGAAATTAAGTCTCATTTCTGTTTTTGATCCGAAATTCCTACCAGTGGGTTACATTTTGTTTTGAGGTATTTAGAAGGTAAAAAGCCTTTAATGATTGAAAAGATTAAATTCCACATTTTATTAAAGACCACGTCTCACTTTCAACGCTCCACAGACAAGTATTTTCATTGCTAGTAGGTATGTACTAGATACCTATGTAGGGTCATCACGAAGCAAGAGATCTACAGTCAATGATGGTTGGTAATAAATTCACTGCGGTGATAAACGTAACGAACGACTATTTTACGGTCTGTGGAATGGATTCGATTTTTATCACTTACTCAAACTCACCACCATCACCACTTACCAAGAGAAGAGATTTCAGATACTTGCGGTCGAATACCGCAGACTGAGGCCAATTATTTTCCAATTTCTATCCCATTCTTAGCGCAGAGCAAGAGTCGGTACTCGCAGACAAAACAAACAAAGGACTTTCTTTATTTGCGAAACATAAAGAAGCCAAAGTTGTCGGACAGAAAAACAAAAATCAAATAATGTAAACCACGTGCGACCCAGGTATCTATGAAACAGTGTTAGGAATTAGTGACGACTCTCTGGAATGTATACTTGCGCATTGGGGTTTGAGATATGTTTTTTTAAGGTGCAGTCACAGTGTCTCATATCGAATTAAATACTTGAAATGTTTGTTGAAATGTCCTCTTTGACATCGTGTAGTGGTTGAGTTGGTGCTAAAGGGATTTAATGTGAAGTCAGTTTCGGTGAATTAAATCAACCGAAAATGTTTTTTTCAGAGGAGTAGTGGTAGCATTGTGGTTCGCCCCACATGCTTTTTGATGCGATTTTGGGAGGATTTTTTTTAACTTTATTGGGCCCGATTTCCAACCCAATTTTTTAATTTTTTTGACCCTTCTTTAAAAAAAAATTTAAATGGCTTGTAATAGATTTTCGATTGCGTTTTAACAATTTTGGTTGCGTTTTTGATTTGACATTAACTCATTTTTAATTCAATGAATTAACACGTGATTCAATGTGTTTTTGACGTATTTTGGGACTGTGGCGACCCAAAAGCGGCCAGCCCTGAGCTGTGTACACTCTCGCTCTCTCGCGATCTCATTTGCTTGCACATGCACATTCGAGGTCGCAGTCAGTCGTTAGTAAGGAAATCGAAGTGTAAGGTTCTCTAGAGGCAAATAAAGAGTTATAAACAAATACTACTTATTTATATTGACAGTTTAGGCTATTACAATTGGCGACGAGGTAAATTTCATTTTTTTATAACATTCATACATATATATAAACATATTAATAGGAAAATGGACCTACAAAACAAGTGGTTTCCTAGACGCGCGCAGACGTTGAAATGATACGAGTGTTGCTTTATACATTTGTGTTCTGTTTTTTTTTTTAGTGTACTTGAGGGCGAGTGGAAAAAAAAATCATAACAAAGGGGAAGTAGCACATGTGTAAGGTATGACCATTCAATTGGAATATGTGTTTTACGGTTGCATTAAATTGCAGGAATGAGTTGCATTAAATTGCTAGATAGAGACATTTAATTGGGAAAAGAAAAAAAAAAAATAAAGAAAGAAAAGAAGCGAATCGTAAGTTATAACCATTCAATTGGACTATTTGTATTATAATTGCATTAAATTGCAGGTGGAGGGCATATTTAATAGTTAACCAAAGGCATTGATTCGAGAAAAGAAAGATGAGCGAATCAGGAATAAAACCTTTTCTATGTGAAACGATCGATAAGTCGTTGATGAGAGTTGAATGGGAAAGGTGGTATCGGGCATTTTCGCTTTACTTAGAGGCAGAAGAAATTACGGGGGTGACTAGAAAGAAAAATAAGCTCCTGCATCTAGGTGGGCCTCGGTTACAGGAGGTAATTTTTAACATTCCTGGAGCATTAGTCGACGTCAATGAGGATGGTACTGCTAGGGGAGATGTTTTTGAGGTATTGGTAAAAAAACTTGACGAGTATTTTTCGCCAAAGAGAAATTCGACATTTGAGAGGCATTTGTTTAGAACACTCAAGCCAGATGATGGGGAGGGCTTTAATAAATTTATTTTGCGACTCCGTAATCAGGCGGCTAAATGCTCTTTTGGTACAACGCAGCAAGAAGTGTTGGATATAAACATAAAGGACAAAGTCATAGATGCGTGGGCCTCGCGAGATCTAAAAAACCGGTTGTTGGAAAAGGAGCACTCGCTAGAAGAGGTACTAGGAATGTGTCAAGTACACGAGCAGATTGCGAGTCAGACGGAAACGATGGTTCCTACGGCATCGACAAGTGGGATTAATAGCATTTATCCTACCCATAAGAAGAAGTATCTAATCGAAGGTAAGGAATGTCAGAGATGTGGACGAGTGGGTCACATTGCGGATAGTATTGTCCAGCTAAGAATGGCAAATGCAATAAATGTGGGTTTTTTGGTCATTTTGCCAAGAGATGTAAAACGAAGTTGGGCAAACGAAATAGCGCAGCGGATGATGAAATTGACAACAAGAGGAAAAGATTTGGACCATCAAAAATTAGGTTTGTAGAGGGAGAAAGAGCAGATGGAAACAAAACAACCAGTGTTAAGTTTGGCGAGCATCACTGTTTCCAAGTCACAGAGGACTTAGATGACCCTTCAAACGGAAAGATAGTCTGCTCTATTGGAAATTTTGAATTGGTAATGCTCATTGATTCGGGTTCGCGATTCAATCTAATAGGGGAAAATGACTGGGAAAAGTTACGTCGATCGTCAACAACATTGCTCAATATCCGAATGGAATCGGAAAATCAGTTCAGGGCGTACGCTGCTAAAGAGATGCTCGAGGTAAGAGCTGTTTTTGAAGCCCCTATAAGCGTGGACCATCAAAGAGAGTCGATGGCATCGTTCTACGTTATTAAAAACGGGAAACAGTCCCTGCTGGGGCGTGACACAGCACTCGCACTAAAAGTTCTAAGGTTGGGAGTTGACGTGAACCAACTCGAAAATTATCGGGTTTTTCCAAAGATTGAAGGTATACAAGTACAACTGGCTATTGACAAGTCAATAAAGCCGGTACATCAACCATTACGTCGCATTCCTTCAGCGTTGGAGGAAAGGGTTGAACGTAGACTCAAGGAAGCAGTTGAAGAGGACATCATTGAGCCTGTTTACGGTCCGAGTTCGTGGATCTCACCTATAGTGTTAGTCTTTAAGGAAGACGGAGATATCCGACTATGTGTCGACATGCGTCGTGCGAACGCGGCCATTTTTAGAGAAAATTTCCCGCTCCCTACGTTTGACTCGCTGATGACTAAACTTAAGGGTGCTCAGTATTTATCTCGGTTAGATCTCAAGAATGCTTATCACCAATTGGAGTTAACCGAAGACAGCCGCGAAATTACAACGTTTATTACCCATAAGGGCTTGTTTCGATATAAACGATTGCTATTTGGGGTTAATTCAGCACCCGAGATATTTCAAAAGACAATGGAAAATATTTTGGCTCCCTGCCAAAATGCATTGAATTACTTAGACGACATAATTGTTTTTGGGCTCACGGAGGAGGAACACGACAGGGAATTAAGGGCGGTGTTAAACATTTTTAAGGATATGAACGTTACCCTCAACAAGGAAAAATGTAGTTGGAAAGTTCACGAATTGAAATTTTTGGGTCATATACTAGGGAGAACTGGTATTAGTGCAGATCCCGAAAAGGTTAGAACAATCTTAGAGTTCCGGTCTCCAAACACTAAGGAAGAAACAAGGAGCTTTCTCGGGCTTGTCACGTACTTAGGAAAGTTCATTCCAGATATGGCGGACACGACAGAACCGTTATGGAATCTCATTAAAAAGAACATTCCGTTTACCTGGGGTGAAGAACAAGAGCAAGCGTTCAAACGGTTAAAAGAATTTCTAGCACAAATACCGACGCTGGCTTATTTCAACCCTAAAAACCGTACCCGGTTAATAGCTGATGCAAGCCCTGTTGCATTGGGAGCAGTTCTTTTGCAGTTCCAGGGAGGAAGTCCTGAAGTTATTTCTTTTGCTAGCAAAAGCCTATCTGCAGTGGAAAGGAGATATTCGCAGACCGAGAAAGAAAGCTTGGCGTTAGTTTGGGCAGTGGAGAGGTTCTATTACTACCTCGCGGGAATAGAGTTTGAACTCGTTACGGACCACAAACCCTTGGAAGCAATATTCAAGCCCACGTCCAAACCACCAGCTAGAATCGAAAGATGGGTCCTAAGACTACAGGCCTTTAAATTTAAAGTGATATACCAGGCGGGAAAATGGAATATAGCGGATTCTTTGTCGCGATTGTGCAAAATTCAGGATGCAGACTCATTCGACAGCCACTGTGAGTACAGCGTATGTGCATTGATCGAAAACATGGTCCCGCGGGCGCTTACAATAACCGAAGTGATTCAAGGAAACGCCACTGATCAAGAGATCATGGAAGCGGTTAAGAATATCAAGACGGATGATTGGACAGCCTGTAGTAAAAATAAGTTGTTTCCATTTCGGTTTGAACTTTGCACTCTGGGAAACATTCTTCTTCGGGGTTCCAGGATTGTCATACCAGAGGCGCTGCGATTCAGAGTATTAGAATTGGGTCACGAAGGGCACCCAGGAGAAACGGCCATGAAGCGGAGACTGCGCTTAAAAGTATGGTGGCCACTAATGGACAGAGAAGTAGAGTCGTACGTGAAAAGGTGTCGGGAATGTCTATTGGTTTCAAGGCCCACACCACCAGTACCCATGCAGCGGCATGCCTTTCCGGAAGGACCGTGGCAATGCGTTGCGATCGACTTATTGGGTCCGTTGCCAAATCATGATTTTGCTTTTGTTATCATCGACTATTTCTCAAGATACCAGGAGACTAAGTTTGTGAAGAAAATTACATCCTCAGAGATAATTGCCATGGTGGAAGAAATCTTCTGTAGATTAGGATATCCTAGATCTATAAAAGCAGATAATGGTCGGCAGTTCGTGAGCGGGGAATTCAAAACTTATTGTGATAGTAACAATATTGATCTGATTACCTCACCCCCTTATTGGCCACAGGCCAATGGCGAGGTCGAGAATATGAATCGATCAATTTTGAAGCGACTCAAAATTGCTCATGAAAAAGGGGTGGACTATAAGAAAGAAGTACAAAAATTCACTCTCATGTACAACGTGACACCACATGGTACGACTGGAAAGTCACCGTCAGAGCTTCTTTTCAACAGAACGATAAGAGACAAGATCCCCTCTATACAAGATATTAGCGGAAATATTTTGGATTCAGAGGCAAGGGACTTGGACAAAATAAACAAGCAAAAAGGAAAAGAGACGGGTGACAGAAGTCGTGGGGCGAAGGAAAGTGATGTTACCATCGGTGACAAAGTTTTGCTTCGAAATCTGATTCCGCAAAATAAGCTGACACCAGCATTTGAGGCAACTGAATTCGAGGTAATCGAACGAAGCCGAAACGAAGCAGTAGTCCGAGGAGAGGACGGGAGGACTTTTAGACGAAACTTAAGCCATTTGAAAAAGATTCCAGTTCCTTCACAAACTACCCCGGACAAAGCAACAACAACTGAAGACACTTCCGATCCATCACCAGAGGAGGCCCATGAGGAAGCTGGAGACGCTGCTCAGCCGGGAAGACCAAAGTTAAAGCTTAAACTGAAAAATATAGGAGGGATGTGGCGACCCGAGAGCGGCCAGCCCTGAGCTGTGTACACTCTCGCTCTCTCGCGATCTCATTTGCTTGCACATGCACATTCGAGGTCGCAGTCAGTCGTTAGTAAGAAATCGAAGTGTAAGGTTCTCTAGAGGCAAATAAAGAGTTATAAACAAATACTCTTATTTATATTGACAGTTTAGGCTATTACAGGGACGAATCTTCGACGCGGTTTCGTACATGCTTTTGAATCGTTTTTGGAGATGCGAATTTGTCGTTGTACCTATTTTGAATGTGATTTGAAAGCATTTTGACTTGTTTTTAACTGGCTTTCAGACGATTTTTGGGACGCGACTCTAGATGGGCTTTTTTACGAATTGTATGACGTGATTTTTAATAAGAGGATTTTTTGACACACTTGAAAAGTGTTTTTCGTTTCGAATTTGATGAGTTTTTCGATGTGATCTCCGACTTCTGTTGATAAGTTTTTGTTGTGTTTTGACTGGTGTCTAACGTGTTTCTTTAAGCGGTTGATTTTCAATGTACTTTTGTTGCGTTTATGGAAGCGTTTTTAAAGGCATTTTTTGATATGTAGGTTTTGGCGTGTTTTTGAAGAGATTTTTAACGTATTTATAATGGATTTTTGACGCATTAATGAATACGATTTCGAAAGAATTATTGAAGTCGTTTTTTTGACAGGCTTACGAAGTGTTTTTTAAGGGTTTATGACTCGTAGTTTGACGCTATTTTTCACTCGTTAATCAAAGTTATTTTTGAACTGACTTTCGAACGCGTTTTTGAGGCCTTTTTCTGATGGATTTGTGACGGCGTTTAGATGGGTCTTTCAAAAGCTTTTCCATGAGTATGCGACTCGTTTGTGGTTCGTTTTTGAAAACAAATTTTGTCGCATTATTTGGCTCATTTTTGGAAGTATTTTTCCACGCTCTGATCTACTATATGCCAAAATATCCACTACGACTCGCGACGGCATAACTGAAGAAACAGTGCAAATCTGCTACCGCAACTTAAGTGCGGATTCCATCAAATTCGACTTTCCAATTAGCATATGCCCGCTCATATTCAACGATCTCACTAACAAAAGCAGCTATGCAATCATGTTAACAATACTGTTATTGATTGGATAATATTGTCAGCATTGCATGCGATACGAGGTCTATCGAGGTCAATATGATAATAATTCCAATTATACTGTCATATGCCTTAACATGGCAAATGAATTGCACTCGACGACGATTTTACAATTTTCGAAATCGACATCTCAATCAGGGCGGTCGGCGGGCACGTCATCAACTAAATGGCACGTCAACCAATAATGTCAGGTCACAACAATGCAGACAAAAATGTTGTTCGTAGAAATATTTTTATTTTTTTATTGTCAGTCGATGCGCTATGGGCAGGCTCATCCAAATAAAAATTATGCAAATCAATGGTAATTTAATTTCCTTTTTCTCCCTGCCGCACGTTTGGTAATTGGCTTTTGATTTTGCTTAAGCTGCATGTTGTGGGGCAATTGTCTTTACAATTTTAATTGGAGGCGAGTTGCATGCGAACCATGTCAAAACAGTTTTCATTCAACACATTTTGTGTGTCATAATACTGTACGGGCTCTCTGTTGGCAATACGAAACATTGCAAGCACATGGTAAAATGAGGGGCAGAGCTAGAAGTGCGTTGGGAAAGTCATCAACAATAGACGACTGCGATGATGAGAACAGTGATGCATGGAAAAGATTTTCTATGTCGTTGACCATAACTTTAGAACGACAAACGCATAGAACGAATAGAACGTCTATCGACTTGCAATTGCATTGGCATTGACACTACTTCGGAGCATCCAACTTGTCATACATTGGTTAAGTTTTGAGGAAGAACAGTAATAAAATTTCAACCCAATCAATCATGATAACACAGTTGGCTAGTTATTTGGAACCAATTGAGGGCATATACTATACATATATGAAGATCGAAAGAAACCACAAACTCCTTGAGCAGCAATATGAATTTGAGGTACGTTTTATGCTTCATCGGCTGTAGCTGATGATGGCGGCAAAAACTCTGATTTTCGGTCGCAATTTATGCCAAAGCCACAGATGAACCAAGTTGGGAGGACAAGTTTAGTCAGACTTACTGAGAAACTGAAATATAAGCATTATCCTTGGATAAGGTGGTGACAACCACCACAGACATAACTGAAAAACAACTGAGCTGGAAACAAGCAAAGCGACTGTCCTCCGATTGGAATGCATTTGACGGATCATGTTTTTTTTTTAAAACCATGTGGAAAAATGCACAAAGTCGAACTGTGCGCAGTAGATAAAAAAAACTTCCCTTTGGTAATAATCCTTACTATAATAATACTGTAACTTTTTTACCAGCCGTAAGGAGTTTGCTCGGAATAGATTAAAAAAGTACTGAACGAAATTGATTCCGGTTTTCAGAGATGCATTGAAAATTATCGAGATTAAAAGATAGGACATGTTTTATCATTGCCTGCTGTCCGGAAGCGGAGACATAAGGTGATATCTAAGAATAGTTGTAATTCTCGAATGTCTTCTAGCTCCTGGCTTTGGAATGACTCTTTCAAATGAAATAGAATTATTTTTTAAAATAAAGTTCAATTACGTACATAGATTTTAAGATATAAATCATCTTTGTACTTTATCCTGAAGTTGAACAATAAGCAATAAACTATAAATCTTATACAATTCGAAAAAGTAAAATGTTCGATTGAAGCTAGATCGTTGGATTTTCCCAGCGTTGAGTGGAGGAAATTTTATGTGTCTGTTCGACAAAATCTGTTTCTGTCTCTGTACCTTTTGTGCTGTCGCTGTGTGCTTTTTTCTTTTTTTATTGTATGCATCTTTTGTGCTTTTTGTTTTTGCTCTCCTTTTTAAATTGAACAGGAGAATATATGAGTAAGAGTATATGATATGACAGAGTAGTCGAGTAGAGCGAATGTGGCGGATGAGGTTGAGAGGGAGTCTCACTCAATTGTGAGTTAAGTTAGAATGCGCAGGCGAAGCAAGGCGAGTACGGGTCAGCAAGTTTTATATAAAAATGGTTAAATTGCGGGCTTATTACTGAATGTATATGTATTGAAAATTGTTTGACATTTATGTACAATTGAGTGTTATTGCTTATGTCTTTACATAAATACAAGGTGGGCCACACGAGACGTTGCCATAAGTGGCCGGCCCCGAAGCGCCCGTTGTGCCGAGAATATCGCCGCTGTTGACGAGGATGTCGAGCTGTTGCCGGAAACATCGACCAGACTGCCTCGCCATCAGTCGGTCTTCCCTAAGGCGAATTTTGCTCAAAGACTTGCGCGTGTTCCCGTACAAAGTCCAGTCCGTGCATCAGCTGCTGCCTGTCGACCGCCAAACGCGTGTAACCTACGCCCAAGCCATCCTCAATCTCGAGGACGAAGTGGACGATTTTTTGACCAAAATCATAATGAGCGATGAGGCTCATTTCCACCTCAGCGGATACGTGAACAAGCAAAGCTATCTCTCCTGGGGCACCGAAAATCCACGAGTAATGCTCAAAGTAACTGCATGGTGCGCTGTTTACGCTGAAGGAGTCATCGGGCCATTTTTTTTTTTCGCGAACGCCGCTGGTCAAAGGACAACAGTGGACGGTGCGCGCTATAGGGCCACGTTAATCGAGTCTTTTCTGCCGCAATTGGACGAATTAGGACTGGAGTACATGTGGTTCCAAGAGGTCGGAGCACTCCCCATCCCAATACCGAACCATATTTTTTGACCAAACATACGAAAGTAATTATGTGATGATATGGGGTATAACTACTTGTATATTTCTGATATTATTTAATAACTAAGGTAGCTGCTCAGTTTTTCAAATTTTTTGCTTCAAAAAAAAGTTTGAAAGACAGACTAAGGCACTGTTCAACTTTAATTTGTTAAGGACAATCTATTGGATTATTTTCAAGATATATTTGGTCCACATTTTCAGAAATTGTTCCTAAAAATCATCTTGACCTCCAGAACTATAAAAAATTAGACTTGCAATAGTATCAGCAAAAATTTAACGTAATACAGAGTTGGTGGAAAAATATAACTTCTCCACATTCCACACAATAACACCGCATCTAGCATCTGAAATAAAATAAACTTGCACCTCATAAAAAAGGAACTCCTTTTCTCGACTCTACCGATAAGTGAAAAGGAATGTATAATAAACACCTTAACATCTTCGATGGGGCGCTGAGAAGAGGAGAAATGCCATATATGTACCTCTTTTTGTGGAAAGGATAATATTTTGATTATATGTTTCCAACGACATAACAAACAATTTGCATGGACATCACGAATAAAGATAACAATCTCTATAATAAATGGCCTCAAAGTGCGAGGTGTGCCTCGTTTATAAATTGGCCTCATTTTTACCATCGAATACAATAATGTGAAGAAGATAATATTTTTTTATTTTTTCGTGAATGGGAAAGTATTATCCCACTCGATTAAAATGATGATGGCTTGCTAAGAGGGATTATTTTAAGAATAGTCTTCAGTTGATCAGCAGGCATCACTTAGACTTATGCCAAACTGGACTGTGATTACCATTGGAGGTCTTTTCTCCTAAGTAGCACATTTACTATATTATTTCAATACCTTCCAAAAACCGACTCTTACGGAACCTTATTCCAATATCGATTGACAGCTTATTATCGAAAATATCCGCGTGTCCGAGTGCGTTTGTGTTTCCTAAATATATCATTCAAAATGCAATTTTAGTTGCATAACATGCATGTAGTCGACATCCGATTAATTACTCTGTTCATAATCAGCAGTCCCTTTAATCAGCTTACGGATGCCTACAATTTGACTCACATGTATTTCGGTATGGAAGAGGACTTTCCGTAGAACAGAATGGTACCTGACATCAGAGGGATACGTGTCGAGCTTAGTTGAGTTGGGTGCTATTTGGACGTACGACCGTAATAATAAGTGCTCGCTCTTTCTCTTGGCACTATACGTAGGGAATATACCATTATCGGACGAGTAAGACCGGAATGGCGTAACAATTTCACATCTTTAACAAAATATGTAGTTGAATATAATCACTCCTTTCATCGGGTACCCTATTTAGGTCATTCATGCTTGTTGATGTACCTGCCACTTCAATCTACTTATGATTAAATAGTATAGTTGAAATTTTTAAGTAAGTCGGCCTTACCGTTTTGGGTTGCATGTTTTGTTAGTTTCTATAATACATAGACAATATGCAATATCGGGTTGCATAAAAAGGTATTAATCACGCTTACGAAAATGGCCTACTTTGCCAGAAAATATAAATAAATGCAGAAATAGCTTAAGAAAAGGAGGACCTAAAATAGTCAAATTTGTTGACTCAATAATACATCTTGAAATTGAGCTACGCTATCGATTGGTATATTTTGAAATGATCACTTTCATAGTTCATGTCATAGCTTCACTAATTTTGCAGAACAAATTGTGCGCGTGGGTAGCAGTGATGCCAGATTACAAGATTTTTGAGGTCCAAAACATGTACAAGACTTTTTACCTTAAATTTATCAGATTTCAAGATTTTTGATCAAAACCTTTTTAAATCCAACAAATTAAAAGAACCTTTTCTATTGAAGAAAAACGCTTTTTATAAATTCTATTATTATGTATGTCAATGTGAGTCAAACAGAGCAAATGCCCCATTTCCGTTTCACTAACTTTTCCATCAACTCTAAAGATGCATTTTAACGTAGGTATTTGATAAAATAACTGATGTAACGTGTTTTTGGAAAAATGTTTTAGGAGTAAATACAGCGGATGGAGCTTTCGAATATCCAGATTTTATTTTCAATATTTTATCTCTTCCACATTCCTCTGCAAATGTTCAAATAATATTTTCTGGTGTAAATTTAAATAAAACAAAATTCGAAATCGTTTGAGTACTGAAACAGTTGTTGTTATTTGAATCTTTACAAAGGATTTGCTGCGCTTTAATGAACTGAAATTTTATAGTATATATAAGTATATATATAGTATAGGCAATGAAATTCTTAGTTAATTTCATTCAAATATGTTCCAAAATTTCAAAAAGCATTAACTTACATTTATGACCTATGTTTTTTTATAGACATTTAGGTGTTTTATTTATTAGTAAAGTACTCCAAAATTGTATTTTATATTCCGCTCTTTTTAAATTTTGAGCAAAATCTTGAAAAAAAGATTTTTTTTTTTTTGGAAAAAAAAGTTTTCAGATTTTTAATCTGGGAACACTGGTGCGTAGGTGAAATTCATGTTTCTTTTTGATGCTGACAGCATTTCTCTCTCCTTATTCTTTAGTGGGTAAGTTGCCGATGAGAATGTGCCTAATGTGGCCTGAAATGTTCAACTGAGTTAAAAAACATGTTCTCTCCATCGGGCTCAATATTTCACACACCACATAAACAATTAAGACGAATTGGACGTGGAATTTAATCGATATCATTTTCTCTGACGTGGCCCACTCTTTTCAAGTACCGAATTTGTGTGAACTGAAATTGATGATATTGACTTCTTTGGTTTCAACTGAATTTACAGCAAACAGCCTAAAAAATCGATAATATTCCGAAAAAAATTTTAATATAATATATTAATTTAATTTAATTTTTAAAAATCAATCCCTATTTGGACCAGCAAATTTAAAGCCTAAGAAATAATTTGAATAAAACATCTTACATCTGTAAAAATTCGAACCATTTACTTATTGTTGAAAGCACAAAAGCAAATTAGTAATTACAACCAGTACTTCAATTGAACTTATTGTACATAAAGACGAAGAGTGTACAGTGGGTTAAAGTGTTATTTTTTTTTTTAATTATGAACGAATTCTTCATGAAACTTAGATGCGAAATATATTTATTAAGCCCGAACCTATTCAGAAGTCAATGCAAAAGGAATCCCGTTGGCAAAATTTAGCAATAACGATTAAAAAAAATAACTTTGTTTTCCCAATGCATTTACAAAAAAAAAATTTCTTATACAAAGTAATAACATGAAAGCTCTATGAATAGAAAGCACTTTGATTAAGCTCTGAACTTATTCTTTTTCATTTCCATAGTAATTTTATCGCTATATTTTTTAAAACGGCTTAGACCAACCGCATCTTTTATCATATTTTTCGATTTAATGCTACTTCCAATGACCTCCAGTGGGAACACAATGCTTCCTCACCTCGATAGCGTGTTCAATGCCATCAATTTTTTTTTAAATAAATTTAAGAAGGAAAAAGCAATAATTTCCATTGCTAAGGCGTGGGTAAATATCCTGCATGTGATTTATGTGTAAACATCTACCTGAACAAAAAAATAACTTTTTCGAACGTGACAAAACACGAGAATAATACGAATAATATACGAAACAGAAATTGTTTTTCCCAGTTGGAGTCTCAAGGAAGATTTTCTCGATTCCGCAAATTTTCTTGAATGTGAAACTTTTCCTCCTTTTTTGTTTAAAACATGAGTCCGCTTTCTTGTAATTAGATAACAGATGTTGACAACATTTTAGCTGCTTCATTATTTACGGATGCGTTCAATATTTGATTTCTGCATCTGGATGTTTGCAGACACTGGAGCAAATATTTGTGAAGACAGTTATAATTATTTATATAATCACTTATATAAATGGGCGATGGGAAAAAGTTAAGAACTCATTTCACTGCTGTTTAAAGCATATTCGATTGATTTTTTTTTGTTGGGAAGATTGTGCAGAGCAATGCTTTGTGTAATTTGTTTTCCAATATTTTGTGTCTAAAAAATGTCACTATAAGGGTAGAATTACTATTACTTGAGAGAACTCTAGTAAGGTTAAAACGACTTTCGGCTTTATCGTTGTAATTTTTGAATGTCAAGCGTGTATGATGCATTTTAAGCGACTTATTTGAATTTCCTCAACTTCATCTGATTGTCAAGGCTTAGTCCCCAAAAAAGCGCTTAGCTTAAGGTGGCGCTACAATCCGGGATGGACCTGGGAACAAACCAACAAGCGTCTCGTGCCAGCACGAAAGTGCGCACATGATTATAATAGTCACTATTGCTTTTAATTAATTTCAATGACTACCTTTAATTCAATAAAAATCACAATAATAAATTGGACATCACTGTCCGTTGGTTAAACTTAATGAGGCCTATTACGACATTTACAATGATCATTATTCATTCAATTTAACCAACGGACAGTGGTGTCCGTTGTATTGTAGAAATGGCATTCCATTAAATATCTCACGCTCAACATATCAGTATCTCTAGATATACATTTTTTTCGATTGATACATTAATAATAATATTGTTTAAGGATGCTTACAAAAATACTGTCTTCCACAACTGCAGTGAAGTGAGTTCATATTAAAAATTCAAAAAAAGGCTGCACAACTACCATAAGTATCACCCATTTTTTTTTTTAATTTAATTCATTGAATATTCGAAGGATATCGGCAACAGTATGCTGAATGCAATCGCAAAGGAAACATAGCAGTCAAGCGAACATTTCGCATGATATGGAAATGTAATTCAATCATCGAACCGCCTCGATGAGCACTTACTCATTACGTTCTTTTCCTGCTGTTGAGTCTGATGGAATAATATAAGTCCTTTGGAGCCACTACTATACCCAAATGAACTTTGATTATAATACCTATATCATTCGAAGCTCAATCAGAGACGAATTGCTGAATGGGTTGTTGAAATGAAATTTAATCAATATCGGTGGGGGCAAAAAAATTGGACAAGCCTAAGTAGATATACATAAAGCAGGTATACCTGCTTATATTTTGAGTATCGAATGGAAAGTGAGATAATCATGGGGCTGGAATATAATATAGTTTCGATGTGCATAAGGACCTTCGTAAATCGAATAGGTACTTAATCATAATGTGGAATTCCCTTCAACGTTGGCAAGATGGGCGGGTGAATATAGACTCGAGTTTAACAATCTACATGGACGTTTGCGGGTGTATTTTTTGAGTCTCTTAACATTTCATAATACTTTAGCCTTCCGGATACTGCTAGTTTGGTTCAGGCGGAATTACTTGCTATCAGCGTTGCCACTAAAGTCTTTAGCAAATGTAGTACGTTAGCTAACAAAATGTAGCATTTTCAAACAAAATGTAGTACCTGTTTTTTTTATTGACATTTAAATTAAGAAACAAACAATAAATAGTATGACATAACAAAAATATAATTTTAATTCACAAAAAAATAACAAAAAAGAAAAAAATAATGCTATAAAATTGTAGTATACGCTTCTGGGCGAACGCTATTTAAATACATAAGTTTGTTTAATTTACATTGAATTATTATATATATTCCCCATTAACAAATTAGAATGTCAAACCAAATTTAACTAATTCGTCAGTTGGTTCAAATATTGAACCTTTTTTTATTACCTCTTTAGCAATAGTACATTTTCGATTGTTTCTGAGTTTAATCTGTTTCGCATTTCATCCTTTATTGAAGGATGAAGCGGAAGCACTACTGTGTGGAAGAGAGCATAAGTCCAGCATGTAAGCAGATAGTTCTTCAAATATTAAGTTTCCTAAAAACCTCCCAGTATCCGAGTCCGAATCTGAAACAACTTTTAAAAACCGATCCATATTTGTTATTTGCAGTTGTTGTTGGTGCAGCACAATAAACAAACAAATTTAAATTGGCTGTCAGCTGTTAATTCAGCTGATAGACAGAGACAGACACTTCATGTCGTACCTACGTAAATGACAGCATTCAGCTGAAGATTTGCATATACCTTAGAGTGATGCCAAGTTTTTAAATAGAGATTTATTTATTTATAAAAGCTCAAGGGGAAAATTTGAAATGTTGTTCGTAAGAAAGTAATATGGTTAGACGGATTTTAAGAAATGTAGTACTTTAGGGTAACGATGTAGTATATAGTAAAGCGTTAAAAAATCCGCCAAATATGTAGCATAGTACTACATATGTAGTACAAGTGGCAACGCTGCTTGCTATCGACGCCTGCCGTCGAATCATAGACAATTAATATACATTGACAAGTCAAGCTGCAATCAAGTATAAGACTGTTGGAAGGAGCTGCTCGCTTGATCAGTTCAAGATTAAGCTGATTTCCGTTCCATGCTTCCAGGAGTCAAGTGTAAAGGTGGCCAGGCTCAACCCTCCACTGTTCACTTGCGGAATCCGTTCGCATGCCGCTCGGACGATCAAAGCTAATAGCCCTCCTTAGAATTTCTATAATTCAACTTCAGATTGAGGAGGCTTACGAACTGTATCTTATCCAGAAGGATGTAAGCAACTAATACCGTTTTATCAGAACACCAAAAGATATTAGTTATAAACACAGGCCATTGACCCCTAAACCTCGCAGTTATATTAGGCATCTCAATAATTCATACAGCCGCAGCTGTAATGACGCAACCGAAAAAGAAAGCCTCACTCACTGTCATTGCGTGTGCCCGGAACTAGCTAAGACCAGATAACGAATCTCGGGAAACCCTTCTCGACTTTTTGGAGGAGGTCTCGAGGAGTAGCATTAGCGAACTGATAGCCTTTTTGAATTCCACAACCAGGATCTAAACTCTCCTCTTCGAGAGTCTCAGACGACGAAGTCAAATGAGCTATGGTCACAAAAGAGCACATCTGCTACTTGGCACCACACATACCTAGTACCTACCCACCTATTGGCAGATGAGCAAACTTTTATATTTTGCTTTAAAAAGAATAAGATATAAGGCGTGTTTTTTTGAGCTTCGTTCTCAGCAAAGCAAAGTAAAGTAAGATTTTCAGCACTCAATTTACAATAACTACTGCGAGTCTCGAAGTGTCAAGTAGAGCGTAGTTGTTGTGATTGCCTACTGAAAATCCTACTTTACTTTGCTTTGCTGAGAACGAAGCTCAAAAAAACAGGCCTATTGATGATAGACACACTTATAACCTCAACCCTGTTATATAGTGCAAAGGCACAGCATTTGCTGAATGCTGACGAGATCCAATTGGGACGTCGTGACAGAAAGATATTTCGGGTGGTTTTGTGGTTTTAAAGGTAGTGATGCGATTACGTAAGACCACAAGCGCTCTTACTGTAGCCTCTCACTACCAACTCCTACTCTCACCTCCGCGTTGGTGACTACCGGGTGCCTAGCACCTCGACTGGAGATGGGGTAACCAACCCCTGTGGAAGGTCGTTGGTGGCAGCAGACGAGAGAGGGGGGAGGAGAGTGTCTTCTCACTTAGGCACTTCCTCTTGTTTCAGGCGGCAGCGGATGAATTCTCTAGATGGAGTCAACGGTGGCGTCTACAGTTCCAGTCAGGTCGAACTACTAAGTCTAATCCCTATATGAGCTGCTTCAACGTATTTGGATACCAGGCTTATAGGGATTTCCAATACTGAACCAGGGTGTTGGAAAAGAGTTGGTTGCGGATGAGCCCTTATTGGGTCAACGGCAGCGCTCATATCCCAGAATGGGCTACTGACATCGGAATATCCGGCCCGTTGTTCTAGGGTCAAAACAAGGACCTGACCCTCCAGGCTGGGGGTTGTGCCGTCGGGGTAACTTCCCGACCATGGAAAAACAACTACTTATGAGAGAGACATAACCAGCCTCGGCTAAAGGTACTCCTCAAATGGCAACAAGATCCGGAACGTCAATGGACTACGATATGAGAATATGTATACATGGAATGTACGAATGCTCTACACTCCAGGAGCTACTCAAAAACTTGAGTCTGTCGGCCACCCCTGAGAAAGAGCCCGTGGTATGATGATGGATGCGTACGCCGGAAAAAGGTGACAGAAAATGCATATATGAAGACGCTGCAGCGCAAAACAAGGGCAGCGAGGGAAGAGTATCGAGCCAGGAGAGGGAGGAGAAGAAAATCCTGCGTAGAAAGAAGAGCGCCTACGCAGTCTCCCAGCTCAAGGAGATCGAAGAGTACCGCGATCGAATCAACATCCCGAAGTTTTACAAGAAAGCCAAGCAACTGCCTGCTGGATTCAAGGCCGGAACGCAGGCTCTTCGAAACAGTGATGGAAACCTAGTCACCGAAGCGCAGGGAATAGTAGATGTGTTTAAGCAGCACTTCCAGCAGCTGCTAAATGGACATCATGTAGAGAGAGTGATAGGGCAAGAAGAGAACCCACGTCCAGTCATTGAAGAACCAGTTCCACCACCCAGTATGGAAGAAGTTGGCTTAGCAATAAAAAAGCTTAAGAACAACAAGGCCGCCGGCTCTGTTGGTTAACCAGCGGAGCTCTTCAAATACGGTGGTGATGTTTTGGTAGGGCGCATGCACCAAATCATCAACCTAGTATGGGTGGAAGAAAACATGCCCGACGACTGGACTATCAGTTCCATATGCGCCATCTAGAAAAAAGGCGATCTCATATCTTGCAAGAACTATCGAGGCATATCCCTGCTTAATGTCGCTTATAAGATCTTATCCAACGTACTGTGTGAACGTCTTACACCGTTCTGCAACACACTAATCGGCACGTACGAGTGTGGCTTCCGGTCCGGCAGATCGACTATAGACCAAATTTTCGCACAGAGGCAAATCCTGGAAAAGACCAACGAATTTCAAGTCGAGACACATCACCTTTTCATCGACTTCAAAGCCGCGTATGATAGTATACATCGTCATTAGCTCTATATGGCGATGGCCGAATTCGGAATCCCGGCAAAACGGATTCAGTTGTGTCGCGTGACACTCGAAAACACACGATGCAACGTGCAATTTGGAAGTAGCTCCTCCGAGCTATCAACAAACAAACAAGCATTTGTCCACCGCCAAGGACAGAACGTCACTACTGATAGCAACAATTTCGAGGTAGTTAAGGTGTTTATCTACCTCGGAGTAAACATGAACTTCACAAACCGCTGCTACTTCGGTGTGGCAAAACAATTGGGTTCAAAACTCCTAACTCGATGGACAAAATGTATGCTCTACAGAGCCCTTATCCTGCCAGTTCTGCTTTATGAGGCCGAGTGCTGGCCGATAAGCAGGAAGAGAGAGCTGATACTGGGCTCCTTCGAAAGAAAAATTCTTCGGCGGATTCGAATAGAGGAGAAGATACAACCGCGAACTCTATGAGCTGTAACAAGGTGTGGATATAATCCAAAAAGCCAAAATACGTCGACTACATTGGCTCGGCCACATCGAGCGAATGGACAATAATGCTCCAGCTAAGAGGATCTTCGAATCCCAGCCCCCAGGTTCGAGAAGACAAGGAGGACCGAACCTCCGTTTCAAATACCAAGCCATCGCGGATGCCAGAGCGCTTGGTCTGGACAACTGGAAGCAGCGTGCCCGGGATCGTAGAGGATGGAAGGCTGCAGTGTCTCAGACAGAGACTCTCCACGGGTCGGAAGCCCGTTAAGTAAGTAAGTAGTGTGCATCGAAGGAGGGTAGGAAAACTCAATAGATTTTATAGCTACGTTAAATTGGTGAGATGGCTTCATGTGTTGATATCTTATGAAACATGCGTGGAACATACAGCAAACTCAGATTTTGCTCAGAGAACACACAAAAATTGGATACAGATACGAGTATGATTAGTCTATAAGTCTCTCAGTAGATATAAAGTAGCGGCAATATGTGGCGAACAAAACGAAAGCTTACTATGAAGCCCAAATCGCAAGGCTTTCGGAATGTAGAAACGCTTCCGAGTTTTAGAGAATCGTAAGCAATATTAATTGCGAAAAACTTGTTATTAGTAATGAATTGAGCCCGGATGTTCTGCGAATTTACTTCAAAGATCTGCTTAACCCGGGAATGCCAAGAACTGCTTTTCATCACGCTGAACCCTCTTTCTCCAATGAGCTTCTGGATGCAGAAATAACGGTTGCCGAAGTCGAGTCAGCTTTGACAGGGCTAAAAGACGGTAAAGCTCCAGGCTTGGATAGGAGTTTTAAAAATATGGTATCTCGGAACTTACTAAGGCTATGGTGAGTTTATTAATAATGCTAATGGATTTGGGGGTCATACCAAACCAATTTAAAGAAGCGCTTATATTTTCGATTTATAAAAAGGGTGGCAAAACGGATCCATGAAACTATAGAGGCATTTCTTTCCTCAATGCTTTGTATAAAATATTTTCAGCTGTACTCCAAAAACGGCTGTCTACGTGGATAAATAGAGAGAAACTGCTCAAGGAGTCTCAAGCTGGTTTCAGGGCAGGATACTCTACAATCGAACCTTTTTTGTGCTAGAAAATATTACGGAATCCTTCTTAGGGCGAGGTAAATAAATCTACACATAGATTTTTTCGTAGATTTTAAGGCTGCATTTGATACAGTGGACCGTAAGTCTTTACTTTATAAGTTGTTTGGTATAGGTATGTTCACAAAATTTGGAAGATTAATCCGAAACTTGTATGGGGACACGTGGGCAGTTGTTTGGAATGATAACGATTTATCGGAGACATTTCCAACAAAATTTGGTGTGCGACAGTGGTGCACGCTAAGTCCATCTCAGTTCGCACTTTTTATTGATGATATCACGGACTTTCTGCCTGGAGGTATTAAATTTGCAGGTGGCATGATAAAGGCCTTATTGTTTGCGGCAGTGCCTGCATCGATACTGATGTATGCAGCGCAGGTTTTGGGGTGGAAAACAATATGATGTTTAGTGGAAAAGCTTCTCAGATACTTCGTCAAAGGAACGTTTTACCTTCCGCCGAACACGCCAAATTATGCAATTATGCTGGAAACGGAATTGTCGCCAGCCACTCTTTATTAAAAATCTAAAGTTGCAGGTGGATTATATTATTAAAGTGATGAACATGGCAAATGAGGGAGTAATTGCACTGAAGGCCTTAAACAGCAAAAATGGCTGGTACGGAGAATGGTTGGAACTAACTCACTCATGCGGAATAATTGTAAACTTAGACGTGGAGCAACATATTTCTTGGAGAAAAATCTTGTACCAGCTTTTTTCCAGCGTGGATATGCAATGCAGAGAAGCTTTTGCTCAGGAGGCAATAAGTTCGGTGCATAAAGCAACATACAGTGCACTAAACCGTAACTTAATTGAGGCAAATTACTTTCGAGATGAATGCAGCATAAATCAAATTTGTATGATACTAAGAGTCCGAGTGGAACTGCTTCACTTAAACAACATACCGCATAGAGCAGACCTGCTTATTTTGTGTTCAATCTGTAACATAGGTGAGAGTGAAGATGTTATCCATTTTATAAATAGGAAGATGTCCAACATTGCGGGAAACAACAAGTCACTATTTTGGATGTGATATTATGGCTGAGGATCAAATTAAAATTATTTTGAACGAGGTGAACGTGGATCAAATTTACAACTTTTGTAAAGTAGCACTAGGATATAGAGAGAAAATTCTTAGGGAAAGCTTTTGAAAATATAAATTATACGTCGATATATATTTTAAATTGTTAAAATACTAAAGCTAGTTAGTTAATCGGCAGACGGCATTGCAATGCTACTTAGATTTTTAATTAAATAAATTGTTATTGTTATTGCTATTGTTTGAAAATAAAAATACTACATTAAAGTAGCGGCTTTGCTTCTAACGCCTTAAAACAAGCTTACAAATAACTATACGATCGCGAACGAACCTACTTCCGAATGGTTTTACGACCAAGCTCAGATCCCTAGTATAACTCTACGATTAAAAGATAATCTCAGATGTGACTCATTGAAAAATTATTCCCCAAGGTGGTTACTAATACGGTCTCACAACAAGTATGATCCGGAGCGGACTCATGGCTAAACGTGCATCCCACGACTACACGTTGTTCCCAGGTGTACTTCTACGACTAAGTGGGGATCTCAGTTATAAATTAGCGATGAGCTATGTCTCGCAGGGAGCCTGCACTCAGAAAACCACTGAGGTACGATAGCCCTACTAAATGCGCCACCTCTTTTTTATGTAGGTATACCAACTGCTAACCTCGTGGCTTCTATAACCAAAAGTAAGGTGTGATGCCTTCAGTGAATGGGTACAGCACATTAAACAGAGCTGAGGGAACCAACAAAATATTTTTGATAACATCCAAGTTAGCTATCAGACCCGCATATAGAGCTGTAAGACCCTCTTGAACGGTTGTCACAGCCTCTCAAAGATTTGTGTTGCAAATATACAGAGCAGTCAGAGCCTCATGAAAGGCTGTCTCAGCCTCTAAAAGATTTGTGGTACCCATAAACAGAGCTATTAGAACCTCATTGAGAGGTTCTGAACCCAAAAAAAAGTATTCTTATATTTTACAGAAAGAGCCTACCTCGGTGGATCTTATAGCCTATTAAAATCTTTATAAGACCCTCAGATATACTTATGCTGTAAAATCATTTTAGAAATCTATGAAGCTCATATCCGCCATAGTCTCTTAAAACGCTGTTAATACCTACCCTCTTAGGTGTTATAGCATCAAAAGCTATCTGTGGAATGTCAGGGATCTAAAAGAAATATTGTCCAATAAAATAAAAAAAGTAAAGCCAAAAAGTTTTATGAGTAGATAGGTACTCAGAAAACTTTTTGACTTTACTTTTCACTATATTAACATTTTAAAAACATAAACTTTGGAAGTTAAGGAAATAAAAAAAAATCTTACCAGACGATCTTTAAAACACCTCTTAACGCCAGGATTTCTTCGATACTAATTGAAGCATAAACGGTTGGGATATCCATGGTTGCTGCGTGATATTGCGGCGAACGAAAATGGAAAAACCTAAAGGTGGGGCCTGTCCTTTATGTTGAAGCAGCGAGTGGCACGCTTGCGGTTGCACAGCATTAGCTCGTCGGTGGGGGGGGGGTATTGCTGCTTGTAATCCATCCTATGCCTCAAAAATTGATCGTGCCAAAAGTCAAAGTAAAACAAAAAAGGGGAAATAAAATCTACTTATCAAAATAGAATTTGTTATCCTTGCATACGCGATATGTGTTAACAAACAAAAAAACGAAGTGAAATCTAACGAGAATTAATGGAATTGTATGAACCTGTCAAATCAGTTACGAGTGACGTCATGGGTAGTGTTGACCCATTCTAGACAAAAAAAAGTCATCAGTATGGATTGAAATACATATTGCTTAATTCAATTTATTAAAAAAAAAAAAAAAAAAAAGACTGATCGGTTACACGAACCGTGATTTATATCTATGTATATATATATATACTTACAGGCATAACAGATGTATGTTTATGTTTGCATGTAGCCAAATAGTTTATATATAAGTGCTTTTGGTCTATGTTTTTTTTACTGTTGTATATTTAAGATTTACGTTGTGTTCATATTTTTAGATTAATTTAGATATAAAAGGAAAAATTTGCAAATTTAGAAAGCCAAAGAAAAGTATATGGATTTTTACTCACGTTTTAAGGATGCGTTGCTCCGAATTTTGTGCACAAATTTCGTTGTCTCTGCAGGAGTGTAGGATAAATTATAATATAAAATAGTCTTTTCCTGTGGCTTTTTACGTTAGTGATCGTTAGATAGGATATGTAGCTTTTTTAGATCTAGGTTTAAATAGCGTAAGGTAAGATTTTTTTTTTTATTATTTTAGGTTGGTAAGCAGTGGCGACGCGTCATATTGTTCATTTCGTTCATGAACGCCTAGAGAATAAATATTTAAAATTAAAAAAAATGATTTCAGTTGTCCTCTAAGTCCTAACTACAGTCTTGTGCTAGTGTATTTCCCAACTCTTGCCAGCCAAATCGTACTTCATAACCTGCGACTTTCCACTCATTCCGCTATTAACATCAAAATTAAAAAAAAAGTTTCAAATATCCACTTATGCCCTAAGTCCTAACCAAACTTCAGTAGATTTCTTAGTGAATTTCCCAACTCGTGCCAGTCTCTTGTGCACTTGAGCGTTGAGCTCATTGGATTCGTAATTCATACTTCATACCGAAACGAAAAACTACCTTGCTACTTGCAAAACTGCGACCAGCGGCTGCGACTGCGACACGAGCGAAAATAATACTTTCCATTTCCACTCATTCGTTCAGCTCAGTTGTAAACGAAATCGGCTATTTTGTATGACTAAGGGTTTGTATGGGGTTCGACGTTCGAGTGGTGCTTGGATTTTGGGTTTGGTTGTGATCAAGTGGGAAGAAAGCATGAGTAACTATACCTATTGCTTTCACGTTCTACTAGTTCTAAAAGGAAATGAACGAAATTTAAAATTTGTATAGGATTTTTGAACAAATCTAAAAGGCTGGACTTAAAATATAAGTAATTTTTCGGTTTAAATCAAAAAAACATTAAGAAAAAATAAAATCGATGAACTGAACGCCTACACCTTATACTCACGCGTCGCCACTGTTGGTAAGTATCACTATTATTATATTTTTACTTTTCTTTACGTTAAACTCTTAAGCTATTTAATTTTCTTTTTGTGGGTAACGCCGGGATTTTTCTTATTTAGGTTAGCGAGTAACTGGTGTATTGCATGATTGATTTGGGTATTTGTAAGTATAGATTGTGATTTGTGTTGGCAAGTATGCCTTAGGGATGATTCTTGTATGTATAGTTGGTAGTTTTAGGTTAAGATTTTTTTTTCTTTTTTTTATGGTTTTGATGAAATCAGTTTGGTCAGTCCGGTTGAAATAGCGAAAATTTATATCGTACACGGTGGGTTGCACCGTGCACATGAAATCACGAGCACGCGATGCTCTCGAAGACAAGCCGCTGGGACGTTTTCGGTTCTTTCTTTTGTGCTGTGATATCTGGTATATGTTCGATTATCACGATTTGGACACAAGGGAACCATTACAGGCGCGTCCCGCCGCTAATGCTACGCAAAGGAAACAAAAGGTTAATGAAGAAGATCATCGCAATATATCCATACGCGCAGAATCTTACCTTCAGAGTTGCACCACGTGATTTCCGAAGTAATCCGTGATTAATATGGGTAAAAATTCCACCATCTAGCGAGTTTCTGGCTTTGCAACAATGCCGAAATAAATCGCCTCGCTCCTCAGTTAATATTTTTGAGCTGCGCTAAGTGTTTGGGGAATTTAAATAATCTTTTATGAAACCGTAAAAAAATCTACTTACGGTGGCTCAGTACCACGACCAGTCTGATTGGGAGGTTGAAAGCGAAAGAGAGAGTGGTCGCTCAGACGGAAGCTTTACATTGGACAATGCCAACTGTCATAAAGAGGATTACGTTTATCGTAATGGCCGACCTGTGATCGTACGCGCTTAGGTCAAGTGCACATTGTGCAATTCCGTTGACAGGAAATGGAAAATGAAGCGGCAGTAACAATTTCAAAATATGAGTTTGTAAATTCATCAGAGAGAGTTAATCTTATATTTTGGTGAGATACGCCACATAATAACAGTAGAGAGGAAAGAAAGGGTTGCTCTCACCAACACAGAGCTTTCATAGCTGCAAGTCAGTTGTTACAAATAGAAGAACTTAACCCTGAACCGAACCGTACAAGAAAGAGCTATCAGAGCCGTATGGCAGTTGTTGTACCGTAACGACTAGGTGAAGCAAATGATAAAGGGTTGTTGTAAACAAGCGTAGCGTGCTTAGCGGGTAACTGGACTTTGGTATACGGTCTTCATACCCGATTTAAATTTAATTCTTTAGCAACCGCGTCTTAAAGAGCTAAGGCTACTCTTTATTGGCTACAATAGCCTCGATTTGGGGATGACGTCCAAGATATGGGTAAGCTTGCTAAGTTATGGGTGTAGGAAACAGATTTTCGGGTTTGGTACCCATAGGCTTAAATTTAGTTTTCTTAGTGTGAAATCGGCGCAATAATGGTTGCGAGCGGCTATTGGCTAAGCATAAGCTAAAACGTTCAGCACATTTATGTCATCATTAATAATTGCTATCGTGCCAAACGCTGATCCATTAAGCATCGCCTGTTACCTGTTACTAGTTAAACCCATCTTCGATTTGCGTAATGCTTCTGTGCCTACTTCTTCCTCAGGATCTTTAGTATTAGTATGTTATTGTGCATTTGGATGGACGCAGTTGGACGGGGAGCAGGTTGGCTCGAAGAGTGTCTGATTTTTATATGAAAATTTATGTCGAACGTACCGCCTGCTCTTAAGTTTAAACAAGATTTCATCTGAAAAACACTTCATCGGCCGGTACTGTGGACAGGGCCATAGTGAGATAATGTCCAGTTATGTCAAATCTCATGTTAATAGGAATAGGAATAGCGTGGGAACTATTTTGAGCGAGAATTCATAATGCGTCATCGGGAGGTCGCAATTCCTACTCATGTTTTTACTGTTTGCAACTAGGCTATCCACGTCACCTGTTATTAATGGGATATATCACATAAAGTGTAGGGAAATGGTTTATTACACTAGCTAGTAGCAGATCACATCAACAATCAGAGTTAGAAAGGTACCTACCGATCTGTCCGAAATGGGTATTGACATACAAATACATGCATTCACAGGGATTTTTAAAGACAGTACAGTTCAGAGTTATCCTCTTAATTATACAGAGCCTAGAGAGCCTTTTGTTTTGTATTCAAGGTTCACTAAGGATTTATTTAAGCCCGCGTCAAAATCCGACATATCGCTTTCAAAATTGAACCTACTTACGATCAACACGGAAGCTCACTACAAACTGAAGCAATCCCATCTACATGCAGTAGAAAACATTTTCCCAAGTAATTACAGATAAAAGTATTCCTATTTGAATTAACTAATTGTAATGCATAATTATTGAATACATTTTCGCAGCATTAATTCAATTCTACGTTTTACAATTAAGATAACAATTTTACTATATAAGTATTCGCGGCGCCTATAGCTTCCGAGGAAAACAATCGATCGACCGAACTCCATTAATAAATCACAAAAATAATCAATTTGTAAATCTCTCAATTTCGGGTCGAACCGACACGCAATTAGATTGGTGAAATTTAAATTGAAACCCACCGTCGAATCCATTGGTCAGCAGAAGCCCAACATCAGCTAACGAAATCTTACTATCCACTCTGACCGGTACTCAAAACATCGGCTCGCGACCACTTTTTGAAACGTTTTGTGACCACAACATTATTATGCGCATTTTAATTGAGAATTTTAATCACGTTTTGCAATTAATTTGAGCCCATTATTAGCAGTCCGTGCTTAATAAATGGCACATCTATGCAAATCACAAATGCATTCGCGTTAGCCCCCGTGACGGCGAGCCACGGCAAGGTGCATACGTGGAAACGAAATCGCTCTCGAGCTGGTTTGCTGGTGGCTGGTGGCTGATTGGCTTGCATTAATTGTTCTGGTCTAATGATGAAGAACGAGCTGGGTGTTGCGCGGCGACCGATATCGGATCTATTATTTTACATCGGCCGTGGAGGGGGGCCGGCGCGGCGCGGACGGGAACGCGGTTTTAGCCATTTCGAATTATATTCGAATGTCAACTGTGACAAGTCGTTATAATGATCATTTTGTGGCGGATACTTACCTATTAGCCAATTTGGACTTTGTATCTATAAAGTTATTATTATAAATGTCGAACTTTTTGATATGATGTGAAAGTACATCACCTCCTGTTGTATAGGAATAGCATAATATTATGGGCTGCATATATTTTAGTTTCAAATAAAATGGAAATTTAGTTAAACTGCTCCGAAGATTTGTGCTTTTTGCGATGGATTCAAATATTCAAGTCGAACAATGAAATTTTGAATTCTACCAGGCTTTGAAGAAAGTCAAAATAAAATTTATAAAAAATAATAACAAAATTGTGGTAGAAATTTTGTTATATAAATTTGATATTTGGTATCTTGTTTGTTTTTTTTTTTAGGTCCAAGGTACAGTATTTCTCACCTAACCTTCATTGATTGTTGAACATATTTTTTAGAATATTTTTTAATGGTTACCGATCGAGATTTCTTAATTTATGTTGAACAATGTGCGCGGCCCCTTTGTCGTAGACTTGTGTATGACAAAGGTTTGAAACGTGCTTTGATTTTTTTTCTACATCGAGTGCGAAGGGTTAGGGTATTTTTTTTAAATAATTTGGATTTCTTCAATTTAACACCAGTTTGATTGGCTCAATACCTGCCATCCATGAAAGTTGAGCTATTTATTTATAGACTGATTGTAAAAATGTATTATGCCATATTTTTTTGTCCTACATTTCTGAGTTTGTTATTACACATGTATTCATTACTTAATTAAGTGACATTACACACAATTTTCATAAACAAGAATTTAAAACCTAAAATTGAAAAACAAAAATATCTTGATCTTGATTTTTGATTTTGAAAGAACAACATAGAAGATAAAGAAATTATAAATATTATTATGTGAGGGGTCTTTCATTAGCGACTTGAAGCCTTCAAATCAAATCACCCTTTAACTGAACTGTCAATTTCAAAATATGCAGTAAAGTCGAAATTTTCATCATGGTGAAGTACACCAAGGAACAACGCTTACAAATAATGAAAATTTACTACCGAATTTCCGAGCAAAATCGTCTTGAGCGATGAGGCGCATTTTTTGTTAAACCGCTTCGTCAAAAAGTAAAATATGCGTGAGAACTCTCATGTGCTTCATAAAAATGCCGGTAGCGCCACTGGACCGTTTTTTTTGTCGATGGAAATGACTGTCACGTTAGGGTGAATGGTATTCGCTACAGAGACATTTTCTTTGAGAAATTGCATGAATTGGACATCAGTGATATGAGGTTCCAACAAGACGGTGTCACAAGCCACATTGTTATTGAAGTGTTAATTCGGTGACTGTGTTATCTCGATAAACGGACCTGTCTGTTTGCCACCGAGATCGTGTGATTTAACGCCTCTAAACTTTTTTTTATGGGGCTACGTTAAATCCATGGTCTATGTCAACAACTCGGTGACTTTAGAAGAGCTCAGTGCCAATATTAAACGAGAAATAGCGGCCGTATCGGTCGAAATGTGCGGCCGAGTCATCGAAAATTGGGTTGAATGTATCGACCGCTGCATACGTTCCCATGGTGGACATATGAACGAAGTCGATTCCATCCCTAAATGTTTTGATATTAAGTCAAGTCAATAACATTTTTTTTTTTTTGAGATATCTGAAGTAAAGCTCAAAAACAAAAAAAGCCTTGAGACATTTTCTAGGCAGAGCTGTGAATATCTACAAATTTGTGACGGTCCTCTTAAATACTAAAGGTACTTTCGAATGTGTCTCTGATGTTCGCAAGATGTTATTTGTGATTTTCTGGGATATACGCACCTGAGACTCCTCGCCCAATAAACCGGCACATTAACCATTCTAATTTTAAGATAATAAATATCGTAAAAAGATGCGGGATTTTGGGAATGTGAAGATTTTTCCATGCCAAACGTAAGCAATGAATTTGTTGCAAATAATTTGTTCTATTGGATTTGTTTGGGGGTTTCCACGTAGCCTATTCAACCATCTGAAAAGGTTATTTTTGAGGTCACTGAAAAATGTTCAAACCTTGGTATGTCTTATGTATACAAGCTTTCCTCATCATCGTTATCACAACTCCATTCAAATTACAATACAAATCAATATTCGTCATAATACATACCTACGCAGTTTTTTTAATAGTATCCGAATGGTTTAAATCCCCTAAACTGCTGTTCATCTTCATTCAGAGTTCGTGTAAATACAAATTGGGGAGAGTTCAGAGTTCATTATGACATTTCGTTTAGGATTTTTTAAATCTGTCTTAAAAAAAGCTGAGTATAAAAAGTCAATATATCTTCAAGCCGAAAACTTCAACATTTTTAGCCAGTTTTGTAGTTAAATGAAAAAGACAACATCCGCATATTTGTGACAGCCTACCAAGCGATGTTGCTAAGTTCAGTTTCTACCAGCCAGACAAAGTTTTGTTAGTAGGTGATAGAAACCCCTCTATAAAACCAAAACTGTGGCGAAGTCTCATACCAAATACTCAAATTAGAGGCTTTCGCCTCGATCATTTTGCCACAAATTGATTTTCCATAACAGAACGATATGGAAAACTTTTCTGCACCGTTTTTGCTGTTCTATAACATTCAGATCGCGTCGTGTGCAACTATTTAAAATATAAAATCTTTTAGTATGGACTTTGTACAGGAACAAAAGAATATGGAACCGGGACCCATATTTTTTATTCAACAACTTTATTTTTACCCGACTGGACACAGGCAGGGTTATGTGTTTTGCGCGTATCCTATGTACGTTCCTATGTGACGCACTGTAGCCTTAACGGCTTGACCGATTTTTAAGAGTGAGGTGTCATTAGATTCGTATTCTTCCCCGGAGTGTCATAGGCTAAAAAGATAAAAATTAAAAAAAAAAGTTTATTTAAAAAAAGAAAAACAAAAAAAACCCGATTGTAAAAAAATAAATTAAAATATATGAGCAAGACGCATTCAAGTACATATACCTAACTATTTGGCAGTCGGATGGTCCTCAATAATCATATATTGTCCATCAGTTAGGTATATGTAATTAAATTCGTCTTGTTCATATATGTTTAATTATTTTTTTACAGTCAGTAGGGTTGTTTGGTTTTTTAACAATTTTTTTTTGTAGGTATATCCTTTAGACACAGTCATGCTACAAAACCAAATAAAAATACCGCCCAAACCAAAAACATATTCCTGGGGAAGAGACAAAATGGCTGATGCTATAAAGAGCGTAGTTTTGACATACATTTAATATGGAACCGGGAGGAAAACAAAAAGAAGTTCCATATTCCCATCTCCTCCAGTACTTCCAAACACAGCTACTATTTTTTGTATAGTGTTTTTTATAATCTTAGGTAAATAATATACAATATAAAAACATTTGTATTTCTACTGCGATGATCGTTAAAGTTTTGTGCGACCCAGTCGTTATTAAAGGAACTCCACTTTAAACGCTTTGAGTAAGCTTTATAATTATAAACTAGGTACCTAAGCCTTATTCATAGCTAAGGCTTCATAATATGCAAGGGAATTTTCATACGTCTTCTTTAGAATAGGTGCTAATGTCTAAAAAGAGCTTCTTATAAATTTAAAAGTTGTGTGTCGACGTCTCGCTATGCACTAATAACTAATAATGTATCTTTAAATTTTGATAAGTTAAAGTTGTTAAAACTGAGTCAAAAAACTACCAAACTGTTCTCACTTCTGCACTTCCACGTGCACGTCTAATTATAAGACACCTCTGACTCTGTCTCAATACAATTTGCCGTAAGTCAAATTCCGTCTGGACATTCGACAGATTTTTCTAATATGCAGATTCGCATGCCCTACTCACACGTACGTGGGGAAATGGTAACCAAATCCTGCTGCACTAATCCCCGAAAGTTATTTTTTCTCATTTTTGTTGGCTCCGTCTGCAAAATTCGCCTTCTTTGTTGTGGTAGAATCGGAAAACAATTCTACAGACATATGCATTTTCCATGTCTGCCCAGTTACCTACCTATTGTTAGAAATAACTTTTCTCCTGGGTATACTGCATGCGTCAAGTTAGTCTGGCTTTTCGGAAAAAAAGAAGAAGAGTGATTTAAGTTTAATACAGTCGAACAGACGATGATATTTACGATTTGACTGCGGACAATAGTCGTACGTTCATTGTTTTGACTGGATGTGGGACTGTTAGCTTTATGTACTCGAGTGGGTGTGCAGTGTACCTATACATACAAAGTCCAGACTGCATAGAAAGTTACAAGAGCCACTTTATGATTCGGTTTGATTTTATGCATTTTACGATGCATTCGTACAGTGAACTTCATTGGTCTGTTTCTGATGTCGTAAACTGAGCGTATATGTATACCCTTTGTTTGAATGGATTTTGCGGGAATACCTATAAACTGTTTGAAGAGCACGAAATGGAGTATCTTTGCAGTGACCTCGTTGCTACAATTAATAGTCATGAGACTTTGTCTCTTCAGATTTGTTTTAGTAAAAAATTTAATAGTCTTGTAGACGAGCTGATTATTATGTATATCTTACGGTATACGAACATTTAAGATAGTCTTAATTGCCCTTGCTCAAAAATAATCATTTTCTTACAAATTCAAAAATAATTTGGCGTCTGCCAAATAGTAACATAGAAAAGGACTTCCGGATGAAGTTGTTTTTTACATCTTTAACATAAGTCAATGACATAATTATATTAATTCGTGAACATCAAAAGTTTCGGTACACTTATTAAGTATTTATTATGAAATGAGGAGAATAAAACTTATATCATTCAAAAGGTACTGTGCCATAGATGTGCACAAACCAAAAATAGTGGGTAAATGTTACCATTAAGGCTGGTAAAATTAAGTATTGAATTCCCCATACAAAACAAGTAATTGAAAGGATTTTGGCGACATTTAATTTGTCGCCGACATATTACCATAGTAACGTATTCAAATATAAATCATCTTAGATTAGAACCTGTTTCCAATGGAGCTGCTCATTTACGTTTTTTTTTTGATATCTACATTTTTCGTTAATAAAAAAAAAACATAAATAGCGAAAATAATTGTGGTATGTTTTTCAAGTACTCTTTCAAGTACAAGAGATATATAAAGACATGCGGAGTGTCCAACCACTGGATATGCCGAATTATGGTAACTACGGCAAACAACCAACAAAATGGTACGCGACCAATTGCAAATATGTACATTAATTTACTACTTCATTGCAGCTGAAGTCCTGAAGCTGGTGGCCAGAAATTATCTATCCCGAGGGTAGGTGCTAATGTCGTTCGGACCATCTAAGGTAGTTAACATGCATTATGCATTATAGTTGGAGGAATAATATTTACCAACGATTAATCCATTGGGCATTGGAGTCGCTAAATGCGTCTTCAATTAACATTGCTGTGCTAATACGGTTACATTAGTTAGGCCCAAGTATGGCCTCTCATGTGGGACCATCAAAGGTAATTCAAATGTGAACCCAATTAGATTAGAGATAAGTTTTGAATATCGTGTAATAATTAAGAATTTCTTCACAGCTTAGGTGACCAATGTCCATTTTTATAAGCGACATACAAAATATACTAGCAGTGCACTGTGCACCTGACCAATCCGTATACTCGAAAATGTATAACTCACTAGACTAAGGACAAGGAGACTTTGGTACTTGGATACAAATTTCAAACGAATACAACTTAACATAATTAAGGTCACCAAGAATCTCAGGACAATGTTGAAGCGTTTAAACTTTGCACTTCCAGATAGAACCATTTAAAAAAAAAATGTCTTTCTGTAGATTATCCGTTTATATAAATTCATGGAGTCATCCACCTTTTTCCATACAGACGGCTTCATATCCGAACATCAGTTCTCATTATTCAAATCATACACCTCCCTCAATGTGGATGTCTTGAGTGACACCATCATTACTCATACCTCATTTAATAAAGCATATCATCGGCCCTTGTCCTCAGCCACTTAGGTGAGTAAATGATGACGAATTGCGAGACAACTGATGATTGAATGCGATGCAATCCTTTTGGTTGATATCCATCTTACGACGGGATGGTGGGGAATGGTCGATAGTAATTAAATCCACGATACGACATATCTTACTTGGTCGTCAAGTTGGTGGACAGAATACACACAATCTACGCCAAACATAACTCTGCACTTTACTAACTGCACTGTCGAATTTCACATGTGACGTTTGTTGACACAGCCAGGATAAGTAGCATCTAGGTCATCATATCAATGTATCACGAGTTAAGTCGTAAAAAATGGAACAAAATACACTGCAAACCAAAGGTAACCAATTCCGACAAAGGCCATCAGTAACAAACATTTTTCACTTTACTCAAGCAGGACATCCTATTTGCATACAAATTGGCTTTTTAATTGCATTTCGAGTTAAACATATTGATTTGCATGCGAATGTATATGATAGCCGGTACCCTCGTCTACAAGGATAGCATGGTACCCACTAGTCATGTGTACGTAACGCCGAGGTAAACAAACTGAGGACTATCATGGCCACTTGAACACTTAAAAAGTCGTGAAAACTGGCCCTGCATAATAGTCTATGCAAATTATCAGACAATCGTAATTTATTTTTCGTCAGAATGATGAAGTGGCTTTGTAAGCCTTTAGTAATTTATTTGGGTGTAGATATGGGTATATCTAAAGATTGCAAACAAAGTGAGCTATAAGATAAGGATATTAATGCAGCTGCTATTCCAAATGCAATGTATTCACATCATTGTCGATTCTTATTGACTGGGCCCTGCTCATGATAGAGATTGGAACAATTCAGTCAGTTGAATACATTGTAATTGGGGAGGTATCATTGGCGAGCCTAAATTATTTTTTCTTACAAGCTTTCCCATTTAATCATAATCTGAGAACTACCCGAAATCGACACAAATTCCACCAACTCGCAGAACATTATCAATCACACTGCTAAAGGCTTCTTTTCGCTAAGTCATTACAAGACTCCATCATCGCCACATCAATCACACCCATAGCTGTGGACTGTTATGGAATCTCAATCGAGTGCAAAACCATAAACTAATTAGAAGAATATTAACCGTCACTCAGTGGGACCCGCCTCCAACCATTTCTGACAGCGTCCTAAAGTATACGTCAATCATTTCTCACCAACACGAAAAAATGCCGACCCAAATGAAATACACCTATCTAGATCTACCCAAGTCCACGATGATATTGGTGTTCCTTATGACTGTGCAATAAATATCTGTATTCTTGATCAAAGATTAGGAGGGCATTTTTTCCATCGCTTTTGTTGTCCCGACCTTAACCATAAAATACTTTAATTACAGAATTCGGAAAATTATTACACCAGAGACGATAAATACGTGACTTGTGACTTTATGGGTAGTTTCGTGGAAAATTCTTCATTTCTTTTTTTTCTCCATAGATACAACTCAAACTCACACATAAGTATAGCTATAGGTATAATGTGATGGCACCATGGAACATTATTTCCATACGATGTCCTTGGCAAAATGTACCCCGAAGAGGGGGTGACTTCTTTTTATGAGTTTTTAATGGCTGAGAAGGAAGCTTTGGATTTTTTTATGGGTATAGTGGATGTTGACTTTTGAAGGATATTTGTTTTTCGTCCATCACCTGGTGGTAGTAAATGTAATTGTTATGTGGCTAGGTGGTCTCTGAGATAAGGATTTTGATTTGAGGGAAAAAGAGGTCACTGCAACTGAATTGAAATTTAGTTGGAAGCTGCTTGAAACCGCATGTGTGCGCGGTCGTTTAAGCAGATGATTTGTCTAATGCAAATCAAACGACAAAAGTAGGGAGTAAACGAGGTTTTTTTTAGAGACAATGAGTGTGGTTGCATTTATAAAGTTGCGTGCAATTGACTGCAATCTGCAAGATTTTTTTTACTAACATACTGCGGAGAAAGAGAAGACAATGGAATATGAATTACCATTAAGTTGATAAATAGACCAGTCACCAGTAGAGTGTGCCAGTGAAAAGTGGATACAATTGTAACTCGAAAAAGTTACAATTTCCCAAACATTTGTTTGCTTTAAAAGTTATACAGTTACAATCCTTCTTTAAAATATACAATGTGATACCCACACGACGAACACATCCACAATTTTTTATAGGGAATATAGAATGCGGTCTGGCCTTAAGTTTAACTCTATTGACGAATGGAGGCTTACCCCTGGCGGTAAATTTTCGCATCGGTAGGTTGCTATAGATTTTGACAGCTGGTATGTATTTCCATGAAAAATCAAGGAGTTAGTGTAAGAAACTGTGTATTTAATTCAAAATATACATTTAATATAAGAAAAAAACTCATTTTATAACAGAAAAATAATAACTTAAAAGTGAGTGCTTTAAGTGTTGATATAGAAATGAACACAAATGCTTTAATTTTTGTAGAAAATGCCGAAAACAATCGGAGCTCAGAATTGTGGCGTTCTTCAATGCAATTCATATCGTAAAGATGGAATTACATTGTACCATCATCCAAAAGAAGTTCGAAACTCTAAAGTTCTTTTGATTAAATGGGATGGGAAAAAAAAATTCCCAAATGTTTTCCCATTTGCAGTCTTAACTTTAAAGATTAAGATATTTTGCGACCGAATACAAGGGATGATTTTCAGCGGAGACAATACTGAGACCACCAACTTCGGCCGATTTCCCGTTATTTGCCTACAAAGTATATTTTTATGGGGTGGCAAATGCTAAGTGCGCTTGTATTGCTACATAGAAATTCGTATTGGCAAATGTCGCCTAGCTTCAAAAGTTCCGACTCACCAACACACTCGCACCTTGCATATGCCACTTCCGCTATGGGCAAAGTTGCTGACAGCGTTCATAGAATTTTATCCGTTAAATTTGAAATTATTCGTTACTTGTGGATAATACTGTTTTTTTAGGAATAAGTGAACATTTGCTTAAAATATTAAAGAGAAATGAACAACGTAGATTGGTTGAAGAAAAATAACAACATTTTGAGCAAATTTTCTTCAGTTATCTAAGAAAAATTAACACATGAAATCGAAGTTAATGATATTCAAAAGCAGAAAATACTCAACCATGTTTGTCCTAATAAGTTTCTAGTATATAGAACATCTCATTTAGATAGTTTTATTAAACAAACAAATCAAATTATTCGCCTTTTGACAAAATATAATAACTAACCAATGGCATTCAGAAATGAAAAAATGTGGTATTCCCGAACTCTAGCACATTTCCCCACGGTTGTCGAGGTTGACAGCATTTATATTTGTATTTTTTGTATGTTTTTGCATGTCACACGGATTCTTAATTGACATAACACCGATGGGAAGACAAAATGGCGAATTTTAAAATAAATTGAGGGGGCCAGCGGCAAGAGGATTGTGAGTTGGGAGTCTCAGTATGATTTGTCTATGGTTTTCAGTATAGAACCAAACTTGTAAAGGGAGCCTCTCCTATCTTAAACCTTGCAAATTCAGCAATTCCTTCGAAGAAACCAGGCATTATACAATGATTTTCAGCTGCTTTTATTCTCATTAAAGGTACTAAAAGTTGCTACATTTCGTCTCCCCTTTATTTTAATGATATAGTTTTAATTAATTCTCAGATCTAATGAAGAACATATTTATTTTTTCTTTACATTACATTCAATACTACTTTGAACAGACTTTTGTGCTGGTTTTACCAGATCAATTATTGACTCACACTATACAAATTTCGGACAAGTAGTACTTAGACTTTCAAATTAAGTTTGTTTTCAATTAGTTGGCTAACTTTTTAATAGATAAATATTTAATTTTCTTACGCGAAAACACACACTTATTCCTTATCCAAGTCCTTTGCAAAACAAACAAAAGTCAAAATTCTATAGGTCTCTACATATTCTTTTTTAATCCACCAGGTGTCGCACGAAAAATTTTCCACTCATCAATTACATTCGGCTAACCAATTCACTTTTGCCAAACACTCTCCAATGCAATAAGAAAATACCATTTTTTCATATGTCATGTGTACTCCGTTGCTCTTTCACAGTGCACGCCACTCTTCAATACTCATGATTGCGATTTAATTTTCACTCACAGAAGTATTCAATTTTTTTTTTCATTTTTTTTGTTTACTACTACATATTTTTTTAATATTGTTAAACAGTTGTAACCAATAAAGTTCACAAAATGATATCGATTTGTTTTATTTCAAGGGCAAAGAGGGAAAATATGTATTTGTTTTTTTTTAACATGAGCTAAGTAAATTGGTAGTAAAAGGTATAGGTAGATATTTTATCTGAACATTCATATAGCTACGAATTTCCACAACGACAAGGATACACATCTGTCCTAAAAGTTACAATTTAAACTTGGGAAAAGTACAATCTGAAATGTTCATTTCCCATCACTGGAGTGTGCTGCATTTAAGGGCAAAGTCTATATTCAGTCAACATTTCCCTCAGAAGTCACATTTTAGTGTGCGCCATCTGTTGGCGATTTTCGTTTGCTTTTTGAAAAGAATAAAGCTGTCGATTTACTATGTAAGGTATTTATTTTACTATCGCGAGTTGGTGAGTCGGACCACTTCATGTGAAGTCAACCCCATTTCGCAGTGAAGAGTTTCAGCAACGTTGTCACCAATACCTAGAACAGTAGTGTGGTTAATTTCTTAGACTGTTGAAATACGTATGGAAATGAAAGTATTTGTTGGATGGGTTGATAAGAATGACATGAACACCAATTGCCTCACATTTTGAAAAATGCTTCTAAAAGGAAACATACTTCCATTTACCAAATTTCAAAGAAGAAGCTGATATAGATGCGTCTTCTGTACGGATAGTGTCACGCCCCCTATTCCGTCATCTTTCGTATATTGGTATGAATTCCCTCAAATGGCCGACCAATGTTTGACAGTTCATGAATATCAGATCGCAATGAGATTCTAAGAACTTAAGGCAAGGTCTGTCACCTATTTGGATGATCATATTCCTCGCTGTAGCTAGCTTTCAGTAGCGGCTGGTTTGGATCACTAGAGGTTTCAAAAAATTTTCACTTGAGATTCTTCGTCAACCTTACAGCTTTACGTTAAGAAAAATAGTTTTTTGATCGTCAATCTTTCCCCCAGAACTGCAAGTTTATATGAAAAAAACCTATTTAATAAGTGAGGTTTTAAATAATGCTTACAAAGTTCATCCCCAGGACGAGTCTAGTCACCTTATTCGTTTTTCTAAAGGCAGGTTTTTAGTTTAAAAAAGAGATATATGAATACGCTTCTATTATGCTCGCACAATTGTTTAGTTGCTCCTTTTTGCTGTTTTGATATAAATGGTTTGTAATCATGAATAGGAGGAATACTGCCGACGTCAATTATTATCGCAGTATTTGGAAAATCCGTTTGTTCTTTGACGATATCCAAAATGTCTGTGTATTTTGTACCTGTTATTGTTGCGTTTGAGGTCTGGTATCAGATTAGATCACAGGAAGGTTGTTCTAAGCTTTTCTCTAGCTAGGGGTGATTTATGTTTTAATTTTTCATTAAACATTGTTTTTAAGCAAATCTGTGTTGTTGGCTATCTGACAGACAAGAATGCCTATTGGGCGTCAGATAAGAAGTATTTATTTGTTTATATAAACTGTTACTTCGTCCTCGAGATTGAGGATGGCTTGGGCGTAGGTTAAACGCGTTTGGCGGTCGACAGGCAGAAGCTGATGCACGGACTGCACTTTGTACGGGAACATGCGCAAGTCTTTGACCAAAATTCGCCTTAGGGACGACCGGCTGATGGCTAATTGTGAGGCACGGCGCCTGGTCGATGTTTCCGGCGACAGCTCGACATCCTCTTCAACAGCGGCGCTATTCTCGGCACAACGGGCGCTCCGGGGCCGGCCACTCTTGGCAACGTCTCGTGTGGTCCCATACTCTTCAAGGTTGGTGGCCAAACGGCGCAGTGTTTGCGCAGTCGGTGTCAGACGGCGACGGAATTCGCGCTCCGCCAATACTACAGACGAATTGTTACGCAAAAAAATAAAAAAAAAAATAATTGGCGCAACAGGTCCGTATGGACCCAAGCCTAGCTTCTCACAACCATTCGTCTTGTGTGAGTTTTTTATTTTTGGGACGAATGGAAGGGATCTACAATTTTATGCCGAGTCCAAACGGCCAATTGAGAAGCTCTTTCATGACAGTTATACTCTCGGATGTTTGTCAGACGTTCGCGAGAGGTGGCGCAGCGAAAAAAACCTTAAGTTGGAATTTGGGTTTTTCTCGGGATTCGAACCTGGGACCCCTCGCTTAGTAGTCCAACACACTAACCACTAAGCCACTGCGCCACATTACGCAAAAAAATAGACAAGATTATTCAGCATTCTTGGGCAGTGTATCGCTCCATGGCTTGTTCACTTGTATTCTACATCTGTCTAGTCCACAAATGTCAAAACAGATTTGACATTGGCGGCCATTTGCAAAAATAAGAGCATCTTCCAATAGGGTGATCTCTTTTGGCGCACCAAAACTGATAAAGCTCCCAAGTGATTGCACTTATGTCGTTTTCCATTTGTTTCACTCGGGGATCCACTCATTCCGTGATCCAATGGAACAACAAAACCGCTTCTTATTGAACCCACGAAAGTATTGGTGAAATGCCAAAAAAAATCTACGGCGGCTGTTAGCTGACTTGCAGAAAATACATAAATTACACTTGTGTGAGTGCTTTTTAAGTGGATTTTGACTTCAAATCGAGAAGCGAAATTCTCTTCTCAGAATCACCAGAAGAGTATTTTTTGTGCCAATGGAACGGTTTCAGAAGTGATTTTTTCGATTCCGGACTCTCCCGGACGCTTCTTTTTGCCCAATGGAAAACGACATTAGTCTTTTGATCCCCGGGTCAAGATCTCTGTTTTGAATTGTACCACAGGCAGCTTGTCACAGAGCTACCTATATAGGTACAAGGCACTGACAAAAGCGTGTACCATAATACCTCGTCTCTAGTTTTTAAATAATCCCTGATTGTTTAGCCAGAACTCGAAACATTTTAATCTCAGAAACAACTCTGTTTGACTTACTAAAGTTTGCTTTTGGAGCTAGCTTTAGCCCGCCGGTGGGCTTATTTTATTTTCCTGCTTCCAGGTACATTTTAAGGGAATATTCATGTTTTGCTTTGCCAGACTCAATAAGCAATGTTTTGATAACTCAAATCGAGTGTCTTCTGATATGTTTAAATCTTACCAACGTTTTCTTCTTCTCAGTTCCATCCCGTGGAGTTGAGACATTCTGTTATAACACCAAGTGTAAAGTATACCTTGTGCACAATGCCTGTTCTTCGAGTTTAAGAGAGCATGGGCAAAACATTTGCCTGTATAGTGAGCGAAGAGCAAAACTTGTCCCAATTTTCTTCAGCCTCTTAATCTTCCTTATTACCTCTCTAGCAATTAGCTATAGCTTTGAATGTAATTCCTAAATTGAAGGGATTTAGCTGTTAAGGCACGATTTCTGTTGCTTAGACCTGAGGACTTGTGCTTGTTTTTGAAAACATATAGATGGGTATGATGCAGATTTCTACCTTTCAGAGGTAGTGTAGTGGAGAGAGTTTTGAATGATTTTGAACAAATTAGCACCGTTGGGGAGACATCAAGAATGACATAACTCTGAGGCCTATGGATGTCTTTATTTTTTAAATTGTTTGGCAAGCTTTTCTTCTAACTTTCGAGGGAATTTTGACATTTTTTTTTAAAGCGTAGGTTCATGACCGAAAAATACTTGATCCCTGTTAAAATTTACTTGAAACCAAAAAGTTCCTCGCTTGCGAATCATCACCTCAAAATTGCATACACAGGATGTATATAAAGCCTATGTACGTATCGTCCATAAGATACATATTTGTTTAAACTCTCTGCTCTCGATACTTACCCACTGTTCTATGAACTCTGTTTTTTGTACTATTTATAAATGACATCGTCAAATATTTACCGCAATTGCCCACTTTGAAAGTTTTTTACTAAACACCTACTACTACTACCTGCCTCATACGTATAGTTGCAAAACCGAGAACCCATGCCACTTAACATGCGGCTAACGGGCTTATTATGTGACCATAATGAAGCTCTGCGTTAATTGAAACTTTCAATATTAATAGTGTAGGAAACATGCCACAAAATACTCTCTATCATGCCACATAAACTACTGCTAATAACATGAACTAATGCAATCTGCCCTACTAGTCAAATTGATTCTGCCCGCGATGGCGAATGTTGAACTCTATGCCCGTGGTGTCCATAGGTCTACATAGGTACCTCCAACTGGCACACGGTAGACATTTATCATATGCAGCAACTGAAATTATTCCGTCAGGCGTTTGCAAATTGATTTAAACTGCATTGTTGCACCTATGTTGGCTTGGCACGGAATACCTGTGTGTATACACAATTTGTGGATTGAATGGCGCCATGAATGTTGACATCAAGGCTTAGGGTGATTCCATTCAGGTTTATGCCGTAATGAAGTGGTAAATGGTTATTGTGTACAATATTCAAATATAATATGCATAGGAGCACTCGGAGTAAATTTAGAATATTTTCAAGGACAGGTGATTTATAAAGGGTAATGGTCGGTCGTTGACAATTTATTGATTTTCATATCATGTTGTATGGGTACAGTTTTTGACGAGTTAAAGTTGTAGGTTGAACAGTTTATATGTGTATATTTCTGATTTATACAATATAAGTACGAATTTACTTAAAGGATTACGCAACCAAAATTGCCTGGAAAAATAGTTATCTTATGAATTTATTTTTTAAACACACCTACCCACACATGATGGCATCTGTTTGAACTATTGCGGTTGCACTGCTCTTTTCAGTTTGTTTAAAAATTCAGGTTCGTGTGAACAATAGCACACAGTGTGAGATTAAATCGATTTGAATGGAAATCTGTTGGTGGTTTTTATTTATCGGTAAAAAATGTTGCATTGTAATCGGATTTTTAAATTTTCAAAGAGGTACCTACATTTTTACATTAAATTTAATTTTCCTAAATTAAATATGTATCCGCTTAGTATGGCTAACCTGGGTAATGAGAGGATTCAAAAGTTTTGTCACAAATTTTAGCTTCAGATCAATATGAAAGCAAAGGCCGCCCTCATATAAAAAAAACTCCTTTTCATGTTTTTTTTTTTAATACTTCTCTGCATAAAAAGCTTTGTATCCGTCGACAGAGGTCTTGTGGCAGTCCGCAAGAGGTTACTTCTCTTAGTAGGAATCTATGCTAGGACTTTGCAATTTTCCTGGCTTTACGCCCTCCAGCTTTTCCTTAGAACAATGCTCCACATGTCTAATGCTCATTTTACAGAAAAAATATAAGGTTGCTCTTTTGTTATACAAAAGACGAATTTGATTGTCCAAGTGCTCCAGCACCTTAACTGATAGTCGCAAGTGACAATTATTGGATTCGTGGGAAACGGGAAATTGAGTATCATTGGTCAATACAGGTGTCAGTATATCTACAGTGATTGCGACAAAGTGGTCGGGTGACCGGCATTTATGTAACATCAATATTACGATATCCCAAATATGTCTACAGACACAGGAGACTTCAAAGTCAAGTAGGAAAGAAACAAATGCTATCCAGAAAACTAGAACACACCCTTATAGTTTGTGCAGTCTTTGGCTATCATGGTAGGGTGCATTTTTTGGCCATTCCTATCATTTGCATTCATTTTTTATTTTCTACTGCGTTATGCCTCTGGGTTGGATTTTTTGTCGCCTACCATGTATTCTTTAGTTTTCGTTGTTTGCAAATGAACAGTTGCTCTGCAATCAACTTTCAGCATTCATTATTGACCCAGAATATCGTGACAAACCCGACAAAAATACAAAATTTAACATTATCATATTTAAATGTCACATCTCAGTTCACAGAGCTTGTGAAATATGTCGGAATAAATTTGAGTTAGGTATTCAGACCGCGCAATTATTTTAACTGACATTTGCAAGCACTCCAGACCCTAAGTCTAATCCATAATATATTCACGCAAGTGCCGCAAAAGGAAATCGGATCAAGAAACAGACAAATTATTTGAAGATTCGTCCAAGCAGCGAATACAGAAAAACAAATCACAATTGTAAATTTGTCAGTAAGTGTACGGCTTACCTAGCTAATTGTGAACATTATATCTGAAATAAATTAGACTATTAAGCTCCTAAGTAGGAGATTGAGGATACGGATACTTACGACATTTGTATGGGATTTTGGCATTTCAGTGAGACGAGTGCGAGAGCTACCTCGCGTTTTTTTTAACTGACCTTTTATATGCGTATAGCGTATTTGTGGAGTTCAAGTGCAATCAACCTTTTGCCATATTGCACAGCAGGACTGGTTAGGCGTGAGAACCAAATAGAGAAATCACGACTCACCCAGTCACCCCTTTCTAATAATGCACTTAGCCAGGCCCACAAAAATAATGTTCGTTTAACTCGCAAGGCACGCACTTATAAATAGGATTGTACAACAAGGTTGCGACTTAAGAAACGAGACAAATTTGTGTATTTACCAAATTACTGGGGAACACCTTAAAACATTACAAATGAAATGATTTGTTAACAGTATACATACTTAATTTATTTGTTCTTGTATTCGTAATGAATACCTTTGGCTTGTGACTAGGCAAAGGCAATTGTGTTTGTGATACCTAATTGTGTAAACATGACAGAAGTTGTTTTGATTAATGCATCACAGCAAAAACTGTGGTCAGCATTTTTGGGCACACACACAAGTGTTTAGTTTAAGTCGTCTGTAAGGAAGCACAGTCAATACGAAATTTGTAAGGGCAGGTTATGCTGCCAACAATTTTTTAATAGCTACATGGGTCGATATATCAGTCAAGGTCGATATTTCAGTCAATTTATATACAGTCCACGACGGATATAGGAATCACTCATATAAGAACACTTCGCTTAGGTATAAGAAACACACTTGTGGAAAATCTATAGGGTTTGTTTCTGGTATACCTACGTGTTCGCATATAAGTACACCTCGGGTATGAAAAACAATTTTAGAGGTTTCTTTTATCCGTCGTGAACTGTATTACATAGGCGTCGGGTGTTTCTTGTATTTAAATATATTTCGGTCAATGAGTGACACTGTGTGATCGGGGTTATCGATATCAAAAGGAAACATTAACTTTGAAGTGTCAAATTTTTTGAAATACAATGTTTTTTCAACAAAAAATTGATAGTTTGCGCAAATTGAGCCTGTTGGAACTTTTACGTCATACTTTCCGTTTGTCGAGCGACCATCCTCCAAGCTGATTTGAAACACTTACGTTCCGTTCTGCCCATAGTCACAAAACAAATGGAAGATATGTTTTTAGACAAGTTTCTAAATCGCCTTTTTCTAACGCATTTGGAGTCTAGTGGAGTTTCTCCCTACGGCCCAACGGGACTTACTGTTAGTTTTTGTCGAATATTAGGCCAGTACATTGACAAAATGTATCACTCTTTTGTTGTCGAATATTTTATTCACTGTTTAATGGGTTTGTAAAGCGTTTTTAAAAACTATCCGATCAGGAAATATATCGATTTTTTTTCGGTTCTGTTAAGTTTTGTTAATTAGAAATGATATTTTGATCGAGTTCCATTTAAAAATTTATTTTAGACAAAGGCTTTGACAACAGAAAGCTGTTTATAATATACATAAGCTGTTATATATTTTAAAATTAAACGATTTTCTCAACTGCATAATTGAAAGCTTGGTCATTTTTGTTTTGCCAGATCATAATATATGATAAATAATTGATGACAGTTGACAGATGACCAATAGCATTTCAATGGGGACGTCCAAATTTATAGTTTAGTAAGTCTGACAGCTGGCTGACTGGATATGTCTAAGTTTTGATTGGCTAAGTTCGATCACATGATTTGTTATTTCAGTTGACGTCTATGGGAGGTAGTTGACGAATCTACTCAATCATATCCTGACTGAGTACTAAGATGACAGTTTTAGTATGAGGTATAAGTATGGGTGACGTTAAAAAGTGGCATTACCGACCAATCTAGTTTTTGCGTTCAAGGTAAACCTTAACCAAAGCAATCTATTCGACTTAAGATAACCAGGTGTAAGATTCTGTAAGGCGAAAATGTTGATACGTTTTCGTGCGCACGAACAATTTGCTCTAAGTTGCAGAAGTAAATCGGTCGTGCTATCGAAAACATCTGAACTTTTCGCCTTACAGAATGCCGACCCAGGTTTTTGAATTTGCCAATTATTAATGAGATGATAGATGGCTGATGACAGTTGATAAATTAGCAATTGCAATTAAATGTCAGACTATAAATGACAAATGGCAATTACCAGTTAGGTCTTAGATTACCTTCAGATGACAGATGACAAAGTGCAATTTTTTAAAAAAAATTGTTCAATTGACAGGTGAAAAATTGGTGCGGAAGATGTATGTGAACTTCATTCAATTAAAGTTGCGAGTAAAAATTGTTGTTAATATTTTAGTTGGCCCTGTAAATCGTACGTTATTATAGCTATTAATTAATAAAAAGACTTAAGAACATTTTAATCCTATTTAATCATTTATATATATATAAATCTAGGTACTGACATGAACAATTAGAAGAATTATGCGAAAATTTCAAACAGCGGCGCAGAAAATATGTGGAATCTCTCCTTACTTAGTCTTACCCAACCCAACTTTGGCTTCCTTCCTTTCTTTTCAAAACGAAAGTTCAATTCATTACCTATATTTGTTGACTAAGAATGGGTGATCCGATTGTTTGATATTATCTACTGGTAAAATTCTCTACAAAAAGTAAATCGTAAATGTGAAATTTGCAGTTAAGTATTCACAGGGAACTTCAAAAAAAAGGGAGCTGAAGGCCTCTGTAGATCAGTTAAGAATCCCCATCATGTCTGAATGTGTGTATCGCTCGTATTTTTGAATTTTCTTTACTTGATAGCAACTAGTAAATTCGAAATGCGTTTCATTCAATTACCTACATTACATCTCATCATAAAAAAAATGAACCTTTTGGTCCATAAATGTAATTTTAATTGCTCTATTCAATGTAATTCGAATCTCCTTTTATGGTTTTCAAACTATATGTATCTGCCATACTACATACCTTCTTCAAAAACTTCTGGCGAATATAATATAATATATCTGTGGCCACAAGCAATAACAGCTTAAGTCGACTTAAGACGAAATTGAGATTTTGATGCCATTAAATTCAGCGTACCCAAATCTATTTTGTAAATTTTTTTCAGCTTTATATCTTTAAAAAAGTGGTCACAATTTCAAAAAAACAACAGCTTAAGTCACTTGAGTCAATGGAGTAAAAAAAACTTTAAACTGCTCTCCTGAACAATGAGTAAAACAGACTGACAGACTAAGCTGTTATTGCTTGTGGCCACAGATATATTATTATAATATTATTGCTGTTTAAAATCGGAAAATGAATAAACAGTTTGAGAGAAGCTGTCGAATATAAATTTAGAACACAATATAAAAAGAGCTAAAGCATAAATGTTAGTTGATGTCGATAATGTAGTTCGCAGGTTTGTGTTTTTGATCTAACTTCAAAAAGTTAGTATGCGCAGGAAAGCTGTCGGCGTGGTGAAAAGCATAGAATGGAGTCGATAGTGTAGTAATAATCGCTTTAATACCTATCAAAAGCTTTGTTTCTGAAAGCAGTCAAACTTTCGTTTAGGTTATTGCTCTGAATAAGTTTCTAAGAACATTTGTTTTGGAATACAGATGGAGACAAACTGTTGTTAAAATTGAGGAAAGTTTTTACAGTCCCCCACAAAAGGATTGTGTCCTGGGTTGCAGTTGAAAATTTAAGGCTCCGTGAAACAAAGCGCGTTTTACCGCCACGTTTGAAAGCTTCAATGTACTGGACATACCTCAGTACATATGCCCTTTCACCTGTCGCGTTATTTAACGTCACGTCAAAATTCACCACAGCGTTCGAACGCAGTGTTTTAAAAAAGGAGATTAATAAGAATGTTCGAAATTACTCATGTCTAATTGCCTATATACGATGTGGGTGATGAAATACAGGGTGGGCAAAATACAAGTTTCTTTTTAAAAATGCAATAAAATTAACAAAACTAAATTTTATCAATATTTTATTGCTTTATTAGTAAGAGCAAACATTCCCATTAATTATGGAACACAACGTCGTTCAAGTGGCTGCTTCGCATTCTGTCACTCCAAGCGATTAATCTGAGATCTTTGTGCAGAATTCTCCCCAGGTTAGCGTGTGAATTCTATGAGCTGTTGAGATCGATGGAGTTCATGTTCGTGAATTGAGTCTCACACTCTCGGCTACAGCAGTCAAATTCTCGCATGTGCGAGACCTAAGTGTTGTCCACTAGCATACCAGTCTGACGAACTTTTTGCACCAACTTGCGTAGGTACAGCAGGCGCGGTGGGTTCTTCATTTCGTCCAAAACTTCTTTTAAAAAAAAACGCACTTTTTGGGCTAAGCACTCACTTTGGAAATAAGCTTTCAATATTTCGCAACGTTGTTAAAGCGTAAAGCGATTTATTTTGTTCCGCGGAGGTATAATAAAGGGTGATTTTTTAAGAGGTTTAGAACTTTTTTTTAAAAAAAAACACAAAAAATTCGAAAAAATGAATGAAATATTTATTTGAATCGATAGTTTGAACCATGCAATTTAATGTTTAAAGATAATTTCATGCAAATGTTGACCGCGGCTGCGTCTCAGGTAGCCCATCCGCTGAGTCCAATTTTGGCATACTCTTTCACACATATCGGCCGGTATCTCACGAATGAATGCATGGATGTTGGCTTCCAGTGCGTCAATCGAAGCGGGCTTGTCCCTATACACATTAGCCTTGGCATACCCCCACAAAAAATAATCTAATGGTGTCAAATCGCACGATCTAGGCGGCCAATTGACCGGCCCGAAACGTGAAATTAACTGTTCACCAAACTCGCCTCGCAATTGCGCCATTGTTTCGGTCGGCTGGCTTTAGTTCTTGCACCAGCTGTATCTTAAAAGGCTTTACGCCCAAATCCGTCCGCAAAATTTTCCACGTAGTGCTGTAACAAAGGCCTAACTGCTGGGAACGGCGCCGAATCGACATTTCGCGATCTTCTGTCACACTAGCTGATACGGCCGCAATATTTTCTTCACTACGCACAGTACGTAAACGTGTTGGTGGTTTAATGTCCAACAAAGTAAATTTGGTGCGAAATTTGGTCACAATCTTCCGAATAGACTGCTCAGAAGGTCGAGAATGCCGATCATAAAATGGAAGCAGCGCGCGATGAACATTTCGAACCGAGCACGAATTTTGATAGTAAAATTCAATAATTTGCAAGCGTTGTTCATTTGTAAGACGATCCATGGTTAAATTGCAAACCAAACTGAAGCTGTTTGACAGTGACACAAGGTACTAAACACACGTCAGCTGTCAAAACCGGTGTTGCCAAAACCAAACCAGCTAAAAAATCACCCTTTACTAACTTTCAGTCAAGATTTCGAGTGGGAAACAGCTGTCAGTGTCAAAATAACCTATGATTTAAAAAGAAACCACTAAATGTACAAAATAAAGACAGAAATTTGTTAATTTCATGCACCCAATTAATTCTTCTTCCGAGCTGCTTGTCATTTGACGCAAAATGATGACAGCTACAATTTTAGTTATTGAAAAAAACATAAATAACGAAACTAATTGTGGTATGCTTTTTAGTATAACATTTTACATACTTATAAAAAGAATGGTCGATTTTCGACAAAATATTTTTTTTTATTAGGTAAGCGAAAATAATTCTAAATTGAGAGAAGAGAAGAGAATCGATGTTATTTGCTTTTATAGAGCTTTTGGTATATGCAATTTGACTTAAACTAAGTAGCCAATGATGGTGAATAGTTCATGTATATGACATTCGAAGTTTGCACCCAAATTGATTTCTAAACATTTGTATATACACAATTAACAAAAATAGATCCAACCCATGCAATGCGTTTCTTTGGTGCCGTGACATTATGCCAAATATAAAAATTTGGCATAATGACGCTTTTGAAATTGATACTAGGCCGAATATTAGGATTTGGCATAATATCGCTTAGGTAAAGTGTCATATGGCCAAACTAGTTTGTGACATTAGGCCAAATGAACTAACAAGATTGCTCGAGACTGTACACACTTCACCTGTTTACCAAATCCGTTTTTTGTTATCATCTGTTTTACAGTAAGACTATAGGGAATATTTGCTTAGTACCTAACATTTAACACACTCCCACGCCTATCATTCGTAGTGCACGCAACGTGGTAGAATGGCAAATTCCAGTGATTTAATATACTGTTTCGAGTTTTGTGAAGGTTTGATTAGAGGAAGTAAACTTCTCTACATTGCAGCAATTAAACATTTGTATAGATTTAAGAGTTATTCCAAAATGTGTAAGCGATACATTTGTTATGACAAATTATGCTGCGCTAGTGCAATTATCGATTTTGAAAACACAGCTTTAGCCCGAATTCCGAAATCTAGTCCCATGCATAACCATCCAACTAACGAAGACATTCGACAAAAATTAAAAGTACCTAGTTAGTGAAATTAAAAGCAGGTGTGGAAATGTTTCACTTAAAAGAAGTGGAATTCGTGAAGTATTTGATGAGGTTTCTGGCCAGAGCAAAACAGAAGCTCAACAGGTAAGACCTCTTTGTATTTTGTGTATGTTCGTTTTCGTCGTCGTCTTTTATGTGGAGTGAATCCCAACATTTCTTGGAGATTCCCAAGTATAAATCATTTTACATTTTCGTTTGCCCTGTAAAAGTCTGTTAACCTAATTCGCAGATACCATTTGGAAAAATGCGTAGGCAATTAATAAGAATTCGAAATAAGGCATTGCCGAAAAGACGTGCTGGATTTATTTAGAACTGAGAGTGTAATGGAAACGCTTGGTATGTCCCGTTACGAAAATAGTGTACCATTTTATAGGAGCACAATTATCGAGGATAACTACAGTTACCCTATATTTATGCCCCCAACTATTGCAACGGCAATACAAAATTTACCTGAGACATCTACTAGAAACTATGTTTTAGATGGCATTTTCAATGTTGTGCCATCTTGCGGCTACAAACAGTTGTTGATTGTTCACATTTTTCATAGTAACCACGTAAGTAAACGAATTGTTAATGTGTGTCATGTATCATGTGCTTCAATTTTTTTATCATCAGCTTGCAGCAGACTTTATAACTGGTGCAGCAGTAACAGCAGAGGATAGAATTTCTTCTTTCTACTTTATCTTCTGCTAAAAAACTTGAGATTACATTTGAAAATTAGATATTTAGTTTTTGAGCATTAGATAAAGTAGGTAATAGTACGAAATTCGCGCGAATTTTTGGATAAGGTAAGATTGAGCACATTTTAAGAAATATAACACAAAGAGGAAAACTTTTATAACTATAAGAAACCCCTTCAGCTGTTTCCGTCTTCAATACCCAAATGAGGACAACAAGTGCTCTTGAAGGTTACAGCAGCCGACTAAGCCGCAAGCTCACAAAGCATGGCAGCTTTTTAAAGTTCTTAGATTGCTTATTGGATGAAGACAGGATAAAATTCAGAGAGTTTACTATGTCCCTAGATGGAACTTTTGAACCCCCAAAAAAAAAATTTAAAGATAAAAACCTCCAAATCGAAGTAGCTCTAAAAAAATTGGATAAACAAATTATTTCACTTCATGACCAAATGACAAATCAACAAAACAATCTAGTAACTGAAGAGGCTGCAAATTTAGAAGATCTTGGATATGAAGATGAAGAAGAAAATGAGTACCAAGACAATGCAGACGAAATGCCAATCCTCTGTGTTATTTGCACTGAAAATACACGAACTGTTCTCCTGCAGCCGTGTTACCATTTCAAACTTTGTTTAAATTGTCTTACACATCTGTCGGAAAAATATACAGCAAACAATAATCCGATTCTGTGCCCAATTTGCAGGCAAATTGTTAAAAACAGCACACGAATTTATTTCATTAGTTATTTTCACATTTAGCTATATAAATAAATGTATAATATGTTTAACCAAACAGAAAGTTAAATTTCATTTAAATTGCAATAAAATTATTTGCAAACATTAATTTTTCGTGTCAAACTTCTGTTTACTAACTTTCAGAACGAAAAAAAAGCGTAAGTACTACGATAGCAAGAAAAATCACAAAACCCAAAGTGACATAGTGCCAAATTGGCTTTATGACACTTTACCTAAGCGACATTATGCCAAATGCTAATATTCGGCCTAGTGTCACTTTCAAAAGCGTCATTATGCCAAATTTTTATATTTGGCATAATGTCGCTTGGCACAATGTCACGGCACCGTTTCTTTTCAGTTGAACAATTTCACGAAAACATAAACAAACTCCACTAATTGTCAATTCTTATTGATTTGACATTAAATGCCAAAAACTGACAGCATCGATAAGAAAGTTCGAAAATGATAAGCGGATTTGATAAATATATTTATGGCGGATGTGAATGGACTGTGGATCAAAGCAAATCCCCGGGATTACATTTTTTGCGGATTCTGTACTCGACATGAATATTTAAATGCCCAACGTTATACAATGTTTGTTTTCTTAGATCTATTTTACATAAATTGTGGCTGTCTTCTCAGATTCATTACCATAGTGTGCATCATTGTCTGGGCTTACCTCAGGGTGTTCAAGTCCTGGTGTTGGGTAATAGTGATGGAAAAGGTTTCTTTTACTATTTTATACTTTTTCCAAAATTTTTCTTTCGATGTAGTTCAGTCCGAGTAGCAGATTACAAAATTAGGCGCCAAAAAATGATAAAGTTTTTTTTAGAGGGGAAATTTTTCTCGCTCAAGTGGCAATTTAAAAAAAAAAAATATTAATAAACAAATGCAACACTTACAATAAAGTACTACAGCATTTTGAAAGACAGGAATCTGTTATTTTATATAATTTCAAAATCGAGTTCTATCTGGTAATAGTTTTTGGAAAAAAATAATTTCGAACTTGAGCTTTCAGCTCCATTTAAAAAAACCAATATGCTTATCAACCAGGCAAATCGACAACACATGCTCTTCAGGAATCGAGAATACCTGAATTACCTGCTTTGGGCTGCTTCCTTGACATCGAACTAACTACAAAGGAGTAGATAGTTCTACATGTAGCTGGATAAAGCACAGGCTTAACAGTAGAATTATAAACTCTACATTATCAATGACAGTATCAATGTTACGGCTATGAAAGGTTGTGTTCTATCCCCCCTGCTATGGTCCATCCTGTTGAATACTGCTAAACTTACTCAGCAACAAAAGTTTCTGTCCAAGGATACGCGGATGACATTGCGATCCTAATCAGATGAAATTTCGAAGACACAATCTCGGAACTCCTACATAGGGCACTTAACTCAGTTGCTAATTGGTGCAAAAAAAAGTTGGCTTAACTGTAAGCCCCAAAAAAAAGTACCATAGTTGCGTTCACAAAAAGGCTGAATCGGGAAAAACTAAAATTACCCACTCTGCTTGGTGAGACAATTGAGTTCTCAAAAGAAGCCAATTAACTAGGTCTAACTTTGGACGAAAAACTCACCTGGAACTCTAACCTCATGAAAACCAACCATAGACAAAGCCAGGATTTCTATGGACCAGCAAAAGTCTGGTTGGTAACAGTTGGGGTATAAACTAAAAAATTATGTTATGGCTTTACACAGCCATAACCAGACCAATTGTCACAAATGCAGCTACAGCATGGTAGCAAAAAACGAAAGAAAAATCAACACAAGATAGGCTCAACTAACTTCAAAGACTAGCTTGTGTATGCACTTCGAGCGCATAATGAGAACAACTCCCACAGCAGCGCTAGAAGTTATCCTAAACCTTCCAAACCTACATCTTCAGATACAGAAAGTAGCTATGACAAACGCCTTCATGCTCATATCTGAAAACACCGAAAGCTCCAAGCTAATCCATCTGAGAAAAGATGAAATACTTGAAACCACCATGACAGACAACTGTCTCCCAAAATTCAACATCAGAAGAAACTTCAAAGTTACATTCTCAAATTGACAGAACTGGGAACAGAATAAACCCACATTTGCCAACGATTCTCATGTATGGTACACAGATGGATCGAAAACAGATAAAGGAGTTTGAGGTTGGATATACGATATCAACACAAAAACGTTCATCTATATGGGATGAACACAAGATAACAATTGCAGACTATAAAACAAGGATGAAGAATCAGCAGAACACATTTTGTGACACTCTGAATGTCTAATCAGACTACGTCAACACAATCTAAGAAAACCCTAATTTGAGGCAGAGGACATATCTGACAGCAAACTCGAAAATCTAGGATTCACCACCCGATCCGGTATCATGAGCGAGCTCTAAATGGAGGAAATCGCAATAGGCCCAATTGTGGCCGCAGTGATATGGTGACTTGCGTCCACCTCCCACAAAATTCTTACCTAATCAGCCCCCTTGAAAGATAGATCAGTTTTATACGCTTTAACCATCCCTGGGAAATACAGATTATAACAGCGAAAACCGCTCATTGGTACTCGAGATTAGCAGCAATGAGTGTTTTTGGAACTTTCCTTTATACTATGAATGGAGGATGGATCGATGGATGGGTGGAGGATGGATGGATGACATTTGCATCGACGTCGATGGTGATGGCCATACTAAACTCATTGTCTGAAAAGCATGGTTCAATGACGTAACCGGCCAGTCCAAAATGCCCAGCAAACATTAACTTTTTTTTCAAAACGCTCCGTACCCGAGTCAGCGAACAAACGGCATTGTCTTTGGCCATTACCTTTGAGCTCTTGGGTCAGTTGGGACTTGTACGGGTGCAGGCCCAAGTCCTAATGCAAAATTTGCCAAAAGTTGTAGCCTGTTCAGGTCAAATTGTAATCGAACATAGCTTTCCGAAATTACCGCAGTTTTTTTACATAGTGACAACGTTTAGATGTCGCTCAAATAGCAGAGTACTTTGTTCTTGTCCGGAAACCACTCTTCCATATTTTGTAATTTATACTTTTTCTTCTTGTGTACGACCTCAACGTGGAAAGACCGGCCTAAGAGAAAATAAATCTGAATTGTACGATATAAACCCGAAATCTTTTTTTTGTTCTTGGGTCAACACCTCGACTTCATCGAGATCATCGAGCAACCAGCCGGGGATACTTCTTCTCCCAAACATAGCCTGCGAAACGCCGACATCTTGTCCATGGTGAGGAATTGACCTCGGGTTCTGGTGTACACTTTCACATACAGCTTAAATGTTCTCAGCCGAATTAGTCGTCTGAAATATGGCCACCAAACATTGGAGAGTCAACTTTGAAGGGCTACCGCGTCTGCCGTAAAACGGGCCCGACATTTGTACTGACAAACAGTCATTTTGATAGTAAAGCATTATCATTTGAAACTGTTGCTCAATCGTGTAACTTGCCATGGTGATTTGGTTTCAGTGATTGAATAATAACCAGAAGATACGAAAGACGCCACTTAAACAACATGGCCGCCACAGGCTGCCAACATCACCCGTCCGAATTGAAATACCCTTAATATTGCACCGCTGGAGTGGGGTTGCAATAGGCAGGTCACAAAGTCTTCTGATAGATTTAAAGGCCATATCGAAATATGTATCTGACTGCATTTATATAAATGGATTGGGAACATATTTCTAAATTTTCTAGCAAACTCACAATGCAATCTAGAATGAAAGCAAAAATACCATGAATAAAACGAAACGTATACCTAGACCTACTTGAAAGGCAACTTTGCTTTCGATCTTTTACATCAGGGTCTCTGTCTAGGTTACTATACAACTTGCTCGAGATAAGTCAATATTGCGTTTTCGAAAAGTGTTTTCCCCACTTCCTTCTATGCATTTATTTTTTAGCTCAATTCATTCAAGTTTCTATGAGTTTTCAAAACAAACCTCAGCTTCATGGTGAATCACTGATTGTACTATACAAGTACGACATTCCCAAACAAACACAAACAAACACTCTAAACTTCCGAAGACGTAATATTTACAAATTTATCAGCACTGACCATTATGTTGTAATGAATGATAAGCTTCAGTTGTTGGGTTTATTATTTATTATTTTGCCCGGGTAGGTACTTAATGTTTGTTTCGACATTAGGAAAGTAAATATTCCTAAACCAGAGGGGATTTATTTTTCTTATAAATAAATAAAAATGCCCTCAATTTCCAAGCCAATACAATATTTCTGTAAGAGTTTATGGCTGTTAGATTCGGTTTTGAGATGGGTCTATGATATGTGCTTTCCAATAAGGATTTAAAAGAATGTAACATATAATGAGATCCAAACGGAGTTTCAAATTCTAGGGCTCTACTGAACAATTATATGCACAGCTCAATATAAAATAACACACCCACCATCCGGAACCAGAAAGTCAAATCTTACGAACTGTTGCTTGTTAAAAATGTTCTTTCAAGATAACTTAATGTAAGTTCATATTTATATAAGCTTTATCAGTGCTTTTCGTTCTTTAGCATTGCAAGACTGAAAGAGGAGATAAAAAGTAGCTGTTCACACTCAATGCCATGGTACGTACCTAAGTGCGGCCATACATTTTATAATATTTTTATCACTTCAAGGCGAACGTATATCACACTGTTACAATGCGGTTATATCTGCAGCCCTATAAGAAGAATAACGCTTGACATACATTATGGATTATGCGTTCTGTGAAATTTGCAGAGGAGAATTACGAACTGATATAGCTTTATACAAAAAAAAAAAACAGAAAAAAAAAATAAATACAGAAGTGTAGTCCACAGGAAATCATCTTGAGCTGTTTTTTTTTTTTTTTTTGATAGCGATTATGTTGCGGACACTGTTTGTGTATGAGAGTTAGCTAAGAGCTAGATCTCTGTGTACAGTAACAGTGAGTGGAAAAAGTCTTCAACCTACTCAAACTCTGGAGCTTACTTTTAATTTATTATTTGCTTTACTGTACATTCCGCCGTAGGATTTCTTCAACAAAGAAGCTGCTATAATCCTTTGCCAGATCCGCTCTTCTCCTAAAATTATTGACCACTCTCCTGCGAAATTTGACTTCGAAGCAGACTTCAACTATGAAATACCATAGCTTCACGAAACGTTCGTCATAGATATCCTTTATCCTTATTGTCCTTACTACAATAAAACTGTAACTTTTTTTCCGGCTGTAAGGTGTTTGCCCGGAATAGATTAAAAATCTTCCTGCTGCGAGAAATTGATCCTGGTTTTCACAGTTGCATTGAAAATTATCGAGATTACCAGAAAGGATATATTTTTCCATTATCCGCTGTCCGGAAGTGGAGATCTAAGGTGATATTTAAGAAATGTTGTAATTATCTTATGCCTTCTAGCGCCTAGCTTTGGAATGACTCATTCAAATGAAATATTTGATTTGATTTCTTTAATATAAAGTTCAATTAGGCTTGGGTCCATACGGACCTGTTCCGCCAATTATTTATTTTTTTTTATTTTAAAGTTCAATTATGCACAAATATTTTAAGATATAATTTATCTTTGTACGTTATCCGGAAGTTGAACAGTAACGGCCATATTATTCACTCCGGGTGTAACTCAGGTTTAAGTCAATTTTAAACCCGATCATTAATCCGCAATTTTTAAACCCGATAATTTTAACCTATGTCCATATTATTCACTGAAAAACACGCATTTAGCCCACTGGATAAAAATGGATTTAAATGCGGATTTAAAACACTTTAAACCGTTTTTAATCCGTTTTAAACCCACGTAATGTCAAATTTCACAAATAATGACTTTTTGTTTTGTTGTTTGTCACTTGGAAGTTTATTTCATTTGGTTTGGGACCAGTTATATTTTAAAGTGCATAATTTATGCCGAAATTTCTATCGAATCATCGAATGTAGCCCCAAAAGGACTCTTTTTTTCAGCAAGAAATATTTCCGAAAATATACCACATCGTAATCGTCGACGCAAGCCCGCTTGTACATTCGACGTTGATTTACCATCAGCTGCTGTTTCATCAGCTCTTCGACAAATTCGTCTTCTGACGACGAAAAAATCAACATTAATTTCGTCCCTTTCACGAATGAAGTCTTTTTTTAGTTTCTTGCATTTTTCTTTCTATTCTTATTTCTGTGAAGAAATGTCTATATTATGAAGTTGAGTTTTAACCCGAGTTAAAGTATTTAAACCGGTCTCCGGATTGCGTTTAAATACAATCGGATTAAACGCTGTCAAGTTTAAAAAACTGGTTTTATGTTCGGGTTCAACGAGTGAATATTATGGACTTGGGTTTAGTTTTTGGGTTAAACTCACTTAAACCCGGGTGTAACCTTTAACCCGGATTAAAGGGAGTGAATAATATGGCCGTAAGCATTAGACTATAAATTTTATACAATTCAAAAAAGTAACATGTTCGATTGAAGCTAGATCGTTGGATTTTCCCAGCGTTTAGTGGTGGAAATTTGGTGTTGGTCTGTGGCAAAATCTGTTTCTCTCTCTGTGCTGTATCTGTATCCTGTTCCTGTATGCTTTTTCTTTCTTTTTTTAATACACCTTTTCTGCTTAGTGATTTGCGTTGTTTTTTTGTTTTGCTCTCTTTTTGAAATGGAGTATATATGAGTATATATTGTGGCGCATGGGATTGAGAGAGATAGGGTATGAAATGTAACTCAGATTGAGGGGCAATCACAATCACACTCCATTGTGAATTGCGATTTAAAATTCGCTATAGTGATTTGTGCTCGGTATTGTTTTTTCTTGTATCTCTTTTTTCAAAATCATTTTCGTACGTGTTTCCTTTGTTTCTGAATACACTTCACTTATTACTTATAGCACCTAAACCGATATTAATTGTTCTTTTTCTATCAAAAACATTTTGCGGAACGGGTTTGTAATGTAATGTAATGTAATGCTAATTATTTTCTTTTAAATATGGGAAGTGGAACTCTGGCGAAGCAAGGCAAGCACGGGTCAGCTAGTAGTATTAATATTTATTGATAGCCCTTAATCGCAGCTGTTTATAAAGCCGCAACCTTGACTATCTATTAGAGGGATATCGTATGAATCGTAGGAGCTAGTACTATCATATAAGTTTCTACCACCGGCCTATGCAACTATTCGACAACTTACTGAATACACAAACCTAGCAACAACCGCATCGATTGTGTTAAAGACGGACACTGACAGCTGACATAATATTATTATTAGTATCGCTCAAGGGTACCGCTAGAGGTACCGCCAGAGGTACCGCTACAGCAAATTTACTAAACAGATCTTATTCCAATTTGCTGCTCTGCTTTGGAGTGCTGGGCGCACATACATCACAAATAACAGATACAGCGCCGTATAAATAATCAATTGAAGTCTCGACTTTAAATTTACGGAAGCTCACAATTGCGAGATTTGTATGGAAAATGTAGCCACTGTGAACTACTAAAATTTAAAATCGAGACTAAAAATGTCTATAATTGGTAAAGCCCGCAGTGTTTTTATATGGTTTGAAACGTTTTGGAAAATTAATCTAAATTGTAACTCGTTCGGTACAAACTTTGATTCCCCTTCCGTTTCTTTTGTGTCAGGTTAAGTTGTAATTCTAACGAAAACTGGCGGCCGCATTGAGGTTATAAAACCTGATTGTAATATATTTTTTGATTTCCATCCCATTTGCGCTTTTGTGCCAGTGTAAACTTAAACAAATTGGAACTTTAGAATATCACTACGAAGAGTCTAATCATCCCAAAAGTTCACAAACAATTTTTTTAACCTAAAACAAATTATTTAGTAAATTGAAAATTAAAAAAATGTCAATGTAACATAAACAATAGGAACAATGGCTTCAGTCACAAGACTCCTAAAAAGTCACAAAAAATATAACTCGCCGAATAGCTCATTTAAATTAGAGCTGCATTTATATCAACTCAGCCATCAAACCCACCCTTATCTGTGCGTTTCTCAGAAAACCTACCCAAAATATGCGACCTCATTTAATGTTTCGCAAATTTGCCTTATTTTTTGCAAATAACTAGAATCATAACCACCATCTCTACTGTAGAGCACTACTACAATACCAAATCTAAGTATACACTCAAATGTAGGTGGAATTTAGTTTGTTGATAAGAAGAATTAAGTCCGACTCACTAATAAGGCGATATCAACTCACGGCCAATCGTCTTAAATTTTGCTATAAAAGGAAGCGCACAGGGTCACGGAAACCTAGTTACTAGTAAGCCATTCGGCATGCGTGGTGTTTTATCGTGTATCGGGCTGTAAAATGTGCTAAATATATTTTAAATTGAAATAATAATCATGAATTGTAAAATGTGTTTTCGTGAAATAATAATATTAGCGTTATCCTTGCACTTAGTGGTAGGAGGTAGTGAAGTTCTTTCAAGCAATGAAGGAGTGTAAGTGGTTTCAAAATATTCTATAACCAATGGATATCCTTCTGTACCTAAATTCTATTCATACGTTGTGTAGGCGTTAATTTTTGTTTCATGTTTGAATAAAAAATGCTCGATTGTACTTATGTGGTGTAGTGAACCAACTCATTTTTAAATTGTTCTGCATAAATGACATATTTTTAAATTAAGTAAACGAAGAGTGTTTGTGACATTCCCAGAATCGGTAATACAAGCTACTACAGTTTTACCATGCTAAGTGAACTTTTTTGTAAAATACTTAGGTATCCCTATGGATGGTACCCAGTTTTTATGGAATATTCAAAAAATTAAAATTTAAAAATTTATTTTTATATGGCCCAGATTTAATAAATTTGAAAATTGAAAAAGAAAAAATGCTCTAATGCATATTTGATAAGAATCAGAATTCGTATTTTACGAAAAAAATATTAAACTATTTTTAAATTAAATTAAATTAATTTAAAGCTTCTGGGCGACCTCACCCATGTTAAAATTGCAACTACTACATACAACAACTCTTTGGATGAAAAAAGTTGGACTTTGGTCAATATTTTAGTAAACACAATTCAAAAAAAGGAGTCTTAAAGATCGGACAATTTAAAATTTACTTTTTCAAATCCTCTTAGACAGCCAAATTTGCAATTTCCAATTAAAGCGGAGAAAGGGCTTGTAAAGTAAAAATAATATTCCTTAGTACTTAACCAGCTCGCTAAATCTTTTGAGGGCAATAAATTTAAATGGTGGTTTTATTTATCTATCTCAAAGTTATTATTCAATTATTTAATTTATCTCTATACAAAGAAAAGAAGATACTTCAAATATGTTATATATTTAGATCTTAGATCTTACTTGTAATTAAGGCAAAAGTATGGACGTTTGTTACGCTATCACTTCTAAACGGATCAGTGGATGTAAAGCAGACATTGTTTATGCTTAGTATAGCTCGTTAGTTCGGATACAAGGTGAACTAAAAATTTGGAGAATCCTTTTTAAAATAATTATATAATTTGTTTAAGAATTGAGCATTTTGAGATTTCAATAATTATTTTGTGTTTCCCGCCGGAGTAGTGATCGTGGAACTTTAAGTTTTGTTTTCAGGCGAGAGTGAGTGGAGTGAATCAATACAGATGAAACAATTCTTTTATCTTTAGGCAAACTCAGATGTCAGATTATTCTAATAAAAAGCCACACTTAATTTTTACAAAACAGAGCGAAGCGGTATCAGCTAAATTAATATAATGACATTTCTGCTTAAGCGAAAACCATTTTGAATTTAGTTGCTGAAACCAGGAACATTTATTAAAATAATTAAAAGCAAACATTTTATGAATGAAAATAATATCATTTAAAGAAGATTATATGTAAAATGTAAAATAAATATACCATTTTGAGTGTAGAAAATAAGCATCAAAATTTTTTTTGTAAAATGACTACACAATTATTATTGTTTCTTACCACAATTTATTCTATGAAACTGATGTTTTTTTTTTTTAAATTTTTCTTACATACATACAGTTTGTCAAGTTTGTTTCATACTGTTGTTAGTTGTTTAAAAAATGAAAAAATGTACAAAACTGTGGAAAAGAAACCCTCGGCGAATATGAAAATGTGGAAAAGGGAAAAAACTACTTAAAAAGAATATTTCTTTTCTTTCTACCGTACAAATTGAACATTCATATACCTATTTTGTATGTTTGTTTTAAGAACATTTTATGAAATAAGTTTTGAATTAACGAATTTGCTGTGTTTAAAACTGATCTCTTTTGCATGGTGTCTAGCTGCAAAATTAGTTTCACTTGATACCAAGAAATAAGAAAATCGAACAAATAATTATATAAAAATGCACCGAGAAATTTCAAACTGGCACTAAGAAAATATATTTACAGCACAGCCCCACACTCGGTATTGAAATGAAAATCCACCTCAGGCTACCTGACATCCGATTTAAACCTGGCTGTTTTTTTTTTTTCAAGTATGCGTGTGCCCCCTTTGATTAACATGGCATAAATTTCTGAATTCAAACGGGGCTACGTCCAAGGTCAAATTCATCTGGTAGGCAATGCCTCTATTTAGTACTTAGTTTATGGTTTATGCCGCATACTTACTTGAAATAGAGTTGAGCCTTTGAATATATATTTTATTCCTTTCAAGTTCAAATAAAAAATATTTAGGAAAGCAAATTCGTCTGCTGAGTTCATACTATTTAAAATTATATTGTATAGTGATTTTTATATATTACTTTCGTATCGTCTCGGTTTAGAACAGTCTGTAAGCCCTAGAGCCTAGTATCCTGCTTGCGCTTAATTTTAGCGTCCCTAGTCTCCACTTTATTTCAACACAGCAAAGAAAAAGGCTCGCTAAAGCTTAGTATCCTGCTCGCGTTACATTTTAGCGTCCCTAGTCTGCACTTCGATTCTCTACATCAAAGATGGGACAAAAAACATATACCTCTTTGCATTGGAACTATTTTGAAATCTCCATTTTCCATTTCCATTGTTTTCTCCACAAGCCCCGCAAGTTTTTTTTGTTTTTTCATCGCATGAAAAGGATTTTTTTTATTTTTCTTTTTCTTTTATTTATCATGCAAATGTTTTCTCGGTTTCTTCCATAACAAAATCCAAAGTACACAACACAAACTCTTTCCTCCTTTTTCTCCAGTCAAATTTATCTTCGATTTAATTTACCGGATATTTATTTCGCGAGCTAAATGAGTGGAGACTTGTCATCGGCCCATCTATATGAAGCTATGAATTTAGCGAGCGAACAGGATACTGCTTTGCTAAACTGTCTCACTAAATTTTATTTTTGTAGACATTTTTGCATGGCTTACATTATTAAACATCATCATACATTGGACGAAAACCATATGTGCATGACAGATCAGATATCAATGAACGTAATATTAGTTATACCCGTAATTAATATACGAATCTCAAACTTCAAAGATGTGGCAATATTAATATATCTCCAAAACAATGGATATTAAAAAAATTGAAAGAAATATTATCATCGCTGCTACAGCTGAAATAATTTCTGTAGTAGCAAGCAGAAGAAGACACTCGTATATCCCTATTTGTAAAAAAGGCAAACAAACTTCCGATCTGCAAAAGACAATCTTGCGTATTTGAAGCTTAAAAAAAAAACAAGTTTTCTATTAACATTTGGTAGCCAACCCTAGAAATTATAAGGAGAACTTTCACATGTGTCCTGGAACTGTCCAAAGTCTTTTTACCATGGTGGAACATTTATTATTACCCAAAAGACACTTGAGGTCAAATGAAAGAAAAATCGCTGTTTTTTTTTTGGCTTTGCGTTTTCTTTTATATCTCACGCAAATATTACCTGCGTTCTACTAAAAAAAAATTCATAATAAACACAACACAACACAATCTTTTGCTGAGCTCCCGTATTTTATGTCAAAATTTAACTTTCATTTAACATACCGGACATTTATTTAGCGAGCTAAATGAGCGGAGATTTTTCATCGGCCGATCTATATGAAGTTAAGAGTTTAGCGTGCGAACAGGTTTGTGCTTTGCTAAACTACCTTGCTAAATTTTATCTTTGTTGACGTTTTTTGTATTGGAGTTAAAATTTAGCGCTGTTGACAATTTTTCATAAAATTTGTACAAAATTGTTCGCAAAGTTTTTTACTGTGTGGACTAAAGAACATAGGCTTAATAGATTAGTACATAATCCATAATAATGGTTCTCGTCATATCTTTGTCAATCTGTCAGGTATTGTAACACCTTTGCCAAACAAATTTCTGCGACATCAGGACATAATGTGCCCACTTTTTATTAATTTCATTAATATCTTGTTAATAATGTTGTTAACATTTGTATTGTTTCAAGGTTATAGAATTGTTTTTCTATAGATCTGGTAACTTGAATATTAGATCTCTTGATGATCATAATATACGTGGTAATCACATGAATCAAGTACCTATTCCTAATTTTCGAACCACAGCCTATAAGAATTTTTTATACAATTTCAGCACATCGTCTCTTTAATAAGCTTCCATTTTAGATTAGGACTTTAGGTCACAACAAAAGATGTATATATCACGTAAGACATTGGCTTCTTGCTAATGATGTTAAAAGTTTAGAATCCGTTTTTAGTTCTCGTTCGTAACTTATTGTTTTCGATGTTTTAGTGTATCTATTGTTATTTCATATAATGAATTTTTGTTCATTCATGCAATTGATTCTGTTCTCTAATTAAAATTTTTTGAATTGTGCTATTTTTAATTTAATTACATAATGTATAATATTTTCTTAAAGGTTTATATTATTTTCTTGTTTTTGAATTGTAAACTTACTTAACTTTCAAAGGGTCACCCACCCATTTTTATCTTATTCCAGGTTATTTAGTTCATTAAAGTGACATTTAATACAATTTCTGTTTAAGAAATATGAAATGTCACTCAATTTTCTCTAGTTTGATTTATTTATTGTACAATTTATGAATTAATGTAATTATATTGCTAGTGAAATAAACTTCATACATACATACATACTTTATACCAGAGACAATACTGAGACCACCAACTCCGACCGATCTCCCGTTACTTAGCCTACAAGCTATATTTTTATGGGGTGGCAAATACTAAGTGCGCTTGTATTGTTACATAGAAATTCGTATTGACAAATGTCACGTAACTTCAAAAATTCCGACTCACCAACACGCTCGCACCTTGCATATGCCACTTCCGCTGTGGGCAAAGTTGCTGCCAGCGTTCATAGAATTTTATCTGTTAAATTTGAAATTATTCGTTACGTTTGGATAACATTTTCTTTCATGGGTAAGTGTACGTTTGCTTAAAATATTAATGAAAAATGAACATGTATATTGGTTGAAGGAAAATGCAAACATTTTGAGCAAATTTTCTTAAGTTATCTAAGAAAAATTTTCACATGAAATCGAAGTTTAAGATATTCAAAAGCAGAAAATACGCAACCATGTTTGTCCTAATAAGTTTCTAGTATATAGAACATCTCCATTAGATAGTTTTATTGACCAACAAAATCGAATTATTCGCCTTTTAACAATATATAATTACTAACCAATGGCATTCAGTAATGTAAAAATGTGGTATTCCCGAACTCTAGCACATTTCCCCACGGTTGCCGAGGTTGGCAGCATTTATTTTTGTATTTTTTGTATGTTTTTGCATGTCACACGGATTCTTAATTGACATAACACCGATGGGAAAACAAAATGGCGAATTTTAAAATAAATTGAGGGGGCCAGCGGCAAGAGGATTGTGAGTTGGGGGTCTCTGTATCATTTGTCTCTGCTTTATACATGAGTGTGGAATAATCTCAAATTACTTGGGTTTGACTCTCCAAATAGAGCATGTTTTATAAAACTACAAACACAGCGCCGTCGAAATAAAACTCGGGTTTTGAGTGACCTGTATGGAATAAGAATCACAATTTGTTGTCGTTCCTAATGCAGTCGTTTGGCATTTTTGTATAAAACTCAAATCAGCTGCAAATCGGAGATCAAACTCTGAAGATTTTGAATTTTTACCTAATAGTTTTTTTATGTTTTCATTCCATATCCATACTTAAAAAAATAAAAACAAAATACGTACAAAATAAGATTTTTTTTTTTAAATTTCCGAGTCTCCCATTTGCTAATATTTTTTCCGGTTTATACCTATTTTATATAAGAGTTCTTTAAATAATATTTATTATAATTTTTTGCTCACACTTTTATTATGTTTACACTATAAAAAAACACACAGTTTTAGGGTTCGTCTTAAAAAACCCTTGGGTTGACTTTTGTAACTTAGCCTCCTTTCGCTTGAGAAAAGGATTACAATCACTTAATTTAATGTCCTGATGTCTGCAAACAATACATTATGAATTTACAGTTTTTTTTTTTGTTGTAAACTATTTAAATAAATAAATAAAATATTTTCCGCCACACTTTTTGGTAAAATTGCCTTACCTACTAAATTTAACAAATATTTTCATAAATTTTAGAGAAGACGATCCCAATGTCGGGCCAAGAGCTGAGGAAGAATCTGATAGGGTAGCCAGGCATACTGATGGATTGTAAGTTCAGTCTGCCACAATCATACACTCCCTACAACCCTTGCAAATGTTATAGCTTCAATTTCGGTATTAAATCTGGACCACCACATGGGCGTCAGGGGCCACATCATGGACCACATCATGGACCACATCATGGACCACATCACGGCCCACCTGGATATAACTTGTTCACCCACGGCCATGGATATGGGCCCCAGCCCCAACCGCAAGAATTTGCACCAATGTATGATCTTGAACAAAGATTATTTTACACATCTACAATTCGATGATTCTCTTCTATTTTAGAAAGGAAATAAAAAACTGGTTTGGCTTCAAGAAAACCAGTAATCCAATTGAAGCGACTCAAAATTTCATTATAAACGCGAAGCTCCAACTACCAACCGTAGGATCCTGTCGCCAGCCTCAACAGTTGCCACAAAATGTCGTCTACGAATGCAGAGACAACAACTGTAAGCTGTCCTGTAAGAAGAACTTCTTCTTCCCCGGCGGCTTGAGTCAATTGAATGTGATTTGTATCTCTGGCAAGTGGATAGTACGGGACTCCCAATTCGGCGACAACATACCGCCTTGCGAACGTAAGTCGGAACAAACTTAATTCCATTACCACACGAAACATGAATATCCATGTACTTTTCTATTAGCCGCCTGTGTGCCGCCATGCCAGAACAATGGCATCTGCCTTGAGCCTGGCCTCTGTAAGTGTCCTGAGAATTTCTACGGACCGTTCTGCCAGAATCGCAACCTGCAGTGCGCTTCAAAACCGACAATTCCAAAGAACTCCAAAGTATCCTGCCGAAGCAAGTAAGTACTTTATTTTTTGGTATTGATCCCAATCGAATTTGGGAGTGATTCTGTTACAATTTTGATTTTGCACCGCAGTCCCATGTGATAAGGATAATAAATCAAATTCCGTTTTATAGCAAATGCAATGTGGAGTGCATAGAGGGATACCAATTTCCCGATGGTACGGGCATCACAAACCTCGAATGTTTGGACGGTGAATGGAAGCATCCGAAGAGCGGAGAGACTACCGCTCCCGACTGCCAACGTAAGTTGAATGGGGAATTAATCGAAAATAATCCACGAAATGTAATTTTTTTTTCTAGCAATTTGTGACCCACCATGCGCCAATGGCGGCAGTTGCATAGCATTCAATATGTGTCAGTGCACGAAGCAGTTTAAAGGACCCCAGTGTCAATATGGTACTAAATGTGATAAACTTTTTTCATGACGAGTTCCTAATTGGTGTGCAAATATTTTAGATTTGCAAGTTTGCAATGTGACCAACTCGGGATTCAATGGGAACTATCGATGTTCGTTTGACGTAACAGAGGCGACATGTACCTTAACCTGTCCGGCGGGAATTAAAATCAGTGGAGTTCAATCGTCGGCCTACAAGTGCAAGTATAGTACGGGCCAATTTTCGCCACCAATACCGAGCTGTATTTATCGTAAGTGAATTTTTTTCATACAAATTGGTAAACAATTATTGACTGTGTTGGGTTTGGCATACCTACATTTGAAAAAGTAGTTGGGCAGTTTTGAAATCAGAATCAAATTTGATGAGAAGTTTTTTAAAAACGCTTTTTGTTGTAAGCTTTTGCAAGTCTCAAACAAGGCAGCGGGGGGAATTTTTGAATTCAATTAGAAAAGAATTAGATCCGAAGCACCTATCCATGGTGGTAGGGTCTTGAGCTTTTGATGATGGACTTCAGCTCTGGGGAAGAAATGTATATATTCGGTATTACAATGATATCACTTCCATGACGGCTCAGTTTGTATAACACTGGTACACAGAAGTTTCGTTGCATGAAATATTATGGGACAAAAGTATACTGTTCAGCTTTAAAAAAAGTTGTTTAACATAACCAGCCTTAAAAAGGTTCAAAAGACTGCAGGCATAGATACCATAGGCGCTCGACGGTAAACACCATCAGACGCTCTAACAGTCCTACTTCAGTTTACCTCTATACCTTCACTTAGAAATGTCACAGCATATAGAGCGACCGACCCGGCGATGTTGGTCTTCGAGAACTGCTTTCGTTAGAATCGAAGACGATGACTGAAGAGCCATCAAGAGATATTTTCGTCTTTTACAAAAACTGATGGCAAAGTTTTCATGCCACTTTAAGGAAGGGTTTGGACATACATAGTTTCAAAAGCTAACACTATAGACAAGCTGTCAGTGAACATAGAGCTCTCGTATAACTGTGGCAACCGAGTATACATTTCGAAGCATGAACACAAATTTGGTCAAGCTAGAAAGACACTTCCTAATTGATATTTTTAACAAACTTTACCTAATGTAAATCAATATCTCTCAAAGCCAAAGGCTTCAAAGTGGTCTCCAGCAAAACATCAAGCAGCATGAAAACGATACCCGGCAATGGATACTTCAAATACGATGGCGGACAAGGAGAAAGCAGCGAAAATAGCCTAGAGTTCGTTACCAAATGGAAAGTGCGGACTAAAAACAGGGTAATTCCAAAGCCTACATAAGCCCCTAAATAAAATAGCAATCATTTTTCCCCCTATCCCAATGGCAGGAGTGGTTCTCCTCATCCGAAGAGTACGTCGAAGCACCCACCGTCTATTCACTGTACTTCGAAGAGTACATCGATGTCACAGTTAATAGGTCACCTAAGCCAGCACTGTGTGCCACCTGGTCGGGGATCAACATGAAAACCTTTGATGGAACCATTTTCAAGTAAGATTACCTCTAGCGTTGGAGCGATTTGCCATTACGCAACCTTCCCTTTTCGCAGGGCTCCATTATCCTGTTCGCATACTTTGGTATCGGATAAAATCGACGGCACATTCGATGTCATCCTGAAAGCATGTCCCTTCGGATCGGGCTACAACTGTCCGCATTCGTTGCAAATCTTTTGGCAGTCAATCGTGTACAAGTTTGAGAATACCAGTGAGTATGCCCATACGAGTGAGAGATTAAAATTTACTTGATTAACCCGATCAGATGGCACAATCAAATTGTCGACTCCGCAAAAGAACCTGCCGATACCGGTGCAGGTGAAAGGAATGAAAGTGCTGCCTGTGGCCCAACATCTGCGCATTGATTTGGATTCGGTTGGCCTGTCGCTGCTGTGGGACAAGAATCAATATATTGCGATCCACGCGGCACCAGGTCTCTGGAATCGTACAGGTGGAATATGCGGGTCATTAGATGGGGATTATCACAATGATTTCATATCGAAGGATGGTGTTCTCTTGAAGACGGGCAAGGCGTTTGTTGACTCGTGGAAAGTGCCTGACGATTCGGCTCTTTGTTTCATGGACAACAGCGGTCAAGTTGACTTGTCCAAGCAGTGCGAACCCAAGCAGCAGGAGAAGGCCATTGATGTTTGTGAGCAGCTCCTAACGAATGCAAAACTGACAGATTGCCTCAAGGTGAGTTAGGGGCGAGGATTATAGTGGAGGATACAAATTTTAGTGTCTTCTTTGTAGCCATTCAACATGAACGCGCTGATGAAGGCGTGCGTCAATGACTACTGCAACTGTGCCAATAAAGACCAACCGGAGCTGTGCAATTGTGATGCTATCGCAATGCTGGCCAAGGAATGCGAGTTCCGAGGCATAAAGCTGGAGCATGGATGGAGGAATTTGCAAATTTGTCGTAAGTTGGTAGTTTTTATCTTATTCGAGTTGAAATGGTCAATTTTGCTGTTTAGGTAACCAGGATAAGTTGCCATCTTTCACGATTATGCCTTTTTATGCTATAGAATTTTCCAATCCGTGGCAGTGTCCACCTGATTGATTTCATTTCGAACCCTCTTTCTGCCAAAGCATCCGCCTTTTCGAGCCTGGCAGAAAGTGTTTTTTTTTTCCGAGTGTGTGTGGCCATTTTTAAAGATATTAGTGCAGTTAGTAGTGTTGGACCCACCACTACTCGACTCCGATTTTCGGATTTTAAACTGACCTTGGAAAGAGCTCTTTAATGCAAAAAGCGTGAGCTAACTTTTCGTAGTACCCAAGTGATATCTACCAATGTTTAGCTGTGTTGGGATAGATTCAAAAACGTCTTGTTCATTCAACCATCGATGGGCGGTTCTTCTTAAAAATGTGTGTTTCCATTTGCTAAGGCACTTAATATATTGTGAGCTTGACTTGGAAGTACTCTGTAAACAGAGCAGTTTGTTTAAACGGTATAGACATAATAGAGTTGAACAAATTTGTAACAACCTACAACCTACGGATGGCAACCTATAGAGTTTTAAATATTTCCAAAGTGTGGTGATCATAAAACCCCAAAAGGGCATCACAATGGATCTGCATTTGATCTAAGTAGCGTGTACAGGTCAGTGACGTGCCGTGCTACTTTCAGTAGGGTGTTCACTTTATTTTCTACCGTAGCAAGATAGTTAATTTTTTGTTCCATTCCAGGACTTCCATTACTTAGTTTAGTTTAGCACGATCTTGTGTAGTCCTTGTTCTTGTTCCTGCACATAGTAGGCACTAGGCAGACAGTAGCCACACTCACACGTCATACCGCACAAGCACAACAAGTATGTTTGCCAGGGTGGAACCAAAACGAATATGAAACTACAAGTGCAAACTGCAACGAGGTACGCTTGATGTAGGAGATCACCAAGCATCGTTGCCGGAGAGAAATATTATTAGGGAGTACTGAAGCCAGAAAAGGGGAGCATTATACAAAAATAGGAGTACTGAAAAAAAATTTCTGCATTTTTATTTTTATTTAAACAAAAATCATAAAAAAAAACTAGAAAGAGGGAAATTCCATTAAATTTGAAGAGAATTAAATTTATTAATGTTGAAATTACACTTTGCTGCAAGTGTAAGATATTTTAAGAATTAAAAAAAAATAGGAGTACGAATGTGAAAGGCGGAGTACGGAGGTGTTGGAAGTAATACGCTGTTCCAAGCCAGGTAGGTTTATGAAGGAAAAGGGTTTTTTATTTTTAATTTTATGTTGTTGTTTGTACTTTATTTTACCTGCCCACGGTGCTCTTAAGCGAGATGAAAACCCCGATGGGTAATTTTTTTCATTACCACCAAGTTACTTCGACTATAAATTGGAATTATCGGTACAGGGAGTTTTGGATTTTGGTTGGATATCATTTTTTTAACATATTGTATTGATTTGAACTATTAATTTACAAATATTGATTAGTTAATATTTATATAAATTATTGAAAAGAAACAGCAATGTGTTTCATAATGAACTTAAGTTTAGTGGATTATAATAATAGATCTGGATAGGGTGTGTAGTGAACACCTGCGCACCTTTGAATAAACGTCACTGGTACAGGTGTATCCTGCCTCGCCAAACCCATTGTAATGATTTTGGTGTTGTTGCTCCAAAATTTTTCTTATAAATTGAAAGTATAAGTTTCTTAAAACAAGAAAATGAACTACGGTTATGGTCCAAGCCATTTATTTCTTCTTTTCAAGATTTTCTGTGAATGAATCAAGAATGAGAGAAAAAAGGAAAATTTAGAAAATAATTCTTGAATTAAGAAAATAATTCTTTTACCCTAGTGGGCTAATGTTGCTGACTACGCCTAATAAGCTAAACATTCGTCGATTCGACGATATGTTTTTTTAAGTTGTTTTTTTTTCTTCTTGTTGTATGTTGTATGTTTTTCTCATGAATTGTTTTCTTCCAATAAGAATTATTTTTCTTAAATCGTGAATAGAAACTGATCGCTTATTGAGATATGTTACGTTAAAAAATGATTTTTTATATCAAGAACTTTGCTCTATGATCATGCAGAATTTTCTTTATCCAAGACTTGAAATCAAGAAATACTTTCTTATACCAACAACTTTTTTCTAAATTCCAGAACAATTATTTTTGTTCCCAGAAAATCCCAAATATTTGAATTCGAATTGTCTCCCCAAGAACATTTTTCTTACATGAAGAATTTATTTCTGGAATTCAGAAGAATTATTCTTGATTTAAGAAGGAAATTCTTAAATACGAAAATTTACCCCAAGCACTTTGCTGTTGCATCAATAAACTTTTTCTAAAATGTTGCAGCGTTATTTATATCCCAGAAACGATTTGTTAAATACAAAATGCGCGCTTACGAACTTTTCTCTTATATCAATAACTTTTTTCTTAAAACACGCATTTATGTTTCTTTAGAGCAAATAACATTTGCACCATCGTATTCTTGAAATAAGAAAATTAAGATAAATGCGATGTTCTGTTATCGACTAGATACTTTTCTTACTTCGATCGATCGATTCGAAATCAGAAAACAGTCAATAAAGAACTTCTAAAACCAAGAAATGTATCCTGCATTAAAATATAATTCATGCAGTCATGTATTGTATAATTGTGTATTACCTGAAATGAAAATAAATTAATTATTAGAGCTGAAAGCTATTTCTTTGTTTGGAAAAAAGGTTAAAGTTTTATTTACACAATCTTTATTTATGGAAATTAAGTGCTTATATTTCATTGCATTACGTTCAAATATTTCGTTTCTTAAAAGCTTTTCTTCCGTCTGGTAAAATACTTATTATAAATGGTTTAGTACATATTTCATCAATTTTTAAAATTTTATAATTTTCATTTTCCTCTCCAACAATCTCACAGCAGAAATGATCATCATGAGAGTCTATTATGACTTGAACCAAAATAAAAAATATTTCTTCTTCTTGAACACTAATGTTACAAATTCGGAATAGTTCTACTGATATCGAAAGATTGAAATTTTTCTTGTAATCTATTCCTCTATAATTTATTTTTGATGTTTGATAAACTTTAAATACATCAACAACAAAATTGGTCAAGTTTCTATATAATAAGAAGAAAGATATTTCTTATATTCGGCCCTATTTTCTTAATATAAGAATTTGTTTCTTATATGCAGTAGATAAAGAAGTAAGTTGAACGTCAGCAACAGTAAATCGAAACAAACAACTCATCCACTTTCTCTCGTCACCCCTCTCTATACTTACTACACAGCCATGATATCAAAAGTAAACATTTCTTTGGAAAAAAATATATAATAAATAAAAGACCATAAATTCGATATAAATTATGGTAGCATAAAGTCATATACCTATGCTGGAATAGTTTTAATAATTTTTCAAAATTGCTGCAATTATATTCTTGGAATTAGAAAATCTTTATGCGTTGTAAATAAAGGACAGACTTCTTACTATCAAATAATTACTTCTTGACTTCAGAATATATTTATTTAGTTTTCTATATAAAAATCGTTTCTTAAATCAAGAAATAATTGGATCGTTTCGGTAAAATGATATTTTTTACCACTGAGAATGATTTTCTAGATCCAAGAATTAGTGTTTAAATTAATAGTACAGTAGTCCCTCGATAATGTGAACTAATTAAAACAAGGCGTTTTCGGATTTTAGAGGGATTCACATTACTGGAACTTTTTTTCAGTACTTACTAAACTGATTGAAACGATTTTCAAATTTAATAAAAACAACACAAAATGATTTTTTAAAGAACAGTTTAAATGTTTATTAATTTAGAAGAAAAACGAAAATCGCACGCAATACGAGCTAGAGAAATATAAAAACTTTTACAAAAAAATTCACATTTTAGAGGCTGAAAATTTCGGAAGTTCACATGACATGACACATGACAATGTAAAGTTTTGCCGATTCACATTTTAGAGAAATTCACATTATCGAGGGACTAATGTATTTCGAACAAAGAAGAATTTGCTATTTTTTTAATTTCCTCGATTCAAGAAACGAAATTTTTTTGTGTAGAAAATAATTTTCTTTCCGTGTGTGCGCCACCCTAAGCTATTTAAGCGTAGCACGCTTTGTATTGCTGTATAAAGCGCAGCTCGCTAAATCTGAAGGCAAAAATGCCGCAATTAAATTAGAGTCAAGAGTGTGTTCAAGACTGTTTTTATTAAATCAACTTTGTTCCTATTTATACAAAAATTCTTATTACTAAGCAATAAAATGTTCAAACAGCATAATGAAATAAATTTGATCCCTTTTGTCCCATATGGTGGAAGCGATGTAAACAATAACAAACACATTAACTCGTATGAACCTCCATGTAGCATGAATCACTGTCGATACCGATCGAGTGCCACTTGACACTGTATGCTCTATTCCTTTTCTAACCTAAACGGGAGTATGAAACAGATTGAATAGGAGGAACAGCTTTAAGGGAATGCGATTACTGTGAGTGACCATAATTGGAATTTGTTACCTCTTGCAAGCTACTAATAAAAACATATTTGTGTCCATATCTGACACAAGCTTAAGCTCACATAATCCAACGGTTGTATAACTAATCTAGAATGTGTTAGACTTGATTGTATCAAGTTTGGATGTTACGGAAGTGGTTTAAACGGAGTCGAAAGCCTCATACCGACCTCCACGGAGTCGGAGTTAAATCGGAGTCGGATTAAATTTGAAAATTTCGATTTTGATTAGAAAATAAATAAAAAAGTGAAAAGACGGTCGCATTGTAAAATGTCGCAACTCGATAATTCTTTGTCGTTCATGTTCATCGGTCGTCTCATGGTGGTCCGAAAAACCTCCGATGTGATTATATCGGAACCGAAGCCGGACTCGGAGGAGCAATTTAAACCGGAGGTTCTGACATATCAGATTCGGAGTCGAAGCTCCGTATCATCCGTAGTATCAAGCCTCATTTCTCCCGCCTACGTCGGTGGTGGAAAATGGACAGCCATTGACGGAACCTTTTAAATTATATTGATCATTTTGATCTACATTTTGGTTTTGAAGTCAGAGTTCTTGCCTCTTACGGCTTCTGAACTTTGATAAAACGAAATAACAAAAGCAAGCAGCACACGTGGTGAGACACTAAATCGAATTGATGGAGCCATGAGCGGTAATGGGACCGTCGCCGTGGGTGAGATTTTTCAAATACTTGTTATCTAGTATTATTTATCGAACTTCAGTTCAACGTCTTTCAGAATATTTATTTTTTTAATGCTCTTCTCGGGAATGGTTACAGCAAGGGATTACTTCTTCACTTAAATTGTAGATTTCTTCCACACTCATCCCAAAAAAAAGTCACATGTCTGTGAGGGACTAGGCGAAGGGTACTGTACGGACCTATTGCAAGAACTTTTATCTTAAATTGTAAAATGGTGGCAGCTACATCAAGTTATAGCTGTTAACAGTTATACAGTCAACAAAACTTCCAGCCGTTTTATAACAACCAACAAGGCTATATCGTCCGCAAAGCCGATAATTGAATTGGAAGGCTTAACATACTGTGATTCGCAACGTTCCACGGGAATCAGAATCAGACTGAGATTGAAAGAAGCTGACTCTAATTTCGAAGTTAATTGCAAGATTTGTTTGCTACAGGTCGGTACTGTCCAGCAGCTCTAAGTAGAAAAGGCAGCTCATAAAAATATGTTTCCAATTCGCTTTTTTACTTTCGTGGTTATAATAGCGAAGTATTTTTGGACCTTCTTTTCACGCTATGAACTGAGTAAGTCTTCCATTATTACCGTTAGATCTTGACTTTTCAAAACCATCTTGACCTTTCTTAAGGCCGTCTGCTTTTGCAATCGCTGATTGTTGAACCCTATTTGGTAGGTATACGAAGGTCTATCCGAGGCTGTGTTTGGATTTTATTTATTTATGTCGGTTGTCGAAGGAGAATACGTTTCAAAGGCTCTGAAAAGCGGATCACGAAGCCGCAATCATTTTTTATTTAATAGCAATTCTTAAAGCTCTATTTAGAATCGACTCACAGAGATTTACTGGTATTCATTCTGTAACCCCTATTTATTTGGCGAGGAAAACCGTTTTTGTTTTTTGATACATCAAGCCTTGAGTCTATAAATGCATGATCGCGACTTGGCAACATCGCAACACTCACGTTTTCCAGACATGCCTGCAGATGGCGAAAAACTTGTAAACGATCGATTTTAAAAGATCTGTAAACGACCTCCTCTCTTACAGCCATCCAATGTAACTACGGTCGCGTGTACCTTCCGTGCGGTCCAACTCTCGAACCCACATGCGGATCAGCGGTAATGCCAAGCAAGGACAAATGCAATGAAGGATGCTTCTGCCCGGAGGGTACTGTCCAATATAAGGACTCCTGCATTTCGCCAGAGCTCTGTCCATGCACCATGCGCCACAAGGAGTTCAAGGCTGGCAGTACCATCAAGAAAGACTGCAACACCTGGTAAGTTGTGTTAAGATTTCAATTTTTCCATTTAAAATACGATGCATCCGTAGCTCGTGTAAAAATGGCATCTGGAAGTGCACAGACGAGAACTGCGGAGCCCGATGTGCTGCGATTGGTGATCCCCATTACACAACATTCGATGGAAAGAAGTACGACTTCATGGGTAAATGTTCCTACTACCTCCTCAAGACTGACAACATGACCGTGGAAGCTGAAAATGTGCCCTGTTCTGGCGCGATTTCCGAGTCCATGGACTACGCTCCGGCGAATACGTTAGAGACCCCGTCCTGCACCAAGTCGATTACCATCAATGCGGTCATCAACGGAGCCGAGACATCGATAAAGCTCGGCCAAAACCTGGTCACCCATGTGAATGACAAAGAGGTACTGAAGTTCCCCAAGATTCTTGGAAACGGTCAGGTTCTTATTAGGCAGGCCAGTTCGACGTTCGTAACGGCTGACTTTGCCGACGGAATTCGTATCTGGTGGGATGGCCAGACGCGGGCATACATTGACGCGCCACCGTCCTACCGGGAGAAGACCACGGGTCTATGCGGCACCTTCAATTCGAAGACACAGGACGACTTTTTGACTCCGGAAGGTGACGTGGAAACGGCCGTCGAACCGTTCGCCAATAAATGGAGAACGAAGGACACCTGCGATGATGTATCTGACACCGATACCGGACCACATCCCTGTACGGCGAATCCACAGATGCGCGCAGTTGCTGAGAAGCACTGCGCCTGGTTGACGGATGATATTTTCCTGGACTGCCAGTGGTCTGTCGAGCCGGAGACTTATTACGAGAACTGCATTTATGATGTTTGCGCGTGTAAGGACGACCCGTCGAAGTGTTTCTGTCCAATTTTGGCAGCATATGGTGCTGAGTGCACAAGGCAAGGCATAAAAACGGGCTGGAGGTACACTGTCAAGGAGTGTGGCGTTCAGTGTCCTGTGGGTCAGGTGTACGACGAATGCGGTGACAGTTGTACGCGCACGTGCGATGATGTCGCGACGAAGAACACTTGCACCGGGCAGTGCGTTGAGGGCTGTCGCTGTCCAAAGGGCGAGTACCTGAACGACAAGAACGAGTGTGTTCCATCGAAGGAGTGTCCCTGTACGTTTGACGGAATCACCTTCAACACGGGCTACAAGGAGGTGCGTCCCGGCAGGAAGTTCCTGGAACTATGGTAGGCAGTTCACCTTGTGCGGTTGTATAAACAATAAAATTGTCTCCCCTTAGCAACTGTGAAGGAGGCGTTTGGGACTGTGACATGGCGGAGCCCGGTGATCAGGAAAAGTACCCACCGTCATCTGAACTGCGCACAAAGTGCGCAAACAAACCGTACGCGGAGTTCTCAAAGTGCGTTCCTACCGAACCGAAGACTTGTAAGAATATGCACGCCTATGTCGAGGACCTGGACGACTGTGCCCCGGGATGTGTATGCAAGGAGGGCCATGTCTACGATACAACCGTGAAAGAGTGTGTCAAGCCAGAAGACTGCTCCTGCCACCATGGCGGCAAGAGCTACTCCGATGGAGACCAGATAACCGAGGACTGCAATGTTTGGTAGGACACCTTGTCCCTGAGTCGTTAAGCATCTAATTAAGCGATTTTTTTCCAGCCTCTGCAAATCTGGCAACTGGAAGTGCACCACAAATGAATGCGAGGCCACCTGCACCGTTTGGGGTGACTCGCACTTCACGACTTTCGACAACCACGACTTCGACTTCCAGGGCGCATGTGACTACATCCTGTCTAAGGGCGTCGCAGCAAATGGCGACTCATACTCGATTACAATTCAAAATGTCCTGTGCGGTACCCTCGGAGTTACTTGTTCCAAGTCGCTGCAGGTTGCACTGAGTGGAAGCATCACAGATACGATTAACTTGTCGTCGGATTCATCATACCTGGAGGACACAGGCAAGCCAGCAATCAATAGTAAGTATACTATCTCAAAGCCAACAATTTCACACACTCACTTCCACTCGTTCCATCGGCAGAGTTACGTGAAGAACTCGGCGACAAAGGACAGTCGTACAACATTTACAAGGCCGGCCTCTTCACTGTCATCGAAATAATCCCATTAAAAATTCAAATCAAATGGGACGAAGGTACCCGCGTCTATGTCAAACTTGGCAAGGACTGGAAGGGCAAAGTTAACGGCCTGTGTGGCAATTACAATGACAATGCCAACGATGACATGAAAACGCCATCACAGGGACTCGAAACGAGTCCGTTCCTCTTTGGCCACTCATGGAAATTGCAGGATTTCTGTGCGGCACCAACTCAACAAATCGACGCATGCAAGGAACATCCCGAGAGAGAGACCTGGGCCCAACTCAAGTGTGGCATCCTCAAGTCATCATTGTTCAAGGTAAGCATGCGACCCCGTGCGTGCGTATGTGTGCAATTAAATATTTCACTTGACTTTCGAAATCTGTAGGAGTGCCACTCTGAGGTGCCTGTCGAAAAGTATCTGAAACGTTGCATCTTTGATACGTGCGCCTGTGACCAGGGTGGCGATTGTGAGTGTCTGTGCACAGCAATCGCTGCGTACGCTCACTCGTGTTCGGTGAAGGGAATCAACGTTCGTTGGCGTACACCACATTTGTGTCGTAAGTATATTTAGGGATTATGATCCTGTTTGTCCTCCGCTCTACATAGTTATTTACCGCTGTAGCTATGCAATGTGACCCCCACTGTTCGGAGTACAAGCCATGCACGCCGGCCTGTGCCATTGAGACTTGTGACAATTTCCTGGACCAGGGCATCACCGACCGCATGTGCTTGAACGAGAATTGCGTCGAAGGCTGCCAGATAAAGCCGTGCGACGAGGGTATGATCTACTTGAATGACACCTTCAGTCAATGCGTGCCAAAGTCGGAGTGTAAGCCGCTGTGTATGCTTAAGGACGGCAAATCTTTCTATGAAGGTGATGTAACATTCACCGATGAGTGTCAGACGTGCAGGTGTACGAAGAAGAAGGAGGTTTGCAGCGGGGTGCCATGCATCAAGCAGCTGACGACCACGGTATCGCCCATTCTCGAAGCGAGTTCGACAGCAAGGCCACAGCAGACGGAAACGCAGCCGAAGTGTGTGTCCGGATGGACTCGGTGGTTCAACCAGGACCAGGACTCCACCGAGCACGATCAGAAGCTCAAGTTGAACGACGAGGAGAAGCTTCCTAAGTTCGATAGGTTTGAAAGCATCTACGGTACTTGTGAGAAGCAGTTCATGAAGAAAATTGACTGCCGCGTGGTGGATAGCCACGAGAAAGCGGATCTCATGGACGAGAACGTGTTCTGTACGATGGAGGATGGTCTGGTGTGCCGTGGTAATTGCCACGACTACGAGATAAGGGTGTTCTGCCGATGCGGGTCTGAGGAAGACGAGGAGGCGGAGACTGAGCCACCAGCGAAATTGATTGATCTCGGCAAGTCGTGCGATGCTGCTCTGGAGGAGTACAAAGAGTTCCCGGATGACTGTTACAAGTTCCTGCATTGCCAGCCACAGACTGACGGCACGTGGGAATATGTGGAGAAGACATGCGGACCGACTATGATGTTCAACCCCATGTGGCATGTGTGTGACCACGTGGCGAGTGTACAAGCGCTGAAACCGGTCTGCGGTGGAGAGATCGAAACTACAGAGCCGCCGAAGCAGCTGCTGTGTCAACCTGGTAAGGTGTGGTCGGAGTGCGCCAATCATTGCGAGCACACTTGTCACTACTACGGGCATGTAAGTTTGTTGAATGTTGCAACCGAAGTCCCATTTAATCAAAAATTCGTTCACAGATCCTTACGAAACGCGGTCTTTGCAACAAAGGAGACCTGTGCAAAGCGGGGTGTGTTGATGAAGTGGAGCCCAATTGTCCGGCACTCAACAAGCTCTGGCGCGATAAGAACACTTGCGTCGAGATCGATGAGTGTCCCTGCATGAGCAACGATGAGGAATATGTGAAGGTAGATTAAAAACTTTACAGTTAGTAGGACATATATATGATCAACTTGACCACCAATTTCAGCCCCACTCGATTTTGAAGCAGGTGGTCTTTGGTGATCCACAAACGTGTCAGTGCATTGACAATACCCTCTTATGCAAGGGCTATGCCGAACCGAAGGAAGTTACCACCCCAGTTCCTGGTAGAACGAGCCTTTCACGTTCTCTGACTTATTTCTAACAAGGCATTCATTTTCTAGACTACACCATCATCAATCTGGGAACTGCGACGGAGAAGCCTTTCATTGTTCCAGCGACCACGACCCCACCACTCAAGTGCGATCCTAAGGAGTAAGTGTTACACATGACCGACCCAAATGAGTGTTTTTTTTTAACGTTTAATGCCCTTTTTAGGCTTGTTCCCATGGTCAACGGGGCCGTACCGCTGCCAGATAAGGTATTCGGTGCCAGTAGTATACTCAGCAACTCATATCTGCCACGTTATGGACGCTTGCATTCGAAGGCGATCGGGGAATCAAAGGGTAGTTGGTCGCCGCTGATCAATGATCAGATGCAGTATTTGGAGGTCGCCTTTGATGAGCCACAGCCACTGTTCGGGGTCGTCATGCAGGGCAGTCCGATATCGGATCAGTATGTGACTTTGTTTAAGGTACGTCTGGGGGTTTTGGTTGGTGTTGTGGAGCTTTTTGCTGGAACTTTCTGTTAAATGGCTGGTGTCTAAAAAAGCTTTTAGTGTAACTTCGACCGATCGCAGGTATTGTTGATCACACGAGTGGAGCTTTTTGTGATGATCGGACGAAAAACTATTTTTTAAAGCTTTAAGCACGGCAAAGCAATATCGCAATAACAATAAGGAAAAATTAAAAAAAAATAGGAAACGTTGCCAACACAAATCACTTTTCAGTTAAAAGCTTTATTTATATAGTTAAAAAACTTTAAAAAAAAAGCAGTTCTTTTTTTCCGAGGCTTTTTTATTCCTAACGAAAATTAGCATTTTAAGTCAATAATGTCCAGATATTATTGTTTTTTGTTGCGGTGTTTACGGTTGTCGAAAAGCTTTTAAGAGAAGCTTTGCCAAAAATTAAATGCCCTGATTTCCATTAGAGATGTTACTTAAGTGAAGTTTAAAGAAACATATAAATCACAAAGCTTTTTGAAAAAGCTTTCATATTAAAGAAAGCTTTACATTTTGTTCAACGACATTTGTCATTGTTTGCGAGCCGGACTTGTTTTTTTCCATCCAGCTCCTACACGATATTAATTTTTGCAAAGCTTTTGATTACTACTTTAACAAACTCATTTCAAATTTTCGGATAAAATTAATGTCCACATCTTCTGCCCACTTAGATCCTTCATAGCCACGACGGCGTGGGCTTCCATTACCTCGTGGACGAAACAGATAAACCCCAGTTGTTCAACGGTCCAATCGATCCTCGAACTCCCGTCGAGTCGCTCTTTAAAATACCGATCGAAGCGAAGACGGTGCGTATATACCCACTAAAATGGCATGGATCGATATCCATACGCGCTGAATTGTTGGGCTGCGACAAGAAGCCAATCGATGTCACTACCGAAACACCAACTGAGGTAAGAATGTGGCTCCCTTTACTATGATGCCCAATTTGCTCATTGTACTCTCTCAGATCACAACAGAACCGCCAGCGTACATTACAACCCTAAGCAGCTGGGAAGAGAAGCCAGAGTGCATAGATCCAATGGGCGTTGAAAGTGGTGCTATGCACCCAACTCAGGTGAAAGCAAGTAGTACTTGGCCACGACCAATTAAGGCAAGAAAACTGCATCTCTTCGATATGCTTAAGTTGTCGTCCAAGTCCAGTTGGAAGCCTGTGCTGAATTCACCAAGCGAATATGTTGAGGTATGTTTTGCCCCCTTTCTCTCCCTCGATCTGACAACTGACTGGTCCTCGTTTTAGTTTGACTTCTTGGAACCAAGAAACATATCTGGCCTCACAACCAAAGGCGGCGACGATGGTTGGGTTACTGGCTACAAGGTTATGTACTCGAATAGCCCCTTTGTTTGGAATAATATCCTCGGGCCCGATGGTAACCCCAAGCTTTTCATAGCCAACAACGATGAGGATACACCCCAAACGAATTACTTCAAGTTCCCGATTCAGACACAAATGCTCAAGGTTGTTCCAGTCAAATGGGAAAAGGACATCAATATCAGGATTGAGCCGCTGGGGTGCTTCCAGCCATATCGTAAGTGGGCTTTAAAAGAAAGTAAGCTTTTTAGGAAGACTAACAACCCCTTTAAATCAACTTTCAGCTGAAGTCAAAGAAAACATAGAAGTCGTGGAAAGCAAACCAACCAAGTGCCCACTGTGTGACAATGTCGTCGCCAATCCAGATGACAAAAAATGCAAATGCAAGGAACCGCTGGTATGGGATGGCTCCGAATGCGTTGACCGAAATGTCTGTCCATGCGTTGAGAACTACATAAGGTTGGTTGTAAAATATTTTTAACTGCTTAAACCTTCTAAATCTCACTCTCTTCGCAGTTATCCAATCGGCTCGAAATTCGAGAACCAAGACTGCCAGGAGTGCGTTTGCGTCTTGGGTGGTGTCAAACAATGTAAGCCCAAGAAATGTCCAACTTGCGATACCGGACTGCGAGTAATTCAGACAGCGACGTGCACATGCAAATGTGAACCATGTCCGGATGAGCAAAAATTGTGTCCATCCAGCGGGGATTGTATACCCGCAGCATTGTGGTGCAACGGCGTTAAGGACTGTGAAGATGATGAGCCACCAGAGTGTACAAAGACCATCGAAGAGGTTGGAAAACCAAGTACCGAAACGAATACTAGTAAGTTGTTATAACAAAAATGGATGAAGTCAATTTGTTGAAGCCCTTTAAGGAGCTCTAACGTGGGGGGATTTCCATGATAGTGTATAAATGCTAGGGTACTGTTGATGACGCCACGGATACAATGGCAGGTGCAATCACCGCTTTTATTTCAACCGCCGCATTCCCAGATCACCTTATTAACACAGCCTAGATCCTTGAGCATTTCTGGGCGGATTTCATCCACTACCCTGCTCAAAGCGATGGATCTGTCATCTTCGATGCCCTGTTCTGAATTGTTCTGGGCCGAAAACAGGAAGCAGAGACCTCGCTGCTATGAACATAGAGACAGAGGCTTGCACTGCTTTTTCCCAGGGACACTGCTGAACGGTTTTCTTGATACTTAATGCATGACTCAAGCTTTAGGGAGTCCACCTGGAAGTTTACTTAACGGTGACAAGGATCCACCGGAAGCTATATTCTGTACGGGAGTCCCTGGGTTGGGTTGAGTTTTTTTGGTGACTAATTATTAGTTCAGCTTGGCGTAGAGCCTCTGCGAGGTAGAACTCCTAGTAGAACGTGTGATTGTCGCTCTCCAGCAATCAGTGCAATTTCTGTCTTACACATGGAGAGTACCACCGTGAGCCATTATGGCAGGAGCACAAGATGAGCCTTAAATTTAATTTTTGTAGCACCGACTTGAATTTTTTGTAGCAGCGACTTGCATTTACACATCTCAAAATAATGAAATATGTGATTTGCCTTCTAGTTCAGTAGTTCATTCTCATATTTTTGAAGTAATACTTCTTTAGGCATGCATGACATGTGGGGTAAGCTGGTGAATGCGTCACGAAAGCGTTACGGAAATTGCGAGCGGAACTTGAGAGGGAGATATAAGTTAGTGAGATAAAAAGAGAGAGAGAGAGTTACGTTTCGTTTCGAATATTACTGTTGAGGCAAGAGAGATAGATGCGAGCACACATTTTCGTTCTCTCTTTCTCTCAGCCAGTTACGTTTCATTATCTAAGACACATCCTCCAGTGCAGCAGTGATACCAGATCGGGGAATTTTTCACTTTTTGCAGGATTTTCTCACTAATAATAAGCTTAAAGGGACAAAGGGATTTTTCAGACCACATAGTCCAGAAAGGGATTTTATTTTTTGGACAAATTTTGTTCCCAATTCCTCATTTCATTAAGAATCCAAAAATTATTCAACCTACGATCAAATTAAACATTTTCTTTTTTTAAAGTCATTCAAAATATCTAAATGCTTTCATTTTCATTTTTGCTTCCCTAAACTGTTTCATAAAATGACATGAATGAATCACGAGTATTTTTTAAAATAATAATAATTTGTAAACATAAAAGGGATATTTTGAGTATAACCGTGGGATAACCTGCCTCTAAAGTCTGGTATCACTGCAGTGCAGGAATATTGCCTGTATCACACTGTAGGAGCAACCGAGAGAGGTGCGAGCACACAGTTTCTTTTCTTTCTCGCATAGCCAGTTACGTTTCGTATATCTAAGACACTCCTATTGCAAATTTGCCACTTTAGTATTTTTTTACCAAATTTGGTATTTTTTTTTTTTTGCTTATTGAGTTTTGGTAATTTTCATCTGGTTATGGGAAATTTTTGAGCAGATGTACCAAGAATGCGAACTCGATATTACCTCATTTAAATGCTACCTTACTGCTTCTGAGTGAGCGCATTGCATTACTTGCATAGCTATGCTTCATCACCATCCATATAAAACTGTTTTATTCGCTATTCAAAAATTTACAGAATGCACTCATTTTCTTCTTTTGACGGATGGTGAACTTCGAAATAGTTTCTGTTCCTGTTTATAACTATATTGAGATATGGATATGTTAATTAATCATATTATTCATATACAAACATGAAACTCTAATTTGTTAAGGGTTTGCTATAAGAAAATAGGTAGATGATCTCCCATGTCTTCTTTTGTGCAAAACCAAATAAAATAATTTGAGTTTTTTTTTGTAAGTGGCAACCGTGGCCTATTGTCTGTATCATAATGTAGGAGCAAGAGAGAGCAGTGCGCGCGCCCATTTTCTTGCTCTCTTCCACTTATAGCCAGTCAATTATTGAAGAAAATTGATATTAATATGTATAAACTAAACATGTATATGTAGATGGAGCTAAAGAAGTTTTACTTCAGTCGTGCACACTCGTTTTTTTTAGTTAGTTCTAGGTGAGGGTCTAGGTTCTCAGCGTTTATTAAAAAAAAATATAACCCCAAATGAAGTATGAAGACAGTGAGTTGTGAGGACTATTTTGTTACGTTGAAAAGTCAGAACTAATCATAGAAGAACTTTGTATGTGAACTACTACGAACCACAAAGCTAAAAACATGAAATTTTGTTGAGTAGTTAAATTCTCCTTTGAACTCTCTAGTCGTTTATATAAGGTGGGCCAAAAGAAGTCATCCGATGTTGTTTGGCTCTCATTTTTTTTTCTAATTGAAAAACTTCGATTCTGTTTTTTGATTATGTTTATTTGAACCTTTAGAATTTTAAAATGGTATCGGCCAATTGGGCGCCGTCACAATTGATTGCGAGCCCGTATGCTCGTTTTATGGCATTTTTCATCACTTCGGGGGACAAATTCTCGCACTCGTATCGAATGTTGTCCTTGAGGGCTTCTATGGTCTCGGGCTTGTGCACGTAAACACGGGACTTCAAAAAACCCCACAAAAAAAAGTCTGGAACGATTAAATCGGGCGATCTTGTCGGCCAGTGAAAATCGCCAAAACGAGAGATGAGGCGACCCGGGAACGCCGCCTTCACAATATCGGTTTAGGCTCACGCAGCGTGTTCCGTAGCTCCGTCCTGTTGGAACCACATGTACTCCAGTCCTAATTCGTCCAATTGCGGCAAAAAAAAACTCGGTTAACATGGGCCAATAGCGCGCACCGCCACTGTTGTCGTTTGACCAGTGGCGTTCTCGAAAAAAAATTGCCCGATGACTCCTTTAGCGTGAACAGCGCACCATGCAGTAACTTTGAGCATTAATCGTCGATTTTCGGTGCCCCAGAAGCGATAGTTTTGCTTGTTCAAGTACCCGCTGAGGTGGAAATGAGCCGCATCGCTCATTATGATTTTGGTCGAAAAATCGTCCACTTCGTCCTCGAGATTGAGGATTGACGGTCGAGAGGCAGCAGCTGATGCACGGGCTGAAATTTGTACGGGAACATGCGCAAGTCTTTGACCAAAATTCGCCTTAGGGACGACCGCCTGATGGCTTATTGCGAGGCACGGCGTCTGGTCGACATCCTCGTCAACAACGGCGATATTCTCGGCACAACGGGCGCTCCGGGGCCGGCCACTCTGGGCAACGTCTCGTGTGGTCCCATACTCTTCAAGGTTGGTGGCCAAACGGCGCAGTGTTTGCGTAGTCGGTGTCGGATGGCCGTGGAATCGGCGACGGAATTCTCGCTGCGCCAACACTACAGACGAATTGTTCAGCAAAAAATAGACACGATTATTCCGCGTTCTTGGGGAGTGTATCGCTCCTTGGCTTGTTTCCTTGTATACTACATCTGTCTAGTCCAAAAATGTCGAAACAGCTTTGACATTGGCGGTCATATGCAAAAATAAGAGTATCTTCCAATAGGGTGATCTCTTTTGTCCCACCTTGTAAATATAAACGGTACTGAACTTAATGAATTTATGTCACTTTAAAATAATCCCTGCTGTGATCTAGGCAATAAAACTTGCGAGCCGGTAAGCAAATGTTGAGTAAAGTTGTCGTTTACCTAACTAAACTAGGTCCATACTGTTTTGTAAGGATTTGCACTTATAATCAGTTTTGCCATGGCAACAAGTCTTAACAAAATCGACAAGAAAACGTTTAGCCTACTGGTATGCCACTTTCTTTGGTTTCATTTATTGTGCAAGCATGTACAAAAAAAAGTCCTCCTAGAATACACCTACGCAAATCCATCTGTCATGTTGGATCTGAATGAAATTTGGTGTTGAAATAAAGCCGTAATCATTAAATCAAAGATGATGTTTTAGAAACCCGCTGAGACGAAGAGAAATATGGAACAGAATCGACTAAATAGCTCGTGTGTTTATTTCACTTGTTAGAATGCACCACAGAACTAATTTGAACTCGAACTGAACTCAACCTAGTTCAGTAGTTCAACTGATTGATGCGTGCAAAATACGCAAGCAAACTTTCAACTCGATAGGTAAATTTGTGGCACTTACTTGGCGTTCGTTTCAGTTTAGTAGTTCAACTGATGCTTACAAAATACTGAAAATAGAGTGCTGAGCTAAATGAACTATTGTTGAACTAATCCGTTCTTAAATTACAAAATGCTCGTTGATCGAATTCGTGCCTTTTGTGTGTCTATTAAAAAATACGCGTTTTGAGACCCTTATTTACATTATTTATTCAGAAGAAGGTTTCTGGGCGAAGAAGCTCACTAAAATCCTAAATGTGTGTCGCACATTCAAGGCGCTCTCATGTAAAACAAACTATTTCTTTTTTTCAGCAACCGTCAAGACCTGCCCGGAGCCTGAGTGTCCACCTGGCATGAAAATGAAAATCATCGAGCATTCAGCGACTAGGGAGATGTCGAAGATCTTCAAATCGACGTAAGTTGGACCACAATATTTTTAAAAAGAAACCCACCTGACAGTAAAATCCTCTCACACAGAGTGACAAAGAAGTTCTCCACCTTCAACGACGGTCATAAGATCACACGCGTCAAATCCTTCCTCAAAGTCGAAGAGTACCTTCCAACTCCGGAACTGGAATCCGGCTACAACGACATCGAAGAGTGTGCAGAATTCGTTTGCACCCCCGAAGCACCGACCAACACCATCAAGAATGTGTCCTTCTCTTGCACCCTGCCAAAGTGCCCAGACGACTATGAAGTTGAAGTTGACAACTCGCGCATGAAACCGGGTGAGTGCCTGAAATACACATGCACTCTGCGACCGCAAAAGGATCATGTCTGTGAGCTAAGTGGCAAGTCGTTTGTCACCTTTGACGGCACAGAGTTCAAGTACGACACTTGCAGTCATATTTTGGCCAGAAACCTTGTCAACTCTTCGTGGTATATTTCAGGTGAGTAGCAGGGCCCCTTTATCACAGGACATCAGTTGATTATGTCTGTTTCTCCCTGCAGTCCACTTAAATTGCACTGAGGATCGCAAGATATGCCGCAAGGTGCTTACCATCAAGGATGTCACCTCGGATGCGGTGCTCACGATAATGCCGAATTTGAAACTCAAATTCAACGGCTTCATCTATACGCCGCAACAGTTGGAAAAATCCCCCCTGGCCAAGTCCGTGTTTATCATCTCGCAGCCAGGCAACACCATCTTGGTCGTGTCGCGTCTACATGGCTTCTGGGCGTCATACGACGAAATCGGCGGCATTCGGATCGGTGTCTCCGAGAAGTTCATAAAAACCGTCGACGGTCTGTGTGGATACTTCAATGGCAACCCAACCGATGATAGGCGCCTTCCCGATGGCAGTACAGCGAGTAGCACAAAGCAATTTGGTGACAGTTGGTACGATAAGGAGACGCCCAAGGATGAGTGCTATCCACAAGTGTGCCCAAGGGATATACAAATGAAAGCGTTGACACTGTGCAATTCCATTAAGTGAGTACGAGTATTTTTATGTGACGGTGTTGTGGTAACTCTCTTTCATTCGTCTTAGACATCCTTCTTTCCTGAAGTGCGGCAAGGCCGTTAATTACAAGCAATTCGTCTCGAAGTGCATTGAAACGACTTGCGAGTGCCTGAAGGCGAACAAGGGTGACACAAAGTCGTGCAAGTGTTCGATACTGCAAGGATTCGTCAAGCAGTGCTTAGCTGCCAATCCCCAGATTCAGTTGGACACATGGCGAGCTGTTCATCAGTGCGGTAAGTTGCTGTGATTTTCAATCGGCGACAGATGTCTTACTCTGTGTATATTCGTGTAGAGATATCCTGCCCCGCCCCACTGGTACATTCGGACTGCTACAAGCGGCGTTGTGAACCATCGTGCGACAATATGAATGGAGATGATTGTCCTGTGCTGCCGGATGCCTGTTTCAGTGGATGCTATTGTCCGGAGGGTACACTGCGCAAAGAAAACACTTGTATACCAATCCATGAGTGCAAGGATTGTATCTGTGACTCGTTCGGCACATGCAAATATCTAACCTATGACAGGAAGAATTTCACTTTTAACGGCAACTGTACGTATCTGCTGTCGAGGGATATTGTCCTGCCCGGCGTGCATACTTTCCAGGTGAGTTTTTGTTTGTTCGGCCAGCATACCGTTTGTTTTCCCAATATGGCTGTGACCAGACAAATTTGCAATTCGGCTTTTTTCTCATCCGCACCCTACGCCCAGGTCTATGTAACGATGGATGACTGCAAGAAACTGGGACACCCCTCCAAGGCAGCCAACACCAGCTGTGCCAAGGCGCTTCACATTCTCCACGGCGACCATATAATTCATATTCAACGTGTCGTGCCAACGAAATCGGTGCAGGTCCTCATTGACGGCATCGAACTGAAGAAGCTGCCCTTCAAGGCCCCATGGCTTGTTATAACAGAGACCAACAGCAACGAGTTGAAGCTTAATTTGCCCGAGTCCCATATTGAAGTGACCAGCTCGTTCGACGACATGGCCTTTTCGGTAAGTACTCTGTCGACATCCCTGCTCCTATCATAGGCCCAATAAATTTATTATAGATACGCGTGCCTAGCATCAAGTACGGCAGCAAAATGGAAGGTCTTTGCGGAGACTGCAATGGCGATGTGAGCAACGATCTGCAGATGAATCCGGCCAAGAAGAAGAAGGGTTGGAAGTCGTCGCCGTCCACACCAGTCGACATAATGGATGTTGTGGAGAGCTGGCGCGCCGATGATCCCAAACTGGGACTGGACCAGGATGAGTGCTTGAGCGAAGAAGTTCCAGTGGACAGTTGCATCCCCCTACCGCCAGAGAGGGATCCGTGCTTCAAGTTCTTCGACGAAAAGCTCTTTGGAAAGTGCAGCATGATTGTCAGTCCCTTGATCTATGTTTCGGCATGTCAACAGGACATGTGCAAGCCCGGCAGCGACCAGAAGGGAGCGTGCAACTCTCTCGCAGCATACGCCAGGGAGTGTGCTCGAAATGGAATCTGCCTCAACTGGAGGAGTGCTGACCTGTGTCCATATGACTGCCCGAGTGATTTGGAGTACGAGCCATGCGGATGTGTTAAGACCTGCGAATCGGTTACCACCGCCGATATGTTTGAGGTGGTCAACATGAAGACCAACTCGGTAGTCAACCCGAAGAAGGAGCTCGAGTGCAGCGCCGGCACGAGTGAGGGCTGCTTCTGTCCACCCGGAAAGGTGTTGGACAACGAAAGGTGTGTACTTGAAGAGCAGTGTACAAAGTGCGATGACGGGGACCATGCTGTCGGCGACATCTGGAAGAAAGACAAGTGCACCGAGTGCAAGTGCAACAAGGACGGCAAAACTGAGTGCATCGAACAGCAGTGCCCGGTGCAGGAGAGCATATGTTCGGAGGGCTTCATGCCTTCGAAGATCAGCTCGTCCGAAGAGTGCTGTCCGAAGTATATTTGTGGTAGGTTTCCTCTCATCATGCTTTTAAGAAACTTTACAAGGTAACTGATTATTTCAGTTCCTGAGCCGAAAGTGCCAACCCCGGTCACGTGCCCTGACGCTCCGTTCCCCAAGTGCGGTCATGGCCAGTTTAAGAAACAAAAGGTTGGAGCCGACGGCTGTCCGCAGTTCATTTGTGGTAGGCAAGCCATTCACAGTTCACCAAAACAAATGTTAATTTTATCTCACATTTCTCAGAGTGCAAGCCTGTGTCTGAATGCGAACCTTTCGAGGAGTCTATCCCGCTGAAGCCTGGTGAGAAAATTGTCGTCGACAATTCTGGTTGTTGTCCAATTCAGAATATTGTTTGCGATACGAAGACCTGTCCGGAATTGGCCACCCAGTGCAAACAGAAGTTCTATGATTTCAAGGCCGTCACTCATGTTGGCGACTGCTGTCCAACTGTAGTGTGCAGTAAGTCGACTTAATGCCATTTGCGTAATCCGACGCTTTATCATTTTTTTGTATAATTAGCTCCACCTAAGGACGCCTGCATTGTCGAAGTAAATGGCATTGAAAGCCTGAAGCCCCTCGGCGATAAATGGAAGATCCCCGAGGAGCCCTGCGTTCAAAAGCTGTGTGCATATGGTCCCGACGACACAACAGAGGTCAATGTGATCACGGAGAAATGCATCACCAACTGTCCAAAGGGCTTCGAGTATCAACACCTCGATACAGCCAAATGCTGCGGAAGCTGTATCCAAACTAAGTGCGTCTTCGAGGAACGCCTCTATGCACCGGGAGATGAATGGTATAGCCCCGACAACTGCACCACTTTCTCCTGCGTAGACGCCCTGGGCCAGATCCTAATCAGCTCATCGAAGGAGGTGTGTACAGACGTCAGCAGTTGTCCACCGGAACAGCTGGAAGACAAGGGTTGTTGTAAGGTCTGCAAGCCGGTCGCCGAGAGCCAAAGTAAGCAGCTTCAGTTCATTCTGTGAGTGTTGTTGTTTATATCTATTTTTCACAGAGAACTGCCTGCCCACGTCGCTGTCGGAAAGTGAAACCACCAAGCTGGTCAGGCTTGTCAAGCCCGGCCATGGTGTGTGCGTCAACAAGGAACCAATTCAAGGATTCACTGAATGCTATGGCTCCTGCCAGTCTGGGTCTAAGTACAACGTCGAATCTTTTGGTCAGGACAAGATGTGCTTCTGCTGTTCCATTGAGGGATACAAAAAGATCTCTGTTTCGCTCACCTGCGAAGACGGTCTTAAGATTGTCAAAGAGGTAAGCTACTGTGTTCATACTAGACTCTATCCGAATAACATTGCCTCTCTCATTTAGATTGAAATTCCATCCTCATGCGGTTGCAGTGCGTGCTCCGATGCGACAACGCTTGATTATGTGCCATTGATTGATGTCCGCTCAAAGGTTGCCAATCCAATTAAGCGCTTAAACTAAGTTGGATGGCGATTTTTTGTAAATAATTGTGTGAACTCTATCGAGGGTGTAAATAAAGATAAATCTGCGTAATTTTCGTCAAAAAGATGCTGTGTAGTTTCTATTAACTACACTTCCATTGCTCTAGGAAGCTTAAGGGACATGTTTAGAGTAGAAATGACAATAACCGCAATGCGGCATGTGAGCTGCGTAAAACGAACTATTTACTGCTAAATAATTTTCTACGTTTCGAAAATTGGGAAGAGGTGTATGCTCATGCAAGCGTTTCTAAGGCTTATGAAATATTCTTGAAAAAACTGCAAAATTACATTAGCTCTGCGAGTTACGTCACTGTCCCCAGAAAATCAACATTGAGGCTTGGATAACCAGTGTGCTTCTTAGAAAAATTCGGCAAAGGCACAAATTGCCCAACTTGTCTCTATAACCGCATAAGTCATGATATAAACAGTGAAGTACGGAAATGTCGTGATAATTACTACCACAATAGAATAAGGGCTGCGCAGGGAAATGTTAAACAAGAATGGAAAGTGGTTAATGACATTATTAATCGAAACACAACCAGGCAAAATACTACTATTACGTTAAAAAACGGTAACATTAATATTTCGGAACCTACTGAAATAGCTAATGAATTTAACGAATACTTTGCATCAGTTGGACAACATGATATACAAAGAGATAGTCTAAAAGTATGTAATTGTTATTGTTCTGAACCCAGATTTTCAGACAATCATTTTGTTGGTAATAGCTTCTTTTTTGAACCAATTTCTGGATCAGAGATTTTGAAGACTATACATTCTTTAAATACCTCTAATTCCTGTGGTAGCGATCTTATTTCAAATGCTATGCTAAAAAGCAGTTCTTATAATATTGTGGATATTTTGGAATATCTCTTTAATCTGAGTGTCCTGTCTGGTAGGTTTCCGGATGACTTAAAATACGGCGTTGTTATTCCTTTTTTTAAAAAAAAGGAAGCAGAAATGACAAAAAGAATTATAGACCGATAACATTATTGTCTTCGATTTCCAAAGTCTTTGAGAAATGCATTAAGAAGAGAGTATTGGATTATCTCAACAAAATTATTTTTTTTAGTCTAATGCAGTATGGGCTTAGAGCTGGGCTATCTACTGAAGATGCACTATTAGATTTCTGTTGCATCATACAAAAAGGTTTGGATGAAAAAAGATCGTGTGCCCGGCACGATATAACAAAAGCGTTTGATATGGTCGATCACAGCATACTTTTAAAAAAACTGTATAATGTAGGTTTTCGTGGTTCAATACATAGCTGGCTTAGGTCCTATCTGAGAGACAGAATCCAAATCGTAAAGATCGGTACTAAACTTAGCAACTCTAGGATTATTAATCTTGGTGTTCCTCAAGGTTCAGTTCTTGGACCTATTTTATTTCTGATTTACATCAACTCTCTATTTACCCAACCATTCGTAGGAAAGGTCAGAGCATTTGCTGATGATCTTGATATTGCATATAATTCCGTCAATCCCTTAAATCTAGTGACTGATATAAATAATGACGTTGAATTTCTAAGAATCTGGTTTGCTGCACATAAGCTAATTGTAAGCGATAAAACAAAACTTATGATGGTGGAATGAAAGACTTGACGCTCTTAGGAGCACAGCAAGAAAACTCTTCAATAGAGCTAAGAACAATGGCAATTGGTGCCAATACAGAACAGCTCTTACTGATTACAACAAAGAATTGAGAAAATCAAAACGAGTGACTTGGAGGAAACACTGTGAGAGCATTGAAAATCTCCCTGCAGCTACACGACTCCAGAAAGTCCTTGCTCGCGATCACTCAAACGGCATCTGCTCTCTGAAAAACCAAAATGGTGAATTTCGAGATACCCCTGAGGAAACCTGTCAACTTCGTCTTGATACACACTTCCCAGAATGCATCCGCATGGGTAACGCACTTGAACCGATGAGGCACCAGGATCTCACGGTATCAAAATGGGATTATAGTCTATCCGGAAAAATATTTCAGCGAGACAGGGTGAAATGGGCGATCTCGTCTTTTAGCCCTTATATAGCACCGGGAAATGATGGCATCTACCCCTGTCTCCTACAACAGGGTATGGATCTATTGACTCCTCAACTAATTGGGGTCTTCAGATCCAGCCTATCTCTAGGTCACGTACCATCAAGCTGGACTAAGGTCAAGGTGGTTTTCATACCAAAGGCAGGTGGGAAATCCGAACAACTAGCGAAATCATATCGCCCCATCAGCCTTCCTCCTAAAAACCATGGAGAAAGTCCTCGACCAATACATAAGGGATCAGTTCCTTACAGATAACCCACTTCATGCGAGCCAGTTCGCATACCAAGCCGGTAAGTCTACAGAAACTGCCATACACAGCCTTACAACGACGATTGAAAAAGGCCTGGCAGAAAAAGAAACGGCCCTATGTGCCTTTATAGACATCCAGGGAGCGTTTGACAATACCTCCTTGGATGCCATAAAGAAAGCTATGATAAGGAAAGGCATTGCCCCAATAACCATAAAATGGGTTCTAATCATGTTAGAAAGCAGAATCATTAATCTGGCGTATGGAGGCTCACAAAAGAACGTTAAAGCCACTAGCGGCTGTCCTCAAGGGGGAGTACTTTCCCCTCTTTTGAGGACTTTAGTCAGAGACCACCTCACACAATCGGGGTACATAATACAAAGTTATGCAGATGATGTAGTAATCACGGTTAGGGGCAAGCATGATTCCACGATATCTGAGAATATGCAAAGGGCCCTAAACTTAACTTACAGATGGTGTCAGAACAAAGGATTGACCATAAATCCCTCAAAAACAGTCATGATACCATTCTCAAGAAAGAGAAAACTAGAACTGAAACCGATCAAGATGAATAATGAAGTTATCAACTTATCAGGAGAGGTAAAATACCTAGGAGTAATCCTAGACAAGACTCTTACCTGGAATTCACACCTTGATAAAGTCACCAAGAAGGCGACAAAGACAATTTACATGTGCCATCGCCTTTACGGCAAAACCTGGGGCTTAAAGCCAAAAATGATCTATTGGTCATACAACACGATCATCAAGCCAATGATCACCTATCATGGTGGCCAAAAATCGAACAAATAACAGCCCAACAAAAACTTAACAAGATATATCGCTTAGCATGCGTTGGTATAATGGGGGCAATGAAAACTTGTCCAACAGCAGCCATAGGAGCAATGCTCAGCCTGACACCTCTACATATTTCTGTAAAGAAGGAAGCTGGTCTTAGTGCCCTTAGGCTCCCTGATATAATAAATCTTAAAGTAGGAAACCTCACAGGACACCTTCGGGTACTACAAATGCTTCAAGATGATCCTGTGATCAAGGTATCAGACACCATGCTTAAAAAGCTCCGCTTCTCCAGGAAATTTAAGATACTAGTATCTGATAGAAGCGCCTGGAGAACCAACCAATTTATAATACCATCAGGATCACAAATCTGGTACTCTGACGGTTCAAAGATGGAAGATGACCGGTGCCGGGGTCTGTGAGCCTAGGATCCAAGGGCTATAGCACTGGGGAAATCACCAGACATCTTTCAAGCGGAGGTACACGCCATAAAGATATGTGTCCGAGAATGCCTACGTAGGCGCACTATAGGTGCCCGCATCTTCTCAGACAGCCAAGCTGCTCTTAAGGCCCTAAAATCGTACTCGATCAGGTCAGAACTGGTTTTGGAATGTTTTAATCTCCTCGAGGATCTGGCCAAGGACAACATCGTCACCGTTGCCTGGATACCGGGTCATGAAGGATTTGAAGGAAATGAACGAGCGGATTGCCTGCCGAGAAGAGGCGCATCACGCCTGCTCATTGGTCCTGAGCCCTACTTCGGGTTACCCTTGAGTTACGTACACTCAAAATTCAGAAAATGGGAAGATGACCACCTTGCCGAATACTGGACGGAATGCAAAGGACAGAGGCAGGCAAAAAGATTCATAAGCACAGCTTTTAGTAAAACAAAAAAGTTACTTGAGCAAAAAAGATATAAGGATACTAACGGGTTATCTTACTGGTCACTGGCCACTGAGATACCATCTCAAAAAAATGGGACTTTCCGACGATGACTGCTGTCGACTCTGCGGAGAAGAGGAGGAAACAACGGAACACATACTCTAAGAATGCCCTGCTGTGGCCAGGGGCATAGTGATCCATATGCAAAGGGCGTATTTAAGTCCTGCAGACATAGGAAACATGGAACCAAGAAAGATACTGAGGTTTATAAAGAGCCTCAACAGCTCCCTGGGTTAAATAAAAGAGGCCAACACAATAGATCTCTTCTGGTCGCAGTGTACAGGGCCTATTCCTTACAATACAATACCAACCAGGAGTATCCGGATATCGATATCATATTCCATGCTTCTGGATGTACAAGGTACAACCTGTTTCATAGTTCGTTTGCTGTTCCATGTTCCAATGTATCCTTTGACGTGTGTGTTCCCTGTCATGTCAATTGCTTTAAAATTGAAAATGTAAGCCATTTTATGTATCTTGGTGTAATAATTGATCGAAATTTGAGTTGGGCTAATCATATCCAAAGTTTGAAGCAATATCTGCTCTCCACTATTCGTTGCTTTTACCGTCTACCGTTCTGTCATTTTAATGCTTTAACAAGAATTTATTATGGGATATTTCATTCGAAATTACAGTACGGCATAAGCTGTTGGGGAAGTGTATATCTGAATAAAATTCAGCCTCTGATTGTACTTCAGAAGTGTGCTATACGGAAGATCTGCAATTCGTCTCGCTTAGCCCACTCAATGGTATTATTTAAACGCATGGATATCCTCCCGGTTAGGCATTTATTTTATTTTAAGGTCCTGAAGATATTTTTCATTAAGTGTCTACTTGCAAAGTGCGATCAATGGCGCCTATAACTTGAGGAGCCGTCGTCAACCTCTTGTGTCCATTCCACCCTTTCGTATCACATGCAATAGAAACTCATATTCCATTCTTTCTTGCAAACTATTTAATTGCCTGAAATCCTGCAGATATACGACTCATTACGAATTTATTTACTTTTATGAAAAAAGTGAAACAATGGCTTCTTAGTTTTAACCATACTGAAATTGAAATTTTGCTGAACTACATCGCGTAATATTTACTAAATAAAAAATATTATAAGTAATACATTTTTCTTTATTTTTGTATAATGAAATTGTTTTCTTATTTTTAATTTGTTCACCTCACAATAATTACTTTTAAATAATGTGACATTTGCCTCTATTTATGTTAATTAATACAAAATTCTCAAAATTTTTAGCTGCAATATTTATTATTAGTTTTGAAGATTATAAATTGTAACATGAGGATAATGAAATAAATAAATAAATAAATAAATAAAATAAATGTAGGTCGATGTGAAGCCTTTTTCCATAATTAACGTCTATTCGGCAGATAGGACTCTTCAAAATCATCTTCGAAAGCTCTCTGTTGTTTATATAAGCTATTTTCTAAGAAGCCTACAGGACCAATAGGTCGATATTATATAGGCTGATCACTAGTGAAGGTCTGAAGGTTATACTATCTAAATTAAATTGAACCGCCTTCAACAAGTTTAAAGTTTGATGGTTTTTTAGTTGCAACTTCCAAAGCTACAGATTCCCCGCCAATACAGCCGACCAGCCAAACACTGCTTCTTTTTTTCGCCCGATGAATACTACCAAATGTCAACATCGCCCGTTTACCGAAACCGTTCCCCGAATGAAAATAAGTCACAAGAGGTAATTCTCATTTCGACCGAAGGTAGTCCTTGAAATGTTGATACACTTTATGCTGAGCCCACCGCCACCGATGACAGACAATACACAACGAGAAGATACAAAAAAGACAATTTTTTTACAGGATACAAATTGTCCCGATTCAATGGAGAAAAGTTCAATAAATGACAACCGTAGACCGAAACTTTTACTATGCCTTTGTATATAGGCATGCCATACTAAGCCCAACAGCTTCCCCCGCACAAGTGAAGGCGCGCACACAAAACACCACATAAAGCATTGAGGCAAATGACATGACAGTTTGGAAATCCTTTTGTATCCTCAGAATCCCCTTCGAGAGCCAGTATCTAACTGCTTTGTCTGGCTGGGACTATATCTCGTTCGTCGCTGTCTGCCTCTGGTATGTGTGTGTTGCTGTGTAGGTATATGCCTGCATTATAATGTGCATCTCAAAGAAAATAAACTACTGAAATGGAAATTGCCTCAAAAGCATAACCGGATGCGCTAAAAGGAAATATGGAGATATGCCGCCCCGTGGTTCTCTATATTCCATGCACTGCCTTCGTCTTCTCTCTGATGTGAGAAAGTGTAACCCAAAAAAAATAAATACACACCCACACTCACAGCAACGATATCTTCAGCTCGAAACCGGGAAATTCTGCTTACATTTCTTCACAGGATGTGGAAGAAATTATACGATGTCGCCTCGGTGCTTTCATTTTCCATCGCAGGGTCACAGCAATTCAGACGACGACTACCACTGTTGAGAGAGATAGCTCCTTCATGCAGATGTACATTTTGGGAACTTTCCCATCTTTAAAATCTTTCACGTGAAATACGATGTTGCAGTTTGTAAAATGTCCTCTCGAATGCAAAGTTTATGTACATAAATAAGTGCGGGTATAGTTCCGGTTATACTATAGCCCAGGAGTCAGCGCACAGATGTGTCAAAGTTGAAGGGACCATGGTTTATTTGGTTTACATCGGTATAGGTTTACAGTTGTTGGAAATGGTTTTATTTTGAATTGCAGATGGACATCAAAAGGTCTTGTCTGGCTGTTTAGTTAAGAGAGCCGAGTAGTAATATTCTCTGCGCGGTATTTGCGTGTATATTTCAAAGGAATTGTCAAAGCATAATATTCTGGAATGGAAATAATAAAATTGAGTGCTCGAAAAAATGACAAGACACAAAACGTGAAGATGTTTCCGAATATTGTGGCAGTAATACCTAGCTAAAGGCATTTCATTGATGCTTTAATCGAAGAGTAGGTATACCTGTGTCGTGATGTTCTACGATGGGTTGGCAACTTATTGCTGTATTTATGTTGGGGCCTAATTAAATGACTAATTCGCTTTGGAAATAGTTTTCATATAACCCAGGCCACTGATTTGGAAAGTGCTACTTCCTCTAAATCCTGATTGTGCTAAAGAACCGAACCTTTTGACGTTGAAAAATGTTAAAGACAAGGTACCTGCTTTTAGCAACTGAAAGAAGCTTTCTATCTGTATCCAAAAGTACAATTTTTCAGAAGTCGGTTAAATGCGGACGGTATTGAAATTATCGAGAAAACGAAGACAGCTGTCAGTGGGGCCTGGAGGTCGAAGAAGGGTCTGGCTGTTAACTATAGCAGGACACCACGAAGTATAGTCTGTCATCGAGGAATGACTCTTTTTCCCATGTCTCATCATCAGCGACTCGGCAAAATGGCACAGTAGGTATAGATATTACCGGTCCGGGAAAAATTCACTGTAGAGTGACATATTTTCGAAGTAAAGGGTGTCCCATAATTCACGCAAAATGTAATTTTGATAGAAAAAAGAGATTTTTAATTAGAAAGCTTAAATTTTTAATTGATTCATAGAGTATACAGATTGGGGTTATGTATGGAATAGCATATCGGTTAAATGGCAGTAATTGAAATCTTCTATGATCGTTTCGCATAAATGTGGGTGAATTTCAGTAATACATCTCCCAATTTCCTCTTTAAAAGCGTTGGTGGTCGTGGGCTTGTTTGCATATTTCCTGACGATTCAAAAAATACACATAATTGTTCAAGTTTTCACTTCTATCGGCACTCCCGGAGTGCCATTGGTTTTTTTTTTTTTTAAATTGAGCTTTTCAGCATGCTGACATTATTTTAAGACAATTGAATTCTGCGTATTCTGTCAATTATATTCTATAAACAAAAAGAGGGACTACTATATGCCGCTCTACCCTTTTACAATTGTTTCATTATTTTTTGCCCAACCTCGAGTGTTCGGATCATTATCAGTAGCAGTCACAGAGGAGGTTCAAGAATCTAGTTTGGTTATTCGCCTAAAATGGTCACTTGAAAATTTTTTTTAGGCCACGTTTATGGAGACGGGTAGCCGACAAATTTATTCAAGAATTTCGTAACGGAAAGTATAGGAAAAGAGTTACCGCCGAATCTAGATCTTGGTGTCAAGCTACATCTAGTCCAGAGAATCTAGTCGTCTTATAATAAGGAACTACAGTCTTATGTCCACAATCTTCTAAAAACTTTAGAGATATAAAGATAAAGTGTCTGGCTCGTTTGGTGCACTAGATGCATTTAAAAATTTTGATCGTATTTTAAAGGAAGATTTTTGATATTCATTTCAACCCGTTCTTTGTTAAATTTTTGAAGCGTTTTTCCTGACATTTTTCAGTTCGTTCTCAAAGACGATTTTCGGATAGTTTTTAGATGGCGTTTCTATCGTTTTAAAAGGATTTGTAGTTTCGTAGTGGTACTGTTTTTTAAGGTCGTGTTTGTAAGACATATATTAGTGCGACTTTTTGGGTCGAATTCTAATGCAATTTTGACACGTTTTTTGAAGTGCTCTTAGTGGGTTTATTAGTCAGTTTTCAAGGGAGTCTTTTTTTCTATGGTTTTTCTGAACGTGCCGTTTTTAGAACATTTTTGAATGCGATTGTGTGAAAGTTTTTCGGTGGGTTTATGAGAAATTTTTCGGGTCTTCCAGTCTCTCTTCAAATGAGTTTTTCGGGTCATTGTTTTGGGCATATTTTAGTTGGTTTTTCGGGCCCTAATTTTTTAAGTTAATTTTTCAGGCCATTCTAGGGTTGTACTGGTATATTTTAGTAATTTTTGCAATTTTTTTAGGGGCGTAATAAAGCCAGTGTGTTATGTGTTTATAGAATTTTTTACTGGGTATATAGAAAAAATAAAAAAAATATATTATGTGTAAACGGACACAAAAACAACAAATCCGCTGTTTAAAAAAAAAATATTTTTTTTTTCAAGAAGTTATTAACAAAATAGTGGGCATTAAAGATAAAGATACACTGGGCCCCACCCCCCGCAGTAGGTATATCGCATTTGCTTAAAATAACTGTATTTTATTTCATAACATATGCGTTCATTAGAATATTTTTTTCCTAATCCAGCAGTGTCACATACTTTAAAATTTTTAATTAAAAAAAAAGTTTTTTTTTTTATAAATTTGCTAAAAATTCAAAAAGGCAAATATTTCGTAAAAAGTAAGCTTAATTTAAAAGTTATAGGTCAATTTTTTTACAGTGGATACATTTTGAATCAATAAAGCTAAAATAGTAAGCAACAAGTAAATAAAGTCAAAACAAACGGAGAAATGATTTTTTTAATGGTTGTATCTTTAAAGATACACTGGGCAATTAAGAGGTAAGCAGCCAAAAACAAGTGGGACATGGAAAATAAATTAACAAATGGACGAGTCACATCTAAATTGAATCAACAATATTTTTTTTCCAGGTTATAATTGAATTTAAATATCGTTACGTACACAGCGCAATAATGCCTACAGGAAAGCGGAAGTTGGGTATGTGCGGAAATTAATAATACCCAAGAGTTACCGACTGCTCTTTTATCTCTAGGTTGTATCAGATTTTTAAACTTGAATCGAATCCATTTATGGTATGGAGATGTACATAAGATCAGTACAAAAGAAAGCTCTTGGCCATGCGATAGGTCTATTTTAGCTGACACAAGGCTCTTACCTCAAAAAATAGCAAACATGTAGGCTGAATTGATTAGTTTCATATCTGTTACTTTTAAATTTTAAAGTAGAAGACTTAATTCAATTGGAATTGGAATTCAAGGCGTAAATTTCTATGAAACCATTCAAGTCGGATGGTATAGTAACCAAAGATCTATTTTATCGGCCCAAAAACTTACGAATACCTACCAAAACAACATTAAAATATTTTAAATGAATTAGGATGACCCGACCCACTTCTCGACAATGTAGTGCCCATTAACTTTCCCATTTTCAAAAAAAAAAATCCCTAAGTGAAAGCCCAATTCATTTCAATCAGACCGCATCTCATGCCCCCGCCACTTTTGTAAACAAATTATAGTCGCGTTTAATTGCCTTGCGATAGCTATTTCGCAAAACAAAAAGAAAAACGTCTACAGTGCCAGCACAAAACATGCATACAGTTTTATCTGCGTTTTGCCAACGCATTACGAATCGCACACCCTACGAGCTACGACTATTAGTATGTCCTCCCGCGCTCACACACACACTCATTTGCATATGCATGCTAATTAATTTATGCATAGCATTTTGCTCGACTTTCTTACTATAATTTAATTTATTCTGTGCAATTGTACGCCAGCAACTTCATATATTAAATCTGCCATAAAGCTAGTCAACAATAAAAAAAAAAATACAGCGAACCAACAAACCGACTAACCGCCAACATCATCAGTTGCAGGAGCAACAACGGCTCAACCCGTCTCGACCTGACCTTCCTTCTAAACTTCTCGTCGGGGGGATGAATGACTTTATGCATAAACAGTACTAGTGCCTACACTCATGCGAGGTAAAAGGAAACAGTGCTACTTGCTGCAAAGATAACACACATTCATAAATTATAATAAAATATGAATTAATGCACTCAGATAGTGCGCGCAGGATAACGCGGGCGCGGGCGTTCGTCGACGAGCGTCGACTGCATGCCTTTTTGTGCTGCGGCCCGCTGTGTGTTATCCTTGACTGGCTTACTCAGTGTGCGCACACACTCATACCAAAGGCTACAAATAAAATTAATGACGACATAAAGGCTGACGACTAACGAACAAAAACAAACTTGAGAAATGCATAATGCTATCAGGTTATATGATTCGCACTTAACCCTTGTATTTTACTGGGCGAGTCATTGACCCAATATAGGAAATTGCTTAGTAATAGCGTTTCCTATTTTGTGTTGAGGGTAGCCCAAGACTTAAGACTCCAAGGCTGACTGCACACTGACTGCTAATGTTGTCGAGCGGGAACCTATAGATCAAAACAAGAAATGCATACAAGATTTATAACAAGTGCCTTTTGATTTTTGTATGATGGTTCTCTTCAGTTATTGAACTGAACCAGGCTTGTTGGGATTGACTTGTGCCAGAAGTAGGTACTTGTAGCATTGTGTTATAGACTCCGGATGAGTATAGCCCATTAATATTATAAGCCAAAGTTGACAATCTAACAAGTTTGCAAGTAGCACGTTTGAGGCACATTTGTATGGAACTTGTAGGAATTAGGTCACGTTCTTGCTAAAATAAGCTCTGTTTGGAGACCCTGGACCTGCCGCACTTCAGCACAAGCACAAGTACTTGTAGAAAATATATGAGGTGTAGCTTAAATTTAAATTTTGTTCACGGAGCTACAAGTTCTATACTGTGCTCACAACCAATTGTTGATAAATTCAACAAGTATCTGCTTGACTTGTCTAGCTTTAATTGTGAGCCACAAAAAAAAAATTAAAAAAAATTTGCCTCAACAAGTTCGCCTACCTACAACCATTCGGTTTTAGCTTGTAGGGCGAAGGGAAGGGGCCTATTATATGTTGATGCCGTTTGTGAACGACCGAATTGAGAAGCTCTGTCATGACAGTTATATTCTCGGATATTTGTCAAACGTTCATGAAAGGTGGCGGAGTGGAAAACCAATTCTAAGATATATTTTTTCCGGCGATTGAACCCGTCTCTCAGTAATCCAGCACACTTACTACTGAGCCACTTGTCGTTCTAAATTTTTAGAAGGATTAATAAACTCGCATTTGAGAGAAGATCTATTGACATTAAAGTCTGAGGGATCACAGGCTACACTTTTCAAAGTAGATGTCACGACCATAGTTTCTTGTCTGTCACTCAATTTAGAGACATCAAGACTGGAAGCTAATTGGCTGTTAATAATGTCTTTTCGAGCTCGTTTCCGAGGTGGTTGTATTTCGGACAATTCTGATATGCATTCGGAGTCAGATGAAGTTGCTTCTTTACTGGTGGGGGGTAGACGACGAAAGAAATGATAATGAAGAAAAAGAGCACTTTTCTGTTAAAGGCAAGATATCTCTGTTTTCAAGGCGTTCTACGTTCTCTTTTGTTTTCTTACATTTGTTTAAACTTTTTCTGTCCACTGAACCAATTTAAAATTGGTGTCGATTGCTGCTTGTCTTCTTCTAAAGTCATAATATTTAAAGCAACACGATGAGCAATATCAAATAAATCTTCTAATTTTTGTTGCCAGTTTTGTTCTTTTTTCTTTAATGCTGAACGTTTTTTCTTATTTTTTTAGATTCTGCCATTCTTTGAATATTTCCGATTTCGATTGTAATGATGACATATTTTTTTAATTGAATTTGTATACCTACTAGATTTTTTACTCAAATTTAAAACTCCGCAAGCCGTCAAAGTCGCAGATTCACGTATGCTTTTCTTTTCTTCATTTTTGTAGTAAAAAAAACCGCAAAACTTCACCGATAGATGGCAACGTTGATCGGATAATAATTGACCGATAAGCCAAACTTTACTTTGATTTCTAGTAGCTTTACTGAGTCCGCTACTTGTAGACACCACTGCAAGTTGAAACACGTTACTATGACTATTACAAATAAAACACGTGCGCTCTCGTTAATGACTTATTAGAACTGAAGTGCGGGTGGGCAAAGGGGTGTTCACACAATCAAAAACAGAAGCCGTAAGACGTACAATTTAAGACGTAAGCATGCGCACAGACCAATTTTGAACCTATTATCATGTTAGTGCGCACGAGTACGTCCTAAATTGTACGTTTTACGGCTTATGGTTTTGAACGGTATTTCGACGCGTCGGTACAGAAGAGAGGTCGAGGGTCGGAAGGTATAAGAAGCGATTGTCTATGCGAGTTTCACTTGCATGCAAAATGTAATATTTATAAACACCTAAATGAAACATTAATGAAACCATCATTTAAGCTGTCCTTCAACGCTTTTTTAAAAACATTTTGACAGCTGGTAGCGACCCCTAAATCTTAAAAAAAAAATAAAAAAAAAACTGATTTCATATTTAGCGGTATATAATCAAATGAGAAAGTGCCCGGGGATAATTCAAAAGTCGAAAAATAACGGCCACCCTAATGTATGTATTAGTTGTCCATGCATATGTTTTATTTTTAGTTATTTTCTGTTTTTGTTTCTAAAAAATCTTGTTATTTGCCAGATGGTCGGGCGGGGTTAGTTGGCTAAGGGCCCATTCATAAATGCAAGCTGTGAAAAGCAAACGTACTGTAAAGCAGGAAACACTGCGCATATTGAAGTTGATTTTCATATTCATATTTCACATATCCATATCAGAGTTTAAGGACGAAGAACTGCGTAAAAATTGAATTTACGTCGATTTGGTTAGTTGGCACAATCGACGTGCTCACGTTGATTTTTACTAATCGAATAACTTTATTTAGAAAGACCAAATGATGTTTTTTAATGATATTTGAACTGTCTTCATATCAGGCTTAGTTCAATAGAAAAAGAAAAAAATGTATATTTTGAGCCAAATAGCCCCGGTCTCCCCTACAAGCTCCGATATAGTCCAAAATAATATTTGTACAAACGGCAGGACAACTGCGCTATTTCCTCACTCGGATTGAATTGGATTTATGAGCTCATGTGACTCTCAGTTCCGACAATAAATGGAATCCAGTGTGCACTTGCCCTTAGTTTACATTTTGTTGTGTATAAATATGCACGCAATGCTGACTGACGCCGGCGGGTACAAGTCATAGCTCCATTTGCAAGATTGATTGGAAAGATTATTACAGTTCTTCATCCGGTAGCGGTAGGTATATTCGTCAATTTTCAATTGCACATTTATATATAGTGGCGTATGAAAAATCTTGTCCTATAGCTGGGTGAAAACAGTCTTTAAGTTTCTGACTTCTGCTGATGGCCCCCTAAACCTAGAGGAGTTTGTTTAACACAAGGCATTTTCAAATAATTCACTTACCTACTTATTTATTTAGGCGGTCCTAAAGTTTGGGCCTAAATGAATAAGCCTTTTCTTAGCCAACTGCGAACTCAAAGTCTGTGGAGGTGCGTTGATTCTCCCGCTTAGCTATACGTCTCGTTTTGTGAAATGTTTTCCTCCAAATATATTGTTACCATGGGAGTTTTGCATCCTTTTTTCAAGTACGATGTTAATAATGTCGCACAACAGCACGTCGCCTTGTTAAAATACCTTTTTATGTCAGAGGATTCGATGAAATTAGAATCGATCTGCGTGCAGCACCAAGCATTTACCATCGTCAACACTCGGATGGGTTATTCACGAATGCCAAAACTGGACATGGATTTGTATAGCACGTGACTCTATAAAAGCTGTCAAAGGAGGCTTTAAAATCGATGAAAAATATTAGGCCTTTTTTATTATGCTCACATGATCTGTATACAAGAAAAGATGGATCTTGTTCTGTTGTTGTAAACCGTGAAAATCAATGATCTATGCAGATCATGTGAGCATAATAAAAAAGGCCTATTATGTGTATCCATTTGGACCGCTTGGGTTTTCAGGATCAGTGAAAATTATATCGGCTGTGGACTTTCCTGGCCTAAATCCGCACTGAAATTGGCTAATCGGGTTGTTTATGAAGAGTATTAGGTAATCACGCAATATGGCAAATAGAATCTTCTATATGCGATGCTTACAAGCCTGAAATCTCCGTATAGTTAGCGCAGCTTAGATTGCCTGTAGACACTGCTGATGTTCCATTCATCTGGAATAAATTTGTCTGGCTACATTTTGGAAATGAGTGGGGCATGCTCGGCGGGGCAAAACCATTAGGCCTATCAGCTTTATTTGTCTTTAGCTTGTGTATCTAGTACTGCAGTCCTTACCTCGTTTGGATCAGGTTGGTAGTAGATTCATCAACTGTCATCTATATTGAGTGCTCTTCTGCTTGTTCTGCAGAAATAGGTTTTCAAAGTCCACAGCACCGTGGTTCTTGTAAGAGATATCTGTACGGGATATGATGCACGGATCGATCTCTTTACCTTCTGGTAAAATTATTTCTGTATATAGTTCCTATCCCGTATTTCACAATTTCTTCTCGTGCTCTTTTTTTTTTGCTGAGGAGACGATGCCCCTAAGGTCTATTTTATTCGTAGAGTCCGCGAGCAGGTCTATTCCTATTTGGCAGCGCTTTACGCTTCTCGATTTGCTGAGTTTGCTAGTCGACATTTTTTCATTTTAGTGATTGAGTGAAACAGAACCTTGCTGTCGCAGCAAAAGCTGTGATTCTTTGAAAATATAACTAGCCCTGAAGCGCAATTCAACCTCCTTTGAACCATGCCAACGCAGCGGAGCACAACACAACAATGAATCCAATGTTTGGGAAGGGGTCATAATTTCGATCAAAAACAGAATGAAGCAACAAGTACTCGAACAAATCCTTTGACAAATTATATATATATTTCGTATGCCCCTCCCGTCTCGTCCCATTCAATAATCACATTAAATTTCAATTTTCCTTGCCAAACGCAAACGCAAAAAAGAGCCTAATTTGGCAAACAAACTCATTCACCTCTACGGACAGCTACACCGTCCAAAAAGCCTGCCATTCATTCGCCATCAGACAGTAAAAGAACCCAGAGCTATGCAAATGTATATCTATACCTATCCTGTGACTGCTCTTGCATTTCACACGACACCAGCCATATCGTTAAGCAAACACCAAATTATGTATGCTCCGTTCTCATGGTACAATCATCAGACATAAGGGATGATACTTGCACACGGCTAATCTATCTACAAAACAGCAAGAGTATCCTTCCTCTTTTATTGCTTTAAAAATGCACACGAGACAGATTGAAAGTTAAAAAAAAAAAAACCCAAAACTGTCCACACACTCTTAACCACAGATATGCAGGGTATAATGGCGGCGGCAGGAATAGCACAACGGCACCCAAGAGAAAGAAAGCGCACATCAAATGACAGGAAATTCGCAACAGGTGCACTAAGTGTAAACATTTATTCCCAACGATATATATGAACAAAGAGGACGAGTTGGCGATACCCTGTATAGCTTTATAGCTATGTCATATGGGAAAGGAGTTGAAGGTATTCACACTTGTCTACGGGTGATTATTATCCTCTGTATGACTTTATCTCAAAATTGCTTTATTATAGAGATTAGGATTTTGTGTGCGATAGGAAAGTGATTTTCAAATGGCGAGGTGTTTTACACAAAGTTTGTCGGTCGAATACATTTGTTTCAAAGGGGGTAAGATGAGAGTACTGACGAGTACCTTCTGGCTTACTATTTTTAATTTTTTTTTTAAATGCTTTGTCTTATTCACTACCCTTGATGGTTGCAACTTTGCGACACAAAATTCGCTCTTATTTAGAGAACTTGGAGAAACATATAGCTCACGTCTAGTGGCGACGATACCGCAAAGTAAAGCTACCCAAGTAATATGAATTTGGCGGGTGAGAATAACAAGCACCAACGAAAGTCAATCGCTGTCAGTTTATGTTATTTGTTCTACTCTAGTCAAACACGCAATTGATTTGTATAGAAAGCTTTTGTTGGCTTAATATTAAACCGTTTTGTAACCAAAAGGCAGACGCAGTGGTTAAGTGGTTAGTGTGTTGGACAACTAAGTGAGGGGTCCCAGGTTCATTCCCCGGAAAAATAATAAATTCGATCTAAAGTTTTTTTCTGCGAACGACTGACAAACATCCGATCCGAGAGTATAACTGTCATGAAAGAGCTTCTCAATAGAGTATTTCGCGAAGCTATCCCTTTCACAAGTGCGCCTCCTCTTTCACTTAAACGTCCAAGAAACTTGTAGGAAAAAAAAATCTAATTTTATATGACGCGAGATTGGTTTTATTTCATTTGATGTTTAAAATTTCATAATAAGTGCGAAACGCAACCTAAAAACAGTTACAACCTAAAACTTATTAATTGTTAAAAGCTTTGCAATCATTTAATAAACGATGACTATAATTATGCGCCATTATTATTTTTCTACATAATCAATAAATGTTAAATTAAGAATTAGAAACTAATTAACAGCACTCTGACATCAAAACCACAGGCTAACTTTTTAACTAATTATAAACGCTTTTTAACCTACCTACAACTAGTACCAACCTTAGGGCGGGCGAGATGCAAGTTTTTGTCAAACAGACCCAATAATTGACAGTTCGAGAAACCAAACACAGTTTGAGGAATTCTCGAAAACAATTTTTTATGAAATGACAGCAAGAAAAAAAAAAATGAAGAGTAGAAAGCTACAGGTGGCGCAAAAGTAATCCTCCTATCAGAAAATGCTATAAATTTTGCGATTGGCCCCTAATGTCAGTTGTGTTTTGACATTTGTGTAGTAAACACATGCGAAATTCACGTTAATAAACAATGTTACGCTACACTGCTCCAGAACGCGGAATATTGGTGACTATTTATTTGAGCAATAATCGGTCGGTGACTTTGGCTCAACGTGAATTTCGTCGCAGATTCCTTAGCCGTCCAACGCCTACTGGTGAAACACTGCGACGTTTAGCCGCTCGCCTCGAAGAGACTCACACAACACGAGATGCTGCCAGGCGTGGCAGACCCCGGAGTAGCCGTTCTGCAGGGAATATTGCTGCTGTAGCCGAATATGTCATGGAAGCGCCGTCGACATCGACCAGACGACGTGCCACGCAAATGGGTATCAGTCGACGGTCTTTACAGCGAATTTTGGTACAAGATTTGAAGATGTTTCCGTACAAAGTCCAGACGGTGCATCAGCCGTTAGCTGCTGAACGCCAATCGCGTCTAACATACGCTCAAGCCATCCTTAATCACCACAAAGAGGAAGATGATTTTTCATCAAAAATAATCATGAGTGATGAGGCCCATTTCCATCTTAGCGGGTACGTAAGTAAGCAAAATTTACGCTTCTGGGGCACTGAAAATCCGCGTGTAACCCACGAAGAGCCATTACACCCGCTCAAAGTCACTGTATGGTGTGCTGTTTTCGCTGGAGGAGTCATCGGACCTTTTTTCTTCGAAGACGTCGCGGGCCAAACGGTTACTGTGAATGGTGAGCGCTACAGAGCAATGATCAACGAGTTCTTTTTGCCGCAACTTGATGAATTGGGATTGGAAAACATGTGGTTCCAACAGGACGGTGCAACGGCACACACTGCACGTGCCACAACCGATATGCTGAAGGATGCATTTCCCGGGCGCCTAATCTCCCGTTTTGGCGATTTGCACTGGCCAGCAAGATCGCCTGATTTGACCGCTCCAGACTTCTTTTTGTGGGGCTTTTTGAAGTCGCGGATTTATGCCAACAAGCCTCAGACTCTTGCAGCTCTTAAAGACAATATCCGTCAAGAATGTGAGGACCTATCGCCGGAAATTTTGGCCAAAGTGATGGAAAATGCCATAAAAAGGGCTCAAATGACCATCAACTGTGGCGGCGGCCATTTACAAGACATCATATTCTCGACTTGATGTAAAAAAATTAAAAGACCAAATAAAATTAATCCACAAGAAGAATCAAAGTTTTTCATTTTTTTTTTTTAAATTACAGCCAAAAAACATCGGAAGGTTATTTTTGCGCCACCTTGTACAACTTTCAAAATTGTATGAATGGGAAGCCCGCGATTTGTTATAGTCTCTTGAATATTCAGATTTTCGATCAAAAATTGAACAGTTATTTTATCCACTCTGTAGCGAGAGTAAAAGTCTTCCTCATTAAAATTTTTAATCATTTAGAGATCTTCAGAAATATTAGCATCCTGGGAAAGTATTTCTTTAAAAATCTTCGAATCTTCGAAGAAGCTAACAGATTAGTTATGAATAAAAATGTACTTTCCGTGCTTTTAAATTTAATACCAGTTAATAACGATAAAGTGGTAATAAAACCCAGTATAATTAGCAAAACACTAATATAGACAATACGTGACATGACAGTAATAAAATAATTTTAAAGTGGGCTTTATCCGAGTAAAATTTTGCGCCAATGTAACTTTTAATAAATACTAGTATTCGATTGGGCTTTTCCGAGTATTTTTTTTTTTGCACTGTGTCACTTTTTATGTTTAATTGGTAGCAAAAAGCAATCTTTTTCCGAGGGAAATGCGTTTTTTTTCCAATTGACACTGGCGGTGTCGCGAACTACTTGGAATCATTGACCGTTTGGATCCGGCATGAAATTGTAGATCCATTCCATTCGTCCCAAAAATGAAAAAAAAAAAAAACTCACATCAAACAAGTAGTGGTGAGGAGCTGGGCCTAGGATATCTATACGAACCTGTTACGCCAACTATTTATTTGTTTTAACAAAAAATTAAACAATATTTATGTAGGTTTGCTTCACTTGCATTTACATAGGAGATATAACTAAGAACTTACCATATATTAAGATTCGCTGGTGTAAATTGTACCTCACTCTTCATTGCGGTCATATTTTAAGTGATGTCAACTCTGTTACAACATATGCAGCTATTCACAACGTAACTGATTGACGCTAAATTCAAATACGGTGCAACGGTTCTGTTTCATATTTCGTTACGCTTCTATTTTTGAACCTGCCAACATGCCCTTCCATGACGTTAGACGTTCAACAGGCATTCCTCTGGTAGGGTGCAGCGTGAGCGTGAGGGCAATCAATAGTGTTTCACTCTTCGTTACACACTTTAGCCACCGCTACATACGAGATTTCACAGCCTAGCATACACTGAAATATGCTGTATACGCTCACTCCTCCTTTTCGTTACACTACTACTTCAAGACATTGCAACAAACTCTATGTAATTACAATAGAAGATTGACTTCATAACGACTATTGAAACAGCCACAGGGTCACCGCAGTTACGTTGGTAAGTAAGAAGAGGGACACTTCTTCTGCTTCCCAATATATCAACAAACTTACTGTACCGCATGCTTCGCCGATAGGCACATACTTATAGTCAGTAAACTGCTGCGTTTGGGAAGTGAATTTATTAGCGTTTCACATTTTATTACGCTGGTTTTTCAAACAGCAAGTGGGGGGCATTTAGGGGCCGATTGTAGATCTGAGTGCTTCAAGTGTATTAAATGGGTTAAAATGAATAACGAACTGAAACTCAACCTTAACATTAAACATAATGCCTTTGATAAAGAATGTGAAGTTTATAAACGCAAGCTTAGCATGGAGAGAAGGAGGTGGTTGTAGCAACCAAGTAGTAAAAATACAAATATATTGGTTAACTATTTAAATCTACAAAGGAGTAATGAAGTGTGAAATAGGACTCTTATTTAATAAACTTAAACCGGATGTGTTATTACTTTCTGAAACTTGTATCACGGATAACATTAGGAAGTCAGAAATCGAGATTAGTAACTATGAGTGTATAAACTGTACTTCAAATTCAAGACATACGGGAGGAGTAATGATGCGATATAAGAAAAAAAATTAGACGAAAATCGAGTATTTTGTGTGGGTACTTAAAGTCTACTTTGTGTTAATAAACAAAAATGATCATTTGTGATTTTGTATAGATCGCCGAGCTCGAACATAATTGATTTTTTTTTTAGTTTTATTCAAACTGGTACGGCGACTATGTAGAATATGAAAACCATGTTATCGTAATTGGCGATTTCAATATAAATATGCTTGAAGACAACATCGCGAAAACTAAAATGGTAGATCTCTTTTCGGGGCAAGATCTGATATTAAAATAACATCAACCCACCAGAATCACAAGCCAATCAAGTTCTTTGATTGATTACGTGTTAGTTAATGGACATATGTGTAACATGGTTAGTGCATCTGTTTGTGATCGTTTTAAAGTGTCGGACCACGAAACAATAAAAGTGGAGATTAAAAGTGAATCTCAAAGTACCGTAAAAAAGAGACGAACATTTGCTCCAATATTTCCAACACCAGTTTGAGACCTTTGAAGGAAGTACATTTTTCAACCCTTTATGCTGAGGATAATTTCAGTGATCTTGTTAAATTGTTTGATGCAAAAATAAAAATTTTTTGTGAAGGTAGAACTGTGGAAAAAGTTATGAAGGGGGATGGTGATTGTAGATGGTTCACAATAAATTTACAGCAACTAAAACGAGGAAAAAACCTAGCATATCGAACTGCTGTGTATAGTAACAGTGAGACTGATTGGGCTAAATGAGATCCGAAATGAGTATAAAACTAAAATCAAACTCGCGAAAAACAACTATATACTTTCTCAAATTAAAATATCCAGTGGTGATCAAAAGAGGTTATGGAGAGTGCTTAAATCTATTACATCCAAAAATAGAAACAGTAAAGATATAGTGAACGTTAAGTTTGGACCAAATACTGAAGATAACCCGGCAAGCATAGCTGATAAGTTGAATTCATACTTTGTGAATAGCATCTGTGATATAAATAAGTCAATCCAAAATGTGCAATATAACCCACCAAATATATATGTCCCGTATACGTTTAAATTTAAATACTGTAATGATAGAACGATATGTGATACAATCCAAAAGTGCAATAATAAAAAAGACATTAACGGAATATATAAAGATATGATACTTAACTCAGTTGAAATAATAGGTCCAATTGAAATGAAGATCATAAACTCTTCCCTCCAGTCCGGAACATTCCCGCATAATTGGAAGGAATCTATTGTTATACCGGTAGAAAAAGTTAGCAATACGATTAACTGCGAAGAGTTTCGCCCTAAAAATATGCTGCCATTCTTTGAGAAAATAATGAAGCGCTACGCTGCTGACCAATTGCAAGATTACTTGGAAGGCAAGAAGTTACCATCTGTAGAGCAGTCTGGGTTTAGAGCATAGACTAACCAAACTAGACAGTCGACTGAGAGCAGAAACGGTACTTCTGCCTACAAGCTGCCTGTCCTCCATAAGATTGCACAAGTATTCGTGCATGTACAAATCAGAGGAGCGCCATTGATGCCGCACGCATACTTACGCAATTTGCTGCAGGGACTTCATGTCATTCGGGCGGCCATTATTATGGTGGGAAATGAAGTGTGTGCGACTGTGTTCGGCATACTTTGTGCCCATTAGTTATGCGGAGTTCACATCACAGTTCATTTTAAGAATTTTAAAGTTTTTGTAATTGTGGGTATGAAATGGAATTCCTGTAATAATTTCGTTACAATGCCAAATAAATTAATATAATACTTATATGTCAATATCCATCTCATTATATTAATCAGGGAAAAATGAACTAACACGGTTTTTTTTCACTTTTGTTAAAAGAGAATTTGTAACTTCAGGTGCATATTTAAAGTAAATAACCTTCCGTTGATTTTAATGCTTAAACTTTCGAACCCACAATGAAAAAAATATATTTGTCGTGGGGAAAATATTTTTTTTAGTTTAAGCATAATTTATAATCTGTAATTAGTACGTAAAATGTATACTTGCACAATAATATAATTATGGAAGTATGCATTTGTTAAATTGAAAAAAAAAAAATATTTTTTATATTATTACTATTCTTTTCTGAAATTTGTATGCGCTTGGCTTTTTCTAGTAAAGATTGCTCTTTATTTTACTCGTAACGAAAAAAAAATGTTTTGATTACTTTTCGTATTCCGAAAACTCAAATAGTGCACTTGTTAATTAATAATAAGGTTTATGAAAAAATCTGTGCACATTTCAAAACACATTGTTTTAAAATCTGTAAAAGAATTAACAAAACAATTTGAATTCTTACGTTCGATTGAAAACACAAAATCTGAAATCAAATTGCAGAACCCACTAAAATACAATATTATATTGTCTTTTTGTTTTGCATTCCGATATTCATATTTTTCTTGGTTTTAAAATGAGAATAGCATTTGCATTCTTACTGTTCCTAATTAACATTATTCAACAATGTTAAGTGTTATTAAACTACAGAATTCCCAATCATACATTGATTTTGTACAAATATGGTGTTAAATAAATGAATTTGAAAACATTCACCCTAATAGAAATTTTTACAATATTCATGAACATTTAGTAAAATTTGATTTTTCTAGTGGAAGCTTGGGTTAACCTGCATGTTGTTGACTAATTTTTGGAACAACCCCCACGAATTTTATTTATGAATTTTGCTGTCAAACATAGAATTCATACAAACAAAATTAAAAATAAACTGAAATGTGAATAAATGAACAGCTTTTACTGGCGAAGATGGATAGAGGACGAACTAAGCTATCTAAAAAACCATACTCAGCATTTACTTTTTTTTACATTTATTGTTAGAGATTCATTTACAAATTGTTTGTTATTGAAATAGTGCTACCCGACGGCTTTTAATACACGTATTCACAGACAGGAAAAAAACAGAGAGCGCGAGGGAGAGCTGTCATTCAAAATTTGCGGGGATAATCGGGTGGGTGCACTGAAAGTCGACTGTCTAGTTTGGTTAGTCTATGGTTTAGAGGAGGCCATTCATGTGAGACAGCCATAAATTGGGTATTCTTTGACTGGAAGAAAGAGGTGGATATTGGTAACTCTGTGATAGCGGTATTCTTGGATTTAAATCGGGCTTTCGAAACTATTGACAGAGGTATTTTAGTGCAAATATTGGAAAAACTTGGAAAAGAGGCGTAGAACTTCAACGGCTTAAGTCATATTTAACAGGAAGAACACAGAGGACAAAATTAAATGTGTTACAAAAGTCGATTGGTTTTGAATTGGGGGTACCCCAGGGATCAGTGTTAGGTGTAATATATATATAAATGACATTAAGAGTTGTGTACGTTTTTGTAAAATAATTTTGTTTGCTGATGACACTCTGATATATATTTGTGGGAAAAATATTGAGGAAATGTGCCGAAATTTAAATGCGGATCTCGAAATTGTTAATAATTGTCTTAAGATGAGCAAACTGAAATTAAATTTAAACAAGTGTATGAAATTCAGGCTAGAGGGGCAAATTGAAGTGCGAATGGATGGCGATATCATTGAATGTGTCGAAAATATTAAGTATCTCGGAATAACTTTGGACTAAACTAAACTAAATTTTCATAAACATGCTGAAAATATTTGTGTAAAAGTCGCACAAAAAATTGGTTATTTAAAGAAAATGAAATCGATACTGACATTCAAAAGTGCAATTTTAATATACAATTCCTTGATTTTGCCACATCTAAACTATTGTTCTACTTTTTTGTATGCTAATCTACAGGGAATCAAAGATCGACTTCAGCGTTTACAAAATAAAGCTATGAGAACGATACTGAGATGCAACAGGTATACACCGATACAATACATGTTGGATGCTCTAAATTGGATGAATGTTGAACAAGGGTTAACGTTTGATGAATGTTCATTTTTAAAACTATGAACGGGATGTTACCGGAATACCTGCAGGCAAACACTGTTCGACTGTTGGAGATGTTCAGAGGTATAATTTGAGGAATGCTGATAACTTAAGACCAATCAGATGTAACTTAACCAGTACGCAAAACACGCTCAAGTACAAAGGCTTACTTTACTTCAACAACCTACCAAACGAATTAAAGACTAAAAATAAATAAATAATTGGCGCAACAGGTCCGTATGGACCCAAGCCTAGCTTCTCACAACCATTCGTCTTGTGTGAGTTTTTATCTTTGGGACGAATGGAAGGGATCTACAATTTTATGCCGAGTCCAAACGGCCAATTGAGAAGCTCTTTCATGACAGTTATACTCTCGGATGTTTGTCAGACGTTCGCGAGAGGTGGCGCAGTGAAAAAAACCTTAAGTTGGAATTTGGGTTTTTCTCGGGATTCGAACCTGGGACCCCTCGCTTAGTAGTCCAACACACTAACCACTAAGCCACTGCACAGAGCAAAGAATTTTCGTATTCAAACACAAGCTTAAAGACTTTATTAAAGAAAAAGTAATCGTTAAATTGTTGTTTCTCTTTTTTGCTGAAAATATTTTTGTTATTAAAACCTGCCTTCTATTCGTTTCTTTTCGCTAAAATTGTAATATTTCTAAACTTAAAGTTCAATGAACTAATAAACATCATTATACAGTTGCACTTACCCTATCGCAATATTGAAAATATCACGTCACTGTAGGTTTTAAGACACATAAACTCTTTTGTGACAGTTTATGCCCTAAAAAAGTAGCCTATAAGTATTTAAGTAGAACTTAAATCGTATGAGCAAACGGCCCTTAAATGCGTTTCATATTTCGTTATGCTGCCACGAAGTTAAATGTTTTTTTTTGTACAACAAAGTTTAAGTAAAGAATATTTTTGAATGCTCTGCTTCGTCATCTTCTATATTTGAATCCAGGCTGATAATTCCATCAATTACTACGAACCATTACCTTCCATCTCGCAATGGGAAGAAGTACCTGCTATAAAAATGTCTTCCACCGGCATTCCCAGATAAAATTTGCTTATTTTCCACAGAAAAAATAAAAATAATTTCTTTTTTTTTTATAGCCACCTCATATCAGTGCCACTGCCGATGACTTTTCGGCCCAGTTACTCCGTTCAATCGTCCAAAAGTGCATTTTGACTGCGAGTTTCTTTCATATCGGTTCCACATGGAATCCATGGGCCCATTCCACTCCTCTAGTCTTCCCAGGTCCAATCCGTTTTCTGCAGGCATCAACGTTTTTCGTATTGCATTCACGTTTCAATTTAAATTGTACATGTGTACTTATGTGCTTCGGAACCAAATACCCAATAAGCCAAAAAGGAACGGTTCTCTGTTTGTTGACTTTATCTTTTCGATTTGGGTGTACTATGAGTATAGAGTCCTTTTCGCAATAGCGGCCCCCGACGATGAGTGTCCTTTTTGTGCTGTTTTTTTTTTGCTCTCCAATGTTTTTCTTCCGATCAATGGTGTATAGAGTAGGGCTTATTTTCGATATCATTTCCAACGAAGTGAGCTGAAACAGATATTCGCTATGTGCACTTACTACTAAAGTAGCTGAAAGAAAAAGGATATCCATTGCAGGTCGAGAGTGAGTGAATTTCGGCTGTTTTCTCTACAGCTGCTGATGCATTAGATTGCTCTTATCTGTGTTATTCATATATGAGGAGCAAAGGGTGCATTTGAGGATGTTCCAGTTGGATCCTGTTTTCATTTTAAGTTGCTTTTATTTAAACTTGTGTAATTGAAATGGGCAAAGTCCTGCCATTATTTAGCCAGGTATGGAGTTTTTTTTTTTTTCATTTTACATTCAAACTCTGTTTGGAGGGAGCCATTCGTTATTGGCCGAATTGAATCGATGGTAAGCGTTTGGGTGTAGTGCAGTGTACAGACTGTTTTGAATTCTATTAGAATGATTTCGATTTGAATCTTTATTGGGGGAGGTTCCTATTTTTAAAGTACCTTTGATTGATGGAGCCCAGTCAAACGGCTTTTAGGTGAATTGAAATGATATTTGTTTGTGTTGCGGGCGGAACTGTCTAGGATCCCTTTTAATTGGCATTCTTCGAACGATTTATATATATAAATTTTTTTAAATAAGTTGATATTTGATCAGAAATGTGGCGGCCGTTGTAATCAGTAAAAAACATGCTGCTTGATTTTGGTTTTAACTTCAAGAAAGGCTTCAATCTAAGAAAGATCAGTGGAAAAAGAACGAATTGGTGCAGAGCTTCCACACGGCCATATCGATGGATTTAAGATAAACTATGATGTGTGGGGGCCGGGGTCTACTCGGAATCACCTCATATATAAATATCAAGCCCCTTGCCGGATTTTGCAAACGTCTTTCAGGCGGAATGAGTGGCTATCCGCGAGACCTGCACGCAACTAGGGCATGACAAATACACTCTTGTTATCTGCAGAAAGCCCATCTCCAATGGGGCTGGTCGAAAAACTGCGTAAACAGAGCCGCCTAGAAATCTCCAGAATCGTGGCGATAATCACGAGGCACTGGCAATTTGGAGACAGTGCGGCCAAATTTGGCATAAGCCTCACAGTGCTATACTTGGGTTCATGTTCTACCTACTATAGTCTGGTGCAATGGATCCATACCGGCATAGCTTCTCACAAAAACTGTTTATGTGAGGTTTCTATTTTGCAAACGGTGGACTTTTATATAAGGTATGCATGAAAGTTTGAAGCAATGTACCTATTGTTTAACGACCTGTAAAACAATAGTAAAAGCAACTTAAGTAGGGAGGCTACAACCAAACTGGGATGTCTACAAAGAGCGCTTGACTCACTTCAAAACAAAGGTAACAAAAGTACAGCCTAAATCGTTAAGAAACTACTGCCAGAGTATTCAGAATATTTGTCAATTTATGTATGCTCAGAGCATACCAACACAGCTTTGCTTCTGAGAGACGCTCGAAGAACAGATTATGGGTCATTCTAACATACATTTGGCGGCAATGACATCTTGTCTAACTTCAAGATGGGCTGTCTACAAAAATTTTGAATTTAAACGCTCCATAGGTGTTAGAAATAGATAAGTCTTTAGTTTTAAGATTCTCCTTTGACCTTCAACTAGTGCAGCGTATTTCACGCCGAAGTCATTGGATAATCCGCTGAGTGACTGCAGATATGAAGGTTCGGTGTTGCAGGAAGATAACGTAATAATTTATTGGTTAAAGCAGTGGTTCCCAATCCTTTTCAGTTTAGTATTTTGCCACGACGCCCTTCTCTAGCTATTTGAAAAAGAAACAGTCGATTAATAATAGAATAAAGTGCGAGGTTTGTTTAAAAATTCAGTATGCAAGCAGCGCGAAGCTAAATAAGTTTGTATTTTTGTGAATATCCCACTGCGCGGCACCCCTCTTTACTTTCTACGGCGCACCAGTGCACCGTGGCGCTCACTTTGGGAGCCCCTGGGATAAAGTATAAACGTAACTGTATCACTCTGGTAAGCTTAGAAAGTCAAACCTAAGCTAAATTTGCCCATATCAGGGAAATACAATACAACAAGCATGTGGTGCTATCGCAAATATAGCTTAGGACTTCCAATAATAACAAACGAATCTCAGCGATAGTCATTTACATTATGTTTATTATGGTGAAGCAATTATTATCAATTTAATTATCCTGGTTCAACTGACATATTTATTACACAAACTTGACCCTAAAAGAAAACTAAACACTTAGCGGACTCGACCGAGCGCCCTGCCGGTCAGATATGGAAAAGAATCTTAACTCAATCCATCTGCCTCACTCGTCGAGCTGCATGTGCAGCCTACACTAACACTAACTAACAATGAGTAGAAGGGATTTGCCACTCATATGGAATAGAGGCCACTATAGGTTAACATATTTATATCGCACATGTAATCAAGTATCGTGAAACTTCGAGTGTATGTGCAAACGCTAAGAAGGGATTTTTAGATATGAGCCCGCTAGCTTGTGTTTGCAATTAAAATTTAATTAACAGGCGTTTGGAAAATGTTCTTAAAGTGACCGTTCTGCTCCCCTTTTGCGGGAAAACATATTGAATTTATGCAATTTTTTATTGGTGAAATAATATAACAACAAAGAAATTTGCAAAAAAATATTTGAACATGTTTTTCAGGAATTTCTGATTTTGCCCCCCTTTTAGAGGGGTAACCAATGGGAATTTGCATGGAAAAAACGTTCTTTGATCGGATCAACATAAAAGTCAGTAATAAAATTGGGAGATACTACCACAGCTCCGGAATTCCACAAACCTGACCCCTACCCAAAGGGTGCAAAACCACCCTCAACGTTCCTAAAGAATACTTAGTTATTTGCTCCAATACGACTCTATAAGAGCCTTAAGATGAAAAATCTTAGATGGGTTTTATAGCTTTGAGGCACGTTCATAAAAAAAAGAAGTGTAAATTTCTGAGTTTGCAGAAATGACCCCTTTTTAAGGGGTTTCCCATGATCTTTTCCGCAGATATGAAGCCAGTTTTGGAGGGGTACAAACAAAAATTACGATGACCCTGGTGACTTCTATCTGTTACCCACTCAAAAGCAAAAACCGGGTAGTTATAGCCACCACCATAGCGATCTCAAGGTTGTGTGCTACCAGTGAGACCATGCAAGTGTGGCACAATCGGTTATGAGGTCCTAGCCCAAAGACATAAAAACCCACAGCATCAACTTCACGGAGAAAAAACTTTGAGCTTACTTTTGGACATATAAAATTCGTTGCAGTAGTGAACTAAGAGCCGTCTTTTTATTTCACTCTTATTATAAGATAGCATAAGCCTTCAGAGCCCCACAAACCTCAGCCCGAATAGCTAAAACATCGTCGTCAAGCCGAGCTTATCTCATAGCCAATGCGAATGTCAATGGCTTCTTTAAGACTAACATAAAGGTCGGTAGCATTTATATTACTTATATTAAACAAGCCAGCCACTGGATATACAACTACCATGTGCTAAAGCCAATAATTATAAAATAATGAATCGAGAGATGTAACTTAACATTTTGCCAACGTTCATGTTTCCAACCCACCCGTTGAATCACGAATCCCATTAGTTACCATTTTACTCGCAAACATTCCGCCAATTTACTGCTTACCATACACCCAAATGGAGGCCCAAAGTAGGCACGGGAACACTTATGGCCATGTTTAGAATTTGAATCAAATTTATTCAAAACAAAGTTGTTATAGCAAAATGTCAACTATGCCTCTGCCAGCTAGTTGTGCGGAAACATACATTTTCTAAAACTTGCTGTACGTGACAACAAGGACAAATATTTTTCTATCCATCGTTGCATCCTTTGTATAAACGAGCCTTTCAATAAAATCAAAATGCCAATAAATGCATTTGAAATGAATTGAATATCTAAAGCGAAAGACCAAATGCACCAGTCAGCCCTAGCAGCGCGGCTATATGACAACAATGAGTGCATGGAACGATGATGAGACATGACGGCAGTACTTGTATGTTAGGTACGTTGTTTGCTTTTTTGATGTTTGACATTAAATTTGAATCGTGCCTGCGGTTTAATCAAATTTCGAACGAACTATTTATTTCGGCACATTATACACGTCGCCGTTCACATCAGTGGAATCTGGAATGGAGTGTGAAAATATAATTGCTGGGAGAAAAACTTCCAAGCGCACTTTCGGTTTGACAATTTGACAGCCATGCATAATTTTCATGTGCGACACCGAAGGAGGTATGACATATGCGAATGGTTTTTTATTTTTTTTTAAGTCATGCGAACTTTACAGATGTACCTGTGTATTATAACAGGGCCTCTTATTCAAAAAATAAAACACAATCACTTCACTTAGTCGATTTCTTTATTCTTCTGTAATTTGTGTGTCCGCACTATTCTCTTGCTTTTCTTCGCTTGACTCTTTTTACTTTATATCAATTGACATGAATTGAGTGCAACTCAATTCATATATATGCCCTGCCTATTGCACCGTTAGCACCTTTACAAATATGTTTTTCTTTTATTCTTTCTACTGTTACAATTCGGCCGTCCTGACACCCAATCGTCCCGATTCCACAAAAAGCCTTCCCCTCAGTATGAACCCATGGTTTGATGTTCGCCACTTCCCATATCCCCTCGTACTGCCTTCATCAAGCTGATACGCTGCAGCCAAGTTCTTCAGCTGTGTCTCCCAATGAGAAAAACAATCTCCCTTGCCAGTAAATTCGGCCAACAAATCTTTTAAATTGGCAAAATTTTCTTTCGCCCCACTGTTGTCACTGTCATCATTCTTTGGTAGTCTTCCTTCCTTCTTCAGCCACTCATTTTCTTTTTTCAGCAATATGTTTTCTCTTTTCTGTAGTTCAAATCAAAGCCTTCTTCATCATTTCTAGTTCCCTTCTCATCATTTTCCACTCGTCGTCACTCTTCTTCGTTGCACTCATCATCGCATTTTCTTCGTCATCGGTGTCACTCATCATATTATCTTTCTCCTTTGGTCGCTCATCATTCTTCTTGTCTCCACGCTGTCCTCATATTCGCCTGATGTATCTGTATTCTTACCTTGGTCAACCACTTCGCAGCTGCCTGCCTCGCTCGAAACAAAAACTCACCACCATGACTTCATCTGCGCTGCCGTACACCGTTTGCAATACTCGACATCCGCCATGCCGCAAAAAGGCACGTCGAGCAGAACACAAACAAAACACCAAAAGAAAAGTTATGCACGCCTGTGCTTGCAATCAGACGAAACGATTCCAACCGGAATTTTCTATGCACTCGCACACGTGTAATTTTCGGACTACGCAGTTGGCTTCTTCTGTGGTGAAGAAAAAAAATCAAACCCAACTGACACACTGGATACAATATGTATATATATTTCACGCACACAGGGTCTTGCAAGTTTCTGCTTGCACAGAAACGATTTCAGGGTGGAAAAATGTTTGATTCGCACTGAATTGAAATTTTCTATTTTATTATGGGCAATCCCACTTCTGAGATTATAACAGGGCCTCTTATTCAAAAAATAAAACACAATCACTTCACTTAGTCGATTTCTTTATACTTCTGTAATTTGTGCGTCCGCACTATTCTCTTGCTTTTCTTCGACTGACTCTTTTTACTTTATATCAATTGACATGAATTGAGTGCAACTCAATTCATATATATGCCCTGCCTATTGCACCGTTAGCACCTTTACAAATATGTTTTTCTTTTATTCTTTCTACTGTTATACCATGTTCCCACCAACGTGATTTAGCCAAAGTGATTTATAAATCACGAAAGGCGTTTCCACCGGACTTTAAGTGTTTTATTGTGACATTCACGTCAACTTTGACATTAGGTGAGTTGGTCACCTATCGTAACTATCAAAGTGCAAAAAGAAAATTACTTACATCAAATTAAAAGTTAAAATGAGTTCAAATGCTTTGGAAATCATTTCCATTTATCACAAAAAAGCCAAAAATGATATAAGCATTTTACTCTCGGCATTTTCAACCAGAAGAAATGCTCTCCGAAAAAAGCATAAAAAAAATATTCTGAGACTAATACACCTCCTAAATAGTCACTTGTTTTTATCGCACAAAATGCTTATATGGAAAAAACCGAGAAGAGTCTGGACGAAGGTGAGTGTAGTTTAAATTTGCACGTAAATAAAGTTAAAAGCCAGAACGCGTTATTTGCAGATACGTTCAAAATCTTTCTGGGAAAAAGATGTGCCGGAAAATGATGATGCCTTTTTCAAAGAATGCTTCCGTATGTCTCGGGAAAATTTTAATACGATATGCCATGAATTAAGAAGTATGGAAAAACAAAACACGAATTACCGTAAAGCCATTCCCTTGAGAAAGAGGGTTGCAATCGCACTGTACACTGTTGGATCTTCAGCTGAATACCGAAGCATCTCAAATCTTTTTGGAGTCGGAAAAGCAACAGTTTGCAGCATTTTGAAAAGCTTTTGCCAGGAAGTATGGAATATGCTGCGTCCAAAATATATAACAGCTTACCCACTTACTGAGGAAGTTATAGAGGAAAATGTTAAAGGGTTCAAAAAGTTGGGCTTCCCTCAGTGCTTCGGAGCTATCGGTAAGTAAGCTGAAATATTAAAATTTAGCTAAGAATAATTTTATTTCAACGATTTTTAAGATGGCTGTCATATCGAGGTAAGCCCCAGATCTGAAGACGCTGTTGATTACCATAATTACAAAGGTTGGTATTATACTGTACTATTCGCTGCAGTTGATTACCGGTAAGAATAGCATTATGTTTTTAAAATACGATTTTAATTATGATTATCGAATCTAGATACAGATTTCTATACATCAATGTCGGAAGTCCAGGACGATGCAACGATTCCCAAATTTTTGAAAGTTCATCTCTTAAGTTGCAACACCAAAATCCCATACTTCAAAGGTTGTCAAAAAGAATATGTGGTGTAGACGTTCCGGTCCTGTTGATTGGAGATTCCGCTTTCCGATTTTCGGATAGAGTTATGAAGCCTTATCCATTTAATGCCGTTGCACCGACAGAACAAAAAAACTTTAACTATGTCCTATCCAAATGTCGAAGGGTGGTAGAAAACGCCTTTGGTCATTTGAAGGCCAGGTTTAGAAGAATTGGGAGAGGATTGGAAAACCACATAGACAACACTTCCTTAATTATAAAGTCTTGTTGTGTACTTCACAACTTTTTAAACGTTCACAACGATGATATTAATATCCAATGGATGCAGAATGTGGATGAAACCACGTTCAGACTCAGAGAGCAGCCGGAACATACATCGTCTATCAGCGACAACAATCCCACAGCAGTTAATATACGAAATGCGATAACCAGATACTTGGGTAAGAACACATTTATTAACATAACCAACTTTTGTTTTTTTTTTATTTTTTATTTAAAAGTGCAATCAAATCAGTTTGAAACTGATCGGAGGAGCTTACGAATCTTTCCAAAATTGCATTTCGCTCTCTTTCTATTTGAATGAGTTCCTGATCCGTATTTCGTATTTCCTCAATTTGATTTTTTATTCTGTTTTCCGATGCACGGAAGTCAGCTGCATAAGGATTAACTGGTTTCCTTTTCTGTTTCCTTGCAGCTCTTGAAGTGGATGCAACAGGCGTCTCTGGAATTTCAACTGATTCCGAAATGTCGGAGGCTGAAGAACTTGGCGATATGCGCGACATTGAAAGTTCAGATGATGTGTAATCTAGACATAAAAATATAAAAAAAAAGTAATACTCTAATATATGTACATATCAAAGTTTTTGTTTACCTATTACAATGCTGTCTTCAACGATAGATTCCAGGTTATTAATTTTCAACTGCCCAAGGATAGCATGCACTCTGTGGTACAGCTTCCATTCCGACGGCGAACCTCCCGATGGACCGACTATCTGCTTTTCCTTTCTAGAAGATTACGATACAAAAAATACGAATAACGGTTACAACAAATTTGCTCAAAAAGCGACGTACCTGTATCGACTGGTAAGGTTGTGAATTTTAACCCTTATCTCGTCGGGAGAAAACAAAGAATTCCTGCGCTGGAAGGAATTTGCCATCTCCTTATAGATATGGTTATTTTTCCTGTTTCCCCGCAGCTCCTGAAACTTTTCTTCCCAAAGCTCCAGGAGAAAGAATTCGTCCACTTCGGACCAAATAGTTCTTTTTGTTTTGTTGCCATAACTGCTAAGAATAAAACCATTTTTTATTGTATGTACTTAATAAAAATATAAAAAAAACTCACCGAAAAACAAAATTAGAAAATTGAATTTGATTATATTTACGGTTTTGCTAATTCGTTGGTTGCTGAATAAACTTCTGACGTTAATAACAGGTATGTTTGATTTTATTTGCGTATGTTCGATTTTATTTGTGTATGTTCGATTTTATTTTGTGTGGATTTGCGATGACAGATACGTAATTAAGATTTAAACACGTATAAATCACGTAATTACAAATCACGAAAATGTATGATAAATCGCGTAATTTATGAGATGATTTAGCTAAATCAAGTTGATTTAGCTAAATCACGTTGGTGGGAACATGGTATTACAGTATGTAGGTATAAATTTGAAATAAGAAATACCTAGACCTACGGTCTTACTTATAAATACAATCAAATAGTAAGGTCGACGATTATTTGTTGGCTGCTAGGTTTATTAAAAATGTACAGCATTTATGACACGGCACCAATAAACAATTAGACCTATTACATTTGTTGTCATCGCAGAATTCAAATTTCATAATGCGTTCGTTCGGGTACTTTTTGCAAACGTAAAATTATTGAAAATTTGCTAAGAAACTGTGCGAATGCGACCACGTATACTGAGAAAATTGAAAAAAAGAGAAATCCATTTCCCCTCTTTTCATTTTTTCGTAATTTTCTACTCGCCGAATCTCGACTCACTGAAAAATGAAAAGTGACAACTAAGTGACACCTCAAAAGTTTGACAAGTAAAACTCTATTTATTTTCGTCTTCAACGATGTCGGAGGAAGAAGTTGTAATTCAATATTCTCCTAGAAAATATCAGCGCGTTTAAAATGTTAATAACAATAAATGTTATAAAAAATTCAATTCTAACTTATTTTGTAGATGCCGCATTTTACGATTATGTCAAAAATTACATTTTTTAAACTTTTTGTAAGAAGACCGGTCAGGTACTTGTCTTGAAATTGAGAGATTTCTATTTTTCTATGCTGAAGGAACACGAACGAACCCTATATGTTTCCGTAGAAAACAAGGTAAAGGATTTATTTCACAACAAGGATTTTATTCAAAAAAAGGGATTCATAAATTGAAATTAAATTTGACCAACAGATATCTTTGATAGGCTTATTATAACCGAAAAACAAAACACAAAATAGGAAATGCACAATTATTACAAGATCAAGTATAGGAAAACATTTTTTAACAATTTCATTTAATAAAAATGATTTAAAAAATGATTTAAAAAAGGATATCCTCTTTAAGGAAGCGCATGTATGTGGGACAGTTTCAACTTGTGTTGGAATAACCCATTTGTCGGCATTTTGAACAAAGATATATATTTTCTTGATTTTTTTAGAAATAAATCAAAAATGTAATATATTTTTTTAAATTTTCTGCATTTGTGCAAAAGTTTTGTTTGTCAGACTTAAAAAAACCATTTGTACTGTTTGGATTTCAACAAATAAAATCAGGAAACGTTTCCAATTTAAGAATGAAATGGGATTCTTGCGCTAATACAGGGTGGCGCACGAATCGTGCTACAAAAATAAAACGTAATAACTTTTTTTCTGTGTGAGTAATCGGCTTATTTTTTTTTTATTTTGTAGGTTACTATTTAGATTTATAAAAATGGATGCTTGGGATACGGAGAAAAAAATTTGGATAGTGCAACGGTACCATGCTTTGCAGTCCGTCATTTCCGTCCAAAGGGAATTTAGGCGGGAGTTTGGCGGTAATCCCCCGAGTAGATGGACCATTATGAGGTTTGTAAACATGTTTGCCGAATCTGGAAGCATCGCACGAAGGCCGTACCATCGAGATGCCAATGTTCGGGTTCAGGATACAATCGCAGCAGTAGCATCTGCAATACAGGCCAATCCGAGCGTTTCGACCCGAAACTTATCGGGGAAAATTGGAGTTAGTAGACGGTCATTACAACGGATACTTCATGACGATTTAAACTTGTTTCCGTACAAAGTCCAAATTACTAGCAAGTTAAACCCTCAGGATTTGCCTGTTCGCCTGGAATTTTGCCAAAAAATGATATCAATTGCCGAAGAAGACAACACATTGATCAATTGTTTGTTCATGTCTGATGAGGCCCATTTTGGTCTTAACGGCAATGTAAACAAGCAAAATTGCCGTATATGGAAAGAGTCTAATCCAGAAATGCTCCATGAGACGGAACTGCACCCAGAACGAGTCACTGTGTGGTGCGCAGTTTCATCAAGGTGTATTGTCGGGCCGTACTTCTTTGAAGAAAACGGTGTAACCGTTACTGTCAATGGGGACCGTTATTTAAAGATGTTGAAGGAGTTTTTTTACCCAGAACTGCGCCGAAGACGTATACCATTCAACAGCGTTTGGTTTCAGCAAGATGGAGCAACTGCACATATAGCCAGACCAGTTATGGCGGAGCTAAACAAAAAATTCGCAAACAAATTAATTTCTAGGAACTCCACTCTTCGCTGGCCCCCAAGGTCACCTGACCTAACTGCACCAGACTTCTTTTTATGGGGTTATGTCAAGCAAGAGGTGTATAAAACGAAGCCCAGGAATTTAACTGAATTAAAGCAGTCCATAACGACAATAATTGAGGCGATCCCAACTTCAACTCTTCAGGCCGCAATGAATAGTTTTTTGATCAGGTGCCGCATATGCGTGGGAGAGCGTGGAGGTCATTTGCGATCTATAATCTTTAAAAACAACTAACTATTTAAAATAAAATTTAATTTTCTAACAAATAAAAAAAAATAAATGAAATACATCGATTAAAAAAAAAGTTATTTGAATTTCTTATTGTAGCACAATTGGTGCACCACCCTGTATATCTCCAACAAAGGTATGAAATTCGCAATCATCCATATCTCTTCAGACAGTCAGGCAGCTTTACAAGTATTGGCATCCATAACAAAGGACTCCAAAACAGTTAAGTTGTGTCACGATGCTCTGCAAGCCCTTGCCAAACACAACAAGGCTAGGCTTGGGTGGGTGCCGGGCCTTGAAGGTATTGCAGGCAGCGAACATGAAAAAAAAAGATGTCCTCCGTTCCCTTCAGAAGTTAGCTATATTTCTTTTCTTTCTCTCTTAAATTACAGTAAATCTCCAATTTTACCTTTTATCCTTTTTCTTTTTATCCACCTTTGTACACCCCACAAAGTTAAATATATCTCTCTATTTTCTCAAATACAGATGTCACTTAATATTCTGTTTGTACTAGCTATGTTTAAAATTTACTTTGTATTTTAGTAATTTTTCATACGTTGTACTTATTTGAATAAAGAACTAATTGAATTGAATTGAATATCACAGAGCGTCTTTGAACCTAGTTCGTTAACGGTATACCTACGGAAATTTAAGAAGCATATCTCTTGGGTAGCAGAGGGGAAAATTCCCATACCATTCTCTGTTTTTCTTCTTGAATCGTTGAAATCGCTTGCATTCCAGGCGAATTTGCCTGCACCCCATCTTACCACCGCAGGTTCCGCTCCCTTCGTAGCCTCTTGGTTGGGCATTTGGTAGGTCAAAATGGCGTTTCGGAAGGTAGAATCAAATCACCCGGATTTATATACTTTTTATTTAGCGTCTCGTAATAATCCATTTGCCCGTTGGTATAGGTATGCATGAGTTTCGCACCTTCAAGTAATATAATGAGCAGAACCGCGGAACTCGATGTTTGCAGCATGTGTTCAAGTTCCGATTTGACTTCCACTTGGCTAAAGAAAGTGAGGAGTTTTACAAAACTAGACAGCCAGAAGTCATATTTCTGTGGCCCCGCCAAGTCTCTTGACGGAGCTAGCAAGTGGTGGGTTTTACGGTCACACCTTTATGCTATTAAAACCACCACTTGAGCTATACATCTAGAAGTGCTCAAAAAAAGGGCTAATACTGTTACCCCAGCTAGCTATATTCACGTCGTCATTTTTGTGAGAATTTTTCTCACCGTATCATCCGCTTATTCAACACAAAATTTTCTGATTTGTTCGTTTTTAATAAATCGTATAACTAAAAAAGTTTCGTGTATTTGTTTAAAATATTTCTACTTTTAAGTATTTGTCTTGCGGCTGTATATGAACTTTGTTAAGAAATTTCTGAGCCTCGTTGATGGTAGGTAACATGAAGCGCAATTCCATAGCCATAATAGGTATATCGCAAATACAATAATTTATGTCACAGGATCAATACAACTCTCTTGCAAAGTCGCAACGTGAAGCAAGTTTTACAGCATTTTTATCTCTGCAAGCTGCCGAGCCAATGTCATGAAACCCGTTCGTGCCTTTCTCTCAACATTTAGGAAATCAATTCGATCTCTATTCGCATTTGGAATTCCCGTCTTCACACTTTCATAAATTTTTTATGACTTTAATAAACAAATCCCCCTCCCGCCACCAGTAGTGAAGAGCCTTCCAAAGCCCAAAGGCGATGGTAGAGGAAAAAAAAATCCAATAAATCCCACCAAACATAAAATGTGTCTAAGTCACACACATGAATTCATTGATTTGTATTGAATTGTTCCCGACATAGGAGCAGGAACATCGACATGGAGGATAACAAAAAAAACAAAAAAGGGACACGTCGCACAGACAAAGAACTGGCAGCACATCACTTGCCTAGCAGTCGTAAATCTGCTGGCTCAACTCGACAGTATCCCAAAAGCACTGTCACCGCAACCTACATAAGGAACTAGGATTTCCTCCACCATATTGCAGAGGGGTGGATTCTTTTGAATTCACAAAACATAATAATTCTTCCTTCCATCGAAATTCAATCAATTTATATGTCTAGTCAGTGGATTGTGGGTGTGGGTGAGAGTGCAAGTGTGAGTCCTCTCCGCACCGTCCTACTTAACATAGATGGTGTAATTTGAATGGGTACTTTTGTTTTTTTTTTGTTATTGCCTTGCAGTTGGGCAATTTTCCGTTAAACCAGTCTGGAGATGAGGAACCGAAACACTGACTGGATGGTGCTTCTGGATGTTTGGTAAACAAAGGACGACTGGCAAACTTGAAATGCTCAATTTATTCACTAGATGTCACCTACTAAAGAATTCCGAGAGTGCACATAAATTGTTGAATGCATGATTCTGTGGTGTAGAGATGCATTCATGAATCCTGAGCAAGGATCTATCATTCAAAGGGTGCCACAGGAACATGTAGCATTCGAATGAGTTTTGCTGCTCCGAATGTAGAGTGTATTTAACATTTTGCAAACATACAAAATATATGAGAGGCGCTCTCTATGGGTTTTTGGAATTTCTGTACGGAGTGCATCCGTTCTCACTTGTTTCTGTTGTTTATGAAAGTTTACAAGGAATGCCGATTGCACATGGAGGGAGCTTCTTGTGGTTTGATGTGTATTATGTGCCTAGGATTATAAATCATTTCGGATCGATTATACGGAATGAATGGGACGAATGTTTTTTTTTTTTTGTTACACAATGTAGGTTAACTTAACTTTTTGGCGGTAGAGTTTAGTTTTTGGGTAAAATCGTAATTATCCTAGCACGGCCAACAAATTGACCTCAGTAACTTTAAAAAACTAAAGTTGCTTAACCCTTGTGTAAGTTTCAAGGAACCTGGGTACTTTCTGGGCGTAATTTAAAAAAAAAATCTAAGGTTTTACCGGAACTACTATCTAAGTATTTTTAGTACCTTTCTAAAAACAATTTCTGCGTCAAATATGCTACTTATCTCCAAAATCCAGCCATTTGTTTCCCCTAGAAATTTTTTTTGTTGACAAGTTCTCCAAAATGACATCAAAGTACCTGGGTACTAGTATTTTGCTAACAAACACATTCGATGATAGCCAACTGGAATAACCAATGATTAAAGATAACCAAGATTGAACAAACCGGCCCTAAGTTAGAAATGACTATATTATCTTAGAAACAAATTTTTGTTACAATCGTTTGGACCGTTTTCGAGATATGTCCAAATTTCAAAAGTATCATTATTCGATTTTTTTTAGCGGAAAACTGAGTATGCATAGTCGTGGTAACCTCACCTACTTAAACCTAAATATCAATATTGATATTGAGGTTAGTGTGCAAAAAAAACGGCCCCGAACTGTAAGCCCCCAAACTACAAATTTGAAATTTGAACGAAATCCGGGTAGCCGTTGAGGCTGTAGGCCTCGGGATCTACAGACAGACGGACAGAATTTCGCCACACACTTTTTTGAGTTCGCCTATCATCGTACTGTCTGAATTGATTAATATGCCGAGTTCGAAATTTTCTACGAATATAATATCTTCCGCTACTACGTAATGGAGAAAGTTAAAAAAGAGGTGGTATCTCTGTTTCGAATTGAAGCTGAACTAAAAAAGGAAAACTTTAATCACGGTTATTGTAGTTGTAGGATTTGTCCCAAATGGTACGCTTCCAGCATAAGCTTCAGCTGTTCCGTTGATATCGATGATATAATTTGGAGCTAGTATTATAACCACTCTTTAAGCACGCTGGAGATGACCTGGTTAGGAGCATACACCAAATCATCTCCAAAATATGGTCGGAGGAAAGTATGCCCGATGAGTGGAATCTCAGTATCATCTGCCCGATCCACAAAAAAGGAGACCGCCTACTCTGCGCCAACTATAGAGGCATAAGTCTTTTAAACATCGCCTATAAAATCCTTTCCAGCGTTTTATGTGAACGTCTGAAGCCGTTTGCTGATGATCTAATAGGTCCTTACCAATGCGGCTTCAGACCTGGAAAATCTACCACCGGCCAAATTTTCACATTACGCCAGATCCTGGAGAAGACCCAAGAATATAACATCGACACACACCACCTGTTCGTCGATTTTAAAGCAGCCTATGACAGTGTTAATAGAGCTGAACTGTATCGTGCTATGTCTAACTTTAGAATACCTGCTAAACTGATACGCCTTATCAGAATGACGTTGGAGAATGCTCGATGCTCCGTCAAAATTGGTAGAGACTCTACTGAACCCTTCGAAACCACCAGAGGGCTTAGACAAGGCGACGCACTGTCATGTAGCTGTTTTAACATTGTGCTTGAAAATGTAATACGGAGCACTCATGCCAGTACATCGGGCACCATTTTCAATAAATCAACACAATTACTTGGGTTTGCAGACGACATTGACGTGATAGGAAGAACGAAGCGAGCAGTAACCGGTACATTCACTACTATGGAGTCAGCAGCAGGCAAAATGGGGCTGAAAATTAATGAGGATAAGACGAAGTATATGCTTTCATCAACAAAAGTCCAATCCCACCACCGACTTGGTCAAAATGTGACCATTGATAGGTATAACTTCGAGGTAGTCAGTGAATTTGTCTATCTAGGCACTGCTGTAAACTCAGGCAATAACATCAGCGCTGAAATCAAACGCAGACTAACTCTCGCAAATCGCTGTTTCTTTGGGCTAAACAAGCAATTGAGCCAAAGAGACGTTGTATAGAACACTCATCATCCCGGTCCTGCTATATGGTGCAGAAGCATGGACCCTGTCCCAATCGGATGAAAAGGCACTTGGAGTCTTCGAGAGGAAAGTTCTGCGTACGATTTATGGTCCGGTCTGCGTAAACCATGAAGACAACGTTTGGCGAAGAAGATACAACGACGAACTATACGTGCTGTACAACGACATAAGCTTAGCCAGGAAAATTTGAATTTAACGACTAAGATGGCTGGGTCATGTTGAGCGAATGGACATCAACGCTCCAGCGCGAAAAGTCTTCAACGCCAAACCAGAGGGAGTCAGAAGCCAAGGTAGACCTCATCTTCGATGGAGCGACCAGGTAGAGGGAGACCTCCGACAACTTGGAGTGCGAAATTGGAGGCGGCAGGCTAGAGATCGAGCCAGCTGGAGGGGTATATTGAGCAAGGCCTAGGAGCACCACGCTCTAGTTGAGCCAACATAAGTAAGTAAGTATTATAACCACATGTAAATACGAAGTGTTTTTCCTTCTAAGCAAATTAAAAAAAAAAATCACTGAAATACAAAAATCACATTAACTGCATACCCAATTTATTGTCTCTATATAGTTCTTTGTTTTAGTTCAACAATTGCTTTGAAACGTGTCTTACAGACTGCAACTTTCGTGGCGACTTATTTACATCGCGAAATGTATCTGATCGATCGATACTCTTAAGGTATACAAAACACACTCCACGACAGCCGTTAGGCGACTATCAACCTGATGACTGATCAGAGTTTGCAGCATTTGCACATTTAGTGCAACCGCATGAAGCCGGAATCTCAATCTAGAAAAAGAAAAACAGTCTTGTTTCGAAAAAAACATACACCTTAGTCATTCATACCTGTTTAAGGAGCTGAAAGCCATCGTTACAGATAAAGGGTACGACAACATGTTTGTATTTAATGATCCCACAATATGAGCACGCTGTATCATACCTCTCATGCTCTGTAAGTAATAAAATAAGATCCATTCATATGAAAGGTTGACACACCAACCTGCATTGTATATGGATCCAGACTGGCAAGAGCCAGAACACTCCATCAGTCCCTGAATTGGATCCTTGTTAGTGCATAAACCATGTGGTGGTACATTTAATTGAATTAATTCATTTGTGTCCTTTCCGGATGATGCAGTTAACCGACATTTCTCTGCGAAGGACATACCATATTTGTGATTAGAAGTCCAACTGTACCGAGATTTGCTTACCATGTACAGGGGACTTGCAGACCGTACAGCAACCGGCAGCCTCCAAATGTTCCGCTGGGCAGTTACTGATATCCGAACAAGAATCCTTGGATGAGCTAATTATTACACTATGACCCAGCAAGTCGTCGCAAGAGTATGTGACACAGCGGTCGGTGCTATGCCAAATGTCACCGAGTGCATAAAGGCGATCTTCAAAGACACACTTTGTTTGGACACAGCTTCCACAGCATTTGGATGGGTCAACGCTCTTGTATTCAAAGCCTTTTATACAGTCTTTGTGGCAGTGCTCCGTCACTTTATTGACTTCAGCTACGCCCCTGCTACCGTAGGCACAAACGTGCTGATCGCATGGGGTCTCAGGTGCAAACCACTTATTCCCCAATAGCTTGACGGTTGGAACGCCGTTGATCTCAACGATGCAGGCGTCCATTGCTGGAGCTATATAAATTACAATGGAAGCTGAAAACAGTGTTTCAAGGAGGAACGCCCTTAGCGACTTACCACAAACAGCAGTTGGACAGCAGTCTCCAGGTTGAGTGACGACCTTCAGTTTGTAGAACTCTTTCTCACACTGAGTGCGGAGTGTTGGGCAAGATGCTGTGTCACAAACGATGTTCTGTACTGGACAACAGCCGGAGTTGTCAAGAGCAATTGACTCGCCGGGTTTGAGAGGTATAGCTACTCGAGCATCTTCACATAGAGAGGAAGGCTTGCATTCTGGAAGGAAGATCACATTTTTAAAATCACATTCCTCAGTACTAGATTGCTTACCACACGTGATCTGAGGACAGCCATTTGTTCCGAACCTTTGCTTCCTTAGCTGATCATCACCGCATTTGGGGAACGGAGAAGGTAGGCACGCGGCTGGTGTTGGAACTTTGGGCTCAGAAACTGAAATGACTTAAGAACTTCTTCACGGTTTTCGAAATCATTTTGGGAAGGACTCACCACATATGTACTTCGGACAGCAGTCTCCTGCGGAAGCAGCCTTCGAAGGCTTGAAACCATCTGGACAAATAATCTCTGCCGCCTGACACTGTTGTTCTACACACTCAGTCTTGCCATCCTTGTTGCAGCTGCACTTCGTACATTTGTCCTTCAACCAGACGTCTCCCACAAAGTGGTCTCCGTCGTCGCACCGCGAACACTCTTCCTCCGATATGCACCCATCATTGTACCATACCATGCCGTTCGGACAGAAGCACCCCTCCACGAGATCAGAGTTGCGTTCCTTTTCCCTGTTTCGATTGATTTTGTCGTCGATTCCTACGTCTATCGCTTGTAGTATATCATCGAACTTAAGTGAGGCACAGGTCAAGACACATCCACAGGGATTATATACTAAGTCAGCTGGACAGCCATATGGGCAAAGGTCTGCACTTCTCCAGTTGAGGCAGATTCCATTCCTGACACACTCCCTTGCATAAGCCGCCAGGGAGTTGCACGCTGCGTTCTTATTACCACCGCACGTATCCTGCTCGCATTGCGAAACATAACTCAAAGGACTCACAACAGCACTGCATTTTCCAAACAGTTTTTCATCCGAAAACCTGAGGCAAAGACTCTCCTTCTTCGCTGGCTGATTACACCCATCAGCTGGAACCTCCTGAGTTGAACATTCACCCGGTCCCTGCAGCCGTGGGTCGGCTGCTTCCCAACTGCTTACGATAGCCGAAATACTCACTGGTAATGGCAGCTGGGGTGACTGTTTGGCCGGATTAATTTGCAGATCATTGTCGCCGTCTCCATCGCAATCACCACACAGACCCTCCATATGGCTGCCATACCTACTGCTGGGCACACGTATCTGGAAGTGATTGAGACGTTTCAAAATTTCATTCAAAACCATCATTGGATGGGTGTGTGCACACCTCCTACATGCACAAGCACATGTCTTACCGAGAATGCCATATCGTCGAACGAGCTAGTCACTTCGACATGCGACTCAGGTAACGCCAGTTTCAATTCGTTGCTATTGGTTCTCGTAATATGCAGCCGGGTATCCCTGAATGGCAGCTTCTTCACTTCCCTGCCATCGATTAGCACCTGAACCGATTTATTGGGTACAACACGTTGAATATGAATTATGTGTTCGCCGTGTAGAATATGAAGTGATTTGGTACAGCTTCTGTTGGGCCCCATGGAAGGGTGTCCCAATTTCTGGCAGTCGTCCATTGTAACATAGACCTAGAAGAGTGTGAACCACCCAGTATGCGAGTGTTTGGTTAGTGGATGAAGGTGTGAAATGAAGACACATTATTAGGGTGTGATGGAACGCAATGAAAGGAATTTTTGACTTAGCCAGAAGGTGCGCCAGTTATTGGGGATTAGAAAGGATGGAAGTTGTAGACTGGCCTTATGAGGACATGCCTAACAATGGAGGGAAGAGGATCCTGCTTTTAGAGTGCCCAGCTGATGATGTTAGCTCATTGGATTACTGTCACTGTTAACACTTGACTTTGGTTTAGTCAGTGTGTCATTTAATGGTGGGAACAGCGACTTTGCTGGATTACGGGACGACGGATGAGAGACTCGACCTCCACCAAAACACAAATTGTACTTTTGGCTTCTTTCAATGCATATCTCGCTGATGTCTATAAAAAGAACCGTTTTACTGAACATTTTTCATGGAGGTTTCGTAGGTATCCAAGCCAGGGCCTTAAATGAGTCTTTTGCGCCAACAATAACTTAGCGCTATTGATACATTCTGATGCATAAACTCAAGCTTAATATTTGTAGAGCTGTTGTAGTTGGAAATCTGAAGGTATTTGCATCAACAGTTCTTCTATAGTTCCGGAAAATTGTTAAAAAAAAATCTATAAGTGTCAGGTCTGTAACCAGAAAACAACCCTAGGCGATAAAGCCGTAGGTACTTTATGTGATGGTACGATTTCAACCTCTCGTAGGCCGTTCTTTAAATGGGCTATTTGATCTCTTGTTACAATTAGCAGTTGTTGTCTTCTTCTGTTTGTTTCTGACGTGAAAGCCTTCTGCCTCTTTGATCAGCGATCTGCCCCGATGACGGCACATTTATTGTTTTACTGAAAGTGTCGGTTTGTTACAAGACAGTTCCAACAAACTGCTTTTCTCAGCCTACGCATTAATACCCTTGACAGGCTGTAATTAATCGGACATACTATCAATCTTTCCCTTATTCAATCGTCCTCTCGACTGTAGAACTTCTGTTTGGAGTGGAACATCCATATCCAACTTCTATCTGTCTTTAAGAACATAATTTGGTTTGCCTCTTTAGAGATGGAGATCGGCGGGAGTGTTGTTAAAGATTTTATTTCAAGAACATAACCACTCTCAACTAAAGCAACTTGCTCTGTACATTAAGAAAATTAAAATTGAAGTGACCAAAGTAGGCTGAAGATGCTTTAACAGCTTTCATAGCTATGGGAGCAAAAGGTAGGTAAAAACCGGGTTTCAAGCGGCTAAATCCCTAAACCTCCGAAGTATTTCGACAAGCTAGGTTCAAGAGTGATATGAAACTTCTAACAGCCAATGATATCCATTTGGTTTAACAAGCTCTCTGATGAGGTTTACTTTGCGGCGTCGCTTAAAATTGCTGGGTCTCAGATAAATACATCCATCACCACTGTCCTGACTTAAAACGCGACATATCCCAAGTTTCATACGCAGGTTTTCTCCGAATATTCAGTAGATAATACCACCCGATGATCTTCCAACAGTTAATTCGAATAGAATAGAGGGACTTTTTGTGGTAGTACCCCAACTCTTCTGGAGCGGCTGTTACGGTTCGGATCACTTACCAGTGGAGCGAGCTTTTCAATTTTTGTTTTCCACCTACGCCACAAACAGCTCGAAGCTGTAATAGAAACGATGTTGCCAGTTAAAACAGTTCGTTTCCATTTTCGAAACAGTTCGCACTGCTGTTGAGAGAGTCACTGAAGCAAAGGAATAGGAGACAAGCCGCAAAATTTGTACCGAAGTTAATATCGCTGCCAGAGCAGTCCTACAACCATTTTAGTTTTACTGAGACCCTGGAAGCGATTGCTCCGATACACAATTTTTCACTTGGCTTCATGTCATGGACAGCGCTGGTTATATTACAATACGACTTCCCTAAACGCATTCGACGGTCGCTACCGTTGGCTTTAGTTTTTTTTTAGGGAAGGAACCCCCATACATACAAAAAAGAAAGATAAACAAAATCTCACCTGGAACGTATGCCCATCGGTTAGGCCAACATCTCTCGACAGCAAATACATACAATTGCCGTTAAAGGCAAAATTCCTCCTATCGAATGTAAGATATTGGGACGTACCGAATGCATCGCAAACACAATCCTTGCACTCGTTAATTGATATGCACGTATCACCCTTGCTCAATGTACCTTCCGGACAAAAGCATCCACCGAAACAGGCATCCGGCAGCAGCGGACAATCATCTCCGTTCAGATTATCGCACGATGGTTCACAACGTCGCTTGTAGCAATCCATGTGTACCAATGGCGCCGCACAGGATATCTCTTCGCGGAAGATAAACACGCAAACAAGAAAAAATCAACAACGACATTCTAAAAAATGTCATATGACAGCAACAACTCACCACACTGATGCACCGAACGCCATGAACCCAACTGCATGTGAGGACTCGCTGCGAAACACTTTTTTACGAATCCCTGCAATGCCAAACATTTGCACGACTGTGGATCTGTCCTATTGACCTTTAGACACTCACAAGTGTCCTCAATGCATTTCGAGAGGAATTGTTTCAAATTAACCGATTTGCCGCACTTGCCGAATGAAGGATGTCTAAGGGGGTATCACGGTGTTTAATTAAAAATATTAACAAGGTCTCAACTATCATACTTACTCTATTGACTTGCACAGGGCCAACGCCTGTGCTTGTTCGTCGCTGGTGCACACTTGGGAAGGGCACTCTTCGTTGGGCATCTCCTTGTCGAGCCAACTGTCTCCGAATTGGTTCGTAGTACTTGCGGTGCTGCCGTCAGGAAGGCGCTTATCATCGGCTGGATAGCCAGTGAAGTATCCGCACAGGCCATCGACCGTTTTAACAAATTTTTCAGAGACACCGATATGAATGCCACCAGTCTTCTGGTATAACAACCAGAAGCCATGCAAAGGAGACACCACCAATACGGAGTCACCTGGCTGAGAAACAGCGAACAGGGCTTTAACGAGGCGAGATTTTTCCAACTGTTGAGGGGTGTAGTCAAAGCCGTTGAATTGAAGTTGGAGATTCGGCTTAATGACGAGTTCGTCATCCGAAATTTTGTCCTTAATGGTGACCACCTTGCGGCAGATATCGCTGTTCGCCACGCGGACCACATTGGCTGTCAGAGAAACAATTTTTAAATATTTTATGCAACTAGATTGAGTGGCAGTTTACCCGAAATGGACCATGAGCTAGCCAGGTTCCTGGCTAGAATATGCCTGCGTGCGGTGTATTTAAGATCCGTGCCGTCGAACGTTACTAAGGACTTGCTAGTTATCTCGCAGATGTAATCCCTTTGGGGACGTAGAACGCATGTGTATTTTGAACATTCTCCAGGTCGAGTTTTTGAATTGTCAGGTCTCACTTCATAGGCATCTGGGCATATTGGTGTTGGGCATTGATGGTTCCGAACTGCGCTTGTCGGTGTTTGGGGCGTGCAGGTGAATATTGCACATTTCTGGTCATCAGTGTCATCGGATTTAGGATTTATGGTGGGCAATGCCATTGCTTTTCTGCGGGGGCATATGTTATATTAAGTAGGCAATTATAAACGTGATTTAATATTACGTCAGCGCAAAGATCTCTGACATCTGCCGTGTTGCCGACTTCTCGGTGACATTCAAAATCATTCCCTTAATACAAGCTGGGGGTGGACAGGTTTCGACAACACCAACTGCTAAAATAAAATTAATTTTTCATAAACTTTGATAGTTGCGAAAAAACTTTTGGAAAAAGGAATGATTGGGAGGACGAGATTTGAACGTATTTTGGGAACGAGCTGAATTGCCTCAGATAGGTATTTGGTTTAGTCTCAGTTATGGGGGGCACACTTAAGTCGCAATTTTGAAAAAAATAATGTACTACTACTGCTGGAAAAGCAAAAATTTAAACAACACATTCCCCGTAATTTTTGATCTAATGATAACGCTTTATTTTAGTTTTTTATAGGAAAAATCAAATGTCACTTGCATCAGTGATAGATGCCCTGGATAACTTTTTACTGAAAGGCCGAGGTACGTCCATCAGTCTTGATTTACAGAGTAAACAAAAAAAAATAAAGAACAGTGGTACTCCGGGATTGCGTGAGAACTTAAAAAATTATTTTTTTTGAATCGTCAGGTAATATTTTATTGTGTAGGAACTACTTTTAAATTTATTATTATAAACTACTACAAAGATAGATAACTAAGGCTTGTTTTTTTTTTCAAAAAGGCATTTTCTTATTTTAAATACGTTTTTATTTTTTTTGGATTCAACATACTGACTTTTTAATTTTTTAAACATTTTTACAAATATTTGCCAAAAAAAATTATATGTATCCTCGGCCTTGGTGAATGTGTTTTCACCTTCAAACTCTGTCCATTTTCCGAACACTTTATCCAAAGATAATGGAATACAGAGATATATAACTTTCCAGTGGAAAGGCGGCTGCCTACAAGCTGTTTTCTCAAAAATTCATGAAGTCACGTACATATGCTCATATCTTTTCTAGTATATGTGAGTTCGTGAATTGAACTTTAATGCAATAATTCGCTACTCCAAAATGCGTATTTCATTATTTTTTTTAATTTTAATCAAATCCTTAACAAAAACCAAACAATTTCAATACCAAACACAAAACAATTGAACAGCGCGATGCCCATAAAAGCAAAAGGAATGTTGGCCGGCCATTAGCAACATGCTTTTTTGTAGCTCACACGTATTCACAGACTGGGATGGAAATTACAAAAACAACAATGTAAACAAATGGGTTTTGGGGGGATAGACGTACGAAAGATATCCATCTCTTTTATTCATTCATCTCTGACTTTATCTGTCATTATTTAAAAATAATTCCAGCGTCCACTTCCAGTAAGTGGAATGAAATTGGAAACAAATTTGAAAGCTGTTTATTGTAGAAATATTTTTTTTTGTTTAATTTTGTATATTTGTGTTTAGTTTTTGATTTATTGTTCCACTTCACCAAAACAAAATATTTTTAGCATTATGCTATTGAAAATTATTTTTTTTTAAATTACGAATTTTTTCGTCAAAAGTCGTTGGCAACGCGAACATTGGTGTCAGAGCATTGGTGTCGCGAGTTCAGTGGTTTTTCCGATCTCAAAAATGCTCAACGCGCCTAAACAAGTTCTCACTTCAAAAAATAAGAAAGAAGTGTTGGTCAAAAGTTTCATACAAAATATTCGCATTTAATAAAATTCAAGACTTGCCTTTTGTAGGCGGTAGTTCCAAATGATTTAAAAAAAAAACTTGGACATGGAATGTGAGTTAAACTTGAGAATGACTGCAATATCATGAAAGTTGCCCACAAACTGCTTAAAAAATAAATTAGTTTGCGGTCAAGAAAACGTTGATAAACAACCGAAATAGGAGTGGACCAAGGTGGTTATATTTTTTGACGAAGAACGCATTTTGCTTACGATCAGTTAGATGCGAAAAATTGCATTTCAAGATCCATTGAGGGAATTCATAAAGTTCCAGTTTTTTTTATAACACAATATAGAAGTATGACTAACTTTGTTGAATGATTTACTTAATTTAGGATTAAAAACATCTGTTTGCGACCCATGTGAATGGGGCAGTTTAAAGTTACATTTTTTCCCAAGTTGGATGTCGCTCTGCAGCTCCTTTTTGAGCCATCTAATCCTACATCCATCAATCCAAAGGAGTGGAACGATCAAGAGGATTTATAAGGTCTCATAAAGTAATCCTTGCTTCAGAAGTCTGTACCACGAATGCGATTACTAATTTTAGAGAGGGCCCAACCCATAGAATCCGTCGTGTCCTTTGTGGCAACGTATTCGACTGACATGTTGATAGAATACACAACACCTTATGGAAGGTAACCATAGGTACCGCAGGTGCCATATGCGACGGGTAAAGTAGGTTTACTTTATACATTTCTGTCAGTTACACCCGTTGACATTTGACATTTGACTCAGTATAAGAGGGAGCACTTTCATTAGTGGAAATATTGAGAGAATGAGAGAAACTGTCACCGGCTGTCACCAGTGTTATAATATCTTATTATTTCTCCCAATTTGTGGGATTACCTGTATCAGAAAATCCTTCCGTAGGAAAAAGGAAGAAGCTGCAAAAAACATCTAAACTACAAATTTCTGCTGAAATTTCATCAAAACATCTTCATTTCAACATTTAATGTTCATAAAAAGAGCCTTTCAGCCAAATTTTCTAGTACCAAAAAGTTATCATTCGGCCGTACTAATAATCAAACACTAATGTCGACGATTAGCTGGTTGCCAGCTTTACTAAAAATGTACAGCATTAGTAAAACTGTACCAATAAACAATTTACTAGTGCGACAACTTTCTTTTTTTCTATTATATTTTTTGTCATCGCAGAATTAAAATTTCATAATTTGTTTTCGTGAAAAACAAGGTCAATGATTTATTTCAGAACGAGGATTTTATTCTAAGAAAAGGAATATTATAAATCGCAAATAAATTTGCCCAACACATATCTTTCAAAGGCTTTTGAAGCTTATTATAAGCAAAAACCAAAACACAAAATATCAGCTGATCTGTCAAGTATCATATTATGCAAATCAGTAATGCCCTCTCCTTCGATCGACACAATTTTTATAGTACACTTTCCGTTTTTTTCTTATACTTTACGATTGATTTATGAGTGAATTTGTGTCGCAATAAGATCTCTTTCAAATTATTAAATTAACGGAACACAGTTGGTTAGGCTAATTATGCAAATTGAAAGGTTTATGAAAAAAGAAATAATAGATGGCTATTTTGTTTTAGAATAAATTAAAAACTCACGTAGGAAGTTTTAAGGAACTATCGCTTCCGTTTTTGAATTTCAATCTGCCAAGCAACGAAACAGTGCTTGTAAAATTTTGTAATGATATTTCAAAAATTGTATAGCTCATATTACTTGATTCGGGAAACTTAGAAAGCGACAAAATGTTAAATTCATTCGGAAAAATATAAACCCGCGGACATTTTTTTACACGAAAACTGTCATGCGTACTCCTCTAAGAATTCACACTAAATAAAACAGAATTCTGTTTATCTTGCATTCGCACATACTGCCTGTTATTCTTGCAGAAGTTCCTAAATTTATTATTTCGCGGAATTTTGCTGAGTACTGACAATTCTTATATCTATATTTCCGCGAAGTCAACCTTTTCACACCAACCACTGATTCATTAGAAATTCTCATTCTCTGGGAACTAACTCCATTTACAAAGAGGGTTTGGTTGCAGCCAAAATATCTACCTGAGCCGCCTAAGGTACTGAGAGTTGTAGAAAAATGTAGGTGTTCGGGTATGAGCTGTCCAATCTTAAGTGAACTGGTATTTTATTCTCTTCTCGGCGACTCTCCAGAAAGTCTTGGAAACATCCTAAACTTATATCAAATTAATTTTTTTTACTACGTATGCACTCGTAACTTGCAAACTAAAAGGAAAACCAATCAAAAATCAAGCGCTAGCGGTTAAAAAAGATACCAAACATTTCATTAAATGAAAATATTCGAAATATATATTTCAAGTATTTAAAAATGCAATATTTTTCAATTTTGTGCATGCATTTGTAAAAATTTGTCTTTGCTAAACTTAAAAACAACTTGCATGTTTTAGTCCAACGAATAAAGTCCGAAAACATTTACAATTTACTAAAATTAGTTAATAAGTGTAAACGTTTAGGCTTAACAAAAGTTTGTTTAAATTCGTTCCCATTACTAAATTCTACACCGCCATTTTTGGTGGTTTGGCAACACTCCTCTTGAAAATGACATTTAGGGAAGATTTATTTAGCTAATGCCTGAGATAAACATGGGTTTCTCAACATTAATATTTGACGCTATAAGTTGCGATATTCTGGCACTATATTTGTTTATTGGTAAAGGGATTTTGGAAAGTGTGGAGTCTTTGCCCAAACTGCCAGACTAAAGTTGATTATTGGTAAGGCCGATTGTATTTTAACAAACTGCGCAATTTAATGTGATTTCTTTCCATTTATATTTTTAATGTTCGATTTATTTACAAAAAAGTACTTATCATGGGAATTTAAAAGCAGTGAAAAGGGAAAAATGAGGACAGAGTATACAACACTGGTTCGTATGCGACGGATTCGATGGGACAGCTCGTTCCGTCGAATACGTCAATATTAACGGATCCATTGACGTGACGTATTCTATGTTGCACCCTGAACTGCACAGTTTTAAAAAGACAGCGTCGCCATTAATTATTTTTGGCTGACGGAATGTCGTAGCCTGAGGCTGCGTTTAAAAGGATATGAGGCTTCTAGAAAATACTAAACAGTTGTAGAGCGCTCCTTATATCGTGATATTATCTGACACAGTTCCTTACTATCTACATAAAGGTTTTGGCTGTTATATCCGTTTAGTCAATTTTTGTTGTATTTATTTTTAGACTTCTTCGTCTGGCTTCTTTCAAAACCGTCAGCCTATGCAACTAATTATAGAGACTTTTAAGGGATTGTTGGACTACATAAAAAAAAAAATAATTATTGGCGCAACAGGTTCGTATGGACCCAAGCCTAGCTTCTCACAACCATTCGTCTTGTGTGAGTTTTTATCTTTGGGACGAATGGAAGGGATCTACAATTTTATGCCGAGTCCAAACGGCCAATTGAGAAGCTCTTTCATGACAGTTATACTCTCGGATGTTTGTCAGACGTTCGCGAGAGGTGGCGCAGTAAAAAAAACCTTAAGTTGGAATTTGGGTTTTTCTCGGGATTCGAACCTGGGACCCCTCGCTTAATAGTCCAACACACTAACCACTAAGCCACTGCGTCGACTGTTGGACTGCATGTTTCTAACAATTATTCTGAGTAGGTATGATAGCCTTGTATCGAAGTCCTATTCATAAAAATAAATTACTGATACAGCACCGGCAAACCTATTTGTGCGAACAATTCTGAGGGTAACGTTCAGTATTACGATTACGAACTCCAACAAAGAAAACGAAACAGTGTTAAAAATGAACGACACAAGGACATAACTTATAGTCTTATCGAGCTATAAAGAAACATTTAAAAATAAAAACAAACGAGTGTGCTTTAGACCACACGACTGAAGTAAAACTGCTTTAGCTCCATCTAAATGAAGCAGCTCATTTACGTATTTTTTCGATATCTAGATGTCGCTCTTTTCATTAATAAAAAAAATAACGCAAATAATTGTGGTACGCTTTTCAATATTATATTTGATATACTTATGAAAGGAATGGTCGATTTTCGACCACAAGTGATACTAGTACATATTAATATATCAATTTTCTTCAGTAATTTACTGGCTATGAGAGGAAGAGAGCAAGAAAATGGGCGCACGCACTGCTCTCTCTTCCTCCTACAGTATAATAAAGAGTACAGACAATAGGCCACGGTTGCCACTTACAAAAAAAAACTCAAATTATTTTATTTGATTTTGCACAAAAGAAGACATGGGAGATCATCTACCTATTTTCTTATAGCAAACCCTTAACAAATTAGAGTTTCATGTTTGTATATGAATAATATGATTAATTAACATATCCATATCTCAATATAGTTATAAACAGGAACAGATACTATTTCGAAGTTCACCATCTGTCAAAAGAAGAAAATGAGTGCATTCTGTAAATTTTTGAATAGCGAATAAAACAGTTTTATATGGATGGTGATGAAGCATAGCTATGCAAATAATGCAATGCGCTCACTCAGAAGCAGTAAGGTAGCATTTAAATGAGGTAATATCGAGTTCGCATTCTTGGTACATCTGCTCAAAAATTTCCCATAACCAGATGAAAATTACCAAAACTCAATAAGCAAAAAAAAAATACCAAATTTGGTAAAAAATACTAAAGTGGCAAACTTGCAATAGGAGTGTCTTAGATATACGAAACGTAACTGGCTATGCGAGAAAGAAAAGAAACTATGTGCTCGCACCTCTCTCGGTTGCTCCTACAGTGTGATACAGGCAATATTCCTGCACTGCAGTGATACCAGACTTTAGAGGCAAGTTATCCCACGGTTATACTCAAAATATCCCTTTTATGTTTACAAATTATTATTTTTTTAAAAAATACTCGTGATTCATTCATGTCATTTTATGAAACAGTTTAGGGAAACAAAAATGAAAATGAAAGCATTTAGATATTTTGAATGACTTTAAAAAAAGAAAATGTTTAATTTGATCGTAGGTTGAATAATTTTTGTATTCTTAATGAAATGAGGAATTGGGAACAAAATTTGACCAAAAAGTAAAATCCCTTTCTTTTTATACTATGAGGTCTGAAAAATCCCTTTGTCCCTTTTAGCTTATTATTAGTGAGAAAATCCCGCAAAAAGTGATAAGTCCCCCGATCTGGTATCACTGCTGCACTGTATGATGTGTCTTAGATAATGAAACGTAACTGGCTGAGAGAAAGAGAGAACGAAAATGTGTGCTCGCATCTATCTCTCTTACCTCTACAGTAATATTCAAAACGAAACGTAACTCTCTCTCTCTCTTTTTATCTCACTAACTTATGTCTCCCTCTCAACTTCCGCTCGCAATTTCCGTAACGCTTTCGTGACGCATTCACCAGCTTAACCCCCACCAGCTTACTTAAAAAATATCATCCAAATCCGTCCCGTAGCTTTCACGTCAACCGGTTACAGACAAAAAGCCCCTTAGAGCTTTATCAAACAGTTATAAGAAAACAGTCGTGCTTAAAAACAAATAAGCTTGAGAAAAAAAATTTAAAAAATATTGAACAGCAGATTCATAAGGCACCAACGATTTAGATTCTTACAACCATTTCGTTTAACTAGATTTTTAGTTTTGGTACGAATGGAGTCAGACCTCAATCAGTTGTCCCAGCTGACTCTGAGAATGAAACTGATTCTTATACAACAGATTCAGGGGCATGGATGGAGCCGACCGTGCAGTGGGTATGCAATTTTGTATCAACATCCTGCACCTGGAATTTGCTGTAATTTATTTTCAACATACGCAAAACTTTTTAAAATGTGGAATAAAAAAACTGTAGCTATTCCTGTTGAAGAAATAAATGAAAAGGAAGTTGGATAGCCCTCCAAGACTGTGCCCAAACCTTCGAGCACAAATTTTTTCCAACAAGAAGGCTAATCAATTTGGAATGTCATAAATAAATGCCACTACCCACTCACCTGCATTGAAATTCGTCTCCCCAATCAGTTTTGGACACTCGGCTGGTTCGTCGTCTTCACAGTCCTTCACTCCATCGCACCAGTGGTCCTCCGGAATACATTCACCACTGGATGGACACAACTTATACTTATCTGGGCAAGGTTCGCATCTGCATGCACAAGTTACTGTTCTCGTGATACGCAGTCCCGGCTTACAAGCGGCACACTTCATGGGACTACACCGCATTAAGCCGCCTACAACGCAAGCACATTCCTGGCAACTCTTGCTCTCGAACATCGAGCCAACTTTATGCCTGTGAAAATGTTATGTAAAGTCCATCGGATTAGTCGATGATACAGCCTTACCTGAGATCGTTGTCAACGCATGGACACAAGTGCTTCGCAATGCATTCCTGGCCATCCCAAAACAGGGGCTCCTTGCACTTGCAATCGTCACCGTCGTTTGAAATACCGACACATACCGCACACTTTTCTGGCTTGACAACCTCCTGCTTGATTTTAGCTGAAACGAGAAGGGCTAGAGAAGAAAGGCCTTTGCAACATATTTCTACTTACGGTACGGAGCAAAACAGCCAAAGACTTCTATCCTAAGGTTGATGTTGCTCACCCACTTAATTGGGACAATCCTCAGTATTTGAGCTCGGACTGGCATCCCGAAGTAGTTCACCTGTGGTGTATCTCGGTCGTTATTGGCAATGAAAACTTTGGGTTTGCCATCTGGGGCTAGTATGCTGTTCCAAGCAAAGCCATCATTCGAGTACACAACCCGAAAGGCAGTAGTCCAGCCGTCGGTTCCACCTTTGGTTGTTACTCCGGTGAGCTCTCTTCCGTCCAAGAAGTCAAACTAAGGAACAGACGGAATCAGAATCGGGAATCAGGACGAGTTGTACTAACCGACCTCGAGATACTCCTTCAGCGAGTTAACGGCCGGTTTCCAGCTCACATCAGATGACAACTTAAGCACGGCCAAGAGGTGCGGTTGCTCAGCATCTACTCGCCAAGGCCGAATGCTACTTGCCTTCACTTGGGTATGATGGATGAGCCCGCTTTCAACTCCCATTGGATCTGTACACCTTGGTGTTCCTTCCCAGCTGGCCGAAGTTAACTATAGTTAGTTCGAGAAAATAGTACAGTATCCACCGCCAAGAGAGAATAATATCCTCCTCCTTACCACTCCAGGTCTGCCGGGCTGCACGAGCCCCTGGCTACATCCCAACAACTCAACACGCATCGCAATCGATCCACGCCATTCCATGGGATAAATACGCACAAATTTTGCTTCGATTGGTATTTTAAAGAGCGACTCGACGGGTGTTCGCGGATCAATCGGTCCACTGAACAGTTGCGGTTTATCTGTCTCGTCGACCAGGTCGTGCAGTCCCACGCCATCAACGCTGTAGAGTATCTGATTGCAGCGGTCAATGGAAATACTGTAGAAAGTCGTCCGTGCATATACATACCTTGAATAGGGTCACAAATTGATTTGATATCGGACTGCCCTGCATGATGACACCGAATAGGGGCTGTGGCTCGTCGAATGCAACTTCCAAGTATTGGGCTTGGTCACTGATGTATGGTGACCAACTACCTTTCGAATGCAATCGACCGAAATGCGGCCGATAGGAGTCGCTTAGCGTACTACTAGCATCGAACGCTGTATCCGGTAAGGGTGTCGCACCGTTAATCATTACAATAAGCCTGTCAATATATAAAAAGAACAAATTGACTCAATTGGGTGAGGGTTGATGATGCACAGTTACTGTTTGGCAGCACATTTGAGTGGTGGCGTCGTTGTTGTTGGAACAATGAATGGCTTGTCGGGCGAAACGGACAGTTCATCGGTCGAATCAGTGATGGTTGTGTCTGAAAGATTAATGTGGTGAACAGAATTTGAGGGAGCAGCGACAATTATACCTGGAATTTGTGTAGTGACTTCTTCGGGATGGTCATCGCCCGAGCAGAGGACGGTGTTGTCGATGCATTGACATGTTTGTGAATCGTCGTGCGAAAAGAGTGACACAGGCTAAGGGGAGGTGAAAGTGTCGTGTATAACCATAAATCAAGAATATTCCTTTGCTTACCTTCACGTATTGGTCGTCATTAGTCATGCAAGGACATTCATCGATTTCAACGCATGTATCTCTGTCGCGCCACAATTTGTTGATGGCCTGACAATTGGGCACAGATTCGTCAACACATCCTCCTTTGCACAGATCTCCGATTTTACAAAGGCCACGTTTTATAAGGTCCTAGATGGAAATTGAAATGAGACAAGAGTTACCAGCGAATAGGATGATAATTTAAGAAAGCATCTTTTGGAAGCAAGCGGCACCTAGCTCAGTGAAGGTGACAGATTCGGAGGCAAGTATCTCAATTTGCAGGTTTGTTAAGACTCAGGCTAATCGGCTTAAAAACCCAAAACACAAAATACTTCAACACGAGAAGAGGGTGATAACTAAGGGGATTCTAAGTCGTTTCACTTCAAAGTCATGATGAATCAATGTTCGAAATTTTTACCAAGAGTAGAGCGATCTTCCTAAGAGTACAAGTTCTACGTACATGGCGTAGTGGGTTCACAATTAAGACTATGAATTTGGAAAAAATCTTCGCATTGTGCGCGCTGTGTAGGGAAACGTCGCTAAAGACACGTCCAACAGTGAGACATTCCGAATAACTCCGCAGAAACATGTACGACCACTTCGCGCTTATTGTCGTAGGTCATGCAACAGATGTTCGTCCGATTGGTTCAGCTTTTGTTTACTTGAAATGAAGATTAGTTGCGCCGTAATGGGGCAGTGGAAAAAATATTAAAAAGTAAATTTTAAGTGTCTCAATAAAAAAGAAATAACTTTTTATCTAGGTGAGTTTTTCAACAACATTTAACTAGATCTTGAAGCATTTCGATGCATATTTTTTTTCTTTTGATATTTTTTTTTTAATTTTCGACGATTTACCAACAAAATCCCGTTGCCATCAGTGGGACAGTGTCTCACAGAAAAAGACATAAAAATGATTCTCCCAGTGCCGATTCTTTGCGGCAACAAGCCAGTATCCATTTTGGAATCACATTTGACCAAATTACCAAATGAAATCGATTTTTATACCCTCCACGGGAGGGTACCGGGTACCTCCCATACAAAATCAATATTAGACCCATGTGTCTCTCTGTCTGTTGGAAACACGATAGAGTCCAAAAGAATCGACGTAGGCAAGTGAAATGTAAGTGGACTTCCTTTTATTGTCGTCAAGTTGCTACTAACAATGGGCTATGTCGGTCAAGTAGTTCTGGTAGCTCGCATACAAAATCAATATTAGTCCTATGTGTCTCTGTCTGTTGAAAACAGGGTATCGTCAAAACAAATCGACATAGGCAAGTGAAATTTTGTGAGAGGACTTACTTTTATCGTCGTCAGGTTTATATTAAATTTGGACTATGTCGGTCAAGTAGTTCTGGTACCTCCCATACAAAACCAGTTTTGCATGACTTGTATGCGGCGAAGGGTATCAAAGCATCGGCCAGGCCGATGATAGCACTTTTATTTGTTTTTTTTTTTATTTTTTGTCACTGAAGACATTTTGTTTAATTTGTAATTTTGTTTTTTATTTATATTTAGTTACTTTATTCATAATACATGTTATCAAACAAAATGTTTTTTGTTAAAATATTTGTAAAAGGGATCTCACTGTTGAAGTATCTAGTTGTACCAACAGTGAGACAAAGAAGAAACTCAGCCATTTTGATTTGAATTTATCGGTAAAGGTAAATTTAATTTTAAATATGCAATAAACAGCACAAATAGTAAAACTACCTAACACAATTAAAATCAACTAATTACTCGGAATAGATTTTTAGATATAGTCATTTGAAAAAAAAGTGTCTCACTGTTGGCGACGCTCCCTTACTGTTTCCCGAAACCGACACCTATCTGATAATAGCGATATCCCCAGGGCCATCTACTAAAATCAACCTGGCACCGGAGTCATCAAAAGCTTGGACTTTGTCGAAAAACCTCTTACAACGTCTTGAGAAAATGAGGGTTGGAAGCTGCGTGGATTGTCTCGTTGGTTGTTTATGTGGAAGACAACGCGAAATCAAAATTCGACGGTGGCCTATTCTGTCTAGTAGACAAGAGACATACGGGTGGAGTCAACAACAACAACGGATGCATATGGGAGCTCTTTTTAACACATGGCTTGAACTTTGAATAAGGAAAAATTACTCAATTTTCTGTGCCAGTTCACTTGTTAACGAATGTAACCACAGCTTCAAACAACAGTCGGGGAAGTTTATAGAGACTCCAAGCCTCGAAATTTTGTTCATTGCATACAAAGGACACCAATGCTCCCCATCTGCCTCAGAGAAATAACCAGAAAACTCTTAAGGAAATGCAGGATCCAAGGTGGCAAATCGGTGTTTCAATGGAAGGAACCCTGCAAATGGTATAAGAGAGTCGGAAGGGGACTGAAGGTGGTGATGGCGGAGGTGGAAGCGGTCATGCGTATGATTCTAGAAGTAGAAGTTATAAAGGCTTTTCCAATGAGTGGTGTTATTGTGAATGACCCGCTATTTCGGTAGCTGTCACTTTTGAAGCTTTTATTCTTTGACATTTGACAAGTAGAAACTACAAAAAATGAAGAATAAAACCCGTGCACGCCGCTCAAGAACAACTGAGAATATTGCTGCTGTAGCCCAAAGTGTTGACGAAAACCCAGGTTTGTCTATTCCTCGTCATTATTTGGAATTGGGCATTCCACAAACGTCGTTACACCGTATTTTGCATAAAGACTTGGGTCTTACGGCTTATAAAGTTCAGTAAACACAATAACTCAAGCCGGCCGATCATCAATAACGTCGTGTCCAACAGCCGAGCGTCGATTCAAAACCTCAAAGATAAAATTCGTGAGGCTATCGAGTACATAGGTCAGCCACTTTGCGATTTGGTTATGAAAAATTTCATGAAAGGGATATGGCCCTGTATGCGTGCTCGTGATGGCCATTTGCCTGATGTTGTTTTTCATTATTAACGGCATACCTTCCTCTTTATTATGAAATAAACATCCGATCATTTATCTTAAAAAATGGCGTATTTCTTTGAATACCAAAATAACACCTCTTATTGGAAAACCCTTTAGTTCCCAGAAACCTACTCGTTTCAAATTTACCCTGTGTCGTTAAAACGAACCACTGATATCTCCTTAAAGCCTCGTAGGATCAAATCTTTTAATTTGAATATTGTTTCGGTTTACTTAGATGTCGTCACAAAAACCTCCCTCATTAACTTACCTTCTGGTAATAGTGACAGGCATGCTCACAATGATTGGCACACTCGGACCACTTTTTACCAATTGGACATTGCATGGCCCCATCTGTTGGCTCAACATTTTCATCTACTGCACAGTCACAGAACGATCTTATCTCACTGTCGTGACAACCATCACCCTCCTGGGCTTCTTCGATGCTACAAGGAAAACTGTCATCTTTGGCAGCTCCCTTGCGACACTCATTCTCCGTTATGAACTGTTTAGCACAAGTGTCATAGATAGCTTTAAATAGATCGACTTTTGACCATTCCTGTTCGCTTGATTCGTCATACTGATAATAGTCATCTTCTGCGGCCACTTCCTCATATGCTCTGAACCAACTTGTCCATCCCGGTACACAGTTCATCTCTTCTGGCAAGGAGGTTGCGTCAGAACACGGTTCTCCGCTGCATAACTCCTTTTGGTTCGAGCACCAACACGTCTGACACTTGTCTGCAAGTGTCACATCGCCTTCGCGTACGCCACTGAACGTTGATTCCCTTCAGTGAGCACGAGTGCGCATACGCAGCGACTGCTGTGCAAAGGAACTCGCAGCCACCATCCTGGTCGCCACAGCCACACGCATCTTCAATACAGCGCTGCATATACGTATCTGCAGCTATTTCTGAGTTACACTCCTAGATTTTGCATTAAAAATATATCAGTCATCATCTTGTCAGATTCGGATTGTACTATGTATACATACCTTGAACAGCTTTGACTTAACAATGCCGCACTTGATCTGCGCCCATTCCCTCCTCTCGGGGTTACTTTGACATGCGTTGGTTTCCTCTGTCGGCGCTTCACAACTGCTCTGCATTCGCCATGAATGACCGAATTCTAGTGGATTCATTTCGATGCCTTGTGCCGATGTTTTCATATCATCGTCTGCAATGGCATTGTAGTTACCGCACAGCCCATTAACTTTCCCAATCCAATTTGTGCCGAGTCGCACATAGACGCGAGTACCCTGGTCCCATCTGATCTGGATTTTCCATTGAACCACTTCGAGAACCTTGAAGAGACCACTCTTGTAGACGATGAAAGACTGCCCATTGTTGCCAAGTTGTTCTCGGATTTCTAAGGGATGTATTCAAGTTAGGTATGGTGTACATGAGAAAGTTATCAAATGTGTACTATTCATGGACGACGAATCCGTTGAAAACATGATCGTTTGGTCGATGCTTCCACTCAACCCGATCTCCAGGGACTTAGAGCACACTCCGTCAAAACTGTTGCACATTACATTCTGGATATGAATATAGAAAGAGTCACCCTTCGAATCGCCCCTAGAAAGGACATAGTCGCACTCTCCCGCAAAGTCAAAGTCGCGATTGTCGAAAGTGCTGTAATGTGAACCGCCCCAAGTGCTGCAAGTAGCCTCGCATACATTACTCGTACACACCCAATGTCCGGTCTGGCATGTGCTGGAAAAAAATAATCATTTGCACCTCTGAAAGTCCTTAACAAAGTATATGCCATACCATTCATTGCAGTCCATTGTCCACTTGTAGCCATTCGGGTACGTCGCACCATACTTGCTGCAGGCGCAGTTATCCGGCTTGACGCACGCTTCAACCAAATTATTATAGACATAGCCCGTCTTACATATACAACCCGGATTGCAGTCCTTAAGGTTTTCGATGTAAATGTGCATATTTTTACAAGTCCTTCGTTTGCTCGGGACACATTTAGAGAATTCAGCGTTCGGTATTTTTTCACAGTGCGCCTGAACCTCAGCCGAAAGTGGATATTTTGATGTGTCCTCATTTGTGGCTATCTGACAGTCCCAAGAGGCTCCTTTGCAAGTGCTGAAAGTAGACGTTTGAAAATGAAAATAAATGAATGAATGACAATAGGTTACAAAATCAACAGACACCGCCTACCAAAGTTCTAGGGCGTTTTCCCTCGATCGAACCTGCTTGTATCCAACATCGAACGTGGTTCCGTCATAGCTGCACGGGCACTCCGCTGTAGGTACACAGACATTTTTATCGTTGAAGTACTGCCCATCCGGGCAACGACATCCTTCGGTGCACTGTCCTTTACAGGATTTTTTCGTTGCGACATCATCACACGATCGAGCGCAAATATCCAGACAGTTGTCAAACACTTGCCCCTTCGGACAATTCACCGCACACTCTTTGACAGTACTCCGCCAAGATGTCCTTATACCCTGCTTCAAACACTGATTGCCATAGGCCGCCAAAATAATGCAAAAGCACTGACTAAGGTCCCCGCTACATGTGCAGACGTCAAACATACAACTCTCGTAGTACGGCTGTGGGGCGACACTCCAATGGCAGTCTTTGAAGATATCGCCAGTCAACAGCAAGCAATGCTTCTCAGCGAATGTCTGCTTGTCAGGGCTGCTCTTACAGGGGTTCGAATGCAAGGCGACGTCTTCCTGAGACAGATCTGTCATGATGTCCTTTGTTTTCCACGAATTGCCAAACTCTACAATATCAGTTACGACGTTACCGTCTTCAGACAGAAAGTCATCTTCGACTTGCGAGTTGAATGTACCACAAAGACCTGCGGTCTTTCCACGGTAGGACCATGGCACGTCAATGTACCAGTTCTCGAGTCCATTCCACGAGACACGAACCCCATCGGCAAAGTCAATAATAACGCCTGTGGTGCCGTCCTGCCTTATGATGACCTTTCCGTTATCAAAGCTATGGGGGAACTTGTCGATTTTGTTCCCATTGACAGAAGTGAGCATTTGCCTATCTAACCGAATGGTTGTGTCGGCGATGCTTATTGTAATAGACTTGGTGCAGGTCGGATAACTCCCATAGCAGCCGACGTTTTCAGCTTCAATGCTCAGTTTGTCCGACTGGAGGAGGTAGTAGGAGAATCTTCCCATGAAATCGTATCGCTTGCCATCGAATGTGGTGTAGTGGGGATCGCCGTACGCCGAGCATCGGGCGCTGCACTTCTTCTCGGAGCATGTCCAAACACCACTTTCACAAGTACTAACAAAAATAGACGATTTATTTGGAGCTGTGTGTGGTTTTAATGTGATTTACCATGTGTTGCAGTCCTTTTGGACTGTACTGCCAGCTTCGAAGACTTTGCGACGCAAGGTGCACGGACAGAGCTTTGGTGATATGCAGGAGTCCTTGTGCTGAACAGTGCCATCGGGACAGAAACATCCTTCAATGCATTTGCCTTTTCCCGGTACTACTTGCGATCCACAGGATGGTTCTACATTCGGACCACACGGCCGGTATACACGATTGTTTTTGCACTGGATTGCTGGAAGTAGGGAGAGTTAGTTTTGTTTTAGAGTTTTAAAGTGAGAATGATTCAAATTATTTTTTTTTTCGGACGAATGAAAGGGACCTAGACTTTTATGCGAAGTTCGATTTGAGAAACATTTCCTGGGAAAGTTGTGCCCCGGATGTTTGTTGGACATTTGCGAGCGGAAAAACCCTCAAGATTTTTACTTTTCGGGGGATCAAACCTGAAACTCAGTAGTTAAGTGCACTACTGAGCCACGTCGTCCACGTTGAAAAGTCGGTTTATTGCATTTGCCTTTCATATCTGTCTAATCTCTTAAGGCAAGCAATGTCAAGGCCGCTACTGGCTTTAATGGAGCAGTTGAGATTTCCCTTATATATCCAATATTGGTAGATAAGTTTGGAAGAAGCCAAAGCAATAAGCAGTTTTTACCCATAAGACCAGTAAACAGGTCGTCCCGTACCTATAGTAGCCCTATATAAACGTGCTGCTATATACAAACCATCGTGAGGACTTGATAAAGTTCATTATCCTTTTGCTTGATGTGGTGAAAACACACATACCGAGGCTTAACTCAACATCGAGATACTAACAACTCATCAGAGATGACAATGGTATATATTTATATATAGATTTCGAGAGATATTCGAATCAGACCAATCTTACTCAGAGAGACTCTCTGGATTTCTTCACAGTTATTCTCTGGGCTTGATTCCTAGTGTTAACGCTAGCATCTGTTTATGGGAGATCTGTTTCATCGACTGGATCTCGACCCAATGATGTCCCAAAATCCTCATTCTTCTGCCAGCCAACGGTGGACATTGACACAGTATATGTGCCGCTGTCTCAGATTCCTCCAGGCATAGTCTACACGTATCATCCTCTATAAGGCCCATTTTCCTTAAGTGATACCCGAAATTACCATGTCCTGTAGACAAATCCACCACCCATTTCAATGTTCCTCGACTCATACTTAGAACCCTTCTTTGAGTGGAGCAGGTCGGCCCCTTTATTGCCATTTTAGCTTGTCTACATTGTTCCACGGTTGACCACCTTCTCAGGTGTTCTGCCGTGATCCATTTGTGAATCAGCTGTTCTACCATTCCTCTGCCAATTGAAGAGAATGGTTCTGGTCCCAGCAACTTTTCAGTTGACCCCTGTTTTGCAAGGGAGTCCGCCTTTTCATTGCCTTCGATCCCTATGTGTCCCCGTACCCAAGTCAGTGTTACTTCATATTTAGACGAGCACTTATTGAGCTTAAGTACACATTCCAGTGCCAATGATGTTGTGATGTTTGTTTGTTCCATGCATCTGATCACAGCCTGATTGTCCAGTGCTATAAGGATATTTCTTCCTTCCACCTGACACTCAAGCAGGTAGTCCAACGCATGAAGCAAAGCAATCATCTCAGCCTGGTATACTGAAGGGTATTTCCCGAGGCTAATGTGACGGGCAAGTTCCAGCTCTTCTGAGTACATACCGGCCCCCGGTCCGCCATCCATCATGGATCCATCAGTGAAAATCACTATTTCACCATTTCTTTTGTCTGGAAGTAATACGTCCTCAATACGAATTTTGTGATTCCTTTCCATTATACCCTTGTTATTCGATCCAACTCCCTAATCTCGTTTTTGACAAGTTCCAGGATCTTCCTATGTCCATAGATTGTACCACAATTGTGCCATTTCGCATCTCGATGCAAACGAAGTGCCGTTTGGGCCGCTGTTTTCTTAATAAATAAGTCCAGCGGTAATATCCCCATGATGACCTCCAATGCGCATGTTGGGGTTGTACGTATTGCACCTGTAATTCCTATACATGCTAAACGTTGAACCCTATCCAGGTGCTTCCTGACGGTTTTCTGAGAGGCTTTCGCCCACTATATAACCGAGGCGTACGTGATAATGAGTCTAGTTATCATCGTATACATCCAGTATGCTGACCTAGGCGAGAGTCCCCACCTCTGTCCACATACACGTTTGCATTGATGTAGTACCCTTTTTGCCTTCCGGACCTTCTCATCAACATGGTAGTTCCAAGATGACAATGGTAAGATTCTTCGGACTTTATAACCAAATCTATAACTTGACAGTTGACACACTAATTCCAAGGTGAGTACAAAAGACCTAGCGGGTTGCTGTGTTGCGCTGCATTGAATGTCATTGTAAGAATCAACCATTTGAACCCAATTTAGAAAAAAGGGTTTCATTGATTTGTACCAACATTTCCAGCTGTCGATGGAAAATATTTGTAACGCGAGAGGTATGCCGGGGACTGGAACCTGCGACTCAGTGCACACAGAAGTTAGCTTAATTTTACATTTAACTTAAAGGCGGCAACAAACTCGTTACTGTCGTCAGCCTTCCGAATTGAATTGAAGTGGCACGCAGCAGGCGATTGGAAAATCTATCTAAGGCACCAACAATTTCAATTATAACTTTAGCTGCATGCTGTGCACAGCGGATGTTGCCAAAAACTCCAAGAGAGAAAATTATATATTCCTGATATTGAAAAATCGCAACCCCAATGTCCTAATTTTAACACAATAAAAAACAACAACTTACGACAAATTTGCATGTCCCTCCAGCCATTCTCCATCGTAACGCCGCGAAGTTCACATTCTTTGACCAACATGGCGACGCTATCACAAATGCACGACTCGGGTTGATCCAACTTTAAACAGTTGCAATAGTCATTAATGCACATCTTCATGAGTGTCTGTGTGTCAAATGGCTGCAAAAAAAAATGTACAACTTCCCTTCCATTAAAACCGTCCAATGACTTACCTTAAGGCACAGCGTTAACTTTGGGTTTCTGAGCAACTGCTGACAGCTTTCATAGGCTTTTGCTTGTTGGGTTTTGTCGCATTGTCTAAACAAGTCCACCTTCTCAATGACAATATCATCTGGAAGTCTCCAGGAGTTTACAAACTCCTCTGGCGTTTTTAGAGCAATATAATCCTTCGAGATGAAATCATTTGCCGCATCTCTATCGAATGAACCGCACAGCCCGTCTACACCGCTCAACAGTGCTGGCTTTGCCTCAATGGCGACATACAGATTTGTATCCCATTCAATCACCAAGCCAGCTAGATACAAATTAATTCGTAGTTGTTGAGCCGCCGCTTGAACTTTCATGCCCCTAGTCTGAACAGAAATTGGTAGCTGGTTCTTTGCAGTGGATAACTTTACAGTGCCATCTGTTGGGGGATCAGGAACGTATTTAATAATTCTCTCTTTATGGTTTTGACATTGTATACTTGCCTATGTTTTCAAATGTGTAGACATTTGATTGCCACAAAATTAGCAGCGAACTGTGGCACTCATTGCTCCGCCGCTCAAAAGGACACACTTTCAAAGTAACACTGAATGCCGCATTTGCTTTGTCAGCGATCAGAGTGTGGGATCCAGTTAACTGCGATCTTGAGAACGTAATTTGAAAAAGGTCAGTATTTGGTATGGAATGCGAATATGATATTGTTTTACTTTAGAATGCTACCGTCCAGGGTTTTCAAGTTGGTCCCTGACCAGGTGATACAGGCAGCCTTATTCGAAGGAACGTTTTTAGGCTTTTCGTACAGTTGGAAGTTGGGGGGCGTTTCGATTTCTAAGAAGATAAAAAGCAGTGGGTATATCTATTAGAACATGGGGTCATTATAAAAGGAAGCTGCAAGTTCACAAGTACAGTACTATACGTATGACAAGTTCAAATGCATTTCTACATGTGTAGCACAGTTCAGTAACAAAGGGTTACATATCGAATGCAGGCCCTCATACCACATTTTGAAACTATAAATAAATTAACAACATCTTACCATAATAGCACGTGGGAAGCGGCGGTTGAAACTCCCCAACACTGTATTTGCACTTATATTCTTCTGATATCGGCCCGGTAAGTGTGGCCTTCTCAGGACAAGTCATGTAACATGTCTGCTCTTCATCGCCAGGAAAACAATAAGCCTTCGGATGTAAGGAAAAATCACTGTCATCCGATTCTTTTGTCGTACACACATTTTTTATATCTAAAATAAAGAGATTGACTATATTCTCTTATTCCTCTCCTTGTAACTGCATAAAATGGATACCATATTGACATTGCGGTCCTTTGAAATCTCCAGCGCATTTGCATTCGTCGACCGATATGCAGCTGCCTCCGTTGGTACACGGCGGATCACAAGTTGCTGGTGGTATATATTATTTTAAATACCTACTTCTAGTTTATAGTTTGAGGTCATAACTTACGTTGACAATCGGGCACAAGTGCTCCTCCTATCTCTTTGTCAATCCATTCGCTGTTCAGACATTGAAGGCTAATGGTTTTCCTGCCGTCGGGGAACTGATACCTATTCAGGCATTCCAACTTGCATATTCTAAATAATATGAAGAAGATTAGAACGGTGTAGGTTGAGGTGTGGGAATATTATGTGCAACAATATTATATTTTTATGGTCATTACCCTGACTTGCATGTGCTTTATAGTCTTGGGGGCTACATTTAATATAAATCTTGTTTCTGAAACCTTCCCTAAAGATAGTTTTCAAAATGGTAATAGAAATGACAAAAGTAGCTGAAAACTGTTTTTTTTTTTGCAGTCTTCAACCTCAAAAGTTTTCGATAAAATAGTTAGAAGTAGTATTTTGTCATGCATTTAGATAATACGATATTTCAATCAAACGTTAATTATGTCTGCCTAGCTGAAATTTCACAGCTTATTTTTGAAACGACACAGACCTTCCCTATGTTCAAGGGCTAATTTGGCTAGTGTTTGATGTGCGTATTATGTCTGACCTATGTCTCTGTGAATATTCAGCAAATTGTGGAGGATTTGTTGACTGAAATTTTCGACTTGTAACAACCTTCAGTTAGGCTTCCTAAATTGTTTTAGTCGTAAAAAAATCGCTCCCAAACTTACTCACTGTTGCAGAATACGTTGGTGTTTAGAGGAACTCTCGGTCTGTCACACTGACAAATAGGCCCGTAGTAATTTTCCGGACATTTGCAGAGTCCTGGCTTCAAGCATACGCCGTTATTATAACAAGGTGGCACACAACCAGCTGAATATAAAAATAATAACTTTGTAACTGTAATGAATCAGAAGAACAACAATATTTAACTTACGTGTACATTGGGGTATTTTACTACCAAATGGTGACCCATTTCCTATCAATTTGCCAGTTTGACAACTCAAATGCAATTGTTTACGCCCACCCAGAAAGAAAAAGTCCTTTGGACATCGGAGTAGGCAGTAGTTTTTATATGGGCATTCATATTTGATGTTTTCTGGTAAGAGTTTCAAACGAGCACGACACAATCCGTTGACTAAATTATTACTCTTGCCAGGTTTTGATTGGGCTCCTGTTTTCTGTATTTTTTGAGGACTCCTTTTAAAATTGAAATATGTAATTATTAAAATTATACCTAATATTGTACGTAATGCGCCAAGGTAGATAATACTTACAAAATGTTAGCTGACCTGATCACTCGTGAATGGGTCCCTCTTGTTCCAATATTACGACTGTATTTACTGAAAAAAAAAAACGATCAGCAGCTTTATTATTAAGAATACATGTGTTTAAAACTTAACTTAAGATCCGCCATGGTTTTGAATTATTATTTTTTTATGTGGGTAGGCTCAACTCATTTGAATGGGATGCCCTGACAAGAAGGTAGGTACAAAAAAAACCAAACATTAAAGTCTCGATTTACTCGGAAACTTGGACAATTTCGACAACTTATTTCGATTAATGAAACTACATGCCAACATAAACACGACTTCGCACGACTGCGCGGCATCAGAAGTTTAAAAGGATATCATAAAAAATCTATTCATACCCGTAAACTTTAAACGGAATGATAGCCTAGCGACCTATCTGAGGTGGCACAAAACCTTTGCAAGATGACGAAACCACTCAACATATTCTATATGAAGCAATAGCCATTCCTGAAGACCTACACAAAGTCCACCAAAATCTCATTAAAATAATTATTTAAAACAAAATACTTTTTATTTCGTAGTGCCATCTTCAACAATAGTTCCTGTCAAGGTCTATTACTGGTAGCAATATTTTTCAAAATTCTTACTCCAGAAAAACAACGAAAATCAAAACAATAGAACTTTACAAAAGTGCAGAAATAAGCTACCGGCGCCGCACTTAGCTATCTCGAGCGATATGGATTTTATATTTACAAAAGAACTGTTATCGCCACCAAAACTGGCTATTTTTGTAAAATATTTCTCGCCTTTTAAATTGCAATCGCATAAGAGTGAATCGCAAATTTTTTGTGCAAGTCTGGCTCCATTACAAAGCGGATATGTATTCAAGTTTCATAAAAGAATCATCAAAAATCCTATTTTTAAATTTAGCAAGTGGAGAAGGTCTTGGTTGACCTGCCAAATTAAAGTTTCAAGCTTAATCTGATTGCACTACAAAGTTGACATCGTAATTTATATTGATCTTGCCCCCTGATGACTAATATTATAATATTCGTATTGCAATACTGAGAGATCGGTCTGAGTTTTGAACAACGCCATATACCTAATACACTTTAATATGCTTTTTTTCCATTATTAAATAGATAGAGTACCAAAAATTGTTTGAAAATGTAAACTCAATCGACTTAATTATTTCCGAGATATAATTGAATATTTTTTTTTGTATGGAATGGTACCTTCCACCCTTTGTCGAAATTTGACCTATTTATGACTTCCCTACTAAATGTTGATGAAACTATTTCTTTTTTGAATATTTCGCAAGACTCTGAGAAGGCTACAGGCTGTAGCCGTGTGTACTTTGGTGATTTCCACTGCTCATAGCTTGTCATTATTGAAAAAAAATCGTAGTAGAAATGGAGGGCGTGGCAACTCCCATAAAAGAATCGTTCAAAACTCTTTTCCTCTACACTCATAAACTTGCAGCTTTGAGATAAACCGCAGTGACCACTTTTATCCATTCGATTCCTATAGTGAAAACTATTCCTCAATCTTAAAGATAGCCTGGGGTGGGATTCTGTAAAAAACGAAACGAACACCACTTTCACATTACAAAAAAACGAAAGATTTTACGCGAAAGTGAAAATTTGCTTCATGTAACTGCTTTCGTTTTTTCCTTCTCGTTCGCAGGGGTTTAAGAAACGGTGTGACAAAAAAAATTAAAATTTTGAAAAGCTGTATATATCAAATATGTTGTTTTGGCGGCTACCAGCTGACCGCTTACAATATAAATATTTCATTTGTTGATATTTTCGTCGTAACAAAAGGTGAACATTTGAATAATAAATATAGTTCAATCAAAAATTACCGACATACAAACTGTTTTTATTTAACTAACAACACAAACGCAACAAAATATTATGAGCGAGTGGATGGATAAGTATTCCTTCCTAGCAAAAAAATACATAAGACAATGCCCTGTTCAGAGAAAAAGCTGCAGAAAAATGGGAACAGTTGTGTAAAACATTAAATGAAAAAGGCCCGCCCATAAAAAAAAAATTAATGGATCGAAAAATGTCTTATAAATGTATTGTTTGTTACACGCACATTGTACTTGATATCTTACTTTTTTCACATCGGCAGATTACAAACACCGGGCGAAAACAAAACTGTGAATTTCATTTCCAATGCACATCAATTTAATAAACAAATCTTTTATTGGGCAGTGTAAGAGGATCCGAACAATCTCGAAGATTTTTCGGATTGTTCTTAAATTGACACAATTTTTCACAGCTCTATCATCACTATCATTTGATATTAATAAATACTTCGCCAGCATATTTTTGTGAAATAAATATGAGTCACAACAACTAATTAAACAGCCAAAAATATTGAGAAACGTCAAACAAATATCATTCGCTATATTCCTTTCGCGTGAAACGAAAATATCTTCGATTTTGGTGTTACATAAAGCAAAGAAAACGAAAACGTTGACGAAATAGCTTTCGCTTTTTTGGTTTCGCACAAATGAAATTTCCTTTCGTTTTCAAAGTTACGTGAAGCAAAACGTTCGTTTGAACGAAAGCCCTTGAACGTTTTCGTCTTACAGAATCCCACCCCTGGCGTTTTGGTTCGTGAGAGTAAGCGTTCACCTTCCACTTAGACCTTCCATAGGTCTGTTGGAAAATAGTGGCGTTTGGTTTCCGTGGCACGGGAGTTAAATTTTTTGAAGTTAGTTTCAGTTAAAAAGAAATGAATTTAGTGCAACAACGATACTATTTTTCGGAAAAAAATATTAAATTACGCACATTTAATGAAATACACTTCAAATGTTTTCGAAAGCGAAAATAGACGATGTTTCGAGATTACGTAAATTTGTTTGTGCCGTTTGAGAAAACTGTTTAAAGCAATAAATTCACATATGCTGCTTATAGTTAAAGCAGTGTGAAAAGGAAAAATGGAATCATTTCGATGCTAGATGCCGAAAAAAATTGTCGGAACAGCAGAAGCATTGAAAACTTTTTTCTCCTACGCTTATTTGCCTAAAGTAGAGCTGACTATATAGTTACCAAACTAAATCTATATATCGAGGCCAAATGCATACGTTTCCCTCTGCCGCCCCTGATTTTCAACCAATTTAGTTGTTTTTTTCTTATCAATGTAGATATTTACGGTACAAAAGTTATACACAACAAAAATTATATAAACATTCAAAAGCAGTAATAAAAAAAAACACCCATTGAGCTGAAATATTTATCCTGGGAGTGTTGAGTGTTCCTATAAAGTTTGGTTAAAATTTAATAAAGGGGTGTGCAACTTTCCGTGCAAAAAGTCATTCAAAACGCTGAAATGTTGTAAAAGTTATAACTCTGATAATTTTGAAAAAAAAAAATAGGCTGGATAGAAAAATTCCAATACAACAAAATTATATTTTAAAAGTATTTGAAATTTTACTAGATATTGCCAGCTTTAGTCTTTGGTAAATGGAAGTATGTATATTGCCTGCTGTAAGCATTCTACACCTTGCGGCAGCAATATAAAAGGGACGTTGTAGCTCCCATTGAAAAAAAAAATACTTGCAAACATTATTCTCGCAGCTTAAATTATAAAATTAATTATTAATGCGCGATTTAATACGACAAAAACCGGACGAGCTATAGTCTTTTATAAACCTAAAATGTTTTAGACAACACAAACCATGAAACTTTAGTAATTTGTACTCACAATCCGTTTGCAGTTTTAGAAATTAATCCATCATACCCTTGAACGGAGTGCAACAAGAAAGTCACCACTAGTATACCAAAAAATAACGCCATAACCAGACGACGCAACTTAATATCGACTAATGCAAAGCTCATTCTCTAACTTGCCAGAACCCACTTAATAATTATTTAGTATTATATTTATAGTTCGGAATTCATTCTAAGATAAGGCCTCATACTTATTACTTTTTTTTTTTGGATAAAACATGTTGGTAAAATTATTCATGACCTTGCAGCAAATGCCATCCAGGGTCTTATCATAATACCTAATATACATAAGGCCATTCAACCACATTCATGATACTAGGCGGCTGTGGAATGCGTTGCTCATATGCTTTAAGAACCACCCAACCTTCAATATATCTTTTAAGAAAAATTTTATACTTGTTGACAAGTTACAGTTTTAGAAAAGAATTATTATTATATTTTGTGACGCAGATGTGCTGAGTTCGTTTATTTTTTTTTTTTTTTGCTGTTCAAAGGCTTAATTGTAAAGCTGACCGCAACTTATCCTGAGAATACCTACCAACGGTCCCATTCTGAAAAGAAATACAAATTATATGTAAGTGTATCTCCATAAGTCCAAAGGATTGTAGAATGCAGACTCAATACGTATCGTTTTGGGGATAATATGCAAACTAACCGCTTGCCTTGGATTCGATTGATACAATGAAGATGGAGTTCCGCTGTTCAAACATTATTTTTTATTTTTTATTGTAGCTCAGGCTCTGTACGGAAAATAAAGATGAATGATGTGTTCGGAATACTCAGGAAAGTATTGCAGTTTCAAACATTTTGTGTTACCTTATCTAAATTTACATTCATTATGATGATGAAGTAAAGTGAAATTAAAAAATAATTTCATTAAATTTTTATCTAAAATAAAGGCAATCAGTATATTAATACGAGAACATCCAAAGTTTCCGTTCACTTTTTTAGTATTTATTATGAAATGAGGAGAATGAAACTTATATCATTCAGTAGGTACTGTGGCATAGATATGCACAAACCAAACATCGTGGGTTATGTCGCCATTAAGACTGGTAACCTGAAGTTAAGAATTCCCCATACAAAATGCTTATTAGTTAATTTTACGCGTTTTGGTGACATTCAATTTGTAGCCGCCTTATTGCCGAAGTAACATAATTATACAAACTAGTAGCGCTTGTGGTCGAAAATCGACCATTCCTTTTATAAGTATGTAAAATGTAATATGTACTAATAAACGTACCACAACTTTTTTCGTTATTTATGTTTTTTTAACTTTTTCCAGAAATTGTATTCGTACAAAATTTCGAACTCGAGGTCTTCATCAATTCGGACATTACGATGATAGACCCACTCTCAAAAGTGGGTGGCAAAATTCTGTCCGTCTGTCTGTCTGTATGTCCCGATGTCTACAGCCTAAACGGCCACCCCAATTTCGTTCAAACTTCGGATTTGGAGTTTGGAGGCTTACAGTTCTGGCCGTTTTTTTTTTGTTGCACCTTAATATTAATATTTAAGCTTAAGTAGGTGAGGTTACCACGACCTAAGTTTTCCTAAGTTTAATCGAATGACGGTACTTTTGAAATTTGGACATATCTTGAAAACGGTCCATACGATTGTAAATTTATTTCTATGGTAATATGCTCATTTCCAACTTAATGGCAAACTCAGATTTTCTCTGTATTGTCGTAAAATGGATTTTCGGAAAAAGTATTTTTTTTAATTTGGTTTTCTTTAGTTTACTTGAAAACGGCAACAGCGATTTTGACCAAAATGCAAACTAAAAGTAAAATTGATGTTTTCAAAATTATTCATTCTCCCAAAACGCTGATTTTAAAAACTGTTCATATCTCGAAAACGGTATTTTCGATTGCAGAAAAAAACTTAAGAAACCTAGTAATGCTTACAACCCGAACAATAACTTGTACTTGGTTTTAGGGTAAATAGTTAAGCAATAGTGTTTTTCAAACTAAACATAGCAATATTTGGTACTGCTTTGTTTGAAAACCGCTATAACGATTTTGATCAAAATGATTATTATGGATAATAAAAGTATTCTCAATAAGATCCCGTACTCAGTTTTTCTAAAAAAAATCGAATAAATTAGATTAATAATTATTTCTCAAAAACAAACTTCACAAATCCCGATTTGTATTCACATATCTACGGTATATTTTTGTAATAATCTCAATTATCCACTTCTAATAAAAATGCAATAAAAGCTAAGCAAAATGTATTTTTAACAAATATAACCCAAATCTTTATTTTTTTAACCATATTGAGTATGCACCTTAAAATAATACCAACCACTTGGGGTGCACACAATCAGAAACGCCCACTTCATTTGCATTGGGAATTGGGATATTCAGTTTATAACTGCTAACGAATATTCAAAAACAAATATCCGAAGAATTCTTACAATGTACATCTATGTAAAGATCACGAACCCTGCTTCCAATCATAGACACCTTATACCAGCGTTATTAATCAAAATAAAAACATGGCCAAACAGATCAGAAAACAGAAACTCCTATAACACTTGTCCTCGTACTCAAAAATCTTGTAAAGTGTAAGAGCTTATAAAATATAAGACACTTATAACTCTCTAACCAGAACTAGCGACAATTCCCTTTTACTGAGAGCTTCAACTTTTCAAAACTCACATTGTCATTTGATACGTACAGCCATATCAGATGAACTACCAAAAAGTGAATTTTATTTAACACTAATCCTTTTCCTTTTATCTAGCATTGTTTTTAGTTTTTTACCTACATATACCTACCCAATAAAGTAAGAAAACACCCAAGCAAACTTTTGATGAGCGAGAAAGTTTCGTTCGTGCACTGTATATTTTATTAACGAAAAGAGCGACATCTAGATATTGAAAAAATACGTAAATGAGCTGCTCCATCGGAAACAGGTTCTAATCTAAGATGATTTATATTTGAATACCTTACTATGGAAATATGCCGGCGACAAAGTGAATGCCGCCAAAATCCTTTCAATTACCTGTTTTGTATGGGGAATTCATAACTCAATTTTACCAGCCTTAATGGCGAAATATACCCACGATTTTTGGTTTGTGCACATCTATGGCACAGAACCTTTCGAATGATATACGTTTTGTTCTCCTAATTTCATAATAAATACTTAAAAAGTGTACCGAAACTTTTGATGTTCACGTATTAGTATAATGATGCATATCATCTTAGATTAAAACCTTTTTTCGAAGGAATGCAAGTTACCTACCCCTAAAAGTAAGCAACTGTATACAAAATTGGTCATGTACGATTCTATTACAAAAATAGATCATAGCAAAAAACAAAATAACAAAAGGGTGTGCTTACACCGTCAAGGCCGAAACCTTGACAGTTCAGGCTCTGTTAGCAGATTCAGCAGCTCTTACCATTCAGCTATTGAAAGCTTTTTCAATGGCAGCGTTACCAATGGTTAAATAAAGCGAAATCAGATTTACGCGAGCTCTTTTTCAATTTTCTAACGCTTGAGTTCAACATCTCTTGATGTATGTAATAAGCTTCAAATATATACAAGTGCACAAAAAAAAGTGCCATCAAATAAAAAAAAAAAACCTTAGTCGTTCGAACATATAATTTCGCCTGAATTAAGGAGAGATTCTTAGGAATTATTTGGAAATTTTAATCATCCATCAACAAGGCACCCCACGTGGTTTCAAGTGTATAGAAAATCTACCTTTCAATTTTCCTCGTATACCGCGGAAATTTATATAAGAAAGCAAATGGTGGCGGCGGAGCTCAATATCATCATCACTACCCTGTCCTTACATAAGTGCCTACCTATACTGAATTTGGAATTTGTTGGTGAAATTGAATATACGAGTACCTACCTGTACCTATATAACAGACAAACACCAGCAACAAGCCGTTAGACCCCATGATATCTGTATTTGCCAAAACAGCTACTACATTACTTAGCATAGCGGATCCCAAGATCGCATGCTTGGCTGCATGTACCAAATAGGAACGAACCGGAAGTGAAACCAACAACTAGCCAGTTTCTTTGCTGCACTCGGTAGAAGAAGAGGTCCTAAAGAACCTACGGTTTCCTTTGCCATTACAAATTTAATAAACAACTTTTTTTTGGTTAATATTTAATGTTTTCAAGTCCATTTTTAAAATCAGCTTAGCCTAACTTATACTTACTTATGTTAAATTGTTAATTTTATGGTGCCTACTTTCATTAAGTTTGCTATTCTAACATCTTGCTCCTGCTTTTATCGACTAGCTCAGATTTTAATATAAATTCAGGGGCATAATGTTTGCAAGGTATTGACAGTTGGTTTCAATGATGTTACTATGGAAAGAACATTTTTCGACAAAAATTGTTTACTCTAAATATTCATAGTGTCGTATTCAAATGTTTATCATGCGTAGAACTTATTTTTAAAGGGGCATCATTTTTTTTCGACATCTAGATATTGCTTCTTTGCTTAAGCCTAGTATCCTGCTCGCGCTAAATTTTAGCGTCCCTATTCTCCACTTTGTTTTTCCACAAGCTTAGTACGCTGCTCGAGCTAAATTTTTCCTCCCATACAATATTCTCTCCAGCATTTAGCTGAGCTAAACTTAAGCGAACCCATTTAGCTGAGTGCCACGCAGCTCAAGCTAAATAATCAAACTTTTGTTTCAGAATGTACTTCATGTGTCTGCCAAAATATTGTAACAACACGAAGTTCACCGTCGTTGACGTGTGTTTGATCACTCTCTTTGAAAAGAGGAACAGTCATTGGAGGTTGGCTGATCAAGGTAGACGTGCGTTTCGGTGGAAATAAATGTGGTTAATTTTAGATGTGTGTGTTTTTATTTAAAGGTTGTATTATCAAGTAACAATATAGCGTGACCATTTAATGGGTTGGCACATTTTCTCAAGCTAAATTGTAACAGATCCTTGTATACTGTTGTTCTGTTGCGGAAAACTATGCAACGATGAACTTTTTTAATTATTAGATACAAAGTACCTAGAATCAGAAATAGAGAGAATAAAATGTTTGAAATAAGTTTTTTTCAACGACCAGCTGTTTTCTGTGGCACTTATCCACGGTACGTGATCTAAGTCAAAAATTAGCTATGACTTTAGCTAATGTTTGGATAGAAAAATTGGAGAGCAGATAAAATTTCGTTTAGCTTGGGCAGCGTACTAAGCTACACCAAAGATAAATGCTCGCAAAATTATTGAACATCATATAGATGGGACAAAAACCATATGTTCATGACAGTAATCAGGTAAACGTAATTTTAATTATTCGCAATTTTCGAATTTCAAACTTCAAAGACATCACAGTAATTGAATCGTTCCAAAACAGAGGATATAAGAAAAATTGAAGAAGATATTATCATTGCTGCAGCAGCTCAAATAATTTCTGCAGTAGCAAACAGAAGAAGACACTTTTCTTCGTGTCCCATAAATTACTATTTGCAAAAAAGCTTAACAAGCTGCCCATTTGCAAAAGACTTAAGATTATTTAAAGCTAAAAAAATGAATTTTCCATAAACATTATATAAAAGGGTTTTTTGGATTTACTTTTTCTTTTCTTTTCTTCAAAAAAAAAAAAATCCATAGTAAATGCAACCCAAACTTCTTCCTCCATTTTTTAAATCAAAATTTATCTTCGATTTAATGTACCGGACATTTATTTCGCGAGCTAAATTAGTGGAGACTTGTCATCGGCTAATCTATATGAAATTAAGAATTTCGTGTGCGAACAGAATACTGCTTTGCTAAACTGCCTCGCTAAATTTTATCCTTTTAGACATTTTTTTTGTTGTATGGGAGATAAAATTTAGCAGGATAGTAGGCTTTAGAAAAAAAAACAATACAAACATTAAAAACTGTGGTACGTTTTTTAGTATTACATACTTATAAAAGGGAGGGTCGATTTTCGACTACAAGTGAAACTAGTTATAAAAAAAAAAATCATATATCATTACTAATGGATAATACATTTTCGTAAAGTGAACTGAACGCATTTTTAGAATCGACTCAGTAGTTACAGCCTACAATGGCCGCAGTATGTGGCCACTTAAAATGTCTCTACTCCTATGGCCTTCAGCATTTTTTCCATCACTCGGGAAGACACTTAAAGACAAATACCGACGTCAGTGAGTCTAACTGACTTGGTATCGCAAAGAGTGTAGCCCCCGGCGTTCATACAGGAGTGTTCATGGTGGTTCCAAATCAACAAACGGACAAAGCAAAGACGCCTATTCAAATTGGTCGACTTCAAATAAACCCGAGTAAGCTCATCGGTTGAAAAATCTCTCGAATGCAAAGAACTCACATTGGTTGCTTTCCTGGATATTGAGGGAGCGTTTAGAGGTAATTCTCAGCGAACTGAAGGGCCTTGGAATTGAGAAATCGATCGGCGAATTGGTGAATCAGTTGCTCACCAACAGGTTCATCAACTCAAAACTGGGCGAGGCATCGGTTCGGCGGTCCGTCAGTAGGGGTACGCCTCAAGGGGGCGTAATCTCACCTCTTCTTTGGAACCTAGTGGTGAATAATAATAATAATAATACTGGAAGGGGAAGCGTGCAAGGTAATTACCTATGCAGATGACGTTGCTATCGCTGTCGCAGGAAAACACCTAAACACGCTTAGAGATCTATTGCAGAACGCCCTCTCTAAGCTTTCCAAATGGACCAGAAAATGTGGTCTGACGGTCATTCCTCAGAAAACTGAACTAGTCCTCTTTACAAGGAAATACAAAATCTCCCATTTTATAACACCGAAACTAAATGGCACCCTCTTGATGCTCACTAACACGGCTAGTAACCTGGGCCTCGTTTTAGACAGTAAACTGAGCTGGAAACCCAATATCTTGCGGAGGGTTCAGAAAGCCACCACGTCTCTGTACTGCAGTAAAGAAGCTATCGGAAGCAGATGGGGACTTGCACCTCGAAGTACACATTGGATATATGTGGCTGTTGTCAGACCCATACTTACCTATGGAGTAACCGTCTGGTGGACTGCCCTTGAAAAGGTCACCTACTATAATCAACTTAGCCGTGTTCAAAGAACGGCATGCGTATGCATTAGTGGAGCCATCTGGACCACTCCAACAGCGGCCATGGACGTAATGTTCCACTTACTACCGCTAGACATCTATTGCAAACACAGCCACTCGAATAAAAGCAATTCGTTTGTGGCCCAGTAGGCAAACTGGTTTATTCTTGATACATTAGAATTCTTTCCAAAAGCAATTGATTACACCCTCCCTCAGCTTCAATTCGTTAAGAATTTCGAAACCTTCATACCCTCCAGGCATGACTGGGAGAAGGATGTAGTGCCTCGTAAGGAGTCTGTCTGCTTCTATACAGACGGATCCAAGACCGAAACAAGAGTTGGGGGGGGGGGGGGGGGGGGGCGTTTTCTCCTCTGATCTAAATTGCAAAATCTCATTCAGCCTTCCTAATCACTGTAGTGTATTCCAAGCGGAAATCATGGTGATCAAAGAGGACTTATCGTGGCCTCGGTATAATGTAATATCTGTAAAGGATATCATCATCTTTACCGACAGTCAGGCCGCGATTAAATCCCTGGATTCTGTCATTTTCAATTCGACAACTGCCCTCAATTGCCGATTATCTCTTAACGAGATGGCGGAACAATTCAAAATTCACCTCATAGAGACATTCCAGGTAATTGTATGGCCGACGAACTCGCCAGACAAGGCACTACTATGTCGACTCTACCGGAAAAGGAGAATCTCCACATGCCTTTTGCTACTTGTAAGCTCCTCGTTAAACAAAACGCATTATGCGCCACAAATGTCAGGTGGTCTAACTGCACAACGTGCCGCACCTCGAGACAGATCTGGCCTCAACTGGATCTCAAGCACTCCAAAAATTTTATTTCACTGAAAAGACCCATGGTAGGCACTTTTGTAGGTGTCATCACAGGACACTGCAACATAGGGAGACATGCACTCAGGTTGGGCCTCCCTTCAAATGATTTCTGCAGAAGCTGTAGGGACGAAGAGGAGGACGAGACTATTCTTCACCTTCTTTGCACGTGCCCAGCACTGTCAGTCCGTAGAAAACTGTACCTCGGAGAATTCTTCTTTGACAATCTCAGCGAAATTGCATATATAGGAATTAATTGCCTCCAACGCTTCTTAGCTCCAGCTGGTTCAACAGGTAGTGTGAGAACACTGATCCTGTGGTATCACAATGGGCCTTCTTTGGCCTAAGTGAGGCTGCACCTGAGGCGGTCTGCCACTCTAACCTAACCTAACCTAAGCTCATCGGTTATAAATGACTAGTTGCTATATTAGCTGTTTTTTATTATCAGCTATGAGCCATATAGATCATCGATTTACATGCACTTACAACAACAGCACATGATCCTGCTTCTCATCGAGATCACGAATCATGATCTGAAAATTATAGCTACTATTTCCCACTAGATGGCTTGTTTCATTTTTTAATGTTGGTGTGCCTGTAAACGATAGCTACCTAATCACGTTGCCAGACAAAAAAATGAAACACAAAAAATCAATTGATATTTTCGTATTCCGTGTTATTTTCTTTTTATAAAGGTATGCTCAGACCAGCCAAACACTTGAAAAACAATTATATACCTCCATGTTTTATAAATATTTCTAAAACAGTTATTAAATAAAACAATTCTTATCAAATGTTTTGCTGGTTTGGATCTGGACACAAAAAAAAATTATTGAAATGTTTCACAGTTTCCCAATCGTGATGGGAAATCATTTTTGTTTTACAAGTTTAACTGCAAAAAGTGAGCGCTGTGGTTTGATTATTATTCATTTTTTTTTTAAATAAAATAAAATTGTCAAGAAAAGCTTGGAATACCTAATGATAAAGTGAATTATTTAATACGAATATTTGAATTAAATCGTGTGTCACGTGATTCCCAAGACCAAAATTTCAAAAATATAAACTTTACTCGCTGATAATAACCCTACCACATTATTTTCTATTAGTTGGACTAGAAAAATAAAATTGAAATATTTCATAAACATTTAATAACTAAATTTCAGAAATCTCTTATAAATGTGTATGAAATGTTCAGATTTGCTTCAGAAACATTTCTGAAATGTTTCGCTGGTCTGGACACACCTTAATATGCCAAGATAAACGGATGTGCTAGCAGCAAAATATTGTTCATGTGTTGCATATTTGAACATAAAATACTAAATTTGTTTCTAAAAAATATGGAAAAGAAAAATTATTAAAATTTGATTCAAATATGGTAACACCCCCGACATTGCAAGCGAAATGACATGTGCCTTGTGTGACGTGACGTTGAGCAGAATATTTGCAATATGGCTGGAGGCAATGTGAAGTTTGTAATACCCTGTATTATCTCTTTTGTTTTTGAAAGCAGCTGTTGCCACAACTCAAAAATTAAACTTTCCAATGATCCGTCTTGATTTATTTTCGTGATCTGATCGGGATCAGATCACGCTGATAATAAAAAACAGCTATTGTGTCATAAATCTGCTAACTACATCACAGGAAGCTTCTCCGATTTGCAAGCTCTTAAGATCAAACGGGACGTCAACTGCCCCACATCAACAGACATTAGTACTGCTAGCAGGATACATATTCGGCTAACGAAACTTTTCCAAACTAGTATCATGACTTTGAAAGATAGAGTTGTCTTCGGCTTATCGATCGCTATGGAGTCCTATGGCGAATTCTGACTAATTCAAAGTTACAACCTGATTAGCAATATTTGATCATCTTAACTCTCACACAACCCCAATAGAACTGATACCTATAGCCCACCACCTGACCTAATACAGCAGTGATATCATATCCAATACTTAAATGACAGCCTGTAAACTGGTCTACCATCCATGGAGATGACCGCTCTGCTTATTTTCCACTTCAAGGGACACACAAATATGTAGGTACGTTAAGAGTAAAGCCCTAATTCATTTTCAAAACTGCCTTATGAAATATGTGCATGTGTATTTAAAATAAATAAAACTCCAAAGTATTCTAAACCATTATCCGCAAAAATATTCCCAACCATACGCCAGGAATTCTTGTGACTCAAGTCGGGGTCCGCACACCACGTTCTAGCTAACTCCCAATTTGTCTCAAAAGTCCTTATGTCATTTATAAAAATTGTTCCAACCATAAATATCAGGTTAAACCCTGTTTTGTCACAACTCAAAAACAAATAAAAGGATTTTAGCTCGAAAAACCTCAGAGAAGGCAAAAAAAAAACACACACACAAGAGGACCAAAACAAAATCCTCACAAAAAAAAAGAGAGGAAGAGAACTAAAAACTTTTCGAAGCCTATAACAACCGCAAAAAGTGAACAAACAGCGAAAATCCTTTATAACAACTTTTCACAGGGGTTATAGAACTATATATACACACACATTCTTACCTACGTATGCCCACAGAGGGAGGACGGTAGCAGTTAAAAAAAAAAACACAAAATATTATTGTATTAGGGTATCCCTATCCACACACTTCTTGTTCTCATCCCCGCACCCCTCAACATGCTTCCCAGCTAGCATCCGTTTTACACTGAATAAAGACAAGCCGGCAGAATCAAATTGTATGCCGTATATCCCTATAGCATGCATAGTGTTGCAGAGGGAGGACAGTGTAGGCGCATTAGCCGAAGATGAAGGAGGATATTTTCCAGGGACTCAACGGCGGGGGAGATGTGATCAGACGCTGCAATATACATATTGTAGTAACGCAAGCTGTTTTGAATTTAAGAAATATTTTGGGTCCTTGCCAAGAACCAACACGAACCGACACCACCATCATCATCATCATCACAAGTACTACTATTGCTCTGTGGATGTCGGCGGCAAGGAGCATAGGTCTCAGCCACAGCCTTCGACAAATATAAAAGCACCACGACTATATAATATACGGAGTGGGCCTAAAAAAAGTAGGACAAAAATCAAGTTGAAAGAAACACATCGCACGTCAGTCCTCTAGTCTTTTGCCACTTATACAACAGAAGCGCAAGCCCTAAAGCAAAAGGATTAAGACCAAAGTGTCGGTGACGATGATCATCATCGTAGCATCCACCAGCGCATATATCTGTAATGAAGACAGATTCCCTAAAGGCCTAAATCTGAAAACACACAACAGCAAGGACCCAATCTGTCAGGCACGAGCAGAGAGTGTATACGCTTATAAAATTGTCTCTCATCGTTTGAAATTATTTATTACAATGGTCGCTTAAATAAATGTCTTTATTTCGCAAGGTATAGAGGAGGTGGACGCGATTACGTAGATAGGACAAACTCCCACCTTTCGTGTTGTTCCAAAACTGTCAGTTTTCATAAACAGTCTATGCGAAAATCCTTGGGAAATTATGATAATACAGGTCAGGGAAAGAAGGTTCGCTTTTTGGATGTGGGCTCACTTTTCGTCGGCAGGTTAATTTTGGGGTTAAGTTGCTGTTGGTTGTTGTGTTGGGCATTGTCGGCATTTGGGATGCCGGACTTTGTATACGGTGGAATATAAATGTACGTCATTGCTAATGGAGGATTAAGTAATTTGAAAGGATTGCCACCACGTATGGCATGGTTTATCGGGGGAGAGTGCAGGATTTGCTAACATTTTTGCCGATTTATATTGTGGAATTGCAAACGTGGGTGAGTGTTGGAGGCTTTTGGGTATATCTAGGGAAGAACGCCGCCTACGAAAAGGACATTTCCTAACGACGGTGTCTCTTTTTGAACGTCAATGGACTTTGCAGCAGTTCAGAAAGCTTGTATAGCTTGGCATTTGTGGTTGATGAATTGATCAGTCTGAATTAGAGATAATGGGATTTGAAAATAATCGGTTACGTATCTTTGACAGCTTATCAAAAAGTAAACTGCATTGAGGGTTGCGGCACAAACTGTGTAAGCTACTGTACGAAGTGTATCACATACTTACATATGTATAGACCGCGGTGGATCCGAGCCTTAATCTGAACGGCTCTATGTTGGTACGATCGGTGTACTGCTCGTAGAGTTCGTTTTGAGCTGCGCCAATCGCAGAGGTATCAGTCTTCTTAACATCGCCTACAAAATCTTAACAGCCGTGTTATGTAGCGCCTGAAGCCTTTTGAAAAAAAATTTTTGGTCCATACAGTGTGGCTTCAGGCCGGGAAAGTTCACCATCGACAAAATATTCACACTGCGGCAGATCTTGGAGAGAACCCAGGAACTTCAAATCGCAACCCACCATTTTTTTATCGATTTTATACGAACGAACTATACAGGGCAATGTTGTTTAGCATCCTTACCAAACTCGTCCATTTATGACAATGGAGAATGGACGCTCCTCCATCAAAGTCGGTAAAGAACTTAATGAGACCTTCGATGTCAAAAAAAGATTTCGACAAGGCGTTGCCCTGTCATGTGACTTCTTCAACATCGTTCTTCAAAAAATAGTGCACAACTACAAGGCCAACACCAAAAGTTCGTCCAATTGCGTACGCCGAGACATTAACAAATTTGGCAGAACCCAGCGTGATGTCAATGGTGCGTTTGCGAGTATTGAACTGAGGCGGCGAATATGAGTTTGCCGGTAAATGAAAATGAAGGCAAGAAAAAGTATATGCTGTCAACTAAAAAGGACACCCAACAACGACGTCTCGAACAGAACGTTACCATAGCCAGATATCACTTTGAGGTAGTTACGGACCCTGTCTACCAAGGCTCCGTTATGAACTCAGACAACGACAACAGCGCGGAGAACTACTCTTGCCAATCGCTGTTTCTTTGGGCAACAAATGCAATTGAGTACCTTTCTCGAATAACTAAATTGACCCTTTAGAAGACCCTCATCATGCCGTCTTGTTCTATGGAGCAGAGGCATGGACCCTTTCAAAAGCGGATGAGGTTACTCTTCGTTGCTTCGAGAAGAAAATTCTTCAAGTAATTTTTGGTCCCGTCTGCATAGACGGTGAATGGAGGAGGAGATACAACGACGAACGGCTGTCTAGCGACATCGACCTAGCCAAAATAGTGAAGGTCCAACGACTGAGGTAGCTGGGTCATGGATAGAAACGAATTCTCTGCTCGAAAGATTTTTGAATCCACACACGAGAGACGGCGCAGTATAGGAAGACCGCGACTTAGATGGCTCACGCAAGTGGATGTGGACCTTAACCAACTTAGAGTACCAAACTTGGGACATCTGGCTAGAGGTCCAGGTCCTCCCCTGACTGTAACGTAAGTAATCTTCTTCGCCATAGAACTTGGACGATGATGGTTTTATATTAGTATGTATTCTTGACAAGGGCCTACTAAGTAATCACCTACTTATGCTTAAACGTGTAGCTCTTCAATTGATTTCTGCTGTGTTTCAATGTTCAGAGTTTACAGCGGAGTCGAGTTAGTTAAATTCCCTAACTATACCTCAAAATTGAAGCTGACTATTATGACTGTCCCTTATTGTTCACAGGATACACTGGTTTCGCCCAAAAGCTATATTAAATTTTAAAATGTTTTACAAAAACATTCGTGACTTGGTATTGCATAAAACTTCTGACTCGCCAATGCGATAAAGAGGCACGTCGACCTAAAAATACCTTTTGTGCCGATGGTATTGCATAACTAACAAGTAAAATGAACTTGCTGTAAAAGGTGCGCAGGAATAGAAGAATATGAGAAGGCCACTGTTTTGTTCCGAAACCAATTCATACCCTTTTGAAAATGTTTCTTCTAACTTAGCCAAGTTGAAGCCGAGGCATACAATCAACGAAAAACTGATCTATCTTTGTGCAATGAATTCAAAAAAAAAAAAAAAAAAACAGTTCAATACGTTGCTGTGGATCTTATATGCAAACATCAACCGAAAGGCCATTTCTTAACCCTTTTACTCATCGTTTTTTAAACCTCATCCACTCCCATGTAAGAACATGTAAGGCAGCGCCGAAAAGAAACCTTTGAAACCATAGGAGTGAACTCAAGTTCTGTCCTCTTATCTGATTTTTTTTGTCCGCCTGATTCTCATCGCTCGACTGATAGGTCCTTAGAGCAATTTTTCAAATTGGGTTAACTTCCTGACAGAGACGAATACATGCACAAACTAACCGACAGAATTCGAAGTCTTAAATTAAATACAAGACATAAAAAGTTTATTTCATAACAATTTATTCACGTCAATATATATCACTTCATTCTGCGTCTACGGTCAAAGTAAGAATGTCCTTAAAGCTCAAGTCCCTCCGTTGTACCTCTAAGGTAGCTTTTGTGTCGTTGCAGGTACCAGGTAGTACTAGCATTGCACTAGTGATGCATGCTGCCACTTTCCACACTCACATGATGTTATTATTACAGAAAAACGTATTCAAAAAAATCGCATAAAGGATGTTATTTTTGCAAAAGAACGAAGATTAAGTAGTCAAAAAACAAAGAAGCAGGTGAGTAGTTCAAGAAATTTCATCTCCCAAAACAAATATAGGTCAGAAAGATTCGATTTGAATAGTCAGGCACAATATGCTATCTAAATCATTGATCCTGGTGAGAGGGTTCTCGGAAATAACCGGACATTGTCTTCTTCGAACGATAAAAACAACACCTTGCAGTGTTTTTTTCCCGTCTATAAGGTTTCGCACACAGTAACTAATGTATTTGTATGGACCTACAAATATTACATAGATGTGTATTTAACCAAAAATTCGTATATGGGCACAGACTCAGTATATCAACCACACAGTGCGTCTAGAGCAGACATCGGTTGGTCTCCAACTGTGATGAACCCACTTAACACAAAGCATCTCCTTTTGAATAATAAAAAAAGATTTCGTAGCTTCGATCACATTTGGGTGGAAACTAATTTAGCAGTGTGAAAAGAGCCTTCTGAAATTAATTTGATAGGACCTGTCCTAGTTACACGGATGCCAGATGAGTTGTTAAATTGTTCCGAAATTAGTCAAAGTCCAGCACCCTCTGTCAAAACAAATTTAAATGAAAAACAATTTTAATTAGGAGCGCACAACAGTCCTATCCATACTCAGAATGCGAAAGCGTTCAAACAAGTCATGTTCATAACTAAATACACATATAAAAGTTCACTTATAATTATCACAAGAACTAAGTGATCTGCCTGTCTTACGGAATATTTAATTCAAAAGCACCCACTTGTTTATGCTCTTTATCTAAGGAATATTTACAGTAAAAGTTCCACATGTACACATAGCCGCACGCAAACTTATCATGATTGCTGCCCCCAGGGCCAGACTGTGGCAACAGGTGCAAATGTTATTCTAAACTATAAAAATTGTTCACTTTGTTGAAGCATGCACATGTGCATGTCCCAAGAGGATTGAGCTAGCAGTGTTGCTATTGCTGCTTGTTATATTCTTTATTCTGGCTCTCTTGATTTTCCTTGTGTTCGCTGTGTCTCCTTTCTTTATTGTAAAAGTTAAGAAACTGTTAAGCTAAGGCTATTAAGTAGAGCTACCCGAACTTAAAACACACCTGAGCGCTCATTTGAACTCATAGAGTTAACCAACCCAATCCGAACCGAACACACCTATAGCAATAAAATTGCGCACACAGGACATGCTTTTGCATGTGATTCAGATTGAAAATGTTCCCCTATTCCTTGGCTATAAACCCAACTGAATCCTTAAACGGATGGCAAAGCAATAAAAAAAATTTGCGAAATAAAAAGAAACCGCACTAAAGAAATTATCAAGGAATTAAAGGTTCACCGGCCCTGTCCCCTGTACGATGTACCACCCTATATAGTATGGCATTACTATCAACCCGCAATAGTGCAGCACAGAAGGCGGCAAACAAATTGAGCCCCGTAAACAAGTACCCAGGGAGATAGGTAGGTACTTCAAATAAACAGTTTTCGTGTTGAAAAACCATAACATGGTCATCGTATCAAGGACCTAAATAAGTCTAGTCCTGGATGAGGGGGCTAGCACAATGAAATCGTGAGTGTGGCCACGAATCCGGATGTGAGTTTGTAAATTTACTCGCATATCTCTTGTTGAGGCGTTCGGTAAAGGAAGTGCAATAAAGCTTTTTTTTTATATCCTCGTTGCATGCACGATTTTTCACTACAAGTGTGTTTGGAGTAATTTTGTATGAGTAAATTGTGTAATCAATTTTGTTAGAAGTATGGAGAGATAGCTAAACTGTTAGTAGTGGGATTCAGTGGTAGGGAATGACACCACCTGGGTTGGGATCCATTATACAGTGAGGAAGGGAGAGAATGTTCAAACACTTGATCAGGCAATGTAAGAGGAAATTTTGTGTCATTGTTTTATATTTATCTCATCAATATATTTATCACTTAAACGATAGAAAATGAAACAAAATGCTCCAAAGTTTTTGGCCAGAAAATTTGTCGCTTGAGTTACAGAAGCTGTTCTGTGAATCGATTGCGCAAAATGATTTGCAAAAAAGGAGTATCTACTCGTAGTCACCAGATATACTAAAACATCTGACGAAAGTAGTTAAGATCTTTCAGAACCACTAGTCGAAGACCTTGAGCCCGTGGTGGGGCATGGCGCTATTGAAAGTCTTCTGGCACACTTGACTCTGACCAACCGTACCATTATGTTGCACCCTCACGGAGTGGGTTGGGTTTTGAATTGAAGTTTCATGGAAAACTAGTGCGATGGTCTCTGTCATGCGCACTCAAGCTAGTTAGACCGCAACACGTTGCCCTGTGACTTCCCACATATGCAGTGAGTTCCAAACAGTGGTTCCGGCCGTACGCAAAGCTACAAAGCTACTTGAGACGAGATCAATTTCCAACAGAATATTGTCATCTTCAATACTAGTACGGCTGCGCTTAACCCGAATCATCCCAATGTACCGCATTTGGTACACCTAATTTAAAAAATGTAATGTACTATAGCTTAAACAATAAAAAATAGTAATTATGAACAATTTTAAAAATTCCAATTCCAATATGCGATGTTACATGGACGTAAAATTTGATGTACCGCATATGGTACAGTGGGATAATACATGTCCTTTTGGTTTTTTTTTTAGGTTGACCGTTAATGAGATCGTAAGTTGCATAGACGAAAGCGATGACGACGATTTCTATTCAGAAATACCAATTTTACCACCATTGCTGGAGGGGGATGTTACAGATGAATATTCAGGTGAGGAAGATGTGGTTTGTGTAGACAATTTGCCACGTAACCAGCTTGTGGCTGAGAGGTTGTCCTACATCCGGAAAGCTTCGATGAAGAAGATGACATCCAAATTTCTTGTTTTGTCCCCAAAAAGAAGGCACGAACTATGAATTTTTCATGGAAGAAAAAAGACTTGGATGAAACAGTAACAGACTTTAGTTACGAAGCTTGCGGGTTGAATCCATCTTCCGCTCCCTTGGACCTGTTCTTACTCTTTTTTGATGAAACTTTATTTGAACACATAACCAAATACTCTAATTTATATGCCCAGCTACATAAACTTCTGGCTGATATACAGATTAATGAGCTTAAAGACGAAGAATGTACTGGGAAAATGAAGAAGATTCACAAAATATTCTCATATCGAAATCAATCACTAGAAATAGATTTGATCACATATTCCGAGTACTACATTGTTGCGATAACACTCAACTGGATCCAAATGATCGTTACTCAAAAGTACGGCCTTTGTTTCATCACCTGCTTCAGAAGTTCTTGTTGTTTGCTCCAGCTGTGGAAAATTACCCTATTTTGGACGCCACCCTACCAAACAGTTCATAAGGGGAAAGCCAATCAGATGGGGCTATAAATTTTGGGTTGGAACGACTCCAACCGGATACATAGTTTAGTTTGAACCCTATCTTGGCTCGAGAGTATCCTCAACTCCTAAAAACAAAGAGCATTCACTTGGAACGCAGGTTGTATTAAATTTTTGTCACGCATTGATTGGACGAGGATTAAATCTTAGCTTCCACTTATTTTTTGACAAATTTTTTTTCTTCACTCGAACTCTTTCAAGAAATAAACGCTTTGAAATTAAGAGGCACTGGAACTATAAGAGATAATCGTTTAAAAAACTGTTCTTTGCGTGGATCTGATAAAGCTCTAAAACAAAAAGGTAGGGGTGCCTATAGCTACGATACTCTGTTCAGAACTCAATGCTGTTGTCTGCAAATGGCACGACAACAACATTGTTAACATGATTTCTAACTCTGTTCCAGTTCACCCAACAAACTTGGTGAAAAGATACTCTCGTGCTCAAAAAAAAGAAATATCGGTTTCGCAGCCAAAACTTATAAGAACGTACAATAAAAACATGGGAGGAGTCGATAGGTCTGACCAAAATATCGGTCTTTATCGCATTTCCATTAGAGGGAAAAAATGGTACTATCCATTGTTTGCTCATTGCATCGATATGGCAATTTCAAATGCATGGCAGCTGCATAAACATAATAAAGATACACTGGACAATTTAGAGTTTCGTCGTAGAATAGCTAGGAGTTTGCTGGGAACGCACGGAAAACACAACAGGCCACGCAATGTGAGACCCGCAAGCGCAGAAAATGTCCGGTATGACCAAATCAACCACTTGATTGTCGAGCAAGACAAACGAACCAGGTGTCGACTTTGCCATACTCAAGCAGCTAATCGTTGCGAAAAATGTGGTGTTGCCTTACACGTGCGTTGTTTCAAAACTTATCACATCATGCCTAAGCATTTATGTAACCACTTTTCAATAATATACAAATAAAAACTTACTTCCTAATGAAAGAATAATTTAAATAACGTTATGTATTAATATTGATTTATGACAGCGCATTATCCCACTGTACCATATAGGGTACACATCATCCCCAGGAAATGGTAAGTAATTTTTTTTGGCTTTCTTTGTGTATTACAATTACAAAATGTGGACTAATTTCCAAAATCATAGAAAAATTACAAAAAAATAATTTCTGGGATAATTCGGGTTAAGGCATTAGAGTCTTAGCTTATCTACCAAATCTCAACTTGCCACAAAAGGCCACATAATCCGCTGGGCTAAAAAGTTTGTAGAGCCATGTTAGACAAAATTTCCTAGTTTTATTGACAGAAAAAAAAAATTAAAATTTTACATTTAAAAAATGACTCGTTTGTTGATTTGATGAACAATTTTAATATATTAATCTACTTAATAATAAACTAGTTTTCACTGTCACTATTAAATAGTTCATTGATTCAATTAATAAGTTTTATTAATTGAATAAACCTATTTATTGTTTTTAATAAAAGTATTTATTAAATTAATGACCAAGTCTTCGTAGTTACTATTAACTCGTTAATTAAATCAATAAATGGAGTTTATTAATTTTATAAACCTGTTCATTGCAATAATTAATGGGTTATTAAATTCAGGCTTTTATATAAGCACTATTTTTTTATAAACACTGTTAATAGAATTTATTAACGTTTATTAAATACATAAACGAATTGTGACAGGGAAAACCTGTTTATTAATCTAATTAAATAAACAGGTGTTCCCTGTCACAATTAACCAGTTCATTGGACAAATTTTTATTAATTATTCATTGTCTCAATAATTTTTTTGTTTGAATCTACGTACCTTTTTGTTTCAGTGTATGTAAGATACCGGGACACTGTGATATTGATGATAACGAAAGTGTTGACGTTTTGCTCCAAAAAAGGGCTGAGCTCCCATTAATGTAGCAATAATTGAGGGCAAAGGTCCACCAAAAGTTGTTGCCAGGAGGATTATTCACGAAAAATACCTTTAATTCGACATTGTCAAGATGGCCACACATCGAAGCGAAAATGGTTTCAAAGGTCTTATGAACTGTTTTGAATTGATAAAATTCAACAGAGCAAGGCAAGCATAGCGATAGGCTGGATACCCTCTGTGTTGAAAAAGCATAACTGTTTCCCACAAGATTTCATTTTATTAGTTACCTAACCTCTTCTTGTCAAATCCCACGTTCTACAAAAATCAAATGGAAAAGAAAGAAAGTGAGAGAAAAAAAAGGTAATGACAGCTCAAGCTAGGATGAGCATGTGTCCAACTGTAGATGTAACCGGGAACAAAAAATGGAAAACAGAATATTGCCTTTTAAGGAAGCTTGTTGTGAGATAAATACAGATATATGCAGATCTCGGATATAAATTTTCTTTTATTTTCCGATTTGGACTATGTCCAAAATAAAACACAAGCTTTACTGACCTCTAACAGAAGACTAACTTTATTGTACCACAAGATTCGTTTCAACTTGACATACGTGATAATAATAAACTTGATCATGAGAAATTCACGTTGACGCTGCACTGCATTCGTAGCGTATGGGTAAAAATCCGATGCACTGCAGCGTCAGCGTCTGGATACTTAATATGGATGCAAAAAACTGACGTGAGAAGCTGGGAACAGTAGGCGTTTTTCATTATGCTCACATGATCTGTATAGATCATTGATTTCCATGGTATACAACAAAAGTTGGATCTTGTACTGTTGTAAACCGTGATACAGATCAAGTGAGCATAATAAAAAAAGGCCTAGTGATTCTAAAGCATTTACGCGGTTTATTTTTAATACAAAAAAAACTGAGGTGAGAAAAATGATAAACATGGTTCTTGTGTTAACTTGCATTCACCACCATTTCTGTGAATGTTAAGTTCCTGCTCGGGACAAAGGAATACACTTTGGAACGTAGTTCTTCGACAATTTGCAGGAGGTTCGTTTCTCAAACAAAATTGTGGCCATGCTAAGGTTCTGCAGGGAACTAAAGTGTATGAACCTTAAAGGTTTCCTGTGGATGGCACGCTATGATGCGTCTTTTATATGATAATAAACGGACACTAACCTAACAAATGGACATTTTTTAGATTTTTTTTAATACCTATAATAGAGGTACCTACATATTTGGAAATTTCAGAACTGCAGAGCCAACGACAATGCAGTAGGTGTTTTTCTTTTTTAGTTCAGAGCACAACCTGAACTGTTAACAAAAAGTTCGTGTTTCTTTTTTACGTAAGATCGGAGCTCAGAATTTGTGTTTCTTTTTTCTCTCAGAGCATAATCAGAGGGCGCTCTATGAGCTCAGAATAAGTATAAAGCTAATTACATACTTACAGGCACATTTGACAGAAAAAAAAACACAATAAACAAAATAATTGAAATGACGGACGAATCTTGTTGTTCTGGAATTGAAGGTTAACCAATTTAATTAATTACAATAAATAAATATTCAAATTATACATATTATATTTATTAAAAATCACAGCTATTTGCTCAAGTGTGTTTCATAAATACATCAGAACGATCTGAGTACGCTCGGTTCAGAGCGCGCTCATACTGCTTGAGCTCGGTTCAGAAAGAAAGAAAAACGCCTAGTATAATACTCATTTGTCAATGATCAATTAAATCAATTATAGATCTAGAAGCGCATTTGTTTTAGTATATGCATTTTCGGATACAAAAACTACTTCAAAGTTGAGCTCTTTCACATGGCAACAGTTTAAGAAACTTGTCTAGAGTCCTCACATTAAAGTAGTACTTCATCGATTTATATTAAAAGCAGACTTTTACCTAGCTACACATGTAAGTATTTTTTTAAAATAACCTCTTTAATCAACTTTAATCGACATTTCCGTCGATTTTGCTACCTATATCACTTGCAATTATCTTGTTCGGTTTGATATCCCCGTACCGATTTAAGTCAGTAAAATTCGTGAAATAGAAAAAAAGTTTTGTGTCAGAAAGCGCAATGGGCCTTACCAATAACCAAACCCAAGGAAAGCAGGAAATTTGATGTTATTCCTTGCTCTGACCTCTGATCATAAGCTTCAACTTGAATATTGCTGTTCGCTGACAGGGATCCAACCGACATCGATCAGGTTACAATAATACCTGTTCATCACTACACCATGGTTTCTGTTTAGTAAAAGCAGTACCCGAACTAGGCGTTTGAGGAAGAAGTAACAAAAACTCAAACACAATGGCCCAGCAGAGCTCCTTAAGCCTCCTCGGTCGCAGTTTACAGTCATATTTTTATCAGAGTAGTAAATAGGCCAACCACTTACAATATTGCGTCCACCAAATCGATTTGAATTTACCACTTCCTTGGTTAAATTTGTTCATGACTTGCAAAATCAAAGGAAACGCTTTCCCTTCGTTAACAGTGGTGACACTTGTCACCATCAATGCCACCATTTGAATTTCAACTGAAAAAAAATACCACTGTTGTTGTCAGTAGCAGAGAGCACACCGCGTCCATCTTCAGTTGACTTAACCACTATGTGTATCTATCGTGTGTGTGTGTATCTGCTTCTGTTACAATGTTCTGAATGGATTGTAAACTGTAATTCATGCAAGCAAAATACTTTACAACAAACTGTGTATTTATGATGTATGCACTCGGGCCTGGACTGCAACTGACGACTGTTTGCCTGCTGCTACGATTCCGTATGTGCATTCACATTGTCCTCTTTTCTCTACCAGTTAACATCATCAACGTTATATGGCAAATGGGTACCTTCAACAGCACAATGTCATTGCCTGCCTGTGCCTAGCCTACTTTGAATATTTACAACAATAAATTTCTAAAACGTTCCTCTATACAGCAAAAGTGCAATTGTTTTGCATACATTTTTTTTGTGTTGTTGTTCACATCAGGACAATCATAGACATGTATCGTATCTGCTTCGGCCAGCAGCAACAGCAGGAGATGTATATGTGCAATCTCAAAAGGACTCGCCAGAAGCACAGTCATAATTCCGATACATATGCAATATGTATGCATAATAATTTCCTTTGCCAATTTGATATGTGTGATGGAGTTGATGGTTTGGGCTATTTGATGCATGCCGGTGGTTGGAATGCTACTGCGGATGGATTTTTGCTGCACGAGGAGTTAACCCAACTCTAAGAACGTTGGCGAAGCTCATTATTACTTGTCTGATGTTCAAAAGCTGTGTTGGGCTTGAAATTTTACCATTTAAATTTGCCTCTTGGCTATTTATATAAATAAGATAAGATAAGAGCGTCAATCTCTTTATATTTGCCCAACATTTAAAAAAAAATATACAGTGGGTGATCAAATTATTACGGCCACCATAAAAAATGCGCTATTTCAGTATTAAGTTCAAATAAAGGATTTAATTAATAGCATTAATATATTAGTTTCCTTCTCCAACAAATTTGTGACAAATTAACTTTAAAAATTATAAAAGGAATTATTTCAAATAGCGTTTATAGATACCTTATTTTTTTTAAACGGTTTAACAGTTTTTTATTGAAAAATCAAAGCCTACTGTTTCGACATCGGTATACTTAATACAAATGTGTTGTGTGAATTATTTTTATTTCAAATTTGTGTGCATTCAAATTGTGTTGGTTGTGTTTTTTCGAGTTTTTGTGATAAGACGTTGTTTTAGCAATGGGTAGACGAAAAGATCTTTCTCCGGCGAAAATTTCTGAAATCAGAACTCTGCTATTGAATACAAATCATTCACAGAGGAAAATTGCAATAATTGCAGGAGTGGCAAAGTCATCAGTTGACAAAATAAAAAAGAAAATCAATGAAAATGCCGCCCTTTCTCCAATGAGAACCGGAAAATCTGGAAGAAAAAAGATAACAACACCACGGGATGAGCGTAAAATAAAAGACATATGTGTCCAAAACAGGAAGAAGCCACGGCAGATCCTCACAAAACATAATTCATGAGTCAGGAATTGAAATTTCTGACATGACAGTCGGACGTCGACTGAAGGATATGGGTTTTGCTTGTTGCCGCCCTGCAAAGAAGCCACTTCTGACTAAGGCGATGATGTCAAAACGACTAAAATGGGCTAAATTACATAAAGACTGGACATCTGAAGATTGGTCGACTTATTAATATGCTTTTTTATCTTCTGAAGGAATAATTTCATGTTTTTTTTCTGCAAATGTTTTTCTTCCACGTTTATTTTTCCGATGAGTCGACAGTCCAAATTTTGTCGGATAAGGCCGAGTTTGTGAGGAGAAGGCCGACTGAAAAATATCAAAAACAATGTATAGTGGAACGGGTAAAACATCCGCTAAGCATTATGGTCTGGTCCATTATTAGTGGAAAAGGGACTGGACGTCTGTACATTGTGAGGGCACCATGCGGCAGGACCAGTACATTCAGGTCCTAAGAACAAAAATGTTACCACAAACTACAGAATGGTTCCCAAACGGCAATTCTGTGTTTATGCACGACTCTGCACCATGCCATAAAGCCAAAAAAGTAACTGCCTTTTTGGAGGAAAAGGATGTGGATGTATTGGAATGGCCAGGGAACTCTCCAGACCTGAATCCCATAGAAAATTTTTGGGAGCTTATGCAGAGGGAAATAGGGAAGAATATAATAACTAATAAGCGGGCTTTAATAGAACGCTTAATAGAAGTGTGGCCTAAAAATGAAAACATACAAAGCAACTGCTTAAAATGCATCCAAAGTATGTTACAAAGGATTAAGGCTGTTATATCAGCCAGAGGAGGTGTAACAAAGTATTAATTTTTTTAAAACTTTATTGTTTTAAAAAAGAAAAATAACATTTTTTTAAATAGTTTATATATATCTCCTAATATTAAAAAAAAAATAAAGCCAAAAATATTAAAAATAAAAATAATATAGGTGTTTACATTTAAAAATGTAATTTTATTTCTAGTTGATCACCCACTGTATAGAATATAATCACTCATAATCCTGGCACTTTAAACATCAACTTACATCGTCCGTACCATGATCCCCGTCCACAAACTAGACAAATCCAAATCTTTGAAAATCCCTCCCGCATACGCAGTCCAACTTTATGACTTCATTACAGCTGAAGGTCGACAATAATCCAGATTTGGGTTGAATTTTCTTCATCTCCCCATAGGCCTAAACGTCTGCACAATTTTACTTATTTCCGGGCCAGAGATCCCCTCAAATGTCCTTAGGAATATTTACCATACCAAAAGTAAATATTCAACCCGAGCACACCTACCCCTCGATGTCATTCGCACTTCGCAGTCCACGAGAAGAATCAAATATTTCAAGTGCTAAGAGTCTGCATCCCATTACCAGTTCGCACCCGGTTAAGAGCCTCAAAAAGGAAGGTGCAATATGAGCATCATCTAAACAGAACAGCACTTGAGGAGACACGAAATGGGGCAAAAAGTTTACCGTCAATATAAACATTAGGATCTCACTGTGCGGTTGCCTCTTTCGGCTATTGGTGTGAATATAGGAGCCATTCCCAACCAGCTCATCATCGATAAATAAGCATCTACACACTCACACATCCACAGGCATATACAAAATGGAATGTTGATGGTGAGGGAGGACTACCACATAACTTGTGCCATATATCAAGGATTTTACGAACGTAACATCGGTTTGAAATAGGCTGAGAATAATAATATTTGATCCCCCGAAACAGTTTTTGGCCAAGTGCCAAGATTTCGTCCTGCTGCTGAGCGAGGCAGAAACAAACTCCGCAACGGCAGGAGAAAAAAACAAACGGGTAGAAATCGAAACGAAAAATGCCACATAGTAGGTAGCAAAGCCGAGTTAAATTTTCCTATGGCCTATCCGACGAGAATATGCGAAAGCGAGTCCACCCGCCCATCGTGTGACGTACCACACACACATCCTTTTGGTCCTCCATACAACGACTGGAAGCGATGCCACTTCTAGCCGATGCCCGAGAATTATTGGAGGGTTTGGTTTGGTTTTGTGTGGACATACATTTCGGTATACAGATCCATCGTTTGGTTTTCGGGGATTGGCCCGCATGCTCTCGTGACGGGAGTTAGGCAGCCTACCTATGGTACCTCTGGCAAAATTGAGACCGATTTATCCATTTCTGTTGGAAAGTGCATTTGTAGCGTCGAGCGGCGACGTTTATTTGCACTCGACGTCTCGTAATCGTCCTCGTCCTCGTCGTTGTCGTCTTCGTCGTCGTAGTTGCAGCGACATGCTACAACTGGACGAGATGGAGTGGAACATTTTCTACGATTTCCACAACGTTGCCTCTGCTCTCTGTGTTTGGGAATTTCTGTTTTTTTTTTTTTGCTACTGCCTACTTTTGAAGAATCCTTTTAATTTTCCAACACAGCTCCGGCGAGGAAAAAGGAAATTGTTTTAGGTTTTGTAACTGACACCGAAATCGGAAAAGAAATAATGTGGCACGGGAATGTTATACGGACCGTTAGACAATTGCCTTAAAGCATTTTCATGTAAGTAAATAATTTAGTTTCGGCGACTAATTAAATGCGAAGAACTGGGCTCAGGAAAGTATTCGGCTTATCTTGTGCCAGTTGTTGAATAAATGATACGAGTAAATCTGATGGTAGTGTTGTGGAGGATGGCATTTATTAAGTCTTGCGTTGGTACTGAGGTATATGTATGAGTATTTGTTTTTTATTCATATACTAATGAAAGAAATGCGGTCATTCAGTTGCGAGCTCAATTTTTGACTCTTAATTTTTGACTTTGACAGACGGACCTTTTATTCATATTTTTGATCGCTTTCAAGAAACTGTGGGCGACCGAATATGATGCATCCTTGCAGACAAATGTTAGTAACCGGAAATTATAATGTCGCACTGGACACTACCTTTACGAAATTACACTGGCACATCTATTTCATACGTTAACCTACTTTGCGAAACTTGGCAAAATCAGTGCTAAACCGCTGTAACCCCATACACGGAAACAAGTTTCAAATGGCCTACCAAAATCCGCCAACAAGTAGGTATAGCTCTTTTTACTTTAACTTTCTGCCGGTGATGGTACTGTCGAGCCATCCGTCTTTAGCTCAGACATAAAAAAAAAAAAAAAAAATAAAAAATAATAGTATTTAGGCAACTACAAACTAAATTTTGTGTCCTGATGTGCAACGACTCACTAATTAAATAATTAATTAATCGCAAACAACACATTATATCGCGAAACCTAAGATTATTCTCACGCCAGTGCCACTGCACTTACACGCCTACACTACACCCCAGTAATTTATCAGGTAAAACGTTATATATTTCCGTCGAATATGTTGTATTAAGTGAGTGTTTTGTTTAGCACGGTCAGTGACGATATTTAATACTGCCGATTGATACCACAAATTGCGTCGCACGTCCGCTTTGATATCGCTCCATGATCAACCACGTGCCGACCAAAATCACCATCGCCGGTAGAAAAAGCTACTCTGCCACCTAACATCGAACCAACTAGGTAGCGATCATTCCTCAGAGAAGCGCCACAACCACCAAAATTCGCAGACTCCCACAATACACCGGTTTGAGCGGCGAAATAGATGAACCCTCGAATCAGGTCACCATCTCAATCGTCGTGAGCTGCAAGCAACTCTAGTGTTGATTACAAAAAAAAAAAAGTTATCAGTCCAACAAAATCTCTATTCACCCGTCCGCATTCATCAACAGCGCATTCTCACCCCGCAGAAACTCCTTCGACCTTGCAATTTCGATTCTGTTCGAACGCTCCCACTGATTCGCGACCACCAGCTCTCATCAGTCTGTTACCTACAACAACTACACCATCATCCACCCAACAAGCTTTAAAGTTATCAGAAACTCAACTCATCCATTCTGCGTTATCACCTCCGCACCCATTGATCCACCTGTTTGTAAGTCATCGCAACTAACAAGTACCGTAAATTGTAGCAAAGTGCACAGGCATCAAGCTCTATTGTTCTGCCAAATTGTATCCGCTACAAAAACAACCATCAATCCACCACTGACCTTCACTTCACCATCAGCATCATCATTGATATCATCTTGATATTATCAGTAGGTAGTATACTCACATTTCAGAAAGGACAGGATAGTTAAGTATAATATAAAGTGATACAGTGTAAAGATCGTTCATATGTAAAATATTTATTGTTTTTCCGAAATAGCTACACCTTTTAGATGAAGATCAACCAATATGCTGTGCACAACATCTTGGGATATTATCGGTGTCAATTATTAAATATAAAACAACCAAACACATGGTAAGTGAGTCAAATTTTTATTTTGGAATTAGTTTGATATGTTGATATATGAACGAAGTAGGTGTATACATAAATATTGTTTTGTTTTTTTTGAATTTCTTTTGAGTCATTTTTTGTAAACATTAGCTCTTGTTCGGTAATAAACAAGTTTATTTTCTATTGCGAGAGACGTGTACTGATAAGGAATTAGAGATTCGTAGGTAATTCTACGGCCTAAGCGTATGCAAAGATTTTTCTTTCTGCTTATACTGGTACGTCTTGTTTTATTTTTTTTTTTTGCTTATGATTTCGCAGTGCGAGAATAATAATTTGTAGGATAGGTATTAGGTGCAATAAGAGTACATAATGTGTACCTATATTTACAATTGTATTGTTCCTTTAAGTTTAAATGGATTGATCGGACGGTCGAATTAATGACACCGATCTTGATAAGCACAGAGATTGTGTGAATTTGTTTATTGTTAGAAAAGCAGATGAAAAGCTCATTAAAGCAAATTAGCATTGAATTGATAATAATTGGTCATTAAATTTATTTGATTTGTTTGATCTATTTCTTTATAAATGTTGGTCAATTTATATTTAGTAATTATAAGTTTTTTTTTATAATCTAGGATAGTTTGTATGGGTTAATATTTGGTTAAGTCAATCATGTCGTTTGAAATATAAACCTACTGAAGTCATAGTGAACTATGTACACATCTTGTTGGATCATTTTCATTTATTCTGAATGATTTTCAGCATGAGCTTTCAGTAATTGTGTTGTGCTAGTGGGTGTGTGGAAGCAATAGGTATGTGTAGCGACGGTAAGTTGAGTGAATCATTATAGATTTCTCACGTATACGTTAGGGGTCATTGCGAGTAATCAAGTGGAGCAATGGCCTAGGTAGTCCCTATTTCTTACAGAATAGTGGACCGAGGGAGGGCCACACAAATGGAAACCATTTTCACCTTTCGGTTTCCCAACTTTAGGGATTTTATTCAACGGTCTAGAGCTTTGGATATAATAGGTTTGAACATTCTTTTAGGCATGTGAAAAATGTACGGTAGTTCAGTGGCATATGCAAGAACCCACCCATTTCGACGAGCTAGATTCGTGCTTTAAGCAAGCATGCCTACCGCATTACGTCAACTGGACACCCCACCAAACTACCCATCGATTTTTGCAGGATTTCCTGTGATCCTGGAAATCAATGGGAACGCAAAAGATCGCGTACGTTTTTTTTTTATTTCGTATCAGTTTGGTGGGAACAACTTCCGTTACAAAACAGTGGCAGTTCAAATGACTTCGTCAAAAGGTCTCAACTCTCAACTGGATTTATTTTCGTACTCTTCTACCTATGGTAGTGTACGGAATATGTGATATCGTCATTAGCAAGTGAATTTGTGATAGAGTAATCCTTGGCAGAGAGGCTCCGTCTACCAACCTTATACGAGCAACTATTTTTTTTTATGAGCCTCCGGGACTAGTGTGCTATGTCCAGTGTCCACTACTGGATGTCGGGTTCGATCGTCAGAAAAGAAAAGTATGGCCAACCTATTTATTATTGTGTAGGGTAGCTCCTCACAGATCTGCTTATGCATTCGCGATATACTTAGTCATAAATATGTTTTTTTGAGATTCACGAACATGAGGTACTGCGGGTGCCGTGACATTAGGCCAAATCTAGAAATTTTAATGTGGACTTATGACGTTTTCACAAAGAGTCATAAGGGTAAACTCTCAAATTTGGCCTTGTGTCGCTAAGCCTTATATCACGGCACCGTACTGCGTACACTTGAACTTAAAATTTAAGAATTATGCAAAGGATTTTGATGTAGACGACCTCAGGGCACTTGATTTCATTGGATTTTGAAGGTCTAGCGAAAAAGTAATACCAGATCAGTTTTGCCTAAGCACAATATACCAATGCATGTTTTTAAGGTTGAGCACAAAAATGTTGTAGAAGTTTTTTTTTTACTTCAGATGAAGTCAACAAGGTTATTCCTCGAAATGCGACTTTAAGGGCGGTTTGCTCATACGACTCTTTACAATTTAAGTTCTGCTTAAATACTTATGGGCTACTTTTTTCAGGGCATAAACTGTCACATAAGAGTTTATGTGGCACTTAAACTCGCTATGAGCCGTATCAGCAAACGGCCATAAAGAAATTTCTAGACACCGCATTAGAAAAATTTTGAGTTCGGAGTTAGGCAAACTCATCAAACCACTTTCAGAGGATCTACAACTTAAACCTATTGTCCTGCTCGCGCTAAATTTGATCTCCCATACAAAAATTTCTACAAAAATTCACTTTAGTTTAGTTAAGCAATGCAGTATTCTGTTCACACGCTCAATTCTTAACTTCATATAGAAGGGTCAATGACAAGTCTCCACTCATTTAGCTGGCCAAATAAATGTCAGGAACATGAAATCGAATATAAATGTTGATATGAAAAACGAAGGAAAAGGTTTGTGTTGTTTTTACTTTGGATATTTTTTGGAGGAAGCCGCAAAGAAAATTTGCGTAATATATAAAAGAAAACGTGTTTCTACTTGCTACTAAAGAAAATATTTCAGCTGCAGCAAACCTAATATCATCTTCGGCTTTTCTTGTATCCATTGTTTGAAGTTTGATATTAAAATTACTAATCTATATCATGGCATATGTTCTGGTGTGGAGAACATATGCCAGATTGCAATATATATGTATATTTTTTTTTAAGATTTTATAGCTCCAAAATATGTACAAGATTTTTTATATTAAATTCATCAAATGACATTTAAAGAGATTTAATAAGCTATGTTCTTTTTTTTTTGCCCCCTGTTTATATTTTATTCAAATTGTTTAACTTAATACGTTAAGTTTTCTATTAATTTCCTTTAAATTTTTACGCGATAAAACGCGCAAAAATACGCGTAAATAAACGAGCGAAAAAACAAGTCGATAGATACGTCAAAACACGCGTCAAAAAACGCAAGAAAACATGATTCGAAATACGCGCCAAAAAATGCGTGACCGATTTTAATGAAACTTTGTGGATATGCATGTTTGGTTACACCTTTAAAGATAGGATAGTTTTGGACCCAATAGGAAGCGCTGTTGTCAAGACAAACATTTTTTTATACCCTCCACAGGAAGGTATAGGTATTTACTTTGTCATTACAGTAACGCCAAGAAGGGGTCACGGGAGACCTCATAAAGTATATAAATATTCTGAATCAGGATCACATTCTGAATCGATTTAGCCATGTTCGTCTGTCTGTTGAAAGCACGATAGCGCGCAAAGGCGAATGAAATTTGGTGAAAAGACTTCTTTTTATAGTCGTCAGGTTGGTATTGAAAATGGGCTATGCTGGTCAAATAGTTCTGGTGGCTGCAGAGAATAAGGCCCCAAGGGCTTCAAAAGAGAAAATGATAGATGAAATAATACCCCAATTTCAAATATGAAAGGAGACCCCACTGCGATGAAGTAAGGCCCCAAAAAAATTAACTAAGGCCCCAAATTTGGGTTGATATTTCTTCTGTAATGAAACATTCAATTCCAAAAATGGAATAACACCCCAATTTTTTTTTGTGTTTTTTTTTTTTTTGCATATTTCATTTCTTTTTTATTCAATATATTGTCTTCTTAGAACTAAATTTAAAACCTTAATATATATACATATATTTTAATTAAATAAAGACTTGCATCGAACTTTCAACAAGTTCGTACATTTCTTAGTAACATTTTCTCGTTTTTTTATTCATTAAAATAAAAAATATCGGAAATACCTCAAAACACATTTATAAATAGGTATGTATTTTTAAATTTTCATTTTTAGTAAAATATACTATCTATAACATTAAGAAATAATTTAAATTTGCTACAAATTGGTTGGTTCCTATATAATTTTTTACGGACTTTTTTCGCAGAGCCAGTTCTGGTACCTTCCATACAAAATCATTATTAGACTCTGTCTGTTTAAAACATAATAGCGTCCAAAGGAATCCACCTAGGAGAATGAAGTTTGGTGAAAGGATTTCTTTTTATTGTCGTTAAGTTTGTTTTAAAAATGGGCTATGTCGGTCAAGTAGTTCGGATAGCTCCCATGCAAAACCAATATTAGAAAACACACGTTGAAAGCACATGAAAACGATAGCGTGGAAAATAATCTACCTAGGCAAGTGGAATTGTGTGAGAGGATTTATTTTAATTGTCGTCAACTGGTATTAAAAATGGTTTATGTCGGCGAAGTAGCTCTGATACCTCCCATACAAAAATTATTTTGCAGGACTTGTTTGCAGTAAAGCATCGGCCAGGCCGATGATAACACTTTTACTAGTTTATTCTTTCAAATTAATTTTTGAAGTTAATACTAATGTATTACGAAAATTATGATCTGGCGAGGCAACGGAAGTGAATTCTGCCGAATTTTAATCCATTAAACTAAAGAAAAAAAATCAATTTCAACCAGGAAATAAACCTGAGACTGTGAAATTCATTTAAATTGATCAGTGATCACAAAGATGAAAGCGGTATGCTTTTGAATAAGAAATTCGTATCAAATATCATCAACATTTATTTAACTTAAAATTTTTAACACCTAACAAAGTAGGCGAGGGTTATGTATAATGTGAGTCGAACAGAGCCCATGCACAATTTCTGTTTTTCCGTTTCCATCAACTCTAAGGAAACATTCCACGGATTTGATATTTTATCAACTGATGATGTTTTTGGAAAAAAATATTTAGGAGTAAAAACAGAGGATGGGAACTTCGCATATCCACTCTAAAAAGATTTTTTTTTGTTGCTTCCACATTCCTCTGCAAATGTTGAAATAATATTTTCTGCTGTAAATTCGAATAAAGCAAAACTTCATAATCGTTTGAGTACTGGAACAGTTGAAAGTTTAATCTTTGAAAATGATTTATTGCGATTTATTGAAGCGAATTGATACGATATTCATATAAGCAATAAAATTCTAAGTCATTTTAATTCATTATTCAAACGTTTTAAAAATCAATAATATTAATATATGACGAACGTTTTTTTATCGATATTTATGTTATTTATGTATTTATAACGCATGTGTATTGTGTATATCTCTATGTATTATAATTTTGTCGAAAAAAAAATACAAGTTATATTTAAGGGCCAGTTTGTTCAATCTTGATTATCTTTAACCATCGGTTATTCCAGCTGGTTATCATCGAATGTGTTTGTGCAGCAAAATATTAACCAGAGAATCGTTGGTTTGGTTAGTTAACCAGAGAAATCGATAACCAGCCGATTTTGCGCGGTTAATGAGATTTAACTAATGATTTTCTGGAATTTCGTTTGTTCAAGTTTTTTTAAGGACTACCAAGGTATTAATTTTTGGCGTATCTGCTTTACAAAACAACTCTTTGTACTATGTTGCGGAGAAGAAATAAAAATAAAACAATAATCGGATGTGTATATAACTCAAGACGGAGTGAACTGAACCGGGCAGATGTATAGATTACGGTACACGCCAGAATGATGAAGTAATATCGTTTTCCATTGGGCAAAATCAAGCGTCCGGGAGAGTCCGGAATCGAAAAATTCACATCTAAAACCGTTCCATTGGCACGAAAAATACTCTTCTGGTGATTCTGAGAAGAGAATTTCGCTTCTCGATTTGAAGTCGGAATCCACTCAATAAGCACTCACACAAATGTAATTTATGTATTTTATACAAGTCAGCTGACAGCCGCCGTAGATTATTTTTTGGCATTTCACCAATACTTTTGTGAATTCAATCAGAAGCAGTTTTCTTGTTCCATTGGATCACAGAATGAGTGCATCCCCGAGTGAAACCAATGGAAAACGACTTAAGATTATTTTCAAAATTTTAAGCCGGTGACAGCTCTCATCAAGCGCACTCATTGGACAAAATATTGAAAGAATGAGAAAAATGCGACGGTCGTTCAATAAATTGAGTTGATTCAATTTTATGGTTGTGGCTTTAATTCGGCTTTGTTTAAAAGAAAAATTTCCCATTGTCTTAGAACAACAAGATTTTATTCTCATAACACCGATATCATTTGATTATGACATTATTGTGCTAAACAAATTTAGCGTGTAGTTAGATTACTGAAAATAAATTCATTAATAAAATACCTTAACAAAAGATTCGGTCAATCGCCGAATTGAAAAAAAAATTGGAAAAATGGAACGATTTGTCGCAAAGCTATGGTTTGGTGACCGAAGTTAAAAATCGTTCAACAAAAACACACATCGGTTATCACAGATTTAAGATCATGGGTTAATCTTAATCTGTGGTAACCTAACCACGAATTTAACCAGCTGTGAACAGACCGGCCCTTAAAGTACCTAAAAATTGTATTCTATATTTCGATCTTTTCATATTTTGAAAAAATCTTCAGATTTTCAGATTTTTCATTTGGGAACACTGGCTAGAGAGACGAAATTGAGGTGATAAGATTTAACGATTTAACGCGAGCAGTATATTAGGCACAGTGGCTTAGTGGTTAGTGTGTTGGACTATTAAGCGAGGGGTCCCATGTTCGAATCCCGAGAAAACCCAAATTCGAACTTAAGGTTTCTTTCGCTGCGCCACCTCTCGCGAACGTTCGACAATCATCCGAGAGTATAACTGTCAGGAAAGAGCTTCTCAATTGGCCGTTTGGACTCGGCATAAAATTGTAGATCCCTTCCATTCGTCCCACAAAAATAAAAACTCACACAAGACGAATGCTTGTGAGAAGCTAGGCCTAGGGTCCCTACGGACCTGTTGCGCCAATTATTTATTTTTTTTTATTTTTTAGTATATGAGGCTACGAAACAAATTATGTGTAGAACTTTCTAAGAATTTCTTTCATTTCATTTAGGTGACTGTTTCTCTATTATATCTTACAATTGTTGTGCTGGAAAATCAGAGTGTGTCAAGTAAATAAAATTTAAGTTGATGTTAGTTGTTGTAGGCATGCACTAACAGTTTTTTAACACTTTTCTTTTATCCTGAAGACAGTCCAAGAATCAATAAGCTCTTTCAGATCTCTATATCCAGTTTAGTCAAACTCTTTTTCCCTGGATGTCATATCGAATCAGTTGCCCGTCAACTTAAGATGTGCAATTCGTTTTTCATGATGAGTTGATGAGGTTTTGTTTTTATCGAGCTAGGACAATAAATAAATTAAATAATTTATTAAAGTTCTTAGACAAAATTCCAGAATTACCCATCTTATAATGAGTGTCCCGTGCTTAAAGTATTGTCTACTAAGAAACAGTACGAATGGCGGTGGCATCTTACAGACATTTGGGAGCAGGCGTTTAATCTTTCTGCATAACGGAGACCCGCCCATAGTTCTGTTCGTGAGGTTTAAGTCCCTATAAAACAGTCTATATCCTTGCTTAGCCAACTTATCATCTAATACATGGAATATATATTTTTCCTCAATCCAAGTGCTACTTGCGATCCATACAAAAGTCAAAGAGTTTAGACCTGCGGCCAAATTCAAAGATTTCTTGTCCTGTGCTATTTTGAGTTAAGCAAGGTCTTAAACACAGTCTTTCATTTCGTTGTCAGCTATTTGCACAGATAGTCATCCGCTTGAAAAATAATGGTATACTTATGGCTAACGAGTATAGAAGTCCAGTGTTGTCGAATTCCACAGAAACGCCAGCAGCAGACAATTTGAAAGAAGTTGGCTGGAAAATTCAGGCTCATACTCTAACTGACGCTCGTCGTGAATGCAAGGAAAGGTATTACTCTAAATTTTGAAAGCAGGCGGTGTTTCGGTGTCTCGGTGTCATTCCATTAGACCATTAGGGTCGCGCTTAGCAAGGTCATAGAGAGTCCAAAGCAGATGTTACTAACACTAGCAGTCACCTCACGTTAGACAGCTTTGATAGTTCAGCCCTTTACAAAAGTATCAGTGTAAATAGATCAGTCAGGGCAGCTAAGATAGGGCCAAGCGCATTTTTCAAATTATTATCCGAAGGTCCATTTCTATCATGCCTATCATGTCCAAGGCCATCTGCCCAGTAGCACAGACAGTCCATATCCGACAGAATGTATGACAACAATATCCACGTATGCTAGAGCATAGGTGTTTCATCTATTGCGGGTAGGTATACAGGAGAGAGTTCAATACCAAGCTTTTAGAACACTATCCGCTAGCCGCTGCTATAAAATAACGCCCCCAGTCCGCATCTACTATCATCAGCAACAACATTGGCTTGATCTACAATTCTTATGTTACATTGTCGAACACATTTTGATCAGTCTATTCAATCTCTCCTCTAAGCTAGAGTGCAGTCTTCTTTTCCAATGTTTTTGTTTAAAAGCCACTCCAACCACTATAGAAATATATGCCAAAGCAAACAGCAATTGAAGATACTTCTAAGAGTTGTTAACAACCTGATTTAAACTGGAAGAAAGGTCGCCCAAAAAGTTATAAACTATTCCAAAAATATATCTAACCTTACGAATTCATTCAAACATTGAAAACCTGGCATTTGTAAGTGATGAAGATATTTAATTTGTTCTGGCCTTGAAATACTACTTTCTATCCATCTTTCATGCAATCTTCACAGAAACATTTCAGTTCACCCACAACTAACCGCATCTACACTTTCAAAGCCCCAATTCAACAGACCATTACATTGTCCAGTCCAGTCACTGCCTAAAACAATACTACCCCATCACCGTAAGTAGAATTATCTCATAATCAGGTATACAATTAAATAAAATTACCCAAAATATCCTGCCGACTCAGTGTTATCTAATGACTGCACACAAGCACATTCAGCCAACCTCACCCCGACGACATGTTAAATCTCTATGGTCGGCTGAGCGTTTTATCAAACATTTTTAATTCCTTAATTATATCTCGCATTTGCACCGGTTGCACAATAAAATAATAACAGGATAACACATCTCTCGCAACCGCATTATCCGCATGTGAAAGGATACGAGATAATTTTGTTAAGAGGATACAGCACAGCCCCGACTCGCCTGTGCATTTGTATGTCCGCAGCAACGGACTATTTTCCGGAATTAAATAGCATAGATATATGATAAAGCTCTATATGGCCAACCGGGGACGAGGAGAATTCAATTTGTCTGCACTACCCTCAAAGGACATCCCATAAGCCAAGCAATCTTTCAATTTAGGTCATTCGCTGCGCTTCAATTAATCGTCGCGTGAGATCTATTAATTTCATTAAACTTTCCGCACACTCTCTGCCCGATTGGAAAATAAAAGGAACAACTTTAGCCAATGCTAGATATGCCTGCCTACCTTTTTTTTCCAACTCACCTTTCATTACTTTTGTGAATGGAAACTTTGCGCCTCTGGATTGCGTTTCCTTAAGAATAAGAAAAAGTTTCTCCTTTCAGAACAAATAAAGTTTTTAACGGAAAACTTTCCACGTGATAGGCATACTGTTTTCCCTCTTGTGTAATGTAGGTACCTACTAGTCCTCCGTAAGGGTGCAATGTGTGTATCATCTCTAGCGTCGCGAATTATTTTCCGCGCAAAAATTTCCATATCCTTTCTATACAATTGCATCGTAAAGTCAACCGAATTTTTGTTGGTTTTTATTAATATCTAGGCAGAGGTTGAATCTTGGATATGTCTAAGGACACAGAGAAATAAAAATAAAATTGCCCAACCGTTGAATAACAAAGCTGAACATGAGAGAATAGCAGGTCTTGTTTCATGCCCCTTTTTTCAACAGTTTGGTCAAAATTAGGGACAAAAGTTTTTCCATATATTTCCAGCGGATCCATATATTCTTTGGCTGGCGCGAGCGTTCGCCGCCCCCCGCAAACAAATTGAAAACCTTTGTCCCTTTTCGGGTTGCGTTGTGAAAAGAAAAACTTTTATAATTTTATTCAAAGTAACGCGAACACTTCCTTTTTTAGGTTTGTCTTTTTTTTTTCCTTACATTTCTGTATAAGGGAGGTATGGTAATGGAACTGAGGTCGGTCTCCGTGCGAATAGTTGAGCATTGTTATTAGAATGTAATAAGTTATCCTATGGTGGTAGATGGGGACGGGTCGTTTCTTTGTGGTTAGTTAAAAAGTTGATTGTTGTTGGTACGAGTCTGAGCCGCAGCGCGTTGTCGTTAAAAAATTTAGATGAAAACTATTTCAACAAGAGAGGGTAATTATTTTTTGGCATTTTCTTGGGGTTCAAGCGATGTGTGACGGGACTTAATACAGATTATTGATTTTGTGTGTGAGGAGGACGGCGAATGGAGGAACAGGACTGTGATATCTATGAGTCGAAAAGGCTAAAGGTATCGACTACGGCTAGGTATATAGCCCACACCGAGCCTTTATTGTTGTAGGTTAAACCTCCAGCCCTTGCACAATTTCCAACAGTCGATTCTTGCGCAGTATTGCCTTTCATGTGAAATAATTTCCCCATTAAATATTGCTATTTTTCCAGTCAATTGCAGCGCGAAAATATCTATTTGACTTTCACTTATACTATATTCTTAGAACGGTCTGGACCGGTAATCTGTTTAAATATTTAAGAATGCTTATAAAAGAAACGATCCAAAGACGTCGACTTGGTTTGACTTAAATTTTAATAGAAAGGAAACAAAAGGTAGGATTCACAACAAGTTCAAATAGGTTATGAAAAAATGTAAGTTGTATAAAAGAAATTGATTAAAAGTATGTTATATGTATAAAAAAATTCGTATAAAGTTTAGGCAATTACATTTAAGCCAAGTTAAAATAAATGTAGTTGATTTGAACAATTACTGCCGCCAAGAGGAGCTTCGAATCCCAGCCCGCAACTCAGACTACAAGGACACAAAAGAGAAGGACATTTCCGTCGGTCTGTATTACTGGAATCAGCGCGTAGGTGATGCGATGGAATGACTGCAGTATTTCGAGTCGTTGGTAACGGGCTGAGCATGCTTATTTGGTGAGCCTTGCTTACATTATCATAAGTTGGGTACATCCACTGGTGATCGCATTCGCTGGTGCAACGATGTGCGGGATTATTCAGACACCGGAGAGTCTTATGTAACATATAGTACATCCTGATGGTTTTGATATATCAGGAGCGTTTAAAACGGATTTAGGAGCAAACGTGAGCAAAAGTCTTGTACACAAAGCAAACCGGAACAGAAACGAATCGGACAGTACGTTCGCAATAGGCAGCGATAACATTCAGCTACTATAGGCGTGTGTCGCCTCACAACGTTTGGGCCTGTTTTTTTTTATAAGATTGTCATAGCATAAAAGAAAAATAGTTGTCGCAACTGGTCCATAGGGACCCGATGTCTAGTTGCTTCTCGCAACCAACGGATTAATTTCAAAATTTGGATTCGGAGTTTGTGGGAGATCACTGCAATTTAGATTTTGAATGTTTGACCTAATATTTACAAGGTGGCGCAAAAGTAATCCTCCTATCAGAAAATGCTATAAATTTTGCGATTGGCCCCTAATGTCAGTTCTGTTTTGACATTTGTGTAGTAAACACATGCGAAATACACGTTAATAAATAATGTAACGCTACACTGCTCCAGAACGCGGAATATTGGTAACTATTTATTTGAGTCGGTCGGTGACTTTGGCACAACGTGAATTTCGTCGCAGATTCCCTAGCCGTCCAACGCCTACTGGTGAAACACTGCGACGTTTAGCCGCTCGCCTCGAAGAGACTGGCACAACACGAGATGCTGCCAGGCGTGGCAGACCCCGGAGTAGCCGTTCTGCAGAGAATATTGCTGCTGTAGCCGAAGATGCCATGGAAGCGCCGTCGACATCGACCAGACGACGTGCCACGCAAATGGGTATCAGTCGACGGTCTTTACAGCGAATTTTGGTACAAGATTTGAAGATGTTTCCGTACAAAGTCCAGACGGTGCATCAGCCGTTAGCTGCTGACCGCCAATCGCGTCTAACATACGCTCAAGCCATCCTTAATCACCACAAAGAGGAACATGATTTTTCATCAAAAATAATCATGAGTGATGAGGCCCATTTCCATCTTAGCGGGTACGTAAGTAAGCAAAATTTACGCTTCTGGGGCACTGAAAATCCGCGTGTAACCCACGAAGAGCCATTACACCCGCTCAAAGTCACTGTATGGTGTGCTGTTTTCGCTGGAGGAGTCATCGGACCTTTTTTCTTCGAAGACGTCGCGGGCCAAACGGTTACTGTGAATGGTGAGCGCTACAGAGCAATGATCAACGAGTTCTTTTTGCCGCAACTTGATGAATTGGGATTGGAAAACATGTGGTTCCAACAGGACGGTGCAACGGCACACACTGCACGTGCCACAACCGCCTAATCTCCCGTTTTGGTGATTTGCACTAGCCCGCAAGATCGCCTGATTTGACCGCTCCAGACTTCTTTTTGTGGGGCTTTTTGAAGTCGCGGGTTTATGCCAACAAGCCTCAGACTCTTGCAGCTCTTAAAGACAATATCCGTCAAGAATGTGAGGACCTATCGCCGGAAGTTTTGGCCAAAGTGATGGAAAATGCCATAAAAAGGGCTCAAATGACAATCAACTGTGGCGGCGGCCATTTACATGACATCATATTCTCGACTTGATGTAAAAAAATTAAAAGACCAAATAAAAATAATCCACAAGAAGAATCAAAGTTTCTCATTTTTTTTTTAAAATTACAGCCAAAAAACATCGGAAGGTTATTTTTGCGCCAACTTGTATAAGCGGTACTTCCCATGTAACGTTGCAAAGAAAGTTCGATTTTTTTTTCGAAAATTGCTTAGGCATGGGTACCATATACCAAACTTACGATTTTAACAGAAATTTAAGGTAATATGGTCATTCCTAACTTGAAACCAAACTCAGTTTACATCTAAATTTTTATAAAACAGATTTTCAACTAAAATCATAAATTTGATTTTTTTTTAGATAAGTGAATCGGGAGAATGTTCAAAACACAAATGCGTTCTCCGTCCCCAAAGGGATTACATCTGCGAGATAACTAGCAAGTCCTTAGTAACGTTCGACGGCACGGATCTTAAATACACCGCACGCAGGCATATTCTAGCCAGGAACCTGGCTAGCTCATGGTCCATTTCGGGTAAACTGCCACTCAATCTAGTTGCATAAAATATTTAAAAATTGTTTCTCTGACAGCCAATGTGGTCCGCGTGGCGAACAGCGATATCTGCCGCAAGGTGGTCACCATTAAGGACAAAATTTCGGATGACGAACTCGCCATTAAGCCGAATCTCCAACTTCAATTCAACGGCTTTGACTACACCCCTCAACAGTTGGAAAAATCTCGCCTCGTTAAACCCCTGTTCGCTGTTTCTCAGCCAGGTGACTCCGTATTGGTGGTGTCTCCTTTGCATGGCTTCTGGTTGTTATACCAGAAGACTGGTGGCATTCATATCGGTGTCTCCGAAAAGTTTGTTAAAACGGTCGATGGCCTGTGCGGATACTTCACTGGCTTTCCAGCCGATGATAAGCGCCTTCCTAACGGCAGCACCGCAAGTACTACGAACCAATTCGGAGACAGTTGGCTCGACAAGGAGATGCCCAACGAAGAGTGCCCTTCCCAAGTGTGCACCAGCGACGAACAAGCACAGGCGTTGGCCCTGTGCAAGTCAATAGAGTAAGCATGATAGTTGAGACCTTGTTAATATTTTTAATTAAACACCGTGATACCCCCTTAGACATCCTTCATTCGGCAAGTGCGGCAAATCGGTTAATTTGAAACAATTCCTCTCGAAATGCATTGAGGACACTTGTGAGTGTCTAAAGGTCAATAGGACAGATCCACAGTCGTGCAAATGTTTGGCATTGCAGGGATTCGTAAAAAAGTGTTTCGCAGCGAGTCCTCACATGCAGTTGGGTTCATGGCGTTCGGTGCATCAGTGTGGTGAGTTGTTGCTGTCATATGACATTTTTTAGAATGTCGTTGTTGATTTTTTCTTGTTTGCGTGTTTATCTTCCGCGAAGAGATATCCTGTGCGGCGCCATTGGTACACATGGATTGCTACAAGCGACGTTGTGAACCATCGTGCGATAATCTGAACGGAGATGATTGTCCGCTGCTGCCGGATGCCTGTTTCGGTGGATGCTTTTGTCCGGAAGGTACATTGCGCAAGGGTGATACGTGCATATCAATTAACGAGTGCAAGGATTGTGTTTGCGATGCATTCGGTACGTCCCAATATCTTACATTCGATAGGAGGAATTTTGCCTTTAACGGCAATTGTATGTATTTGCTGTCGAGAGATGTTGGCCTAACCGATGGGCATACGTTCCAGGTGAGATTTTGTTTATCTTTCTTTTTTGTATGTATGGGGGTTCGTTCCCTAAAAAAAACTAAAGCCAACGGTAGCGACCGTCGAATGCGTTTAGGGAAGTCCTATTGTAATATAACCAGCGCTGTCCATGACATGAAGCCAATTGAAAAATTGTGTATCGGAGCAATCGCTTCCAGGGTCTCAGTAAAGCTAAAATGGTTGTAGGACTGCTCTGGCAGCGATATTAACTTCGGTACAAATTTTGCGGCTTGTCTCCTATTCCTTTGCTTCAGTGACTCTCTCAACAGCAGTGCGAACTGTTTCGAAAATGGAAACGAACTGTTTTAACTGGCAACATCGTTTCTATTACAGCTTCGAGCTGTTTGTGGCGTAGGTGGAAAACAAAAATTGAAAAGCTCGCTCCACTGGTAAGTGATCCGAACCGTAACAGCCGCTCCAGAAGAGTTGGGGTACTACCACAAAAAGTCCCTCTATTCTATTCGAATTAACTGTTGGAAGATCATCGGCTGGTATTCGCTACTGAATATTCGGAGAAAACCTGCGTATGAAACTTGGGATATGTCGCGTTTTAAGTCAGGACAGTGGTGATGGATGTATTTATCTGAGACCCAGCAATTTTAAGCGACGCCGCAAAGTAAACCTCATCAGAGAGCTTGTTAAACCAAATGGATATCATTGGCCGTTAGAAGTTCCATATCACTCTTGAACCTAGCTTGTCGAAATACTTCGGAGGTTTAGGGATTTAGCCGCTTGAAACCCGGTTTTTACCTACGTTATGCTCCCATAGCTATGAAAGCTGTTAAAGCATTTTCAGCCTACATTGGTCACTTCCATTTTAATTTTCTTAATGTACAGAGCAATTTGCTTTAGTTGAGAGTGGTTATGTTCTTGAAATAAAATCTTTAGCAACACTCCCGCCGATCTCCATCTCTAAAGAGGCAAACCAAATTATGTTCTTAAAGACAGATAGAAGTTGGATATGGAGGTTCCACTCCAAACAGAAGTTGTACAGTCGAGAGGACGATTGAATAAGGGAAAGATTGATAGTATGTCCGATTAAAGACGCTTTATGGACAGACCAGGCTCACGACTAAGTACAGCCTGTCAAGGGTATTAAGGCGTAGGCTGAGAAAAGCAGTTTGTCTTGTAACAAACCGACACTTTCAGTAAAACAATAAATGTGCCGTCATCGGGGAAGTTCGCTGATCAAAGAGTCAGAAGGCTTTCACGTCAGAAACAAACAGAAGAAGACAACAACTGCTAATTGTAACAAGAGATCAAATAGCCCATTTAAAGAACGGCCTTCGAGAGATTGAAATCGTACCATCACATAAAGTACCTACGGCTTTATCGCCAAGGCCGTGTTTTCTGGTTACAGACCTGACACTTATAGATTTTTTTTTAACAATTTTCCCGAAATAAAGGAGAACTGTTGATGCAAAGACCTCAGATTTCCAACTGCAATAGCTCTACAAACATCAAGCTTGAGTTTATGCATCAGAATGTATCAATAGCGCTAAGTTATTTTTGGGGCAAGAGACTCATTTAAGGCCCTGGCTTGGATACCTACGAAGCCTCCTTGAAAAATGTTCAGTGAAACCTTTCTTTTTATAGACATCAGCGAGATATGCATTGAAAGAAGCCAAAAGTACAATTTGTGTTTTGGTGGAGGTCGAGTCTCTCATCCTTCGTCCCGTAATCCAGCAAAGTCGCTGTTCCCACCATTAAATGACACACTGACTAAACCAAAGTCAAGTGTTAACAGTGACAGTAATCCAATGAGCTAACATCATCAGCTGGGCACTCTAAAAGCAGGATCCTCTTCCCGCCATTGTTAGGCATCTCCTCATAAGGCCAGTCTACAACTTCCTATATTTGAACCATCCTTTCTAATCCCCAATAACTGGCGCACCTTCTGGCTAAGTCAAAAATTCCTTTCATTGCGCTCCATCACACCCTAATAATGTGTCTTCATTTCACACCTTCATCCACTAACCAAACACTCGCATACTGGGTGGTTCACACTCTTCTAGGTCTATGTTACAATGGACGACTGCCAGAAATTGGGACACCCTTCCATGGGGCCCAACAGAAGCTGTACCAAATCACTTCATATTCTACACGGCGAACACATAATTCATATTCAACGTGTTGTACCCAATAAATCGGTTCAGGTGCTAATCGATGGCAGGGAAGTGAAGAAGCTGCCATTCAGGGATACCCGGCTGCATATTACGAGAACCAATAGCAACGAATTGAAACTGGCGTTACCTGAGTCGCATGTCGAAGTGACTAGCTCGTTCGACGATATGGCATTCTCGGTAAGACATGTGCTTGTGCATGTAGGAGGTGTGCACACACCCATCCAATGATGGTTTTGAATGAAATTTTGAAACGTCTCAATCACTTCCAGGTACGTGTGCCCAGCAGTAGGTATGGCAGCCATATGGAGGGTCTGTGTGGTGATTGCGATGGAGACGGCGACAATGATCTGCAAATTAATCCGGCCAAACAGTCACCCCAGCTGCCATTACCAGTGAGTATTTCGGCTATCGTAAGCAGTTGGGAAGCAGCCGACCAACGGCTGCAGGGACCGGGTGAATGTTCAACTCAGGAGGTTCCAGCTGATGGGTGTAATCAGCCAGCGAAGAAGGAGAATCTTTGTCTCAGGTTTTCGGATGAAAAACTGTTTGGAAAATGCAGTGCTGTTGTGAGTCCTTTGAGTTATGTTTCGCAATGCGAGCCGGATAGGTGCGGTGGTAATAAGAACGCAGCGTGCAACTCCCTGGCGGCTTATGCAAGGGAGTGTGTCAGGAATGGAATCTGCCTCAACTGGAGAAGTGCAGACCTTTGCCCATATGGCTGTCCAGCTGACTTAGTATATAATCCCTGTGGATGTGTCTTGACCTGTGCCTCACTTAAGTTCGATGATATACTACAAGCGATAGACGTAGGAATCGACGACAAAATCAATCGAAACAGGGAAAAGGAACGCAACTCTGATCACGTGGAGGGGTGCTTCTGTCCGAACGGCATGGTATGGAAGAGTGTTCGCGGTGCGACGACGGAGACCACTTTGTGGGAGACGTCTGGTTGAAGGACAAACGTACGAAGTGCAGCTGCAACAAGGATGGCAAGACTGAGTGTGTAGAACAACAGTGTCAGGCGGCAGAGATTATTTGTCCAGATGGTTTCAAGCCTTCGAAGGCTGCTTCCGCAGGAGACTGCAGTCCAAAGTACATATGTGGTGAGTCCTTCCCAAAATGATTTCGAAAACCGTGAAGAAGTTCTTAAGTCATTTCAGTTTCTGAGCCCAAAGTTCCAACACCAGCCGCGTGCCTACCTTCTCCGTTCCCCAAATGCGGTGATGATCAGCTAAGGAAGCAAAGGTTCGGAACAAATGGCTGTCCTCAGATCACGTGTGGTAAGCAATCTAGTACTGAGGAATGTGATTTTAAAAATGTGATCTTCCTTCCAGAATGCAAGCCTTCCTCTCTATGTGAAGATGCTCGAGTAGCTATACCTCTCAAACCCGGCGAGTCAATTGCTCTTGACAACTCCGGCTGTTGTCCAGTACAGAACATCGTTTGTGACACAGCATCTTGCCCAACACTCCGCACTCAGTGTGAGCAAGAGTTCTACAAACTGAAGGTCGTCACTCAACCTGGAGACTGCTGTCCAACTGCTGTTTGTGGTAAGTCGCTAAGGGCTTTCCTCCTTGAACACTGTTTTCAGCTTCCATTGTAATTTATATAGCTCCACCAATGGACGCCTGCATCGTTGACATCAACGGCGTTCCAACCGTCAAGCTATTGGGGAATAAGTGGTTTGCACCTGAGACCCCATGCGATCAACACGTTTGTGCCTACCGTAGCAGGGGCGTAGCTGAAGTCAATAAAGTGACGGAGCACTGCCACAAAGACTGTATAAAAGGCTTTGAATACAAGAGCCTTGACCCATCCAAATGCTGTGGAAGCTGTGTCCAAACAAAGTGTGTCTTTGAAGATCGCCTTTATGCACTCGGTGACATTTGGCATAGCACCGACCGCTGTGTCACAAACTCTTGTGACGACTTGCTGGGTCATAGTGCAATAGAAGAGCATCAATCCCCATGCGGATAGAGGAGAGATGACAACCATGATTCAACGCTGCTAACACCAACCACTATCGTGTGAACCAAGAATATCCTTCCGCTCACAACCTAATGGCGGTATAAATAAAAAAGATAATTTCTACAAATTTATGAATAGCATGCTGGCTGGCCGCTGCTCACTCGAAGAAACACGTATATGAATTACATGCGATTAACCCACCAGCCGCATATCATCAGATCCTAAGTGCCGAATAATTAAATCCGGAATAGTATCTGCTGGGTATACGGATAGGCCTCATATTTGTTGCACACACAAAACCAGAACCAACTCGATGGACTTGAGCCAAGACTCTCGACTCTCGGCATCCCAAAAAACGAATATACACTGTACACATTCAATTTACACCCTGCAAACACCAATAAGTAGCGCATGCATGTTGAATGAGAATGGCGTGCAGCAAGTGAACTTTTTCCGTTTAGTCCTGTGGATGGTGCTTCTTCGGGTGTAGCTCTCCATACCCAGTACTGGGTTTTGTTCTGCTGCCAACCATTTGGCTAACCAAAAATGGTTTATTTCCTCCCCAGCAGTTGTGTTGTTTGTGGGCAAATATTGAAATAAATTGAAGGAAGCATTATCAGGCTATTTACGGTCTGTTTAAATCTATTCATGACAACTTTTTCGCATCGGGTGGCTGGGTGTTGTGATGAGGACCTCTTTTATCTGTCGTATGGTCTAAATGTTTCATGTGTAGATATTGAAAATTTGCCTGCGCCAAGGCGATGGCTTATACAATATAAATATATACGTAGAGAATCCTTGCTGAGAATTCTCACAATTGTTACCATTGGATGGTAGCCAGATTTAGTTGCCCATCGTTCGTACAGTGGAAGATATTTGTTCGCAAAATGTTAAGTTTATGTTTATGTTTAAATAATGATCTGAGATGTTTGGCTCGTCTGTTGCCGTGAGTTGAGGCAGTGTGCCAAGTTGAGGCGGCGGCCGGTTGTTTATGGCTTTTAAATTGTGGACGCTTGGAAATGAAGGGCAATTTGAGTGATGTGACTTTTAAGTTGGTTACCGTGTCATATAGGAAATTTGGGCTATTGTAGCCTGAAGGGACTAACCAGGTCCATGATGGTCGCATGACATATCTGCCAGTGAAGCTTATGCAAATCTAAGAAATTCTCAATAAGAATAAGACTTCTTAAAATCATCTTAGGCAGAAAGTTCATCTAAGCTCTTGCAGATTGGCCTTTTGTTTATAATCTCGCAGAGTGCTTTACAGTGGCAAAGAAAGCGTGCCAGCTTACCTTCAATACATCCTCTGTGTCATTGTAGCAATTAGTGAACGAGCTACAAGATCACGAAATTAAGTCGATTCTACTTATGACCGATATTAGACAGGAAACTGAATTGGAAACTTAACGTCCAGGAAAGAGTCCGTAAGGCTCATAATGCTCTGTTCATCTGTAAAAGGACAGCAGGAAAGAAATGGTGCATTAGGCCGTCAATGTAATATTGGCTATACACAATGGAAGTAAGGCCCATAATTACTTATGGGGCTCTTGTTTGGTTGAAGGCCACGAACAAGAACTATGTACGGAATATGTTGACCAGGGTACACAGAACAGCCTGCATTGCCGTTACGGGTGCTTTATGTACCACACCAACGGCTGCACTGGAAGCGTTTTTGCACCTTTTACCACTGGACCTACAAATACAATCAAATGCAGGTAATAGTGCGCTACGGCTTACTAATTTAGGGCTTCTTAAAAACAGGGGTTTAGGGCATAGTACTATTTTGAAGGAATCATTCTCTGATATCCTGGAAAAAGTGGTACACTTGAGTTTGACACTCTATACGATGTGTCGTACCCTGACAGACAGTACTGTCAAAGGAACTTAGTCTTGAGGGACAATGAGATCTCAATAAATACTGATGGTTCCAAAACCGGTGAGGGTACGGGGTCAGGCATATACTCCAGCGAATTGGACCTACATTTAGCCCTGAGACTTCCGGACACATGCAGTGTGTTCCAGGCAGAAATTCTCGCCGTACTCAAAGCTGCGGAGATACTTGAGATGAGATCGATATCCAATAAGAATATTGCCATCGCCAGGCTGCGCTTAAAGCGCTAGAATCATATACAACCAAATCTGAAATAGTCAGGAATTGCCGCACAATCCTTAATGCATTATGTTCGCAGAACCATGTCAGATTGAGTTGGGTACCTGGGCATTCTGATATTGAAGGTAACGAGAAAGCCTACGTTCTGGCTAAGGAAGGAGCTGCGCTCCCACTAAACTTGACTAGGCTTAGCTAGCATGGATATATGCAGGTACTTTGAGGACCTACAAGTCACGGAAGATATCTCCCACCTTCTTTGCGAGTGTCAAGCAATTTCTCGGAGTAGAAGGACAAACCTAGGCAGGTACTTCTTTAACAACTTAGTGTTGGAACAATAATTAACTTCTGCAGGGAAATTAACTGTTTGGGCGATATGGTTTAGGTTTTCAACCGTAATGGTTGTGGCGTATCTCACCAAAATATAAGATTAACTCTCTCCGATGAATTTACAAACTCATATTTTGAAATTGTAACTGCCGCTTCATTTTCCATTTCCTGTCAACGGAATTGCACAATGTGCACTTGACCTAAGCGCGTACGATCACAGGTCGGCCATTACGATAAACGAAATCCTCTTCAAGACAGTTGGCATTGTCCAATGTAAAGCTTCCGTCAGAGCGACCACTCTCTCTTTCGCTTTCAACCTCCCAATCAGACTGGTCGTGGTACTGAGCCACCGTAAGTAGATTTTTTTTAAGGTTTCATAAAAGATTATTTAAATTCACCAAACGCTTAGCGCAGCTCAAAAATATTAGCTGAGGAGGGAGGCGAGTGATTTCGGCATTGTTGCAATGCCAGAAACTTGCTAGATGGTGGAATTTTTACCCACATTAATCACGGATTACTTCGGAAATCACGTGGTGCAACTCTGAAGGTAAGATTCTGCGCGTATGGATATATGGCGATGATCTTCTTCATTAACCTTTTGTTTCCTTTGCGTAGCATTAGCGGCGGTACGCGCCTGTAATGGTTCCCTTGTGTCCAAATCGTGATAATCGAACATATACCAGATATCACAGCACAAAAGAAAGAACCGAAAACATCCCAGCGGCTTGTCTTCGAGAGCACCGCGTGCTCGTGATTTCATGTGCACGGTGCAACCCACCGTGTACGATATAAATTTTCGCTATTTCAACCGGACTGACCAAACTGATTTCTTCAAAACCATCAGAAAAAAAAAATCTTAACCTAAAAAACTACCAACTATACATACAAGAATCCTCCCTATGGCATACTTGCCCACACAAATCACAATCTATAAATCAATCATGCAATACACGAGTTACCAGTCACCTAAACCAAATTGTGTAACGAGAAAGTGTGTGATAAATAAGAAAAATCCCGGCGTTACCCACAAAAAGAAAATTAAATAGCTTAAGAGTTTAACGTAAAGAAAAGTAAAAATATAATAATAGGGATACTTACCAACCTAAAATAAAAAAAAAAAAAATCTTACCTTACGCTATTAAAACCTAGATCTAAAAAAGCTACATATCCTATCTAACGATCACTAATGTAAAAAGCCACAGGAAAAGACTATTTTATATTATAATTTATCCTACACTCCTGCAGAGACGACGAAATTTGTGCACAAAATTCGGAGCAACGCATCCTTAAAACGTGAGTAAAAATCCATATACTTTTCTTTGGCTTTCTAAATTTGCAAATTTTTCCTTTGATATCTAAATTAATCTAAAAATATGAACATAACGTAAATCGTAAATATACAACAGTAAAAAAAACATAGACCAAAAGCACTTATATATAAACTATTTGGCTACATGCAAACATAAACATACATCTGTTATGCCTATAAGTATATATATATACATAGATATAAATCACGGTTCGTGTAACCGATCAGTCTTTTTTTTTTTAATAAATTGAATTAAGCAATATGTACAAGGTGGCGCAAAAATAACCTTCCGATGTTTTTTGGCTGTAATTTAAAAAAAAAAATGAAAAACTTTGATTCTTCTGGTGGATTATTTTTATTTGATCTTTTAATTTTTTTTACATCAAGTCGAGAATATGATGTCATGTAAATTGCCACCGCCACAGTTGATTGTCATTTGAGCCCTTTTTATGGCATTTTCCATCACTTTGGCCAAAACTTCCGGCGATAGGTCCTCACATTCTTGACGGATATTGTCTTTAAGAGCTGCAAGAGTCTGAGGCTTGTTGACATAAGCCCGCGACTTCAAAAAGCCCCACAAAAAGAAGTCTGGAGCGGTCAAATCGGGCTAGTGCAAATCGCCAAAAACGACCTGGGAACACCGCTTTCAGAATATCGGTTGTGGCTCGCGCAGTGTGTGCCGTAGCTCCGTCCTGTTGGAACCACATGTCCTCCAGTCCTAAATCGTCCAATTGCGGTAGAAAAAAATCGGTGAACATGGCCCTATAGCGCGCACCGTTCACTGTTGTCGTTTGACCAGCGGCGTTCTCGAAAAAAAAATGGCCGCGTCAAAAGAGGCGATATTCTCGGCACAATGGGCGCTCCGGGGCCCGCCACTCTTGGCAACGTCTCGTTTTGTGCCAATCTCTTCGAGGCGAGCGGCTAAACGTCGCAGTGTTTCACCAGTAGGCGTTGGACGGCTAGGAAATCTGCGACGAAATTCACGTTGTGCCAAAGTCACCGACCGATTATTGCTCAAATAAATAGTCACCAATATTCCGCGTTCTGGAGCAGTTTAGCGTAACATTGTTTATTAACGTGTATTTCGCATGTGTTTACTACACAAATGTCAAAACAGAACTGACATTAGGGGCCAATCGCAAAATTTATAGCATTTTCTGATAGGAGGATTACTTTTGCGCCACCTTGTATTTCAATCCATACTGGTGACTTTTTTTTGTCTAGAATGGGTTACTAAAGTGAGATTATTAGTTGAGATGTGAGAGGATAGTGCGGCAGATCGAATTCGGGTCTTTTTCAAAATGTTCCAGGCAACGGAAAAGCCACGGTGCATATGTTTTTTTTCAGGCATACGCTAGGGGAGGGTCCGCCATGACGTCAACACTACCCATGACGTCACTCGTAACTGATTTGACAGGTTCATACAATTCCATTAATTCTCGTTAGATTTCACTTCGTTTTTTTGTTTGTTAACACATATCGCGTATGCAAGGATAACAAATTCTATTTTGATAAGTAGATTTTATTTCCCCTTTTTTGTTTTACTTTGACTTTTGGCACGATCAATTTTTGAGGCATAGGATGGATTACAAGCAGCAATACCCCCCCCCCACCGACGAGCTAATGCTGTGCAACCGCAAGCGTGCCACTCGCTGCTTCAACATAAAGGACAGGCCCCACCTTTAGGTTTTTCCATTTTCGTTCGCCGCAATATCACGCAGCAACCATGGATATCCCAACCTGTTTATGCTTCATGGTTCCTTGGGGATGGCGATGGGCCCGTCTTGGTGCCTGGTCTTTTGTGACGATCTCACAACCCTACTCAACCCAACCTAACCTAACCTACATATGACCAAAAGAAAAATGCGTAAAATGGTGATCAGCACTATATTTTTAATCGCTGTACTATAAATGGAACACCTTAATGCAGCTCGAATCAAATATCGCTATGCAAAAATAGTTTCTCGAACTTCAATTTTAGATAGCGCGTCTTAATTCTAGAACTGGATGAGTAGTTACTTTATGTGAAATATTCGGTCAAACACATACCGATTTGCAAACGTCGACTACTTACATTTTTATCCGCTGTACTGAAAGCTTGACTGTCCAACGAACATAAACTGCTAACCACACAGAAGAAGATATTTAAAACTAGACGCCTAAGCACAGAGTTAACAGAGAACTCCTAAGTGCACGTCGATTGCCTGAAAAAGGTTACACGTATAGTAAACCTACTTCAATGAGCTGCATTTCAAAACAAGTGCCTTATAGTTCAAAAAGAAGATCCGGCATCGAAAAACGAAAGCCTGCACGGACTTTAAGCAAAAAGAAATAAGCAACAGGAATAAGCAGGTCGCGGAAGTTTTTAAGTGTGGATGTTATGTTTTGGCATGGCTTATGCAGTAGATCACCAATCGTGTACCATACAAATACCTATTTAAAGAAATCGTCTTGCCGATCTAGCTCAGTCTGCAGCTGGCTGCCCCGAGCCACGAACACCAAGTGTGTTGAGGTCGCTCTATGCTCCTTATCTGAGATGTGTTCTTCCTTCGATTTGTGGACTAAAAATTTGTAAGGGTCATGAGTAGTTTTCCATAAACTAGCTACTTCAGTAGTTCTATTTTAAGCTTTGATTAAGTTATCGTGCCAAGCGTGATTCTTCTGTTGATCTCCATGTCGATATTGTGATGCGAAAGGATTGTAAAGCTTATGTATAGACGAAGTCATTTACAACAGACACAAAATCTTTGTCCACTGTGAGTCACCGATGTTGGAGATCTTACCCGAAGACATGATAATATTAGACCTTTTCTATTTTGCTCACATGATCTGTATATATCATTGATTTTCATGGTATACCTACAACAAAAGTTGGATCTTGTACTGTTGTTGTAAACCGTGAAAATCAATGATCTATAGAGATCAAGTGAGCATAATAAAAAAAGCCCTACTGTAGCATGGAACCTAAAATGTAAACAATCCATTAGTCACAATACACAATTAGTCCACTTCCAATTGGAGATTCGAATCTGTCAAATAAGTGGGGAATTAAGTGAGCTAATTCTAGAACCATCGAGTTTGTTCGGGACGAACCGGAATTCACTAGAAAGTTCCCGATAGATGGCGGAGCGGATATAAAAAAGCAGATTCGAGAACAAGGAGCGACAGTTGACTTTTTAACAGTGATTGGTAAAGTTCGAGATAGTAATCGGTTGTGAAGATAAAGAAGTGTAAAGTATGTAGTGAATTAAGTGATTGGTGTAAGTCGGATAAGAATTGTTTAAAGAAATATTGTTTTGCAGTTAATTATTAGAATAAATAGTGTAGTAAAAATTAGTTTATTAGAAAAGTTCAACAGAATAGCGTTTTATCTTTTCGAATCCCAGCTCGGATGTAACAATATCATCATCAAGCAGTTGGACGGGCTTTTGAAAAATAGATCGTAAAATTGATGCTAAATAGGTCCGCGTCTTCTTGTCTTAAGTCCTTTTTTGCATCAAAATGTTATGTTTTTTCCAACGAGATTTCTGCATCATCATCGCTCAACAACAAGTTTGGCAGGGATACCAAAGTTTGATGGCTTTGCTTCTCCATCAAAACCGCTAGCATAGGCGAGTTTAAATTTGATAGATGGTTTGTGTTGATCTTTAGTTCCTGTGTGACAATACCTTACATGCATATAAGACTTATTTCTTTGTAGTTTGCATAGTTCTTATCTTCTCTTTTTTTGTGGATCAGGTTCACGATGCCGATACCCAATTTTTTGTGACTCACAGCAGCTCTGGGTTTTGTTCGATTCATAGATGGACTTCGTTCTTAACTGCATTTGATAGCATGTAGCACTACCCATCGAACCTGGGTATCTGTTGCGATCACATAGCTGAACCCACCACATTGGTGGCACTACTTCCGATAGCATATAGGAATTGTTGTCACACGAAAGAGAGGTACCTAAGAACACATTTTCTCTGTCCCCTTCCTAAATAGTAGAGGTACCTTTCAACAATATAGAGGTTAGATCTAAAAGGCTTTTGGGTCAGCAAGATGCTTCCTAGACATAAAGTGCTTTCCTTGGACAAAGTTCAGTTTAAAAATCGGTTATCAGAATAACTTCAGGGGTGAGTATTGGGCCAACTCTTTTTAATACTGGTTATTGATATTATGTATCCCAAAGAAACTAATTTAAGCGACAAGTAACACAGCCAGTGCAGAGGGGGAAGTAGACTTGGAATGAAATTTTGAAGGTAGTTTTGCTCATATACAAAACAAACGTCGAATGCTTTAGCTTGACTATTATTGTCAAATCCCAACCATCAAATTCGAGATTATAAAGAATAAAGATAATCATTTTTTTTTTAAATTTGTATTACCATAATATCTAAGTTGTTTTCTAGTCGATTATTATTTTTTATTTTTTTATTATTGTCTGTTTTTATTTGTAGAGAACGAAATGGATGAAGCTCTCAAACTCATAATATTTGTACTAGTTTAGGAAATCTATCATTTCGATAGTCATCTGAGAATTTGCGTTATTATGGCCCAGTAAAATCCCTTCTGCTACAATAGGACGTGGTTCATGTGGTAGGCAGATTCAGTGTTTAGTTCATTTCGCTCTTTGCACGGGGTCTTCCACAGCTGGTGTAATTAGTGAGTTAAACCATTTTTATAAACATCTAACTGGGAACAGGGTTTAATTTCTCTCGCTGAAAACATTAATCCACAATCAAATCACCTTCGTAACACAAAAATTGTTTCTATACATTTTAACAAAAACTATTAGAACAATTTTTTTAATAAAACAAATTGGCTATATTAATCCACAACTCATACCAACAACACGAACACCGTTCAATCACAGCAACGCAAACATTTCCCGGAGTTCACACCTCCTACTCATAGGTACTTGTATACGAGAAACTTTCAATATTGCCGTTGCCGACCTGTAGCTATAAATATTATCCCTTCCGATACCACTTTGGTAACAACAACGTGCAAACTCAAATATATCATATAGCAAATAATTATTTATGGGCTCACATTTCCGACATCGGATATTATTTGTTTGTCACTTACCCGAAGTGCCCCTGATGGATTGCATTTTGCAAGAGAAATATAATCGCGGCTGTTAATTTCGACTGCACATCTATAGATTTAAATTAATTTCGCAACTCTTGCGAAATGTACAATAAATCCGTGAAGAAGATGTCTTCGAATGCGATCGATGATATTATAAATTGAATTCGGAGGAGAATACAATTTATGCTGACGATGGAATGACATTGAGTATAGAGATGGCGGAATGGCATTCTGGTCGCATGCATGTGCTGCACAATTGCACAATTAATCATTGTGCCATTGTAATCCAATCATAGATTTGCGGTTTCTATTTGAGATTACCAATAGTCGATGAGATCCATCAATCAACTGCAATCGACGTACACAATTGATGGCAGCGATATAAATTGTTTATATGCATACCAACCATACCGCATACGAGATGGATTGATTTGATTTGAGGTGAAGCACACTAAGTCGTGATTTTGAAGTCTGAAAAAAAGAACACGTTTCCCCCTGGCAAAAACCCATCCAAGTGGAAATTCTTCATACCGAAGAGAGAAAGATGAAAACAATCCCCAGAGCTATCCAACCATATTTGGGACAAAGTGATAACAGTTTTTGTTTCCTTCATTTTGTTGGTCGATAAAAATAAACTCCTTGTATCCATATTAAATTCAGTCAGTTGTAAGAAAACAAAATTCACGCTCCTAAACACCATGAACTGGAATTACTTATGCTAGTTTTTTTATTTACAAAAATATACAAGTAGGTAAATGGCAATCCCTTCGTGGAACACTTTATAGTTTTCTGTCTACTGAGTGTGAATTTTTATAAATACAAGCATACCTACATCCCACAATTGTGTGGAGATGCAAATGCAGGAACCAGGAACAAAAATAAAATCTTTCTCGTAGGTACTGGGATATGAATGCATTCAGCAAACAGTGAACAGTACTCGCGGTAATATGTGGTAAGTGCGAAATCGATAAGGGACATAAAACACAGACGAATCTGAATACGAGTGCAATAGCAAAATCGACAGCAGCAATTGCTATTCTTTATGTTTTTTTTTACCCTTTTTCCATTACGTAGTAAGAGTGTATTCGTACAAAATTTCGAACTCGAGATGTTAATCAATTCTGGCTTTGCGACGATAAAGGAACTCAAAAAAGTATGTCGCAAAATTCTGTTCGTCTGCCTGTCTGTCTGTCCGTATGTCCCGAGGCCTACAGCCTCAACGGCTACCCGGCTTACAGTTCGGGGACTTTTTTTTAGCACGGTTACCTCAAAATTAATGGTACTTCCCATATAAAATTTTCATATCAGTTTGATTTGTTCAAAAACGGATCTAACGATTTCCACCAAAATTGATATTTAAGCTTAAGAAGATGAGGTTACCACGACTGCATACTCAGATTTTTGCTAAAAAATCGAATAACGGTACTTTTGAAATTTGGACATATGTCGAAAACGGTCCGTACGATTGTAACAAAAAATCACTTTTTACAAAATTTAATTTTCTTTAGTTTACCTGAAAACGGCAATAACGATTTTGACCAAAATGCAAACTTAGATTAAAATTAATGTTATCCAAATTATTGCGTCCTTAATTTTCAATTCGAATCAACAAAAGCGCTTATTATAAAAACTGCTCATACCTCGAAAGCCCCATTTTCGATTTCGATAAAACTTTAAAAAGCAAGTAATGCTTATATCTCGAACAATAACTTGTACTAAATAACTAAATAGTTGAGCAATATTATTTTTCAAACTAAACATTTCAATATTTGTGTGTCTTCTTTTTTTTTAATCATATTGAATTTGTACCCTAAAAATAAATCCAACAACTTGAAATTTACACAATCAGGCAACTCCCTGTTCATTTGCACCAAAAATTTTGAAGAACGAGAAAGTTACGCTCGACCCACTCGTGCACTTTATTTTATTTTATGTATCGCCTTAAAATTGATGCTGGTAATTTAAGTCTGGAAAATGTAAAGGAATCGACTACTTCCATTGAGGGTGCATATCTCGAATTGTTTAAAAAATTATATCAATGCGTTTTTTCACGCATTTTTTGTTGGTTTTTGTTTCTTGACGCCTTTTTTTCACGCGTTTTCTGATGCGCTTTTCAAGTGTTTTTGAACTCGTTTTGGTGTTCGTTTTTTCACGCATTCTTCGACGCTTTTCTTCGCTTGATTTGTTGACACGTTTTTTCGTGTTTTTGTTTTAACTCGATTTGGACGCCTTTTTAATCATTTTTTACAGGTTTGTTTGCTGCGCTTTTCCACGCATTTTTGGAGACTTTTTGTATGCCTTTTATTTCCATGTGATTTTTGACGCCTTTTTTCATGCGATGTTAGACGCGATTTTTTACACGTTTTCGGTCCCGTCTTTATGATGTGTTTTCACGGGTTTTTGGACTAATTTTTTATGCGTTTTTTTCACTTTTTTTTCATGTGTTTTTTTTAAGCGTTTTGTACGCGTTTTTGTATTTATTTGATAAGGCATTTTTTTAAGCTTTTTTGAGTTAGTTTTTTTAAGTATTTTTAAGGCCTTTTTAGACTTTTCCAGTTGATTTTTGACATTCTTTGGAGTGATTTTTACGTGTTTCTTTAGAGCGGGCTACTAATATCTTCAAAAGAATGCCGACACAAAAATTAAACTCCTATTTGTATTCTATTCTAAAGCAACCAATTTCGTTTTAAATGTAGTATACCGTTTTATAGTGAAAGGCCCTTTATAGAAAGATTCGAACACACATTTTGGAGACGGGTTCAATCACCGGAATTAAATATGTCTACACAAGACTGCAGTGGCTTGGTGGTTAGTGTGTTGGAGTACTGAGGGGTGTACTAGGTTCGAAACCAGAAAAAAAAAAAACAAATTCCATTCCATCTTAAAGTTTTTTTTTTACTGCGCCAACTCTCGCGAACACCTGACGAACATCCGAGAGTATAACTGTCTTGAAAGAGCTTGTCAATTATCCGTTTGGACTCGGCATAAAACTGTTGATCTCTTCCATTCGTCCCAAAAATGAAAAACTCACACAAGACGAATGGTTTTTATAAGCTAGGCCTAGGGTCCCTACGGACCTGTTGCACCAACTATTTATTTCCTTTTCTTTGTACTGGACTGCCTTAAGAAAGTTTCCTTATTCAGACGCGGTATAATATTGTTGGCACTTAAACTTCTTTCCTAAAATTAAACTCAAAATAAAGTTATATCCGTTATTTTTTTTTTATGAAAATGAGTACTAAACTCACATTGAATGGACAACTATTTCGTTTAATATGTGTTCGTTAACACCCGTTCATTTGTAATATGCTATGTAGGTAGGCTCTACATATACTGTACATAATATGACAATCAAAAATAACTGCTAACATTTTAAACAACGCGCTACTGATGTGTGCATGTGTATTTTTGAGCTCTGTTACTTGACAACCAAATCGACCTTTCGAACGTGAAAATCCATCCAGATGATTAAAATAAATTGAGAAACTCATGAAAGGAAAGCGAGAGTCATCACATTATCACCCAGCACCAACCAACTCACTGTCACCCACAATATGCAAACAAAATTAAATCGCAGACGTGTCATAATAAAAGCAACTAAATAAAGTGATTAACAAAAATTGTAAGCACAATAACAGTCAAAATAAAAACTGAACTTTGTTCCAAACGTTGTGTGGCTGCTCCTTTGCATATCCCAGATCACAAATCATTAAGAAAAGGGACAAAACAAATTTTGTTATCTACTACTTTTCCCCAAAGCCACTCGTCACATTCAAACAAAGAAAAAGATACATCCCGACATCAAATCCGAAAGGTGTGATACCATTAACACAGTAACAAAGCACGACACAAAATATAAACAAAACTAAACAGAATTATCCAATACTTCAGTGAGAAGGAAAATCCAATGTATGTCTATGTTGCAAATTTCCACAGTCGTCTGCTTTAGTATTTTTATTAAAAACATTGAAAAACTTTTAATATATCTGTTTGTAATCCTGTTGGGTTGAAAGGAGGAGGTGGATTCTTACACTAGCAGAGCTTTTCATGCAGTTTCGTGCACTTTCATTCAAACAATTCCAAAAACAACCGAAAAAGAACGCAAAAAGTAGGAAGTGCAACAAATTCTATATTGACCCATTCATAGACATACCTATAGGCAAAGGGGAGATAGAAAAAGGACATAAAAAACGCAAGAAACACAAAGCCTATGCGCTTTCGCACAGCCAACGCAAGCGCTCTTCTTTTTATTTTCTTCCCACCATAGTCAATGGCCTGCCCAAAAAAAGCATACGGTAGGTTTCAAAAGAGCTTTTTTGAATTGTGTTTTTTTACCTTGCTGGTCCAAGAACAAGAATCCTTGTTGGCTTTTAGCTCTTCTTTATTTCGTATATGAGCAAGTAGCAATAGCAACTGTAGCTGTAAAATTTGGAGAGAACAAAATCATTTGCACGTGGACACACAGCGATTTCCCTTTCCGGCTCTACTACACAGACACAAAAACACTCATTGAGAGAATTCTATTTTCGAAAAGTTCACAATAAAGCTGTGACAGAAAGAGAAGGACACAAATTTCAAAACACACGACAAAATAAAAGCTCACAATTAATGACGTCACCCTTTAGAATTCTCCTTTCAGCTGTTATCCTTACTCGGCAGAAGGAGGATGCAAACGAACAGAATGAACAAAAAAAAACTCCATTTCTGAGTTGAGTCACACATGAAAGATACGACACGATTGGGTCAGTACTGTGGCAAAAGCCGCTGAATCAAGTTTTCCGTGTTTGTTATTCTGTACTAAATTTTGTGAATTTTCGTCGTGAGAATTTTCAAAAAAAAAAAAAAAAGATTCAGTTCGGTTTTCCTTTTTCTATTCAAAATTATTTTGAAGTTGTTCGTCCTCTGGTTTTTATTTAAATATAATAATTCGGTAATCTCCCTTCGACATTAGGTCCTTTAAGTGTCTCCTACTTCGAGTCAGCGGTGAAAAAAATTCCTTTTTTAAAATTTTGGCCCTAATCTCCGTTTGTATATAGCAAAATAGAAATTGTAATCAAAATAAATGTGCGTGTATAATTTTCGTTCGCGAGCGGTCTGTAGTTAATCGGTGTTATGATTTTATGTGGTCTTTCGTTTCTCCATTTGAGTGTGAAAAATCTATTGAAATGATTTAAAAATAAATAAGTTAATAAATTGTTAGCCCGTGTTCATTGCACACGAGCAACCAACAAGTTAATGTAGACGAACGTGCAGGCGTGCCCAGTTTTCAGTTCACAATTTAGGTGTACTATTTATTTGTAATTCATTAGAATAATATTTAAACTTATAAATATAAATATAAATATAAATAATCCCCGCGCACATATTAATATATAGAAACGACCTTATAGCATTAAATAGATATATATTAAACCTGTTGTTATCATCGATCTCATGCTGACGGCAACTTACCACATGGCTTCGAAAATCGCACTCAAAATATCTCCCGAAAAAAAGTCTCCTCGATAAGCACATGCTGACACATTTGAATCGAAATGCTCATGAGAAATGCTCCCAAAACTATTGTGAACAGAGTTAGTTAAAAAAATACCAGATACACGCGTTTTAGGACACGAAAATTGTTCCATAAACCCGCCCCTTAGCAGCCGTAATTTATGACGATATGAAAAATTAAAACGCACCTCTACCTAAATGTGTGCTTACTGAAAGAGCACAGAAAAATAAATTAAACAATCCCACGAACAGCTGCTTTTTATTGTGGAATTAACAAAAAAAAAACTTCCCATTGTCTCTGTTTTGTTTCCTCTCCGCGATTAAGGACATCTTCAACCGAATTTCCATAGTTGAAGGATATCAAAATTACTTTCATTATACCTAAGATGAATTACTTTATCATCACTCGGTATACACACCCTCGTTCCGAGTATATTTAAAGCACACAAAAAAAAAAAATAAAACATCACCCCAACCAGCTGTTTTACGTTGGTTGGTTCAAGGACTCGTATATAGTTCGCCGGTACATTAAATTATACTCGACGTAGATTATAAGTGCGCGTGAAAAAAATCATTTGTTTTTGTTCGACGAATTAAAAAGTAATGTTACTAACAAATTATACATAAATAAATAAATAATATACATAAATAATATATCGTTCAGGATTTTGAAGTGCCTCTTTGAATGCTTCAAAAAATAGCCTTTAAAATTATTATCGAATATACCTATACAAATTCATTTAAGTCGTTATAACAACATATAAATAAATTAAAAATTAGCTCCTAATTCATATTCAGTGTAGTGCAGTGAAATTTAATTATCATATCCATGGTCTGTAAGTGTTATGAAAATAGTGAAAGTGAGTTGCTTTAAGGTTTAAAAAATTTCAAGTGCCATTTCAGTGTCACAATAACCCAGAAGGATACACAAAAGAACTAAATTCACCTACAAAACAATTTATGTAAGTATCACCACATATTACTATATATATTATACATGCATTATATGTTGTGTCAACATAAATAAGTAGGTAAATACTTTTTTTTAAGGATAACCACCCATTTTTAAACTTACACATGACTCGTATACCTCAAACATCGTTTCCCTCTCGTTACAAATGAGCCACATTAGAAGCTTTCTACATTTTGTATCTTACCTCGTACCCTCAATCGCTTTGTCCTTCTTTGAGCCACGAGATGATGATTATGATAATAATAATAATATCCCTATCCAAGAGGAGTCGTGCAGAAACAGTGTGTTGTGCTTCCTTCGCTCGAAAAATAAGCAAAAAACTGGCCTTAAAGAATTGCGTGCCACATTTGCACAGACATCGTTTTATTTTTTACTCCTTACCCAGTCCCACCCAGCATAAAGCCATCCCCTAGCAAAATTTGACGCGCCGCGCGAAAATGCAAGTTTGTGCACAGAATACAAATACTCAGTCACCCACTCACAAATACCAAGTCAAGTTATCTTTCTCTCTCACTTTGCACAATGGAACAAACGGCGAATTGTACTTTGAGAGGGGGCGAACAAAAAAAAAAAATAAAAATCACACCGAAGATAGGAGATGAGAGAGAGAAAGAGCGAGAGTGATATAGAAGGAAAATGGATAACTTGTTGATTCCCTTCGTGTATACTCGTAGATGTGTTCGCATACGTACTCCTCCAAAAGGGGGGTTGCACATTTCCCAGAGTTGAGTTGCTGCGAATTAAAGTATCTACAGGTAAACTCTAAATTTAAGCTTTCCAACTGTATAAGCAACACACTTGGACCTAATGAACTATTTAGTGCAAATTGTACATTTAAAGGATTTTTGTTTTCTCATACTTTTTACTGGATCCAAGAGGATTTGGAGCCAGTTCATCCACCTTTAGAAATTTACACGACCATTATCTTGCTTTTATGCAGGGTGATAATGTAACTATGTATATTTTGTTTTAAGGTTTTCTCTCTCGTCTGTTGTTCGTAGCGCAGACTAGGAATGGCTATTACGGGTAATGCGAAAACGTTATCATGTCTGCGGGTTAGGTATATAGTGGCTCAACGTACCTCGCGACCTTGTCAATTAATTTTGTTTTTGTTCTGTCAGGGATATGATTTCAGTTATTTGGAATTGCATATATAAAAGCGTTTATCTATGTATGCTTATGTTCTTTGTAAAAATGCATAGCCTACTCACAAACCTCAATATATCATCGACCAAACCCCTATTCCCTAGTTTATGAAGATTTGCGTTGAGTTTCTTGCCCGTGATGGATTGTTATTTAATCGTCTGCACGGCACTAATTGAAATGCTTTACAAAATAGGCTCCAGAAATTGGTATTCTACCTACCGAATTACAGAAATGTGGCATTGTAGCTAGTTTATAATGTTCATAGACTGCTTTTTGCGTTATTTAGAATAAGTTAAAGACAGCACAGAAAGAACGGCCTATTTCTTAAATGGGAGATTCGTGAATCTGTCATCTCATCTTTTGTAATGTAATGTAATTGTGTCAACATTGGGTCAATACAACTAGGCTTTGAAGAGGTCCTCCTGGCTCTTCAATCTCTCAAGCCAAATCAAAATTGCGGCTTTGATGGTATACCTGCCATTATACTAAAACACTGTTGTAATTCTCTTAGTACTCCTTTACTGAATATCTTTAACCGTTCTCTTTGCGAAGGCAATTTCTTAGAGGTTTGGGAGATGTCATTTTTGGTACCTTTTCATAAGTCTGCTTCAAAAAATAATGTCGAGAACTATCGAGGTATCTGTAAACTGTCAGCGATTCCTAAACTTTTTGAAAGTATCTTTAAAAATAGGCTTGAGTTTTTGACGAAGGAATGTTTGTCCGAAGCTCAACATGGGTTCGTATCTGGACGGTCCACAGTTACAAACTTGGCTTCTTTTTCTTCGTACATTCTTAATTAAATGTAGAACAGAAGTCAAGTTGAAGTCATATGCAACGACTTTAGTAAAGCTTTCGATTCTGTTCAGCATTTCATTCTTCTTGAAAAATTGGAATATTTTGAGTTTCATTTTGAAATTCTTTGATGGATTTCATCTTTTCTCATTGGTCGCACTCAACGAGTAAAAATTGGACCTTCCCTATCTAGAATGATAAACTGTACCTCTGGCGTACCACAAGGGAGTGATTTAGGCCCATTACTTTTTATTATTTTTATTAATGATATTACGTCTGTCGTCAGAAATAGTCAGTGTTTACTGTACGCAGATGACTTAAAACTTTTTTCAGCCATTAAGCGCATAGAAGATTGTCATTTGATCCAATCGGATCTTAACAGTATTATTAAATGGTGCAACGCCAATATGACTTGACACTCAACATAAGTAAGTGCAGCGCGATATCTTTTACCAAATCTTCGTCACATATTGAGTTTAACTACTCAATTCACTCAGCTCGTTTGAATAGAGTAGAGAAAATCAAGGACTTAGGTGTTATGCTTCACTCCTCATTTTCTTTCGAAGCCCACATTGAATATGTCGTTGCAAAAGCTAATTCAGTTGTTGGATTTATAAAAGGAAACGGTTCGAACTTTAAAGATCCGTTTGCTTTGTTGTCACTTTTCACTGGGTTAGTTCGATCGCTTCTTGAATATGCCGATGTCATTTGAAATTCGGACTATTCTACCTATTCAGATCGACTGGAAAAGTTCAGAGGCGTTTCACACAATATATTATTTATAAAATGCATTGGATCCCTTCGCCCAATTATAAAGCAAGTTGTCTTCTACTTGGAATTAAATCCCTGAAATCCCGAAGACAAATTCATGATGTAATGTTTGTGAGGGACTTACTGTGCTACCAGATAAGATGCTCTACTCTGCTGTCGATGGTATCCATATATGTTCCATCTAGACCCTTAAGAATAAGGCATCTTTTGTTTCAGCAAAGTCACAGAACTAATTATGGTCAAAACGAGCCTATATCTAGAGCTATACTTGCTTTCAACAGCGTTTATAGTAAGATGGATGTATCTGTATCTAGAGACAAGTTTAAATCTTTATTGTTTTATATATTTATATTTTAAAGAAGAAAAAAAAATCCTAAAAACATTGTTCTTATTATGTAGATTTTGTAATTTTGTAACGTCTGTAAGCTATCTTATCATGCTTGTAGATGAAATTTAATAAGTAAATAAATAAATAAATAAAAAAATAAATAAATAAATAAATAAATATAAATTGCCCAAAGAAAATATTGATTTTATTTGTAAAGAAGATTGCCCTCTGCGCAATGCTGTGTGTTTTTTTTACTACCTACAAGCTGTCGATCGCGCCGATTTATTTATTATAAGGCCCCTAGTATAGGCATTATAGGTAGTACCTACACTCGGAAGGCTGTGACGAAGTTTTTTACGGAAGTCTGACAAAACCCATAATTTAATTAATTCTTGCACAAATCATTAAGGCAGCACGTTTTTATCGTACCAATGGTATTTCAAAAAGCTATTTATATGAAATATGAACCGACTGCAAAAAATATTTCGGCAGTTACCGCATGTATTTTTACTTTTCCCTAGAATTAAAATAATACTCTGAAGACAATCCATTTTTGATTATTCAAAACAAACATTTTTAAAAAATGATACTGGGCAGAATGCTAAAGTCAATAGTGAGTTCTCTTGATGTATTATTTCTACCGACTTTTTCGGTTAAGAATAACATTATTGAAGACGTCTTTACATGACACGAAGCGCCAAATACCATAAATTTGTTTAAGAAGATATTCGACGAATAGACTGTCGTCTTTAAATTTGTTGACCTTTAATATTTAAGACATTTAGATTATGCACATTTTTTTAGTCTACACTAATGAACCAGGGACAATGGTCATATGCAAAAATATGAGCATGATCTCTGAGTCGGAGCTGACGAGCTCCTAGCCACGAGCTCCTACCACACATTGTGTAAAGCAATGTACGTATACCATGTTAAGAAAGGTTTCAGAAATAGTTCAAACATCTTGAACACTATTTTTTCTATGCGACCTAAATAATATGCACGACTTGAAAGCCAACATTCCTTGAAGGTACAACTTTCGGCAGCATCAGATTTTTCGCATGCACCAAATTGGTTAATAAGGTCTTCCGATAGTGCTGTTTAAATTAAGAAAATTCACGAAGGAGTTTAAAACATTTGCTGCTTTGGGTGTACAGCGTTGAACTTTCAAATGGAATAAAACACCATGCAGTCATGGTATTGCTGTTCTTGTTTAAATGTAGCTTGACACATCGAATTATGGCCGAACTAAGTGGAGACTTGAGTAGGTTCAACATTTTTAGCAACTAGGGCCGTGTGTCGTATTTCTTCTTATTTCTCAATGGCAAACCAAACTGATATCAGCAGCTTTCAAATTGGATGTCGCTGTAAGAAAATTATTTAAAAAACAAGTTGCAAAGTAGCTGGCTTCCAACAGTCACCAAAATACTGTCCGAAATAGCATTGTATAAGGTAAAAAAATAGTGTTGGCCTAACCTAAACACTGCTGTTGTTGTAAATACCATATACCATAAATATGTATGCCATTCACTGCCGTACTCTTTAATTTGGCCAGTAGATCAGATGAAAGATGAGACTGAGTTACATTTTGAAGGGACCATGATAGCATTTTTGTGAATAACTCTGTAGCGCGCAAGAGTAAGGAAACGGAGAATTCCGGTGCTAACTACTTTTCACTTTAAAATCAATTTCGTCAATCAACTTGGCCATCATTAACCTACCAAAAGTATAACGTGCCAAATACGAGTAAGTGTCGCAATACACCTATAATTAACACAATGCGTATTAAAAATACTGCGCTAATAATTTCATTCATTATTTAGAACGAAACAAGTTAATTCTTTTCGAAAATAAACATTTACCTACATGTGAACCTGCACATGTAGTCAGCTACCTGTCATACTCACAGTTACAATCATCTTCGTTTGAATTCCCCGATGCACAATTTGGAAATTAATGCTGCGAGCATTGACAAAGTCAAATCTCCAATGGCTGTCGCAAAATTCTATTGTTATATGGGTCGTATGCACAATCATTTGCGCCTGTTGAACAATGAGATACAATGTTGTATTGTATAAGAGGATATCCGGTAAAACTAATACTTTGAACATTTTGACAATCTGACAATATGTTGTTTAGCTGAATCATATCTGCTTACGGGTAGTATGTATGTATCTACGTCGATACTCTATGTTATTGGTGTTGCATTGTTTGGCAACGCATAAAAGCCAACTGGGATATGTCAACATAAATTTGTGGACCCTCCCGCTCCCTTCACCCTGCGTAGGGACATTATTGTCCACCAAAAGCATAAGCATTACCTGGTCGATGTAGATGCGTAGACAGGTACATAATAAGTTTATGAGCTAGTAGTGTTTGGTTTTCCAGGAGTAATTACGTGAGTTACTAAGCTGGTCGGGTGTGGAAAGTAATTTCGCGGTGTATTCGAAATTCGCTAATGACGCCGGGTAGTTAAACAGTTGATTTATTGGATTATTTCGAATTATTGCTGAATTTGTAGTTGGAAATTTAATTTTTGCCTCGTTCATTTTGAATTGAAAATTTTAAAATGGTAAAATAAAAAAATGTAATCAAAATAAGAAGAGGATTGAAACAAAAATGAATCACTTGTCTAAAAGTTCTCAACCGTTTAAAAAAAATATTTGTATGCTTTACCACCTGAGCTATTTCAATTATTAATTTCGGGGCAGTATTTTTGGAATACGGTGAAGTTAATAGACTTCAAATGGACATACGTACGAAATTTGCAAGAAATCGTAGGAAAATGAATATAAATTGTTGGTTATTCAAGTACCCACATAGTTGTTCAAACAGCATTCATGGGACTGACTGGAACTACTCCCGAGTATTCAATATTTAGATTAACACCCCCATATATTCTTAGTCGGTGGGAAATTTCAATTATTCTTCTCAAACAAATCTCCTTATATGGAGCTGAGTATTGAATTGACTATTGTCCTATTTTAACTCACGTCAGCAAGCATATTTTACGAGAATAACACTCGAATGAACGCACGTCAACAAGAGATTAATAGGGTTTATTGAATCCTTGAAAAGACAATGGGCCTAACATTTAATCATTTATTGCCACCGCAAGAAACATTTTGTAGGTCAAAAATACTCTCTATATTTAAAATATCGAGTTTTGCAAAATTTAACTTAGATACTGTTTTATATTTTGAAATCAATGCTTAACACGATATGCAACTTCTGTGTTGAACATGAACATGTGTTGATAATTGAAACCTTAAGGTATACTAATACTTTTGTAGCTCCCAATAGGTTATTTTATATGGACATTTTTGCCATTTTAATTACGCAAAATCTATAAATTTCAGTTGATTTATTTTAGCAGCAAAAAGTTTTAATTTTAGCATTTCTTTGAGACTGATAATTCCCTAACTAAACTAACTAAAAGCAGAGGATTTTCTCACTATTCTTCACCGCTGTTTAGAAGCCAATCATTTTCTTTTACCTAGCGGATCCCCGAAAGCTTTGCTAGGTGTTTAAGTGCGCATGATTTTGTTAAATGAAAACTGTTGTCTTTTAAAACAAAAGTAGCCTAAAACAAAGAAAATTTATCTGTAAATCCGTAGAACAGTTCTTAAGAATTTTGCGGATATTTAATTTTTGGATTCAGGTTTATATAAATATGTATATATATTATGACAGTTTGAAGCTTAAACCGAAATGTAGTTGGTAAAAGGTTACCTTTTAGGACGCAAACTGCACCGGCTAATTAAATCTTAAAATAATAAGTTCTGGGCATTATAATTTTACTGAACATCACTTTAATTGTGATGACCTTGTGAGAAGAATTTTAAGCTAGATATAAAAGCAACAAGTGCGGTTTTTTTCTTTCAACTATATCGAAAGATAAATCATCCCATTGCACTTTTAAAAACAAAAGTTGATCCTACAGTAGATAGCTTCGAACGGATGAAATATCACTTTTGTTTTTTGGAACTGCGTTCTGCCTAAAATTTATTAAATTATTAACATCCCTTTTGAAAGTTGAACCTTTCTATTGAACGAATGAAACTCCTTTAGAATTAAATTAAATTCAATGTATAGTTACGACTTCATAGATTTCTTGATCGTTTTTTTTCACCTATCGGATCCAAAACTATACTATCTTTCCAGCTGGAACCAAACATTTAAATGTTTTCAAAGATCAACAACAGCGCCACCTATTGGGTCCAAAACTACCATATCCATTCACAAAATCTCATTGAAATCAGTTGAGGGGTTTCGGAGATCGACAACTAAAATACGTATTACTTATAAACCAATGCACATGAAAAGACCGTATATACATAGAAACCTTGATATTGACGTCACCATTAATTTCAAAAACAGTGTAACTTATTTTTGTATAATATTTAAATAGATAAAAGAAGATATAGGAAAAACGAAATGTGCCCAAAGCGCAGCGTTGCGAATTTCCCAAATTTTCCTTTTTCCTAAACCATCGCTGATTTAAGACGAACAAAACAAAAACAAATCATTCAAATCTATCGAGCCGTACCTGAGTTTTTAGCCGACTAACGCACAGTAATTGATTTATATATATACAGATTTCCGTCACATGCTAAGCGGACTTTTATCTTTATGACGTAGTAAGACCTGTGCTATTTTGTTCGTTTATTCATTAATTCTTCGTGTCATTTTGTCTCAATAAATAGCCCTTAGACGCTGTTTTTTAAATAACTTTTATTAAAAAATGAATCACTTGTCTAAAAGTTCTCAACCGTTTAAAAAAAATATTTGTATGCTTTACCACCTGAGCTATTTCAATTATTAATTTCGGGGCAGTATTTTTGGAATACGGTGAAGTTAATAGACTTCAAATGGACATACGTACGAAATTTGCAAGAAATCGTAGGAAAATGAATATAAATTGTTGGTTATTCAAGTACCCACATAGTTGTTCAAACAGCATTCATGGGACTGACTGGAACTACTCCCGAGTATTCAATATTTAGATTAACACCCCCATATATTCTTAGTCGGTGGGAAATTTCAATTATTCTTCTCAAACAAATCTCCTTATATGGAGCTGAGTATTGAATTGACTATTGTCCTATTTTAACTCACGTCAGCAAGCATATTTTACGAGAATAACACTCGAATGAACGCACGTCAACAAGAGATTAATAGGGTTTATTGAATCCTTGAAAAGACAATGGGCCTAACATTTAATCATTTATTGCCACCGCAAGAAACATTTTGTAGGTCAAAAATACTCTCTATATTTAAAATATCGAGTTTTGCAAAATTTAACTTAGATACTGTTTTATATTTTGAAATCAATGCTTAACACGATATGCAACTTCTGTGTTGAACATGAACATGTGTTGATAATTGAAACCTTAAGGTATACTAATACTTTTGTAGCTCCCAATAGGTTATTTTATATGGACATTTTTGCCATTTTAATTACGCAAAATCTATAAATTTCAGTTGATTTATTTTAGCAGCAAAAAGTTTTAATTTTAGCATTTCTTTGAGACTGATAATTCCCTAACTAAACTAACTAAAAGCAGAGGATTTTCTCACTATTCTTCACCGCTGTTTAGAAGCCAATCATTTTCTTTTACCTAGCGGATCCCCGAAAGCTTTGCTAGGTGTTTAAGTGCGCATGATTTTGTTAAATGAAAACTGTTGTCTTTTAAAACAAAAGTAGCCTAAAACAAAGAAAATTTATCTGTAAATCCGTAGAACAGTTCTTAAGAATTTTGCGGATATTTAATTTTTGGATTCAGGTTTATATAAATATGTATATATATTATGACAGTTTGAAGCTTAAACCGAAATGTAGTTGGTAAAAGGTTACCTTTTAGGACGCAAACTGCACCGGCTAATTAAATCTTAAAATAATAAGTTCTGGGCATTATAATTTTACTGAACATCACTTTAATTGTGATGACCTTGTGAGAAGAATTTTAAGCTAGATATAAAAGCAACAAGTGCGGTTTTTTTCTTTCAACTATATCGAAAGATAAATCATCCCATTGCACTTTTAAAAACAAAAGTTGATCCTACAGTAGATAGCTTCGAACGGATGAAATATCACTTTTGTTTTTTGGAACTGCGTTCTGCCTAAAATTTATTAAATTATTAACATCCCTTTTGAAAGTTGAACCTTTCTATTGAACGAATGAAACTCCTTTAGAATTAAATTAAATTCAATGTATAGTTACGACTTCATAGATTTCTTGATCGTTTTTTTTCACCTATCGGATCCAAAACTATACTATCTTTCCAGCTGGAACCAAACATTTAAATGTTTTCAAAGATCAACAACAGCGCCACCTATTGGGTCCAAAACTACCATATCCATTCACAAAATCTCATTGAAATCAGTTGAGGGGTTTCGGAGATCGACAACTAAAATACGTATTACTTATAAACCAATGCACATGAAAAGACCGTATATACATAGAAACCTTGATATTGACGTCACCATTAATTTCAAAAACAGTGTAACTTATTTTTGTATAATATTTAAATAGATAAAAGAAGATATAGGAAAAACGAAATGTGCCCAAAGCGCAGCGTTGCGAATTTCCCAAATTTTCCTTTTTCCTAAACCATCGCTGATTTAAGACGAACAAAACAAAAACAAATCATTCAAATCTATCGAGCCGTACCTGAGTTTTTAGCCGACTAACGCACAGTAATTGATTTATATATATACAGATTTCCGTCACATGCTAAGCGGACTTTTATCTTTATGACGTAGTAAGACCTGTGCTATTTTGTTCGTTTATTCATTAATTCTTCGTGTCATTTTGTCTCAATAAATAGCCCTTAGACGCTGTTTTTTAAATAACTTTTATTAAATAACCGGTTTCGCTAAACCCCAGCGAAAAATGACTTTCCGAACAACTCACATCTAAAACTAATCACGACGACAACTAATTGCTTTCCAATGACTGAAAAGACTATTCTTTTTATATTTGCGCGATGAAGCAGAACGACAGCTAAAAAAAAAACCTTTATTAATACCGCCGAAATTTTAAATTTAAGCTTTCTGCTGATACGGTAATAATCGTAAAATAGAATTCATACTACGCAACCAAAAATGGCTGAGTCGCTATAATTTTATTATTTTATCTGACTTGGTTTTCCCAGACAGACAGAGACCCATATACGTATGACTGGGAAAAAATTAAACGCTCCCATCCATAAAACTTTATTACACCGTTCTTGTTTCATCCTTAGAAAATGGAATTAACTTTAGTCTTATACAGCAGCGAAATAAAAATAAAGGCCATAAATAGGCAAGGCACCCACAACCAAATTATCATGGACATGAAACTTGTGCTTTGAAAAAAATATTATTAACGCTAACCCGTCGATTCATAGAGTGTGTATCTTCTTTGGAACTATTAAATCTAATACCCGCCATACGCAGAGAAAATTCATTCAACTTAATACTCAAGTGAATCCTATCGGATCAAAAATAAAAATCAATATAAGGCAACCAACCCATGGGATGTACCCTACATCTCTGAATGTATCCGTATCCTTCGGGTGCATACAGTACGATGAAACATTTTAGATAGTGACAGAGAGAGGATGAAAACTATTTTGAATTCGTAAGACGTAATCAGACGTAGCACATTACGTATTTATTTAGAATAAGCAACACGTTCCTGGCATTTTGCAGCTCCGCAAACACATTATTAGATTTTGTGACAAAGGTGAATTTGTCATAACTACGACGTTCGCTGGCATACAATTGACGAATAAGGATGTATAGATATATTTATGATCTTGGCAGTACAAATGGAAATTTAGACAACCAAACAGCAACATGGCGATAGGCAGCAATGATAAGGATAGATTATTATTATTAATGGCAACTAGAGCTCGGGGGCGTATACGTACTATTTTGAAAGCAACACTAATTCGGTAGCGGGGAGATTGTTTATGCTGCAATAAATACTCGGATTATTTATGTGTTTTTAGATTCGAGTAGTTACGCACATAGATCAGCTGGATAATAGAGGAAACAAATCTCATCACCATTGGGAGGCGGGGCAGCGCGCCGACTATTTGCAAATGCGATGACAATGAATTTGTAATGAGTTTAATTGTTGCGAAGAGTACAAAAGTGGTTTTAATGCGTTTAACTGCAGTTTAATTGAATTTTACTTAAACACTATGAATGCGATGGTGATTTCCAAATTGAAAATTCCCATGTAATGCTAATGATTCAGTGCGATATCGGTTGTATGAATTGACAGAGTTAAACTGTTTGGTAGGTGGAGTTATTTATGGGGATATTTTTTTTGTGTGCTAATGTGAAGTTATCTAAATTAAAATTAAAAGAGGGAAGGACTATTAGGCGCTGTATGGCATTACAAAAATTATAAAATTGAATGTGTTTATTACCATTGGGTGTATGGGATTGGTTGGTCGATAAGCTATTGGTATGGCTCAGCAATTTATTTGGCATTGCATGTTTTTTTAAATCATCTCCTATTCGAATTTGGAATTAAGTTTATAAATAGATGGATAGATTTACTAACACAGATTTACTATCGTGGGTGTACATTCAGTTTTAAATTTAGGCAGAAATCTAAACCGACTTTGGGCTTAATGTTCATTCCATTCCATTTTCGTTTTTCACATATAATTTAATTTCTAATTTAAATACCATACAAACAAGCATTGAGGGCGGCAAATGTGGTATTTGTGCCCGAACGAGTAAAAAAGTACTGCACCGAGAAAAACATCTTCAGACAGATCAATCTAACATTTTTTTCTGTTCAAGATAATCAAAAAGATTCAAGGTACCGTGCTTAAGATGTACCCACTGAATAGTAGATAGGATGACTATACAGACGTATGCCTATAGAGTCAGAGCTTCATTAAGTTGTACGCAACGGAAGTGATACATAATGTGGGTATTGCAATGACCACAATAATGGATATTGCAGGTGCCTTTGAAAAGATATAATTTAAAATATATGTAAGTAAGTCTTGGAAAGCGTTCGACTATCCGAACAGTGTTAAGATGTGCCAAAAATATTGACACGGACATTTTATAACTCTCAGGATGGGCTAACAAAAGTTGTCGACAAGGAGGCTTACGCTTAACATTCACTGTGGAAGGCAATGATGTAGCAAAAAGAGTGTCACTTTAATGCAAACATCTATGTAGCCAAAGGTGGTTAATCTCGTCGAGGTAAGAATAAAAGATGTTTGCGATCATAACCAGATTCTACACCTCGTTTGTAGGGTGGGTGAAAGCCTCGCTGAAAACTGTAAGAACTGTAAATAAAGGTCTTACGATTGGCTCATTTATCCACTGAATTATAGTAGAGATTGCGCCCCACATTTGGCCTAAGATTCGGAAATGAAAATTGATACCTTTTTGACTCTTTTATTGAGACTGGAGATTTTAGTGTGACTCCTGTCCTAACACTACACTAACAGATATCTTTAGAAGTATTCCCTCAATAGCAAATAGTTGGCATTAAAATAGTCCTTTTGTTTAAATTGGTTTTATTACCCCCAATTTAACAATATATTTCAGACATCTTAAGGGTCTTTAATGAATTTTCCAACAGTTCGCTGATATTTTGTTAAATAGTGCCTTTTGTCAGCAGCACAACACCGCCTGCATAGGCAACTACCTTTACCCCGTGCTTTATAATTTCCTTGTGACTCTGGAGTGAAGAACCTCCAAATGGCTGTCACCCTGTTTTGCATTAATATAGGTACCTTTCATTTAAACAGGATTATGAACATATTAGGGAGTGTTTGACCAAAGTTGACATTTTTAAGTTCGTCTTCCAATGTGCAGATTTTGACATTAATTAATGTAACATCGGTATGTCCTTCAGTTTAAAAAAAATAGATTCCTTTATGTCATCTGTCTGGCATTAATATTCAAAAAATATAAGGCATAGGTCTTGTCAAAACGCTGAACAAAAATACAGCATTTCACGTAGCTTTTTTAAGCTTTAGTAAAGTCAGACCACATTCAGTTTGAACAGTTTGAAGCTGTAGAGACATCTCTCGCTAAATCACATTTTTCAGAAGAAGAAATTAATTGATTACTCACTTGGGTAACTTCTTCTTCGGCGATCTTTGTGGTCACACTTCAGTAGATTCCACCATCTTCTGGCACAACTATGATCATTCTTCACAGAATTTGTCTTCACCAACTCATAGTTCTCACCAACTTCACCTGCACTGTTGCACAGCAAAAAAAAATAAAGAAAACAAACAACAACTTGGAAAAGTTTTCCCCTCATATGACATAATTAATAGGTCACACCGAAATTCGAAGCATAACTAAATGGGATTTTTATCACAACGAGTACACCTGACATCAGCATTCCCCTTGAATATTTTAACAATCACCCTTTGTACCCTACTACCAGTGCACAGTGCCCACCATCCACACAAAAGACCACCATTAACTTTCACCTATACTGTTCTCAATTCGAGTGTAATGAAATGAAATGAATATTTGAGACCACAGTAGAAAAAAGCTCGACCAAAGTGTTGCATAAAGAGAATTCATGATTTCTGTTTGGACTGCATTTAAAAATTAAACAAGAACATACACAGTACACTTGCCCACCCGACGACGATCGATTCAACATCCTTTTAACGTTCCACACCCCCAACATAAGGGCCACTGCAACAGCAGTTTAAACGATTACTGCTTGCGAGAGCGCGAATTAATGACTTTGCATGGTAAACATGAGTATGCAACTAATTGCATGAGGATTTTAATTTTCCATAATTTATTACCTAGTAATACTTAATCCTTCACAGAGCGAGCGAGAGATGCCTAGATAAGAAAACAAGGCAAAAAAAAAAAAAAAAAATAGTAACAAATACTCACATAATCCGTACGAACAATGGCCATAAGGATAGTCTACTATCCGAAAGGACTTTGCATGAATTATACGATAAGATGCGAAAGAGGCGAACTTCCCTCCAACAACTCATCAAGTTGCACACAAAGACCTTCGAGAAATGTGCTTATGTGCACATTATGACGACAGCGGTGTACAGAGCCTCTCAATCCCGCCCACCTACTACATAAGGGCTTTGGAAAATATTCTTAAAATTCAATTAAGGATATTCCATTGTTCATCAATCCCTGGGTTTGGCGTTTTCTATACTATATATGAGAGATAAAGAAGAGCTCACTGTCCCAGGTCCCTCTCCTTGGCCACACTTTTAAATTCATCGTTATTTCCTTTGCTGGTAGTAGTCGTAGTTGTTGTTATCGTCTTCGTCGTCGCTGTCAAGAGGATCTGAATATCTATATTAGTAGTGGTGGCATACAACCTTTAAGGAGTTGCAAGTACTTAATAAAATAATAATCAAAAGCAAAAAGCAATTTTGCAAGCGCACTGAAAGAGATGGTAAATAGGTGCGACCAGGACACATACACACACACACACAAAGTGGGAGTAGATAAAATACTTTGATATATTTTCTAATTAGATATTCTCTTATTATCCTTTCAGTATAGTCGTTATAAATTTGCAATTTGTGCACACAGCTATGTATGGCAATGGGAAACTGATCAAAAGGAATATTGTAAGGATACCTCGTTGACTTGTGTCATTACGACGATGAATACGTGTGCAAAATGGGAGAAGTTTTGTTTACAATAGCTATATCTTTGTGATATATATTTTTATGACGTTGTTTTTTTAGAGCCACTAGATCTTGGAAGGGCGTAGGTTCAAGTAATAGAAGGTAATATGTGTCACGATGGGAGTGGGTATTGTTCTCTGACTTCTAGGAAGTTAATACTCGTCATCGTGATAGTGGTTGGTATAGCGATGGGTAAACATATACCTAGGGTGAGAGGCGTTTTTCTGAAGTCTTGTAAGACAAATGTGAGGGTTTTAGATAGAGCTATCTGTGATATATCCTAAAGCTTTGTTTGTCGGAAATTGTATAGAAGCCTAAATTGTGGCGACACAAGGCCGTTTCAAAAAAGTGTATATGGTACTAGATTGGTCAAAGAAGTCAAATAACAACATCACATATAATCTTCGAAGCGACGAAAGGACTCGTACATACCAAGAACAGTGTAGAGTGCAAGAGTTTTACCAAAAGCAGCGGATTAGATGAAAGCATGGCGCATGGCACAGCTGAATTGTCTAGCTTCAAACCGACAAAAGTGGAACGGATTTGTTGGAATTCTTTAGGTAAAAAACGAAGCTTTATGGTGGAGTTTGTTTATTGTAACATAGAGGGTTGTATTTCCCTTTAGCAAAGAGCGGCACGCAAACGAAAGGCCTGGCAAAATGATCGACGGAAATGGTCCTATTTTCTGCTAACGTGCCTAATATCAATTCAAAAATGAAGCTTTTCGATGATGGCAGTTTAAACTGATAAGACATCTGAACGAAAGAAGAGTGCAATCAAGAAGTAAAACTTTTAAAATAAACACAAGGAAAGGAGGCTTGAAAAGAATAGATGGATAATTTATTAGTCAAACGAAGAAGAGAGTTGAAAGAAAGAGTTAGGGATATGAATGATCATAGGACGTAGATTTCGATAAAAAATACTTGCGCATTCTCGTAATTAAATTTTGGTATGTTTTCTCAAATCAGTTTCTATGCATGGAACTATAGTGCTGAATTTTCGCGTGGTAGGTTTATATAATTCGACAAATGTGCGAGGATATGGGCAAAATTTGATTTCTAAAGATGTTGTATGGATGAGGTAGGGGCGGTCTATAATATCTTGTTATCAAATAGGTACTTAGTGTTTGCTATTCAACCGACATCATTTTCCAAACCACTTCGTAAATGTAGTAGGATGTTTTTCCAACAATTGGAGGTACGTGAAAGCCACAAATCTCTTATTTATTTTACCCAAAATCTCCTTAAGTTATGTCAATAGTACTATTCAACTTTCCGTCAACGGCAGCCCCTATTTAATTTAGGCTAACCAAGCCCCGACCAACTGAAGTGAAGACCCAAAGCATCTAAAAACTCGCAGTCCTCGTTCTAATCAATTATCAGCCATATACTCAATTAAAGCGCCCCGATTGACCAGGAAATATGTTCTAAAACATGGATAAATAAATTTAGTAACTGAAATGCTTGTCATTAAAATGGCCGACTAGTGGCACCCAAACAACTCGATTGCAGTTTAGCAACTAAACTAAAAACAACAGATGCCACACATCCGCACAGTTTCAGCTGAGTATGTCAGTGTTGTGTAATTTGATGACCCACCGAGCCAACAACCAAACCTCCCTTCCCAAATTATTTCTATTTGGAATACATTTATTCCAAAAAGCGAAACAGCTCCAACGAATTACACAGCGAGAACTCACTAGTCGCTACCACAAATAGCATCGAATGTGCTCACGTATAATGCATGTGTGTATGGGTGTATTTGCAGCACAGTTCGTCTGAGATTGCACATAGGCCATGGCATTAATTAATTTTCATCACTCCAAAACTTGTTGGCCATAAAAAGCCAAACGTAGCTACCCCTCACCAGTCTTTACTTTTTGCCCAAAAAACCAACCATGGCCATAGCCACCCTCGTAAGCTGGAGCTAGAGGTTTTCTATATAAATAATATTATGCTGTGCGCGCTTTTCAAAATGACACACATGTGTGCAATGATGGTGTGGGTTGCTATATTGCACATCGCTGGAGACCGGTTAAGCTCGTATTTTGTATCCCTATTGCTAGCACCCCGACCGACGAGGAAGTGCTCTAGCATTGTCCTTTTTGTACTTATTTTCGTTTTGATAATTTTGCATTCAGAGGGACAAAAAAAAAAAAAAACACGCAAAAAAGTACATTCTGCAGTTACGAGTGTTTGCGCTCATTAAGGACTTTTCATATTTTCCTGACCCGGCATTTAATTCATATGACCATTTTGAATCGTGGAAATATTTGTTTTTTTTTTCGGTTTTTTGTCTGTTGGTTTACTTTTATATTTTTGCGGGTAAATTTTACTTTCGTTTTGCCGTTGAAAGTTTCCATTAAGTGTAGGCAGTTGCCAAAGTCAAGTTTGTTGGCTGGGCTGTGTTTTTTGTGTCTAAAGGATCTGGGTATTTTTGAAGTAGCTATATAAATTGCACTTATGTTAGTTTTTTTATAATTTACGAAATCAGAGATGGAATTAATATTTTTTTAGTATTTTCATTTATTGCATAACGAAGTAAAACAAGGGCAGTGGAAAGCATTCGGATACAGATACGACTATTACATGACTGTCCCAACTGTCAATCTTGGGACCCTAAAAGTCAATTAAGTATTAAATTACAGAATTTAATAAAAACAAATAAAAAAATTGTTTTTGCAATTGCAGTTTTCGATTTAATGAATTAGGACAGTAAATAATAAAAACAAATTTAGTGGTTGGGTATTTTCACAATATTGAAAAAATAGACATACAGCACTTTTTTTATTTCAATTTCAAGTTTGAAAGTATTTTTTCCAAAAACTTTTATTAATTTAATATTTTTTTATTGGAATTAAAAATAATACAATTCCTGTCTTTCAGGAATCTGTTCCTTTATTGAAAGTGTTGCCATTGTTTTTATTTCTCATTTTAAGTTTTTTTGTTAATTTACCTCTTCCGCCACAATTTACGAAACAATTTCTCCTCCAGTGTTGCCGAAAGTACTCCCATAGGAGTATTGTACTACTTTTAACACCTCCGTAGTCCCGTACTCCTCCTTTCACATTCGCACTCCTATTTTTTGTAAAGTCCTTAAATATCTTGCACTTGCAGCAAAGTGTAATTTCAACATTAATAAATTTAATTCACTTCAAATTTAATTCAAATTTGGCAGCACTTTTATCTTCAAAACTGTCGTCAAAAAGGGAATTTCCCTCTTTCTAGTTTTTGTTTTTTTTTTATAATTTTTGCTTAAATAAAAATAAAAATGTCCGTACTCCTATTTTTTTTTAAAATACTCCCCTTTTCTGGCTGCAGTACTCCCTAATAATATTTCTCTCCGGCAACGATGCCCTCCTCCCATACAAAAAAGTGATTGTATTTATCTCCTCTAGAAAATTTCAAATATCGTTCAATAATTTAAAAGACTTTGCTTTTTCGCGTAGTGCTGCATTTTTAGCTCTAAGCTGTCAAACTATGTAAAACCTTAATTAACAATACCAACAACACAAATGGCAACAAATTCAAATCGTTCGTGATTTTTGGGACACCGTTGTTGCATTCCAGTGGATTATTATGACCTAGAATTGGGGTATATAGCTAAGGTGAATGGACGTACCTATGTGCGAAAGCTCGCCTTATTTTTTTCTTAAACAAATTGTTAACTTTAATGTACTAAAACTGCCCATTATCTAAGGACTGCTCTTGTAATAAATGTGTTGTCGGCTCATTGGGTCAATGGGTAATGTTGACAGGTTCAACCCCAAAGGGCAGAAATGACATCTAAGGATTTTTTTTCCCCAATGCACCACCTGTCGCAAACACCTGAAAATTGTTTTTCAGTTTTAGCCATTCAGTACTGCACCAACTTATTTGTGGTGCCGCATGGTTAAAACTGGTTGAAACACACCATGTTTTATTAGTCTACAGCAGCTCTAATGACGAGATATTGTATCTCTATTTTTATATGGGAAAGGGGACCCACCATCCACAGTCGTGTGAACTTAGACAGTTATGCCTTCAGCGGGTTCAATTCTGCATGAAAAACTCTTTGGTAGTCGAAAAGACTGATTTACGGAAATTTTATCTAACAAATTGATTATAAGAGTAGTGTAAAACATTTTCATTCTGTTCTTAAAATTTGTATCCCAAAAATGTGTGGACAAATTACGAAAGGTCCATTCAAATACAAAATTAAAAAAATCAACAAATTACCCATAGTCCCTTTTAACAAGGATCCGCAGTTTACTTGACGTCAAATCCCTGTTGACCCATAAACACAGTTTAGATACGTTAAAAAAATTTGCAAAAAAAAACCTCCCAACCAATTTAAAATTCCCAATAAATAGGCTGGCTGTCAATTTTTCTCCCAATTAGCCAATAATTCTATCCTCCACAGTTGTATATGTACACCTCCCTACCCACACCTTCAACGCTTATATCAGAGTTGAAAGTCCATGCCATGTCTCGCGTGGCTGCTATATTTTGTGCCGTCATTTCTCCGCCTCCCACTCAATGATTACGAATGAATGGAATGTCTGTGTGTTTATAAATTTTGCAAATGTGCTATTTGCATTCAAATAATTTCGCTTAAAGAAGAGAGCAAACACCAAAGTTGAAAACTGGCTCACGCCTAGACGCGCCCATTATACCTACACATTCCGCTTTTATTCCTCTTTTTTTTCCCTTTCTTGTTTTTCTGCTTTTCTGTTTGGGAAGGGTATAGCCAGCGTATCCTTTCACTATAACTTAGCCCCCCTTCCTCAAACAGTCCTATAGGCACGGCAGTTTTGTGCATCTGTGTATTTGGAAGTAGTAAGATGGGTTGGGTGATTTCAGTTTCAGCCTACCGAAGAGAGATAGAGAACAAAAAAAAAATCCTTCTCCTTTTATTTTTTTGTTTTGCTTTGCTTCTGTTTGTTTAGAAATGCTCTACTAGGCCCTGCTATTCTATTATTATCCTGACAACTGTATACTGTATACTGTGTACAGTTTGTTTGGTGATTTCCCTTTCCCTCATATTCTATCCGACGAATGTAGTTGGTTCCTGTTTTGCATCATCACAGCTTCTCGTAGTCGTAACACCTCACTTTACCGGTCCCACTTGTAAATCATTGCTGGTGTGCTGTGCTACTGGAACTGGATGTCTCGCACATCATTCCATGTGTCCATGCTTAAAAGCGAATGTGAATGTAGTATACCTATAATATGGATAGTTATATATATATATCTGTGTAGTGGGTTTATTTTTTTCTGTTTCGTTGCGAACTATAGCTGAAGATATGAGAAGCAAGGATAGCGCAGAGAGGACAATCTAATGGAATAATGTCTAGTTAGTAAACATATGCTGTAGATTTTCATTTCAATGGAATCACGATGAGAATCCTTGCAGAAGGATCTGCTACTGAGGTTGATTTTGATGTTGCTGCTGATGATGACTATCAACTTGATGAGCTGAATGCTGATGACTTAGAATCGTGAGGAAAGAAAAGACACACATCTTTGAATTGAGTGAACGAACTCGAATTCCTCGATAGAAAATTTGCTGTCAGGTTAAATTGGCCCTTTCATTAAATTCCGCCTTCATAAGAGGTCTTATTATTTGTTTGAGAAAGGCCACACATAAAACTTTAACATAAACCGCCTGAATTCGACTAGAATTGAATGGAGAAGATTTCTCTTAAAACAAGGATTTGAAACGATCTCTAGGTACGTTCAGGAAATTTGATTTTACACACGAGACAAAAAAAAACAACAAGTAAAAGTCTTATTATCGGCCTGGCCGATGCTTTGATACCCTCCACTGCATACAAGTCATGCAAAACTGGTTTTGTATGGAAGGTACCAGAACTACTTGACCGACATAGTCCAAATTTAATATAAACCTGGCGACGATAAAAGTAAGTCCTCCCACAAAATTTCACTTGCCTAGGTCGATTTGTTTTGACGATATCCTGTTTTCAACAGACAGAGAGACACATAGGCCTAATATTGATTTTGTATGGGAGGTACCCGAACTACTTGACCGACATAGCCCATTTTCAATACACCAACCTGACGACGATAAAAAGAAGTCCTTTCACCAAACTTCATTCGCCTATGTCAATTCCTTTGGGCGCTATCGTGCTTTCCACAGATAGACAGACGGACAGACAGACAGACAGACGGACATGGCTAAATCGATTCTGAATGTGAACCTGATTCAGAACATATATACTTTATGAGATCTGACTCCTTCTTGGCGTTACAAATGTAATGACAAAGTGAATATACCTTCCTGTGGAGGATATAAAAAAAAACATGTCCGCGATGAAGTGCCAAACATGGAAATCTGGTATTTTAAAGAAACACCAATTTGGTAAAACTTCACGTCATACAGTCCTTTATGGGGCTACTTATATTGCAGTGATGAGTACTCTCTTCCTGTTTTCGATCTTAGGAGTTGAAAATTGTTATTCGTTCCTCTTATTTTCATCATTGGCTGGCCAAAGTTCGTCTGTCAAATGTTTTAATTTTTATAAATCTATGACAGTGTGAACTGATATGCGAATAAATTCAATAATATATTTTTAGAAACAAATGCAGACAAATTTTCTTACAAAAAGGATCTATTTATTTTTCGTTTGATGAAAGGATTCTATTTATTAAATTCCCTACTGCTGCGCGCTACCAACAAAAAAAGTTTGCAAATAAATTAATTCCTTGAATACGTACACTGAAATTTTATTTGGTACTGAGCCTAGTGCTGTCAACCTCGTGATATAAAAATGCCCACGTGCAGGATGAAAATTTCCCTTTTTCTTATACGACAAAAATCAAATATGTAGGTAGTTTGTTATTTCACTTTTATCAATGCCAGAGCTCATTGTCTGCGGCATACAAAATCTTTTTACCAGACAGACAGTATCTAACCCGTGTTGGGCTAAATGTGGGTAGGAAAATTCCCTCCAAAAGAGCAAAATTAACACGAACTGATATATAAGCAGATGATAAAAGCATCTTATTTCGATTTGAAATATGAATAAAATTAGTAATTTATACTGAGGTGCGACCCAACGTACTAGACGGAGAAAATTCCACACTACATAGGTCTGCTGCCAGCTAATAGGCAATGGTTCTTATTCCTATGCTCCGAGCTATGGTGTAATGATATGGACATATGGTGTATTGATAAGTACCTATTGTTTGGAAAAACAGGGCAATAATATAAATCTACAGGAAAGTCAGGTCTTTAGTTAGCCTGTCTCCGATAAGGAACTCCACGTTGGTTAAAGTCATTTTAAGGCTTACATTAGGAGAAATATTTCACAACTCAAAATGAAAGACTTTGTGTCAGTGTACATTATACAACTAATCTCTTAAACCAAAGATTAATTTTTTTTTTAATTCGTTGATAGCTTGTACCTACTGTTTGTCATTGGACTGTGTCATCCTATACCCATGTAGGTATCAAGTCGCTTTTAAAGCAAGCGGGACCGTTGTTTTACGAAGCAATGACTAAAATGCGACACATACTATTTCTATTCTACAACTACTTGTTTGTTAAGTGTTTGTTTACAATTTTTCTAATACAGCTCACATTCGCAGAGCGAGAAATCAAGCGTCATGGCAGAGGAATATTTAGTTTTAGAAATCTATTAAATGCACTAGCATCCAATCGAGTTATTTTTACGGGGGATTTAATGGTCAAAAGGCGTCAATTCTTCCGCGAGCTGAATGTTGATGAAGATGCAAGACCAAGTATGAAAAACAGGCGATATTTCGCAGGACAAGCGGAGACATTTTGCAATCGAAATGGTAGGGACCTATCGACAGACGCCCTTGATAGAATCTATGCTTCAGATATATAAAGCAAGTCATTCATTGAGTAAGGTCGCTGTTATATCAGTTTCAGAAAACAAGCGCATCGAGACCTTTGATGACCAAAACGAATTTAAACAAGGCGAAGCGCTATTTTTCAATACCTTCAATATCATTTTTATAAAAGTATCTGTCCGGTCTGCCTTGATGGGCTTTTAAGGAGGAGATTCAACGATGAGCTGTACGTCGTCTAAGACAGCTACGATATTTAGAACGAACCATATAGTTTTCCAGTCTAATCCGGAGCCATAGCGGAATAGAAGACGACCTCGCCTAAGGTGGCGCTTAAAAGAACAAGGGGATCTGAACCGATTTGCAAAACGCAAAAAACTAGCTAAAGTCCGGGCTAACTGAATAGGGTTGATGGCTAAGGCCCTTGTTCACCCAGAACTGTGGAGCTGCTTAAGTAAGCAAGTAAATAATCTATACGGTGTGATATCAGAGCCGAAGTTGGTAAAATCTGCTACCTCTAACTTTTAGCTAGTCTATGTTAACTTATTATACGATTAGTCTTTGACTAGTGTCCATTTTTGATGTCCCATGGAATATAGTTTGGCCCTTGTTAACCATCCCCTGTTTGTTTTTGTCATGCTTCTGTAGCTACATCTTCCGAAAGACCTAGTCGCCCCTTTATCATGCATATTACGTATACAATAACAGCACTAGTGATGAACCAATTTTTTCCACAAATTATTTTTACCACCGGAATACATAACAAAGCTTAGTCATTTCTTGTCATACATACTCTACACCCCTTTCGTTTGGTGCTCGTACAACTCTATAGGTCATGATGATTTTCATCGAGAGGAATTAGATGTGCAAACGTTAAAATTTCAAAAACTTTCAATTAATGTTGAGTTGTAAAACAAAACGAACCATCAGCTCGTTACAGAGGAGGGTCTCCATAAAGGAGAAAAGGAGCTCACCCTTCTAAGAGTACATACATGGTTGTTGCCTGACCATCGGTCACTCCACTCCCCTTGTCTTTCTTCTGCAATCAAATTCTGGCCACCTCCTATGTGCTAGTAGGCAGGCACTAAAAAAAATATATAACCATATAGGTCCTGCCGGATTGTTCTCCTTTTTTTCGGGCGGCCTTTAGCCCGAGAGTTACATTGTAATAACAACCAAGTGGAATGTACGTACAAGAAATTACAAGAGGAAAATAGAAAAGCAAAAAAAAAAGGCAACCGAAAATCGATTGAAACATGAATGAACAATGTAGCAGCAAAGCAAGATTGTGCGGTTTTCATTGTTCTGCTTTTACTGATGATGTTTTCCTTTTTCTAAAAAAAAATCGATTTCCTTTTAATAATATAAACGCGCAATCGAAGGCAATTTATCTGCGCGCCCAGTAGTAGGTCCTTCCAAATGAATTTATGGAATTCAATTCTAGATCCCCGGTTCTCGTTCCCATCTACCGTTTTGAATTAATTAATGGACAGCGGAGGAATCGTAACGATGCACAAGTACAGCCATATTGTGGTACGAAACAGAATAAATAAAAAATAGCTTTCCTATACTGTTACTGTAGTTATTATAATTGATGATGATTTCATGCGCACATAGGGGTTATGTTACACATTGTTCGCATCGAGGTACACATTGTGCACTGTCGGCGGCGGCGGAAAACCTGGCCGACACCAAATCTCAAACAATTTGTATCCAGGAAAGCATATTAGAGGAAAAAAAACGAAAATAAAAAAAACCATGCAAATAATGTAAAAATAAACCATTGCTAGGGAGGATATAAAAGGAGCAAAACAGGAGTGGAAAATATTCATGGAATCGCAGGCACTTGTGGACGGGCCACCACCACATGGGCGAGACGAGAAAATGAAAATTTAATGTTTTGACAAATGGATATACATACACGTACCCACCAACTGGTTCCACTTGTATAGAGGGCAACCGATTACAATGAGTAACCCTAAAGGGATATTTTGTTAGCACAATCATTGCTAGTAGGTATATATAAATAAACTCCGTTGACTTGGGCGCTGATGAATTCCTGATAACGCCATTGAAGTAGGAAGTTGCGATGTAGGTACCTTTTATGATTGCCAGTGCTTTAAAGTGCTGAGACCTATTACGAAATTTTATTCAGTGGTTAGGTTAGGTTAGCTTTACGGGTTGGTATACCAAACATAGGTCCTTGTGGACCCATTGTGATGCCCTTTGCGGGCATCTATTTCGAAATGTATTCATTTACAAAATTAAAACTTAATATGAGGCTTATTTAAGATGTTCCGAATGGCCTGCAGCAACACCGATTTAGTTCCAATATCTTGTCAGATAGATCGTATGTTATATGGGAATATTTTTTTCCCAATCCCTCTACAATAGTAACCAATTTGTACCCTCTAAGCAATCCATAGAGATAATTCGAAGAGTATTGCCTTGAAGGTTGAAATTTGGAGCACACATACAAGGTAAGTCCTTTCGGAAAATAAATGCAGGAGTCTTATGTTGGGCTCTTAGTTATATAACCAAGAATACCTTGATTACAGTTTTCGGCCAAAAATTTGTCCCAGAGCTATTCCGGGTATTGAACGTGTAGGGGAGGATAGTGTACCTTGGACCAAGTGTACCTCGGACCAATAGCTATAACGTGCGCATTAACCCTTTTAAAATAAGTACTCCCGCCAAAACTATATTTGACATGTTGTTGCATGTCAGCCCAGTTAGTCGCTGCCTTCTCTTCGCAGTAGTTGGACAGAAATTTTCAGGAACTGTTTTCGTGTATGAAAAGTTTTTTTTTCAGGAATTTTAGGAAGTCTGCTACTCGTGTATGAGCAGCTGGAATGCGCGACTCTTGTTTTTTTTTACCTTGCAATTGATATTTTTTGTATAGCTGTGAAATCGGTGAGTTATATTTATTTTATATAAATAAATTAGAGCCATTTGTATAAAAAAAGAGTTTGTGGTGTACCTTGGTTCATTATTTTGTGTGTACCTTGGACCGGTCCATGCACACCAATGCACCACACAATGCACGTTTTTCTGGTTTGATTTTATTTTACATAATGCTTTTCCTTTTTGAGCACCTACTATGTTGTTTTTAATGCTTATTTAAAGAAATGCCTCGAAGCAAATCTGGCCAAAAGCGACCAAAAGTTAATGCAATATCTTTGGAGGCTGCTATAGCAGATGTGATTAATAAAAAGGAAAGTATCAGCAGTGCAAACGTGGAAGAAAAAAGGGGAAAACAAGGATTCTCACCGACACCCCGGAAAAGGATGAGGTTGAGGCTAGCACTTAAAAAAATGCAACGGCAGGGCTCGAAAGGCCGTGAAGAAGAAAGTGTTAGATGAATCATCTGAAAGTGACGATACCATTGAGCTGTCATTGAAGCCCCGAACACCAAAACCACGAAAAGTGAACCAAATAAAAAACCTATGGAACAACATGATGACAGCAGCGAAGCAGACTTTAGCGGAGAAGATGACATGACCATTGAAGAAATTTTTAGGCTGGCCAAAGCCAAACATTAAGACCATTCAATACGTTTTCTTTATTTTAGCCTGTTAAATTATTTTGAAGTTTGGTTTGATTAAAGTTTTGTTTAATTTTGCTTAATATTGCATATTTACTGTGAGCAGTCCAAGGTACACACTGGCTCGGTTCATGGTACACTTACTATGTGTACCTTGGAACATCGAGATGGATTTTTCTTAAACTGCATTTAAACATGACATGAACATTCTAGATAAAATCTGGAATGTATTCTATGAAAATATTCCAAGTTTTGGTGCGTAGCCTTTATAAACTGGTAAAGCAATCAAACAAAAAAAAAAATGCTTTTATAAAATTTGGTCCAAGGTTCACCATCCTCCCCTAATAGTACGAGATCCAACGTAAGCCATGGAAAGCAATGACTTATTTATAGATCACTAGCTGACCCAACAGACTTCGTTCCGTCTAATATTTTATGAAAATAGAATAAAATTTATTATTAATTTATTTAAATTATATTTGTTTTATTGAAATTTAAAAAAAATCATATCATATTCCAGAAAATACGAATTTGAAATTGGATTCGCTTAAATTCGAATGGCATATCGGTTGGGTCCATTGGAATTCTCGGAATGAGAACTTCTTCACCTTTGAACTTTCCTTTTAGTACTATCTCGTGAATCACATTGCTCATGAGTTTTGTGACTGCTAAACGTGTTCCGTTGCATAATATTGGTTGATTGAGATTGTGAAGTATGATGACGACTGAACCAACCTTCAATTGTAAATTGTGCGGTGGCAAGCCAGGCACATATACTTAGGTGGCGCTACAGTCCGGGGTGGACCTGGGCCTATAATGAGTTAAAAAATTCAGTTGGATAGTTCGTTGCTTCGTCTTCGGTTGTTACACAGTCGATAGATTTGAAAGAATGCAGGGAACCAATGATTTGATTTTGAATTGTGCAGTTTAAGTGATCCACATCCTTGTTCTTTGCTCTTTCACTCAACCAACCGTAGTCTTTGTGGCTAGCAATGATGTTCGGAAAAACTTTTTTGATGGGCTCTTCTTTCGTTGAGACAAAATTGCAAAAAATCGGCAAAAACGAAATCAATCCATTTGATGCGTCGACAGGAACACGACCATTACCGATAGTTCGCAGTTGATTTGAGAACATTTCGGCAGATGGATCATTTAGCAATGCAACTCGCATGTTTGTCGTCAGCTAAAGTTTCTTCACATAACGCCACAATGTCGATGATTTGAGTCAAGCATTTATCTCATCAGCAGCGGTCGATCGTGTTATTACTGGTAGTGTTTGCCGGAAATCACCAGATAGTAGAATCAATTCACCCTCAAAATGTCTTGCGTCACTACGCATATCTTGCATAGCGCGGTTCAGAGCTTCTAACGCACGTTTATGCGACATTGGGCCTTTTTATTTTGCTCACATGATCTGTATAGATCATTTATTTCCATTATATACAACAAAATTTGGATCTTGTACTGTTGTTGTAAACCGTGAAAATCATGCATTCGCCCGAGATAATAATTTTGCTTGCTACCAAAACTTTGGCCATTGCTGAATGTTTCGCTATGTAACATGTTGCTTCTTCAACCGCTTGAATGTTTGATGGCAATTTCAATGCAGAATGAGCGGTTCGGCAACCTTCCAGAAGCGTAGCCGCTATTCCAGAAGAAGCAACTGCTACAGAAATTTCCGATCTTGCACGAACTGTAGCCAAAATCAATGATATGACGAATGTCCTTCCAGTGCCACCAGGCGCATCAAGGAAAAACATGCCAACATTTCCATCATTAATTGCCTTCATTACTGTATTGTACACTTCTTTTTGTTGGTGATTCAACAAAGGTGCATTCGTTCTAGCCAATTGGCTTAACCCTAAGCTAATGTTCGTCGATTCGACGATGTCGCATTCTTAATTTTCCAGTCTCTTTTCAACGAGGGCACATAGTAACTTATGCTCAACAACTAACTCAGTCGCCGATGCGTTCTTGCGAAAGACCATTGTGTCCGGCAGGTAAAAACAGTATTTCTATTTTTATTTATATTTTTAAATACAATATTGGAATTTGTGGTCAACATCGAATTGACTTTTGCGGATTTTGCGCAAAGAAAAAATTAGTTCCTTTATTTTTTTTTTTATCACCTGTTATTAATAATTTTATATTGCCAAAGAAGGAAAGTTTTTTTTTTCAGTTTTTTTAAATATTGGGAAGACATGTCCATTTTAGACTGAAAAATGCTGCGTTTTTTAAAACACTGCTTAATAATAAAAAAATTAAGAATATACAGAAATACTTAGTAAAATCAAGTTTTTTATTTGGGAATACAATCTTAATGTTTCAGAAAAAAAAAAAAATAGACCCATATGTATTAAACAAAGCTAAAAAACATATTTTAGTACAGATCGTCGAATCGACGAATGTTTAGCTTATTAGGGGTAGTCAGCAACATTAGCCTACTAGGGTTAATGCGTTTGTGTCGTATTCACGTTCACGCTGCAATTCTCGTTCGGAAGCGTGGTTTATTCCACGATCTGGCGATGGCATTCCTTACCTGACTCACAAACTGCCGCACATGAGGTAACACATGTCTTCTATCAAAATTAAGGCCTGGTTGTGCATCTCTTCATTCATCTTAAGATGGGAATTCTCTGAATGGACACGAACTCGATGCAAAATGTCTTCTGACATGTCATCCTTGTACTTGTTCAACTTGCTTTACGGGTTCGATGAGAAGGATTAGATCTTCTGACCCGCGGCATTGTGAATAACACTGACAGTGTTATGACGATGTTCTAACTTCACAAAATAAATATCTTCGTCGGTAACTCACCGTTTGAAAATATAATTCAAGAAAAAAAAGGAAAAATCATCAATCAATTGCACAATTCAAAATGAACGTTTTGATTCATACAAAACCAATTGTCTCACAATTGTAAAAAAAATGTAAAAAAAATTTGTCAGAAAGTAAAGTAAAAATTAAAGTCATATATGTATGGGAAAATTAATTTTATTCATAATGTTTTTTTTCGGGGATTTTTCGGTAACCTTTTTTTGTGTATTCTTCTTGTTTGGCCGGAAACTAGTCCGAATTGGTGCGATCCATCGAAATCGGTCCAGGCATTCTCGAGTTATAAGCGTATTAACTAACATCACTCTCTTTTATATATATAGATATATATAGTTAATAAGATATGGGTAAAACAAAAAACGCCTTAATGTGCTTTTCATTTTTAGACAGGAATAAATATTTCGTTGAAGTTGTATTAAATAATAAATATTATATCCAATATGGTATGGGTATGGCAGGCATTAATATTTCGTTAAATTTGATATTAAATAAGAAATATTATATTTAATAATAAATACATGCACCACGGGACCTCAATCCTTTTAAGCTAATTATTATGTTTTCCACCATTCAAGAGGTTAAGGATTTTCTAGGTAAATACGAACTTTCGATGAGCCCCACAAGTAAATTACCAACGGTGTCAAATGGCTTGATTTGAATTTCAAATTTCAACTGTTTGAAATGTTAAATTTTGATGACTTTCAGGTTCTTTTTTTTATATTGATGATTTTTATCCTAAAGCAAAAGATATGCAATGAGTATTTTTTTTTTTTTTTTTGGAGGAGAAATGCTTTGTGCACCGTAGGGAGGTCTTTTTGGCGTTGACCATCCCCGTGTGTCCGACTCCCATTTGTACAACGCGTTTGTACAAGGTTTACAGGTTTACGGTCTAAAACTCCTCTTTCCCTTCGGTTTCTGACCCGCCCCCCTGGGACCGCTGTTCGCATTACTTGTATCAGTAAAAAATAAAATCCATTTTGTACACAACAGAACAGTTATATTTCCAACTATGTTCGCTCTTCTAATACGACTGTATAAATATAAGCTACAAAGGATTATTCCCTACACCCAGACAAAAACTCACTAATGACTTTGGTTCATCTTCATGTACAATACAACTAAAAAAAGTATTCCCTGGCACATATCGTTCGAAGTGACGAATAGTCAAATATCAAGGATCTGTAAGTGAAGCCCGCTTATATTGTATTATTAATGATTCTCGAAAGGCAATCCATTAGATATCAAATGTCTAACAGAGTAAAAACAAAAACACACTCAAACACACGCAAATCCGAGAGGATGCATTTAGATAAACGATTTTTCTTGCCATTGTTGTTGGATCCTCATTAGAGCCGTAAGTCTGATGCAAAAGATACATTTAATGGAGATTGATTTTCCTATTGTAGATGTAGAAGAAAGGTGCTTTATTGTGTTTCTATTTTTGTTTTCTTCAGCAGAATCATATAATGCATTTTGTAGATGCAGTTATAAGTCTTCGGGGAATAAAATTTAAATTCCGCTCTATCCGTTCAGGTAAAGGACACATTCAAAAAAAAAAAAATACACGCAACATTCCCTATTAACTAAAAAATAAAAAATAATTATCTATTACATTTATATGAAACTGGATAGCAATATTGTATGTCGGCAAAAATCTTACGAACTATTACACGGATTTACAAGTTTAAATTCTTTTAATGTGTGAAATAAATTTGTGTTACTTTTGTTTTAAAAGTGCAGCATATTTCATTGAAGAAATTAGGTTTTCGCGCCTAGCAAAGCAGGCCGGAGCCTGCTAATACCAAGTACAATTTTCTTTACTTTAATAAATAAATTAGTTGCACATTTGAATGCAAATGGTTGTCACAATCGTGTTTTCCTTTTTTTTTTAAGGATTTGAAAGCAAGTTCTGGACTTTAGTCAACCAACTTTGGGTAACTCCCTTCGTTTGGGTCGCTTGATGAGTTCGTGACACTGAGACATTTACCTTGGTACGACTTTTATTACATTTTGAACCAAGCTTATGCTAATTCTATTATTCAACTGGAACATGAAAAAATATAAAGCAACTAAACCCACCCACAACAAAGTAGGTACACATTTCCCCAGCAAACTTGAATCACACATCGTTATAGCTTAGCTAACAACCTATGGCCACCATTCAATCGCCCAAATCGCATCTTGTGCTAATAATTTCACAGCTCATTAGCTACACAACGCAAATAAGTATTATCCTTGTTGGGTGCACACGCAATTAATTGAATATCAAATTATCTGAAATTATCTTCGATATGCGATTAAATTAATTAATATGCTTTAGACATATCGCATGTGGTACTACAACTGGCAGACAGTCCTTTGGCGCATCCAAAATACCAAAATTCCGAGACAGCAGTAGCAGTGGATGCCTTTGTCGGAACCAAATGACAGCCATTATGGAAATCGTACCCAATATTCAAATTGGTTTTGACCAATTGTCCTTAAAATGTGCACTTATCTTCACGAGTATATTATAGGTATATGGAATTGAATGCTGAAAGGATGAGCACACTGCACGCTAATCGACCTACACGTTTGACATTTATATAGAAGTACGATAATCCTTGATAGAAAATAGGTATTATGCAATAGGTGAAGATGTCTCAGGTATGCTGAAAATTCATTTGTGGCCAATTAGACAGCAGAGCCTATGGGTGCTACGCGGTGTCATCGTATCCGCATTGAGAATGGGATACTAGGTATGCATGCACGCACACATACCTATACATAAATGGGTTTGATGTCTCTACTTAAGGCATATAATGGGAGCTACTGAAGAGGTGTACGAGTGTACGTACTCAAGCAAGGATATCTAATGATTAAAATGAGATGTATTATGTGTGCGGAATGTGATGACGTCGATGCTGATGGTATTTCATTAATTCAACCATTTCATTCGGATACAAGGATAAGAATCAAATTTGAATTTGAGACTTGAATTAGTGTGCTTGATTGCATATTGAAAGGAAACGTATATCATTTTGATTTTGGATAATAAGTGAACTTGTCACTGTGGGGTTTTGGATTTCTCTAATTAGGGTAGGGAAACGGCGTTTTGTTTGTGGAGGTAAAACTGAGTTTTTTACGAGCATGTTTCTAATTTTTATAAAGGTGATGCCGAAAAATATGTACATTTAATTTAAAAGAACCAATTCAGCTTGCGAAAGAGGGTTTTTGCAACCTTTTACTGTATTTAGTGGTGGAATGGCGAACAACATGATTGAGTTTGAAAGATCGTAGTTAGAAGTCGTATAATGTAAACGAAATAAATTCGACTATCAGAATCCGGCTGATCTAACACTCAAGAAATCTAAAACCGGACATTGAAATCGATGGAAATCGATTATTTGTAAGTAGGAACAAATGAGGCAACGAAAATGGACATATTTTTGGTCGATTGATAGGTTAAGGTCGATTTCTACTTACGACTGCAACCTTTAGCCAGGAATTTCTGGGTTGGAACAGAAAATTTTCTCCTTTCAGTTTTTTTATTACTATGCTTTGATATCGCCGTATACAGTTTGTTAAGTTAATTTTTGATAAGTCTTCTTGAAAGGCCATCAATAGGGACCAAATAATTAATTAGGCTCTTCGAAAATTGGATACACCGCCCGTGACTGTTGGGATCAACATGGGCTGCACGACATCGATTATTGGCGAAAAGTCTAAAACGGGGTAGTTCGGTGATGATTTTGAAGATGGGCTGTGAAAAAAGATGTCGAGGTCGGTTCTAAGGAGTTTATTGACTCGGTTTTGGATTTATTAGTATTTAAACTTCGAAAGGCCATAATTCATCTTATCTTTGAGTTCTTTATTGTCGATGGGGTTAGGGCACGCGTCTTTAACATTCGTCAAGACCTTCAGATTTTTTTCAATGCTCAAGAACTTCGAATTAAAAGCCGCGTTTGAGGAGTTCATCTACACTTTTTATCACTATATCGAACTTGGGCATATGCTCTGCAATGTCTTCGAAAGTAGAATTCATTGATTCGTTAAGGCATTTTATGGCGATCATTCCATGTGAGAGCGATATTTGCTTACACTCATTATATAAAAATTGAAAAACACTTATGTATTTTTGAGGTATGTCACGGACCGTTTTTTCAAGGCCGGTGGTGTGGAAAGAATTGGCAGAAATTCCGCTGCAGGTCACCCATTCAGTTTCATCGGAAACGCAATTACCGTAACACTTAAACATTTAAACATTGTTAGTAGGTCACTAAGTAAGAAATGCAGAGTAATCACAAAAAATATTTAATTAAATAAAATTCGCGAAAGCAACTGAAAATTGCTGATTGGGGCACTAGCGAATGAATGGATCTGTTAAATAAACTGATATTGCGGAAGAGGTGAACAATGAATGCGGAGTAAATGCGAAGCACATCTTGACTGGGCAGCGGGCTAACAAGTACGAAGCAAAATCTTCCTTTCACTGAAAATCCGCATGTGATGCACGAATAGCCATTACATCCACTCAAAGCCACTGTGTGGTGCGGCGTTCACGCGGGAGGAGTGATTGGGCCGTATTTTTTGGGGACGCCATCGGCAATACGGCAATAGTGACGAAAACTACATTGCCATGATGAATGACTCCTTACTGCAGGAATTGGATGAGCGGGCCTTAGTGAACATGTGGTTTCAACAAGACGGTGCAACCGCATACACAGCACGAGCGACAATGGATATTGTGAAGGAAGCATTTCCTGGTCGCGTTTTGGAGATTTTGCATAGCCAGCAATATCGCCCGATTTAACCATTGCAGACTTCTTTCTTTGGGGCTTCAAAGTCGCGGGTTTATGCCAACAAGCCTCAGACAATCGCAGCCCTGAAGGAGAAGATTCAACAGGAATGCAAAAAGTTATCACCGGAAATAATGCGAAAATAGGGAACAAATACGTATCAACACTGGCGGCAGCCACTTGACGGATATCATCTTTTCCACTTAAAAGAAAAAAAAAAGTATAGGCCCAAAGAATGATTTCCATCACTCAAAAAATTTATTTTTTATTTAGTAGCTGACTCGGCGAACTTTGTACCGCCTAAAATTAATTAGGCGGTTATGTTTGAAATCGAACATACTCATCTACAAAATTGAAATCACTTGAGTGGTTTCGGAGACTGACAGCAGCGCCACCTATCCTACTATTTATGCTGCAACCAACCATACACATCCACAAAATTTCATTTAAATCGGTTGAGGGGTTTCGGGGATTGACAACTCGGGAAAGTTCACTAAAATGCCTATAACTCGTATAAATAATAAACATACAAAAACCGTATATCCATACAAACCTTGGTGTTAACGTCACCTTTCATTTGAAATTTCCAGAAACAAAATCGACTAAAGCATTTAAGAATAAGAGACCATCAATTCAAACGCAATGCGACTCATTTTGATAGATGAAATACGAAATACGCCAACAGCGTTGAGAATTTTCCTAATTTGCATTTTAATTACATCTTAAACCAGCCCTGATTCAAGACAAACAAAAAATCATTCAAATCCGTCAAGCCGTTCTTGAGTTTTTACACGAATAACGCACAACAATTGATTTTTATATTTATAATGTGTGGAAAAAAAAAACAAAATGTACTGAAATTTATTTGTTTTTTCACCCATGCACAACACACACATACGTCTTCCGATATCAACCAAACTTCGCAACAACCATATATAGACCAATACAAAAAATGTGTTATGGTTTGATTAAAATCGGTATATGCGTTAGGGCGTGAATCGGCGACAAATGAACACAATTTTAATGCTCAATTTGTATATAATATAGATTAATGAACTAAAATGAATTCTACAACAAAATTGGATGATTGATTTTGCGCCACCCTGTATAAATGAACTCCGAGTTTAACCGCTTTTTACTGTATGCTTCCAGCTTTAAAAGCCAGCGCTAGAAAAATAATATATCTTATTACACAAGCAGGTGCAATTTACTTTTGCTTTTCGTAATTAATTTAATTCAGTTGAGCAAGATGGAAAACATTTTTGTTCGAGAAAAATGGTATCAAATACGAGCGGCTGTAACCATAATTGTTTGTTAATAAGAGGTAGGTAATTTACGTAGCCATTATCGACAGTCCCATCAATCTAAGATTTGCTGATAGGTGAATGGATCAAGACAAACATTGATTTATCAGCCGACAGTCAATAGCTGTTTTTTATTAACAGCGTGATCTTTTACCGATCAGATCACGAAAATAAAACACGACGGATCATTGAAAAGTTTAATTTTTGAGTTGTGGCAACAGCTGCTTTCAAAAACAAAACAGATAGAACAGGGTATTACAAACTTCACATTGCCACCAGCCATATTGCAAATATTCTGCTGAACGTGACGTCACACAAGGCACATGTCATTTCGCTTGCAATGTCGGTGGTGTTACCATATTTGAATCAAATTTTAATAATTTTTCTTTTCCATATTTTTTCGAAACAAATTTAGTATTTTATGTTCAAAAATGCAACACATGAACAATATTTTGCTGCTAGCACAACCGTTTAGCTTGGCATATTAAGGTGTGTCCAGACCAGCGAAAAATTTCAGAAATGTTTCTGAAGCAAATCGGACACATTTCATGCACATTTATAAGAGATTTCTGAAATTTAGTTTATGAAATAATTCAATTTTATTTTTCTAGTGCTAGAAATTAATGTGGTAGGGTTATTAGCAGCGAGTAAAGTTTATATTTTTGCAATTTTGGTCTCGGGAATCACGTGACACACGATTTAATTCAAATATTCGTATTAAATGAATTACTTTCTCATTAGGCATTCCAAGCTTTTCTTGCCATTTTTATTTTATTTAAAAAAATAAATAATAATCAAAAAACAGCGCTCACTTTTTGCAGTTAAACTTGTAAAACAAAAATGATTTCCCATCACGATTGGGAAACTGTGAAACATTTCAATAATTTTTTTTTTTGTGTCCAGATCCAAACCAGCAAAGCATTTGATAAAAATTGTTTTGTTTAATAAATGTTTAAGAAATATTTATAAAACATGGAAGTATATAATTGTTTATCAAGTGTTTGGCTGGTCTGAACATACCTTTATAAAAAGAAAATAACACGGAATACGGATGGGGATTTAATTCGTGCGGGAAAAAATCAATTGATATTTTGTGTTTCATTTTTTTGTCTGGCAACGTGATTAGGTAGCTATCGTTTTCAGGCACACCAACATTTAAAAATGAAACAAGCCATCTAGAGGGAAATAGTAGAAATAATTTTCAGATCATGATTCGTGATCTCGATGAGAAGCAGGATCATGTGCTGTTGTTGTAAGTGCATGTAAATCGATGATCTATATGGATCATAGCTGATAATAAAAAACAGCTAATACAAACAAGTGCTGAAACGGCTACTGCGTTTACAATCATGTACTACTACGACTACAGCAGTTCAGAGACATATTTAAGATATTTATATTCTTCCAACTTGCAGCACTCAAATAGTAACTTTAAACCAATGTTATTTAATATGCGGGTGGCCTCAAATCGCAGCAAATAATTTCAGCATTAAATATTCAATGATTTTGTAAAAAAAAAATATAAATGCAGTTAGCCAACAAATTGTTGAATGGTGGCAAGTATATTTACACAGGAGAGCCAAAAAAAAAAAAATAAACCAGAATACTATTTTATTGTCATTGCTTGATCACTTGCTGACCCGTGATCACGTCGCTTTGTCAGTTGACCACTTTTAAATTCAAAACTAAATAAATGAAATATTATTCAAATTGAATTTAAATTTCACTGCATGTAACGTCGTGTGTGGTGACAAAATCGGGACATGGCTACGACCCAGAACACATACAGAAACGAGCACATCACGCAAAGTACAGAAGGTGCGGAAGCACAAACAGATCATTACGCACATACCAAATGAATGCAACCGAAATTTTTACTTTTTTTTTAAATGCTTATTGTTAAACTTCATGATAAAGCTAGTTTTTAGAATACATACCTAAAATAATATCTGTATTTATATAAATTCAGCGGATAAAGGGCAAGCATGTCCTCTACTTGCGGATATTTTACAAAGAAGCTGTGACAACTGCAGAATTGTGTTTTCTAAGCCTATATCGGCCAAACACCTTACAGCTGGTAAAAGTAATATATTTCTCATTGTAAGGATTATTTTTGTATTGACTGCTGTTGTATAATACGTAGTCAAAAAAACCCTTCAAAAAGATTCTTCTCCAATTCTCATGCTTCATAGTTAACTAAGTTGGTAGATAGTTTCTAAAACAAATATTTATATAAAATAATTTTATTGTTCGCATGAATTAATGGCTGATGTTTGATTTTTGACAGAAGACATCTGACTTTGGTTGTATTTTCTACAAACTATGGACGCCCATTAACTTTCCACTGAATCCGAGGTCACTGCCAATTAAAGACTACTTCTAGCAAACTGCTGAAATACGAAGCACTCCATTCTCCATGGCCCTATTGGCCCAAATTAACCCAACACTGTACACTGTTCACCACTACGACACGACACACTCGTTTTCATTGGCAATTGGCAACATTGCCGACTCTTTCGATTATTCTTATTTCTGACATTAATTCGAAAAGCTAAAGCAGCCTTAAAATGTTTCCCCTGACAGCCTTAATAACTGCCTCAATCTGAGCAGCCCTCCAGAGCTCTTAAAATATATTAAAATTCGATTTACGCCTCATTCCACTGCCGAAAGGACAACCGTATATCCTTTCGGTATTTATGGACACACAAAGGCAGCAAAATCAAGCCATCATCAAGCGACCAAATTTTGTGGACCACCTTCTATATACTCCCTAGACTGGGTAAAAAAGAAGAAGAAGAAATTATTGTAATCGTATTCTGCATGACGCCAATAGAGCCGGACTACGGATATAGAACGATAGATAGACGGATGTACACAACCGAAGTGAGAGAACGGACCCGCTCTATTATTCGAAATCAATTTACTGTTGAAATAGTGCCAAGAATCTCATTTTTTGGCTTCGGGGGTAATTTCATACGATTTACCCCCACAATCTCCTTCTCAAACAGAGAGATTCTATCCTGACGTTGATAGTTTAATTTTTTTTTGTTTTTTAGGTAACATAGGTATTTTTTGCGCGACAACGACTATCAGCTGAGGTTGTAGGATATGCACACAGCAGATCTCAAGCGAGTGGGTTAGTAAGCGAATTCACGTCCAGGCACTAAGGACACGATGCTAACCGACTGAACACAGAAATTATTCCTATCGTTTCGTTTTCATTTCCATACCAAATGTAATGGCCTCAATTGCCTGCTGGTGCTGCTGCTCCTGGCTAGAACGACACACCAAATAGATAATTTCCCTTTGCATCGCCTTCCGAAAGGATATAGATCCAATTATAGCAAATTATATAGAGAATCGCATGTGTGTTTGTGTGTGCGAGCGAGGAGGACACACAGGATGGATGAAGATTCTTAACTCTCTGTGAAGAGACGGAAGGAAATTATCCAAAGGAATTTAGAGGGTGAGCCAGAGTAATTTTAATGAAAGTGTTATTCGATAAAAATCTCTGCACAAGCACTCGTCGCCTGGGAAAGGGGATGGTACCGTGTCGTCATCGTCATCATCATTGCATCGACCTAGAAAGCAGACAACTGGCAAATGGCAAAGCAGTTGGATATAAGAGTGAATCCAATGAAATTTCCTGCAACACAGATATTATATAGACTCTAGCGAGGAGGTCGATATATTCCAGAGCCCGGAATAGGTAATTCCGAATTTAATTAATTAAGCTAAGATAGTCACACGATGCCAACAATGTTCAACGGAAAAAGTCTCATTTATAGCTGCTTCGTTTTTTGGTTTTTCTCTCACACATGTAGCCATACGGCTGAAGGAGATACTCTGAGTAGGACTCGTGTGGAACTAAGCCCAGAGGGCAGAAATCATTTTTAATGACATCCACCGTGGGGGGTGCAAAGTGTCCCAATTGTAGTAGCGGAGTAGCAGTTGCTACACCATGTTGCACATGATGTTTTTTAATTGTGACAAATTCTTGGAAGGATTTCAAAAATTCATTCCAAACTGGTGCAAGATGATGACACGCGGACAAGAGAATCGGCTACGAAGAAGAATTCAATTAAATTTTATTCAAATGCTGGTGATGATGGATTTTGCTGGTTTATGCCAAGAGTTTTTAAATTTGAAGTTGAGGTTGGCATTTGGCTGCTGAAATGTCAAGCAGGGTATGCAGTTTGACAGGAATGCGATGGAAATGAAGTAATCAATTGGAGGAAGGAACACATGGTCCGCTTTAAATTGGTTATTTGTTTGGCATTGGAATAATTTTGTTCACTCTTTCTATCTTTGAATTGTTGATTTTTGCTAAAATAAGCATTTATTTCCCGCTGTTTGATGGCAGATCTGCAAATAAAGCGGAGCTTAAGCAGACAGTTTCTTAAAGGAGAGATATAGGGTAGATATAAAAAGAATATGAATGTCAATATAAAATGCGAAACGGAAAGTCCTTGCGCATTTAAAAATAAATTCAAGTTTATGTAATTCTTTTAGTTTCCGTGTTATTGTTTGGACAATGGGTATTTGTGATTTTTTGAGTTGGGTATTCAACAAACTCAAAAAATCGCTGGACCGGTGGAGAGCTTACCCAGGACTTTAGCCAGTGTAAAAGAATAGTTCCTCAAAATTATGGTGTGTGTACCATTTTGACCAGCTGACTTGTCAATGATAAGATTTTTTAAAAATTATGCTAGTGTTCCATTAGGTCTTCAACGCCCTTAATCACAGGAGGATGCATGCTGCAATAGTAAATATTAGAGCTAGCTATGAATTGCGCAACATGCAGATTGGCTTTGTCTAAATATTTCTTCTTCACTGATAATAAAACCCTTGTATAGTTGATAAAAATTAGGCTTGATTCAACAATTTATTGTCAATATAGAAAAAGAAATGTTTCTATCAAATTGACAAAATTTGAATAAGTTTTATCTTGTTTTAAAATTTTTGTTGTGATAACAAAAAAAAAATGTTACAGTAACAAAAAAAAAATGTTTATTTGTCCGTATGAAATTTTTTTGTTAAATTTGCCAAAATCAGTTTCATCTTTATCTTTTTGGTAAATTAATAAAAAAAAGTTGTTAATACCACCAAAATTGTCATTTTGTTAAATCAAGAGCAAATATTTTTGATATTACAGAAATAATCTGTCAGTACTACTGTTGTCTTTTGCTGAATTTATAAAAATACTAGCTGAACCCCGCCGGCTTCGCCAGGTAAAAAAAAACAAACCTTTTTTTAATAATTTAAATAAAAAAAAGTTAAAACATTTATTGCAGTGCTTTTGCGTAAATAACATTCTTGGTTCTTTTTTATCCATCGCTTGTATAAACAAATAGTGCAGATGGTTTTCCGACTCGAGAGCATGCAACGTAGAGATGCGAGAAAACTGGATTTTCCAAATTTATACCGCACAAAATTTGAAAAGATTGTCCTTGCGACTCATAATTGGTAACGGCGAATGCAAGGCGAATAGGGATTTGAAGACGCTTACTTACATGATTGGTATGCGAGGAATCAAAACTTCTTGAAAATATTATTACAACAAAATACATATATTTATGCGCCCATTATCGTTAGCGAGTCGAACAAAAAATCCTGCGAATGTGACTTATTTGTATAATGGTTGGCGAATTGAACCAAAATTCATTCGCCTGAACCTGTGAAATGTCATTCGTGTTAAACTTCAAATTTTGGCGAGCAAAACTATTTGGTGAAACCAGAGGCGAATGGAACTTATGAGATAGTGAAATAAAATAAAAACCCATTCAATTCATGTAGAATTAAGAATGGAACAAAACCCAGACATAGCCAAAGGGTCGGTACAATTTGGAGCTTCAAAGAAATCCAACAAAGAATATTGCGATAATTTCGCTGTTGAAATAAGAAGGGTGCGCAAGCCCACTTTATAATAGGAAGGATTAAAGGAGTGCGCATAGATATGAATTTGTCTTTTATTTGGTTAAATAAATGTTCGAATTGACGTTTTGGCGCTTTCATTTTGTTTTTTTTTTTTTTTTTTTGGTAGCCTTTGATTTCTAGGCGAATGAATTAATTCGCCGACCATAATCGAAAACTAACTCGATTTACGCGAATAATTCGACTCGAAAAAAAAGTTCTGAATTCTCTTAAGAACATCGGAAAAATGCCGACGATTTTTTAAGAGAGGCTCTTCAATCCGCATCCCAACTTTCCGAGGACTTATTTGAATTAAGAGCTCCAAAAACTTAATTGAAACAAAAAACGCTTTCCAATCCAGAAACCTCTTCTACTGAAGAATATTTTAGAGTGTCTATAGTGATTCCTTGCAAAGGTTCATGGTCAACGAAGACGTTCTACCATCGTTTTAAGCTCTTCTCCCAGGTTTTGCTGCAGTTGAGCGAGCGAGATGCAATTTCGTTGTCAGCTGTGAAAGCTGAGTACATATTTTGGTGTGAAAAAATATCGGCGAGTGATCCTACTACCGAAGTTTTGAAATTTAGAGTTATAAACTTATTGCTTGAGGTTATGGCCACGCTTCCAGTGACCACAGCTAGTGTTGAAAGAACCTTTTGAACTATGAAAAGGATTAAAACGTTTCCCGAAGCGTTATGGGGAATGCAAGATTAAGCTCACTTGCTATGCTATCTGTTCGGATATTAATGTAGATTGAGATAAGGTGATTGATCTCATGTCAAAAACAAATCAAGACGTCCCATGGAAACAAAATCCTGGCTACGGCACTGATAATCGGCCTAGTAATATCACAAAAAATGCACCTACTTCGTATTAACTTTGAACAATTTCAAAAGTAGCAAAAAAGAAAAACTCATGCCGGTATATGAGCTTCGGTTAGCAAAAAATTTAAATTCAACGGAAACATGTGTTAGCGCAATAAATTTACGCTCCCAATTATGTATGAAGTATGCGCAAACGATAATGTACACCATGCACGCACAGAAACTCATCCAAAACACACGTTTTTTAAGTAAAAAGTGTAACGAAGAAAGCTCGGAACTTTTTTGAAGCAAAAAGAGAGCTTTTTGTGTGAATCTGATAGAAATTAAGTGGTTTTCTTTTTTTTTTTAATTTTCTTTTGGCCTATAATTGATCACCGTAATTACCGACATTTAAAAAAAAATTAACTAATTTGGTTGAAAATTACGGGCGAGAGAGGGAAATAAACACGTTTTATATGTATAAATAGAGATTGTTGGAAATATTGATTTATTATTTCAGTTCTATAATTATAATTTGTTGATAATGGATAGCATTAGGTATTAATAAATGATAAGCAAAACAAATACGTTTAGCAATTAGATTTATTAGAAAAAGGAACTATACAAATTACATGACAGTAATTTCATGCATATCAAAATATGCATATATACAAAAATTAAAAAAGGCTATTACTTTTAAGACGTAATGATACCGTATGCCTTTATTTAACTTGAAAATAAAAATATCCACTATACCTTAAACGATGTCGATGTGGTCATCTCCTTCACTATTTAAAGTTGGTCTTTTAGTTTCGGTTAAAAAATCCGGGAACATAGCGTTGAAGTCAAATTTTATCTATTTAATTTAAGATAATAAAATGCATATTAAACAATCCTATATTACCAAACTGCAATACTTACCAATTTATATCTAATGGGTTATTTTGATATTTTCCGTTTGTACTGTCCACATCCATAACCGGATTTATTTTCTTTTAAAATGTTGAACTCATTTTTTTAGGGAATTTTTATACACATTAAAAAACTACTTTAGTTCAAGTATCAAATAATAAATGATACAATCAAAAGCATCGCCTTGAAATTCTTTTTTTTTTTTTCAATTCAACACTTGTGTTATAAATTCAACAAAATTTATGTCAAATCCGCAAACAAAAATGTTCATTTCAACATGATGTTTGGAGTATTTATAATCTGTATTTCGTTTGGCTACCAAACATTTTGTATAAGTTTTGACAAAAGTGATTTTTGGTTCTGTTTTCATGGATATAACAAAAACTTTGTTAATTCAACTATAAAATTGTTCAATTGATACAATATCGATATCGCAAAGTAGTTTTGTAGTAAATGTCTTATCCGTTTGACAAAATATCGTTCAAATTAATAAAACAAATAATTTATCATTACAACAATTTTTTTTCAGTTCAAAGAAACTATTTTTGTTTTGGCATTCTATTTTCAGTGACATTACTTTACGGGCCACGACTTTGCTTTACTTAAGGGAAGGGGACTTTGGACACTATCACTGTTTGAAGAGTTACAGCGTATAAATTTAATACTCAGCGGTAAGATCTTTTCGTTGTTCGACTTCGTAATTCCATACGAGTTATCAGATCCGAAAAAAAATGAAAAGCTAAAACAACAAAAGGCAGTCGCATGCAAGGAACTGGAATCTACTAAAAAGAGTTTTAAAAAATTCAGAAACTGTCGCACAAGGCATAAGGTTTTATACGAGCTCGCGATAAACGGAAGAAAGAATGAATGGCATGGACATAAACACAAATCCGTACATTACAAAGCCCACTTTGTAAACGAAGTCAACCAGAGGTGATCAGTCATTTTATTTAATATCTAATAGAAGGGACTTTGGCCTCAAGTCAATAGTCGCTTCAAGCTATTTGAGAAGCGAATGAGAAACCACTCAAGTTCTCGAACTTTCCTTTACTCGAAATAAGCACGACTGATTTTGCTTTCAGTTCTACCAGCTTTAAGCCTACTTGAGGCTACAACTGTCTAAATTTCGTCTAGTTTAAAACCGTTTCTTCTATGGAGTCTTTGGAGTCTATGGGTATAACAGCGAAGTATTTGTACTATTTTTATTACCACGTAAATTGCAGCTACCATAGAAAACCGAAAAAAAAAATGCTGGCTGGTTGAAGCTTATCTGCATACAAATTTTACAAATCGTGCGTGCATGTAATGGTATTTAAGGGCACTTTATAGCCCCGTACCTTTTCAAAACGTACCGTTTCGAATGCTTCAAATAAATTTTTCCCGGGAAATGGCGCTATCCATTACCTGAAGAAATAAAATAGACACTCTGGTTATAGACCTCAAACAGCAGACAATTTTCCTTGAAAACTTATCCAAAGTTTCTTCAATTATAGGCTTCATGTCATAATACGTTTTGAAAGAAAGGAATAAGTGCTGCTGACGAACAAATAGACAATGACTATCGTTGTATTATGCAAATTGCAGACATAGGTACAAATAGACCAATTTTGTATTTAAAAAACTTCAGTGACCTACTGTCCGTAGGCAGAACACCGTCACAAATTAACAAGTGACCAACAAGAAGAAATAAAACAAATATATATAAGTGCCTTAATTTTCACTCAGTGCTTTTTTTGCCAACCCATTATGCAGGAAATTTTGCCTCATTAAGGTAGGCACACTAAATACAAGCGCAAAAATAAAGCTTACTCCCAGCCCTTACTCCCAGCTCAAGACCATTGCCTTATTTCCATGCGCATGATAGCATATGTTCCAAATTATCACACCTACCCTCTATGCAAGTCCGAGCTTAGCACCACGTAGCCGTGGCCAAACTTTCCATGTAGAACAAAAGCAATAAATGTTCCCCAACAAAGGCTGCTCGGACAAAAACACTTCTCAGATCCCAGATATCGTCCCAGCGAGCCTATCTCGAGCAGCATGCTGTTAAGATCCGTGTAAGCTTTCGCCATAGACGTCTCCCCAGGTTCGATGAAAATCTGCGACCAAGTGGAAGGTGCAAAAAAATAAAACAATGCCATCCAATCCCTTGCAGCAGTCGTGTCCTTTTCTTTGTCACCCTTTATCCGGGTGCACACTTTTAGATAGGTAACTGACCAGTGTACCGAGTCCGAGTACCAGGAGTGTTAAAGTGGACTATCCACCAGCATTCATATAAAGAACGGTATAAGAGCCGACTACGACTTTGAAATGAGTTATGCATGAGAGAGGGTGGATTGCCTATAGTCTACATTTTCACCTTTGTTCGTCGAAGGATAATTCCGCATTATTGGATAGCTTATGGGTCCCATGCAATATAAATTGCTCAAATAAACTAAGTGCTTACTGTGATAATAGTGTGTGGTCATCGGTAGGAAGTGGCGTAGTACCAGACTTGCCTGGCTGTAAAATCCACACACATATTCAAACCGGCCAGCGTCCAGTTGGATATTAATAAATTAAGAAACTCTCTGCGAATATTGCGGGCTCAGCGAATGCCGTCTTGGAAATATGAATATGGTCGCACAAGATGGGAAACGGGAGCGGGCCTCGTGGTTGGTGTATATTAATTGACCTGACCATGGTTTAATTATTGTGATCATATTTACGCTCACTGAGTAAGCCCCCACCACTCCAACCACACACACACTATCAGATACAAAGTGAGTGGCCAACACCAACATGAGCTGTGCGGTCATGTTTTGTATGATGAGGATTATTGATTGAAGGACATTTTGGTAGGCTGTTGTGCATACTCGTATACTCCCTCGTCGTCTTGTTATATCACGGCAGATGGGCACATGCCAGACAGGGCGGGTGGTTTTCGGTTTAAGTGACATCATTTATGCATTAGATTAATGACTGAACGATTAGGCAACCCGACGAGTTTACATTTTAATTAAACCGAAACGTGAAGGGGGCAGAGAAGGAAAATAATCTCGAGCCGTCACTAACTGTAACCACCATCTGCGATGCACGAAGTTTGTGTAAATGTCAATAGTCATTCATTGACAGATGAACTTTATGGGGTGGTGGTGGTGATAAGTCATTATTATCGACACAGCACAGCAAAGTGGTTGTGTAACTTGTGAGTGCGAATGTTGTAGCAGTATAGGTAAATGAACCTTGGCATTGGCAATCTTTATGGAGTGTGAAAAGGTGTTACATTGACCTCATATGATAGGTTAGAGGTTGGCTGGCGTTTACGTCTCAATCAATGTCAAGGCATTTTCTTTGACAGGAAATTGAAATCAGGTATAGCTGAGGTTTGCAAAATAGAAACGTGCATATAAACAGCTATATTTGATTGACAACTACCGGATGCCAATGCGAGTGTTATTAAAATTGTGCGGTGTGACGTGGCTAGAGGTTGGGGAGATCTTCCTTGTATTGTTCAGACACGTAGTGTGAGTTGCACATCTACTGGATTGTCATTATACTCTGGAGATCAATAAGTGTAAACATGAAGAAGATGTTTTGACAAGCCCTTCGCCAGGATCCAAACCTTATAAGAGGTGGGCCTTTAAGTTTGTCAATCGGATCATCGTATCTAAATCGTCTCTGAATTATCAGATTTGAAATGATTTTTAAGTTTCCCCTACAAAAAGAAAGAAAAATCAACATTATAGAAATAGTTGATTCCTCAGTCGTGGTTTGTTATAATTAATCCCACTAGGTAACGTGCACTTAAACCAAAATGCGACAAGTGGGCCACACTGTCCGCTCTTTAAAGCAATTGATACTTTGAAATTCTATGAAATGTTATTTGTTCTCCATACTGCTATCAATAAGATCATTGGGATCTTAAGCATTTTTAATGACCTAGTGCAGTGTTTGGTAAACTGGCGAATGTTATGCAAACGCAGAAAAGTGTACTCCTCTTTCCTTTCTTAATACAGCTTCTGCAAGTCAGTTATATTGAATATTAATCATCAGGCTTGTGCACTTGGGGTTTGTAAAATCAGAAACAAAATGTCAAACCTCACCGGTTTGGAAAGTGAAGCCATGGCAGCTTATTTTTTTAGTGCAGAAGAGCAGTCAGTATCCACCGTGAATGGCAGAGACGTTTTGGATGTTTCCTTGATAGTATTTTGCTGGCCAGTTCCACCTTGTTGGAAAAGAACTTCCTTAATTAAGAACTTAAGGTCTTCTTTGTTTAGAGTCGAGTCAGTTTCTGCTTTTATTAGGAACTGGAACTCCTTGGCCTGTCTTTGATTCTTGGTTTTTGTTCATCAAATCTTTCCATTAGCTAACTTTTCAGTGTATGTGACTCAAAAGTCGCAGGTCAAGAGTTTGGGACAATTGAGCAAGCGGAAGTCGCATCGTTTTACCAGACCCTCGTCATTCTTAAGACTCTCAAGTCATAGTGCTAATTAACGGTGGCTATTTGCTCTAAAGCCAGATTATTGGGCTTTGATTTTCGGCTGAGGAGCTGCTGGCAGGCGTAGTGGCTGGTGTGTCGTACTACCGAGCCAGAGGCGTCAGCCTTGGACCCCGGAAAAACAATTTCTTCTTGTTAAACGACGATGTTGGTTGGTGCATTGAACTATTAAGCGAAGTTTCTCTGGTTCGATGACCGGAAAAACACATATTGCTTCTTAAGGTCTTTTCCACTGCGCCAGCTCTCGCGAACGTCTGACAATTCTGTGGCAACAAACCATAACCGCTAAAGTCGTCTTTAGACGAAATTGAGATTTTGATGCCATTAGATTCAGCGTACTCAAATCTATTTTGTAAACTTTTTTCAGCTTTATATCTTTAAAAAACTGGCCACAATTAAACAAAAAAAAACAACAGCTTAAGTCACTAGAGTCAATGGAGTAAAAAAACTTTAAACTCGGAATCAATTGAAGATACACCTTCCACTCTTTCCAAAAATCAAAAGCTCATCCAAAGCGAGTTGTTTTAAAGATCTAAAAAACATTTTTTTAATCGATTGGTAATGATGTATCCTCTGCAAGTCTTATAAACCCCGCTTCCGCCAATAGGTAGGTAGCACAGAGGAGGTTGCTGGTTGCGAAACGCAAGTCGGTTGTACGGAAATGAATTGGGTTCGTATCAGTTTTTTAATCTGACCAGAAATCGTGTTTTCATGAATTTGAATGCAGATAGTTTTAATTTTTGGGCTGGTTACTGAGTTCATTTTTAGGAATTTTCCGTTGCTTCACCTCTAGCGAACATCTCACGAAAATCCGACAGTAAAACTCTCCTGAAGAAGATTCTCAGTTCGTCTTAAAAGTAACAAAAATCCGAAAAAGATCAAGAAGAAGATTCTAAGGTTCCATCAACCTATTGCGACAAATATGTATTTAATTTATTTTTTTGTTAAGAGCTGATGGACAGCCGTAATCGATGTAGTAGCAGCTACCACTGAGTCTTCTCAAGCGCTCTCGAGCACATATCTCTGTGTCTAAAAGTCATTTTTACTCTACTACAGGTAGTTTTTCTGAACAAATGCCCATAATCACGCCATCGGTAGCATCATATTCAATCTTAAAACCGTCGGCTTACCAAGGATTTTTTATGCACAATGTCTGGTACTTTCGCAGGACCGCCGGTTGATCTTGTTGCCAACTTTTGTGGCCTTATATTGGGTCAAATAAATACAACAAATCGACTTACCTTTCAGCAGAAGCATTGTAAATAGAGACTGTTTTATAATGTTTAATCTTTATATCAAATAGTAGAAGTAAACTCTTATGAACATACACTGCCCAGCTTCATGAAACGTGTTTCAACGTTTCAAACATTTTTCAATAAACATTTTACAATTTTACAAGAGTTGGAGCTCCATATCTAAATTTAAGTCAACTGCTTGTCCATAAAAAAATAAACACCCGACCCAACCTACATTATATACGAACTCAAAAACAAAGTTCTATCGATAAAATAAAATTTCAGCTTATCATTTGAATACCAAGACCTCTCAACCTCCTCTCAACAAATATCCTTCATCTGCCGCCAGTTAAAAATTAATGGCAACAAAATTGAACACACTGATGTCTGTCTGCACACACACAAAAAATGAATACTATATTCTGTGCACATTAATATAGCGCCTTATCGATTTGACGAATACCTTTGAAGACGTACGTAAGTATACTCGTCCTAATGTACATATTATTCACGCCGCCTCAAACGCTGCACCATCCTTTTTCGCGTTTTCATGCTCTGGTTCTCGCGCGTCTCGAATAAGGATTCTGGATACGATTTTTATTTTTTATTGAACGAATTTCTTCAATAAAGAAACCGTAACGATGATGGAGGGAAAAAAAAGTAAAGAGAAACAAGTCAAGCTGTTCCGATGAGGTATACAAATTGTAGCGAACATTCCCGTGTTCTCGCTCTTTGCGAGTTCATTGAATGCCACTTGTTATTTATTTTGAGGACATTTTTAGCTAAATTTTGCATAACGAAGCGCTTGTTTGTCGGGTGAGTACCAGCCGACATGACGGCGGGGTGGCTTTAAAGTGTAACGTTCGGGAAAATGAGTGGGATCAAAAACAGTGTAAAGTTGAATCGATTATAGATCCCTTTAAAGGACTAAGTAATTAGACTTTCTGTACGAAATTTAATGAAGTTGGAATTTTTGGAATAATTATTCGAAGCATCTGACTCGTAGTTGATATACCAGCATGCTAAGAGTTGTTAAAGCATAAAAATGGGTAAACAAGACTTGTAGTCAAAATTTGACAGCATTCTAGGAACAAGTTAAATATATTTCCACACCTTCGCCAGTCTTTTACATTCAAGAACGAATACATTCTTCCGTTTTATGAAATGTTACTTCTTATTTGATTCATATTTCATATTTTTTGGTCATAAAAGACCTGCTTTAAAAGCCGAGCAACCAATGCTTTAGTCCTGCGACTTGTTCATCATTATTATGAGAAAAAATAGCGAACGAAGTTACATCACGTATGCAAGTTCCCCTGAAGAGAGTCTTAGACTGGTGCACCCGGAAAGATCTTTCCTTTGACCCCAGTAAAGCTGTCATAGTTCTTTTTACAAAAAGAAGAAATAAAAACTTTATTTAAATTTTAGAACATGACACGATTCTGATTAAAAAGGAAATATCTTTATGTAATCCCAAATACGACTTAATTGGAACTTCCCCATCGTCAACCAAGCAACTACAGCAACTTAAGCTGTATGGCCATGCTGCCGCCTGTATGGTAGAATCTGAAATCAGCATTTTCGCTTTGATGATCAGTAATCTATTCAACGAACTTCCTCCGCTGTGCCTGGAGATTAAGCTTAACTTCTTTTGTCAATTGAACTTTGTAGGAGGCTTTTAAAAATGTTCAATGCTTATCCACGAGCCACGGCACCGAATCAAAATTCGGTGCTTTAATATTATCATTTGACGGATTGTTATTGGATGGTCAGAGTGTTTAGCACCTCCAATCGATGTATTTTCCTTGAATTTTTCATACTGTCTTCACAGGGTACGAAGTTAAGTCAATATTCCTTTCCGACCAAATGATATGCACGAAATTGGCTTACAGTGGCAGCCATTTTTTTATAATTTTAGAAATACTGTTCAATAATAAAAACACATAGTTCTTTCGGGTGGTGCTCCATTTGTTTCTATGCTTTCCTCTGTTCAATTTGTTGATTAGATACCGTCATTTGGCCTACAAATGGCTGTAAGTACTTACAAATAATGCGTGAATTTTGAAACAACTTTAACTAAGGCCGTCCAATAGCCATTGACGTTTTTGAGTAATTCTATATGTAAGCTCCTCGTCTCGTTAGGTTCTTTAAAGATACCAGCTGAACCCTCAATTCCTTAAAATATTTCCTAGACATCTGCCAACATTTTACATTTGCGGTGTCATGTAATAGTATAGCAGTCAATTTGCAATCGTTTTCAATATTGTTAACCTAAATAATTAAGCAACTTTTGAGAACAATAAAAAGCAGGAGGCTTTCGTTCAATTGTTGATTGGCGTTGTATTAACTTCCCTTTTACAACTGTGCAATTGCTAAGGCTGGCGCACTTAACCATTCAAAGTTCAATTTAGTCCCAACTGTATAAAATATACAGTGTAGATTCACTGCATCTTCGACCCCATATTAAAATCCAATCCGAGGGACATTACAATTTAAAAAACAAAAAAGTTATTTCATTCAAAATCATTTACATCACCCTACACCGTATACGACCTTTAGAAAAATCGTTGCCCTTTCATATAACCTATACCTACCTAGCCTATAAGGCGGACTGTACCGCTTAAATCATTTTCTTGATCTCTTCGCCTTTAACTACGACATTCCAGTGGAGCTCATAGCCCATTCCAAAAGTCATAAAATATCTGCACAGATATAAATGGAATAATATAATAAAACCGGTTCTTTCCTTCTTTGAATTTAGACATCACTTGGGAGAACATTGGCTTTTGGGTGCCCTTAAAAATTGTACCCTGACTTCGGAGTCATATATAACCAACAAAGTCCTACTTCTACCGTTTATGCCTCTCTAAGGAGCACAAATAAAAAAAAAATACACCCCCTGCCATCGCAAAGAACAAAAACTCTGAAACCTGTCCAAAAGGCTGTGAACATTTTTTTGGCAACCCTTTCCGCAAATGTATGTTAAAGTTATCTGGCAAAAGTTAACTTCTTTTTCCTGCTCTCCGCCATGGTTCTCTTGTCTCCTCAGCAGTCGTCCTGCCTGCTTACCTGCTATCGGCACCGTGGATGGTAGGCTGTAAGTTCTGACTCGGCCTTTTAAACTTTTCCTTCTTCAATACACAGCCACATCCATGCATACACATTCCATCCTTAAACGGCAACCACACACCGATGTACTATTGAATTCATCCTCTGCCGACATTCAGTGCCGCCTTCTACCTGAAACATTTTACATCTTCTGATTTTTCGATAAGTTGTATGTTTCTCTGGCAAGTTTTCTCTTTTTGCGGGCGGCGGCAAAAGGTGAGGCAGGGTGTAAAAATAAATTTCATCTCCCAAAGTTCTGCACACCGGTGCTGGGGGATGCCCCCCAAAAATTGTGTGTGCACATTGAGAAGGGCTGCTGCTGGTGGATGTAGTCGCATAAAGGGACCAACCATCCGCCTCAACCCTCCCCCCATCTTCCAATTCACCTGAGAAACAGTAATAATTTTTTTTAACGGAAATATTCCCTTCTAAACTTGAGGTGGCTTGTTCATGGTCGTCGTGGTTATAGAGCGAGCGTGAGGTAGTGGTTCAAGATTTAACTGCTTTTCGAAACTTGTACCACGCTACATAAGATTTAGGTTAATTTATGGGGTTAAGTTGTTTTTTGCGCTGAGCTAAATACCCATTGATAATTATAAGCGAGTGATGTTGTGACTGCAGGTGAAGGACTCAGGGCTATATCTACCTACTTATTACTTTGCATAAAATTGCTCGTCAGCGTTTCCTGGAAAACTTGCTCTTGATTGGATATTGTGAAACCTTTTAATTAAATTAAAGTGAAATGGCTTAGTTAGCAGCAAGGTGGTGCAAGGTTTTATGCAACTTGGGACTGAATTTTATTTACTGGACCACGTGATTTATGTGACTAAGGCAGGAAGTGTGGAATAAAATGTACTTGCTTATGAAAGTGCTTGTTTAGGAGAATGACTGTAAAATGTATACCTATGTCAAGACAAGGTATTCAAGACAAACTCTGTTATTTCATGGCCTAAACCTATTTTTCCATGCGGTTTTTGTCATATTATTTTCTTACGGCATTTGCTGCGGCGTAGCAGAAGGCAGCTTTGGTTTCCTTGATATATCTTTTTATATCTAAATAAGGTTCACCAAAAAAGGTGGCAGTCAGTTTAAGCTCAGTGGCCGATTGAATTCGTTGCTGTATCAATATTATAAATAAATAAATAATTAGCGCAACAGGTCGGTATGGACCCAAGCCTAGCATCTCACAACCATTCGTCTTGTGTGAGTTTTTATTTTTGGGACGAATGGAAGGGATCTACAATTTTATGCTGAGTCCAAACGGCAAATTGAGAAGCTCTTTCATGACAGTTATACTCTCGGATGTTTGTCAGACGTTCGCGAGAGGTGGCGCAGTGAAAAAAACCTTAAGTTGGAATTTGGGTTTTTCTCGGGATTCGAACCTGGGACCCCTCGCTTAGTAGTCCAACACACTAACCACTAAGCCACTGCGCCGACAATATTAGACCAAAAAAATATATGTCGGAAAGAGTCATTTGTAATGTCCTTAGGCAATCTAGGCTAAGTTGGGTTAAGGGAAAAGAACATCTGAGATCAAATATAGATATAGATCTTTTGTTATGCCCCAGGCTACTAGGGTTCTATGATTTTGGTAACGTAAAACATGTTGGATTTGCCTGGTATGGGAACTGGTGGGTATGGGAACTGGTGGCTAAGGCTTAATCTTGCGAATTGTCGCCACCATTTCCTCTGTGTGGATTATTGTTACTCTGGTTTCAATTTTCTATCCATGATGTTGTTACAAATCAAAATTTTCCATTACAGTTTACTGCAATCGGCTTCCTACGGTTAGAAATAAGCCCTAATGATGCTTAGTGCCATTTTGGGCTTCACTACTTTTTTAAACAACTCTTTTGCAATACCCTGGCGTAGCATTGGATATCCCCCTATAAACCTGGGATCTGGATACGGCAGGCACCTCTTTTAGGCCATTTAGCTGCCATTTGTAACAAGAGAAACTGCTTCTAGGGAGGAAAAGTCTACTAATAGCCATGAAACACAATGTTCGGATGCAGCTTCTTTTAACCTTGGTGGGTGTATTTTATTTGTTTGTACAAAGGAAGTGACAGTGTCCTTGCTGAATTTGGGATCAATCAGAATGCCTTCACTCAGCAGGTCAACATACCCTTATCACTGTCCTGCAATTCTTTGATTTCTGTCAGTTCTATCTTCAAAGGTAAGTAGCAAAATCATCTTCATTGTGCGAGCATCCGCATATGTTTATAGAGTCAGTCACAAATAGCATTGGAAGATTTGTCTGCAGAATATTAGTGACCACATTGGCGAGGTTACTTATCGGGTAAATTTTGCAATTTAATAGAGCTGCCTTAAGATGATCCTCCCATCTTGTTTTATAATATTGATATATTGAAGGGTTATGCAAACTAAAATGGGTTTGAAAACCACTTATCCCGCTCAATACTTTTCATTAAACACCTCGGTTTGGGGCAACTTCTGCATATTCAAAAGTCCATGAAATGTTTGACTAGGAGTATCGTGAAATTCGGTTTGCTTAAAGCATGACTCTCTTGTTTCTAGTCGTATTTAAAGATCAAATAATCAACAGATAGTAGTTATGTGCTAGCACTATTATCAACCTAAGAAAAGAAGTTAAATCGACACTTCTTTCTTCAACCACTGGACTGGAAAATGATTTGTAATTATTGCCACGGACAAATCCAAATGTATTCGATCACCAAGCACCTCATATAATACAACGTTTGCCCACAACTTTATTCGGTTTATGAAATTTAGGTCATATAAGTTTAATTCAGAGGATATACTCTGAACAGCGTTTCACAGCTGTTTTTCATACGCACGAGTTACTGTATACACACCAGAAGTCATTCTCATGAGAAACCGCTACCTGCATATGAAAATACCCAGCTCCAACAACAACAACAATACCTCAATCAACCTCTGGGTATAGCGGCACATGATTTTACTGATAACAGCCTAACAACAGACGCAGCTTATCATCCATCTACATGATTTGTGAAGAATTTGTAGTCAGTGTTAACTTAAATTCCAAATACAAAGCACCATTGTTTTTTGTTAAATGTTTTTGTTTGTTTTTGTTCGAGCGATCGCTGCCGCTCGTAACTCACGCATTATGCAATTCTCGAAACTCAACATGATAAACCGCTATAAAATGTGTACTAAAATTTACTAAAATATAATGGGCCATACAAATACTAACCATTTTTAGTTTCGACTCTCAGTTTTAGTCTATCACATTTGCTATTATTTTCTATACAAGTTTCGCAATTTTGAGCTTCCGTAAATTTAAAGTCGAGACTAAAATATTTTATTAGTCTCGTTTGTGCTGTCTTAATTTTATTTGCTTGTCTATATTTGTCTCTAAAGTCGGAAATAATAATACGAGTAATTATTAACAGTATTGCATTGAAAAATGGTGATTTATAAATTTGTTGCTATGTTTTCGAAAAAATTATCTGTTTTTTTTTCTAGAAATAAACTGGCGACTTCAGTTTTTCACAAATTAAACGGCTATAATAAAAAAAAATAATTAATTCAATTTTAACTTAACTTAATTCTTTATTTCAATGTAAAAATATTCAAGCTTAATGCTTAGAGAAATTGAATAATTATTGAATGGATTCATAGTTCAATCAAGCTGGTAACCATCGACTGTGTTTATTCGGCAAAATATTAACCTGAGAATCAGTGGTTTGGTTAGTTAACCAGAAAATTCAATAACCAGCCGATTTTGCGCGGTTTATGAGATTTAACTAATGATTTTATAGAATTTTGTTTGTTCAAGATTTTTCGACGTACATACTACACAAACAATTTTTGTAGTATATTGTATGAACACAAATAAAACAATGAGCGTATATAATAACGAAAGATGGATGAACCAAAACATCTGTCGCATCGGTTTCGTTGACGTTTACAACTGACATAATATGTTATGTATAGAATACACTCCACGCATCAGTCTATGGAAGGTTAAGTTAGATACATTACTGTCTCACACCAAAAAAATTTCCTTCTCTGTTTTTACAAAAATTTCTTGTATTATTAGATTTTGACATTTTTGTTCTCAAAGGTAAAAATATATTCATTGATAAATTACGTCGACAAATTGCTTACTAAAAACACACGTACACGGAAAACAAAACAAACTGTCACTGAATTCTTGCAAATCTAAGGTTTGATGACCGAAGTGAAAAATCGGTCAACAAACACTGAATGGTTATCAGTGATTTATAATCAATGGTAACCTAAACAAGGATACCCTAACCAGCTGTAAACAGACCGGTTCGAAGCAATATTTTTTGTTGATGAAATAGTAAACAACATACTGCTATTCAAGAGAATAAGTGGCGATCTCTGTACTATAAAAGAAAAAGAATTCAAATAAAAAGAGACACTTCTACTTCCATCATCAACAAAAACACTTGGTTTTTATTTGGCTTGCGAGCCGCGATTTCAGGTTGTTTGTAGAATTGTTTGGGATCCCCGCCTTAAGTGCAGACTACTGCCGAAAGGTTCAAGCTGAAGGCGCCATAGCCTGAGCTACTGGGTACCAACAACAAGTAAGTTGGCCATAGGAACAGCCAACTTTACAGTTCCATCAATCGAAAAATATATTAATCAATTTTTGGGGGAGTAAACTATAATAAGTATTTATCTAAATAATCTGCGTGTGTTCTCCAATAGCTTTTTAATAAAAGCTGTTTCTCAAAATGAGAAAATTTATTTTTTTTTGTTTATAAAATAATGTGAAAGATTCGTACAAAAAAAAACAACAAGTTAAGTTAACACAATTCTTTTTATCAATCACAAAATCACAGCCGTTGGCTCTTAAGTTGTATTCCTTATGAACTCGTTCAGAGCTAAACCCAGCTCTTATGAAATGTATAGGAAAAATACCAAGATTAGTGAATAAGGCAAACTTAGTTTTACGGGTTACTTTAGAAATAATGCGAAACGAAGGTTTCTGAACAATAAGCAAGTGTTTTATTTGACACGAGTGATTAGCACACGAGAAGCAAATTCCATATTTAATCTTACACACAGAGAAATATGCTTGGTAAAATTGCCGTAAAAATTTTTGTATGGAATTTTTTGGACAGACACAAATCTGCCAACAAATAGAGCAATTTATGCATGGCATAGGTAATGATAAAATGGGCCAAATTGCCTTAAAAACCTTTGGTAAATATTCTTGTATGGAATATTTTGGACATGCATAGCATTACCAAGAACTAGCACAATTTATGTACGGCATACACGGAAAGAATTGAAAATCACCAATTGCAAAATTTTGAGTTGCAATTCACGAATTATATCTTTGTCGCAAATTACAACGATTTTTTCTTGGATTGATATAAAAATTCGTAATTCGACATTGAAAACGGCGTAGAATACAAAATTCTGCTTGTTGAATTTTGCGATTAGAAGTATTAATTCGAGCTTCTTTTATTTGTAGTGATTTGCGATATTGTTTGGCGCAATTTACCACTTCAATGGGTCAATTTGTCAAGCACTACTTCACAATCGCAAATTGCAAAAAGTATTTGCTGATTTACAAACACTGAGTGATGAATCAATGAAATCTTATAATAATTTAACACATGTAAATTGAAAACTTAAAATGACGTAAAGAAATCGTGAATTACAAAAAATATGGTATTAACTACTCGATGTGTGAAATATTTGTGCGCACATGCAGCCGACAAAAACGAAACGTCATAGCATGTCCATGGTCCATGTAAATAAATCCTTTTAAGTCCTTTCATTTTCTGCATGGACAGCTCCAACCATGCGCATTTGGCTTCATTAGAGTCAGACAGTCGGTATTCAATCTTTGCTTAAAGCAGTTCTTGTCGGGTCAAAGTTATTTTTATAAGTATAACTCATTCGTAGTGCTAGTGAGTGTACTAACCAACAAATTGTAAAGAATTTTGAAATATATCTTGTAAGTATTTACATATTGAATAATACAAAAACAACTGAAGTAGGTATATAAATTCTTTAAATATGTATTCGAAAATAACCAAAATAATTAAACTACGAATTTTGATTTGTAAATCATAAGATATAAGTTGTAAATTGAGAATAAAATTTACTAATTTCACGATAAAACAATTTCAATTTAATACGGTGATACCTCAAATCACTACTCAAGAATCGTAAATTGCAAAATATGAAATGCAAATTTACCATTACGAATTCGTAAATTGCAACTACTGAAGTGGTAAATCTACCCCTTTTGTTCGCAAATCAACACTTTTGAGTTGCAATTCAAGACTAAATGGTTGTAATTTGTAAAGGGAGGAAATCCGAATTTACAACACAAAAGTGTTAATTTTTGCAATTCACAATCCATAGCAATAGCAATTAATAACTATTTGTGTCAAATTGCGATTGGTTATTACAATATGTATTCCTCATTTGATCGCATCATTGACAATAAAAAGTGGCGATTCGCGACTTTTGAGGGTCAATATCTTCACTTTGTACAATTTATAGAATTGCGAATAAAAAGTCGTGAATTAGTAAATCCTGAGCTAAGCTCTAAAACTAGACAAACTTTTCGTGATTCTGCGCTCATTTTTCTTGATTTGATCTTAAAATTTTTTCTGTGTAGGTAATGAGAAATAGGCTAAATTGCCTAAAGGCCTAAGGTATTTTAACCTAAATACAAATTAGTGTACATCCATCTAAGGACATACGTAACTCTGCTTAGTTCTAAGGTAAAGTTTTGCATACCATACTGATTGATAGGAGCCATCTAATAGAAGCCGCCTGCAACAAGCCAATCACCATTAATTTTCGTGTATTGCTTCGGAATGGTCCGTTAGATTCAGAAACAGTGTGCGAAATACCATAGTTACTAGGTAAATGTACCTAAGCTTAGCCTGATATTCCGGCTAAATTTTCACCGACCGTGCAAAATTGCCTTATGTCGTTTTCCATTGGGACCACCAAAAATCTTTTTCAGATCTCAGATTTTATGCGGCTCATGGAACATGCAATGAAATTGATCTGCTTTTGTAAAGGGATTAGTGCGTTATTTGACAACAATATGAGCTGTTCAAATTGCATTTGTTTTTGGTAAAATCAACCTTGGAAATCGGCTTGAAAAATGTTTCCTCTGTTGTAGATACAAATGGAATAGTTTTGGTGATTCGTAGTTTCCAGATGATGAGGAAGACAATGAAGATAATAATTCCGCCAAAACTATGTCCATTGCTATTTATGTATTTCTTTATTTTGGTTTTCACCGCACATTGCACATTTGTTTTAAAACAAACTTCTTTAAATGACGTATGTGTAAATCTGAAAAAATATCGAGATCTGCAAAAAGTGATCCGAATCAAAAAAAAATGATTTTTTTTGCCCAATGGGGCGCGAAAAGTGATTTAGATCAAAAAAAGATTGATTTTTTGTCCCAATGGAAAACGACATTAGTTCCAAGGTAAATATATAACATCTAATGTGATTATATCCTACAAAAACTTTTTTCGCTTGTATGCAAAGTGTTTTACTGGCTTTTGTATTTTGTGGATGAATTTTGTAAACAAAAAATAATCAGTGATATAAGTTCAATAAGTTCCTGAAATATAAAAACATTAAAAACAGTACTGTGTGGAAACGTAAAGCTAATTACAAACAACATACAAAATATTAGACAAAAACTTTGTCGAAGAAGAAGTTTAAGGTAAGTGCATTGAAATATCCCTTTTTTTATGTATGTATTTATAAAAACACATTGTTTTCGAATCGAATAAAGCTCAATTTTTTAAAAAAGATCTCTAAAAAATCTTAAGGCAATTTACAACAAAAATGGACATCGCTTCGTAAACTATGTTTCACAAAGAAAATTTTGTATACCTAGTCAAATGTATGTTTTCTATTTCCAGATAATATTAACATTGCATTTTCAACGCTACTTCAATTCTCAATCACTATTTACTTTTTATATTATATAATTATTAAATATCGCCGCTATTGTAAAACAAAAATAGCAGAGAAAAATTGAAAATTGTAACAGCCATCAAGCAACATAAATAACTAATTTAAATTCTTATCACTTTCTTTTATATTTTTTACACCTAGATTTAATTTTATAAACATACATATCTTTTCAACATTCACAATAAACATTCTCATTCATTAATTTGTTTGAATTCAACTAATTTTGCTTTATCTTGTAACGAATTAAAAAAAAAATACAACGCAAACAATTTTCATTATATAACTCTGTAAAAATACTTAAAAGTTAAATTGTAACGTGTAGTTCTTTTATACGCAAAATAGTCAATAAACAGAAAGCAAATGAAATTAACCGCTACTATTTTGGGTATAAAAGGGCGACACGAGTTTAGTCTAGTTGCAGTCTTTTGAATAAAACCCAAAGTGAACACACAACTTAGTTGGAGTCTCTTTCCTTTTCTCTTCAAATTGCTCCCGCAGACAGTTTTGCTGTAAGAACAGAAGACAGGCTGAACGAGAAATTGGACGCCTGGCTCTGCTCGACTTGGTCGCCGTTTATTCGCCGCTCTTCAGCTCCATTTCACGTCAACAGCTCTACTCACCCACGCACACACACACACCCCCGCAAGCACAGTCACCCGCTTCAAAATTAATTAACATAAAGAGCATTTTTTTAATTTTTATTACATTTCTGATAGCATCAGCATAAGAAAAATACGAGTAGGGTAAGTTTGCCTGGCTATGGAATTAAAAGGTATCAATATGTCAATGTACATCTACAAAAATTGGTAAAATTTAATTTGTCTGCTTTAGTTTCTAGCATATTAACCAAGTCAAGTTTGGAAAAAAAATAAATAAAACTAAATTTTTATTCCTTTATGTTATACGTAAACATCATTAAGAGCAATTATTTTTGCAGTGTAAGATGACACTTTCTTTAGGTAAAGGATAAGGCTAAATTCAGCCTAGGTTTAAGGTAAAACTCCTTAGACAACCTGGCAAACCGTTGCCAAATTTGTTAAGAAAAAGTTTTAAATTTCTGGTATGTTCACTTCAACTAAGTTTCTTGAGTATTTAAAATTGTCAACTCAAAACAGCCATTGACACAATTTCAATATCCATTTTGAAAAGAAATCCGAGATAAGTTTTTCGAATCGCATGTTTTAGAAATAGACGAAGATGTTCGTATTCTAAATGGAGAGCGTGGCTGGAATTTACTCTACAAATTTTGCGTTGAAGCACTTCGCTATAGGAAATGTATAGTTGAGGAAAATTTTGTAAACTTAATGTACTTATCCATAATCTTAAACCAAGTAATACATGATATGCCTAGATGCTAATTATTGTCAATCTGGCCAAAGGCCAAACCAATATGGACCTAGAATTTACCTGAATATGTAACCAATGTTTTAATGAAATAAAAGTCATATACAACAACAACATTGACACAAGATAAATCAGACCTATCAATGAAAGACCTTCAGGAACTACCATATAACCCCAGTAGGTAAATTAAAGAACGCTATTTTTTTTAATTATTGTTAATAACCAGCTTGTGAAGCAAAAAGCAATATCTGAGAATTACTAAACCATGATTCATATTAGCAATCGTTTTAAAACACCACATACGCCTTTTATTTGTCACCTTTCAAAACAAGAAGAAACAATTCTAACACTCCGTCTTTTAGGACGGCTTGGTAAATTTAAAAACATTCTTGAGAAAACTTCAATTATACTACTTCATACTTTGGTCTGTACATCACATAAGAAAACATATCCTCTGGCAATTAATCATATTTCAAAAAACTCCATCGAATGTGTGTTGCTGAAACCTTTTAACTTGGAATAAATTTCAGCAACTCTCGACTGGCTGAAGAAAAGAACAGACATCGCATCCCTAATGTGTCTTTGTACACGAGTGAAGCTTTAGCAGGAAAAAAAAAAAACAAAGTTGCATCACATCCAGACGATAGAAAAACACAAGCACAGAGAAATTAATCATTTTAAAATGACAAGCGCCCTCTTAACCGCTGTCGATTTCAGAATACCCACCGGTGTATCTGTGTGTGTGAGGAAATGGCAAAGAATCCTTGAGGGTATCTCGTATGCCCTCATGAAACAAATAAAGCTTATAAAGTTGTGTTGCATGTCGTTAAACATTGCTTCTTCTCCTCCCGCCCCATCCCTCATCCTCCATCATCAGAAGCAGCAGCAGCAGCACTCTGAAGCAAGTGACATCCGCATCCATGATCATCATCATTCGCATACCTACCCCGAGCCCGTTTCACTCTCAAGCCACATGGTGTTGGTAATTTGGAATTCCAAGTTAAGTGGGTTTCATAATGTCATTACACCACATAACCTAAATACGCTCCTCAGCCAAACTTAATGAATTCGAAATTGAAACGAAATCAACTTCTGAGGTTTTTGCCATTTTCTGAAAATACATCTAGATACTACTGTTTTTTTTTTTTTTTTTTTGTGTGTCGTTCTGTTCCCTTCTATTACGAGTTGCTGCCGAGCATCCTCTTCTTCATCGCTCTATGACGAATGAGGTTATGGTTGCTGATGGTGGCAGCGACGTACTGATGGTATGACTGACGGTGGTGGTAATGGTGGCAAAGTCATTCGCATACTAATGGTTATGAAATAGGCTTTGAGAGAGCGTGCTAAGTTCCTGATGTGTTTGTACTAAGTAAATTGAAAATTTGCTCTTTTGAGGTTTAACTTCTCGTGTGTTTATGGAACGAGTTGGCGCTGTACCGAAGATCAGCGTCGGCATCAGCATCTGTGGCGGCAGGCAGCACACATACGAGTATTTGTTGACGAAAAACTTTAACTCAAATGGAATTTTTGCGACCTTTGCGATATTTGTTGACGAAATCTTTTGCTAACCTTTGCATACAAGTTGTCTCAAGTTGAAGGTTGGGGCTAAATTAGCGTGCGATGGAAGAGAAATTAATTTGGAAATGCGGTTTTATGGACTTCGTTGACAAACTTTGTACGGGCACAGTGAATGACTTTATTTGAAATGGGAATGGTAATAGAGTGGTTTGCGATGGCAAATAGAAGAAGGTGTGCGTCTTAGCATACGAATAGTTATCTTGTAAATATTTTGCAAAAGTAGAGTTACAGGCCTCTTATGTGCCAGAGGTCTCTTTGCTGATACTACTCATAGCGATTTAGGTAACACATAAATTACTAAGTGCTACTTATTGGTTTGCACCAAAATCAAAGTTTAACATAAATGAGACTAAATGGAACTTTTTTTATGGGGAAGAAATAGAATGCCATAAAGCGTTTAAGTTGCGCTTAGGTAATTTCAAAGGTTTGTTTCATAATGACATCGGAATTAATTGTAGCGCAAACAAATATAGTTCTTGCTTTAAAAATATTAAAAGAACAAAAAGGACTTTGAATTCACAGATTATTGGAAGACGATGTTGAAGTATAGAAACTCATTGAAGTGGGTTTTACGATTAACGATAGGAATGTGTATTTTTTTAACTATACTTCTACAAACGATTTCGCTTAAAGACATGACTGTTCAGTGTTCATGTTCTAGAACAAATCGATGAAACTCTAGAACGGCCTTATAACAGGTACTTAAATAAGTTTTTCTGACTTCGTTTTATTACTTTTTGTTCTCTTGAAACAATCACATTGCACCATTACCCAGTTTTTAGAAGTTCTACAATTTTTTTTGCGACTGAGAATCATCTTCCAATCATCTACGTCAGCGGATTCATAATTGCCAATGCGAGGTCAAAATTGAGATCGGTCAGTTGTTGCGCTTTGCCACCTACAGTATGAATCACAGATAACTTTTCGTCTGCGGCAATCTTGAATTGAATCCGTTTTAACTGAAATGGATAATTGCTGGGAATTATTTGTTATCACACCCAGTTAAAATTAACGCATCTATAACGTTTTTCTGGAACGAAAAAAATTCTTTAACCGGAAACCCTTTTCTGACCTGAAAGATAATATTGTAATTCGAATGATAATTGGCCATACTTAACGAACACACTCACAATTTCATACAGAAACCAATTTTTTGTGAATAATCGTAGAATACAGAGCTCCTCGCGGCAGTTTCATTTGAATTCTCCCACGATCATTTAGAATATTTTGCAATTTCAGTTTGGTTTTACAAAATTCAAAAAGCGGAGTGGAATGTTTTTCAAGGAATTGTGTTTTTTTTTGTTTTATAAGCTTTAATAAAGATTAGTTTAGAAAAATAAAAAAAACAATATACATATAATATTTTTGACCGGATTTCTGGTCAAAAATTCTTATTTTATCTTTTGACCGGATTTTCTGACCGAATTTAGAAAAATAAAAATCGGTCATTCGTTCAGATTTGACCGGATTCAATATATTTTAGCGGGAACACTGTTTCTAATAAGTACGACGTGTATCACCAGGAATTTTTCCTAATAAATATAAATCCCATAATGTTATAATACCACGATCTGGCATCACTGGTACCTATACCTATTTGACATTTCTTTCTAGACACTTTTTTTGTAAGCAAAACAGAGAGAAATAAACATTTCCTACATATTTGACATTTCTTTTATGTAAACCGAAAAAAAAAACCTGTCGTAACGCTCTGGGTGGTCAAAATAAGACATTTTGAAATGTTGATTTTTTTTTAAACCCGCACTGAGAAAATACCTTTCCAACAAAGTATAAATCATCAAAATCGGTTCGACCAATCTCGAGTTATCGGATTACATCGCTTCGGACACTTTCTTTTATATATATAGATTACTGAACTAAAACTTGCTGCTTGAAAAAAATACTGCGACTGACCCACCTATGAACATATCTTTTATGTTTAAATCAAATTTTAGTACGCGTTCGAAAAGCTTTGTTGGAAAATCGAGAAATATTGGGAAACTCACGATGTAATTGGTCTCCTTGGCATAACCCTCCCTCATTCTACACTACCTTGAGGTAGTGCAAAACATTCATGGGTATCACTTTTCCCTAATCCTTACGCAACCCTCACTAAATGCTTATGTGATCATCTCTGCCACTTATCAAAACCATTACACTTCCCCAGAGCACTATTCAAATTCCATTCAGAATTCATTTCCAAACTGTCTCACTCAAATATAAAAAAAATTTAATTTTTAATGTTAAAATTATTTATACATTTTATTCAATTACTAAAAGATAGATCCTTTAGATCGTAGGCCATGTTGCTTCTATCGCAATCACACAAAAAAAAATACATATATATGGATATATAAAAGGTAGGTAATGTTACAAATATAACCTAATTTATGAATTTTACTTCCTATTGTTCTTCAATTAATTGAGTGCTTTTTTCATTTGCATGGATTAGTATGTATATATATGTCAAGTTACTTTATATTTTAGGTTTCTCAATAAATCGCGAGCTTCCTTGAGCAGATTTCCTTTATTTTCTAAATAATTGCAGTTTGTTTCAGAAAGATTAGCATCCTTTCTCAAATTTCCTTATGTATAGATAAAGTAGATAACTTACTTAAGGTGGCGCTACAGTCCGGGGTGGACCTGGGCCTAAAGTAGATAACTACCATTACCAATTCGCTTGTTTCCGCGATCAAAACTGACTCAAAACAACATCTAATTAAGTCACTCAATGACACACTATCAGCAAAATATTAACTCAGCTCGTTCAATAACAAAACAAAATAAACTGACTCACCGGATTTCTGGCACTCACTTTTCGCATGCGTTTTGTATATCTTTTGATTGACGATTAATTATACGAAGATTTGAAGATGACTCTCCAATGGATGGTGTGCTCAGCTTGGGTATCTAAATTGGTAATAATGAAAAGAAACAAATTGTTTTGAAACTGACGGGCTTTTCATTATTGTCATATTAAATACTAAGCTTTTGCCTGAAGCTAGTAACATTGCGTATATACTTGCACTTTATTGAGAGAAAGTCTGAGCATAAAGCGCCTAAACATAATGACGATCGCGGTCAACACAGGTCAAGAGATTTTGTTGTTGGATCGATAAACGCACGATCCCAGTGTGAAGTGTGGGATAAGTCTGGCTTTCGGGATCCGTAAGACATACACAGCGCTGTAAGTAACTCCGAGTTATGCAGGAGGGGATGAGATGACGGCGACGATCCACCGCTATACTCCAAGCTGATGTGGGGTTCTACTACTGTTTTAAATGTGCGCAGAATTGAAAGCGTTCAAAAGATTTTTTTTAGATTTGCTCTTCGGCACTTGTTTTGTAATAATGGAGTTGAGGTGCATCATTCTTACCGTTCAAAATGTCTTTTACTTGGATTTCAAACTCTTGAATCGAGGAGAAAAATGTATAATGTTTTGTTTATTCGTGATATCTTACCTAGAAGTATTGATTGTGAGAATCTACTTATGTGTTTGAATTTGTATGCTCCTTCTAGATCTCTTAGATCAAGACCACTTGTATTTGAAAGTAGCCACACTACATTTAATGGTCAGCGTGAGCCTATGGCAATTTGTATTAAATTGTTTAATCTGTTCTATTACGAGTTGGATATATTTTTGCCCAGAAATATTTTTAAGGATAGATTGATTTTGCTTATCACCAATGAAATTCACATTTAACTTATTTTTATGCAACTTATTGTATTGTTTTTCGTAATCTGTGGATTATAAATCGTAGGTTGAATAAATGAAATGAAATGAAAATAACCCCTCATCCGCTGATTCAACATGCCTTATGTATTCTTATATCTCAATTTAAACTGAATCGTACTGACACATATAGGTACAGCACTCCATTTCCATTTTCTTCTTTGCGCGAAAAATTCCTTAAATATACCTTTGAAAACATTTGTCATACACACACAATAACCCATTTCATCCTCGAGCATTTTATCATTTCGTTTACACACACGGCATCTCCTTTAATGTATACACAAAGACGTTTCTTTCATCTTTTCATATTCGTGCCCAATTTTTCACTCCTTTTCGCCGACAAGAAAAAATTCCGCGAATATAAAGCTGCTACGTTTGTCGTTCTCCGCTCATGTAAACATGACAAACAAATATTTGTTCGGCGAAGCATATGCAATTCAAATTGCCCTCGAATGTGTGTGAACTTTAAAGTATCTAAGCACGCTCAACAATAAACCAAGAAGATGGAATACCTTCGCCAGATGTAGCTCCATTCAAAAACATCATGCGCCGGCTTTACTCAAAAGACAGGACAAAAAATGAAGCGCAACTGTTAGTTTAGTTACACGTATATCTAACACGGATTTGTCATATTTTAATGTGACACAGTAAAGTCTTACATCCGTCTATTTAATAACTCCTTGGGTTCTAACTTATGCGATTGCGATTAACTCCTAAACTGGAATTGCCTCTTTCAGACGGGATAGTTTGCAAACTTTCACCTGTCTGGAGTAGGTAAGTTTTATTGATCGTGTTGATAGTTTCCAGCTGTAAAGATGAGGTTCAAAAGTTTTATGCTAAAGCACTAACCGCGGTAAGTTATCCGTAAGGGCTCTTCAGACTTTGCAGTGAACAGTGTGTAATAAAAGTTGTCTACTAGCTGGCAATGGGCGGAGTAAAAATTTCAGTGGTCATGTAAACATGGTCTTTTCTGAACTATTTATACCTACCCCACAACAGTGCTTTGGTTGGATGTTGAATATTGTCAAACTTGCCAGACTCTCAGTGACCCCTTTTGGTAGAATAAAAGTACCCCCGTCGATTTAATTTATGACTGATGTCATAAATTATCCACCAGAAGGTAGGACCTGACTGAAAGCCAGTTACTTCCCAGTCACACTGTTTATTTATAACACAGCATCCCGATGCAAGCCTGGCCATTAAGTTCGCAACCGATTTTCCTCCTTTTGCCTTTGAAAAGTGAAAAACTTTTTTTCACCGCCCAACGCCACCAAGTAAATACCCAGAAAAACAAGCGAGAAAAACCACCCCTACTGACTAACCAAAGAACGGTTTGTAGGGTCGTCAATTTTCTGCAGCCGCTTTCTATATGTATCTGCATTTTTTGGTTTTTGTCTGCAAGTAAGGTTGCACGTTGAGAAACGATATAGGAACCATTTTTTGTCACGGCCCATAAACTTGTATACCGTCCGAACGACCGAAAAATATATCACTCCTGGTTCCTTTTTCTCGTCGCATAGTTGAATGGCCAAAAAATGAAAACACCCCCACTTCGGCGTTAACCTCTGCCGAAAAAGGAACCAGTTAAAAAAAAAAACCGGTTGGAATGGGGAAAAAAGAAAATAGTGTGAGAAACTGGCGAAAAAGGACATCACACGTGAAAAGAAAAAAAAATCGCGTACTCAACCAGAGCATGAAGAGTATTAATTACGCCTCTTTTATGTACGAATTCACATGATTAAATCTGCGCTCGGGGTGCGATGAAGTCGGGCCCACTGTAGGTACTGCATATGGATATTTTGAATACACAGTATTGCATGTGATGTGTGCAGCTTATCCGACCGGCCCTGCAAGCGCTGCCACTGCCGCTCTTAATCTCAGTGCTATGTTGGAGCTAGACTATGATATTCCCGAAAAGGCTGCCACATGATGGTGGGAATGGGGAGTATATTTTAATTCATCGAATCGAAAAACCGGGATTGCGCCGAATTCGCAATAAATCGTAAAGTTATTAAATTCCTTAAATTGAAATTAAGAAACTTTTGTGCATGCGGAAACTTAATTACGCTTTTGAGGATTATGATCCACGATGGTGGCTGCTGCTGCTCCTGCACTGGTTGGTATGAGATGCAGATTTGGATCGTTTTGTAGGATTTTGAGACGAGATGTATTTTTTGCCTCTTGGTATGTGTGTGTGTGTGTGCTTGGGCGGAATATAATCCGTGCTTATAGTGAGAGAATATTATAATAGGTAAGTTTACCAAGTTTTCGGGGATTATGATTGGAGATGAAGGTAAAGAATTTAGCACTTACCTATGTGTGGTGCGCTGTGCCTATACTCTGTTAAAGGAGAACACTCAGAGTTTTGAATGATGTGAGTTATGGTATGAGCTTGATGAGCCAGAATTCAGCGAAGAAGTTTCAAATAAATTAAAAATATTTTTTTTACTCTAGGTCCATAGGAAGGATACTGGGCCTATGTCTTCATTTGCTTGAAGAATTTTGTTTATGGATAGGGGTTTCCATCAAATTATTCAGACAACATTTATTACGACTGTAAGAAGAAAATATCTAACACCTGCTAGCTGAATACGAAGTTCAGATTGTCTTATACCGGTCTTGCCACAAATATTGGCAGGAGAAAGAGTAGTCGCCTGGACAATTTCTAAAAATACCTATATAAATGTATGGTTGAGGCAGGCAGCTGCGGGAAATTAAGATGATGGCTCGTTGAATAGGGAGGTGGATTTGATGCTATTCAGTATTAAATTTCGTCATTATTCAAAATTCACCTTCTTGAGACACAACGTCCAAATTTGGAAAACGACCTAAGTTTGTAAGGATTTGGAGTAAAGAAGTTGATAGCTATTTATCAAATGAGGGGCATCGATTTCAATACGAGTTTTTCAAATAATTTTTACGTAGATGCTCGTAAAAAGTGGTAATATATAAGTCGCGATCCAAAAAGGACCCCCAGTGATACAATAATTATTTTTTTGTGACGATATGAAACTTGATTTTACATTGGTTTGATTTAAGTCGAGGACAATGAAGGTATCTATCAAACCAACCGCATCTTCAGCATAGTCAACGTTAGTGGAATGAAAGGACCTAATTTATTGCAAATGATGTGCAATTAAAACTACACAGCAGAGAAGAAAACATATTGAACATAATGAATGCAGAAATCAGCATAGTTTTTTTGGTATGGGAAATATAAAAAAGGAGATGTTGCGGAAAATGTTTGAATTCGCAAAAGGATGGTTTGCTTCTTAAAAATCAATCCAGTTTGCTTAACCCGATGCCGATATACGGGGTGTAACGCGATTGGCCGCTTAGCCCATTACAAAATACAAAGTCCCCAGCCCAATCCGTATTAATATCTCTCGTCCTTGACATTCAAAACGCGATGAACAAGAATATGGTGAAAAGGCGAATTTTAGTATTTTTTTTTTTTAAATTCATGTATAAATTATAATATGTCCTACTGATGTGGGACATAAGTCCATACTAATTTATTATGACGTTAAGTCCCTTCTTACAAGTTTTGTTTTTAAAGAAATGCTCTGCCTTTTCAAATGAAATTAATTGCAGAGCTGCCACGCCAGACTCTTAAGCTTCCAGGTGCATATTGTAGTTTAGCCGATAGTTTTTTTAAGCTTGGACTATTCTGTGAATTTTAAATTTGAGCTATTTTTTGTAAGTAGCCTAGATTGTTTAAAATGAAAATTTAACCAAAATATTAATTTGGCGATCGCGAATTTTTGACTTTATCTTTTCTCAAATTTTCCGAAGCTTAAACAAATAGTTTTTCGAAAAAATAAATTGACTTCTAACTTCAGAAAATTTGAGAAAATCTTTGTCTGTCTTTGAAGTTTTTTTCTTTAATTATTATTTATTTTAAATATTAATTTTTATATCTTTTTTTTTCTATTCGTTAACATAAACATTTAATTATTATATGTGCCGCAAATGTGTTAAAAATGTGGGTTTTATTTGTGTGGTTAATGTGTAAGAAAAAATGTCCGTTACGTGGGGTTTGGCCTTTGTTTTATGACACTAATATTCTTCCACTAACAAAATATTGGAATTATGACCCATCTTTGGAAAATAAATCATGTACTAATATCCCACTTTGCTGGGACATATCTAGTCTACATACACAAAAATTGAGCCTTAAAATTGTGTTCGTTTGCTGCCGATTCACGCCTTATAACATTAACCGATTTTAACCAAACTTTGACACATCTTTGGTGTTGGTCTTTGTAAGGTTTTTATTAAGTTTTGTTGATATCGGAACACGTATGGGTGTGTTATGCGTGCGTTGGAAAACACATGAATTTCAGTAAATTTGGGGTTTTTCCACACATTAAAATCTATTTATAATAAATATATATAAATCGAACTGCTGTGCGTTAGTGGGGTAAGAACTAAAGAACGGCTCGATGGATTTGAATGGTTTGTTTGGCTTGAATCAGGAATAGCTTAGAAAAATGTAAATTCAGAAAATTCTCAGCATACATAAATAAATGTATATGAAAATAAGTCGCATTGTGTTTGAATTGATGTTCTCTTAATGCGTTAACCGATTTTGTTTCTAGAAATTTCAAAAGAAATATGACGTCAATACCACGGTTTGTATGTATATACGGTCTTTGTATGGGTACTGGTTATACGAGTTATATGCATTTTAGTGAACATCCCTGTTTTGTCGATATCGACCTCCGAAACCCCTCAACCGATTTAAATGAAATTATGTGGATGTGTGTGTTTGGTTCCAGTTTGGAATATAGGTAAGTTCTGGTCCCGATGGGTTGCGCTGTTGTCGATATTGAAACCACTCAACCGGTTTCATAGAAAGGATAGGATAGTTTTGGACCCGATAGGTGGCACTGTTTTCGATCTCTGAAACCACTCAACGGATTTCAATAAAATTGCATTCATGTGTGTGGCTGGTTGAATCTTAAAGAACCAGTCAACTGATTTGAATGAAATTTTGTGGATGGGTATATTTGGTTCCAGCTGAAAAGCAAGAATAGTTTTGGACCCGATGGGAGGCGCAGTTAGGACCCAATTTCAATGAAATTTTGTAAATGGGTATGTTGGCCCGATAGTTCTGGTCTTGCTCTGCTTTGGGTTGTTGTTCGCAAATCGCAAGCATTGAAGAATATGTGAGGTGGAATGTGGCCTATGTGTGCGTAGTCTGTATGTTTCTGGGTAGAAAAAAGGGGAAATATTTTGTGTACTCGCCCAAGTAGTCCAGCATACTAAACACTGAGTCAGCGTATGTATCGCAACTACTGATATTTAATTTTCTGTAGCACATTTATTGAATGTGAAGTGAAAAAATCATCCAAACGGTGATTCTTGCTTCCCGGGCATATTTCGAGCGACCATGGGACATCACCGTACGATTTTGCAAACAAAAGCTCAAAATGATCATGGGCTTCATCGTTAGGCACAATATTTTTAAACAATCGAGTTCCTGCATGTACTTGGTCCATTGCCCGAAGCCAGGATTGCCAATTGCCAACATTCTGCTTTGGTTGATTTAGAAAATCTGACCGAAAATCTGAAAAATGATAAAGAACCCGACCCGGAAATCTATGAAGTCGTTTCTATGCATTGAATTCAATTTAACTCCAAAGGAAATTCATTCGTTCAATAGAGAGGTTCAACTATCAAGAGGGATGTTAATAATTTAATATATTTTGGTATATAACTTTCACTATTTACTTTAACAACATATTTTCTAAACAAACAACAAGAGTGCAACCCTCTAACTTTTTCTTCCTGGATAGATAATGTTAGAGAGTCGAGCTAGTCACGACTAGGAAATAAGTACTTGGTTCTTTTGAAAGCCTTTGTCGAGAGCAGACCTATTTATAATTTATAAGAAAGTGTACAACAATTAAAATAAATAAATAAAATTATAAAACTTGTAGAAATAGAAAGTGCGGACAATTTGTTTTTTTTTTCCTCTTATTAATAAAAGATAATAGATTAAAATATATCTAACTATATACAATAAAATTTTGAATTTCCACCCAGGTGAAAATTCCATTATGAATTTTATTTTGTCAAAACCGTTACTTTCCCGTCCCAGCGTATAACAGGCATACCGATTACGCACAATACTCCTCCAATGGTCCATTTGGGTACTCCAAGCCTCTCACAACTATTCGTCGGCGTGAATCTTTATTTCTTAAAATTTGTAAACCAAACCGCTGCAATTGGGACAGACTGTTATAACTCTCCTTATACTCAGAAAAGTATCTATCGCACAGATAAAAGCGGATCAACTCAACGTCCCATCCTGTCACCTTCACATATCATCATATTGAACAATTTTCCCCGAACAACCACAACCCATTGTGATGTGACTAACAACAGAAATATCGCGTAAATCATCTGTCCTTCTTCAAACGTATAAAATATTCAATATCCAATCGATGGAGCTTATTCATCGTCAAGGCTGCTATCCCAGAGATATACCTAGCTCCATTGGGTCTGCCACAAAATCTATATTTTCTCCATAAATAGACTGACAGCGAATACCTTCTAAATACTCGATTTTATCATGGTTTATGCATCTTCTTGGCCACGTTAAGAGCTTATCATCACCACCATCGATCCATTTAAAACCAGACTCCTGGCTGTCGTTTCCCATTTGTATGTTAAAGTATTTAACATTTCCCTCATTTTTTCCAGTCAATGTCGTCGCCGCTTCGTCTCCTCTATTGCACCACATTTCATTCTCAAATTCAAAGCAAGGCCCAGAATCGATTTTTTTTTTCTCAACAATACGAACAACATCATCAACCCACACCCACAATTATGACGGCAATATACGAACGAGCGACTTAGAGATGAAGGTATACAGGAAGACTTTTCGTTTTCACTGTCTACTAATAAATTCCACTCATAAACCTACGAGTTCAATGTATACGCTTTGAGCGCTTTATTCCCATCTCACTTGACACACAAACTGTCCAACAGCCCCAATAGAGATGGCAATACAAATACCCAAACGGTCCGACGTCCGACCGACTGACTGCTTGCAGACAGGAGAACGGTTTGTCCCATTAAAACCTCTTTACATCCATCAATAAACTATTCAAAAGTTGCCCCCAAACAAAAAATCAAATACTCATACTCCACGGTCAGAAGATGATGTTCATTTGCCTGTGCAGCATGTGGGCGTGTGTGCACAGCGTCTGAACGAAATAACGATGTTAAATTTTCCATTTATGTTCGCAAAGTATACCACTGAACTTGAGATACACTTATCCGCATTCGTACCTTTTCACAATTACCTTACCAATGTCGGATGAATGTTTACCATCCGGTTAGGATAGCGGCTACTGCCTGCCTACCGAAACAAAAAAAAATTCGAATCACCACGGAGATGATGTTTCGGCCCTTTAGGGGCTATTCTATTCTTTCTCGACTTCTGGACCAAGAGCGACCGCCATTTGCCAGTTTATTCAAAAAAAAAAAAGGGTTTTTCATACCTTGGGACTTTTTTATGTGCGGCGAGATGGACGAGACGATGACGACACGGCCTGGAGGGGCGCTGAGATGCTAAGGGTTTCATATGGACATTTACCTCATAAAGTTACGTGCACATAAAAATTGTGAAAATTCGTCCTTAGAAAGGAGGCAGAGGAGTAGAAAAAAAAACACTCCGCCTGTAAGCGAAGGATTCTTTATTATTCTTTTGGTGGCTCTGGCTATATGGGTGTTTGGGTTTACTTCGTCCTTTTCGCTTCGCAATACCTTCATGTTGTAGTTTATTTTAGAGGGGACAAATGGTTTTATTTTTGTGCCCTGCCATGTGTCGTCTGTTTATGATATATGTTCAACGGTATGTCGTTGCTTAATAGGGTTGCCAAATTACGTTATAAATTATTTCAGAGGTATGTGAGTTATTAGTGGGATGAAGACGATAGGCATGCATCGGTTTTATTTCTTTTTTGTTGAATGAAAATTGGCCGTGATTAAGATTGAAATAAAGGACAAAGTATATTATAGTTGTAGGGTTTTTATAGAGGGTTTTTATGTGTCCAGGTTCGACTGCTTTCATATTTTTAAAATGCCGCTGTTATTTCAGAGGTAGGAACTCTTTTGAGTGTTTTTTTTTTATTTATTTTCGGATCACGACAAATAGTGAAAAGAAGAGAAATGAAAAGTTTCGACTGTGGGTTAGTATGTGGAGTTGTATATCTACCAATCGCGAAAATTGCACATCAATTGCATAAGGAACTAAATGGAAAATGGTGGAAGAAAACGCATCGAAGCAAACAAAAGAAAAAAACTTATCTCTTCGCATTTCCATTTCATAATTACATTAACGGTGTCCAACACAAAAACACGTCTCGCACAAAAGCGTCTTTTCCAGTTTTCGAGGGTCCTGAGTGCCGCACTCCACCGATGAGACCCAACCGTTCAATATTCAAAATGAACAAAAGTGCAATAAGAAACCACTTCATAACTAAGTGCAGGAGCCTAGCAGCCACTTAAACTTTTTGCGTTGCAAACGTGTATTTCGACAGCGGCAGCAACAAAAACAAAAGCACGCACAACAAAACGACATAAAAGGAAATTTTTAATTTCATATAAGAGCATTAAAAACACCCTCGACTGGCACTCACTCATTTAAATATGATTGCAAAAGGCTCTGACCGAATGTACAAAAAGAGAAGAGAAAAAGGCGAAACCCCCCTACCGAAGGAAACAAGCTGCCAAAGAGTACCCATTCACCCGTAAGTCTACAACTCTTTATGCATCTGTGTACTCTAAACATACGACTCCACCGAAATGAGCATGCAGCCAGGCTCAAGTATATCTCCTCCAGTACAAATAGCACATTAGGACCATCAACTTCACACAGAAAGAAGATACGCTCCCAGCTATATACCAGCCAGAGTTAGAACACACTCTTTGAGTATAGAAGAGTCCTGTCGATGCATAAACTTGAAGTGTGCATGCGGAACTGGAAAATATAATTTTATAAAATGGAACAACGCTACTAAATAGAAAAGTTTCACCTCTTACCGACACTAACACCCACACCACTCTCTCACTCATTTAGTGCGACTATATATAGACCAGTCTTCATTAAAAACAGGAAACACCAGACTGACACACAACCTATGGACTGTTTTGCCGACTGGCTGAAGGGGAATGATGCGTCTGGACACCTTTCCCCTCGTCTCTCTCTCTCTCTCTCTTTCGGTTGGCAAACAGGACGCAATTTTGAAAATTCCATGTTATCCTTGTGTACATTTTGATGACGGCAGCGTACAACGTGCAACCTAAAAGACCAAACAGAAGTGGGGTTCTGGCATGCTGATGGTACTTATGGTAGAAGTTTCTCGCGTTCATATTCTCGAACGAAATTGACAGGCCTATTTCATGTTGTGCAGAGGTTCCGTTTCTTAAGCTCCATTTTGGCAGCAAAGCCATTATGAAATTAATTTTTCATATGGCTCTCTGGCAAAAGTTACAGCCAAGCGAGGACGAGACCGAGAAGCGGAATAATTTGTATTGCTCGGAATTACATTTCCTTGGTTGATGGAATCGGGGAGCGTGACCCAAACTTCCAAGTGGGCGGAGGCGTTACGTGAATCTCGAGCAGTTAGTCGTATGTATTGAATGGAAAAGTTTCTGTTAGTGGACCTTAGTCGGTCGGCTTATATTTCCATTAATTTCTTTCGTTGGCGTTCACCGTTGTGCGGCGTGATTCGATGGTGCTAATGAGATTATGGGCAGAAATAATTACAATTTGGTCAGCAAATCAGATTGATTCTTATTTAATTGATTATGTTACTTGGAAGGAATGCTAATTGTGGTATCGTGTGGTTGTCAGTAGGGGAATGCTCTCAAGCAGGATCCAATAGACAGTTGTTGTCGACTTAGCAGAGCCACGTTTTCTACTACCAAGACAGTTTATTAAGTCGTTTCCAAGAAACTCTTCCGTCCTTAAAATCCCTCATGACACTTTCTGCAATAGATCCATCAATTCTGATGTGTTTCGTGTTTGCACTGCATGTGTCTGCCAGAAAATGGTAAACATCTATGTTTACTGTCCGTCGTCTAGCCAAGTATAAAATGAATGAAATAATTGATGGCCAGGAACAAAAGCAAAGGAAAAAAAGACTTCTCCATCGTCACATCGAACATATAGCTTTCCCTTACAGTAACAATTAAGATTGACTGAATGTAATATAATCGAGAAAATATCCCTCAACTGTTAGTATTTCGTGTCACGATAGATGACACCACAAGGAGAACACCCCCACCCATCGCCCGTCATATGTACATCTCTTGGTATAGAATTTGTTCACTTTAGAGCGACAAGCAAAGTGGCGACCAAAGACAAGGAGAATTCTATTGATTTTGCCTTTAAAAACAAAATCAGTCTTCGTCCTTTCATTGACTCCTCTGTACGTCCACATTGAGGGAGTCTTTCCCCCACCGAGACGAGGCGAGACCAACTTTGGTTCAGACACAACAGAGATAATGGTATTTGCATTAGGGGTTTGGTTCTTTGTTTGGGGTACATGTTCGGGTCTTAGACCCCTGACAAAACCTAAAATGTCCTCCAATATTACGTAAAAGTCATTGATGACAAATGTCCTATATTTGGTTATTTGCGCGAAAATGTTTATTTTTATTTTACTAAATATAGGGAATTCCTCTGGGCACTTAGCTTTCTGTATCATGTGAAAAAGTTAAATGGGATAGTTGTCTAAGTTAAAGTATCCTAGTGGGATTTACTATTTTCCTTCAAACTTCAGACTCTATGTTGAGGAGAAGGTCCGGAAGGCAAAAAGGGTACTACATCAGTGCAAACGTGTACGTGGACAGAGGTGGGGACTCTCGCCTAGGTCAGCATACTGGATGTATACGATGATAACTAGACTCATTATCACGTACGCCTCGGTTATATGGTGGGCGAAAGCCTCTCAGAAAACCGTCAAGAAGCACCTGGATAGGGTTCAACGGTTAGCATGTATAGGAATTACAGGTGCAATACGTACAACCCCAACATGCGCATTGGAGTTCATCATGGGGATATTACCGCTGGACTTATTTATTAAGAAAAAAGCGGCCCAAACGGCACTTCGTTTGCATCGATATGCGAAATGGCACAATTGTGGTACGATCTGTGGACATAGGAAGATCCTGGAACTTGTCAAAAACGAGATTAGGGAGCTGAACATGCCTATGGATCGAATAACAAGGGTGCGTATTATGGAAAGAAATCACAAAACTCGTATTGAGGACGGATTACTTCCAGAAAAGAGAAATGGTGAAATAGTGATTTTCACGGATGGATCCATGATGGATGGCGGAGCGGGGGCCGGTATATATTCAGAAGAGCTGGAACTTGCCCGTCACATTAGCCTCGGGAAATACACTTCAGTATACGAGGCTGAGATGATTGCTTTGCTTCATGTGTTGGACTACTTGCTTGAGTGTCAGGTGGAAGGAAGAAATATCCTTATAGCACTGGACAATCAGCCGGTGATCAGATGCATGGAAGAGGAATGGTAGAAGAGCTTATTCACAAATGGATCACGGTAGAACACCTGAGAAGGTGGTCAACCGTGGAACAATGTAGACAAGCTAAAATGGCAATAAAGTGGCCGACCTGCTCCACTCAAAGAAGGGTTCTAAGTATGAGTCGAGGATCATTGCAATGGGTGGTGGCTTTGTCTACAGGACATGATAATTTCGGGTATCACTTAAGGAAAATGGGCCTTATAGAGGATGATACGTGTAGACAATGCCTGGAGGAATCTGAGACAGCGGCACATATACTGTGTCAATGTCCACCGTTGGCTGGCAGAAGATTGAGGATCTTGGGACATCATTGGGTCGAGACCCAGTCGATGAAACAGATCTCCCATAAACAGATACTAACGCTAACACTAGGAATTAAGCCAACAGAAGAACTGTGGAGAAATGCAGAGTCTCTCTGAGTAAGATTTACAGTGGTAGAGAGACGAAAAGAGTCCCGAAAATGGTGGTCTGATTCGAATATCTCTCGAAATCTATATACAAGGTGGCGCAAAAGTAATCCTCCTATTAGAAAATGCTATAAATTTTGCGATTGGCCCCTAATGTCAGTTCTGTTTTGACATTTGTGTAGTAAACACATGCGAAATACACGTTAATAAACAATGCTACGCTACACTGCTCCAGAACGCGGAATATTGGTGACTATTTATTTGAGCAATAATCGGTCGGTGACTTTGGCACAACGTGAATTTCGTCGCAGATTTCCTAGCCGTCCAACGCCTACTGGTGAAACACTGTGACGTTTAGCCGCTCGCCTCGAAGAGACTGGCACAACACGAGACGTTGCCAAGAGTGGCGGGCCCCGGAGCGCCCGTTCTGCCGAGAATATCGGCTCTGTTGACGCGGCCATTTTTTTTCGAGAACGCCGCTGGTCAAATGACAACAGTGAACGGTGCGCGCTATAGGGCCATGTTTACCGATTTTTTTTTCTACCGCAATTGAACGATTTAGGACTGGAGGACATGTGGTTCCAACAGGACGGAGCTACGACACACTGCGCGAGCCACAACCGATATTCTGAAAGCGGTGTTCCCGGGTCGTTTTTGGCGATTTGCACTAGCCCGCAAGATCGCCTGATTTGACCGCTCCAGACTTCTTTTTGTGGGACTTTTTGAAGTCGCGGGTTTATGTCAACAGACTCTTGCAGCTCTTAAAGACAATATCCGTCAAGAATGTGAGGACCTATCGCCGGAAGTTTTGGCCAAAGTGATGGAAAATGCCATAAAAAGGGCTCAAATGACAATCAACTGTGGCGGCGGCCATTTACATGAAATCATATTCTCGACTTGAAGTAAAAAAAATTAATAGACCAAATAAAAATAATCCACAAGAAGAATCAAAGTTTTTAATTTTTTTTTTTAAATTACAGCCAAAAAACATCGGAAGGTTATTTTTGCGCCACCTTGTATATATATATCATCGTAATGTCAGAATTTATTGACACCTCGAGTTCAAAATTTTGTATGGATACAATATCTTTCTTCTACTACGTATCTATTAGAGAAAGTTAAAATCTGGTTCTCATATCTCATGATTTTCGGTTGCATGGTCAATATATTGAACAGTTTTAACTGATACCTCATTTCAAAGGATCAAAAAATTTGTTTGAAGTAATACTTATTTAGGCACGCTTGCCTAGGGGGGTTAGCTGGTGAATGCGTCACGAAAGCGTTACGGAAATTGCGAGCGGAAGTTAGGAGGAGGGAGAAGTTAGTGAGATAAAAAGAGAGAGAATTACGTTTCGTTTCGAATATTACTGTAGAGGCAAGAGAGATAGATGCGAGCACACATTTTCGTTCTCTCTGTCTCTCACCCAGTTACGTTTTATTATCTAAGACACATCATACAGTGCAGCAGTGATGCAGATCGGGGGATTTATCACTTTTTGCGGGATTTTTTCGCTAATAGTAAGTTAAAAGGGACAAAGGGATTTTTCAGACCTCATATAACAAAAAGAAAGGGATTTAACTTTTTGGTCAAATTTTGTTCCTGCTTGTTCATTTCATTAGGAATACAAAATTATTCAACCTACGATCAAATTAAATATTTTCATGTTTAGAAAAAAGTCATTCAAAATATCTAAATGCTTCCATTTTCTCTTTTTTTTTTCCCTAAACTGTTTCATAAAATGACATATGTGTCTGTGAATGAATCACGAGTATTTTTTAAAATAATAATAATTTGTAAACATAAAAGGGATATTTTGAGTATAACCGTGGGATAACCTGCCTCTAAAGTCTGGTATCACTACAATAATTATAGATAATAATAGATAATAGATAATTTTTTATTTCTTATAAGTTCATTACAAATTCATTATACTTAGAACATAAAATTACATTATTGCTATAAGTTTTGAATATAAGAAATATTAGCTACATTCTGTATTTTTATATACTAAGTATTAAAAATAGTGTTGAATGCCACTTCAATGGGCTTATACAAAATTCAATATTAGTTTTGGGTGGGGTGCCCCTACAAAAGCAATTTGCATTATCAAAAAATTGTATTTCACAAAAATGTATTAAAATAGAAAAGAGACTGAACAATTTAAGTTGTTTCAAGAATAAATAATTTACTCATTCAAATTTAATTTACTTAAGCATAATATGACGATTAAACCAGAATATTAGAAAGAATGGATTCTAAATCACCATAATTCAAATTAAGAAGCCAATGTTTAACACGTTTTAAAAACATTCCAGACATTGATGCAGTTCTGATAGAGTAAGGAAGCTTATTAAATAAACGACATGATGAAACTGAATAAAAATTACGATATGCAGTAGTACGAAAGTTTGGTACAGATACCATATCCGAAAAGTTTACACGTAAATTATAATTAGAAATTAATCGATAATTGCGATTTCCAGACTTCATAAAAAAAGTCTTCAACACTTTAAAACAGTACAAATGTCGGACTGGAAGAATTTTCAGATCGCAGAACAAAGGAAAACTCGGATGTCTTCTAGGTTTCCGGCATATTTTCCGTAGAATATATTTCTGCAGGATCAACAATGGTTGGATTTTATTCAAATAAACACCTCCCCAACAAACAATTCCATATTGCAGTTTAGAATGGAATATTCCGTAATAAATTGTTTTTAAGAGCATTGCTGAACAGATATTTCGCAAATAGAAAAAATGTCTAAGTGTGCAACGAAAATACTTCTTCAGAATTTCTACATGATTCGAAAAGCTCATTCTATAATCAATTGTAAGCCCCAAATATTTATATTCATTAACTGCTTCAATTAAAAAACAATTGTCACTGCAACTTAAACTATCACAAAATGAGGAAGAATGCGTACAATTACAATTAGAAAATTTGTATTTTTGGCACTCAGGTGAGTGATAAAAAACATTCGCACCCAACTTGTTGACGGATGACAGATTGAAAAACATTATTTTGGTTTTAGAGCTGATAATCAAATTGTGTTCGGCAAACCAGTTTCTCAGTAAGTTTAGGTCCCAATTGATGTCAGAAACTAGATCCAAGGGACTTTTCAAACCATAAGAAAAACCTATATCATCCGCAAAAGCAGTAGGTGCACCTTTAAAATCAAGTTCCAGAAGTGAATTAATATAAATTAGAAACAAAATTGGTCCCAAAACAGAGCCTTGGGGTACACCCAAATTGGAGAACTTAATTCCGCTCCTAATCTCATCTATCTTCACTCCTTGCGACCTATTCTTAAGGTATGATCTAAACCAATCTAGTACGAAACCACGAAATCCAGCTTTTTCCAATTTTCTTAACAAAATATCATGATTAACCATATCAAAAGCTTTGGTAATGTCAATAAATAAACCAGCCGTACATTTTTTTCCATCGAGATTTGCCATTATTTGAGCACAAAACTGTAACAGCGCATCTTCCGTCGATCTACCTTTCTGAAATCCAAATTGATTTGGGTTAAAAAACTCTGTTTTGTTTAGAAAATGTACTATTCTTTTTTTTACAAGTTTTTCGAAGACTTTACTGAAAACAGAAAGAAGTGATATGGGCCTGTAGTTACACATTTCTGTTGCAGAACCTTTTTTAAACAATGGTACAATATCAGCACATTTTAGCGCTTCTGGAAAGACCCCATCAAAAATAGAACGATTAAAAATATCTGACAAGACATTCACAAGGAAACAAGCAACTCTTTTTAAAAACAGATTCGAGATATCATCTGGTCCACACGAGTTGGACTTGTTTAAAGTGCCAATAACTTCTAATATCTCAAGAGAAGTTATGGGCTTATAAACAAAACTATTTCTTTGCAAATGTTCAGCAGAGCTATATGATGAACAGGAGTTGCAAGGCAATATAACTGGACATGGTTGAATGCTAGTGGCTATATTTGCGAAATAGCAATTAAATGCATTGGCAATTCCATGCTTGTCTGAAACGTCCTCATTATCAATACGTAAAATAGTAGGTTTCTTAGAAGAGGAAGATTTATTAAGCAAGCTATTTACTATTTTCCATTCATTTTTTAAGTTTCCCTGGGCAGTAACAAATTGAGTACGGTAGTATGTATCCCGACATATCGGAATCTCCTTTTTCAGTTCATCGCACAATTTTTTATATTTTCTTTTTAGACTCAGATTATGAGGGTACTTTCTGCACTTTATTCCAATTTTGTTTTTACATCTTACTTTATACAACAGGTTAATAGAGATCCAAGGTTTTAACCTTTTTACACACCTTTTTGAATGCAGGCATATTGTCTGTATCACACTGTAGGAGCAACAGAGAGAGGTGCGAGCACACAGTTTCTTTTCTTTCTCTCATAGCCAGTTACGTTTCGTATATCTAAGACACGCCTATTGCAAGGTTGCCGAATTGGTAATTTTTCACAAAACGTGCTATTTTTTTTTTTTTTGATTTTTGCTAATTTGGTAATTTTTATCTGGTTATGGTAAATTTTTGAGCAGATGTACCAGGAATGCGATATCACCTCATTTAAATGCTTCTAAGTGAACGCCTTGCATTATTTGCATATGCTTCATCACCATATAAAACTGTTTTATTCGCTCTTCAAAAAATTACAGAATGCACTCATTTTCTTCTTTTGACAGATGGTGAGCTTCGAAATAGTTTCTGTTTCTGTTTATGGATAGGTTAATTAATCATATTATTCATATGCAGACATGAAACTCTAATTTGTTAAGGGTATGTTATAAGAAAATAGGTAGATGATCTCCCATGTCTTCTAGCTGCTTGTGATTTTGTGCAAAATCAAATAAAATAATTTGAGTTTTTTTTTTGTAAGTGGCAACTGTGGCCTATTGTCTGTATCATTCTGTGAGAGAGCAGTGCGCGAGTTATTTTAACTAAAAGATTCTTAGTAATTTAATTCGCGAGCCCATTTTCTTGCTCTCTTCCTCTCATAGCCAGTAAATTATTGAAGAAAATTGATATATTAGAATGTATAAAATAAACATGTATATATAGATGGAGCTAAAGAAGTTTTACTTCAGTCGTGTAGTCTAAGGAACACTCGTTTTTTTTTATTTCTGTCATTTTTTCAGCTAAAAAAGCAATTGCCTCAAGGTATGCAGTGACTTTTACAAAAAAAAAAACCTTTAAACCACCCAAAGCAGCCTAACTCGCAACTTTCCGCCGATAAAATTTCACACCATGACTTCCACGCTCTCCTCCTGTAAATACCTCACTTTTATTCAATTTAAATTAAATATCAGGCTAATTACCGACTAGAAGTCAACAGGGTTAAAATAAATACAAATCAGTTCGATGTCGGAATTTACAAATCTAATTAATTTGTCAAAGGAAATGACTAAATGATGGGGAAACTGCCGTTCGAAAAAAAAACCTCCCCAAAACTTTCCCTCTATCCATCTCTGTATATGTATATCTAAAACAAATCTCGTTTAGTTGTTCAATTAAACTCGTTAAAGTCAACTGCTGCAAAAAAAAAACAAGAGAAATGTAAAGAACATCCGGTTTTCCGTCGTCGGGCTTCAACAAGGAATATCGTCCTTTTACTATGAAAAAACTACAACATGAACATGAAAAAAAGATTCCATTTCCAAGCCATCATCTTTCTTTCAGTATTTCTGCATTTATACAGCATTGCATGCCATACCTTAGATCGTAGGATCCTAACCAAGTTTCCATTAACTTGTATTGACTTTTTCACACCCACACAAGCCGGGCGCTTTCTTTGTTCGGTTCTATCCAGAATGATGGAGGATGAAGAATGAACGATGTTTGTACAATTTTTTTTGTTCTTCCTCTTCTCAATGATTTGGAACATTCGTATCCACGCTGTGCTTATGTCGTTGTTTGAGTTTTTGTGCCTGCATGCTGTACTTGCCCCCATTGACTATTTCTTTCAATAAAATGGTCATCTACCCACATTATGGTTGTAAGAATTAACAAAACACAAATAAAACAAACGAGTTAAGCCGCAAGGAGAAATGACTTAAATCACAATTTAAATTTTGGGGCAGCTCCAAGTCATCTGAAAATTAAATCAATACCTTTGTGTAACATCATTTGGAAAGTAAGTTGAATCCGAATCCATCTACCCAGCGTTTACTTCTAGACTTTCTCTCTCTGTTTGTGTAGTTGGGTTTTTGTCAGTGGCAGCGTGTGCGGGTGAAATGTATTGTCACAGATAAAAATGAAACACGAGAGCTGGATACGACTGAGATGCGAAAGGGCATCCCTGACTGAGGGAAGACAAAATGTAATTTACAGTATGGATTGACATTAGGATCCATACGTGACTACTGTCAGTAGTAAATTGGATAACATGACTAGACATAATTCCGTTTAACGTGAGGTTCTTATCAATAGATACATAAAAAAAAAAAAAAAAAAAAAAAAAAAAAAAAAAAAAAAAAAAAATATTTAGGTACGAACGAATTGGTATTCGAAAAATGAATGGAAAAATGATGATGGAATACATTGATTGTACATTATTTGTTAAGTGTGTATGAGTTTAAAGGCGGATTTGTAATGGGCACGCATTTATCCATCTAATAAAGTCAATTAAGCGTAGCATAGTTTGTACAGGGTCATTAAGAACAAATTAATTGAATGTCGCTTCCAGTTTTACCAGTTGTTGTAAATTGAAATTGTTGGTTGTTGGTTTTCACTATAAACACTATCTCTGAATTTTCGTTATTTCGATTGATATTCGGTCAGCTATATTTAGACGATTGCCACATGTTACAATATTATAAGTGAAAAATTTGTCCTTAATGTCTGGCAAGTGGGTATGAACTTTAAAATTTTGTCTAAGAATATTTGCGAAAAAGCCATTATCAAATAAATGACAATAAAATTGTCAGGTATATGCCAATCGTCTGTAAACAAAATTGTATCATTTTCAGACGTTTAAGACATTTGCAGACTCATTTGCTGTTGTCTGATGAGCTGTGCTTGTGACAAATATTTTTTTCATATTTGAACAAACAAAACAAAGTTTCGGTGGTGATTTCTTAACATTTTTCTGTAGATGGGTGCAAAATGAGTGAACTGAATAATTTCGAATACGTAGACGAAGAAGACGATCCATCAACGACAAAGATCTAGGAAAGTTTATAACCTGTTCTAAATTCCTTTGAATATACCTAGATAACTCGTGCGTATTTAAGCGCAACGAAACATATGTCGAAGCGAGACATTGGCACACACACACTTTTTTAAACACTTTCGGGGTATGAGCAACCGATCGTGCGCTACCCTTCGATTTCGGGATTTAATCAGCTATAGCTGATACCAATAATCATTTTTAACTTTCACCTTATATATTTTGCAGGTCACAACATGCAATTTTGTATATTTTATTGCCATACGTTTACAGTCAACTAGCTAACGATAAAAACCACAACTTAAATTAATCATAACCGTAGTTCCTAGTTTAATTTAAGTAAGGGTTTTCCAATAAGAGGTGTTATTTTGGTATTCAAGGAACAATTCAATTTTTTGACATAAATGATCGGATGTTTATTTCATAATAAAGAGGAAGGTATGCCGTTAATAATGAAAAAAATATCAGCCAAATGGCCACCACGAGCACGCATACAGGACCATATACTTTTCATGAATTTTTCCATAAGCAAATCTCAAAGTGGCTGCCCTATGTCCTCGATAGCCTCACGAATTTTATCTTTGAGGTCTTGAATCGACGCTGGGCTGTTGGCGTAGACCTTATCTTTCACATGACCTCAAAGGAAGAAGTCGCAAGGTGTTAAATCAGAAGATCTCGGTGGCCAATTGTGAACACCTCTTCGAGAGATAACACGGTCCGGAAACTTTTCCAGTAAAAGATCAATGGTTTCGTTTCTTGTGTGGCACGTAGCGCCGTCTTGTTGAAAGTAAACGTTGTCCAGATCAATACCATCCAACTCCGACCTTAAGACCCAAGTCTTTATGCAATATACGGTGTAATGACGTTTGTGGAATGAACAACTCCAAAGAACGACGAGGAATGGACAAACCTGGGTTTTCTTCAACACGTTGGGCTACAGCAGCAATATTCTCAGTTGTTCTTGAGCGACATGCACGGGTTTTAATCTTCACATCACTAACTTTTCCCGACAGCTTGAATTTTTCCACCAATTTCTGTATTGCGGTCCGACAAGGTGCTTCACGACAAAAAATGCTTTAGCTTTGCGAACTGTGACTGCAAGATTTTCACCATTTTTTTAGTCAATTTTAATAATTTCAATGGGTTGTTGAAGCGTCTATCGATCCATTTTTAGTAATGACGTAGTTTCTACTTGTCAAATGTCAAAGAATAAAAGCTTCAAAAGTGACAGCTACCAAAATAGTGGGTCATTCAGAATAACACCTCTCATTGGAAAACCCTTTATCTTTAAAAATGTTTTGCAGAAATTGTCGAATTGTTTGGAATCCATATATGCAAAATTTTGCGACACAATTTGCCTCCTCAACTTTGAATTCCAAGAGCAATTTTGTGCAATGCAATTCATCCTCCTCGGCCCTCGATACTTTCCAATATGAACGTGACCACAACTATAGCAAGTGCATCTTTTTATTCCAATTCTATTTTTTCGCGTTTCTCAACAAAAACTTCACCATTAAATGCCAAAAAAAAAACATTAATAATTTGTCCGACAATGCCTGCCAACGGATCTGCATATATTTTGTAAACAAACATCTGCCAACCGTGTGAAGTGGCAATTGAGTATTGTAAGGTAGTTCGCTTTGTTAGCTCATTTGCAGCTCATTGTCAGAAGGTTGGTAGGACTGACAATATTCTCCAATCTGGCAATCGTCTGAACACATAAAGCCTTATTCTTAACGTTTAATTAAAGCTGAATTAGAGCTAATTTTGGTTTAGGTTAGGTTAGGTTAGGTTGAATGGGGTTGTGAGATCGTCACAAAAGACCAGTCACCAAGATGGGCCCATCGCCATCACCTGGTTCCCTATTCACGTTAAAAACCTAAACCAAATCGCCAAAACAGTGAATTTCCCTACAGAATCTAATTATTGTTCCGATATTGTTTGAGGAACCAACCACTTCTAAATTGTTAAAGAAGTCATTTTGGTTTAATTGCATAAAACCTTATTCATAAGTTTTGTTAAAGATAATTCACACTTAATCAACTGTAAAAAAATTAAATGCCTAAATTTGCATTTACCGGTGAATTAACTTTCGTTTTCGAAGTTATGCCCAAAATTAAAGTAGATGGCGAATACATTTTCGAATGTTTTAGATAATTTTAATATTTTAAGTAATCAAATATTTAACCAAAGGCGATTAAAACATTATAAAATCCGTTTTAACCGTTTTTAACTTCCACAAAGTGAATTCAGAAATAAATATAGATGCAGCAAAGAAAATCCGCTCAAAATATAATTCTCAATAGCTTCGTAGATTCAGGATGACAGCGCAGATATTAATGGGTTCAGTCAACTCACTCTAAGCCGAATATGCTCGAAAGTCTCTAAGGCACTTGGTTCAAAAAGACCTCTTTATATAAATATGCCAATACTCACTTCAGAAATGTCATCTCAAAATTTAGAAGTAAATATTAGAGGATTTCCACACAAAAATACGCGAGTGCTGCCAGATTTTCGGAATAGTTTTGCTTAATTAACTGATTAGCTACTACATGGCAAAATTATTTATATGAATTATTATTATTATTTCTGTTTACTTCGTAGTACCGTATCTCGTTTTTGTTTTACTTTGTTTTTCAATCACTTCGCCCTGCAATAATTTCGCATTTCTTTCTCTCTCTTTTCACTCGTTTTGCTTTTTCGTTGAAAGTGCAATCTGCAATGTTATCTCATTAACGGTTTATTTCGTATTCTAGTTTTATTAGAATCTATCGTTTGGCGTGTGGTCATTTTGTCTGTAGTGTGATTTAAACAGTGCGCGGCCAGCTGGTTTGTATTAATTTTATTTATTTTTAAAAAAGTTTAGCAATCTGTGGAATTAAAAGCAAAATTCTTTTAATTTCTTCTTGAATGCCTTTAAGCTCTTCACTTAAAAAATCAAAACAAACGATTGCGAAGTTATTGAAGAAATTTAATTGCTAAAATGCAATTTTTAACAATTTATATCTAAGGGGCTGTTTATATATTTTCTGTTTTTCCTGTCCTCATCCAAAACCGGATTTATTTACTTTTAAATTGTTGAACTCTTTTTTTTTTTAGGTAATTTTTATGCAAATTTAAAAACTCCTTTAGTTCGAGCCTCAAATAATAAATGACGCAATCAAAAGCATCGCCTTTAAATGAATACCCTGTTTAAATTTTTTTTTTAATTCAACACTTGTGTTATTAATTCAACAAAATTTAAGTCAAATCTGCAAAAAAAAAATTCCATTTCAACAGAATGTTTGGAGTATTTATAATCTGTATTTCGTTTGGCTACCAAACATTTTGCATAAGTTTTGTCAATTTCACAAAAGCGATTTTTGGTTCTGTAGGATATAATAAAAACTTTGTTAATTCAACAATAAAATTGTTCAATTGATACAATGGGTCGTATGAATAAAACGTAGCAATTGCTTTTACTCAAGAGAAATGTCAAAATCGAAGCACTTGCTACATTTCGTATGAATAAAAACCAATTTGAGTTAGTTCCAACGTTTGACTTGTTCAAAATGTGGCGGCACTGACCTTTTACTCAGATCGGTATAAATAAAACTTATCAGAAAAAGCAAATATGCTATGCAAATTCTGATTCCGCTATTTAGTTGACTCAGACCTTTTGCTAAATATTTTGTACGCACATTTTTTTACATAAATCAATCCTCGCATTGTGAGTTTCGATGTTTTGTTTATAAATAGCGCAGTGGCTTAGTGGTTAGTGTGTTGGACTACTAAGCGAGGGGTCCCAGGTTCGAATCCCGAGAAAAACCCAAATGCCAACTTAAGGTTTTTTTCGCTGCGCCACCTCTCGCGAACGTCTGACAAACATCCGAGAGTATAACTGTCATGAAAGAGCTTCTCAATTGGCCGTTTGGACTCGGCATAAAATTGTAGATCCCTTCCATTCGTCCCAAAAATAAAAACTCACACAAGACGAATGGTTGTGAGAAGCTAGGCTTGGGTCCATACGGACCTGTTGCGCCAAATTATTTATTTATTATAAATTATATTTTGTTCATGCAGGAAAACCAAACAAAACATAGTTGGAGTTTGGGATTTGCTAAGCAAAATCTTTCCTACAGTTTCTTTGGCCTGGACAAAAAGCAACTCATTTGATCACTCTTGGGAGTTAACGTGCGTGGTAGATGAAAGTTCCTCATTATCTGCTAAAATTCAGAAGAGTCAATTCAAAATCGAATATATAGATGCATTTATGCTTACCATAAAGCTCTTCCAAATAGTCCTCTTCGTCGCTCTGCATATTTTTATTTTTTATTTATTTATTTTCACTTTTTCTTTTGAATTTTTTTTTACTTTTGATAATTTTCGCTCAAAAATTCGAAAACAAATTCAAAATAAACAAACCACCGGAGACCGGACAGTTGTCACTTGTCAAGTTTGACAGAAATTGCAAGGCATGTACAGCGAAGTAAATGATATGTTCGAATTTTCGAACTTACTTTAGCAAACTAGGTTCTTATTCATACCGATTCAAAGCATTTGCTCAGGGCTTTTACTTTGCTAAGACATTTTGCTCAAAGCAAATGCTAGTTTTCATTCATACGTCCCAATATCGATTTATTAAACTGAAAATTGTGTTTTATTAATCCGACAAAGTACTTTTGTAGTAAATGTTCTATCCGTTTGACAAAATATCGTTCCAATTAATAAAAAATAATTTAGACCAATTTTTTTTCAGTTCCACAAAACTATTTTTGTTTAAATTTTTTGTTGGTATTTTATTTTCAGTGCAATGATTGTGAGCTCCTGCTTATATACCAGCATGGAAATTATTTAGACCATGCTGACCAGTGCCCACCAGTGTTGCCCCCCAACTGGTTGAAAATGTAGCGTGGCGGATTTAAAGTGTACTAAAACAATAGGCGTGTATTATTGGAAATCTATCTAAGTACAGTAAAGTAAAATCTTCAATACGCAAATGCAATTACAACAACTACGGAAGTATCATGTAGAGTGTAGTTGTTGTAATTGCGTATTTAAGATTCTACTTTACTTTACTTTGCTGAGATAGATTTCCAATAAAACACGGTTAAAATATTTACTTGAAAGCACTTGTGGAAGCAATTGTTTACATAAGAAAAACATAAAACAATTCAACGACAATTTAAATTTTTAATTCAAGAAGATTAAGAAAAATAAATAATTAATATAGAATAGTATAGAATACAATTTCCTATGAACTAATATTTGCATATTATTTCTAAAATGTGTTGCATTATGATAAAAAAAAGTATTAGCGTAGGTTTTTAAACACCAACACCACAGACCATACTGTCACTGTTTGTTTGCACTTGTATTCAACTAAACTACCTATATCTACTTTCTACTTAGTGATAGAAAAGAGAATACAGCATAATGAAAGAAAAGGGGAATCACACAATAACTATCTATTTTGTTATTTGAATTTGAATTTTGGGTTCTGGATTATGGAAGCTGAAAATTGAATTTGACATTGGAATTGTGGAAATAGAATGTTCTGCGTTTGCTTGAAAATCAAAAGTGATTCTTGCGAACTTTAGGGTCAAACACAATACTCGATATAAGTTCTAATTTTTCCTTTAGATTTTTATTTTCTGAAATTTGGAAATTGTAGTGTTTTGTGAATATTTTACGAATTTTCGTAGTGAATTTTTGAGGGCGAAAAATGTAGTGAAAACGCTACAATTCTAGTAGGGGGCTGTGCCCACCCTTTATCTCCTCTGTTGATAATCGGAAATACCATTTACTATACAATTCGATAAATGCGAAGTGTGGTCAGACTTATGTAAGACAAAATAAAATATATATGTCAGTTTAAAATAATTTTTCCGAAAATAAGCACAATTTTGCGGCTCATGTCTTTCCTTAGTCAGCTTTATTACCTCCAAGCAAATACGTCCATTTAAATGTCACTTCTCAGCCCATATTTATTCGGAGTCCACCTGGTGTGTATTCCTAAATTGATTATCCCATAATCTTCGCAACATCTTTATGTTATTTATATGCATTGCTCGTTGTAGTAAAAACAAATTTACGTTCCAATATACAATAAACACTTCCAGTAAAAGAGCCCAAGAAACGGCCACTGAATGAACACCATCTGTGGTACGTACACTCTAACTCTGGTGCAGACTGTTGGCTTTGGTCGATTCCTCGTGCAAGGACATAAACTAGTCGTCGTCTTCCTTGGACCGTAAACGAAAGTAAACGATAATTTCCGAAACTAAATAATTCAAAGCATGAAAGTCATTTCAAGTCCTTTGACGTTGTGTCGTTTACCGTTTACGACTTTCCCAACTCACACTGGCTCGAACATATCGTGTTTCTTGAATAAATCTGTCCCGACACAGCAAGGAGTCTGTCTATAAGCTAGCAGGTATATAAAAGTCAGCTGTAAATGCATCACATGAATGATGATGGAAATACTCAACCGAAAGGTGCATGTCCTTTTGAGGCGGTACATGTCTCCTACGAGAAAGCATTTCGCTCTCTGCTGTGGTGTATAAAATTAATGTTTAAATTTTATTTTATAATTGTGCGTGCGCTATTTAAGTCGTTAAGTGGAATGTGCTAATAAAATTTGGAAGTGAATAACCTTTGTCGACCTTATAAGTGTGTTTGAAAGTAACCTCCAACATTGACCGTCGCTCGGTGGGTTAAAAATTCGCATATTCTGCAATTTTTAACCGAATTGCTGTCACTTTCACTGCTCGAAACTACTATACTGCAACCGAAATGCACTTCCATTCCGCTGCTTGAGTTGCGGAACACCATCCTCGGCCCTTCGGTTCACAGCTGCCGATTTAGCAAAAGCAAAGCTCAGCGGTTCCATTGTTTTAGCTCGCTGCGACTCGGATGAACTTTGGCATGAAAAATGACTCTGGTAACGAATGTATTTGCGATCCGCAGAAGAATATCCTTATTCACAAAATTTTTGCTCGTTCGCCTGGATAGAGACTGGTATGGGCAGGGATTTGCCTTTTTATTCGTCTGGTGGCTAATACGTCTTGTGGGTCGTGTATATGCTGCTTCATGGCATATGACTTAAACCAGCTGGAAAGTTAAATTTGTGTGCACAGTTAGCTGACTGGGATATTATTGACTCGTAGTCAAGGACTTGCGGTAGCGACCGTGTGTATTTACCTCCTCAAAAATACACTAAGAGACTAATGGTAATTTTATTTCGAGCAAATTTAATTAGGAATGTGAATAAATTTCAACTTAATCAAAAAGGAGATGTGAGTTAACAAAAAAAAATTGTTTAGATGTTGCAAAGTCGAAAGAGGAAGTCTCGAAATCATGGTTACGAGCAGGACCTGAATTTGTATATGAATTTGAATTAGGTTGACAAGGGCTGCACATGAAGTTGATATTCAGTTGTAAGGACTTGTAATATTTTAGAGAGAGGGATGTGCTGAGGAGTCAATATTTTAACCTCATAAAGTTGGAATAATATATGAATACTGTATTGGACTACTGAGTGAGGAGTTGCGGGTGAATTAAATGTAAAGTTTTTTTTCCAAGGTCCTAGCCAAAACGGGCGTCTGATCATTTTGCGAAGAACCTATATCTTAAAAAAGGTTTTGTATATTTTTGGAAAAATATGAATTCGACAAGGTGCACCTCTTTATCAATTGAGCTCACACGGGAAGATAGCCCTTTTGCAAAATAAAAGGTTGTTCAATAAGAACGAAGTTGAAATACCTACAATAAAACAAGTTGTGTGAGAGGTATTAACTAAATTCTATTTTTATATTTCCAACTCCCATGTATGCCAATATGTAAAGAAAATAACATCTTTCAAATGTCCGCCGTGCCTTCTCGCGGTGGCACGGGTCAGAGTGGTCCAATTTTGAATCACTCTGCCGCATAGATCCGGCTGAATTTGTGCGAGGTTATGTTCGATTTCAGGTCATCAGTCGATTGCGGCTTACTAGCATAGACCCGTAACTTCAGTAAACCACACAAGAAAAAGTCTAGCGGGGTCAAATCGCACGATCTTGGCGGTCAATTCACGTTACCTCGAGATAACCTAACCATATACCCTCATGTCGTTCATGTACCTATATTGTTTATCGTGGCGCCCGCTGTGTGGAACCATATGTAACCGTTCAAGTTGGATCAAAGTAATTGGGTGGCATCGTTCTGTAGCGCTCGCTATTGATGGCAAGAACCGTATTTTATATAAAGTACAGTTTTAATAAAGTACAGTAAAGCAAAGTAAAATGGCTTCCGGATTCCCTTCCAAACGCTCTTCAGTCGGTGACCAAACTTTGTTTTATATGGTCGTTAACCTTAAACTCCTGAGTCAGTTGGACCTCGTAGGGTTGTATGCCCGACACAAAATTCGTTAAACAATGCAACGGACTTTAAATTTAACTGCCTCCGGTTCTCTTGTACACTTACACGGACCACGGCAATCATTTTCGGCTGAATTGATTGTCTTTAATTTGGCAATCAAACGTTGTAGAGTCAACCTTGATGCGAAATCGAGTCTGTTGCAAAATTCGCGCACAACTTTTGCACTGATAGCGAACACTCATTTCGATAAAAAGTTTTCTTATTTCGATTGACTTGGTAATTGCCATGGTAATTTGGCATCAGTGACTTAATAATAAGTACTAAGTTAAACAGAAGCAACCATAATAACATGGCCGTCAAACGTCGACCCACGAAACTCTGTAATTCCAAACCTTCATAACTCACCATGATGTTCATGTGAGTGACTACTCTATTTTACCTAGTTTTGCTTAGTTACTGGTATGTGTGGAAAACACTCGGCCCTACTAATAATCAAACACTAATGTCAGCGATTATCTGGTTGCCAGCTTTAGTAAAAATGTACAGCATTAGTGAAACGGTACCAATTAACAATTAGACCACCACATTTGCTAGTGCGACAAGTTTCTTTGAATCTAATACATTTCGTGTCATCGCAGAATTAAAATTTCGTAATTTGTTTTCGTGAAAAACAAGGTCAATGTTTTATTTCAGAACGATGATTATATTCTAAGAAAAGGAATATTATAAATCGCAAATTAATTTGGCCAACAGACATCTTTCAAAGGCCTTATGAAGCATATTATAAACAAAAAACAAAATGCAAACTAGGAAATGCACAAAATATCAGCTGATCTGTCAAATATCGTATGCAAATCAGTACCTATTGCCCTCTCCTTCGATCGGACACAATTTTCGGTACACTTTCCTTTGTTTTTTAATACTTCACGATTGATTTTTGAGTGAATTTGTGTCGGAACACAGTTTGTTAGGCTGATTATGAAAATCGAACCTTATTGAACTAAAGATTGAATGGTTAGTGAATTTTTTTGAAAGAAGAAATAATATTTTATTTTAGAACAACTTAAAAGCTCATGTAGGAAGTCAAAAGCGTTTTAAGGAACTATCGCTTCCGTTTTTGAATTTCAATCTGCCAAGCAACGAAACAGTGGTTGTAAAAGTATATAGAAATATAAAAATAAATACAATTTAATCCTTTAAAAATTGTATAGCTTTAATTACTTAATTCGGGAAACTTAGAAAGCGACAAAATGTTAACTTCATTCAGAAAAATATAAACCCGTGTTTGGTTGCAGCCAAATATCTACCTGAGCCGCCTAAAGTACTGGGAGTTGTAGAAAAATGTAGGTGTTCGGGTATGAGCTGTCCAATCTTAAGGGAACCGGTATCGACGACTCTTCAGAAAGTCTTGGAAACATACTAAGCTTATATCAAATTTATTTTTTACTACATATGCACTCGTAACTTACAAACTATTAAAAAAGAAAAACCAATCAAAAATCAAGCGCTAGCGGTTAGAAAAGATACCAAACATTTCATTTAATGAAAATATTCGAAATATATATTTCAAGTGTTTAAAAATGCAATATTTTTCAATTTTGTGCATGCATTTGTAAAAATTTGTCTTTGCTAAACTTAAAAACAACTTGCATTGTTGTATTCCAACGAATAAAGTCCGAAAACATTTACAATTTACTAAAATTAGTTAATAAGTGTAAACGTTTAGGCTTAACAGAAGTTTATTTAAATTCGCCCCTATTTTTGGTGGTTGGGCAACACTCCTCTTGAAAATGACATTTAGGAAAGATTTATTAAGCTAATGCCTGAGATAAACATGGGTTTCTCAACATTAATATTTGACGCTACAGTTAGTGATATTCTGGCAGTTTATTGGTAAGGGGATTTTGGAAAGTGTGGAGTCTTTGCCTGAAGTGCTAGACTAAAGTTGATTATTGGTAAGTCCGACTGTCTTCAGTGATTCAGCTTGTTTTAATTTCATTATCGGGTCACGCTAATAAAATACCCACTGGCGACAATGAACTTAAATTTGTCAACAAGATCGACTCAAATACATTCCGATCTTTAATAATTGACTTCCGAAGAAGAATATTCGCGCAATAACCTCACAGCACTTTCCCAACTGCCTTTTCGTTGTCAGAAGTAAAAATAGAGCGGCAAAATAATTTCGCTAACTCGAAACACAAAATATATCTGCAGTCAAAATCTAACTAATTTATCAATACAATAAAGAAAGAATATCGCAAACATAGATTCATTTCCAAGTTTAAGTTGAAGGGGATTCAAGAAAAGATCTTCAAACCACTCCCTACGCAATTTGTTAGCTCACAAAATGAACTGCACAGGACAAAGTCTGTCTCATTTAAGATTAGCGGCGAAAATGCTTCGCCTGTCAGGCTATAAATTTAAATGTCGTCCAGCGTCCACTATCATCATTCCATTTGGGTTCGTTGATTTATCTTTCATTTTTGTGTAACTTCTCTCAGCAGCTGACCCCCGAGAGCATACAAACCACACCCCTCCTGACTCAAAACTGGACCAAACAAAAAGAAAATATTTCAACACCCGCACTGACCGCCACAGTCATTATCTCAATTGCAATAACTTTTCCGGCAAGGAAAAAAAAAAAAAAAACCCTCTCCCAGGTCCCACATCAAAAGCAGTAGTCTCGGTAGTAGCTAAATACACTTTATGTTTAAATGTGGTCGAATACTGTGGGCCACCGTATTCGTCGTGCTCGTACCCCAAAAGGGTGCTTTTCACTGATCTAATACCACTTTGCAAAAGCCACAATTGGTAAGGATGAATGCAAAAAAATGAAAGAAAAAAATAAATAAATAGCTCAAACCACCTTCAACCCCTATTTGCTTAAAGGTCGGCAAATGCTGAGCTGGAAAAAAAGAAATCTTTGAATACTCCCACAGTCCACCTTTTTGCTTCGTTGGTGGTTCCCAGTTTGTTTTGTATACAGTAGTTCGCCCAGCGCCAGGATAAACGTTTACCTCTCTCATGTCACAGGGGATATAAATTAAAATCATTTATTTACGCTTCAGAATCTTTCACAGATAGTTATCTGTATGTCTCCTCTGCTGATCTATTCTCCTCTCGAAGCAGACTCGAGATAAAATTTATAATAACACAAGTTTTTCGTACTACGTATCTACTTTATTGAACAATGTCCTTTTAACTTTCTTCTTTTTGTTTCTATTATCTTTGCAGGTGAATCAGGTGTAAGTCGTCCGTTTGCCGTCGTGGTAGGTGGTGGTGGTGGCGCCGCCGCTGCTGCTGGTTTGTTGGTGAAGAAGCACTTCTTGTGCTGGTTTTTCGAATTATTTTTCCACAACGGATACGTATAAAAATTCAACAGCATCCCAAATGTTGGCGTTTCACAACGAACACATAGCAAGTGAGTATCGCATTCGTCCTTTTTTTGCGTCTCTTTCTAGAGGATTTTTATACAAATACTTGTAATAATCTTAGAGAAAAGTTAAAGGTTGAATGAATGTGTGTGTGTGTGTGTGTTTGGTGGAACACTAAGTGATTAGTTTTTCCTCTTCTTTTTTATGACTAAAAATTAGGGTAAGTGCATTCATTTTGATGGAGTAATGGAAGCTGTGCCCTCGGGGTACAGAGAATGTTGACAATTTCAGGTAAGGTCAGTTACACAAGCATGTGTGTGTGCCTGGGAGAAGCACTCTGGTATTAAAAGGCGTCACCGTGTGGTCGTCCATAGATGGCGCTATACCTGCGAGTGGACCGCGAGGGTATAGTTTTGACCTTATTTTTAATTATAACTGAGAGGTAAATACTACGACATCTGCTGGTTGCATTAAGCGCCTAACCTGTTAGAATCATAAATTAAACCAGCAGTTTAGGGATACTCGTCAAATTGGTTTTCATTTGCTATTTAACAATCGTGTTATTTCCACATCACATTGTAGGCACATTTCCGTAATAGCCAAACTAAATGACAATCCAGCAGGCAACATAATCACATCACTTCGTTAGCCAAGTGGTTTCATCTAAATCACTTGGAGAATACTGATGTGCGACAAATTTACGGCAGCTTCTTCTGTCAGTGCGAGTAGGTATATGCTCGCATGTACCAATGTAACAGGAGGATTTAAATTATCTCCAGGCTCATGCTCATTTGTGTCCTATACTCTTTCTTTCTGCATCATTTGGTAATTTCCATTCATTTGCATTAAAATGTAATTAATGTTTAACAGAGACATACATCGTGCATATTTATACGACCGGTCCTACTGGTACCGTATGCTGGAGTCAATTTACCATTTTTCGAATGGGAAATTCTTTCTGGTTTACAACATTATTCGGGAGGCGACCCCTTGGATAAGTTCAGACTCGGAACACAAGGGGTAGACATTCTCGACGATAGTATGCGCACATGTGTGAACACAGTATATGCGGTTGTAGCTTGTGGGAGGCACGCGCGCCTATGTGTATGTACTTTCGTTGTCGTAGAATTATTTGCGCATTTGTATGTAATCTCTTCTTAATATGTTAATTTTAAAGGATTTATGTGAGAGAATGGTATTCACACGAAAAGTTAATTACAATTGGCACTCTACAGCAGGAGAGACGCACACACATAGGGGCGCAAAATACACAAGGATAGGTGCTCGTAGTCGGAGTCGTACTTATTTAATGTATTGTTGATGCAATTGGTGTCCTTAATTTGTGCAAAGAGGCAAGTTCGTACAAACCTGCTGTGGGATGGTGGCACTGTATAGCTTTGTTGCGTTTAGTATAGCTTGGGGCAACTATACACAAAAGATGAAGTAATACATGCGTAGGACATTCTGGGAATTGCGTTAATTTTTAATTGCTTCTGGAAGGATGTCCATGTTTAGCTATTCACAAAGCAATTAGAAAGTTCGAGGGTTTCCAACGGGCAAAGCTGCAAGGCTCGCTACGGGACCCTGGGATTGGTAATAAGTTGTGTACGTTGTGGTATTAATTATTTATCCTTTCTTTGGGTATATACTAAAAAGCCGCTGGCTAAATAAGGTATTGGTAAAAATAAATAACAGGTCTGATGTACGAGTGGATTGTATTATTTTCTTAAGTGATTGGATACAAGCAGTCATGTTGATTGAGACCTGTAATGCGGGTATGCCTTTGGAAAGATTTTTTTTAGGCTTAGGAACCTGCCTTAATTTCGAATATCACTTTGTATCAAAAATGGAGAACTTATCCCAGGGATTGTTGTGTGCATTAACTACAGAGGTGTCAGTCTCTTTAACATTGCCTGGCAAGGTCATAACTGAAATATTGTGTAAAGGTCTAAGACCCTTAGTGGAGAACCTTATGGTCTCCTATAACTCCTGTTTCAGGACAGGAGAGTCAACCACCGATCAAATTCTCATGCAAGACCGGTGCCAAAAAAAAACTAAGAAGCTTAAACAGTTACGCACCATCTTTTGATCGACCTTAAGGCCTATTACGCAGCCTGCCCAGAGTATGATGTTAAAGTCGGTCTTGGGGATTTCAATGCTAAAGTCGGAAAGAAAAACATTTTTTTCGGGTTAGTTGGCAAGCACAGACTCCACGAAACGACAACAGGCAACGGCTATCAACTCATCGATTATTGATCAGCTCGTAATAAGGCTAAGGTTCCACACACCAACCTGGCGCTCTCCAGACAAATGTCGACTTTTATCATTTTCTTATTGCGCCTTAATTTAGGGTCTGATTTCACAACGAGTAAAACCTCCGAACCGCCCAGAAGAAGAAACTCTATACCGGGAGTATCCCGAGCCTACAGAGAGCGCCTTAGTGCGAAACTATCCACTGCGCACTCACTTACCACAGACGACAGACGCCAACAACCTGCGGGGCAGTATCGCGACATTATCAAGGAGGTAGCCGAAACCACAGTAGCAATCCCGGAGGATGAAGGAAGACCATGGTATGATGATTAATACGTATACAGGAAAAAGGTGACAGAAGATGCACATAAGAAATCGCTGCAGCGCAAAATAAGGCCAGCGAGATAAGAGTATCGAGCCAGAAGAAGGGAAGATAAGAAAACCCTGTGTAGAAGGGCTATAGGGCCTACGCAGTATCCCAGCTGAAGAACGTCGAAAAGTCTCGTGATCGAAACAACACCCTGAGGTTTTATAAGCAAGTTAAGCAGTTGGCTACTGGATACCGGAAAACAGGCTCTTCGAAACAGCGAATAGTAGATGAATAGTCAAAGAGGGACTAGTTCCACTACCCAGTATAGAATCATTGGCTTAGTTATGAAAAAACTTAAGTACAAAAGGCCACAGGCTCTGATGGTTTACCAGCGGATCTCTTTATACACGGCAGTGATTCTTTGGTATACCAAAACATCAAGAAAAAACATGGAAGAAAGCATGCCCTATGACTGGTCTCGGCTCAATATACCACATAAACAGAAACGGCAATCGTATGTCATGCCAGAACTATCGAGACATATTCCTGCTTATTGTTAAATATTAGGTTCTGTCCGGCGTACTGTGTGAACTTCTCAAGCCATTGTGCAGCACACAAAATCGGCCCGTACCATTGGGGCGTCCGGCAGGGCAGATGGCTCAAAGACCAAGTTTTCACACTGAGCTAAATACTGGAAAAGACCAACGAATTTCAAGTCGAGACACACCACCTATTCATCGACTTCAAAGCCGCATATGGGTCCCGGCAAAACTAATCCAGTTGTGTCGCGTCGCGCTGTGACGTTCAGTTTGGAAGCGGCTTCTCCGGACTGTTTCAAATATACTCCAGATCTCTGCAAGGCGATGTGCTACCATGTGACTTCTTCAATCAAGCGTGCTGGTGCAGATAGAGTGCAGGGCAAGTGTCAACACGGAAGGTACTATCTTCTACAGGTCGGTCCAACTACTGGGGTATGCGACCGATATCGACATCATCGATCGCTCACAAGCATCTGTACAATGCCTAGGACAAAATATCGCTTATCCTGCCAATTCTGTTTATGGCGCCGAGTACTGGACGAAAAGCAGGAAAGGAAAACTAACACTGGGGTCTTTCGAAAATCACATTCAACGACGGGTTTTTGGTCCTATTTGCGAGGAAGCCGAATGGAGGAGGAGATACAACAGCGATCTCTATGAGCTGTACCAAGATGTGGATGTAGTCCAAGATGCAAAAACACATCGACCAAATTGGCTCTGACACATCGAGCGAATGGACAATAATTCTACAGCTAATAGGATCTTCGAAACCCAATTACCTGGTTCGAGACGACAAGGAAGATCGAACCTCCATTTAAAAGATCAGGCCACCGCGGATACTAGAGCTCTTGGCCACAGAAAATGGAAAGCTGCTGTGTTCAGGCAGAGATTCTTCACGTGATATGATCACGGTATGTAACACGTGCAAATAAAAGAGGTAAACAACCGACAACCCAAGACGCAGTCTTTATTTAAAACCTTGATTTTGAACACTATACTGCCACCCCAAGACATCTCCTCTCTTATTATCTTTCCGTTACTTCATACGAACTCCAAGCAATCCTTCGTGCGGGATATGCGATCAGGTTTCGTTTATGCATAATTACCCAACAAAAAAAAATATTAACAAACCTGCCAAGCATTCGAAAAACGGTCCGCAATCTCATATACGATTTTAATAGGACAAATGCCACTTTTCCACTTTGCATCTTTTTTTTTCCTCCTCTTAACCAGAATAAGGTGCCGGAAAACACGAAAGCAAGAATGGAATGACAAAGAAGGATAAAAAATAAAAATTACCGTAACGGGTTTGTACTTTTTCTATCCAACTCGTGTATCGCGCCGCAGATGTTTCCATACGTGACAAAGTAATTTTGTAGAAAAAACCTAAAGAGACCAATTAGAGCTGCGCAGCAAGTACTTTAAAAGTCATTAGCAGCTTTCTCGCCCCAAACCCCTACAACAAGGACAACATTGACATGGTTCGAAGGAAAAGCTAAAAAAAAACAGGTACAAAATGGTTAATAAGGCATAGCAAATGGCAGCACACACGGGAAGGACATTCTCTGACGTGAGGAAGCTGTTATTTCGATGTAGGTAGGGCTTTATGCTATATTTGAAATACTACACAGAACCTGACGTGTCACTCATTCAGGCTTCACACAGCATTGTGTGTGTGCGTTTAATTAATAACAAATTATGTGGTGTGTTTCTGTGAGGTAATTATCACATCAATTAGAGCCCATTGTGGATTGTTTAGCTATCAATGTTAATGCCTTGCGTTGGCGGGTAGAACACTGATGGGATAATGAAGGCGGAGAGATGTTTATAGGCGTGATCATGATCAAGGGATTAACGTATTTAAATTAATTTTTTTTTCTAAATTGTGTGCGTCTAGGTGCCTCACTTAGGCAGTTAAATGCAATTATGAACATCCAAGTTGGAAGCTACTGAAGATGATGGTGGGTGGGTGTAGGTCTAAGCGCGATATTGCATTGAACTACATTGTACAGAGGCTGATGTGAAGTTATATCCAACACGAGTGTATACCGTCTTTCGATTCAACTTGAAGTTCGTCAAGGTGTGCGGAGAGATCATCGGTTTAAGATAACCTTCATCAAGTTTCCGGCAACAGGAACGTAAAGGAAAAAAAAGAAGATCAAAACAGTTGGCCGGACGTGCCTTAATGCATGGCTTTATATCATCTGCAGTCTTCGGTGGAAGAGAGAAATCTTTCACCGCCTAGCCTGAAAAACACAGACTACCTAGATAGATGGAGCTGACGAATTGAATCATTTTCAGGAAGATTTCACAAACTAAAACTCGAAAAAGGTATCGCAGTTTAGAACATCTGAAGACTGATGCAAATCAGCCAAGGTTAATGGCATCGCCCATAGTACCAGTTGTTGAAGCTGTTGGGATGTAAAAGACAACGATGCGCTGCTTAAGTCAGAAATAGACTACGCATATGCCAAGCAATCCAATCTGTGATAACCTCTCGACCATCTGAGGCATCGCATTGAATTACACCACTGACTTCCTAAACTCCACCCGTTGTTTGAAACTTCGCTCTCATTGTCAATTGATCAGCCATGGAACGCAATGAGCTCCAACGTCTTGAGTCCATAGCTGAATAAATGCCGGGAGCCATATAAACTAATCATATTTGAAACATGGTCATGGTATGTCTGACTACCATCGATCATCCTAAGGCATTAATATTTTACTAAGCTTCAGGGGAGTGCCTTGTTGTGATCCTCGCAAACATATCCACGAACAGGACAGGCACACCAAACAGCTGGTCTCGTTAGTCCTTTAAAAATAATAATACAAACAATAATACCAATAAAAACTCAGAGTTGCAGCCAAGCATTAGACAGCGGACTCTGAAGTAAATATTAAACAAAAAAAGGCATTTTTATTTTAACTCTCCGTCCGATACTCTTCTCCTACGGAAAAACACGGTATCGCGGACGTAACAGCCTTATACCTAAAAGCGAAAGTTTTTAAAAGTGTGCAATTCTCTCCTACTGTGTCTTGTACAGCCAGAAAACTCGATTCTTGTTGACAAGCTTAGAATCTTAGCCAACATACGACTTGCTGTCTTCTATTTCCATTCTCAAAACCTTTCGCCAAAATACGTGATCGGCCCATATAAGTGGGGTTTTTGGGCCAGAAAATCAGTCAACCATCTCAACCTTTTTCCCGATTTCAAAGTCATATATGACAGCGTATACGGCTTCTCAAAGGCAACATGTACTTACTTACTTACTTAGGTGGCGCTACAGTCCGGGGTGGACCTGGGCCTCAACCAATACGTCTCTCCATTTAGCGCGATCTTTGGCTAACTGCCTCCAGTTGCGCACTCCAAGTTGGTTGAGGTCCCCTTCCACTTGCGCGCGCCACCTAAGGCGAGGTCTTCCTCTACTGCGTTGTCCCTCCGGGTTTGAATCGAAGACTCTTCGGGCCGGAGCGTTGGTGTCCATTCGCTCTACATGTCCTAGCCATCTTAGTCGACTGATGCGTACTTTTCTGACCAGGTCGATGTCGCTGTACAGCTCGTAGAGGTCGCTGTTAAATCTCCTCCTCCAAAGCCCGTCAACGCAAACGGGACCGAAAATCAATCGAAGAATTTTGCGTTCAAAACGACCAAGGAGATCTTCATCCGCCTTTGATAGCGTCCATGTTTCTGCGCCATAGAGTAGGACTGGGATGAAGAGGGTCTTATATAGAGTCTCCTTAGTGGTTCTTGACAAGGCCTTACTTCTCAATTGCCTTCTTAGGCCAAAGAAACAGCGGTTGGCAAGTGTAATTCTTCGATTGATTTCTGATGTGATGTCGTTGTCAGAATTTATAGCGGAGCCGAGGTAGACAAAATCCCTAACTACCTCAAAATTATAGCTGTCTGTCGTGACGTTCTGACCGATTCGTCGATGTTGTGTTTCCCTTCTTGTTGACAGCATATATTTTGTTTTGCCCTCATTCACCACTAAGCCCATTTTTGCCGCTTCTGTACTGATACTTGCAAACGCACCAGTGACAGTTCGCAACATGTACATGTTTAAAAAAATAATAATTTGTTTTATTTTCTTAAACAGGAAAGTCATCACTTTTTTGATAATGAGTTGATAATAAATTTGACAAATAAAACTGTGCAATCTTAAATTATGATATCACATTTTTGAAGCATTCCAAAAAATTTAATATAAGGATAACTTGTTCGTATTTAAATTTTTGAGTTAGTTTATTTCAAGACTAATTATTTTGGGCTTTGGGGAGCATTTTCCGTTTAATGCTGATAAATAGGTGATTTTGAGCTTAATTTAAGCTCACAAATTCTTCATTGCGTCATGTTAGGAATAAATAAGCTTATTTTAAGTTTAAAATTACAATGATCTAAAATCAAGTTGTTTCATACGTAGAATGGACTGGATAATCGACTTTTGAACTGATCTGAGATAAACATAGTGCTTTTCAGTGTATCTGAAATTGCCGGTTCAATAGTACATCTTTGATTCGTCTGTGTTGATGGATATTCTATTCTTTGGTTTGTTCATCTGTGCACCATTTTACCACGTTCGGAAATTCACAAGGGAACGGTCTATTCAAGTCCAGATGGAGCGAAATGTTGTCAGGTGAAGCAAATTTTCTTCCGTATATGTGCATGCCTAAGCTTTTCGTTTGACTGATCCTTAGCGCACTGTTATGCATGGGTTAAGAGCTATCAGATTAAGAATTGGCTCCATTGCAGCCTCCAGATTGCACTTTCAAATTATTTTTTATTTACCCGCTAAGATGATAGTCTTTGCCTTTGACAGGTACTAGTAAATCGTAAAAAAAATTAGCTGATGGACTTACAGACTCTGACCAGAAGTGTGTCAACGTACTCAACACAATTTGTGAAACAACCGCTTGTCTTTATTTCGCGGAGCTAAAGTTATTTGCTCTTATTATACATACTCGCCCTTACCGATTTTTTTTTACTACAGGCATTTCGTGTTCCCCAAAAGTATTCGTATAAATCTACCTTAATTAACTTGAAAGGTCCTGCAGAACATGTGCATCCTGCATCTACTGGTACCTAGTTCAACCACTTCTTCATGGAGTATTCTTCTACTACTGCCTCTATCTTCGTCCTGTCACACCCCATTTCCACAGCATTTCACAAACATCATCCCCTTCATGCTTATGCTTCAGAATATCAATAATTGCATCGCAATGAAAATTCATTTTTCTGATTTTCAAATTTGCTGACAAGTTTTCCAATATGAAAATTGGCACACCAACTTTTGGCTGACTGATTCTATTTGCTTTCCCATTACCTCTGTTTGTGGTCTGTTTATGCCTCAAAAGTAATTATTCCATAAATCAACATAAATATCTGGAAAAAAAAATCACTAAAACACCACCCTCCCCCTCAGCAGAGGCAGTTTCGCTTTGCACCAACTCCCGCCCCAGGCCACTTACATTTAGCAGTACCTACTGCTACTGGTCTTTGAAATTTCACAGAGAGAGAAGGACTTGAACTAAAAAAAAATAGGCACTTCCTCCCAACTATAAACAATTTTTTTTTTCTATTTTTTTCACATCACAGGAATTGGGTGGGGGAAGAACGAAGCACATTTAAATGACAAACAGTGCAATCTCGTAAGTCGAAGCTCAATGTCCAAACCGAAATGACGACGAGTCGAGTTTTAGGGTGCGCTACCAGAAGTTCCTTTTAATTAGCATTTGGACATGAACATGTTTTATGCATTCTTGCTTTGCAGTTTGCAGGGGAAAAACTTTCCCTTTACCAATGTTGTGATTTTATTTTTAATTTCATTTACTTTTGCAACCGAAAAACTCAAAAGGGAATTTTAATTCACTTTGTAAAAATGTTTGTTTCATTTTACTTTGAGGTACACCTCCTTGTGCCGCCCGCACTCTCCAATGATATGGAGGAATGGGTGACAGGACATTTCTTTTTCTGTCCCGCTTTTTTGGTTTGATGGTTTCTTTTTATGCAGTCCGGTTTTGGTTTAGGTTTCATTGTGGCATCCGGTTGCAGAAAGCAAAGAGGCTTCTGGATAAAAGTTTCATAATTAAAAGTTTGTTGTTGTGCGGTTTCGAAAAGGTTTTCTTCATATAATTTGGAGGGAAAACAGCCCACGCCTACGAGAATTGTATTTGCTGACCCTAATTGCCTACTCGAAGTATAATAACAACTGGCAGCTACAAGCAGATACCTTCGATCGGAGTGCAAATATCCACTTATGAGCGGTGAGGGGAGATACGTACCTACAACCTACAGACAATGGCTGGTGGAGTGCTACTATCCCACTGTTCGACGTCTTTTCTTTCAATTGCACTCCCTCAAATGGTAAGAGGGCACTCAAAGCGAGCGTAGCAAACTGCCCTCATTCCACACGATATGAATTATTAGTGATTCGGCTATAATAGCTCTGTTAAAGGTCTCCACTTACCACGAGGAGATCATGGTGTGTACTTAAACTCAGCTGGATAAGTGTTCTTTTTAGTGTTCTATCACGTGAACTTGTTACTGTAGGGTGGGCAAGAAATTGCTCTCGTATTCGACAAGGAGAAGAAAAATGTTAACGGTGCCAATCTTGCTAATATTATGGACCGTGTTTCTTGAAGTTTCCTTGACGGTACACCAGTTGGAAACTCTTTAGCATTTTAAACAAATAGTTGGTCAAATTGTATTCCAAACGAACAACGTTACCCTGAAGCGATAAAGAGAAAGGAAGTAATAACAGAAATCTCTTGACGGCAGTGGATTGCTCTCATAATGCACATAAGACACAGAGCTCACTACTTTTGCCAAGACAAATGCATCGACGATAAGTTAAAACAGATGGACAAGGGACAACCCACCTACACCAAGGAAAAACTATCCATGCATCTCCTTGGAGTTACAATAAATTGGGGAATATTATGGCAAGGCCATTGATCAAATACCTATCGCAAGATCAGAGCCTTCAAAGTAAAGTAACTTATTATGGGCAAGCAGATATTTCAGCCCGAGACAGCTCCTTATTCTATATGGAGAGCAGGTTTTATAAAGCCTCCGTCGCGGAGTTTGACTTATACACGATCCTACACTAATATCAAATCCACAGCCGCTGGCGTTCAGAAGACTAGTCTGTGAACTATCTCTGTTCCATTAAGGTACTACTACGGCGGATGTTCAGAAGAACTGTTCGCGATCATACCTGAAATAATTGCGATACATGACCTCCCTACAGATAATCTATTATGCAGGTACATTTCAGTAGTAAAATTGTTGCGAGGATATAACTTTTCCAAAATTCTTCTGGCTAGCGCAATTGGGACCGAAAATCGTCCGAAGAATGTTTTTTTCGAAACCACAAAGGAGGTGTTAATCAGCCTTTACTAAAGTCCATGCTCCTGTATACCAAATAGAGACGGACTGGGATAATAAGGGTTTCCTATATAGAGTCTCCTCAGTGTTTTTATCAAGGCCTTAAAAACATTTTGTCTTCTGCGGTAAAAGAACCAGCGATTGGCAAGTGTAACCCTTTGCTTGATTTCTACTGGGGTGTAATTTTCAGAACTTAAATCAGGGCTGACTAACAACCTCAAAGTTAAGGCTGTTTATCTTCACGTTCCGTCTGATTCATCGATGATAAGTGTCCCCTTTTGTTGGCAGCATTTTATTTTTTGTTTTTCCCTTTTTAGCCCCCAACAAACCCATTTTTGCCGTTCGTACTACAAGTATCTAATCCATGCAAAAACGCCAGTGTCAGCCCGCTCTGTTCTGCCTATGATGTCAATAGCGCGTACTCAAAAATTTGCACAGGCTTTTGGAAAATTGAGCCAATAGTATTGGCGTGTGGGTTTTCGGCCATATTGTTGAAAAGTAACATTCCAGCATATTAACTTGTCTGAGTTTTGACATCAATACTTTCGGTGAGATTGTTTCCGACCTTTCTGGTGTCATATGCAGTCTTAAAATCGATGAGATGGTGGGTACAGATCTGGACGACGCAATTACATAAGTAAACGGACCAAAATCAATTATGGGAACATAAATTCAAAATTATTGATTTTAAATTTGGGCTATTTTTTATATTGACTATAATCGCCCAACTTCAAATCGCCCAAAAGTGCAAATCGAACCCAATATTTTTTAAACTAAACAATGTAATATTTGGTACTGTTTTGTCTGCCAAATTTTACAAAAACCGCACTATAAAAGTATTCTAATTAAGATCCCGTACTTAGTTTTTACCTATCAAAAAACTCGAATGTTTCAGATTAATAATTTTTCTCAAAAATTACTGCACAAATCCCGATTTGAATTCACAAATCTACGGTATATCTCAATGTTCCATTTCTAATAAAAATTCAATAACAGCTAAGCAAAACTTATTTTTGACAAATATAACACACTTCTATTTTTTTTAACCATATTGAGTATGCACCTTAAAATAATAGCAACCGCAATCAAAACTCCAACTTCATATTCATACCCAGCACGTCAATTGGGATATGCAATAATTTATAACTGCTAACGCATATTCAAAAACAAATCTCCGAATTCTTAAAATATTCATTTATATAAAGATATAGATCTATCACAAACCCTGCTTCCAATCATAGACATCTTAAATAAAATAAAAACATGACCTAACAGATCAGAAAACAGAAACTCCTATAACACTTGTCCTCGTACTCAAAAATCCTGTAAAGTGTTAGAGCTTATAAAATATAAGACACTTATAACTCTCTAACCAGAACTTGCGACAATTCCCTTTTACTGAGAGCTTCAACTTTTCAAAACTCACATTGTCATTTATATTTATGTACTGCTTATCTGATGAATTACCCTAAAGTGAATTTTATTCAATACTATTCCTTTTCCTATATTCTATCGATGCACTGTTTCTTTTATCGAGCAATAAAATAAGAAAACAACCAAGCAAACTTTTGAATAATGAGAAAGTTCTGTTCGACCCAGTCGTGCACTTTATTTAGTTTTTAAATCACCAAGTACGGTTTTAAAGCGATACAAAGGATATTCCTTATATAATGTTTCTTCGAGAGCTCGTGGCGATGCATCCACCGCCATCTACTTTCCAGGGCACTCATTCCGTAATTTTTCAGACGATTATCGTCGAAACGATAGACCTCCAAAGGTAGTGACTAAGTGCCAAAATCACTAGTTTGAGACCTTAATCCACTACATTTTCCACAAATGTAATGAAAGCTGACGATAGTGAAACAAATTTGGGCAGAATATCAGCTCTTATGGTCATCAAAGTTTCAAAAACGATATCGTCCCGACGATTATTGTTATACGAAATCTGCCCTCAGATAAGTGCTGAAAAATCTTCAAATCCGACAAGGTCGTGCAGAAAATTCTTCCGCAGTACGTTCTTGATATGAAGGGCTGATGTCAGTCTTTTGTTATTTATTCAACCAGTCAATTCCGACAGAGCATTTTAGTGTTGCTTTTTTACGCTTGTTCAATACCTGCACCTATAAGTCGAGCATGGATGGGTGAGACCAGTTACAAAAGCACAATTGATGTGTTTGCCATAGTTCCGATAAGTGGTCCCCACCGAGTTGATGCCAATCAGAGTCGACTGCATATGTTAATGTCAAAAATGGGATTAAATGCTTCCCCTGAAGACACAAGCTAGGGAACTAGACTATTTTGACGAGGCTGACCCACTACAGAGTTATCATAAACAAATTCGATTGTACATTTCTTCTCGACAGGAATCTGATTTACATTTTCTCAATCCTGTCAGTTCTCCAACATATTTTCTTAATTTTATAATTATTTGTAGATACCCCAACATGAACACTTATACCTAATCTAAAGTGCAAACTTGTCCACCAGACTGTAGCATAATTGCCAGCCTTTCTTTCAAAGAACACAAACTTCTACCAACGAACGTCTAATCGTGTGGCTCAGTTGTTTTTCTTGACTTCAATCCCCAGTGGCATTGTTGCACCTTCTGAGCTGCGAGTTCAACCCCATGTCCCTACAAAAAAAAAAAAAAAAACTCCTCACCCAATATTCAAATCAGCACAAACGACATTTGGCAGCAACTATTATACCGTGCCAGTCGAATAAAATATTCAATTGAAACATTTAGACTTAAAAAGAACGAACTTGTGTCGGTTCTGACCCAACCCCACATTCGAAAGAATGGTAATTTACGACAATAGGTCGGCGGTAGAGTATTTTAAGGGCCCACCCGCATGCTGGTGTTGAACACTATTCAAAAACTTACATTAAACATGCAGATAGAACTTCTACAAATGTACACTCCATTCGAGTTCGGTCCAATCCGATTCGTTTTACTGTAATTAAATGCAAAGTATTTTAACCCCCAAAGAAGCTTTAGAGACCCTAAGCCCAAGTATGTGCGACTGATTTTTCAGGGCAACAGTTAAGAGGACACAAGTTGTAATTTGTGGGATTAGGTATGTGTTCCATTGTTGAACGACCGCCTTCGCCATCATTCACATTTAGAACTAACATTAATAAAAGAACAATTGGTACGCGCCCAGTGTGGTATTCTAAATGGCACCCAAGGGCCGAAGTTTAAGCCACCTATACCAGTGAACGGGTTGCAACAGCAAGTCCACAGACAAAGTTTTGAGACTCGATTACTCGTTTTTCTTTCGCACTGTCTCTTTGGGTTGGACACAAATGCAAATATCCAAAAGTTCAAAAAGGGTTATTTGCACCGAACATATGGATACGTTTCTGGCCAGGATATATTATATAGATGTTATGGTTATTAGTGAGCGGAGCAAAATGGACGTAGCGATACCAAAGACCAAAGTTCGAGGTTGAATTGTTTAAAATTAAAATTAGTTTCAGTAATTTGGGAAGTTTTCGCTTTCGGAATTTAGCTAATAATTATTATGTTGAGTGTCGTGATGGTGCATCGCTAATAAATTATTTATTAAATGCCTTGGCGCAAGTGGTGGTTCAGTAGATTATGATTTGTATAGTGAAGGATGGCAGTCAACTAAGCTAATCAGTCAGTCAACTCAGTATATTAAAGACTAGTGAGGGGGAATTATAAATACTAGAATTCGACCAGTGGTGGAAATTGTACAATAAAAGGGGCCCGGCTTATACACAATATATTGTAAAATAAATTACACACAGCATTACATCACAACAAAAAAACAAAACAACAACCGAATATATTGTGTTTAAGGCCATCAAAGTGGTTCTCAACTATTTGCTTTCTCCTATTTATATAATCAAATATGTCCATGTTCAATCATTGACTTATTGTAAATATGGACTGCTTTTCGCCAACTTCGCTGTGGTTCCAATACTGGCGCTAGCGCTCTTGGTGTAGAGCGGAATAAATTGGAAACAAATTATGAGGAGCAGAAATAAAAAATGTTTTATGGGCTTTATTATTAGCATGAGGAATTTGAAAATAACTTTTTTAAAATACATTGAAGAAGAAAGTAAAAGGTTGGAATAAGGAAGTAAGTTTATAACTAGCTGGTACCCGCGACTTCGACTGCGTAGAATAAGAACTTCGAGTAAATCAATTAAAATATTTATATCGACAACATCGCCATTTATCGGATCCAAAACTATTCTATCTTTCAAGCCAACTAATCAGCCGTAGACATTTAAAATCATTGATAAAATACACAGCAAATGTATTTATTTCTTACCAAAAGTACAGATAACTATGATGAATTTTACTATCCCTAACTTGAGAAATCAGTTGGAATTCCAAATACAATGCTTTATAAAAACATGGAATCGTCTAATGTTGAATATACCCTAGACTTTTTCGCGACCTTCTTTGAATCCGTCTACTCAAACAATAATTCTCATACCAATTCGAGAAGACAAATGAGTATTTGTGTCAACATTGGGTCAATACAGCTAGGCTTTGAAGAAGTCCTCCTGGCTCTTCAATCTCTCAAGCCAAATCCAATTTGCGGCTTTGATGGTATACCTGCCATTATACTTAAATACTGTTCTAATTCTCTTAGTACTCCTTTACTGAATATCCATAGCCGTTCTTTTGCCGAAGGCAATTTCTAAGAGGTTTGGAAGATGTCATTTTTGGTACCTTTTCATAAGTCTGGTTCAAAAAATAATGTCGAGAACTATCGAGGAATCTGTAAACTGTCAGCGATTCCTAAACTTTTTCAAAGTATCTTTAAAAATGGGCTTGAGTTTTTGACGAAGGAATGTTTGTCCGAAGCTCAACATGGGTTCGTATCTGGACGGTCCACAGTTACAAACTTGGCTTCTTTTTCTTCGTACATTTTTAATGAAATGGAGAACAGAAGTCAAGTTGACGTCATATACAACGACTTTAATAAAGCTTTCGATTCTGTTCAGCATTTAATTCTTCTTGAAAAATTGTAATATTTTGGGTTTCATTTTGAAATTCTTCGATGGATTTCATCTTTTCTCATTGGTCGCACTCAACTAGTAAAAATTCCCTATCTAGAATGATAAACTGTACCTCTGGCGTACCACAAGGGAGTGATTTAGGCCCATTACTTTTTATTATTTTTATTAATGATATTACGTCTGTCGTCAGAAATAGTCAGTGTTTACTGTACGCAGATGACTTAAAACTTTTTTCAGCCATTAAGCGCATAGAAGATTGTCATTTGATCCAATCGGATCTTAACAGTATTATTAAATGGTGCAACGCCAATATGACTTGACACTCAACATAAGTAAGTGCAGCGCGATATCTTTTACCAGATCTTCGTCCCATATTGAGTTTAATTAATCAATTCACTCAACTCGTTTGAATAGAGTACAGAAAATCAAGAACTTAGGTGTTATGCTTCACTCCTCATTTTCTTTCGAAGCCCACATTGAATATGTCGTTGCAAAAGCTAATTCAGTTGTTGGATTTATAAAACGAAACGGTTCGAACTTTAAAGATCCGTTTGCTTTGTTGTCACTTTTCACTGTGTTAGTTCGATCGCTTCTTGAATATGCCGATGTCATTTGGAATTCGGACTATCCTACCTATTCAGATCGACTCGAAAAAGTTCAGAGGCGTTTCACACAATATATTATTTATAAAATGCATTGGATCCCTTCGCCCAATTATAAAGCAAGTTGTCTTCTACTTGGAATTAAATCCCTGAAATTCCGAAATTATATTTTAAAGAAGAAAAAAAATCCTAAAAACATTGTTCTTATTATGTAGATTTTGTAATTTTGTAACGTCTGTTAGCTATCTTATCATGATTGAAGATGAAATTTAATAAATAAATAAATAAATAAGTGGTTCGTCATTTAAACTTGCATCTCCTCCACGTTTTGTTTTTGCGACAAAAAGTAGCCTATGTCATTGTCAGAGGTCCCATCTATGATAAAAACAATAGTTGGCGCAACAGGTCCGGTTTTCATTTTTGGGACGAATGGTAGGGATTTTATAAAAATTTATCAAAATTAGTTTTGCGGTCATAAAAAGGTATCAAGGATACCTTGAACTTTCTGTGCAAAAATGACAGCTAACAACAAAACTTTATTTTGAAATAACAAAGTGATGCCAAATTTGTATTGTTACTTTGCGATCACCTTACGTAGAAGGAGAATGATGTAGGCGTCTACATTACTAGCGCTCTTGGTTCAAAACGAATAAAAAGTGTAACAAAATGCCAACCATCAGTATTTGCTTGTGTTATATCAGGGCTTCTACAAAGGCTATGATCGGTTTTGCGCTTAAAATATAGCCAAACTTTTTTTTTGCAGTGCCGTGATTTCTTTTCAAGTGGTCTGCGAATAACATGCGTTTCCTAAAACACATATTACGAAATTCCATACCTCCATTTTTGGTGGTTGGGCAACACTCCTCTTGAAAATGACATTTAGGGAGGATTTATTTAGCCCGAGATAAACATGGGTTTCTCAACAGTAACATTTAACCCTACAGTTAGCGATATTCTGGCAACTATATTTGTTTATTGGTAAAGGGATTTTGGAAAGTGTGGAGTCTTTGTGTGAACTGCTAGACTAAAGTTGATTATTGGTAAGGCCGATTACGTAGACTATAAGCACTGTACAAATTTCAATTAACTCACATTCAGAAGGCTGATCGTTTTTACCTCACTCGCAACAGAACATACATAGATCGTTACATCATTGATTGCGCTTCACACTAAAAATTCCGAAAGCTGTACACCAACTTCGCATAAAAGTGTTGTGGAGACTAGGCCTGTACTTAGTTTCAGTTAAAATGGCATGGACTGTTTTTGACTCATTTGCATCAGAGCATAGTTCACACTGCTCGTGATAGGTATAGTATTTGCCGTTGATCGTGGTTGATCATTTCCAGTCTCAGTATATATAGATCGCCCTATCAAGTATTTCAGGCTTAACTTCTCAGGAAGATACAATTTGAAATCACACACGTGTTTTGAATTTAAGATTTAACGCATTGTAGTGATCAGTGATCACGCTGTATCGACCTACAGTCGCATGGACTTATCGTCGTTCTTATAGACCGAAGTGCTACCAAAATATCGTACAAAATTCTGCTAGCATTGTTTGCATTGCTCATTGATCGTCAGAATAGTGATCGTGCGACTTCTATTGATCTTTTATCGCTTTAAGCTCTTGTGATCTCTGTTATGTATTTCGACAGCTGTTCTAAAAATGGCAACCAACATTCCCTCAGTCTCATAAACAGTGATCGCGATCATGTATTATCCTGAACACTAGGCCTTTTTTATTATGCTCACATGATCTGTATAGATCATTGATTTCCATGGTATACAACAAAAGTTGGATCTTGCACAGATCATGTGAGCAAAACAAAAAAGGCCTGCTATATCGAATGTACACAGATTGCGAATAAATCTTAAATTTATGACTGAATGGTTGCGGTCGGGTCAGCCTTCAAAATATATCTTTTGGTATTGCATCTATTGCTTAAAAGTTTTCTTTAAGAAAATCTTATAATGATTTATGAAAATATATTTCCCTTCTTCTTAAGTTAGGTTTACGGGTTGATAAAGCTGGGTGAACCCTACTGTACCACACTTTTCGTCTATGAAATAACTATGACCGTACAAATTTTATCTATAATAATGACTCATTATTCGTTTCAGGTTGCGCTTTCTTGACGTACTTCAGTCCGGAAAGTACGGCTCAAACGGCAACACATGACAAACAGGCACTACCCGGGGTAAGTAGCACAACTATAAATGCGATTTGAATGCCCCAAGCCAGTCTGTAATTTATTTTCGTCGTCGTGTAATCTTACTTATGTTGCATTCTAACAAAAAATATGTAATAAATGTAAATTTCTCTTTTCTATCTATCTGCTGTTTGTCTGTCTGTCTGTGACGCTCTGTATTTATTTTTCTCCGAAAATACAAACATTTCTTGCACTCAAGTATTTGCTACTAAACTACTCGTTTGATTTTTTTTTTAATTTTTAAATTTCCATTGTTTTAGAAATTGTATACTCGTATATCTATATGTGACTGTATTATGTGTTGTAATTTGTGTTTATTGCTCTAATCGTAAATGTTACACCTTAAGTGGGATAGTTCTCCGAAACTATCGAACTGAAATACCACACTCAACTCTTACACTCACTCATAAATGTGCTGTTAAACTAAAACCCACTCAGCCCAGATTTACGGCCAGGGGTAGTTGGTGTGGATTCAGTTCGAAAGTTTAGCTATTCATTAAATGGTACTTTGTGCAGTTCAAAGGAATGAACAGCGTTACCATACCCCCATGCCACCGCCAGGACGAAGACGACGAAGAAAACTCAACACTGAAACTTTGAACATTAAAAACTCAACAAGTTCACAATATATGAGGCGATCTATATGTGGCGTGTGTATGCGTGTGCACTGTACAGTGATTTATAGTTTAAGTTAAGTGTTGTAATATGCAACTGGGTACGTTATTGTATTTTTTTTCCTCTCCTGTTATGTTTGTTGTATCACATATTATACACTTACTTCACCACACTGCTAGCCGCTTCAAATAGCAATAATAACAATAAAATGTAATAAACACACAGTGCGCTTAAAGCTGTATGTTATTGCTATGTATGTGGGTTTATTGTATTACGTCCATACCAGCGTTTATCTACCCAATTGTATTGGATGTGGATGGCAAGGATTGCAAGGCTGGCAGTTGCGTGAATTGCAACAACTACTCTCGTATTTCGCAGTCGATTAGGGATATATAAGAAAATTTATGAACATTATTAATGGTTGTTTCGAAATTGTTGAATTGTTTGAATGGTGTTTTTGTTGGCAGTGGCGCTTTATTGCTCAGCCGAAAAATTATTTTCGTAATTGTTGTAGAATGAAGGGAGTAGATCATTTTGATGGTGTGTTTTTTTTTATTCGTTATGGTGTCCTTCCTTTTTAGCATTTTTGTGTCGGAAGGCATAACGAGCACAGGTAGGAGCAATGAGTGAGGTGAAAAGATTTTTTTCTTTTAAATTATTTTAGAGAAGTTGTTCAGACAGTAAAGCTTGATTGATTACGGCTCTATGTCTATATCGCTCACCAGTCACAGTGATTGTATTTCAAATGGCGCGGCGTCCTTTAAAAAAAATCTAAGGATTTATACCAGGCCATGGAGTGACTCTTACCGGATGTATTGACATGTTACGTCAATATTCGTAGCACACGAACTTATTGTTTGTTTACACATCCATTCATGATATTCGGCCTGAAATCATCTATTGATTTGTAAACATTTAGAAGAGCGTGAGCGAAGTTTAGACGGGATTGCAGGTCTCCAGGCAGTAACTGATGAAATTGATGCGTATATAAAAATCTCAATTATGTTATAATTCGCAGTCACTTCTTACAATAAGGAAGATTCAAATCTAAGGACGAAATCTTTTTTAACTTCAACGGATTCAAGAATGTACCTAATCAAAATATGCGACGCGGAAGAATCACTAAGAATTGCTAATTTAAATTTGACCAACTCTCGGCTAAAAAGTACCAAACACAGAGTGAGTGGATTACAACATAACCAAGTCAACTTGTTTAATTAAACTCGGTTAAAAATAACTGATTTATGAATTTTCTCCAATTTTCTCGGTAGTGAATATCAAACCAACTCTGTAGAATTTAACCAAATAATGATACTAATTAAAAAACTTGGTTTATAACAACTGATAAAGTGTGTGTCTTTAAACACTATGGATTTAAACCTTTTCTGGGTGGCTTTTAAGAAAGAATACTGTTTTTTTTTTTAATTTTAACCAATTTTTTTAATGGAAGACGCAATCAGTAAGTGCTGCCGAACACACGCATTCAATGAAAAGACTCCCATCTCGACAGATCATCCCAACAGGTGTCAACAACAGGAAGTTCATAAACAGACTTGCAAATCTACCGACTTTACTAACTTCTTAGGCTTACTACCTCCAATTCAAGATGAACCAATTTATCGACTAACAAACACCTCCAATTAGCCCGGTGAATAGCTAGCTTCCCCCATTTGCACACTCTAAGTTTGTTGAGGTCCTTTTACTCGGGACGGCTCTATAATTGTATTACATACCATATAGGGCTGTAAGATATTACGATCGATCGGAACTGAGCTTTCAAGTTCCTTATATAATAATACCAACCAGTATTACATTGCATTGCTTAGCATCTATTGTTTGTCTTGCATTGCTCTGCTTTGGCTTGAGTTGTATTTCAGTTTTTTATCACAGAGATCTTAAAATAGTCAATATTTAAGTAAAGCATGCATTTGTAAGACTGCCTAATATGGTATCAGCGTTGGAAATTACAAAGCCTTGATTAATTGCAATAGCAAAATAGGACAAACCACCAAATTGTTGTCTGAGGTCACGTAGCGTTGTTTAATTAATGTAATTAGCAGCTCGAAGTTGCCATCATCAACATTTCGCGTGGCGTAAGCTATTGAATGTCCTTAGTATTAATGTTTAAAAACAGATGTATGTATTCTCGATTGGATAAAATATTTATTTAAAAATCGTCTTTCATCCCTTAAAGTTTTAAAAGATTTTCCCCTAAACAGCATTGTTACGCTACATGACCTTTCGCAGCATATACTACCAATACTTTACACAAGAAGACAATCCTAATTCATATTCGCAGTTAAGTAAACATACAACACTTACAAATCGAGAACTCAGATCTGTAATCCCAAAACACTTCTTTAATTTTTCAAAATAAAAGAAAAATTCCAAATTTGAGTTAAGATATGCTTAATGTCAAATTTGACTGGAGTTAGCCAGAATCAGGAAGTGTTGACAGCCGCTTAAAATTTCCCATCATAAACCATCAAATTGCTCTTTTAAGAAAAGCAAAAGTTAAAAAAATAAAAACATTTTTCAAAGCCCCTCCTCCCCCCTTATCTTACTGATCGTCTCAAATTCATCGAAATACCATAACAATTTTGAAGTTTCTATGTCCAATGGTTTAGTCTGAACTGTGTTTTAAATTGGTGACCCGTAAAAATTCAAGAAAAAAATGTTTCTACCATCGTTTTCCAACCTAAGAAGTCGAATTTGTAATAGAAATTCTCATCGAAAGATTTAGACAACACAACGAAAATATAAGCCAAATTTTAAGTTTCGTCCAAGATAATAAGCTTGGGCATGGTTGTTTTTACCCGATTGCACACATAGAGGGTAATGTGTTTCGCGCGTATCCTATGTACGTTCCATCGGGCCTTGACCGATTTTGAAGAGTGAGGTGTCATAAGATTTGTATTCTTCCCCGGAGTGGCATAGGCTAAACAAAAAAGATATAAATCTAAATTTAAAGAAAAACGAAAAAAAAAACATTTGTCACACAAATGTCAGTGAGAAATGTCAAGATATGGAATACACTGAACTGTGAAATAAATTACGTCCTGATCTATTCACATTAGCATCGCAACTCATACCCAGACAAATTTCACACCTAGCGGCATCTATATTTCAATTCAACATCGCAACTGACAGCCAAAAATTGCATCATTTATTTTTAGTGGATAGTGTTACCATATATATTATGTTGAGTGTTAGGTTCAAGTTTATATAGTCTAAATAGATACATTAGGTTCGTTAACGTACGCAGTTTAAGTCGAACGCAATAGATATAAATTGATCGCAATCACAGAAAGTCTATACACGTACTCATCAAAAATGATAGAAAAAGAGAAAATTAGCAAAATAACGAGTAACGAGTGGTTCCTCTCTTGTCTCGAAACTGCTCAGAGAATTTCAACCGGGAGGTACTGATAAATATGTCAAATGCACAAAGTTGTCAAGAAACAAATTCAAAATGCATTGCACAGAACAATAAAATTTGTAAAAATAAACAAAATTCGGTGGTTGTCGAATATTGCCCTAGAACGTTTCATATGTTGCAAAAAGGTAAGTTATATATGTATTTGTGATATGGATTAGATGTCAAAGATAAAAGTTGCTCAAAGTAGCTCGAAGTCTATCCACGTACTTTGGCGTATATTTTCAGCTCTCCGAGAGAGTTTTGGTAAATTTTTTGAATTTGACGGATTTGTAGTGTTTGGCTCGGGATAGTACGCGAATAGACCTATTATTACCGGACTGGACACAGGGAGGGTTATGTGTTTCGCGCGTGTTCTATGTACGTTCCTACGTGACGCCGAAGAAGAGTGAGGTGGCATTAGATTCGGAGTGTCATAGGCTAAAAAGATAAAAATAAAAAAAAGTTAGTTTAAAAAACCAAAAAAACCCGACTGACCGTAAAAAAAAAGAATTAAAAAGAAAAGAAAGAAAGAAAAGAACAAGACACATTCAAGTACCTATACCTTACTATTTGACAGTGGGAGGGTACTTAATAATCATATATTTGTTTGGCTGTGTAGGTATATAGTCTCCGATTGTCAATTAGTTAGGTATAGGTAGGTACTTGAATGTGTCTTGTTCATATCTTTTTAATTCTTTTTTTTACGGTCAGTCGGGTTTTTTGGTTTTTTAAACTAACTTTTTTTTTATTATTAGAATTAATGACATTCTTTCATGAACTTATAAACTTACTTTTAACGTAGTCAAATTGATATTTATAAGGAAATCCAAGTTTTAAGTTTAAGGTTGCAAACCGAAATTTCTAAGAAATCACTTCGATTTGTGGGTAAAAAACAATTTACAGTCCACGACGGATAAAAGAAACACTCATAAAAGAACACTTTGCTTGTAAGAAACAATTTTTTTTACGATTTTAAAGGTTTCTTATATCCGTCGTGGACTGTGTAATCGAAATTATATAAAACTAAAAGTCTAATTCCGTTCTTCTGTCTCATATTGCGTTGAATTTTAATTGGATAATTTGCGGAACGCTTCTTTTCATTACAGTTTGGTGCGTTGCTTTGTGTGGCTCTGCATTTCCAAGTCCCTGCAACATGGTGTTAACTTAAAAGCCTTAAAAATAGCAAAGCCCTTCCGCCGAAGAAAATATGCGATGACCATTCCTCTTGTGTAATTGCAATAATAAAATTAAAAATTCTATAATTGGAACTTTTTCTTCCACTGTTCTGAGCCGAATTCAATTAAATTTAAAATACCCCTACGGCCAATATCTATGAGTATGTATAATGTATGTTTTTCTGCAGGTAGGTGTGCATAAACCAAAAAGAAGAAAACACCTCTGCGACAGCCTTAAAACCTCCCCACCCCAATATCCATTCCGTTTCATGTTTACACATCATTTAAAAATAAAATACCTCTGTCTGAATATAAAAGGCTTGCCCATGCCCTGCCCATTGCCCAATGTTCATTATTATAAATTGTCGGCCGAAAATTGCTATTCGCAACATACCTTCATTATTTTCATTGTGTTTTCTTATTTCCTTATTATTTACATTTGGATTCTGCATTTTTTTGTTTTTATTCAGCCAGATGGCATTTTATTCCTTGCCATTATATTCGGCAATAACCTCAGATACAGTATAACGGATTCCACATCCAGCTATTTTCAACAGACACCCACCCCCAGCCACAGATATCATAATGGTATTCCTCTCGTCAATTTATATTGAAATGCATTTCCAGCTCTTGTTGTGTAATACATATACGCACAAACACATAAGTACCTATGCACATTCATGGAAAAGCCGGAATGAAAACAAAACAAATTAACACAAACAAAAAGAAAAAACGTGGAAAAGAAAGAACAATAATAACCCGAGTGAGGAAAATTCGTAATGTAAACATTTTTCATTAAGGAGAACAACATTTTTTACCAGTCCAGATTCGCACCCGTCGACCAGTCGAAAATGAAGGAACAGTCGGAACAGTAGCTGCACCATTCGGCGATTGTCTGATTCGGTATAACAATTCAACCAGCTATACCTATACCGATGTGCTGTTGGTGCTCTTCTGGTCAGGACATACCCGCACTCTTGAAATCATCTTCAGTTGAATGTGTTGCGCAAAAAAAAGTACAAGTAGAATTAAAAACCAACAAAGCGATACAACAGCCTTCATTGAAAATGTGCGGCATGTTGGGGGAAATAATGAATTTGTCGGTACTTACACTCTATATATTGTGAAAATTTCAAATCTTCTATAATTAGAATATTATACAAAAACTGAATGTTTGGCGTATATGCAAACAGCGGGAAATGTCCATAAACATTCGGCTAGATGGAAACGCTGTCAAATGGAATGCGGGAGCGGTCTTCGAAAGCGAGAAGCTGCGCCTAATTTGCATCATTGGATTTTTGAGTTGATAACTTTATTTTAGAGACTACGATCATACAAAATAAATAAACTAATATCTAACAAAGCAAATCCGTTTCGGCCTACAATCAGGGAAAAAACGAGATTAAATCAAGATAACCAGTTTCAGATCAAGCCTATCCGTTGACGAAAGTCTGTTAAGCTCGGAAATAATTCTTAATCCAAATGCAAAAATCTTACTTTGAATTATGTTTTTTGATTAATCCTTAATTCTTATTTTAAGATTGTTCTACAACACTATTAAGAACGAAACAGCTTGATTTTGGATCATTGTAAACTTAAAATAAGCTTATTTATTCTTAACCTAACGTAATGAAGAATGTGTGAGCTCAAATTAAGCTCAAAATCACCTTATTGTCCACATATTTATCAGCAGTTAAAATTGTGCTCCCTAAAGCCATTACTCTTGAAATAAACTTTCAAAAATTTAAATAAGAACACGTTATCCTTATATTAAATTTTTTGGAATGCTTCAAGAATGTCAAATCATAAATTTAGATTGCACAGTTTTATTTGTCAAATGTATTATCAACTCCGTCCTGTTTAAGAAAATAAAACAAATTATTATTTTTTTAAAACATATTTATTTATTGAAAGAAAAACGCTTAAATGGACTTAAATCTAAAATATGTCTTTCCATTATTTAATATTTCGAGCAGAGTCTTCAGTTGTTTTTCGTCGTCATCTTCATCGGGGGCAACTTGTTGCAATGGATTATTATTGTTAAATTGTCTTCCGCACTATCCAGCAAATACTCATAAGTCAAAACACTATCCATTTTTATTATCACTTGCACTTTTCTCAATTTTTCACTCTTTTATTTTTTTAAACACTCAGAATGAATGAACTTTTTTATCCATAATGCAAGTTTGGCATTTTGCGGCTTGATTGGAGAATACAATTCTTGTATCGGTAATGTTTCGATATTAGTTTGACATTGATCATGATCGTTTAGATCTTAATTCGTATGGACATTGATCTATCATGTAAGTTTAAGATTTTTTCGGCTTGATTGGAGAGTATAATTCTTTTTCGATCCTGTGTTTGAGTGGAAAAAATATAATTCAGGTGATATGGTTCAGATTTTAATATTGCATAGGCTCGATTTAAAAATACAAAGCTTGATTTAAGATTTTTGTTATTGTTTTAAGAATCATTCGACTTATTTTGAGATTGAGCACGTAAGAATGAAGAACACGAAGATTAAGTGTGATCGGACTAGAACCTAGCTTGTGATATTTTTATGAGTGTAGCTTGTCACAGCCCCTAGTTTTATTAGAGTTCATATTTTGTTGCCGATCAGAAGGGACCTTGAATTTTAAGCTGATTCTGAAAGAAAAGTCTTTCGCGGACATGCCTTTTTTTGAACAACTTGGACTTATATTCCTTGACATATTATACTGATACCCCAAATATAAGCCGATTTTCCGCTAATTGCCTAAAAGCTATATTTTTACGGGGTGGCAAATGCTAGGTGCGCTAGTATGTTACATATAAATTCGTTTTGACAAACTGGCATGAAATTTAACAAATTCCAGCTCACCAATACACTCTCACCTAGCATATGCCACTTCCGCTGTGGAAAAAGTTGCTGGCAGCGTTCATAGAATTTAATGGGTTAAATTTGAAATTATTCGTTACGTGTAGCTTTTTTTCTTTAGGAATAAGTCTACATTTGCTTAAAATATTTATGAACAATTATAAATGCTGAATGGTGGTAGTAAATAAAAACATTTTGGATAAACTTTCATCAGTTATTTAAGAAATATGGAAGCTTGAAAACGATATAATCGAAAAGTGATAGATACATAACCGAGTTTGTCCTAACATGTTTCTAATATGTAAAACATCTTCTGTAGATAGTCTCATTAACCAAGCAAATCAAATAATTCGCCTTTTAACAATATTTGTAATAAACGGTTGGCAGCATTTTTATTTTTATTTTTGAAGTTTAAAGAAGTTAGGCGCGTTGGGCATTTTTGATATGGGATAAAATCATTTAACTCGCGACTCCAATGTTGCGTTGCCAATGTTGCGACACCATTGTTTGTGGAATTGGAACGGAAGTTGAGATTGTATATAGAGTCATCGTGTATAGAGAAATGTTTATATACAATGAAAGAGAAGATAGATGTATCAACTAAGAACCAGCGACACATAGCAGATAACAGACCTATCATACCTCAAAGAGAACAACAGACGCCATTAATGGTGTCACCGGAAACTTACCTTTTCACTATCTATGGTAAAAAATCTGGCCAAAAAAAGAATTTATATGTAACCTCGGTCTTAAAGAATGTGTTTTCAATTTTAAACTCTGCCCATTTTACGAATAATTTATCTGTCAATCTTTAAAAATAATTCCAGCTTCCACTTCCAGTAAGTTGATTGAAATTGGAAACAAATTCGATTGCTGTTTATTTTTTTTATATTTGAGCTTAATCTTTGATTTATTGTTCCACTTTACCTAATAATAATTTTTTTGTATTATTTTATTAAAAAGGCATCCTTTTTTTTAAGTTATTCATTTTTTTAGTTAAAAGTGGTTGGCGACGCTGCCGCAAGCTCAGAAAACTTAAGAGAATTTGCCTACTACAAGCTGTTTTCCCTGTTAATGTGGGATGGTGTTTGCTATGTTAAAGTAATTTAAGATAGAATTTTATTTTCAAAATTTGCTGGGGAATCTGGTTGGTGCGAGGGAAGTGGATGAAGTATCTACCAATTATTTCTCAAGTAAGGCATAATAAAATTCATCATAGGTATTTATATTTGGTAAGAAATAAGTGCATTTGCTGCGTATTTTAACAATGAATTTAAATGTGTAGGGCTAATTGGTTGGCTTGAAAGATAGATTTGTTTTTGACCCGATTGATGTAAATATTTTAATGAGTTACTCGAAGTACTAATTCTACGCAGACGAAGTCGCGGGTACCAACAAGTATGCATTATTTTTTATGAACAATAGCGCATTAAAGGAAATTGAAGATTATAGTATAATTTTTGTAGTACATAGTAGTTTATAATAATGAATAAGAAAACACACACATTTAAAAGAATTTCAAAAAATACACACGTAATTGTTCAAGTTTTCACTTCTGTCGGCACTCCCGTCCCGGAGTGCGAACCACTTCACATCTATGGGTGTTTGACGAATATCACAAGGGTTGTTTGAAGGGTTTTCAGTCGAATAGAGTTTCCAATCCCATAAAAAACAAATTTTAGAATACTTTGTCTTAGGACAAAAAAATAACCCTGTATATTGATGTTTATATTTAGTAACAAGAGTCGAGTGGTAGTCCACAACTAGAGCAGCCATTCTTACATAGATATATCTAAGTGGTTTTCCATTTTGACAAAAAATCAATCTTTTTTTTGATCGCTTTTCGTGTTTTGACTCGGATCACTTTTTGCAGATCTAACATTTTTTTCCAGATTTACACATAAAAGGAGCTATTGATATTTAACCGGGGCATAACATTTCTGCATTTAGTACGAAACTATTTGTGGTGCTGGACGATATTTCGAAACTTTTAAAATTTAAGTAAAATAACTTTTACTGACACAAATACCAATTTACTTTACACAGCTGTTTAACGGCATTTTTAGAAGTTTGTTTTACAACGAATGTGCAAAGTTTCGAAATACATAAAAAGCCATGGACATCATTTTGGAGGCATTGTTATCTTCCTCGCCTTCCTGGTCATCTGAAGACTACGAATCACCAAACCTACTCCATTTGTATCTACAACAGGGGAAACATTTTTCAAGTCCATTTCAATAGTTGATTTTTCCAAAAACAAATGCAATTTGAACAGCTGATATTGCTGTCAAATAACTCACTAATCCATTTACAAAAGCAGATCAATTTCGTTGCATGTTCCATGAGCGGTTGGAAAATCTGAGATCTGAAAAAAATATCAGGTGGGCCCAATGGAAAACGACATAAGTAAGGCCACTGGGGTGACAGAGGATCTAATGACCTCTCTCTATACAGTCCGTTGAATCAATAGGAGCTGAAAAAAGCCTCTTGACTTCAGTCGTCTGATTCGAACCGAATGTTCCATCAGCGTCCATGAAAGTCAGGCCTAATCTTATTTCGGACATATAAAAAAGGTCAGAATTTGATTAATACTTTCCTATTGATTTAATTTCATTATATTTCAAAGTATAATGTATAATTGGAATAAAGTTAAAAGTTGTTGAACTTTTACCGAGAATTTATAATTTACCTCGTCACAGGCACGAACATTTTGTCAAATCGCTTCTTTTCAGAGGACTACCACTCTACAACTTACAACAATTTGGGTGCAAAACTAGCAAATAGCTGCTGACATCACGGACGGCGTTAAAATACTTAAAGTATTTTAATAAAAGTTGAAAAAAATAAAAAAAGCTTTGTTAACCCTAGAAGGCTAATGTGCGTCGATTCGACGCGTCGCATTCTTAATTTTCCTGTCTCTTTTCAACGCGGGCACATAGTAACTTATGTTCAACAACTAACTCAGTCGACGATGCGTTCTTGCGAAAGACGGTTGTGTCCGGCAGGTAAAAACAGTATTTATATTTTTAAATGCAATATTGGAATTTGTGGTCAACATCGAATTGACTTTTGCGGATTTTGCGCAAAGAAAAATTAGTTCCTTTATTTGTTTTTCTTATCACCTGTTATTAATAATTTTATATTGCCAAAGAAGGAATGTTTTTTTTTCAGTTTTTTTAAATATTGGGAAGACATGTCCATTTTAGACTGAAAAATGCTTCGTTTTTTAAAAGACTGCTTAATAATAAAAAAATGAAGAATTTACTTAGTAAAATCAAGTTTTTTATTTGGGAATACAATCTTAATGTTTCAGAAAAAAAAAATAGAACCATATGTATTAAACAAAGCTAAAAAACATATTTTAGTACAGATCGTCGAATTGACGAATGTTTAGCTTATTAGGCGTAGTCAGCAACATTAGCCCACTAGGGTTAAGGAAGGACAAACCTTCCTACATTTCCCGTGTTATAAGGGCTATTTAGAAGAACTGTTGGGCATCGCGCCTCACAACAAAACCCATTTAAACGTCGTATCAAACGCCAAAAAAAGAACAGTGCCATTTGACAGCGGAGTTTTTTTATTGGGCGAATACTGTCTGTCCTAAATAATTCATAAAATGTGTGCAGAATACTATATCATAGAGTTGAGATGTATGGGAACTGACTTGTTTGTTGGGCGTAAAAAAAATCTGTTCTTGCATACGAACCATTGGAATGATATTTTTGTCAATAACACCTTTTGCACAGACTGCTCCCTGTATACCAGATTTCTTTGAAAGTTTGGATTTTATAAGACAGCCTAAATCGGAAAGAGTTAACAGAGGTATCTACTTATTAAACATTTAACTGACCTGAACCCCGAATGTGATTTGCCTGAATGCAATGCGGAAGGTGGCCTCATCAGTAGGTCGACAACCACATCTGTCCAGAAGCACTGTTTACCCACTCACTACTTACCAAGCCCAACAAAATCTCAGTCAAAAGTTTTAGAAGTAATGCTTACAAATGTTTCACATCTTTATTTTATATTTCCATATAACTTTTTTGCGAAGCACCCTTTGTTAAAGATTTATAAATATGGCACCCCCAAAAAAAATAATTACAAATCTACAATCAGGCGCGAAACCACCCGCAAATCCACTCGCGTTACTTTCCAGCTGCGAAATTTTCTGGATATATATTAACACTTCGCGCCGAATAAGGTGCATTTGTACATGTACTACATCATTAAATCAATGCACATACAAATGGAGCGTCATAAAACCAACACCAGAAACTGAAAATGTATACAAAAGATAGCCATCGCTCATATTCTAGAGGCTAACGCTCGAAAATATTTGAGAAATCCAAATCGAAATGGTAGATCGCAAGGAGCACACACTCTCCAAATAGAAACTTGTGCACGGAGCTTGGGCGTGGGGGCTGGGGGCGCACCAAAGCAATTCAATAAAAATTCAAGACTACACCAGCAGCGAGTGGGTGCGAGCATGTCGGATAGACACACACAATTCTCATGCCACATGTGGAGCGAACATCCAGAAATTCCGAAATAATTTAGTCAGTATTCTCTTTAACTCTGCCTGATTGGAATTAGCGCGCGCGTTTTGCACACCGCAATTGAAACCTTTCAATACGTCTAATTGCCGTCGTGCACTATCTCTGACTTCTTTCTCGTGACCGTTTGCCGTTCGAACACAAATCCATTTATAACACCACGACCGACGCGACGCTGGGCGTACTATCTATCTATCGATTGCGAACGCATTTCGTGTAATTAGTTTCGAATAGAAGTAGTAATTACGGGATTAATCGAAGCACCTGATATACCCCAGGTGCAGCAAAGTTCCTTTAATGTGCATTTATCTCCAACCTCGCTCAGTATATTTTTTTTCGCATTTACTTTCCGCAGCTAAGCACTTTACCTAAGTCAGGGGAGACCTGTGCAGAGCGTATAAAGCTAAAAATCGCTTCGGTGCGGGTAGTTGGTGTTTTTTTTTCTCCTCGGCAGATAGTAAATTGCATCTAGAAGCGGGTCGGTAACATTTTGCGAACGTGGTGCAGTTCGGCGACAAGCACGAGTTCGACGTACGTAGCTAGATACTATTTTCTTTTTTTTACCGTTTGCTCAGTGAAGGTCCTTTATTTGTAGAGCGAGTCTTATTTTATGTTCACATGTCGGTTGGTTTCCTTTTCCGGTTTTATGTGTGCTGTAGTTTCTTGGAGTGACGAGCAGGTGGATATTGCAAAAATTACCAAAACGAATGGGTAGATACAGGTGGTTTGTTTGACATTGTCCATCGTGTGTGTGAGTGTGATAGAAAAATTAGCTTACTTTTTTTTGTTTTAAATTTAAAGTCAACACTTTGAACTTTGGTGAGTCCATTGTCGGTGATATAGGCAGTGGTTTTTTTTTTTTTGAATATTCAGCTGTAACCTAAGAGTTCGAATAATGGATAGCCCCTGCGATATGATCCTGATGCAAGAGTACTCGAATTATTATGATGGTTTATGGGTAAATATAATTTGTTTTAGATTTTTTTAAAAGTTGTTTCCCCATTTTGCAGAACTTTATTGATGCGTGTACCAAATGTCGTCCTATTTGCAACAATAATAGCAATAGCTTCGAATGAAACGAATTCAATTTCCAATAGATACGTAAAATGATTTGATTGCATAGTTGAGCTGTCTCTTTATTTTTAGAAAATGTGTTGTGGTCGCTGGAGGTTCATAAATGCCCATCTATCCATAGCCAATCGTTTGAGTGGGGTTTTAATTTTTGACCAATTTTTTTTTTAGGAGGAACAACATTTCAGTACTTTAGATAGGAACAGTTAGCAAAAGCTTACAAGAGCGACTTAAGTTTGTGAGTTAAATGAAAACCGTCCGACGACGACGACGACGACTTGTTGTCTGTTCTCAGAAAGGTAGCCATAATTTTCGATAATTTAAATGATAATAATATTCTATCAATTTGACTGAACCAATGAGTCTGATCTTTTGTCATTAATAATCTCAATTAATATTTAACCAGTCCAGAGATAATATTATTCGGCTAAGAATAGAGATAGGTTAGCTTAACATATCGGTTTGCAGGTCTCTCCAAAGAATCATCCCTAAAAGAAGATCTCTGCTCAGGCACGAACTGTGCAGCGAAATCGCACATAACCACATATGCTTTTAAAACAGTTTTTCGTATTTCTTCTGACTACTAAAATACTAATCAAAGTCATTTCAGAGTTCACATGCGGTATATTTTTACAAGCCTCAGTGCCCCAGTTAAAATCCTTCAAATCCAAAATCGACGAGCAAAAACTTCTTCTAGGCAATTAGTGCCCAATTTTTAGAAGTCATCCTTCGTTGACTGTATTCTCTGAAATGATCTGGAAAGTCTTTGTAAAAATAGAAAGCCTTTTGAGGTTACTTCCTTTGTTATGGTCACCCTGACCAGCAGCTATTTACCATTTTAAAGTCAAATATATAAGGAACGTTTCATACCCCTACATTTATAACATTGCGCTAAATTTTCGTTCAAAATGACGTTTTTGTGTCAAATCCTCCTCGCCTTACCCTACTTTTTCCATTTGTTATCTATGTGTGTCATACGAATGACATCCAGCTGTCAAAATATTAAGTAAGGTCTGCCATTTCATCATGCCACGTTTCATGCTTGGCAAACGTGAGGCAATTATTAAAAAATATTTTTTATATATACCTATATAAAGGGTCCGCCATCTAACTTTTTTTTCAACTACTGCTTATTTCGCGAATGGTAACACTTAGCTCATGTATGATTTGACAGATAATTAGTTTTATCCTTCCGCTGAACGAATATGGTTGTGTATACCCTTGAACGACGCTGGGAAATATTGCGACATTACTTTGAAAATCATGGTAATGTTGCAGAATGTGTGCGAAAATTGCATACGGATTTTGGAAGAAGAGAAGCACCGTCCGCTCCGTATGTTCGTTATCTTGTGAAAAAAGTGAAAGAAACTGGCATCCTCATCGATAAACCAAAGCGTGAAAAGCCAGAAACGGGGCGTACACCCGAGAAAATTGCTGCTGTGGCAGAAAGTGTGCGTGAAGCGCCATCAACATCAATTCACCGTCGTTCTCAACAATTGAACATTTCGGAGACATCATTGAGACGAATTTTTGCATAAAGACCTTGGTATGACGCCATACAAAGTCCAATTGGTTCAGGAGTTGAAGCCAACTGACCATCCAATGCGTTTTCGCTTCGCTAAGTGGGCCTGCGATCGACTTAGAGAAGATGCCAAAAAAAATAATCTTTTCAGATGAAGATCATTTTGATCTTGGCGCGTATGTAAACAAGCAAAATTGTCGCATTTGGGTCACAGAAAACCCGCACGCATACATTGAAAAGCCGATATACCCAAAACGAGTCACTGTTTGGTGCGGATTTTGGTCCAGAGTCATAATTGGGCCATTTTTCTTCGAAAATGAGCAAGGAGTGGCCGTTACAGTCAATGGCGATCATAGCGGGCCACGTTGAACGAATTTTTGTTCACAAAAATTGAAGAGGAGGATATTGGCAACATTTGGTTTCAACAGGGCGGCACTACGTGCCACACAGCCGAAGCTACACTCGATGTTTTGCGCCCTGCTTTTGAAAATCGCATTATCAACTGCAGAGCTGATGTCGTTTGGCCACCGCGGAGCTGCGATTTGACACCGTTGGACTATTATTTGTGGGGTGCCGTAAAAGATAAGTGTTACGCCGACATGCCAGAGACAATTAACGCTTTAAAGGACAATATTCGTGAAGCCATTGGTGAAATACAGCTGCACACAATCGATAATGTGCTTAAAAATTGGACCGATCGTGTAGGCTACTGCATGGCCAGCCGAGGCAGCCATTTGAATGAAATTATTTTCCATTATTAACCGGAAGGATTGTACTTTCAAATAAAAAAATAAATTTGAGAAAATATTCAGTTGTTTTTTTTTTATAGCATTTTCAAAAAAAAAAAAGTTTATTGGCGGACCCTTTATATTATATAAAATTTCGAATCAGTTGTAAATACGCAAAATGAATTTCGTTGTGAGGTCGGTCGTCATCATGGCTTCAGTATGCAGGCAATTCGTCGCACTGCAGAATAGTTTGAGCGTGTGTACACTCTTTTGGTCCTCAACCCACCAACCAGACAGAGTTTGGTGCGGAATGATGGAAGCATAACCGCCGTAGCGGCCAGTATCGGAGAAGGATCAAAAATTGTCGATTCGACACCGATCAGCTGAATTGGGCATGTCCAGAGAGTCAACCCGATTTATTTTGCGATTCGATTTGGGCCTACATCCATTCATTACTATACGCTGATGCAACAATTAAATTCGGGTGACCATGGGCAACGCCGTGACTTCGCTAATTGGAAGCTCGAAATGATGACTGGAGACCAGGATTTTTGTCAAAAACTCATCTGTTCTGACGAGGCCGTACAAAAGTCAAAGTCAAAAATTGAACACACCACTTGAAGCACCGCCAATGAAGTCGATGCTGCCATTTAAATGATGAGACAGTCCACTCATATTCACGTGGATGTAGATTCAAAATAAAGCTGTAAAAAGTTTTGTATGTTACTTCTCATACCGTTGTTATTATTTTCGCTTATGTTCGAAAATCGACCAAAGCTTTTTTAAGTATGTACTAAGAAACTTACAACAACTTTCGATATTTATCTTGTTTTTTTTTTTATAAACGAAAAAGCTACATTTACCTATATATTGCAAAAAAAAGGCCCTTTTAAAAAAGGTTTTATTCATGATTTATATTTTAATACGTCACTATGACAATTTAGAGCAAACAATTTATGTGGAAAATGTTCGTTTGGGACTATAGGTATATCCCTAATAAAAAATTATAAAATTGGATATTTACTCTTAAAAAAATAAATAGTTGGCGCAACAGGTCCGTAGGGAGCCTAGGCCTAACTTCTCACAACCATTCGTCTTGTGTGAGGTTTAATTTTTGGGACGAATGGAAGGGATCTACAATTTTATGCCAGGTCCAAACATTGTTTTTTCATCGCTTGAAAAGGAATTTTGGTTTTTGCGTTTCTTTTATTTATCACGGAAATGCTTTCTGCCAGTTTAATCCAAAGTAAACACAACACAAGCCTTTTCCTCCGTTTTTTATGCCCAAATTTATCTTCGATTTAATGTACCTAACATTTATTTCGCGAGCTAAATGATTGGAGAGTTTTCGTCGGCCCATCTACCTGCTGCACAAAATATTACGTGTATGAACTTCTAAATTTTTTTGTTGTAAAATTATGTCACGCTATTTAACCATGCACCAAAGTAACGGTTAACAAAATGAAGCTTAAACTTAGTAAAAATTTTAGTGACTTTAGTGACTCTTCGAAAACAACAAGCCTTAAAGACATAGCTACTGAAATAATGCCTAAAAGCATGAAAAGGAATTAATTGTCTTTTTTTTTGCAGTTGTGGTTTATAATAATAAATAAAAAACACTTAATTTAAAAATATTTCCTACACAATAAAATATTTCCTGACGATTCAAAAAATACACACGTAATTGTTCAAGTTTCCACTTCTGTCGGCATTCCCGGAGCGGAGGGCCACTGTTTTGTTTTTGTTTTGTACATTTCGAATGACATACCTAAGTTTCATTCGCATCTTTGAATCTTTGGATGTCCACGTATTTATACGTAAATATAATGATTTTTACCCTGTATATTTATTTTACGATAATAATAAAACAAAAAAATTGTGTATAGCGAAAATGCTGAGATTAAAGATTACATCTTCGGTAAACTCCGTATCATAACGTTGACAAGGCTGTAATGTGACACTGTTATATTTATTTCTAAGAGCATAACATTTAGCTTTAGGTCGCGTTTGGCCGGATTTGATCTAACGCCACAGTGTGAGTTGTTCACTACTGGCTTTCTTGAATATCATCCGGTATCACTGTGCGGTGCGATATGATTGACTTACCTTGTGTAAACGCATTTCGTAAGCTCGGTTTAGTGTTTTTTTTTTTTAGGTTTTCTCTAAGTTTGTCCAAGTCCAAAACGACTAAGATTCGGTTGCAGAAGATCGAAAGTACCTAAGTAACTGATGTGTTTAACTTGGGTATATACCTGCAACCCTTGTAATGCATTTAAAATGTTTTTTTAGGGCACTAAGTTCTTCTTCGTTGTTATTTTACAATAGTTATTTACAAATAGTAACCGCAAATTGGTTAACCCGCTCATCCAAATCTCTTATTTTTATTAATAACTCAATAGTTTGCAAAAATCTAGTGACAGACCTTGCATGGCGGGACTCTGGTTAATTGCACGCTCTAATGTGTCCACATTCGATACTAAATTGATGCCTAAAGTATAGTAGCTACTTCGACTCGAATAACGCTTGACTTCAAGCTACAAAACGTCTGTAAGAACCTACCACAGTCTTCTAATACATCCAACGTTCAAAATCCAAATCAGGGCCCCTATCAACTTCAGCGGCAAAAGCGAATCTCTTGCATCATTTTCCGCACTCAATATTGTATGCCATAATTAAAAGCCTTCAAAATCCTTGTAATTACTTCAATTTGCCACAATGTGAAACAAAATATCTTTTCGATAACAGAGAACTCATAGTGAAATCCCCTCTTCATCCTCGCAAAGTAATGAAAGCTACCATTGAAACATTAAACGTATCTACAGCTCAATTATACTTAATTCTAACCTCCCCGAGAACAGCAATACACGAGTTGTTACACGTTTGGCGCCCAGAAGCAGCGGTGCACCTGTATGACTCAATATTGAAAAGGATACCCATATGCACTTTGGCACACATAGCTATAGATGCGCCTTCAATTTGCAACCCAACACAGGGGAAAAAAATGAAAATAAAACACACACACTATGCAAAATAGTAGAAATTTTCTTTTCATATTACAAACAGTCCTGCGAAACCACCAAACCAACCCAACAACAACAACAACAAGAGGGACTGCAAATAAATGTGCAAAAACAACGAAAGGATCTGGTTCGTTCGTCCTGGAGTTTTACATGTTTATATTTACTGAGGGATTTTTGCGCTGTAATTAAAAACCTCACGGATTTATGGATATAGATGGTAGTGGTTGTTGTTGTGGTGTTTGGGTAGAAACAGAAACAGCATCACGAGTATCACTACAAGGAATAGATGCGCTTCGCAAATGTATCGGACTGAACGTTAGTGCAGTTGGCGGTTGCAATGAAATTGTTGCGGCTTACAGATACGAGTATCCACCCGGCCGCCGAGAGTGAGTGAGATAGCAAGAGTAGCACCGGTCCCAGGACAAGGCGTACAACGAGTGTCAGGTTGTTTTGCGCCAGGATAGTTTGTACAGATAAAAAAGTAATAAAACTACTTTCACCAGATTTCTGTTGCAATTGCAACCAAAGATAACCAGCAGAGTCAAACACAAACAGAGAGAGATAGAGAATTGTAATTAGAATGGTGTACCATTTAACCAAACGACAAAAGAGGAGCAACAGTCGAATGCACAGCAAACGAGGTGCACGAGGTTTGTCTCCTCCCGCGCACCTGACATTTGATTTGAGCCGCAAAGTGCGAACAGGGATAGGATAGGTGTATGTTAGAATAGCGTTTTGTAATTTTGTTCCTTTGTGTTGATTACTTGCAAAAGCTTGCTGAAAATGTTTTTCTTTTCATTTGCTTACAGCTCTGTGATTATTGCGACTATCGATCGTTCTTTTGTCTAGATGTAAAATATTTCACTGCAAAGAACATCAAAAAGGTTCGGCGTTAAATATTTAAGGATATTATATCAAACGACATACACACTGCGCTCAACCGTACTCGAGTTGAAATTGAAACAAAGGTCCTTTTGGTCGTTAATGGTGATGGTTGTCCTTCTGCCGGCTGTAAAAAATGTGTATGCGCTTAACTCATTGCCATTTCTCATTTTGGGATAAATATTTCAACGGCTAACTCATTTATTTCTTATGAAGATTTACATTCAAAAAGAGAGAGAGAGAGAGAGAAAGAGATGGATCCGAGATACATGTTGCGTTTGTATTTATACGGACCAGCTCCAGCGGAGAAGAGGATCTTTGTGAGTGGCGCTTTTAGGAAAATTAAATAACAGATGGGAGTCATGAAACTCTGTACTAAATCATATGAAAGGAGCACTGAAATTCACGACATTTACTGTTGGCGCAGTTCCGGGTTGAATACAGAAAGAGGTCAAGGGCTATCTTGGTGTATTAATGTTTCCTGGAAGGCTTTATTGTGGCGGGGGGTTGTTGGTTAAGTGATTACAATTTAAAAAAAAAAGAGAACTGTTTACAAGGAACAGCATAGATTTATTCCAGGTTTCAAGACTGCGTATCAGACTTGATATAAGTACATTCCTCTTTGATCAAAATATACCGAATGAGGCTGCCAAATTATTATATTCCTGGGACTCAAATTAGACAATTCGGCGGACGTGAGGGAATTGGCTGTTTCGGGAAGGAATTGAATTTCTTACCAGAATATGCTGACGGTAAAAGAGTCTGCCTGAAGCCTTCCATCCGCTGTGATTTCGGACGCGCTGCTTCCAGTTACCCAGACCAAACACATTATTGTAGGTATAGCATATAACTACATAGGATTTTTTGATTCAACTTGCTGCAATAATTAAATCGATGAATTGGGCGACATGAAGTACGATTACCTAAAAGGAACATTTAAATTTAAATATTTTTAAGAAATATTATAGGAAAAACTACTTCACTTGTACTTGTTGGTAGAACTCAAAAGCCGTCTGAACTGACAGGTACATCAGCTAGGGCTTGTAAGTGCTACCTATATCTTATATATTACGTGCAAAACACATAGCAAATGGAAAACGTTTTCATATATATTTTGTTAATTGGGTAGGTATATAAACAGCCTTTAATACACGACCCAATTTATTTTACATCGCATCGACGGAAATAAATCTCCCATCTCAAAGCAAATCACAGAATTTACCTAGTTGCTCACAAAGTCGTTTTTAATTAGAACCATAGGAACCCTTTGATTTCTGGAAATATTTGTACTCTAAAATTAAAAAAAAATCAGCTAATTTCCACTCCAAATATTGTGAATACTTACTGCTGACTTCGTAAACGGTTCCCCAATTTGAAAGCTTCATACTGCATTGAATAAAAAAAAAACACCCGTGTGGGTTGCTAGCTACCAACTCACCCGTTGAAAAATTGCACATGCAAGTTCACGCGCGGCACTAATTTGGCCTCTCCATTATTTTTAATATTTCCCACCCACCGAAATGCTTATGAACTCTCAAAAATAAGGCACGAAAAGTCCTTCGCTATATCATAGTAGAATTTATTTCGAAATGTTCGTGGTTTTCCTCCCTCATTTTTAAGAGATTTCAATCCATGCAGTTGGTACTACCATGGAGAACTTCTTCAAATGTAAAAAAAAAGGGAAAAAAAAATTCATCTATCGAAATATTATATTAGCTAGGTATGTGTGCGAGTGAATATGCATCCTTACATTTGGGTATAAAACACACACGGCCAGCCACGCCTCCTATTTCCGTCATGCATTCATATTAACTAACTTGTACTTAAGTACTTATGGAGGGAAGTTAATTTAAATTTGCATAAAGTTTTCCCCCACTGAATGGGAGAGTCGTCGTCCTAGCGGAATTGTGAAGTGGTTTTACTTTGCCCACTTTTATTTAATTTTCTATAATATTAAGAGTGGGTTGGGGATTTTTTTTTGTCGGTACAAGAATTTTATATGAACGCAATTAATTTTCGCTTTTAAGTTCTGTTTGAGTCAAGCAAACGTTTGAGGTGAGTTGGCTTTTAGTATAAAAATTCCACATACATAAAGTGGATATAAGCAAAAATATTTACACGTTGAGTGGACTTGAAAGGGGTCTGCTTTGATTGGCTTTATAGAAAGTAGACTTTGTATGTCGACGTTTGAGTAGGTGAAAATTTACAAAAAAAAAACTCAACCACAAAAAAAAAAGTACACATCAATCATTTGCGCTGCACTAAATTGGCTATAATACTTAAGGGTTGAATACGTTTTATAGTAAGTAATTAGTTAAATGATATATGCTAGTTGCGGAGTTAGTTTTGCTCTTAAAAATAAGCCACAGAAGAAATTTCAATTGCTTTGGGCTGAGATTAGTGCTGTATTTTTGCGAAAAACTACAGAACTTGATTAAACGTCAAGGTTAGCCGAAAAAGCTGCAGAGCTCAATAAAAATTATACCCCAATTTTAATTCATTTATTTACCTATTTACTATTTACTAGCGGACCCTCACCTGCTTTGTTAAAATTTTAAGTTAAATAAATGTTGATGATATTTGATATGAAATTCTTATTCAAAGACAAACCATTTGCATCTATGTGATCACTGATCAATTTGTACTAAAAATGATTTTCACAGTCTCAGGTTCATTTCCTGGTTGAAACTGAAATTTTGTAATTTTATAAATTCAAATTCGACAGAATTCACCCCCTCGAAATTTATAATTTTCGTAACACATTAACCAGTTCATTGCCCAGCTTCAGTGATATATTTATTTACATATGAGTTTATTTATTAAACTATCAACATAAATACATATCTACTTAATTATTTGTTTATACGAATCTCTTCTGTGATATAATGTGCATTTAAAATTATGCTGTTTTTTCCCTACTGCTTCTTTTTCTTTTATATTGAAGTTTTTTTTTTTGTATTTTCTGAAAGTTCTTTCATCTTTCTCATTTACATATTGAGGGAAAATTGAAATTTTAAAAACAGTAATCCTGCAATATTATTTTTTATACGAAACTTAAATATCTATCTATCTTAAGTTTCAATTCCTACCCGAATAAGATATAATTTAGTCATTGAATAATCGATTGTCGCAGTTTTATACTGAAAGAGCGCCACTTGGACCACATTCAAACAATTCTGCGTGTTTGTTCATCAGACGTTTATTAAGTTGAGTTTATTTTAACGATATTCATGTTAAAATAAATTGCATGACGTGGCCACATGCAATTTGCCCCTTTAATTCAATTTCGAACTACGTAAGATAAAAACTTATACAGCAAAACACGCTTAAGAGAAACCCGCTTGAGAGAAAAACGGGCTTATCTGAAACACTTTTTTCATACCCTAGTATATGTCGACCAATTACATATAAAACAAACCGCTTAAGTGAAAAATCCGGATAGGTACCTGAAACATATTTTCAGTTACTTACTTACTTAAGGTCCAGGGTGGACCTGGGCCTCAACCAACAAGCGTCTCCAGCCAGTACGATCTTTGGCCAGCTGTCTCCAGTTTCGCACGCTAAGTTGGTTAAGGTCCCCTTCTACTTGCGCGCGCCACCTGAGTCGCGGTCTTCCTCTACTGCGCTGTCCTTCGGGTGTGGATTCGAAGATCTTCCGGGCCGGAGCATTGACGTCCATTCGCTCTACATGACCCAGCCACCTCAGTCGTTGGACCTTCACTCTTCTGGCCAGGTCGATGTCGCTGTACAGCCCGTACAGTTCGTCGTTGTATCTCCTCCTCCATTCACGGTCTATGCAGACGGGACCGAAAATTACTCGAAGAATTTTCCTCTCGAAGTAACCAAGTGTAGACTGTAGGGTCACTTTAGTTGTTCGAGAGAGGGCTTTGCTACGCAATTGCTTTCTTAGCCCAAAGAAACAGCTATTGGCAAGAGTTATTCTTTTAAAGTACATTTTTGTTCAGCCATTTAGCCTGCAGTCCAAGGGAAGTCTTTTCTTGAATTTTTCGTTTATCGTGAGAACAGAGGTTATTAGCAGAGACAATACTGAGACCACCAACTCCGACCGATTTCCCGTTACTTAGCCTACAAGCTATATTTTTATGGGGTGGCAAATGCTAAGTGCGCTTGTATTGTTACATAGAAATTTGTATTGACAAATGTCACGTAACTTCAAAAATTCCGACTCACCAACACACTCGCACCTTGCATATGCCACTTCCGCTGTGGGCAAAGTTGCTGACAGCGTTCATAGAATTTGATCCGTTAAATTTGAAATTATTCATTACGTGTGCATAATATTTTTTTAAGGAGTAAGTGGAGATTTTCTTAAAATATATATGAAAAATAAACAATGCAGATTGTTTGAAGTAAAATAGAAATATATTGAACAAATTTTCTTCAGTTTTCTAAGAAAAATGTACGCATGAAATCGAAGTTAATGATATTCAAAAGCGCAAAATACGCAACCATGTTTGTCATAATAAGTTTTAAGTATATAGATTATCTCATTTGGCTAGTTTTATTAACCAAAGAAATCAAATTATTCGCCTTCTAACAACATATAATTACTAACCAATGGCATTCAGTAATGTGAAAATATGGTATTCCCGAATTCTAGCACATTTCCCCACGGTTGTCGAGGTTGACAGCATTTATTTTTGTATTTTTTGTATGTTTTTGCATGTCACACGGATTATTAATTGACACAACACCGATAGGAAAACAAAATGGCGAATTTGAAAAAAAAACTGAGGGGCCCAGCGGCAAGAGGATTGTGAGTTGGGGGTCTCAGTATCATTTGTCTCTGGTCATTAGTATCTTGAGTTCAAAACCAAAAAAAAAAATACCTATCTACGATAAATAGAAAAAAGTGGCAGTACTGATTTAAATTTTACTGAATTAAATATAGACTTTTGCTTCGATGTGGGTTAAGTAGATTCGTTATACAAATTGCACCAAAAAATGTTCGTTTTTGCCACACATCCCCGGGAAGGTAGGTACTAAACAGGCTTGAGAAATTTTCCCAAGTCAGCCAATCGCCTTTAAATTGTAGACAAATAAAACTCACACAGTCGAATGGTCGTGAGTAGGTAAACCTAGTGCCTTTCGGGTCCGTTGCGTACATAATTTCTTACATAATTATTTAAGTTTGTGTACTCGTTTATCATATAAATAAACTTGGTGTAGTTCGACTAAGATTGAATTTGACTGCATGTATTTAAATGCAAAAATCTTAGAAACAGCTCAGTATATTCCGGTGCACAGGCCTATAGAGGATACCTAGGCCTACAATATCTACTTTGTCTCAACTCTATATCTCTATAAATTCCGGAAAAAAAATTGGACAAGTATAATTCATTTTTTCGTTTCGTTTTGCTTTTTTCTTTGTCGCGCTTTCCGTTCGAAAATACTAGGAGCATTTAAATATGGTTAACAGCAGCTTATAGAGGTCATCTGCAGGCACAACTTGTGATATCCAATAACTCGATAACTTAAAAGGTTTTTAAATAAATAAGCAACATTTGCAACATTTCTATGATTTTCACCTGCATGAGTAGATATGCAGTTAATTTTCAAATCAAACATACTAACCGCGCAATATTTTGACATCTCTTATAACCTTATTTTACTCCAGTGACGGAGCGTGTTAAGAGCAAAAAAACCATAAAAGAAATGTCAAATATGTAGGAAAGGAATGTCAAAAAGGTATAGGTATCAGTGATACCAGATCGTGGTATTATTACATTAGGGAAAATTCCTGATGATATACGTCGTACCTGTTTATAAATGTTATTTGCAATCAAGATGAGGTAGTAAATTACCCGGTCGAGTTTTTAAATAGAATTACAGTCCATGGCCTGGAATCAAAAGTTGGAGTTCCCATTATGCTGCTTCGCAATTTGAATCTTCTAAGCTTTGTAATGAAGCCAGATTGAGAGTGATTTCGTTGCAGAAAAACGTTATTGAGGCGTTAATTTTAACTGAGTCTGGTAAAGGAGATATGGTGTTTATACCAAGAATACAAATAATTCCCAGCAACTATCTGAGTTGAATTAATCAAGAATTGCTTCAGCCACGGGCAGTTATATCTTATATGTAGCGTGCTCCAGGGTAAGTAATGCAGAAAATATCACTATCTTAGTAGATAGCAACCGCTAATATAGTATACAAAGAAGCGTTACATTAATAAAAAAAAGTGAGCTAAATATTATAAAATTATTTTCATTGTCAAAGAATATTATTGCCGATTAGTCCAACGAGCATATGCAATGACATGAAGATAAAGGCAGAGTGAGCCCAGTCCACGGGAGGTTTTTTAGTACGGGTTCAAGTCCATCGCTTTTGCAGAAGGCTTTTTCTGAAATTTCTTTCCATCAATTGTTCTGAAACCACATTTTGCTAGTGCGAAGCCGGCCGGGTACAGCTAGTCTACATTAAAACTAAATCCAGGCAGCTAGTATGTGCATGACGTCATTTTACATTGAAAATTGTGCCACTTGGACACAGTGTTACTTCGAAAATATATATAAATAAGCAATAATTTAATTAATTGTAAAAACTTGTATGGAATATAAATAATCGGAAATAAAACAAGTTTTATAACGACTATTAATAGATTTGCGTCTATTTTGCCTTGATGTATGTATCATTGTTATTAAAATAATAGACCTTCTGATTAGCAATTCGCACGCCGACAGCCATTTAAGAAATTTAAATAAAAAATTGATTATATGTTGTCAGCAAAAAGGAAATACGTATCGGAAAATTTGTATTCTTCTTAATATCGCGTTTAGTGACGAATTTTCAAAAAATGCATATAAATAGACGTACATATGTATTAAAATAAAATTAGCATAGGCAAGAAAACGTTACATGACATGCACCACACTCCAAGAACACAGCGACAGATGTTCTCGGTGTCACTTCTATAAATGGCTCTATTTAATGACCGTTTACAAAATTCCAAAAAGAGAGCTTCTATTGAATACGAAATGAATCTCTCTTTAAAGTTTGAAAAAAAAAAAACTATACTACAGCATTATTTAAAAATATCGCGGCTCTAATTTTATATTGTCACTTTTTCAGTTAGCAAAGTGATTAGAAAAACATTATGCGAAAACCCTTCTGCTCCTATGTATACCTACTACTTTGATTTTAACTGGTTTCTTAATGAACTCGAAACTATCATTGCAAAAAAGATCCTGGGAAAATATCGTTACACACGTACAAATTTATCTGTTCGGTTGACGATTCACACTAATGGACCATTACTGTATCACACACTATGTACATCTGCCTAGAGATATTCTAAGAATAATGCCTTTTCTCAAATCCACACCAGATTGACCTGAGAGACCGGCATTGAATATTCTATTTGTTTATCCACCAGTTCCAGTTTATTGATTGATCTATTTTTGGAGCAATGTTTTCAGCCTGATCATGTGTATTGTGTGTGCTTGTGGTCAAGAGAGTCCAAAAGTACTTTTCAACGCAAATTGTCTATCGATAATAATTTATAAGCAACTCCCGAAAGAAAAATTTGGAACTTAAGTCCCACTTAAGTGAGACATATATTTATATGAACCGAATCGAATTAGAGACTTCTGTCTCATTGGGACGATAAATTACAGTTTTTTTTTTTTATCGAAGATGGGATATGCATATTTCGCAAATTTTTGCAAAGAATATATTTGAAATAATAAAATTATCTGAATTTTCTTTAGACATCGGAATTACTATTTTGCGCTATACTTACAGTCATAGACAAACCATAGATTTCGAGAGATATTCGAATCAGACCACCACTCTTTTTGTCTACACAAACCATTTCCCGTTACTTAGCTACAAGCTATATTTTTACGGGGTGGCAAATGCGCGCGCCTAACATTTTTTATTATTATTATATTATTGTTACATGCATAAAAATTCGTTTTATTTATTTATTTAAAAAAATATGTTGCGAATGTTTTCTTTCGGTACTTATGTCCCTGCGCTTACATTTTAGTTGGTTGCAAATGTCCCAAAAACTTCAAAAAGGCACATAAACGATTGCTTATGAAAAGCTAGACCTAGTAGTAGGTTCCTCACATTCGTCTCAAAAAATAAAACAATCGAGCTAGAGAAATGATTGTGAGCAGCTGGTCGTTGAGTATATATACGAAGCTTTGGCGCCATCTACCTATATATTTATTTATTTATTCAAGTGCTTTTTCAGACTTCAAAAAAGCTATAGACTATATCGATCATTGCGACGCCTACTTTTTGGTAGGTAGCGTTTTTAACCAAAATACAGTTTTCTGTCTGCGTATGAAAAGTTTCGTGAAACATTAATTCTTAATAATAAAAAAAGAAAGAGGTACAATAAAGCAAGCCAACACTTCCTTAAGAATTTCAAGCTATCAATCAGCTTTGTGCTACATTTAGAGATTAGATAGCTGTGAACCAAAATCCAATTTATTTCATTAAATCGAACAATACCTGCTGCTGTTCTGGATTGTGGTTTTGTGGAGGTTGGCGCACATGGAAAGCACCAGTGGCGGAGGCAGGGGAAGGAAGGGCTCATTGTGCCATCCAACTTAACAAAATAGCCCCTGTTATGGTATGAACCTTGCACTTTGCTTCGTCGTCAATCGACCAAGCTCCTACCTTCAGCACTAGGCCTCCAGTTACTGAATGCAACAGCAGGATTTCAATGTCCATTATGAATTCAACCGTTGCTTCAGACGGCAGGCGTTATATCGAAACAGGGACTAGTTATATTTAGTCTTTAAAAAGACAGATGCAATAATTTTTATGTAGGTATAGCATATTTGGAAGAAGATCGTATACGCCTTTGAAATATAAAGTTCGATTTATCAAAAAAAAAAAAAACGACATTTCACGACTATCAATAATTATTTGTAACCAGCTTTTGCAAAAAGGCAAAAGTGCTCAACAAATGGCTTCTAAAGCTGTTTGTGTGTCCCAATCGTTCAAAGCAATTGTTTTGCACGTTTAAAGAATCATTCTAGAGCTTGTTGAAATACTGAAGTCTAGCGCATTGAAAGATATAAAATTTTTCAGCAATTCTAAAGCCGAGGACACTGTTTTTCGGACTTCTAAAAACGTGACGTCTATTACAGATGATAGGTTCGAAAAATTCTAACATTAGAAAATATCCGAATTGTTTTTCCTTTAGATTTGTTTCCTCTATTAATGGCGTCATGCCTCATATTAATTACCGCGCACACTTTCCAAAGTTGTGGGGGACTACCCTAAGAAAAAAAAAAAAGGATAAAATTTAACAGAAACCTCACAATTATAAGCCAAGTCTATTAAACACCCTGAAAAAAAAAAAATAGCAAAAGTTAGAACCACACTGAATTCCAACTTCGATCAGCTGTGTCCTTTCGTCAATTACATGAACGGAAGCGACACCCTTTTGCTTGACTTTTTACGATGAGCTACCTACCATTTTGGGCGAAAACTTCCTGTTTTTCGTTCTTTTCGTTTTGAGGCACCGGGGACAGTGGTTCGCTCGCTCCAAATCATATAAAATAATAATAAAAAAAAAAATATAAAGCAAAAATCAGTATTTATATAAACACGTTGGACCGGCAGGTTGCCCAAATTTTGATGACGGTATGACGGTTTACCTGCAAAAAAAAAAAATTAAAACTTCATTAGCCGGCACTGTCCCAGCGATTTCTATACCACCAGCAAAACTATACGTAGGTATGTATATCCCACCTAAAACATAGGAAAATGAAAGAAAGAGCAACAGTGTCTCTCCCAAAATAGGAAAAAAAAGCCTGCGAATCATTCGTCCCGACCAAGGTCAAGACCAAACCACTCATCCAGCCAGCAGTGTGATAAGTGTCATCCACACTCTCGCTCGTCAGTGCTCGTCATGCTTAGCTTTTAGCTGAGACTCCGCTCACGTCCTCAATCAGGCTATGAACCCGTAAAGTCCACGAGCGTTGGCACAGAGCTGAGCTATCGACTCTGCCACCCACTGCCAGTTGATCGAAATTATATGCAGTGCAGTGAAATGAAAAAAAAAAAAAACAAAATTAATAAAGATCAGCCAGCAGCAAGCATAGGCTACCCCACGCCTCCGTCGAGCTATAGCTGCGTTTAAGCAACCATGCCTACTCACACTACACTGCCAGGATAACCCACCTCATGCCCCACTTACTTCAAAGCGAGTTCCTGTATTTCTTTAAATATGTGGGAATTGTAGAACATCGCAAAAACATGTTACAAAGTTTCACAGAGATATTGTGATATATTTATGATATAATGGCTGCAAAAGGTGACGTTTCTCTTCTCTCTTGTGTCAAGATTATCGTCTGTTGTATGAAAGGTACCACGCCCCTTTGTCCAATCCGGTACACATTGCGAAGTTCTTTGTTCAAAAGTTACAATTTTTAAAGCTTCTGATCCCATTAATGTCGAGAAAAAGCGTTTTAATTGAAGGCTTACGAAGTGCCACACTTATTTGTAAATATTTTCGCAAGAAGTGTATTTCTTTTGTATCAATGTATGTATAATGTACTGGAGATGATCCGCCCCTAATTTGAAACTCTTTTGTTTCGTATAGTATCAGAAAAACTCTCCGAAGACTATTGGGTCTTCGATGATCGTTGGATATCAAATCGGATAAAAGTTTTGCAAACTTTCGACAGCCGAACACACTTTTTGGGTTCGCTTTTGTTTAACAGAAGAGGGCATTCTGGACCACCTTCTTAAAATCACTTCTTTCCCTTTCACTGTAGTTTGAGCAGCAATTATTAATCGTTAATTTGGTAACGAGATAATATAAAATTCATCCAATGATGCCGCTAATGTCTACAACCACATTTCCTAATTGCTCTGTTAATCTTTAATCCCACTTTTCAAATCAACCCTCACTTTGTCCTTTTTTTCCGTGCCTAGATTTACCTCGCCACACACCTCCAATTTAACCAATACAATAGGCCCCTACCTGCCAACATCTCTAGCTGGGTCCAAGTCGGAGATTAAATTCCTCGTCTGCAATAAAAAAATGTTTGTGGAATATTTTACATCCCAGTTGAGTCTTTTTCATTTCCTGTCACATATCCTTTACATAAGCGACAGCAGCTATTCTCCACATTCATATCGCATGACCAGCAACAATCCCAATGGCAGACAAAATCCATAAGTGTCATATAAACTCAAAATTTATGAAAAAAAAGAAAAGTAAATCCCACCACACAAAAGGACAACGCCGAAGGCTACAATCTAAAATAAAAGGAAAAGGCCAAATGGATTTGAGGAATAAACGAATGAAATTTTCTTCAGACATTGTTACAAATATATTCGGTATACCGCACCAGCATGATATGGGGAGATCGGGAAAAAAAAAACAGTCGCCTTCCCTTATTCCTCTCCGTATACCAAGAAAAGACGCAACTGATACCACCGCTGCCAGCTAGATGAACATGAACTTGGTTGACCGTATTCATACATACAAAAAAAAAACAAAGAAAAACCGAAGCATAAAAATAAAATTCTCTCTTTTTATTCCATGCGGCACAAGGCGAAGGCACAAAGGATATCTCATAAACACTCCTCTGCTTATCACATAAACTTACAGTATGTGTACATACGTACATCGTACACACGTTTGACTAAAGAATCAAAACATAAATTTATAGCATCGGACTTGGAAGATTGTGCAACAGAAGCTTAGGCATGGGCTGGGCATCCCCACAGTATACACATACCGACATCCGCCGAAGGAAGGACACACAAAAACTCAAGATGGTATGTTGCTCATAGGGGAGTTCAATCTCCTTCCTAGCCCATGTACACACTCGACTCCAAACACTTGCTGACATAAATAACCCTCTCACACTTGTCAAAATTGCGGTTACGATTCGTTTAAATGCAAATTGAAAATTGTATTTCCCAGTATCGGTTTGTTGTGCGAGAAAAACTTTATTTTTGAATTTTCCTCTTGGGGCTTTTGCATTCTTCGTCCTTCTTTCGGATGTTGGCCTTATTCTGCTTGTGCTCAGCCTTCTAAACTGCCAAAGTTTGTTTACTTCAGTTCTCCCAGTGCCACATACGCTTAGAGGGTTAAATCTAAGAAATAAGTACTTGGACGTGTGTTGTGTACTGTGATGTGTACTGTGTCGGGTGTTATTGTTGTTGGCTTGCCTGGCGCTGGATACTGGGCCGCTGAATGCTGGATGCACTATACCATGGCTGCAGTTCGTGTTTTCCTCTTTTTGATTAAATTCAAATTCAATTTCAGCTAAAAGATATACACACTGTGGGTAAGGGAGGATGAGAAGGACGAACACGACGACGACTGAACGAATATAAAAACTCAAACACTTTGCAAGCTATGAATCTTTGATTTTGTGTGTCAGTTTCGATCTGATGTTGAGATATGATATTGGCACTGACGTTTGCTATAGGTGCCGTGTCGGTGTGCAGTAAAAAGAGCTGCATTTCAAATAGCTGTGCCACAGCAGTTCATATGCACCACACTCGTATAGGTACCTATCTACTGTCGGCAGCGGGGTGCTTGAATATCAAATATGAAGAAAAAAGTGCTTCCAAGGAGTTGCTCCTTGTTGTATATTGAAAAGTTTGCTAAATTAAATTCCATTCTAAAAATTAAATTCGACAGGATATTTGCGCAATGTGAAAAAATGTTAACAGGGTTTTCACAGTGATTTCCAATTTGAGTATGTTGCACAACTAAATTGGAAAATGGCTATAAGATTGCGTGGATATTTTGTCCTTGGCTTCGTCGACACGACGACGCACTGTGCAACAAGCGAAAACAGCTTTTTTATTACAGATGGAAATATTATACGCATATTTGAATTGGATTCTAAACACTTGATGAATGTTGAATGGATTAGAATGGCTGACTGCCGACCGGGAGCAAGCTGTCCAAATGGCATAATATAGCCACGTTCCTTGGGTTAAACCTGACACTGTCAAGAATTAGCTCCCTCAATGAAGGTCTGGATAAAATTTTGAAACACTTGGTCATATTTAAATCACAAAATCCATTGCTCAAAACTTTGACTGATGAAAAGAATGCATCGACACTTTTACAAATTAATAAGGACGACCAGTCAAGTTATTTCAAGGAAATAATACTTGAAATGACTTGACTGGGGTTGGAGTTGTCTCGAGGAACAAACTTCTTTTTGAAACAGTGATTGGTTGCAGCCAAATATCTACCTGAACCGCCTAAGGTACTGAGAATTGTACAGAAAAGTAAGTGTTTCAGGAATGAGCTTAATCTTAAGTGAACAGATATTTTATTCTCTTTGCGACGACTCTCAAGAAAGTCTTGGAAAGATCCCAAACCAGTGACTTGCTTGACTTGGTGCTTTTAGTATGGTTTTCACTATATTTTCTACCGATAGTTCATTTTTTGTTCTATTGCAGGACACTACGAGGACATGATCGACAACGATCCCATAGGTTAGGTAAGGTAGCTGTCTGGAATGACACACTTAGACCAATTTAAATAGGTGCTTTGTGATACCACATGAGTTAGGGGAGAGGGGTGGGGGGAATAAGGCCAACTAAACCAGACCGGACATGCTAGTGGGCTCATTTCTGCTATCTGAATGCTTATTGCGATTATTTCAGTCCTCCTACTTCTCGTTAAGATAATCAGGTAGGGCTATCCTTGGATAGGGGAAAGGGTGCCGATACAGTCTACCCTTTTCCCGTGCACCTCGGACGACGCAATGTGGAGAGAGGAGACTAGAAATAGCTATTGAACGAAATGTCTTCGAATGTGCGACGGGTGACCGAAACAGTGTACCCTTCGCTTGTAATTCTCCGACATCTCGTCCGAAAAAAAGAGACGTGAAAGTAGAATCGGCACTATGCGGTCAAAGTGGAGGCGACCATTCGACAGTTTACCTTCGGATAGACGGGTGGTAACCGTAACGGTTGGACCCCTGCCTGTATCGTCTGGTAACTTATCGGATGGGGCAGATAAAGCTAGGCGTAGTACTAGTGGTGATTGGATCAATCGGCGCGAATTGCCTCAATTTAGTCAAAAGTTGAGTCTGTCTGATTAACGGTTTGTTGCGGATAAACGAAGGGCAACTGAAGCAGTTAACCCCTCGACTATAATCTACAACAACCCGCCTAAAGGGGGAAGGTGGCGAGGGCCGTAGCCCAAGTGACCAACTGCTAACACTAAAAGTGTGAAAGAACATTACAACCATTTGGTCCTTTTAATGTATTTGCTGATGCTGCAAGTGTCTATGAGAGACAAAGTCACTGAGGTCGAAGAAGTATTTACCTAAGTTTGATTTACGCAAATTTGCGGGAGCTGGGCAGGACACAGAAGATGAAGAACGGTTTCCTTCTCCTCCTCATCCATACAGCTTCTTCAGCTTTGTTTCTCAACTTTAGCATTTAACCCTACAGTTAGCGATATTCTTGCAACTATATTTGTTTATTGGTAAAGGGATTTTGAAAAGTCTGGAGACTTTGCGTAAACTGCCAGACAAAATTTGATTATTGGTAAGGCCGAATATGTATAGCAAAGAGACTGCTTTTGTTGCCGACATGGTTCGTTTCGTATTTCAAAAAAAAAATTCACCAAAGGTAGGGTTAGGGATAAGATTTAACCAATTTTAGAAAAACTTTGTGATTTAAAATATTTGACAGTTAAGAACGGTTGAGTTTTTTTTAATCAAAAGTAAAATATTAGGTGCCATGTGACAAATACTCTAAATTATCCATCCATTATTCTACTACTCTCTGCACTGGCGGGTAGATATTCTTTGCTGGTATGCCTTTGAGCCCTTGTTTATGCTATCTCTCTCTCTCACTCGCGCTCCCTGAGGATGTATTTCACTGCATGGTGATGTCTGATCTATGCCTAACTGTATGGCACATTCATTTTAATTCATTTCGAATATGAAAACCTCAGAAAAACTATACTGATTTGTCAAAATGTCAACACCTTCGACGCGAGGCTCATCAGGTAGCAATGCATCCACAAAGAGAGTTCGTTGCTTTCGTCGACGTATTCGACGAACCGAGCGAGCCCATAGAATCCGTCGCTACAGTGACGGTCTTTGACAGTTTTTTTTGTTGTCTCAATATTTCCACCAATGTAAATGGTCCTCTCAGACTGTGCCAACGGGTGCAACCAGTGGTCCCATATTAAGGTGAAAAGCGCTTATTTTTAGCCCTTTTTGTATGAAAAAGGGGAAAAAGAGGGACAGGCTTTAAAACGGGAAAAATAAAAAATTCTGTGTAAGACGTAAAACGTATTTTCGCTACGAAAAATTTCAAAGAATGAACTGTTCATATTAAACATGGAAGAAAACAGCCCATCGAACGTCTACGTAAGACTTTTTGTGCATCTGAATGCATTCACTCGTTCTGATATTAGGTATGTCTAGTAGAAAAGGAAATTATTACGTATATTTTTATGTGATAGACTTATTTAAAGCTTGTTAATAAAAACAGTTACAGTTCTTAAGTTTTTGTAATGAAAACAAGTGCAAATTTCACTTAGGAGAGAAAAAGGAGATTTTTGCTTTGAATTTAAGGGAAAACTGAAGCTTTTCCTGAGAAAAAAATAAAAAAAAAAGTGGAAATAGTCTTCAAAGTCTGGGAGCACTGGATGCAACGGAGAGAAAAGAAGAAAGTTAACTTACTTTATCCGTCGCATCCGACACGTGTGCTGCTTATGGGTCACTTTCCATAATCTGCGGTGTATTCTATCAACCTGTCAGTCGATTACGTTGCCTCAAGGACCCAATGAATTTTATGGATTAAACCCTTTACTGATTTCGAGTGTATTTTAAGACTGCTCTATCTGTATGTATGCTTCACCTTCACGTTTTTCCCCGTAAATTAAAAAAAAAACACATCCTCTCACGAGAGCTCTCAACTTTCCTGGCTGTGTGTTGCGAATGATGGACGAATGCATAAATTACGGTTATTTTCTTGACTGACTAGAGGTGCTATGGCGGTGTCCTTTGCAAATTTATGTAAGTATTTGAATTCATTTGTTGTCGTACAGGCCGCCGGAAAGTCTTTTCGCTTTTTTCATTTAATTCGATCTGCTAAACTGAAAATGTTCCCTAAATAAAAAAAAAGGAAAGAATCGGTTGTGCCATGTTCTTGAGTTGAAAAACCTCAACCCGAATAGCTGGGATTTTCTAAGAATGCGTGCGATTTCAATGGCCCTTCTTTGATTTGTACAAGCATAAATCTTTAAAATTAAGAAATGGTCTTTTTACCCGACTACACACAGAGAGGGTTATGTGTTTCGCGCGTATCATATGTACGTTCCATCGGGACACCCTGTGGCCTAAATGGTTTGACCGATTTTAAAGAGTGAGGTGTCATAAGATTCGTATTCTTCCCCGTAGGGTCATAGGCTAAACAAAAAAGATATAAATATAAATTTGAAGAAATTGTCACAGAAATGTCAGTGGAAATCGTCAAGATATGGAATACACTGAACTGTGAAATAAATAACGTTCTAATCTATTCACAGTAGCATCGCAAATCGCACCTTGCGGCATCTACATTTCAACTCAATATCGCAACTGACAGCCAAAAATCGCATCATTTATTTTTAGTGGATAGTGTTACCATATATACCTATTATGTTGAGTGTTAGGTTCAAGTTTATATAGTCTAAATAGATAAATTAGGTTCGTTCGCGTTTGCGGTTTGAATTGAACGCAATCGATATAAATCGATCGCAATCACACAAAGTCTATACACGTAGTCATCAAAAATGACAGGAAAAGAGAAAATTAGCAAAATAACGAGTAACGAGTGGTTCCTCTCTCGGCTCGAAAGAGCTCAGAGAATTTGCACCGGCAAGTACTGACAAATATGTCAAATGCACAAAGTTATCAAGAAACAAATTCAAAATCCGGCTTAAAAATGCATTGCACAGAACAATAAAATCTGTAAAAATAAACAAAATTCGGTGGTGGTCGAATATTGTCCTAGAACGTTTCATATGTTGCAAAAAGGTAAGTTATATATTTATTTGTGATATGGATTAGATGTAAAAGATGAAAGTTGCTCAAAGTAGTTTGCAGTCTATCCACGTATTTTGGCGTATATTTTCAGCTCTCTGAGAGAGTTTTGGTACATTTTTTTGAGTTTGACGGATTTTAACTGTTTGGCTCGGGAAAGTACGCGAATAGACCTATTATTACCCGACTGTACACAGGGATGGTTATGTGTTTCGTGCGTATCCTATGTAAGTTCCTACGTGACGCCATCTAGCCTAAACGGCTTGGCCGATTTTGAAGAGTGAGGTGTCATTAGATTCGTGTTCTTCCCCGCAGTGTCATAGGCTAAAAAGATAAAAATAAAAAAAAGTTAATAAAAAACTCAAAAACCCGACTGACTGTAAAAAAAGGAAATAAAAAGATATGAACAAGACACATTCAAGTAATTAGGTATAGGTAAGTACTTGAATGTGTCTTTTTCATATCTTTTTATTTCCTTTTTTTTACAGTCAGTCGGGTTTTTTGGTTTCTTAAATAAACTTTTTTTACATACTCTTCGGTCACCGTCAACCGAAAACGCTACAGAAGGATGCTTTCTGATTTTTTTTATCCCAAATTGAAGGATGTTGAGACGAAACGCCGCGTGCCATACATCAGAAGCCACGATGGTGATTCTGTATCCTGAAGCGACGTGAATTATCCAAAAAGATCGTAAGATTATATATTACAGAAACACATCAATCATCCATCAATAGGTAAGTCACCAAGTGTGTATAGTCTTAACTGGTTAGCAATGTAACCTACAATATCTGAAGGCAAAAATGCTTTCAGGTCCCCATAGCGTTTTAAAAAAACTTACCAATGCTGACATCAACCACCAACCACTTTGAATATGCAATTAGAATTATCGCAAAATGCTCCCAAAATCGTTTAATCTAGATTGTGGGCAGAATAGTAAATTGCATGTAAAGCCAACACCAAAACAGAGCGGCCCCTCTAAAAATCCCATACACAATCTGATTTCTATTTCCTTTTGTTTTTCTTCTCTTCGTGTTTTTTTTAATTTTTTTTATTTTGCGTTGCCTTTTGCAAATTTCTAAGCGAATCTATTAACTCCATTTGAAATTCAATTAAAACGGAAACCCACAATGCATGCATTGCCTTCTCTCATGGTCCTAAGAGTTTCCGGGTCTCCGCTGTACTACAAGCAACGAGATGTCAGAAAAAAGGAGTAAAAGTAAAACGAACGAATTAAAATAAACCGCAAACTCTCTATATTTATGCCATAATCAACAAAATAGAATAAAACTGTGGGAAAGGGGTGCCCCCACCAAAATATATATATATATCTTGGTCTGGTCTTGCTTCACCCTCTTAACTTGCTGTCCACCCACTTTAACTTCGACTCTGGCATGTGCACACGATGACTTTTCCGAGGCGAGAGCAACACGAACGGAATAGGAATACGAATGAAAAAAAGGAAATAAAAATTTCAGAAATCGGATTCACTTCCGTTGAGGAAGAGTTGGCCATCCAATCCATCGTACATGAAAATGAAAACGAAATTCAAAATCTGCCCAAGATTATCTGTTCTTCCTCTACACTGAAAGTGTGGTTTGCCCCAGCACCCAGCCTCTGGCTGCTGACCTAAGCACTAGAGTAGGCGGCAGTAACTTGTTCAATTCGCCTTCTACTACCTACTTTTTGAAGGGGAACACTCGTAGAGTGTAAAAGTATCTTGAAGTGAAATTTTTTTTTTTCACCGAGATGGGAGACCTAGGCTTGGTACTTGATTAATTGCATGCCTCACTAAATGTTCTTTCTACTGATTTCGATCATCATCAGTCTTTTTGAGCGCAGAAAAAAAATTTCAAGGAATAGGCGAATGCAAAAAACAAGAAGAAGAAACGGTCCTTATGTGAATGTGGTGTGGCTATATCTGAGGAGATAGTTAAATGATAAAGGGACCATCATTAATCAGACCGACAATTTTTGGTTTTCGGTTCCGTTGTACGAGTGTCTATCTGCCGGCCGCAATCACAGAACGAGTATGTTTTTGTGGCAGAGGGCGGATTTACTAGGCGGACAAGACCCATTTTTTATGGCTTCCAATGAACGGGGAATATAGGAAGTATATCTTTAAAGGAATACCCATTGGGGTATGCGATTGAAAGCTACGGTGTATATATGGATAAGGATGGGGTTTTAAAGGTCTGTTACATGAGGTGGCTTTGTTTTTCCAAAATATCCACCCAGTAATGGGCGATACCCACCTTTGTAAAGAATCAGATGAAGTTTGAATCACTGTCAAAACAAGTCGATTCTTTAAAATGTCAAAACAAGTCGATTCTTTAAAATGTCTTCCCACAAAATGCCAAATCTGAAGGCAGAGACTTGTTAGTCAATAACATTTATCGGTCGTACTAAAAGTAAATACATACACGGGGAGTTGCCTAGGCAAATCCATTTTTGATCCACGATACAAAAGAATTCGGTTTTGAGACAACACCATAAATGATACGACAAAAAAAAAAACTTGAATCCTATTTATAGATCCAACATCGGCTTTTGTACGAGCTAGACTTGTTATGATATTTGACAACATCCCTCTGTAAAAAGTACATAGATGAGACCAATAAGAATTGACAAGCTTTCTTATCTTGTTTGTCAGATATTCGCAAGAGGAGTCGCAGTGGAAGAGGTTGATTTTGATACCCTTGCATAGTTCACTCTGTGTCTGTGGAATTTTTATTGACAGTCGGGAGTTAAAACTCATAAAGATCTAGTTACGATTTCGGCTTGCAAAGCATTGAAGGTATAAAACTTAGAAGGTCCGAACATTTTAAAGTTCTCTTTACAAGAGTCCATCCAGTAGAAATTAGTAGTTTTACGCATTTTATTATTCCAATTGGATTCTAGCCAGTGTATCATAGTTCATGCCGACTGCCAATAAATCTGTCTAAGCCACGTGATCGCTTAGTCTTTATATGGGCCGTCAAATAAGAGCTTTTGTCTACTGCCGGCAACTTGTACGTAACAAATTGTGCAGTAACCACGGTGTAGAAGCAATGCGTCCGGTTGGGCCCCATTTAGAGCGAATAGCCTCAAAAGTTATAGGCCACTTAAGCGTTTAAGTATAAATCCTTTCTATGAGACCCCTTATATTCAAACGGGTTCAAAGAACCTCAGAACTTGTAGAATCATTTATATAGAACTTAAACTAACAATAATTTAAGATCAGTGGTCAGAAATATCTGTTAGCACCCGGGGTTTCTGTTGAAGCGTTAAAGGTTCGCCTCTTCGGAGGAAAAGGTAAGCACATCGACGACCAAACTATTATAGATTAATAATAGGTAGCAGAACGGAAAATTATTTAGAAGACTTATTTAAACTGCATCTGATTCTTATGGACTTCATTCTCATGACGGGTGGGTATTGAGCTCAGTTTGGCTCGGTGATGCCAGATCGCAGGTAATTACCCATTTCGTGGGCATTTTGCCTTTCAAAATAAGCTAAAAGGGCGAAAAAGGTCATTTTTATAGCTCAGAACAAAGAAAATAGTGTATTTTGTTGTTTTCTAACCACAGCATGGGAAAATAGGCCATTTTAGGGAATTTTTGATAATCGTTGTGAGCAATTCAGTCCGAAAAGTCTGACATCACTGGGTGGACAGGATACGTCTCGCTATCTGCAACCTAGCGTTACATATAAATCATATCTAAGGCACCTGGGGATTCTGTTATAGGGCAATGCCTGTCGTTCAATTACAGCACGATGCGTTCATTTCGATTTCAACGCATTCATCTGCAATATACGGTATTTCAAATTTAATGCAACCGACGCCTTTGATCAACTAGAAGATCGTTGTTCAACGAGTTGCTCTGCAATTCTAAGGTATTTTATGAGCTCTTGTTGGTTGTGCATCCCGGTGAGCAACGATTGCAGGATAATGGGCTGCACATTATCTATTCAACCCACTGCTAAACTTTATTGTTGACTTAGTTGAATTGAATTAATTTGTGTGCCTTATCTGCGCCAGTGACTTTGCGAAGAGCGTATTGAGCCATTGGAAAGGATTTTGTACAGTTTGCCATTTGCTATTCAGTGTGTCTTTTCCTCATTTGATGAAGGTATGAGTACCTGTCAGCTGCCGGGTGTGATCAACGGATTAGCCAACCAATGATGCTTGATTAGGTGTAGGAATTACGAGGGTGCAAAGTGTCCATCAACTCTTTGAGGTACCACAACGAAAACTCAATTGACAAACTTGAGGGAAATCGTTCTTTGTCGAGAGATGTTGATCTATTAAGTAGTTGTGTGGGGTCATTCAACAATGAATAAGTTAATTAATTTGTTGCACGGGACGATTAACGCGTTAGTCACTTAAATGTACAATTTAAATTCAAATCATCTTGAACCGCATGAGATCCAGTGAACAAGTTAAAAATGTTGTTTGTCTAACCGCATATCGTCGGCGTACAAGCCAAAAATTCAATTTTGTGTTATAGATGGCAAGTATAATAGAAAAGCCAGTAGAAAATTCTACCAACACTGCCTATCTGATATTTTTCCTAGAAATATGCAAAGCATTTAAAATTGTTGGTTGACATCTGCTTTCATGCACAAGAAATTCACGAAGAACTGACCAACTTCAGATAGTCAATTTTACCAGAAAAAAAATCCTCTTTTTTAGTACCGTAATGACGCAGTAATAAACTTGAACAAGTGTGCTTCCCCTTTTTGAGGTTGTGGCTAGTGCAATAACTTTGAAATAATTTTTGTGATCACTTTCGCCGCATAGAATGTTGTCCAGAGGTAAATTACTTGTGGAATTAGCCAAAAATGCACAAAAAACTTGAGATTAACATGCGAAAATAAAAAGGTCTGAAATTATCGCTGACTTAAATTTCTCCTGTCAACTAGATAAATGTATTCTAGTCGAACCAATGCCCTCTACTTCAACGCCACTAGATGAAGGTGAAGATGATTGGGATTTTTCAGATTCCAGCAATGACAACTATTTAACATTAGGAGGAGCAGCTCTGAATCAGAGGGGAAAAGTACAGTTGCTTACGAAAGAGATTGTTTAAAGCGGTGGAAAGAAAGAAAGATAAGGACATGGAAACGAAATGTTAATAAAGAAAAGAGGAGTCGCGGATTTCCATATAAAACATCTGGCAATGACAGAGAACCGAAAATTCCAAAACCCATAAATTGCAGTAATTGCAAAATTAAATGTGTACTACAATTTGTACTGACATTATGCGGAGTAAACTGTGTAGGGAGTATTGGAATATGAGTTATAACCGCCAAAAAGATTTCATAATAAATATGGTATTGGAAAGTGCAGTAAAACGTCGAACAACAAACACTGAAATGAAGAAGAAGGAATATAGCAGAACTTATTTTTTTTCCAACTCAGGTAAAAAAAAATCAGGTATGTAAGAACTTCTTTTTAAAAACTCTTTGCATAAGCCATGGGCCTGTTGACTCTGCCATGTCCGGGAGAAGTGAGTCTGGGACTTTTATAAAAGCTGACCAACGTGGTAATAGAACTCCTTCAAATAAAACTCCAAAAAAAGTTCTTGATGAAATAAAAGTCCACATAGAAAGCTTTCCAATTACCGAGTTACACTACTGTAGACAATCTTCCAAAAGAAAGTATTTGGATAAAACATTGTCTATAGTCAAAATGCACAGCATGTTCTTGGAAAAATGTAAAGCGGAATCCATTTCCCCAGTATCGGAAATAACATATCGGCGGTATTTCTGTCAAAATTACAACTTGTCATTTTTTAAGCCGAAGAAAGACAATTGCTTCCAATATTTAACTATTTTAATAATAATACTAATAATGTTCCAATTACAAAAAAAAAAAGGAAAACGAAGAGCTATACAAAGCACATATTGTACGAAGAGATGAGGCCAATGCTGCTAAGGATGAGGACAAGAAACGCGCAAATGCTGGTAAAACTTTTGTTTCTGCAACATTTGATCTTCAAAGTGTTTTACAGATTCCATCAAGTGACGTTTCTTCAATGAATTACAGCAGAAAGTTATGTGCCTATAACTTGACTGTCTATGAAGCCGCTTTTCCCAACAAGGCTCACTGTTTTACATGAACTGAGATTAACGGATAACGCGGGAGCTCCGAAATCGGTTCAGCAATTTTAAGATGGATCAGCTCCTTACCCAACACTGTTAAAGAAGTATCGTTATTCTCAGATACCAGCTCTGGTCAGAACAGAAATCAATATAATGCAGCATTATTTCTCTTTGTTGTTAAAAACTCGCATTTGGACGTAAACATAACTTTTTAGAACCTGGACATTCCCATATGGAAGTAGATTCCATGCATAGCGCAATTGAATCTGCCAAAAAATTTTTCGAAGTATTTACCCTACACGTTCTCAAAATGTCACGTTCAAAGAAAGGGAAAAAACAGGCACCACCTTATGAAGTCACAATACTCTTGTACGGGGACATGAAAAACTTAAAAGACTTGGCCAAAAAATTGATTAAAAATCGTTGCATTGATGAAGAAGGTAACAAAGTTTAATGGCTAAAACTAAAATGCATGTGATACGAGAAAATGCCGCCAATACAATTATGGTGAACACTTCAAGACATTAAAAACAACTGCTTCCCGACAATTAAGACCGTCTAATCTTACCGCTTTATATACAGACCAAATCCCAATTTCTGCTTCAAAAAAAAAGGACTTAGTAAAGCTGTGTACAACTGGAGCCATACCCGAAATTTACCATTATTGGTATAAAACTTTACCTTCTTTTGCAAAGACGGATTACCACCAAGAAGCAGCAGAAGATTCTGAGACAGAATCCGACTTCGAAGAATAAACCTTTTTTCTTTTAATACCTACCCTTTTTAATGACTCCAAAATTATGAATATTTTCTGTTTAATTCTTAATAAAAAAATACAAAATTTTCTTTTTTCCATTTCGTATGTATTATAGTTTTTATATGGAGAGTAATACCATGTTCCCACCAACGTGATTTAGCTAAATTAACTTGATTTAGCTAAATCATCTCATAAATCACGTGATTTATCATACATTTTCGTGATTTATATTTACGTGATTTTTATGTGCTTAAATTTTAATTACGTATCTGTCATCGCAAATAAGTTAATTCAGCAAACAAAAAAAAAAAGAAAACTGTCAAAAAAATTATTTCAAATTTAATTTTCTAATTTTGTTCGTGTTTCGATGACTTTTTGAATAAAACAATTTTAAGTTCATACAATGAAAAATTGTTTTATTCTTGGCAGGTATGGCAAAAAAAATAACTATCTGGTGTTGGACACCTAATGTCAAAGTCGACAAAAATGTCACACTAATTCACTTAAAGTTCGGTGGAGACGCCTTTCGTGATTTATAAATCACTTTAGCTAAATTACGTTGTTGGGAACATAGTATAACTGTCTATGTTATGTGCCAAGTGCCACTTACCCCAAACTCAATTTCAGGAAAAATTGACTATCTGTGGTTTCTAGCAAAACAAAAGCTATAAATATTTTTTTTTTTTTGATATTTCAGTTAAATAATTATATTTTGCATATTTTAAATAATAGTATTTAAAAAAATTAAAGAGAATCGCATTTATCTTCATTAAGTTACAAAGATTTTAAGGAAACAAAAATCTTGTTTTGCGTTTTCCCACGAATTATAAGTTTTTGGAGATAGTCAGTTTTACTTGTAAGCCGACGATATATAGCAGACGATCGACATTAAAGTGCGTTGCGCAGCGTCAATATAATTTCTTAGTTATCGCCTCAAAGTATGCTTTTTTCTAAGTGTTTTTGCAGTTGAAGATGGTTGAGACTTGAGAGTTTCGATCAACATTCAGAGTTTCAACAAACAATCAGTAGGCACAGCACACGGTGCAGTAGATATTTTTATCCACCAGGGCTACATTGGATTATGTACTTATTTCATGCTTAAATAGGTTTAGTGTGGTGAATAGAAACATTATCGCGAAATAGTTCATTTCATACGTAACCCTGCATTCCTTCGGAGGTTTTATAACTTTTCAATATTATTCTCAAATCAAATTGGACTTTCATTCAAAGAGCCGTCAAAAGATTCCTTTCCAACTAAACAATCTTATGATGTTAACTTTGTTCAAATTTCCTCCAACAAACAAAGACTACAAAATCCGATTTCCAAAGCACATTTCAAAACTAATCGCATAAAATAAAAATCAAAACAGCAGACAACTGAAAACCCCTCCAAATCCCTCACATCTGTTCATTTGCAATGACCGATTGAAATAATGAATTTCCATGTTTCTATTGCGGTTAAGCTGTCGATTTTTGAGCTCAACCGCTGGTCAAATATTTGAAAGAGCATTAAACACCAACACAGCCAGTCCGATGCGGTCCACTCGCGCTGTATAAGGTACAACCCCTGCATGCATTCATATCACTGCATCACACTTTGCATACAAACCCTTCCATACTCCACTTAGAATTGAATTTATTCGCTTGCGACCATTTGAGTTCATTTGTGATGCAGGATTTCATATTGCAGAATGTATAGATAGACAACAACAAAAAATTAAAATTTTACAAAAATAAAAAATATACATGAATATTTTTGCATGGAAAGCTATAACGCCCACAAAATTGAGGTTAGATAGGTAGAAATTATTTATTGATTCAATATGTGGTGGATAAAGAGTCATAAAGAGAGTTAAGGTTTAAAAAAGAGTCATCGAATGTATGATGCATACATCTATGGCATTAAAAACCACAATTTAACATTTTGGCAATAAAAAGGGACGATTCATGTTGTTTTGTTTGCTTCACATAGGTAGCCGTTAGCGAATATCCGTATTCAATTGACGTTTGTCGATCGTAGTGTGGGTTGTAAGGAGAAACGCGATGTGCCGCAGCCGCTGGAGATTGTATACAAAGGAAAATCTGCTGAATTATAAATATTGGAAAGCGCTTCGATGGTATTTCTGGTCAATTTCATTTCGAATTTAGTCACTGAATATAGTGTACAGTTGGAGGCAGGAGCCATGTGTGGAAATCCCTTTTTTCGTTGATTATAACTGCAAGCCTGACCCGATGAGTGTGTATATTACATATATATACATATTTTTACTAACCAAATTTATTTTGACAAGTTTATGGCTGACGATTATAGCCGGGGAATTTTTTCTTCATACTATATAGGAATGTGGAGCTCACAAAAAAAGATTGGACTGGTTGATGAACTGTGGATGGGTGGAAGTAGGTTTAGCAGTACAACTCCCAATCAGTCTTGGTATATAATTGAGCTAGGTTTTCACTCGGGGAACTATTTTTTTATGGTCTCTTTACGAGTTGTTAAAATTTGAATTGTTTTATTTTTAAATAAGTGCCTTACCACAATTTTCAATCTGGAATATGTACTAAAATTTCCGAAAATATTAGATGAACATGTCCATATATCGGTGTAGTAAAAAGTAATCCATTATTTTCTCATTAGATGGCTTTAGTTTAGTACTCTATATCCGGCTTATTTTTTGTTTCATTGATTTACAACAGATGTCGTTGTAAAGATGACAGTAAGTACTAAAAAAGCTTCTTTGACAGTTTTACATTTGATTGATTAAGTTTCGTTTGCGCACGTGTCAAAAATGAACCCTTGCAAAGAGAAAATACGAAAAAGACGAAAATGGAAGTCAGGTGGCTGAAAATTTGAATAGTGTTTATGGTCATGATACTGTAACAGGTAACCATGCGCAATTTTGGTGTCGTCGATTCCGTTCCGGTAATTTTGAGGTTAAAGACACGCTCCGGAAAACTAATTTTCATAAATCGTTAAAGCCGGCCATCATGTAAGCACTGTTTTAATTGTACAGGAGCTGAAATTGCAAAGAAAACCGTTTGGAACCATTTGAAAAAAACTCGATGTATGGGTTCCACACAGAACAATCTCATGGACCGAATTTCTATCTGTGAATCGCTACTGAATCGCAACAAAATGGATCCATTTTTGAAGCGGATGATAACTGGTGATGAAAAATGGATCACTTACGATAACATCAACTTTCTTGGCCAAATGGCAATCAGCCGGCGGAAACTGTGTCCAAGCCAGGATTGACTGTCAGGAAGGTTTTGCTCTGTGTTTGGTGGGATTGGCAGGGAATCATGTACTACGAGCCAAACTCTGAATTCGATCGTGTACTGTCAACAATTAGACCGTCTGAAGGAAGCATCGCGCAGAAGCCGCAGATTTTGGGCAATAGAAGAGGAATTGTCTTTCATATGGATAACGCCAAGCCACGCACGTCTTTAGTTACTCGTCAGAAGCTCCGGGAGTTTGGTTGGGAAGTTCTTACGCATCCACCATATATTCCGGACTTCCCGTCTATGGCGAACGATTTTGCTTGCGATTTTCGCTTTAAGAGAGGTTTGCGAAAATCGGTTGCTACAGTATTTTGATAATACGGACCAGGGTTTCTATGAGAGAGGTATAATGAAATTACCTTCAAAATGGCAGAAAGTTATCAAAGAAAATGGCGCACATTTGACTTGGATCGGATCATTCTATATAGACTAAATAAACCCTTCAATTTCATACAAAAATAATGGATTTCTTTTTACTACCTATGGCAGAGTTTCTCACAACCTTTCGTTTTTGTAAGATTATTTTTCGGACCTTTTTATTTTCTACCCTAATCGTATTTGTGTGGTTTGGCAGATGGTGGCAGGAAGTGGTGCAATGGACCAAAAATTCTTGCTTTCCTTGAGGTTGAACCTGAAATTACTCACTTAATAGTCCATCTAAACACTGGGCCCACAGAAGATATCAAAAAAAAAATATCTTCAAGTGGGTTCCTTTCCAGAAATCATACATTTTTTTGATTGGCTTCGCAAATAACCCGTTCTGAAATATCGACATCTGTTCTTAAATAACCGTGTCCCCTACAATGGAATGTTATTGGATTGAATTTTTCTGTCTAGAGACGGGTGCATGGGCCTGCATTTGTTGTTGTAGATTTATTTTAAGGCTTAAAGTGATTCGTTTTGTTAGCACTGCATATAATGCAACAGAAATAATTTTAAATGTAAAATAGGCGAATATTTTTTTAAAATTTGCAATTTACCTCGAAGTTTCACAGCAGAACTATTTTGTCGTTCTCTCTTTCTCATGGAAAAGTTTTCAATAACAAAATTGCCACGGATCAGTAAAACACTGTGCCCAATATCTTACTTTGGACTATTATATCATAGGAAACGAAAAGACTCTGATTATGATCTATGTTGCCTGAGAGTGATTTAAAATTCAGTTTAAAAAAAATATTATCTTCTCGACAAGTAGCTAAAATTCGGTACTACGGAATGATTGGATACACTAATTTAGAGCTAAGTCGGACCACATCAAACCGTTGTAGAAAAAAAATTGTGGGACCCCTTCAGGACTTATATCTATCGTAACCGGAAAAATGTACGATCACTCCCAGGTACCTTATCCGAAAAATGTTCAAACCTGTGCAATGACAGTATTGAAGCTTTGTGGCAAAAGAACGTTGGACCACATGAATATATTGACAACACTGAGAAAAATACATTTTTAAAAGTTGGTATACCAGACGTGATTTTTTTTTTGCTACTTCCACAAGATTACACATTTCCTGATGCCCACCTCAAACTGATACTGACTATATAGATAACAGGAAGTTAACATTGCGCTTAAGGATGCAGGCGTTAAAACAACGCAGATAGAAATTCAGTTACCTGTTAAGCTTGCTGCATTGTTTGATAACAACCCACTATCAGCTGCAGCTGCAGCAGAGCTATAATAGCTCTGTGTTATTGACTCTAATTTTCCTTTGACTACTGATTGTCAAATTAATCATATGTTTCTATTTCTATTGCTACTTATTAGGTCAGGTTAATTTAAAATGCTGACAAATTAAGAACAGACTTGTCTATTGTGAAACCACATTTAGGGAAGTTGCCCAGACCAGATCAATTGCTGTAAGTATTGCTAAAATCATGTCGTTGAGACGGCCTGCCCAAAGTGGTAAAGTTAAAACTGCGACAATTCTCACAACTCATATTGTCGAGCTTAGGGTTAACTTCAATGTATAATTTCGGTCATTGCGACCGAACCGAAGCGAAGTCAGAATTGCTGGAAAATCTTAACCATCAACTAGAAAAGGGTTATCATCAGCCTGGTCGATGCATTGATACCCTACCTGCATACAAGTATTACAAAATTGTTTTTTTATGGGAGGTACCAGAACTACTTGACCGACATAACCCATTTTTAATAACAACCTCACGACGAAAAAAATAAGTCCTTCCACCAAACTTCATTCGCCTAGGTTGATTTCTTTGGAGGCTATCGTGTTTTCAACAGAGAGAGAGACACATGTGTCTAATATAGATTTTGTATGGGAGGTACCCGAACTACTTTTCCGACATAACCCCTTTTTTAATAACAACCTCACGACGATAAAAATAAGTCCTTCCACCAAACTTCATTCGCCTAGGTTGATTTCTTTGGAGGCTATCGTGTTTTCAACAGAGAGAGAGACATATGTGTCTAATATAGATTTTGTAAGGGAGGTACCCGAACTACTTTTCCGACATAGCCCATTTTCAATACCAACCTGACGAGGATAAAAATAAGTCCTTCCACCAAACTTCATTCGCCTAGGTTGATTTCTTTGGAGGCTATCGTGTTTTCAACAGAGAGAGAGAGACATATGTGTCTAATATAGATTTTGTATGGGAGGTACCCGAACTACTTTTCCGACATAGCCCATTTTCAATACCAACCTCACGACGATAAAAATAAGTCCTTCCACCAAATTTCATTAGTATATGTCAATCCCTCGCCTCCGTTTTCGATACACTGAGATACCCGATTTTCAAAGCTCCTCCGAACTCTTTGAAGCATATTGATGGGTATGTTCGCTATTGCTTCACTGATGTTGTCCTTCAGATGATTTAACGTTCGAGGCCGATCGGTGTAAACAATAGATTTAAGGTAACCCCATAAAAAAAATCGCACGGGCCCAAATCAGGTGAGAGTGCCGGCCACGTAAGGTCGCCACTCAAGGAGATTAGGCGATCGAGGAAATGTTCCCTTAAAAGATCCATCGATGCTCGTGCTGAGTGGGCCATGGCTCCATTTTGTTGAAACCACACATCACCAAGGTCCAGTTCATCGAGTTTTGGGATGAAAAATGAAAAAACGCGACCTCCGGGATGGACGTTGAAGCGAGTACGGAAATGCACATTGAGTGGAAATCGTGGAACGACCGTTGGAAAAGTAAGCCTCGCAGGCAAATGCGCGTTGCTCTTTCGTCCAATGCATGATATCGACTGACAGCGGCGTAGATGAAAATTCAGGAAGTCCCCTAAAAAATGAGACTCCTCCACCCACATACGACCACTTCTAGCCCACCCTCTGAATAGGTAATACGTATGCATCTTTGGCCTCTGACAAAGGTTCATCGGAGAACGTTGCAGTTACTTCTAGCATATTTATTTTCCATGTCAACGTTAGCGAAAACCAGCACTATTTTCACTACCACAAAAAGAATATAATACTTATTTTAGTTTATATAAACAAAAAATATTTTAATCTACACTCGATGTTGTGTATACGTAGTTTTATATTTATACTGTGTATCCTACTGTTCTATTTCAATGTTAAGTGTTTGTTGTTTATTTTTTCGTTCTATTTCTTAAATTTACATTTCTCACCTGGGTTTTCCATTTTTTTTTTCTGTATCTTTATAAATATATATTATTTTTGCAGTGTATGTGTTACGTGAACATTTTCAAAAACGTTAAACAAACTTCAAAATGTTTATTTCGTGAATTTTTGTTCTTTCGTTGCGTTCATTTGTTTCATTTGTGTTAAATAAACGTTTTTGTGCTCGTAGACTGTGAACGTTACCAGATGTGTGTAAATTAACACCATTCAGCAAGAAACAAATTGACTGCATAATAATGTTCTCTATTATATTCGTTTTTATACGTACATGTGTATTATGTGTGTTATTCTCTGTGTTATCGATGTGTGTTTTGTAATATCGTATTTCTAGAATGAAATCTGATTGAAATAAACAAACAATTGCAATGGTTTTTCACTGAATTTTCCCAAAACAAATTCTCATTGCAGATTTCACCCCAAAAATTTGCAATCAAACTCCATAGAAGGGTGCAGCATTATTATAGTACAAAACATTTCAACCCCTGCTAACGAAACGAGTCGGTACGTTAGACGTTGTTTATTTTATTACAAAAAACAAATTTAAACAAACCATATATTGATTGTGTTTATAGGTTTTTTTTATCGGAAAGTTCAGTTTGATGCTTGAAGTTATTGGATGTCGATGAATTTGTTTTTTGTTTTTCTTTCGCAAATAAGTTCACTTGCTTTGATATTTTTTTTTAAAACTACGTACTATACAATGTGTTTGCATTTAGCGTCATTTAGTATGCGGAATTTGGGTACAGAAGAAAATACAGTCCTTTGTTGAACTTAAATAACCATGGCCACAGTCAAAGATATATGAATTCACCAAAACCACCTACATTCAAATTGTAGTTTTGAAACTGAGTTTAGACTTTGTATGATTTTTTTACCATGTCAAAACGATCTGATTTAATTTTACTGTTGGAAAATTTTAAAGCAATATGTTGAAAATAAAACTCCCAGAAATAGCTAGTATGGTGGGTGGACTTATCAGACGTAATCAAAGAACATTATTAAATTATTTCTTTTTTAAATCTTCAAACGTATAATCTAGGCGTCGAATTTTTGTCAACTTTTTCTAGCACTACTATAGGTATGTATGATGAACACCAACAATGTAAGGTGCACCCTGAATCAGTGAATTTACGAAGCTCGGCATTTCCATCGAAATCGTGATATGGTAACGAGCTTCATTTTTGAAGAAATAAGGTCGAATGTTTGTGGTGCAAAAGGGAAGTCACTTAACCTTCAGTCATAAGTTGAAAAATTTTATCAAATTTGAGACAGAGATACTTTAGAATCGGAAACAAACGGCTTTAAAAATAATAGTTTGAAGTTTGCGAGAATATGAAGCTTTAATTTTTCGATTTCAGCTACGGATATCCAGGACCTCACTTCTCAAATTCCGCATAGCATAATTCGTATACGAGCAAATCCGTCTGAAATTTTCGCATACTAAAAAAACTGGTATTCTCAAAGCGGTATGGGTTTTTTTCCACCTATGTGAAAATTATATTCACCTCTCGAATGAGGTAGAATTTTAGAGCACGTCAAGTAAACCATTTTAACAGGTTGTAAAAAAAAACAATATTCAAATTTAAATTATTTGAGAATTGTCGTTTTCGATTGACAAAAAATAAGAAATACTAATGTATGCATGTTTAATGAATATATGTGTTTTCGCAATGGCTACTTTGGGCGATATAAGCTCCGCATTTGTTCGATTGTCAATGAATCAGAGTTCCAAGACTGCTCCAAACTATTTCCAAACATATTTATATCATTCATTAAAATTGTTTGATTTACTTTAATTGGTCTCTTATATTCTCACACATAAATCAAAAAAACAAACCGTTCTTTAAAGTGTCAAACTCACAACTTCGTAATACGAAATTCGTGTGCGAGACGCAAATCCGCATGGAAAAGGCAGACGAGTACAATTCGAAGTGAAATTCTCGTATTCGGATTTCGAGAATTGCAAATTTCAGTTTTTTTCGCATCGCATCGGAGATTTCGACATACGAGAATTGGGGTCCAGATCCGACACATAAATAACAAGTGTGAGGTTTTTTAAATGCCGCAAAAAAACTTCTCTATTTTACCGTTTGCCTAGAGTTATTCGTTAAACTTCAGTTAGGACTTTGTTATGACAATTATTAACGGAGTCGAGGTTGGCAAAGTTCCTTTACTACCTCAAAGTTAAAGCTGTCGATTGTGACGTTCGGTCCGATTTGTTGGTGCAGTATGACCCATATACTTGGCCGCATTTACGACTTAGTCTATTATTGACGCTTCTTTTCCAATAGTTGGAAATGCACCACTTTGCTGTTTTTTTTCAATCAAGTCGATTTCACCCGCGTATACAGCAATTTTTCATTTATGAAGAAATTTCATTACAGCGCAAAGTTTCCCAACGAATGACTGAACCTTAAGTAACTTGCTTTTACTTTAAAGACAACATTTGGCCTTATTTATTCAAACTCGCGGATCTCAGCGACTTAGCCAGTAGGATGAAGATCGTTACCGTATCACGATTGCCTAATCCTTCAGTATTTGGAAGAGCTCGGGGTTTTTTTTGGATTTAATCAAACGTTCAAGGTAAATACATATATTTTGAACCATTCAAAATATATTTTTCTATTTCGGGCAATTACACTATGCCTAACAATCAGCATTTCGAAGCCCTTTGCGCTTTAGCCTCTTGCTTTGGAGCTGTTGTAAATAATTGGCAATGCTCATGATAGCTTATTTGGTTGGCTATGGCTGGTGAGCATAAGCTTTCCTGATACTATGCCTGTTTCTGTGACGAATAGCATTTTATATTTCTGAAGCGTATGTGAGATTCTACCAAATGCGCTTCCTACATAGCGGATACATCTTGCTTAAGATTTTTTTTTATCCGTTGAAACCGCTATTGGAAGGGTTTTTTTTAAGAGTAATTATATACGAAGCTTCAGTGCAGTAACCCCAATACTGAGAATAAAGCTCACGCCTTGAAACGACATGTAAATCGGTTGAAACCGTAACAGAAAAAAAGTAGATTTAGTTATTCAAGAAACATCTTCAACTCATTGGGACGGTCTTGCCTAATTCACTAATAGTATACTTGTGATAATTTTGTTGTGGAATTTGAATACATCAGCTTCGCAATGCAGCTAGGCTTTGAATTATTTCTCTCTTGCTCATTCTAAAACTCGGTAGGCGACTAACAACTCGACGCTCGCACAGCTTCATGGTTTTAATTTGACATCATACACAAAATGTCCATCTTGTTTTATTTATAGCTCAACAACAACAACAAAAAAAGGATTTATTCCAAGTGCCATCAAAGTCAAACACTTTAATTTCCATTTAAAATTGCTCACTCTAAATTCACATCGCCCCGAAAGCAATGAACTTTCCGAAACACCCAACAGTTTTTATTATCCTGTCTGTCACTTTTTCTGTTAATTTGATGTTATTAAAAAAGGTATAGTATACTGACTCGCACACATAAATAAAATAGATGGGGGGAAACAACAAATTTAATTGAAATTGGATAACACATGTCCTTCTAAGTGGATTATTCAACTTGCATGCTTTATGCACTTGCACCCCAGTTTCACACAATCTGATGGATGTTAATTGTATTTTTATTTTTTTATTTTTCGTTTGGCTGGTGCTGTCAGCTCATCGTTAGTTATTTAATTATTATTTGTTATATTAAATTTGAACAATATTTTTTTCGTATACATTTTTCCTCATCAGTCATATTTTGTTGCTGTACGGTAGGTACCTACAATAATTATTCGCTGTGCAGCTGTTGGATAAAGGAAAATCCACCTACCTACACAATTCACAAATAAGTCTGGCGAATTTCATAATTTTTATTGTTCAGTGATTTTGTGTGTTATGAGATTATTAAAACAATTTTTTGTTGTCACTTTTCTAGCCCATCATATTCGTAATTATATTTTTGCAATTTTTTCCCACGATATGTGTGGTAGTAACATAATTGATAATTATGTCACCTGTGGTCATGATTGCTAGCAGGAAAAAAGAGGAGAAAAAAAAAAACGCCGCATATTGAATTGATGGTTTAAATGGCAAAAAAAAAATGTTAATTGGTTTTTTTTTGACTGTGAAGCTGATTAATATGTGGTGAGCCAATTTAAAGGACAAATTAATTGCGCTCTTTATTATTGTTGGTCTGCTTTTCCTGCTGGAGGCGGTATAATTCCGAATGAATTTTAATATTTCACTTGAATTTGTTAATTTCTATTGAAAATAATAATAATTGCGGTTTCAATGGCGTTTATTTTGCAGTGCTTAAATTGGGTATAAATATGCATAGGCGGTGAGAGGTTCTCTAATTGGGTTCTCATAGAGCAGCAGTACTGTTAAATCTTCGCATATTTGGAAGAGATTCATAGGACTTCCATTATTTTACGAACAAGCTACAGACTTTTTGTATTTCCGATTAGGAGGTTGTTTCAAGTTTTAGGAGTTAACAAATATCCTTTATAATGTTTTTTTTTAAATATATATATATTTCAAATTAAGACCGGAAAAATCTGTTCAAGAAGTGGTGTGAATCAAGCTCTTGTCGTATGATGAGTATCGTGGAAGGTCAGCGAGACTCCTGTGCAGATGATACCAACGGTCAGTCCGCCTTAGAGAGTAGATTTCCCATGATAAATAATAAAGCATCTGAGGTCTGCCAGGCGCACCCTTTGGTAGTGCAAAAAGCAGTCCCAAAACACTCTTTACAAAATAACCGACGCATAAGGTAGAAAAGGTCTTACGACAAACGTACATGTCCAAAGTAGGTACCTTTTCCGAGATAAACCCCATGTTTTGCCAGAAAACTAATACTGAATGCCTTCGTTTTGTTATACTTTTTCCAGAGAAGTTTCTGATCCAGGATCAATCTCATCTATTCCACTTCATCAGATATATTTGAATAGTGACACATTTTGCACTGACTGAGTCCTTCGTCTAAAGAAAAGCAGAACTTCTGTTTTCAAATGATTGACCGAGAGCCCATTCCTTGGCCAACATTCACCAATCATGTCCAAAGCTATATCTGCGCATTAGCACAGGCAGTCTGCTGCATTCGACAGAGAGTCTATTGCAACATTATCTCCGTATGACATTTGAACGAATATAGTACAACAAAATATAATTTTCTCTGAAGACTCGATCAGATTGCCTGATTAAAGTAGTGTCTTTCAGGCGGATGTTCTGTCCAAATGATGATATTACCATATACATTGACAGCCAGGCAGCTATAAAAGCAGTTTTTGCAGCGGCTATTGAAATAAAATCGAAGCTAGTTCGCTGCTGCCGCGAAGAGATTAATGTTCTGTGCTCGCAGCCCACCACGCGGCTATGCTGGGTCCCTGGACATAGGGACAAAACCGGTAATGAGATGGCTATGGATCAAGATCATGCCATTGAATTTATCAATCTGTAATCTCAGCGAGAGAGTGGAAAATAAGATCCGCATGATAGCCAACAACAGGTGGAAAGAATTAACTACCTGTGAAATATCGCGGAAGCTATGGCCGGAATATAATCCAAGTCGGACTAGCAAACTTATGCGGTTTGATAGAATGTCGTTGTATAAACTGATATACGGAGCCGCAAGGCTCGCTCTGTCGCACCCACCCACAAAACTAACCTTACCTACCACGGTAGATGCAGTATATTAGCTAAGATTGTATGAGGACGTGCTCTCAGGTCCATTAAAACAATACGGACGTATTTTTGTAAGTCAGATTTTGGGCTGAAAGGCAGTGCAGAGGATGCAGCAGACCTTTTCGCCCTTCACTCTGCTTATGCAAATACCAAATTAGAACCTTTGGTATTTTTTTCTTTTGCTTTAATTCTAACTTAATGTAGGTACCCGTCTCGCAAGGCAAGTCTTTCATGAGAAATGTAGCTCTTTGGAAGCAGGTTTTCGGTGGAACATACGATTTTCTTGTCTAAAAATAAATAATTTGTGCAACAGGTCCGTAGGGACCCTGGCCTAGCTTCTCACAACCATTCGCCGCCTTGTGTGAGTTTTTATTTTTGGGACGAATGGAAGGGATCTACAATTTCATGCCGAGTCCAAACGGCCAATTGAGAAGCTCTTTCATGACAGTTGGAATTTGGATTTTCTCGGGATTCGAACCCGGGACCCCTCGCTTAGTAGTCCAACACACTAACCACTAAGCCACTGCGCCGACGATTTTCTTGTCTCCTCATTCATAATTTTACTATTATAGACTACATTTTTTAAAATAGAATCGGATGGCCTTTAGGTATATTATGTATTTCAGACTTTATAAGTCTGAATTTCAAATATGAAAAAAAAAATCGCATAGACGTTTGAATATCCTGAACTGCTGTGGCTCATTTTTAGTTTTATATAGCACATTGTTGGTTGTACAGTGCATTGTACATTGAGAAGCTGTAAAAGCTTTGAATTTAATTCAATGTCGAAATTTTACGAAAGCCGAAAGTACGCAAGTCGTTTTCGAGTCGTATTTTTTTCTCAAACTAATTTTCTAAAATAGTTTTCATGGCTAAAAATTAAATTGTTAAAATACATGGAGCTCTGAGATAAGAGCTACATAGAGTCGACTACCATTGACAATACGAGTCAGAAGAAAAAAATTAGAAAAAAGTTTCATGGTTACAAAACCTACCTACCAAGACCCACTTTCATCCAATAATGTTGGTCACACTCAACTTTCCCTATATCGAAAAATAGACCGTCTAACACTTAAGGTCGCAGTTAAGTAATTCCTCAGGCTGCTATCATTATCCCAATTAACTTCAACCGCTGATTGTTTTAAGAAAAAGAAGACTCTTCCAGTCTTCCACCCCCGACCATGGCCACTCATTAATTCTCATCTTCCTCAACACCTTGGCTGATAATTTACTTTTTTTTCCGCTACATGTCCGCTGCGCTCAAGTCTTTGAGTCTCTCTCTAACCGCAATTAAAAGTTAATGGAAGTCCTATAAAGTTTTTGCACCTTTATCTGTTAGTTCACGTGCATTTCCTCCTCCGTTTCTATTTTTTATGTATTTTCTTCCGGTTCATCATCATCATCATCGCCGCCGTCTTGGCCATTCTCTGCTCCACACCTCATTTCTATTCTGGATATTATTTCAAGCGTTAAACGTGTTCCAAATTGCGATATAGCTTGTACCCTGCATGGTATAGACAAATTCTCAACAAGTTCTCCCAGTGGTTCGGTTTTGGTATGTCCCCCTTTCCCCCCTTCGTGTACACGTAGTGATATTTGGATGCACCAGAGCACCATGTTTAGGTATTTTTCTCTGACTGTTGTTGGCTGTGTTTCGGTTTCACCTGGGCGACGATGACGTGCATGAGTGAAAAGCGCTCCTTGGCATCTTCAGTGAATTGGAACAGAAGCATCCTTTATTTGTTGCTTCTGTCTGCGAAGAAGTCGATATAAAGGGATGCACCTATCTACTCGATGGCGACGGCGATACATTGACTGTGCTGAGTTGAGCTTTACCGCGCTCCCGTCGTCGTCGGTTGGCTTTGGTACCAGCACCAGCACCAGGTAGTGCCGTCCGCATTAAATGATTCAGAACACGTACCTAGCAAGGAGTTGGTCTGGGGCATTCCGCCGGCCGCGATGGTTTTTCCCAGAGCCAAAAAAAAAATGTCTTTCTTTCTTCTTGCTCTATTTGTACAGAGCTTGGCTCAGTGCACCCCCAAGTCGGAACGTGCACTAAGTTCTCGAAAGGGGTTCTGCGAGCGTTCTGCTCCTATTCCTATTGATTTTGAAATTCTGTACGAGTCCCTGTCATTAAGACATTATTATAAAGTTAGGTCTTACAACAACGACGATGTCGTTTCGGGGTCTTAAAAGTGCATTTGCTGCTCCACACCCTCTCGCTCGTGAAGTCCTGTTTCCTGTCGAAATTAAGGGCACAGAAAAAAAAACTCAAAACCGCCCGCTTCTCTCTGAAGGATGTGACAAAAACTTTGCATGTTAAAAAATTTAAAAACTTTTTCCACAAATACCCGTACTCGTATATGTGTATATGCATTTTTCTTTCGACGGAAAAGTATGGGAAATCCGATGGAGAGACTTTTACTCAAGCCTCTTGCTCTCTGTGCCTGTGCCGGTGTCTTGAGCACTGTATATTATATAGACTGCGGAACAAGGCGAAGCTTATATCCGGTTTTGAGAAACTTTGCGATGATGATGACAACAGAAAAAGTTTTCTGTGTGATATCGTGCCAATTAAAAAATAATTTGTGTACCGCTTGGCGCTTAAAGTTTGGGAAGGAAAAATTAGAGTTTATTTTATTTTTTTATTTTTTATTTTTTGCTCTCTTTCGCCGCGGGACATTTACAGTCCATTTAGATGGCGTGTATAGATTAGACTAGCAAACTAGCTGTATACAGTAATAGGCTGCAGGGTGGGCTCTTGGATACAAAGTCCAACATGTGACAAGTGCTTAAGTGGTGATGGCGTTGCGTGTAAATCGTTACTTTGCATTCTAATGCATGTTTATGGTACCAGGAATTTGTGTTCAATTTGTGCATTTTAGAGAAACAAACGGGTTTTCGGTCTATGCAATCGAGATGTAGATGACATTGTTTTTCTGTCCTCATAACTTTAGGCCGGCATGCTAGGTGTTGCATGAAATTGAAAACGAAGTAGGTTTGGGTTATTCCATTTAGGTGGATGCATTTTAAAAGATTGTTTTGATATGCGGTTGCATGTGAGGTTAATTTTTGAATTTCATTGGCGACGGATGTTAAATCGGACTTTTTATCTATAGTGAGTAGTGAGTGGTAGGAAGTTTATAAGCTATTATCACTGGCAGCTTGGTAACTCTTAAAATGGCGTCAGATCTATAAATGGGCAGTTATGAAAAAACAAAACAATTGAAGGCGCCCTAATAGATTTAGGTCGGGTAATGGTATCTTGTATGTATGTATATTTTATTTAGTATTTATAACTTTTTTTAAATTACATTTGGTTTAATTTTAATAATAAAATTTTAATTTACGAAATAATTTAAACAAAATCTAGAGAATACAGAATCATGTTGTAGTTTCTCTAATAAAGGGTGATTTTTTAAGAGGTTTAGAACTTTAAAAAAAAAAAAACACAAAAAATTCGAAAAAATGAATGAAATATTTATTTGAATCGATAATTTGAACCTTGCAATTTAATGTTTAAAGATAATTTCATGCAAATGTTGACCGCGGCTGCGTCTCAGGTAGCCCATCCGCTGAGTCCAATTTTGGCATACTCTTTCACACATATCGGCCGGTATCTCACATTATATTATATATACATAAAAATATTTAATTAATATATTAATATTTATAATTTATATATTTATAAATAATTTATATTAATATAGATAAATAAATTCATACTTAAATGCTATCTAAACCCTAATTATATATATATATATATAATTATATATAAATATATGTATATGACACTTATTATATTATATATATATATATAGATTATTAATTTATAAACTTATATATTATCTATATAAATTAAATTTTTTTTGAGGGTATATAATATATTTCTCTAAATAATGCCATATTTATAGAAATATATAAATAATTTATATATATATATATATATGCGTGTATATATATATATATATATATTCATTTATTAATATAATTATATATATATATATAAATATTTAATAAATTTTAAATTATATTTAAAAATATGTTGAATAACATATTTTTACAATAGAATTTAAAATTTACATTATATTATATATACATAAAAATATTTAATTAATATATTAATATTTATAATTTATATATTTATAAATAATTTATATTAATATAGATGGATGTTGGCTTCCAGTGCGTCAATCGAAGCGGGCTTGTCCCTATACACATTAGCCTTGGCATACCCCCACAAAAAATAATCTAATGGTGTCAAATCGCACGATCTAGGCGGCCAATTGACCGGCCCGAAACGTGAAATTAACTGTTCACCAAACTCGCCTCGCAATTGCGCCATTGTTTCGCGTGCTGTGTGGCATGTGGCACCGTCTTGTTGAAACCACATATCATGCAAGTCAAGAACTTCCATTTCGGGCAAAAAAAAGTTTGTTATCATCGCTCGGTAGCGTTCACCATTGACAGTAACGCTGCGATTCGCATCATCTTTGAAGAAATATGGCCCAATAATGCCGCCGGCCCATAAACCGCACCTGTCACACTAGCTGATACGGCCGCAATATTTTCTTCACTACGCACAGTACGTAAACGTGTTGGTGGTTTAATGTCCAACAAAGTAAATTTGGTGCGAAATTTGGTCACAATCTTCCGAATAGACTGCTCAGAAGGTCGAGAATGCCGATCATAAAATGGAAGCAGCGCGCGATGAACATTTCGAACCGAGCACGAATTTTGATAGTAAAATTCAATAATTTGCAAGCGTTGTTCATTTGTAAGACGATCCATGGTTAAATTGCAAACCAAACTGAAGCTGTTTGACAGTGACACAAGGTACTAAACACACGTCAGCTGTCAAAACCGGTGTTGCCAAAACCAAACCAGCTAAAAAATCACCCTTTATGTTGAATCAGAAGTTTCTTAAATCGAGTTAAAATTGTGTCATTTTTAATTTCTAATTGTAATTCGTTAAATAATTTTAATCTACGATATTTGATCATGTTTTTGGTTCTACAATCTCGATACAATTGAAGTCAAAAATCAGAATTCGAACGCAAGTTGTACGGCTGTGATTCTCCTATCGAGATCAGGGTTGACGATAGATACTCGTGCACCATGTTGTACTTAATTTTAAACACGAACAGTAATACGTTGAACATTATTCGTTGTTGGATGTTGAGCCACTGCAAACAGTTTAGCATCCAATACAGAGGCGTATGAAAAGTACATTTAAGTATGGTTTTGTAATATTTGAAGCCTATTTGCTGAACTACATCGCGTAATATTTACTAAATAAAAAATATTATAAGTAATACATTTTTCCTTATTTTGTATAATGAAATTGTTTTCTTACTTTTAATTTGGCACCCCACACAAATTACTTTTAAATAATGTGACATTTGCCTCTATTTATGTTAATTAATACAAAATGTCACTAACTATTCTCAAAATTTTTAGCTGCAATATTTATTATTAGTTTTGAAGATTATAAATTGTAACATGAGGATAATGAAATAAATAAATAAATAAATAAATATTTATGTGTTCATTGTTACCCATAAATGAAATAGTTGAACATAACTCAAAGTGAGGTTCCACAATAGTATTATGTTGTTATATAACTTTCACTATTTACTTTAACAACATATTTTCCATCTTGTTTTCTAAACAAACAACAAGAGTGCAACATAAAATTTGACTCAACTACTCTCTCTCTAACTTTTTCTTCCTGGAAGGATAATGTTAGAGAGTCGAGCTAGTCACGACTAGAAAATAAGTACTTGGTTCTTTTGAAAGCCTTTGTCGAGAGCAGACCTATTTATAATTTATAAGAAAGTGTACAAGTATTATAAAACAATCAAAATAAATAAATAAAATTATAAAACTTGTAGAAATAGAAAGTGCGGACAATTTGTTTTTTCCCTCTTATTAATAAAAGATAATAGATTAAAATATATCTAACTATATACATTGTTTTTATATTTTTGCGTATTCCTTTAAGGAAGCCTAGTTTCTGTTATATTTTTTTTTTGCTACGTTTATCATATGTGTACTAAAATCGACTTTATTGCCTAGTATCACTCCTAAATATTTGATTTCGGTCACCTGCTCGATTTTCAATCCCTCAACAATTAAATTTATTGGCTCACAACTATTGACAACCATAGATTTAGTTTTGTTTACATTTATTTTCATTTTGTTGGTCTGCAGCCATGTGCATATGTTTTTGTGGTCCTCTTCCATAAAATCAATAAGTTCACTCACAATTTTACCACTTATAAAGATGAGAGCATCATCAGCAAATAGAGTTATTTTACACACTTGTAAGACGTTACAGATATAATTGATATAAATTAATAACAACAAGGGCCCAAGAATTGTTCCTTGTGGAACACCAAAACTCGTTACACTTGCACTTGATGGTGATTTATTGACAATAGTCCTTTGTGTTCTTTCGGACAGGTATGACTTGAACCAGTTAATCTTACTCCCTTTTACACCATATTTCTCAAGTTTTTTTAAAAGAATGTTACGATCAATTGTTTCAAATGCTCGTTGGAAATGTAAAAACACAGCAATAATTTTATTTCCGTTGCCTCTCTTCTTTTAAGGTCATGATCAACCAATTTAAGGACGATTCACACGAATGATTATGACGAAAGTCGGATTGATTTTCAATTAATAATTTAGTATCACAGACATATTTATAAAACTGGTCGCACGCGCATCTTTCAATTATTTTTTCGAGTAGAGGCATCATGTTAATGGGTCTTAACATATCACAGTCGATTGTATGAACTTCTTTAGGTATGGGAATAACGGCAGATTCTCTTAAATTTTTCGGAAATTCACCGCGGTTAAAAGATTCGTTGATTTTTTTAAGTATTATGTGAAAGCAATCTAGAACAATTTTGGTATTAAGATTGAATGCACTTTTTGTGTTAATTTTTTTGACATGTTTCTTGTAGCTCATTTAAATATATTTCCCTAAATTTAAACACATTTTGTGATTGAGGCAACGTAGTGATTGTGTCATGCTTCGTAGAAATCAACTTCACTAGACTTCACTACTCGCCAAGTAAACATGCCTCAGTTTCTTAAAAAGGGGCTTAGTCTATTCCAATGGCTGGCTTCCTATTGCTAGTCAGCTTAACGCCCGGCTCATCCTTGTAACTCATTCCAAAGAAGCTGGGGTTGAAATATCTTATAGAATACGGTCGCAGAGCTGAATGCTTGCTTGGATTGCGGAAAATAATATCACCAGCCAGGTAAGGACTTGATATGTTTCCTCGGTAGCTGAACCTGTGTTCGGTCTTTCTTCGTCCTCCTCCATTGAAGATCGACTTTCTCACGAATACAACTGTGAGTTTTACAGCTCTCCAGGGCCGACTAAAGACATGCTCCCGAATGTCTGAAAGAAATATGCGGCAACTTATTGACGCGACACTTTCCTTTTGCTAAGCATCTAAGTGATCAAAGCTTAAATAACTCTTCAATTAAGAAAACTAAAATGGTTCCGATAATTGTCGATGATTTTGTCCCGCCTTTGCTCGAATAAGAGAGATCATCGATGCTGATGTACTCTGACTCGATAATCTAAGACCCTCACCGCTAATGTGCATTCTTGGCTTTCTTCGTAACTTATTTAAATGCTTACCTATTTTTTTCTCCAAACTTAGGAAAAGTATTGAAATAAATCTTCTCACAAAACAAAAAAGAAACCCTTAGCATGTCGCATCACTCTTAGCTATTTCTGAAAACATTCCCACAGCCTTTCTTGCTAATCATACTGTTTATGCAATCTCATTCGAGGTGAGTAATCCGCCCTCTCAAGGGAAACCCATTTCCGATGATTTGCATGTATTTCACTATCGGTTTCCATCCGATTTGTCATCCAGGTGTTGTGGAGATTTTTCTTCCTCGTTATTGTTGCTGTTTTTGTTGTTTGACTAAGCTTTTAGCCAAACGAAACGAACGAATACGCTTGCTTTCTAAAACAACAACAAAAAAAAAATGAACGCGAAGCACACCAAAAGAGGTTTACCTATACCATTTTCGGGCCATAAGGCATTTACGACTGGCGCGCATTTATATTTGCCACTGCCATGCAACTCGCAGGCCATTTGTGTGAGTAGCCTCCTCCTCACAACATGAGAGCGGAATTCTAAACCATGTGAAAAAGGCCATTTGCAAATGAATTATTAAGAGATTCACAGCAGCAGTCCTCGAGTATCATGCGAACGAGGGAAGGAGTCGAAAATACCCAAAAAGAGGACCATTTCCCGCTCGCAATCCATATATCAAATGGCTAAATTGCCAAAAGGTAGGCATCAGTAGATGGGTTGGGCCCCTGCCACCATCACCGCGGTAGCACCGCTAGACAACATTTCCATTTAGTGCCGTTTTATATGGGTGTTGATGGAAGATCCCCTTTGCCAAGGAATCGCCGAACTAGGTTGAGCCGTGATTTTTGAAACGAAACCAGAGCAGAGAGCGAATAAATCCTTCACACGGTGCAAGGCACACAGACAATATATACCTGATTACATCGCGTCCTCTTGCAACGCGCGTCATCATCATCATGCTCGTGTAGCCGCCGCCGTGCGAGATATGCCATAAAATATGGCAGAGGCACGTAAAGGCTAACGTGATTTACCTACATATTTCTGGCGGTTTCATACTCCTTCGTTTGTACTGGAGAAAAGCAGCTGACAAAACAAGACGAACTGCAAAACAGGAAAATGTACACAAAACTGCTCATACTTCACATCACATCCTTCAATGCAAGTGTGTCACACCATATCGCGCCGGCGATAATAAATATTCATATTTTGTGTGCAGCAAAACGGAGAGGCGTATTTTTCTTCCTTCTTACGAATGCTATAGATAGACCTGCCATCGCATCGGAAAGGATGAGTAGAGTCTGTACCGTAGACCGTAGAGTGGCGCCATTCACATTCAGTTCCTGAGTGACAATGTGTAGGTAGCCTAAGCATTTCGAGGCCTCCTACATACCGACTGATTATACGTGACAATTTCAGTTGGCAATTCAATTGAATTTTATAATATGTTCTCAAATGGGATACAGGAGCAGCAGTCTTGAGCACTATACCGTGCACATCTAGGCAGGCATTTTGTGCAATATTAATAAACTAAATAAATGTAATTAAATTGCACGACACAGCAGCGACGGTGTCTGTGCTGAGAAAGGATAGATAGATTTGAATGAGTTATTTCAAGTGGGAGTGTCATACACTGAGCACTGTTTATGAAGCAATGATGATTCCTTTGGCAGAGCGAGTGAATTAATTTAGACAGTGTTCCGATGGGAGAGGGTGGGGGATATGATCTGTTAATTAAAAATTATTCATTGTGTATCCTGCAGCTTGTGGCCTTGTGGCATTACGCGCTATCGATGTGCGATGTGGCAAAATCTGAAGTGGTTTCACAACGATTCAACTGGAAGGCGACGTTTTCGAGTAACGTTTTTGAAAACTGCCGATCAGAGTGGTAGTATTTTAGTTTACAAATATGGACAGTCGATAAAATCGAAATCTCTTTTCACTGTTTTATTCGTACATTCCTTCAGGGATTTTAAATTGTCTATAGGTGCTGACATAGGCTTAATTAAATTCACATTCTGTAAAAAGTGTTTTCACAAGTTCACGCTTCATTCGATTTTCGATCTATGGACAAATTAAAACAAATGTCAGAATTTTTTTCATAATATGACCACATTTTCCACAGCCATTTCATTTGTAAAGAACTAAAGAAAATTAAAATAAATATCATTGTTCAAATTAGTATTGTTCAAAACGACATTGAACAAACAAATTTGCTGGGTGAATAATATGAACCAAATATTCACTGAACATATCCACTTCCACAATCCATTTCTCACATCTACATTCCACAACAAGATGGCGGTAATCTATTTTTTCCGTCTGTCACTTCTCTTTTGACTTCTTTTGAATTATATTGTAATGATATTCTTTCCTTTTAAATCGAAAGTAATCGCTTTTATTTTCGTGCGCAACTCATCGAAATTAAACTAACACAGGAAGCACAAAAATGACATATAAGTTACAGGAATTATAATTTAGTACATTTCGGTACACATTTGACAGCAGTTTATCATGATGAGTTCGAGAATCGCATAATTCGTGCTCGTGAAGTGATAAAAAGAAAAACTGCTGTGATAACTGAAATGATGATTATTTATCACTTCACAGCTTCATAGATCGGAAATTGAGCCCCAGGTACCTACTCCTTCTATATTAAGTTTTTTTCTATATACAAGGTGGCGCAAAAGTAATCCTCCTATCAGAAAATGCTATAAATTTTGCGATTGGCCCCTAATGTCAGTTCTGTTTTGACATTTGTGTAGTAAACACATGCGAAATACACGTAAATAAACAATGTTACGCTACACTGCTCCAGAACACGGAATATTGGTGTCTATTTATTTGAGCAATAATCGGTCGGTGACTTTGGCACAACGTGAATTTCGTCGCAGATTTCCTAGCCGTCCAACGCCTACTGGTGAAACACTGCGACGTTTAGCCGCTCGCCTCGAAGAGACTGGCACAACACGAGATGTTGCCAAGAGTGGCGGGCCCCGGAGCGCCCGTTGTGCCGAGAATATCGCCTCTGTTGACGCGGTCATTTTTTTTCGAGAACTCCGCTGGTCAAACGACAACAGTGAACGGTGCGCGCTATAGCGCCATGTTTACCGATTTTTTTCTACCGCAATTGGACGAAGGACATGTGGTTCCAACAGGACGGAGCTACGGCACACACTGCGCGAGCCACAACCGATATTCTGAAAGCGGTGTTCCCGGGTCGTTTTTGGCGATTTGCACTAGCCCGCAAGATCGCCTGATTTGACCGCTCCAGACTTCTTTTTTTGGGGCTTTTTGAAGTCGCGGGTTTATGTCAACAAGCCTCAGACTCTTGCAGCTCTTAAAGACAATAGCCGTCAAGAATGTCAGGACCTATCGCCGGAAGTTTTGGCCAAAGTGATGGAAAATGCCATAAAAAGGGCTCAAATGACAAGCAACTGTGGCGGCGGCCATTTACATGACATCATATTCTCGACTTGATGTAAAAAAAATTAAAAGACCAAATAACAATAATCCACAAGAAGAATCAAAGTTTTTAATTTTTTTTTTAAATTACAGCCAAAAAACATCGGAAGGTTATTTTTGCGCCACCTTGTATAATACAATCCTTCAGCTCTCATCTCATGACACACTTGATAGTACATAGGTACTTAAAAATCTTGAGTTTCAATAGTCCCATCCGAAAATCCAGCGAAATGGTTCAGACCTGAATTATGCTGCGACGCTCTGCAAATTTATGAAGGTTTGAGGAGTCATGCCAGCATTTATAGGAAATATCTCCTTCACAAAGGTATCAATTAGAAGTCAACGTGTTCACGTCATTCATGCATCCATATCTGATTCGTATTGTAGAAGGGAACCTAAAATGTAAACAACCCATTAGTCGACAAACAAGTTCCCCTTCCGATTGGAGACTCGAATCAGTCAAATAAGTGGAGAGTTAAATGAGCTAATTCTAGAACCATCGAGTTTGTTCGAGACGAACCGGAATTCAGAAGAAATTTCCCGATAGATGGCGGACCGGATATAAAAGAGCAGATTCGAGATCAAGGAGAGAACGGTCGACTGCTAAAGAGTGATTGGTAAAGTTCGAAATAGTATTCGGTTATGAAGATAAGGAATAAAAGAGATGGATATCTTCCGTACGTTATCCCCCCAAAACCCATTTGTTTACATTGTGGTTTTTGTAATTTCAATCCCCGTCTGTGAATACATGTGAGCTACAAAATAGCATGTTGCTAATGGCAGGCCAACATGCCTTTTGCTTTCATAGGCATCAAATTTGGTGTTGAACTTGTTTAGTTTTTGTTAATCGAATAAAAATAAAAAAAATAGTGAAATACAAATTTCGGAATAGCGAATTTTTGCATTAAAGTCCAATTCATAAACTCGCATATACTACAAAAGAAATGAGCATAAGTGCGTGACGTCATGAATTTTTCGGGAAAACAGCTTGTAGCAGCCGCCTTTCCACTGGAAAGTTATACTTCTCTGTATTCCATTGTCTTTGGTGTAAAGTATGCAGTGAATTAAGTGGTTGGTTTAAGTCGGATAAGAATTATTTAAATAAATATTGGTTTGCAGTGAATTATTAGAATAATTCGAAAAAGTGTAATAAAAACGATTTCATTGGAAGTTTTCAACAGAATAGCGCTTTATCTTTTCGAGTCCCAGCTCGGATGTAGCAGTATTTTCGGTCCTTGTTGCCATTTGTTGGACACCGAGTTTTTTCTACCAGGTTTGTGGAACACAAATTGTGTCTATAGTCTTTTCAAGATTAGATTTTGGACTTGGTAGCTCTGTTTTATTTCTTAAATTAAGATTGCTCTGGTTTTAAAGTTGCACCAAAAACATATTTTCTATTGTGACAGTAATTAAACTACCTCAAAGCACTTTTTTCACCTTTCTTGAAAAACGAAAACACATTTTTCGAACTTGTGATAGCTATTTGTGCAAACATGCATTACACACTTTTTGTTGCACATACTGTTTGCCATTTACAGTCGGCACTCTCCAATCACAAGTCGTATGCAATAATAGTTCCTACCTGGTACATTCATCTATTTCCAATCACCTACGGATTTGAGGTGTATAAAAGAAACAAAAATCCAGAACAATCTCCAAATGGATAAGGGATGCGTTTCCACTTTTCTAGCTCACCCAACCATGGGATGAGTCATGTCAGAGAGCCACCTTAATCAATTTTCCTGGTGCGGCTGAATACCTGCAATTACTATGATTTTTGCTTTTGTTCAAAATTTTTCTATTTTTCTATCGGATGCTGATTGAGTTCTGTTTTTTAGCTTTTGTTTTGCATCCGTTCGCAGAGTGCAGCGCAGATTTACGATTGCCAGCATTTTGATGGAAGGCGGAATGCTAGATACCTACATACTATACCCTTGCATTCACAAAAAGAGAAAGAGACAAATCTACCTGCACTGATATCAAATATGTAGCCTTTATCCGATGACAGGGCACTCGACCGAAACATGCAAGCAAGCGTACATGCATGCAATAAGCGAACGGAATGAATATTCGAGTATTTCCGATTTTTCTACAACACAATCAAATGGATTTCAAATGACATGACGACACGATGGCGTTGTGTGTTGTCGCTTGTTGTTGGCGAAAACCCGACAAAGAGTTTAGTTGTTATTGCAATATTCCACGTGTGCTCTAAAAATGAATTTTTCCTTGTGCATTTAGTATGGGTGAGGATAGAGAAATGAATATTTTGTAAACAATTGGTGAGGTTCTATTTTGTCAGGGATTTTACTATGATATTGCCGTGATGTGAAATGTGATGTGCAGATCTGTATATCTGCACTCTGCAGATGTAAATGTACCTTTATAGAATTTCTGCTGTTACAGGAAGTTCTTTTGTGACATGTGTATTGCGATGACACGTTTGTGCTAACTATATATTTGAGAGGCGGGGAAAGCTCAGGGATTTGTGGTGTTTAATGCCCTGCAAAATCGGTGAACTTACGCCAAGAAGTATGTACGCGATTTGAGGTTTAATAATAGCAATCAAAATTTGTCTCAATTTGTAGAAATTATAAAAGGGGATGTGGGCGCTGCGGCCACAGATGGGTCACGACCAATTGTGATTTGGTGCAATTATAGCTCCCTTATGATACCCGAGTAAGTCATAAATTCATGTAAGTTAGAAGATGTCCTCTTAATCTAGGTATATTTTACCTAACTGAACCCTGACGTAATGAGGTGCATTAGACCGAAGTCGGTCCATTATGCTGCCACTATAAGAACTGGGTAGGAAGGGGACCTATTTTTTTATGTTATTTTTAATTAAATAAAGCTGAAGGTAAAGTTAGTTTAGGTGGCAATTTTCCGAGCGCTGTGTCTGTGTGTGCTTGCCATACTGACATTGTCATAAGATCTCTTTGGATCGTCACAAAGGCTAGGACCTTCCCGATATTGGCAAGAATAATAGCTAGTTCATAACGATGGTCCCGTGCAAGAATATACTAAGTGCATCTATGCTATTTTTCAGGAGAGGCGTTTGTTTTCAAGGTTTTTTGGTTCTTTGCATGAACAAGTTCTTAAAAATAAAAGCATGATATGGTGATTCGGAATGTATACATAACTCAAAACTACACTAAGTGCACTAAGGTTGTTTTTGCACGGGGCCATCGATAAGAGCTGCACTACTATCTCCTACTCTTCCTCGTCTCTGCAGTCTCTGCAGAGATACCTGAAGGGTACCTATATCTATACCCCATTGTAAGCCCAGCTGCTTAGTTATTAGTGCCTTGGACTGCTAAGTGAGGGGTAGCAGGTTCGATTCCAAAAAAAGAACACAAAATCCATCTTAAAATTTTTTTTCCATTGTGCCACCTTTCGTCAAGTCTGACAAACCAAACCAACATCCGAGACAATAACTGTCATAAAATAGTTTCCCAATTGACCGTTTGGACTCGGCATAAAATTGCAGAGCCCTTCCATTCGTCACAAATATGAAAAACTCACACAAAACGAATGGTTTTTAGAAGCTAGGCATAAGGTCCATACGGACCGACTATTTATTTATTTATTTCTTACCAATACCCAAAATTTGGTGATCCCAACCGATTGCGCAGTGTCCGTTTATGAAGTTTGTTTGCTTGGCGGTGGAACATCTCTTGTATATAAGGATTCCAGTGGACCTTTTATGGTCTAGTTCAACCGTGTTAGACCAGAGATGGTGCACTATAAAGGCAAGTCCATCTGTGGTCTGCGTTTCTAATTGTTTTAGAGCGGGTAAGGCATTTTCCAATCGACATTGACGCTGAAATCTTTGATCTTATCTAGTTAACTTTCCAGCTTAAGCAATTCGCTGGGACATCGAAATGACCTGGAACAAAGAAAAGACTAACGCCAAACTGTTTGGCAATCTTGGGAACAAGGTAATCTTTGATTGCCTTCAAGTTTATTGTGCTGAATATGAGGCTTGGCCGAATCGCTCGTGACCACATGTCCTACACATCTTAGGCGACTGACAAGGTCGATGTCGTTGCACAGCTCGGAAGGTTCGTTATTAAATCGTCTTCAAACGGACCTGAAAATCGGTTGAAAAATGTTGAGTTCAATGCGAATAAGAAATTTCTTGTTGTTCGTCTTAATTAGGTGCAGAGCATAATCATATCTACTACACCTAACCTGACTGACCTCATAGGCTACTCCATACTTGTTTTGTTTTTAGATCAGGTTTTTCTATATATGTCAGTAATTTATACTGGATTTGGTAAATCCGATGTCGAATACACAAATCCGCATGTGTCACTGAGTTTTGTGGATTTTACATGCCAAACTATATCAACATGCGGTAGGTAATTCGACCCCTGATCTTGCTCTAACATTACCTGTCGTATGACCTAGAATTAAAGAAGCTCAATTTGGAACGGTTGCACAATTTCTTTGCATTCACGATTGTGTCAATCGCGGCCAACACAAATGGCCTCAAAGGTTCCAAAAATTGATCTCAAATAGGAGGTTGCAGATCCTTACATACTTGCGTAGTGTTCGAACTCGAAATCATATTTCTTCTGTAGAAGAATTTTTTAAACTCCTGGCTAAATGCTGAAGATGACGAAACCCACTTTTAATAAAATCGTTCATGCTCTACACTACCCTGCTAATAGTAGTAGCAATGAAGTAATAAATCTAACGATGGCAGCTTAAAGCTATTCTTAAGAACGAGTCGGAACTTCAGTGCCAAAGACACGAAGTAAAGAAATTGTAGTTTTTAGACTTACAGACGAGTTCAAAAACCGTCCTGAAGAGCAAACAAAAAAACAACAACAACACTGCCTTCTCATTTACTCGTACTTACGCCTCCTCTGCCAGATGAGAACCATTTCGAATATAAATGTAAATATCATGACAAACTTCGATTGGCATTCTAGGTACACCCACATAATCATAGGTACAATCATTCTTATTTCTCGCTGACAAATTGCACCCCAACTCTGCCGAAAACAAGTCCCTGTCGCATATATCCATTCACCTCAACTATTCCCTCAAGTTCAATCATCCAAATGAACGCTGATTTTTCCAACACTAAAAATGTCGTGTATAAATCAAACTTGCCACTTATGGGTAATGTGAATATGCTTCCCAACGTTTGCACCTTCAGCGAGCAGCAACAGTAAACTTGTTGGAGGAAGCTTTGTATACCTACCTATCTATAAATAGTAGCTATACCTATATATATCCCCAAAAAGGAGTTAACCATACTGAGTCTGGGTTGCCCATTAAATGCAGTGCACACTGTACAGGGTGTTCTGCATGTAGAATTGAACTGTTTTCAATGTAATGGTAATGTTGACTATTGTTGTAGTTGTTGTTGTTTTAGATTTTTGCTAAACATGCAAGCCCTATTCTGGCATTTCGGTTACACTACTTGCATTGTGGTTGCTCCCCTCCGGAGAGTCAATTCACAAATGGGGTGCACAATTGGAGTGATTCGAACATACGTTGAATAGCTGCTGTAAATGAGGTGTACACTCGGATTTACATGCCCTTAACGTCGACGTTGTTCTCGTTGTCGTTGTCCTCCTCCTGCTACTGCCGTGCCCGTCGTCGTCATCGTCATCGTCATTATGTCGTTCTAGTCGACGTTTACACTATCGAATGTTGTTGCCGATGTGGAATATCTGTGCACCACTGAGAGAGTATACTATGTGTGATTTCGAATGAATGCGAGTTAGATGGCAACGATATAGAAACTGTTGAGTTGACTTTTTGAAATCCGACCAACAGCTTTGACAGGTAACAATTTAATAATTATGTGTGTATTGTACTGCGTAATTAAGGACTTTGCATATTGGAATGTAATCAAAGAGGGGGCTCGGCTTGACGTGATTGTTAACGAACCGATGATAGCTGGTGCGAATTTCGATTGAAAAGTAGTTCTAGTAGGTAGTGTGTAGCGTAAAAATGGGGTTGGGATGGATTCAATGGGGCAACACTACAGTGGGTGCAGTTTTTAGTCTCCTCTAGCTATAGTCGTTACTTCCACTTCATGGTGATCATTTCTGAAGGCATGTCACAATTGTAGGTTGTTGATACATTAGAAGTTTTATTTTAGGCCCGATATCTTAAGCCTTATTCGTATTGAATAGCTCCTTCAATACTCTGTAGGTTATGTAAGGTTAGGTAAAAAGAGGTATGAAATAGTAAGGTCTCATACGGCACGAGGCGCACCATTAGAGTACAGCGCGATCCTTTTAGGGAACCGACTGCAGTAAACTACAATTTAAGTACAAAACGTCAACATTTTCCCTTGAAAAACATTTACCGCCGTAATGATAATCATTTTTGTGTCCAAGCTACATTTTTCGAACTCACAATGGCAAAATTTTCCTGCAAAATATTTAGTGAGAAGGTTAAAAATTATTAAGAGCCTTAATCTCCTTCCAGGAACCAAGTAGCCCTTTGTATCTTGGGTGGTCCATCTCCTCTATATGCTGGCATAAGTACCTCTTTATGTGATATTTTCAACGGCTTACACGTCGCTGTAAGTGTCCGTCTAAGTCTCTCACTCTAAGTCTTTTGCATGTTTTCTTACAAAGTAGTGCCCTAAAAAGATTTCTACCAATATTCTAAGTTCTTCCCTATTTAGTTTTAGAATTTCCCTATATCTCTTGCTGCAGAATTGCGGCCAAAGTGCCGTCTACACGTTATGCACGGTTATGTTTGACCGCCTCAGAGCGGCCTTCATTTTTATTGGATTTTTAATTTTACTCCTTAGTAGGTATACATGGAGGTGGTTTTACATTAACTCCCTCTTCTGTATGCAGTTCCCTTCCTTTCATGGGAAGCTCATCATCTTGCCTATATCAAATTATGCGGCAGTGTCCCGGCACCAGACACGCACTCTCATTTGGTTCTGACTTATGCCTTAAGCATTGTGAATGATGCAGAAAAATTCTCGCGCTGCTGTAGGAGTACTCCGGCGTGCTTTTTAAAGCTACGATTACACGTGTCAAATTTTGACATGCTGAGATCACAGAAATTCGGCCATTCGGTGGACTCGTGTGTCTTTTGTGAGAGTGCGCTGCGACAGTCCGCATGACCAGACGCTTGTCATGCGATCACACATATAGTGACAAATTTAGGACAAATGTTTACATAATAATGACGTCGGCATGTCAAAATTTAACATGAAAAACGGTATGTGTAATCTTTGCTTAATTACTTCGCATGACGCTCTTTGCCCAATCGCCAGTTTGCCTACTTTTGTTTTCTTGGTGATGGAATGGCCTTCCACCACAATAGTGCGACATTTGCCAGTATGGGTCCGACAACCGTATACATACAGTATACAACACTGTATATTGTAGACATCAAGTCTTGTTAACCATTTCCCTGCAGGAGAGCATTAAATGCCGTTTCTATTCTTTACCGAACATTTAGATTTCAGTTTCCATCGTATTCAGGATGACCCCAACCATAGACTAACCAAACTAGACAGTCGACTGAGAGCAGAAACGGTACTTCTGCCTACAAGCTGCCTGTCCTGCATAAGATTGCATAAGTATTCGTGCATGCACAAATCATTGATGCCGCACGTATACTTATGCAATTTGCTGCAGGGACTTCATGTCATTCGGGCGGCCATTATTATGGTGGGAAATGAAGTGTGTGCGACTGTGTTCGGCATACTTTGTGCCCATTAGTTATGCGGAGTTCACATCACAGTTCATTTTTAGAATTTTAAAGTTTTTGTAATTGGTGGTATCAAATGGAATTCCTGTAATAATTTCGTTACAATGCCAAATAAATTAATATAATAATTATTTGTCAATATCCATCTCATAATATTAATCAGGGAAAATGAACTAACACGGTTTTTTTCACTTTTGTTAAAAGAGAATTTGTAACTTCAGGTGCATATTTAAAGAAAATACTCCGTTTTCCGTTGATTTTAATGCTTTAACTTTCGAAGCCATAATGAAAAAAAATATTTTAAAACATTTTAGCGAAAACATTTTTTTTTGTATTTATGTCGTGGAGAAAATATTTTTTTAGTTTTAGTTTTTTTTTTATAATCTGTAATTAGTACGTAAAATGTATACTTGCACAATAATATAATTATGGAAGTATGCATTTGTTAAATTAAAAAAAAATTATTTTTTATATTATTACTATTACTATTCTATTCTAAAATTTGTATGCGCTTGGCTTTTTCTAGTAAAGATTGCTCTTTATTTTACTCGTAACGAAAAAAAAATGTTTTGATCACTTTTCGTATTCCAAAAACTCAAATAGTGCACTTGTTAATTAATAATAAGATTTATGAAAAAATCTGTGCACTTTTCAAAACACATTGTTTTAAAATCTGTAAAAGAATTATGTCTATGGAGAACGAAATAAAGCGTGCGAATAGCAACAATTAACAAAACAATTTGAATTCTTACGTTCGATTGAATATACAAAATCTGAAATCAAATTGCAGAACCCACTAAAATACAATATTATATTGTCTTTTTGTTTTGCATTCCGATATTCATATTTTTCTTGGTTTTAAAATATGAATAGCATTTGCATTCTTACTGTTCCTAATTAACATTATTCAACAATGTTCAGTGTTATTAAACTACAGAATTACCAATCATATATTGATTTTGTACAAATATGGTGTTAAATAAACGAATTTGAAAACAATACCCTAATAGAAATTTATTCAATATTAATGAACATTTTTACTAAAATTCGCTTTTGTCTAGTGGAAGCTTGGGTTTAACTTGCAAGTTGTTGACTCATTTTTGGAACAACCCCCAATGATTTCATTTGCTGTCAAACACAGAATTCATACAAACAAAATTGAAAATAAACTGAAATGTGAATGAATGAACACCTTTTACTGGCGAAGATGGATAGAGGACGAATTAAGATATCTAAAAAACCATACTCAACATTTACTTTTTTTACATTTATTGTTATAGATTCATTTACAAATTGTTTGTTATTGAAATAGTGCTACCCGACGGCTTTTAATACACGTATTCACAGACAGGAAAAAAAGAGAGCGCGAGAGAGAGCTGTCATTCAAAATTGCGGGGATAATCGGGTGGGTGCACTGAAAGTCGACTGTCTAGTTGGGTTAGTCTATGACCCCAACACACTTCGCGCTGGCTGAAAGAGGCAGTTCCACACATACTCTGTAGTCTGTAAGTTATATTTAGTTCCAAGCTATTGACAGTGAAAGTGAAAATCTTAGCAAAAATTGAAAAGGCGGGATTTTGTCGGTGGGCAGGTACTAGAAGTAATAAGCTCCGCCTCATGTTAGTTTGGCGACCCAGTACCTAGTCTGTGAGGATTCCGTCCATCGACCTAATAGAAAACTTGGAAAATTTGCAAATTGAAACATCAGATGGATTCTTGTAGGTCGTTAAAGTTGTACCTTTTTATAGTGCCCTGTTGCTCAAGTGGCATAAAGCAGGGGTAGTGAAAGAGGTAGTACAAAATACCTTCATGAGCCCTATTGCGGCCACATCCTCTTAGAGCGAGTAAATTTGAGCACAGACCTCAGAGTGGCATAACATCATCCTATTCACATCACCACAGCAGCATCCTCCTGTAATTCAAAAAGATGTCAGTACAGTCGGGGAATGAACAAGTTTATGGTTCTGAGAACGTTGTATCTGACGCCTTATGGTAGCTTTAAAAGCCAAACGCCACTCTCCATTAAATCTTCAAATACACAGAACTATTCGTTAAGACTCGCGCGGGGTAATTGCAATCAAAATCTACCCTATCAGCACCACCAGCGCTACAACCCCCACTTAAATCAATGACAACAGCTTATATCGAACACAACAGCACTTCCGGCATGTAGCCATCATCTGCATCGACAAATTTCCTTGCCAACAACAAGAAAGGAAATCGAAACCCCAATAACTGCCAGAAATAACAAGAAGCCGCGTTATTATCAATTTTGTGCATCTTATTGCATTCATATTTCCCCCGTTTAATGCAAATTAAGGACGCTGCCTTTTACTTTTAAAAAAAAACCATATCAAAATATTGGCCATGATCGAATTTCCTCTGGTTTTATATATTTTTTGACCAAAGGAACAATATAACAGCCATCTTTCATATTTTGGCTTCGGTCCTTTTAGGACCGGAAAAGCAACTCATCGCAGTATTGGCTTCTTGTCTGGCACTTTGCTATGGCATTCGAAAAAGGCTATCGTCGCGCTATATTGGTAAACATTTTCAGATGACTGCATACTGACAGGCATTTACCAAGTTGTTATACTCCTTGGATGTTGGCCAACATATTTGGCCCCTTAGCACGGATGCCCAACCACTGACTCTTTATCAACAATCGATGATGGTGGAAATTGGTTGCACCCCATAGCGTCTTTACCTCCCAGCTCCCATCCCAACACCACAATGTGCTTAGAACTTTATATTTATATGACCGAAAATTTCAACGCAAATAAAATAGTACGCTGCCAATCTTTTGATAGTTGCAATTTTCGCTGGTGCGCTATAACAAAATTCCTGTATATATTTCTTTGATTGAAAAACGTATCCTGGGCTTCCTTTGGCTGCTGAGAAAATTACTTGAGCATTTCCTGGACGGAAATAAAAAATGAAAATCGCTAATTAAGTAAATTGATGATCAAGAGGATTCGTGCCACACAATTTTCCGATTCGACCCTTCCCGTTTGTTTTTTTTTTTATTGTGAGGCCAAACGATGGTTTTGAATATTCCTGTGGGGTGCACATTGCATACCCATGAGATGTATAATTGACGTTGCACATGAGGGAAGGGGTAAAGTGATGGTTTTTAAGTGGGCTGATGTAGGGAATGCTTTTTCACTTGTCGGCATAAAAAGGATAAATTTTGATGAATGGAATTTTAATTGAATTGTCGACGCGATCCATTCCACTGGCGATGGTATGGTTTTGTGTGGCTATCTATAGTTGCATGTGGTAATGGTGGTGTTTGAGGGAATTTTTTTCGTCTTCCTTTTTTTTTTTTGATGTGATGTTGATTTTCGACCAAAATTTGTGGCCAAATTAAGGATATGGCGATGCTGATGATGAAACATGAATTATTGATCAACACTGACTGATGGTGATATTTTTTTATAATTCAATTGCACTGGATATATGCAGTACGATAGCTTGGATGACGAAACAGTACTCTAGCGTCCTGTAGGTACCTATACAGAAATACAGATAGTGAATCGGAAACAGCAGGTGGCACAAGTGCGATGAGCTAAGTAGGATATTGTAATATAACATTTCCACTATTTTGTTTATCAGCAAACAACAAGAGTGAGCAAAGTAGTGGTTTACTGAGCTATATTTTCTATCTGACTTTATCTTCCAGGAAATCTGATGTTTGAGAGTCGAGCCAGTAGCCACGAACAAATAACCAGACCTCAGAAAGCAATGAAGTGAATTAACAAAGTCTACTGACTTAAGCCGTGTGCTAGGCTGATTCGGAACGAAATTTTTCGGTGGTCCCCAAACGGAGAGCTACACATCTGCAGCGGACAATAATTTGTAGGAAGCTCCCTTCCATTTGTTCCTACACAAGGACAAGTAGGCTGACCAGAAGTCCTTATTTGAGAGGACAGGTGTTTTTACAAGTGCACTAAAAAAAATCTGTCTATTTTTTTAAAAATAAGGCTTTTTTTCTGATTTTATAAAAGCAAATTTATTAAATGCTTTTTTTTTTGTATTATAGATAATTTATAAAAAATGGGTGAAATTTTAAAACAAAAATTTAAATCGATATTTTTAATTAGCAAACTAGCTGTGCCCGCAACTTCGTTCGCGTCGTGAAACTGTGTAATTTCCAATAAAAGAGATGATAACAGTTAAGTTTCAATAGTACATTAAAATAAAGCGATAAACCTTGTCAATAAATCTAACAAATCCATTCACCTAAAACACCAATTTAAGAAAATTAAATTCAACAACGTAAGTAATACAATTCAACTTCTTGAACTCTTCACTTCTTCGCGTAGGTAATTTCAAAACAAATACCTTAAACTAGATTTGTTCTCACACCAACAATAATCAAACAAATTATTTCACCTATATCGTCTTCACTTGAATTCCTTAATTCTTTACTGTATGTATCAATGTAGGTAATGTCAGAACCACCAAAAACAAAAACCTTAAACTCAATATATATTTACGCCCATCATCGTACGTCATCAGCCATCTGCGAAAAACATTGTCGCTGTCGATTACATTTAAACTCACCTCGCATACTTCTCTTTCGTTTCACTTAATCGGAGAAAACTTCACGCAGTTTTTCTTGATATGTATGTGCTTGTGCGATGTGCGCCAGTCACCCACCCAAAAGCAGAACAGCGTTCAAGAACAACGGTTGCTGATAATTTTCGATTTGAGAAAATAAATTAATTTTTTTCATGTTAGATTTTGGGTTGTAGCTCAGTTTCTAGATGACACAGAAAGCTTATTGATGGCTTAAAATAATTATGGAAGTGTTGGCTCTTGTTGGTGTTTTGTTTTGTTTGCATTGATTAAGAATTGTTTGAGTAAAAGCCATTAAAAGGCAGTACAGTCAGAAAAAAACACATTTTGATCGAAAACGCTCCCAAAAAATAGGCATGACAATGAAAGGAATAGCCTATGTCCTTCTCAGGATATTCAGGGACATTTTAAAAAAAGTTTCATCGGAAGCTGTGAAGTAGTTTTCACGCCAACCGTTAACACATAAAAACGGCTACAGTTTTATTATATGTATAGATAGAATAGAATAGGCATAGGCATACCTAATTTCTCAATTTGTACTTTCTAATCCTTCCCATAACGCGAACATTGAACTCATATTTTCTCTAATTACTAGCCAATGTTCTGATGAGAGAAATCAAAAATTTTAAAGGTAGCTATCATATTTTGCAACAACAGTTTTAAGGGTATCTTTTAAAAAATATACCAAATGAAATATATTATTTTAAGTTTTTATTTTATTTATAAACATAAATTGTGCTATTTTTATGTAATTACTGTTTATTTTGTTTAGGTTTTGTTTGAAATAATTTATTTTTTTATAATAAATTTTTAATAATAATTCTCGGGCGCGTACACGTACAAAACGGAGAATTTAAGGCGCTCAAATACGAATGTCAAATCGTACGGAACAAGCGGAATGAGAATGAGAACCCTTCCCATCAAAATCGTCGCTTGAATGACATTTAATTTGAGATTATTACAAAGATTCGGTGCACGGCAAAATTATAACTGAGACGAGTTTCAATTTCAAGCAGTGAGCTCGGAACATGCAAATATTTCAGAAAAATACAAATTTCAAATAATTTTTTTTTTTGTATTGGAAGTGACACTACCCGTTTTTATAAGAAGTTTATTTTTTTCAAAGTGCTGTTCTATATACAAACTTCTATCCCTAATCTCATCCCCTTAAAGTTTTGTTTTCACGACAAAAAGTAGCATATGTCCTTCCTTGGGCCAATACGAATCCACCAATCTCAAAATCGATCCGTTCCCGAGTTATGAGTGTACTTATGGACATTAGTCTCTTTTATGTATAGCTGTACGCACCCAGTTTTGCCCGTGACTTTTTCGCAAAGTGCTTTATTTGGAAAATGTTCATTAATAATTTGTATTACTTATAAAACTTTAGAAATAGCATTCCTTTTTTTTTAAATGGGAGGTGCCACAACCCGTTTTCGTATAGCACTTATATTTTGCAAAGTTTCATCTTTTCAAAATTGTATCCACAAAATTAAAATGAAATCGGTTGAGTTGTTTCGGATATCGACAACAGCGCCACATAACGTATCTTATCTATCAATCTGGAACCAAACCAACCATACACAAGTTGCAAGCCACAAAAAAAAGCATCGAATCTCAAACTAATGACTAGAATACAAAGACTAGCGTGTATAGGTACAAACAGTACAATAAGGACAACACCTACTGCTGGAATGGAGGCAATCCTCAACCTGATACCATTAGATCTCTACATGCCAAAAGTGCCCTCAGTATCAGCCAATCCAAAAGCTGCTAACCCCACAAAATGGGACACAGCCATTCTGAACAAATACGTGGGAAATGCTGTCACTTCCTACTACTTGTCTCCCTATCTTGACTTCGATAAACCATTCTCTTGCTATTTTCCCAGCAGGGAAGAATGGAACACAGACGAACCCACAAAAAGAAAATCGATATCCATCTCCACAGATGAATATAAGATAGGCTGTGGAACAGGTGCTTGCATTTTCTCTGAAGAATTGAACATACATTACTCGATCAGATTGCCTGATCACAGTAGTGTCTTTCAGGCGGAGGTTCTGTTAGCAATACCAAATGATGGTATTACAATAATCATTGACAGCCACTCGGCTATAAAAGCGGTGTCTGCTATTGAAATAAAATCGAAGCTATAGTTCGCCGCTGCCGCGAAGAGCAAGATTCTCTGCTCGCAGCACACCACGCGTTTATACTGGATCCGTGGACAGAGGAACAAAACCGGTAATGAGACGGCTGACGAACTGGCAAGGAATGGATCTGAATGGATCATGATCGTGCGATCAAATTTATTAAGCCACCACTCTCTAATCTCAGAGAAAGAGTGCAAAATAAGGTCCGCAAAAAAGCCAACAACAGGTGGAAAGAATTAACTACCTGTGAAATATCACGGAAGCTATGGCCAGAATACAATCCAAGTCGGACTAGCAAGCTTATGCGGTTTGATAGAACGTCGTTGTATAAACTGGTAGGGGCCCTAACAGGTCACAACTTCCTAAGAAACCACACAATGAAATTGAAACCCAAGAATGACGACATACATAATATGTAGGGGTTGCGGAGACGAGGGGGTACACGAGGATGCACCTCACTTGCTCTGTCAATGCCCAAGTCTTTGTCACGTGAGGAATGGAACACTTGGTAGATACTTACTTCCATGACATACATGAACTTGCGAATGTCTCTTTATCTAATCTTCGCAGGTTTATAAACACCAGGATGGCTGGAAAAGGTCGAGTAACCGTGAGGGACTTAACATCATCGCCAACAACATCGGCTAACCCTCAACAAGGGCATCACAATGGGTCGACATGGACCTAAGTGGGGTGCTGCAGGGCTTGCTCTGCCGCACCCACCCACAAACTTAATCTATGCTGTAGACATGTAATGTAACCATCTTAAATTTGTTAATTAAGGTAAATTATTCTCTTTCTCCTAATCCTCTCATTTTGATGGTTTCTGTTTACCTGACTCAAAACATAATCTGCAGAAATATTTAAAATGAAGTTCATTCTTCGCATCATCTCTTCGTTTGCTTGCTATCGTTAAATCGATGGTGCGAAGCAGTACCTCCCCGAAACAGCTGCCTTTAACAGCATATATAGAGACGAGCTATACAGAGCCATATGTCTTGTTTAGGCAACACTGGAAAGCTCGTAGCTCGTCCGTCTGAAAAGTATGACGATGTAGAATGAACTCGCTGATCGGCAGCAACGTCAGCGGATCCTTTGATCTCGAAAAAAATGTTGGTGAGGCAAGGCGCTGTCACTCGCATGTCAACACACTTGAAACGATTTTTCAAAAGTCTGTTCCATTACTAGCACCTGCTGATGATACGGACATCCCTCTGTCGCTGGTTCGGTTCTGGTAAAGGAATCTAAGCGTCAAAAATGGGTTTTTGCTGTCAACAAGAAGGGACACTCAAAATCGACGAATCGGACAAAATGTCACAACCGGCTACAATTTTGAGGTAGTTAGTGACTTTGTTCCCCTGATACCAATATACCAATATCATTAACGAAACGTACCCTTGCACCTTTTGTCTATAAAAAATGATTTCTTTTCTGATACTCATTTGAGACCTAGATGTTTATGGACTCAGACCGCTAGTTTCAACATTTTCTTAGGCAGCCTCCTTTCTGACAATCATCAAACATTTGCCACGCATATTCAACCGTTTAGATTTATAATTTACAACCTTCTCCCCCCTTCGATCAACTCTACCATCTGTCACTGTCAATGGAAAAAATAAATAAGATAAATGCCACATGACCAAATAGCTACAATAAACTTTGTTGTTAATAAAGAAAATTAAATTCCGTCAATTGCATAATAATCGAATGCGCAATGACCTGGAATGGCTGCACAAAGCGCGCGAGCCCCATTCGAATGCCGAGCCATCACAAAGGGGACACTCTACACACACACGAGTACAACACGACTTTCATGCAAAATGTCAAATTTACATATGAAATTCTGTACTCGACTGGCAGTGGCGGGCATCAGTGGCAAGGGAAACAACAACAGCCAGTGACGATGATGCAACATGCACATATCAAATGTAAATTATTCATGTCAAAAATTTCGATTTTTGCAAAATGAAAATGGAAAATTGAAAAACAGGAATGCACTGCACAAACGTGCGCAGCAGCCATGCCAGCGGTATGGTGCGGGTGGAAATATGTGTTGATTAAGCGATTTTCATTTAAATTAAAAATTCATTATTTGGTGTAAGATTTAAATATTCAACGGTTTTTCACGCCGCCGCGCCGCTCCGGCAAAGCGAATTTTGTGCATCACAGTCACCAGCTCACAAGGCATATGGACATATCAGACATCACACCAAAACCGAGGTCGCACCAAACGTAGCCGAGACTGGGTGCAGAAATTTAAAACACAAATTAATTATAATTTTTTGTATTGCATCCTGCAATGAACAATGTAGGACTTGCAGTCGGAACTGGAGTCGAGGACATAAAGGGTGTGAATGTCTGAATAATAATTGATGCAGTTGACGATGGCAAAAAGGTGCGGCAGCAGTGAAGTGAAGCAATTCGGTTTTGTTTTGGTAAAGTAAGGGTTTGGCCAGCTTATGGTAGGTACGAAAGGACTTTCTTATAGTTTAAAGGACGAGAGAATAAAAAATGTACGCTGAAAGCTATTCGCAAATTTGTTTAATGCGTTCTTATTTTACAAAAACGGGTTTTTGATGCGTTTTCGAGCGCGTTATTTGAAACGTTTTTGACGCGTGTATCGTCGCGAAGGCATAGTAATGCTTGAAACTAACTATTGATAAAATATTCTCTGGATGTCAGCCCAGATCTCTTTCTTGGGCAACGGATAACAAATGCACGTATTCAGTACTTAAAGTGTAACTGCGAAAACCAAAGTGAAGTTTGCGCAGTTGTTTTTAAATCAATTCCGGCTTAACACCTAAGAGTCGTATAAAAAGTTACAATTTTATTTTAGTAAGAACTGCCTGACCTGGGGGTCAATTCTCGTTCTGTGAACGAACGAAAATATGAAACCAAACTTCAGAAATTTTCTTATGAATATTTTTTTTCACGTTCTCATTAACTAGTGAATGTTTTCAGTGAGAGATTGAAAATTGAGAACCTAGTATCAGAGTGCGATATTGAATTCACCACGATAGTTTCACTTATTAAGAAAGAATCGCTTTTTAGTACCGACTACCGAGTGAATCGAAAAAATTAAAGCAATGTCTGAGAGCGAATGTAAAAACGATTTATTCGACTCAGTCTTTTACAGAACCAAAATTGACCCCTGGCAAACTTTGTTCGACCCAAATTCGGTCAATAATATACATAATTGTAAAAATTTGAAATAATTTTTGTGGTATTGAAAGCGACACTCAAAGTGTTTCTATCCAGTTTATTTTTTTAAAAAGTCGGTTCCCCATACGAACTTTTTTGTTTTGTTTTCGCGACAAAAAGCAGAGTGTGTCGTTTCGAATGATCCGTTCCCGAGTTATGAGTGCACACACGGACATCACTCTATTTTATGTTTGTGGCAAAAACGACAAACCACCTTAAATCATTTTTAGACACTTTTCAGGAGCGCTGTTAAAGGTTTGACTTCAGATTTGGGAAAATGACTTATGCGCTTTTTCCTGATCCATAACACAGCCACAATGAGATATTTGAATGAAAATAAATTGACATAATTGTAGAACAGGATACTGTGCATCCGATCATAGAATTAATTCAATTTTCGCATAAGTCGACTTATGATATTTTTCATTATTGCCACAGATATATAAAGATAGATAGATTGTTAATATCATAACTGAGAAAGCTTTGAATCTTCGGGAATGTCTTAGAGACGTAGCAATGTATAAATGAATCCTATGCCAACCTAAAACTCAATCGGCCTTTCTAATAATGTCGAAGATTAGCTAGTTGCCAGCTTTAGTAAAATGTACAGCATTAGTGAAACGGTACCAATAAACAATTAGACCTCCACAGTTGCTAGTGCGACAACTTTCTTAGAATCTATTACATTTTTTGTCATCGCAGAATTCAATTTTCATAATTTGTTTTCGTGAAAAACAAGGTCAATGTTTTTTTTCAGAACGAGGATTTTATTCTAAGAAAAGGAATATATAAATCGCAAATTAATTTGCCCAACAGATATCTTTCAAAGGCCTTTTGAAGCTTATTATAAGCAAAAAAAAACAAAACGCAAAATAGGAAATGCATAAAATATCCGCTGATCTCTCAAATATCATATGCAAATCAGTAATGCCGTCTTCTTCGATCGGACACAATTTTCGGTACTTTTTATAGTACACCTTCCTTTGTTTTCTAATACTCCACGATTGATTTATGAGTGAATTTGTGTCGCAATAAGATCTCTTTCAAATTATTCAATAAACAGAACACAGTTTGTTAGGCTAATTATGCAAATTGAAAGGTTAGCAAGTGAATATTTTTGAAAAAAGAAATAAAAGATGGCTATTTTGTTTTAGAATAAATTAAAAACTCACGTAGGAAGTCAAAAGCGTTTTAAGGAACTATCGCTTCCGTTTTTGAATTGCAATCTGCCAAGCTACGAAACATTGCTTGTAAAAGTATATAGAAATATAAAAATTATTACAATTTAATCATTTAAAAATTGTATAGCTTATATTACTTAATTCGGGAAACTTAGAAAGCGACAAAATGTTAAATTCATTCAGAAAAATATAAACCAGTGGACATTTTTCTACACGAAAGCTGTCATGCGTACTCCTCTATAAATTCACACCAAATAAAACAGAATTCTGTTTATCTTGAACTCGCACATACTACCTGTTAATCCTCCAGAAGTTCCTAAATTTATTATTTCGCGGGGATTTTGCTGAATGCTGACAATTCTTCCATCTATATTTCCGCGAAGTCAACCTTTTCAAACCAACCACTGATTCATTAGAAATTCTCATTCTCTGGGAACTAACTCGATTTACAAAGAGGGTTTGGTTGCAGCCAAATATCTACCTTTGTCGCCTATGGTACTGGGAGTTGTAGAAAAATGTAGGTGTTCGGGTATGAGCTGTCCAATCTTAAGTGAACTGGTATTTTATTCTCTTCTCGGCGACTCTCCAGAAAGTCTTGGAAACATCCCAAACTTATATCAAATCTATTTTTTTACTACGTATGCACTCGTAACTTGCAAACTAAAAGGAAAACCAATCAAAAATCAAGCGCTAGCGGTTAAAAAGGATACCAAACATTTCATTTAATGAAAATATTTGAAATATATATTTCAAGTGCTTAGAAATAAAACAAAAATGCAATATTTTTCAATTTTGTGCATGCATTTGTAAAAATTTGTCTTTACTAAACTTAAAAACAACTTGCATTGTTGTATAAATAAATAAATAATTGGCGCAACAGGTCCTTATGGACCCAAGCCTAGCTTCTCACAACCATTCGTCTTGTTGTATTCCAACGAATAAAGTCCGAAAACATTTACAATTTACTAAAATTAGTTAATAATTGTAAACGTTTAGGCTTAACAAAAGTGTATTTAAATGCGCTCCTATTATGAAATTCCATACCTCCATTTTTGGTGGTTCGGCAACACTCCTCTTGAAAATGACATTTAGGGAGGAATTATTTACCTCATGCCCGAGATTAACACGGGTTTCTCAACATTAACATTCGACCTTACAGTGAGTGATATTCTGGCAACTATATTTGTTTATTGGTAAAGAGATTTAGGAAAGTGTGGAGTCTTTGTGTCAACTGCCAGACTAAAGTTGATTATTCGTAAGGCCGAATATCACCTGTTCGAATGCGTTTAAAAGGACACCCTTCATTTGCATTGAAAGCACTCTATACGTAAGAAGGCAACCTGTCGGTAGAATAATTGCTTCTAATTCGATTTGACCCCATGTTCGTCGCTGCTCTTGAAATGTCATTTCAATCCAATTCACAAAAGCTCTCCATCTTAGGCATACAGTAGAAAAAGGAAATTCGCTTGCCACGTACCATTTAGATCCACGTCCATCAGTTGATTGCTCCAAGGGACAATCCAACCATTCATGGGTGCAATATCTCCGGTATCATAAACTACTCACTTGACATGGAAACAGCTCGACCGAAGAACAAAAGAAAAACCCTTAAATCCTACATTCCGTGAAAGAAGCCGAAAGGAAGGCCTCCTTCACAATTTTACCAAAACAAATCACGTACTTGAGACTGAACGATTGTCGGAGGCGGTGTACACGTTGAATTTGATTAAGGACAACGCAGAGCGAAGTTGGGCACTAGGCAGTACCTATATATAACATACAGAGCTGTAGCTTCTTCGAAGTGTTCCATGCGCGAATTCTGTACCTATAGATACATCGAAGTGCATCGGTGTCTCTCTAAGGCATTTCAAAACTATAATCGGTATATCCTATTCGCAGTAAAGCCGCCCACATAACGTACGATGGGAGTTGACAAAAACTTTCTGCCGAAAGAATTTAGAGTTCGGTTTTACGATGCTTTAGGTGTCGCAGATACCTACCTATCTTACGAAATTTTGAAAGTGTATCAAAGTAAGTTTCTCCCCCCTATATATACACACGAGATAGTAGAAGGAGCGTGAGTACGATTTGAAGATTCTAATGGAAACTGAATTAGGTGCATGATTTTCGTTTGAGCGAAGTTTTCTTAAAGGGGGATCGGGATCGGTAGGGCGGAGGATGTCACTGCAAAGCAAAGTAATTCAAATTAGATTTGCATATATACATATGTGCGTTTGGTGTGGGGGATGATGCGATAGTATTATTAAATCTGCAAGTTTGTTTGCCTTCTGTCTGGTGGAATGTCTATCCCGATTGAGTGACCTTCTTCTTTCACAGAGGCAGCATTTCGCAAACGTGCTAAGCCTTCTAAGGAGATGCAAATTTTTCCAATTTACTGGAAAACTTATATCAGTTTCGGCGAATAAGTTATAAGGTGAGTGATGGACTAAGCAGCAAATCGTTATTTCCAGCTTGTGGTATACTAGTTGAGTGGTTTTGTGTGTGTATGACGAAAGCAGTGTTAATGGGTTTCCGGCTTGAGCTTTGTATACTCAAAAACACACGTAGATTTTCATGGAAGGGATAAAGTGGATGCAATGTTCGATTTAAAAAGGTTCCAATTATGGTGGTGGTCTTTCAACGATAAAAGAAGTTGAGAAGAAGGGTACGCTGATGGTAATTAAAATTTGAAACGAACATCCTGGCCACAGTCCCCTCGAGGTCGGACTTTACCTCAAGACAAGTCTATTTAAATTTATACTTATCCATGATAAACTGATGACGTGGTACTTGGAGCTGCACTCTGATGAACTAAACCTCTCTCTCTTACCGTCTTCAAAAACACTTTAGGATGTTCCACGCAGAATTAATAATTAGCAGTCCTAGCTTGCCTTCAGAAAAACGTGATAAGGGTAGCCTCATATTTATCCAGATAGCTAAGAAAGTTGGCGAAAAATTCGTAGGCATATCTAGACTGCGGTTGGTCTCAACTAGAGAAAAAACAATTTATTGTTCAATTTTTTAAGATAGAGGAAATGAAAATGTTAACAAACTGCAAGGCAGATAAACCCGCCCAACATGAAACTAATCTTAGAAGGACAACTAGCAGAAATACCTATCCAAAGGCTTATTGTCAAACTTTTTTAATAATACAAAATGGTAGATGGTTAGGTTAGGTTAGGTGCAGCCTCACTTAGGCCAAAGAAGGCCCATTGTGATACCACAGGATCAGTGTTCTCAAAATGGTAGATAGATAAATCACAAGTCAGATCCTGTACCACAAAGCTACAAAGACGTTATACAGACTTAAGCAAAGCTGGATTAGAATATTTCTAAGGTTTTGAGCTTCATAAACTATTACTAGATATTTTATGAATCTCCACCTTATATGCACCTGAACTGAACTGCTTTCTCGCAGACAAAGGAACTCCACTTAGAAGCTTCCTATGCTTAAGTAATATTGATGGTCTTATAAATACCAACAAAAGGGCCTTCGACGCTTCCTTAGAAAACTCAAAATGGTTTTACAAATATGTATAGCGAAATAAAAGGATGCAGATGGTACCACAACTATTACTGGTCTTAATGCGCTGGCGATAGCTGGCAGTCACTTTATCCTAACATAACAGGCTGTAATTGAAGCGGATCTTCCTTGTATGTATGGTTGCAAGCATGTTCGCATGCCCTGAAACTGCATCAGGCTAACCTTGAACTGATTAAGCTAGGTCGGGACCTTTTGGTAGTCTAGCTCTAATTATTTTCAGGTCGCTATAAATTGGCTGATGTAATAGCCTTGATGCGTATGCTCGCCTGTCAATGTTTATCTTTCGCTTCAGTGTTATGTTTTCGGAAGAAGTGATAACACCCTTTGGGGGTGGAACGATACAATGGTAGAGCTGAGTATTTCTGTGCAGTAGGGTCTAGCAGACCGAATATTCAGTTCTGACTCTGAATGCGCCATCTATACTGTGATGTTTGGAATATATACAAAGGTCTAGAAATAAAACAAGCAAAAGGACTGGGAAAGTGTCTGATGAACGTAGAGTGCCAGTGGTGTCTTATGCAATTTGTGATTCTTAGAGGAGGTGCTTCGTATATGGTGTAGAACTGTTCTTTTTATATTTATTATCTTTCAGGAGAAACCTAGTGGCCCCTCCTGACTGGGATATTTTTTCACCTTTATGGATATTATGTTGACCGGGGGAATGCTATAAAACAAGCATTATTCATATGCCGCCTTTCTGTGTTGGTAAACTACCTTTCGGCTATCTAGGGGTTGTACTTGGAAGCGTCGAATGGTTTTTTATCAACTACTCAAATGCGTAGGGATAGGATCTGGAGTATTACGAACAACCTCCCATGTGCTGTAGAAGACCTAAATGGAAACTACGCACTTAACCTTTTTTCACCTACCACTCGAGCTGGTAAGTATATATTTTGCAATAGGTCAACAACGACAAGAGCTTCAAAAACTACTGCTAGATGCACCACAAACCTGCAGCATGACTACAAGTTCTAATCCGATGGCCTTGCTGTACTTTGAGTACTTGAAATAAAAAAAAAACGCATGTTGTACTCTATAGGCGTTTTGCTTTTTTAGTTCAGAGCTTGAGCCGAGCGTGCTCAGATCGTTCTGATGTATTTATGAAACACACTTGAGCACGTATCTAACATTTTTATAAAATGTATAATTTGAATATTTATTAATTGTAATTAATTAAATTGGTTAACCTTCAGTTCCAGAACAACAAAGGTCGTCCCCCATTTCAATTATTTTGTTTATCCTGTTTTTTTTTCTGTCAAATGTGACTGTGATTGTGTATTCAGCTTTTTACTCAGCCTGCTCAGTCAATTTATTCTGAGCTCATTGAGCGCGCTCTGATTATGCTCAGATCGAAAAAAGAAACACAAATCTGAGTTCTGATGTATCTGAGCTAAAAAAGAAACACGAACTTTTTGTATAACAGTTCAGGTTGTGCTCTGAACTAAAAAAGAAAAACGCCTTATACAGGAGATTTTCCATAAATGGCAAGCTACTTTCGTTGTTTGTTTAAAAGTTAGACGATAGTTACCAACTGAGCGAGTATATGTCGCAGTGAAGACAAGTAATCTGGTTTGGTTCAGTGACTACTTACAAATAAAATCTGGAGTGAGAGCTGGACTTAACACAAATGTTTCGAGTCTGATAGGTCCGCACTGCATTCCGGGCTGAACTCAATGTCGTCTAGAACAGCTTTAGGTATGTTAAATTTGAACGAGGGTATTATATGTGCAGAATAAGAGCATTCTTAGTATTGATATTTAAATCAAAATTCTATATGACAGTAAATCATTACGAATTGGAATTAGCTATATCGGAGTATCACTTCTTTTGGTATCACAATCGTATTGCTTAGTAACTTGAGGTATTGTTTAAGAATAAATTAACTTCGTCTAGTTTAGTGTGAAAACATTCAGCGGTTCTGGCAATCCAAAATCTAAATTAATCTTCATACTTACAAGGAAATCGTGAGAGAGATCATATTTTTTTTTTTTTTTTTTTGTTATTGAAGGTGAAAATCTCGAAAGACACAATGGGGCTAGAAACCCAGAATAGTGTGGCACTCTAACCGCACTAAAAACACCTCCTTAATCATGACCAATCAAAGAAAGATCAACAAATGATTCTAGTTTCAACGTTCAGTTGCGTTTGAGAAGGTATTACAATTTAAATACGAGTTCTCATATTTTTTAGATTATAAGTTCGTGAGGCTTAGTTTTTCTTAATCTACGAATATTATATCGTACATTTAAGACGTCTATTATGTCGGGATTAATATGCATCTGCAGACGGTCATTGTGACGAATTGCGTACTTTTTAATTACTTCCGTTACAAGTTCAATCTGCAAATCACGATGCAAGTCATCATTTCTAATATACCACGGGGCATTTACTACTCCCCGAAGGACTTTGTTTTGGAAAGTTTGTATTATTTGTACATTTGTTTTCTTTGTGCAACCCCATAATTGGAGACCATACGTCCAAACAGGTTTTAGTATCTGATTATATATTAAAATTTTATTCTCAGTGCACATTTCCGAGTTATGTCCTAGCAACCATTACAGTTTTCTATACCTAATATTGAACTCTTCTACTTTCTTTTTCACATGTTCCTTCCATTTCAGTTTAGCATCTAGATTCATACTTAGCTGTGTTAGAATAAGGAACTACTTGGTTAATAATAACCACAGGAGCGTTTGTTATTTTTCTATTTGTAAAATTGATATGAGTGGACTTTGACTCATTTAGTCTAATTCGCCATCGTTGGGCCCAGTCACATATCTCGTTAACAGAATTTTGTAGCTTTTCTGTGGATTTAGTCACGCATCCATCAGTTGATAGAAGAGCAGTGTCATCTGCGAATGTAGCTATCATCACATCGTTTGTATGTGGTATATCCCTAGTATACAATAAGTACAGGGTTGGTCCCAGAACACTTCCCTGTGGAACTCCTGCTTGTAATTCTTTGAGTTCAGAATACGCTGAACCATAGCGAACTCTAAAGAATCTATTTGAAATATAAGATTTAAGTGTCTCATAGTATTGCCTTGGTAGATCCCTATGAAGTTTACACTGTAAGCCCTTATACCACCCCTTATCAAAAGCCTGAGCAACGTCTAAAAATATTGTAGAGCAAACTTGATGTACTTGATCTGTTGTCGAGTGTTTATTTCTAAAGCCAAACTAAGAATAAGCCTTCTTTGTTCTATTATTCTGTCTGTTTCTCAAAAAGTTTTGATAGTACAGGTAAAAGTGAGATTGGCCTGTATGAGGTGACTTTTGATGTACTATCAAAACTAACTATAATTTCTGCTATCTTCCAATTATATGGAACATATCTTAGCTTAAAACAAGCATTAATTAAAAGCTTAAGTTTAACCAATGCTATGAAGGGTAGTTCCTTCAGAAATTGAGCAGTTATGAGATCATAACCTGGCGATTTTCTATTAGAGAGCTTATGAATACATGTGCTGATCTCTTTAAGTGAAACGTAAGGGATTACGTCTTCATCTATCCTATCAAAGAATTCAAGGCGTTCGTTTGCCACACTACTTGGAAAAGGTTTAAAAGCATTTGTTAAATGTTCCGAAAATAGTTAGACCTTTTCTTTTGGGTCGCCGATCCATTTCCCATCAGATGTTTTTAACGGGGGATCTTACGTTTGAGGTCTTTTTAAATATTTGGCAGCCTTCCAAAGGGAGTAGTCTTTGACTTTGTCAGCAGTTAAATTGCAAAGAGAGATCATATGCCAATAAAAACAAGAGGCTAGATACAATATCTCCTCAACCTGTTCAGCACTGCAATGGACTGATCTTGTTACCATGCAAAACAGACATGGTCACGAAGAATTCGGCGCGAAACAAAGAACCTCACTCGTCGGAACTCTTGAAGGTGTACAAACAGGTCGCTGTGTACTAGGAAAACATGCTGCGAAAATGATTTTTTTTTTCGCACATAAGTATTCATAGTTGCAGGAATGAGAAGGAAGAAGAAGTACCTTTCCACCAGCTATAATTGCGGGGCCTAGGCCTAGGAGAGTTTAAAAAGCAAACTCTGGGAGACTACTTCTTCGAGGAGCTTGCAGATATTACCGAAGCGGTTATCAGTGACGATTCCGCCACACCTCAAATGCTCCAGAAGTAGCGTAAATGTTCGACTATGTTTTTGTTGAATTATTTGGAAGTATCGTTTGTTTTTCACTTAGCCCAACCCGAGTTAACCTAGATAAACGACTTGGCAGAGTCACTTTTAAAGTTCCTCACGTGCTACTCCAGTCGAACGTATATATTCCGCAGTAGTAAGCACGTACACACAGTTGAAGATATTCTCTTCCAATCACGAATTAAAAAGCTCTAGCTACTTAGCTGCCACGTTAATGTGGTTTTGTAAAGTAGGGTCAACCTTCCACCCGATAATTTAGACTTATGACATTAAAAAGAGTAACAAAATTACAACTAATTAGACAAATATGTAGATCCTGCTGAATTTTCTAATTTTCTTCTGCTTCGTGAATTTTGAAAGTAAATCGCTTAAGATACATAGTCTCTGAGCGATAGATTTTTTTTTAAGAATGAAATGAGGATCTCTTTCTATTGTAAAAATTGATGATATCCTTGAATGACTGGCACTCCGAGAGTGCCGACAGAACAATTACGTGTGTATTTTTTGAATCGTGTTGGAAATACTTTTAAATGCAGTGTTTTTGTATTTTTTACTAAGGCTTCAAGCCAGGCTTGTTTTTTTTTTTTTAAAGGCACCTTTCGTTTTTTTTAAATATATTTTTAATCTTTTTCTGATTCAATATATACTCGTACCTACTGACTTTTTAATTTTTTAAACATTATTAAAAAATCTTTGCCAAAAAAATATTATATCAAACCTAAGTTTTAATGAAAGTTTTAATGCTTTGTCCATTTTCGGAACACTTTATCTGTCATTCTTTAAAAATAATTCCAGCGTCCACTTCCAGTAAGTGGAATGAAATTGGAAACTCATTTGTAAGCTGTTTGTTGTAAGGGTTTTCCAATAAGAGGTGTTATTTTGGTATTCAAAGAAAAATGACATTTTTTAAGATAAATGATTGGATGTTTATTTCATAATAAAGAGGAAGGTATGACGTTAATAATGAAAAAAACATCAGCCAAATGGCCACCACGAGCACGCATATAGGTCCATATCCTTTTCATGAAATTTTCCATAACCAAATCGCAAAGTGGCTGCCCTATGTCCTCGATAGCCTCACGAATTTTATCTTTGAGGTCTTGAATCGACGCCGGGCTGTTGGCGTAGACCTTATCTTTCACGTGGCCCCAAAGGAAGAAGTCGCAAGGTGTTAAATCACAAGATCTCTGTGGCCAATTGTGATCACCTCTTCGAGAGATAACACGGTCCGGAAACTTTTTCAGTAAAAGATCAATGGTTTCGTGTCTTGTGTGGCACGTAGCGCCGTCTTGTTGAAAGTAAACGTTGTCCAGATCAATACCATCGAACTCCGACCTTAAGACCCAAGTCTATATGCAAAATACGGTGTAATGCCGTTTTGGGAATGCCCAATTCCAAAGAACGACGAGGAATGGACACACCTGGATTTTCTTCAACACTTTGGGCCACAGCAGCAATATTCTCAGTTGTTCTTAAGCGACATGCACGGGTTTTAATCTTCACATCACTAACTTTTCCCGACAGCTTGAATTTTTCCACCAATTTCTGTATTGCGGTCCGACAAGGTGCTTCACGACAAAAAATGCTTTAGCTTTGCGAACTGTGACTGCAAGATTTTCACCATTTTTTTAGTCAATTTTAATAATTTCAATGGGTTGTTGAAGCGTCTATCGATCCATTTTTAGTAATGACGTAGTTTCTACTTGTCAAATGTCAAAGAATAAAAGCTTCAAAAGTGACAGCTACCGAAATAGTGGGTCATTCAGAATAACGCCTCTCATTGGAAAACCCTTTATAAATAAAAATTGTTTTTGTATATCGTTTTATATTTGTATTTAGTTTTTGATTTATTGTTCCACTTTACAAAAAAAAAGAACATTTTTTGAAAAAAAACATATATTTTTCATTTTACACATTTTTCTGTCAAAAGTGGTTGGGAACGCGAACATTGGTGTCGCGAGTAAAATGGTTTTATCCCATCTCAAAAATGCCCCGCCTAAAGAAGATTTCACTTCAAAATATATATTTCTTTCTCTTCCAGGTAAGTAACATTCGCAATAATTGGACTACATCGTCTCACACAGAGATAAACAAAATATCAATTTTCGACTGACAAGGGCACATCCGGAGTTTATAAATAATTTGCGTGTTTAACTTCCTTGACACTTGACACAAAGAAGACAAAATTCTCCCGAAAGTGTTACCTAAATTTTTAATAATGTTTCCCAAATCGAAAAAAGAGGGCAACTTTAAAAATCACCTATACAAAAGAATCGAGACGAGAAGGACACACAAACAAACACCCACCTATAGGATGTGGCATCGTAAGCTCTTACAATGACAATCGCATCAATCAAGGCTCATACTCAATGTTTTATTATTTGCACGTATAAAGTCATCTCTGGCTGTTTTTGTTCACCCACTATATACACGAGCCCCTATACCGAATTGCGATAGTAAAGGGCCCGAGAGAAGGCAGTTTCCATCTGCTCGTCGCTGGTATATTGGGGAAAACTTTTGCCCTCGTATATTATTTAGTTTATCGATTTTCCCTCTGGTTTCCTTTTGATCCTTTATTGCTTGCTCTCTATCTAGAATACATATGTGTGTACAAATACGAGTATACGTGTGTTGCTATCAGCGACTATCTAGGTTGTATATTGTTTTGTATCTCTATGTGTATCTGGAAGATTGAAGGGATTTTCATCCTTGTATAGTTAGTTTGTCGTTCATTCACTTGGATTAGTTTAATGTAGCCTCGAGGTTATCATCATCGTCATCATCATCGTTATCATCATCGTGCCCATCGATTCGATATGTAGATACGTCCTATACTGTATCCCCACAGCCGACTGTCTTTAAAAAGGTTCTCCGAACTGATATTCAAGTCGGCTTTCTTGGGCTCTCGTATGAACTGTGTCCTTGTTCTATGTGGGGTTTCATTGGATTTTTTTTTATTTATTATTTGCCTGTGCCTCTGGAGACAACAGTTTTGTTTTAAGATTTCCAGTAATTTCCGAATATCGGATTACAATAATTGGAAAATATGAGTGGGCACCAAAATTGGTTTTTGATCATTTGAAATTAAATTCTGTACAAAGTCAGTGCCAGTGTGCATAGAGATTGGTTTCTTCAAATGTCATTATCTTATTTAACTTGCCAGCATATAGAATCCGGCCATGAAATTTATACAAAGGGCTGTGATTAGGGTCATCAAAATCAGGTTATGTCATATTAGATTAATATGGAACTTATTTCCTTGTTTATGTAGTTTAAGACTCGGCTTCTGGCGCCCTTTTGCTGTTATGTACTTCACGGAAAAATTGGTGCTAGACAGAAATGAAGATTCAATCGAGAGGCTTACGAATTAATCAGCCGTTATATATATTCCATGCATACAAAAATGGTGTGAAAATGAATCATCATTCATCAATTGAGAATGTCTGGGCCGAATTGGCTCAAATTTTTTTTTCAGTTGTTCGTTAATGCCAGGATAAGGTTTTTATGAAAGAAAATTTCGGGAAAACCTTCCGGGAATGTTGGGAAATTGGAAAAATCGAAAATTGATTTTTTGTATGGAATTTTGTGTGCAATTCTTCTTCCGGAATAGCTTTCGAATGGAACCGCATTGTGGGAAAAATAGGAATAGGAACAGAGTTCGCACTTCGAATTTCGATCTTAAAATTAACGCCGAGATGCGCAACGAAGCGTTAGCTCTGACCGAAGACATGTGCGTGCTCATGTAAGGCAGTCTGCTGCAGCCATTGGGAATGCCAGCGCCAAATCGTTCGATGCACGATGCATTCAATCCTGAATGGAAACGGGAGTAAGACTATGATCGAGATGAGCTGGCCGAAATAGTCCGAACAAATATGCCGCTGTTGAATGCCGAGCAGAAGAATGTGTACGAAGGTTGTTGACGATGGAACTGGAGGCATTTACTTTCTCGATGCTCTCGGTGGGACAGGCAGGACATTCGTCATTTCGTTGATTCTGGCAACATTTCGGTTAGGATATAAAATTGCGTTGGCTGTTGCATCCTCTGGCTTTGCTGCCTCATTGTTGGATGGCGGTCGAACTGCACATTCCGCTTTGAAACTACCGATGAATCTTCTCACGGTTGAAGAGCCAACGCACACAATGACCAAGAATTCAGCGACAGCGAAATTGATGCGAGAATAAATAATTATCATTTGGGATGGATGCACGATGGCGCATAAACGAGCTTTGGATGCATCGTTCTGTAGACGAAGGATGTACGAGGTGATTCGAAACGATTTGGTGGGGCTATGATAAATTTATTTGACAAACAACTTTTTAGGTGATCAACTTTATTAATTAAACAATTTTATTACTGTATGTTTGTTGCTGACGGTTGACCTGTCTGTTGTCGGCTGAGGGTTGAACTGTTCTCCTGTTGGTTGTGCTGTCTATTTATATGTTTTGTGTGGTTTGTAATTTGGGGTTGTTATCTTGTTGCGCTGGTGACGCTGTCAAATAGGTGATTGTAAATTATTTATAGCAGATTATTTATCGTCACATTAGTCCTGCGCACAAGTGGCTTGGATCGGGTTTCGTCCTATGGTAATGCGCACATGTGGTTTGGGTCGGGTGTCCTCTGTGGGAACCTGTAAGGCGTCGATCGTGGGAATCGATCTTGGACGTAGATCGTGTTAACTTGATATTGTTCTCCGGAGATTTTCGTCACACGTTTCCCGTCATCCCGAAATCTACTGCTGCCGATGAACTTAATGCACGCCTGAAAACGTCATCTTTGTGGCGGCATGTCAAGAGGTTGGAATTGACCACGAACAATAGAGTCGTATTGCAGAATGACCCATCGGCTGCTGAATTCTCGAGACAACTGCTGGCGCTTGGCAACGGCCAAATTACTGTTGATGTTTCGACTGGATTGCTATTGTTCCCGGTAAATTTTTGCGAGTTCATATCGTCGAAGGAGGAAGTCATCACCAAAGTTTTCCCCGGCATTGCACAAAATTATAAAAATCTTGAATGGATTTGTGAACGCGCAATATTAGCAGCGAAGAAAAAGGACGTCGATAGTTTGAATTCATTATTCTCGCTGAAGAACTGCATTCGTACAAATCCGTTGACAGTGTGACCGACGAGGATGAAACGACCAGTTGGTCGACGAAATTTTTTAGCTCGCTGTGCCAGGAACTCCGCCGCATAATTTACAGCTGAAGGTGGGATCGATCGTAATCATGTTGCGGAATCTGAATCATCTGAAATTGTGCAACGGTACGCAGTTGTCCGTCAAGAAACTGATGAATAATGTGATTCAAGCGAAGACCATCAAGGGCAAAATCAAAGGAGAGGAAGTCCTTATCCCACGAAATCCGATTATTCCAACTGATCTTCCATTCCAATTCAAGCGGATTCAGTTGCCCGTTGGATTGGCTTTGGCGATGACAATCAATAAATCGCAACGCCAGTCATTGGAAGTCTGTGGGATTAATCTCAAATTTCCTTGTTTTTCCCACGGTTAGCTGTACGTTGCCTGTTCAAAAACAAATCGATAAACATTGTTTATCATATCGCTCTCTACTGATTTCGATTCCTTTGAAATAAATCACATTAAATTCAAATTATCTATCTTTTATTATCACTCTGGAGTTTATCTAAAGGCGTTAAATTGGGCGAGACAAAGTTAGCCGGGGCCGCTAGTTGAAATAGGTGCAACAGGTTCGGGAGGTACCAGAGTCTCTCCACCACTACCTACATCAAGTGAGACATAAACGGACGAGATTTAGGTTTACATTTACCTATTTATTTACTTGGAAAGTTACACACTGAACCAAAAGCATACGTAAATACAACGAAAAATTTCGTTTCCCCAACGAATTTTTAATTAAAATTCAGCCGATGAAAATGTTCGTTGGTTCAACGAATAGGAATTCATATATTAATGAAGCTGTTAATTAAGTTACGTATTTTTCATAAAACTAACGAAATCTGTTCATAAATTAATTTTTTTTTTCATCAAAACGTTGAGTCGACGATTTTCTTTCATTGATCAAAATTTTGTTCAATGATCAACGCAAAACTTATACCGAATCAACAATATTTTTCATAAGTTTACATACCGTTTGAATCAACGAATATTATTTGTTAATTTATGTACCTTGTACTGAACGAATTATTTCGTTGAGAAAATATGTTCTTAGTGGCATTTAACGTTAGCTTAGCTAAAAGCATTTTATAAATTATGCGTTGTTGAATGTTTAAAACTTAACGTATTTTGTTCATTAATTTTTTAATATTTCATTGGGTACTGACAATTTACGTTAAGCTATGAAAAATATTCGTAGGTAGTTAAATGAAACTATTCGTTCGGTTGGCAAATGTTTATTTTTGTTTATCATGCGTTGTTTATCGTTTTAAACGTTATTTTACGGGTCCTGTTCATTAATTAATTAATATTTCGATGGGTAATTAAATTTTACATTAAGCTATAAAACATTTTCATCATTGAACGAAAATGTTTGTTGTCGTGACGAACGTTTTCTTTATTAATGAGTTGAATAATGTTTCCTACATTAATCAACGAAAGTATTTGTTATTTAATGAAATTGTTGTTTGAGCTAATCAATTTTACATTAATTATTAATTTTCATTATTTTACAAAATTATTCGGTGGTTCAAAGTTCATTAAATTAAAAAAAGTTTTCGTTAAAATAATTTCACAAATTTGGCGTAGAGGAAAATAATTTATGAGCCCACTTTCATTGAACCAACAAAAGATTTATCAAACAACAAATACTTTTTATGAAAAACAAGTTAACGTAAAAAATTTAATGAATTCACGTTACAATTTTGAAACAAGCTACAAAAAAAAGGAATTTCCGAGGGAATAGAAATTGATCTGTTTAAAATACCTATGTCTTAATTAAAAAATAAAAAGTATATGCAACGGAACCGTCGACACCCTGTTCGTCTTCTATTTCTTATGAGTTGGACCAACATTTGCTAGTAACAATTTCCTTTGCTAGAAATTTGAATTCGTTTCAGTTCATTTTACATGAAGACATGCCCCCTGCCACATAAACCTAAAGACAAAAATATATAAAATCCCTTTTAGAGCTTTGCTTTGTCTTACTTTATGTTGAGCAAAGTTTTATGATTTGCCATATCTATACTGTGATCCGTTTCAAACAAGTGAAACTATCTAAACAACAGTGAATACTCCTTCATAATCGTAGCATAAGTTGTCACTGTTTTCAGTACTTTCCATATTACACTTGTAATAAACCAGTTGAATGACTCATCTCTTGTTATCCTACCGCTGCTCATTCATTTAATCACTTACTTGCTTGTGTGTTAATTTTCCGCACGATTAACTTCTCGTTTTGGGCTGTATCTCTCTGCGGACAATTAACTTGGCAACTTTTCCGCCCAACGAACACTTCAGCGACAACACGATGACAAAATGCAAAAGGCCTACCATCCCCATTAGGCTAACCACTCTTAAATTATACTTTCAAATGGCTAATAAAAGAAAAACCCAAGTTTTAGCAGGCATGTAAGCAATAAAAACTGTTATCCTTAGGGATACCCGTAGTCGGAAAAAAAATAATACCAACGGCACACTCTAAACATAAAACTATGTATACGATGCCTGTATTCCCGAATGGTTACAACCGCACCATTTGACATATCACTCTGTGCACAGAAAGTCCTTGGCTTGGTTATCATTTCTACCTCTGCCGGGGTTTATGTTGTGTCTGTCTCTCCGTAGGCCCAGCGTTAAGTTCCACTTGAGTAAAAGCCTCAACGTATCCAGGACCATTTCCATAATACTTATGTGTACAATGTAAAGTGCACTTACAGTAAATGAAAACTATCCAAAAAGCCAAACAGCACACCCACACACTCGTCGCACATCCCTGAATGTTGTGTTGCTTGGTGGCACCAACACATCAACCCTGCCGCACTCCTTCAGCAACTTTGCTGTATGTTCACAAAACCAACTACCAACTACAACACCAGCCTAATGAAATGGGCTGGGAAACGCACTCTTTCGCCTTGTTCGTATGGTGTGTCCTTTTTCATTGTTCTTGTTATTTCGTTTTGCGTTCCGCTTATTTCTGTTAATTTTCGCATAATGTGCTCGGGACAATTTATGCACTCCAACGAGTATTATAGACACTCATGCGAACTATGCGCGCCCGCGTATCCTGTGTGTGTGCGGTTACAGCAGACCCTGTGTAATTATTGCACATTATTATTATTATTTTTATTGTCCTCTATGCAATCAGAGACAACACACTGTGTATAGGAGATGAATGTGATGTGCAGTGCCGATGACAAAATTCAGCACGGAGACCACTCCTTCTGTGCTGTCTGTGTCTGTCTGCCGACTGGCTTGATTATTATGAAATTGGTTTTGCAACGGGTCCAGCAGACATCGTGTCAAGCGTGATTCACAAACGTGTAGACACGGTGAAATCATCGAAAAATTCACCATTCGATGAGATACTTATCGACAAGAACGATTATAATTGTCCCCTGGGTGTCGGCATCGAGTGTTATTATACCACACATGCATCCTCTATTTGGATGTAGGCCGCTTTTGTCGATTGTGGTTGATGTGCGCTTGCAATGGGGCAGACGACTAAAGCAAATTTCTGTGATGAATATCGCAGATATCGTACCGAAAATCACCCTCTGGTTTTGTGAAACCAAAACCGAGAATCTCATCGGCATCAGCATCGATATCTGAGTTGACGTCATTCACATCATAGATGGGTACACGATGCTATGACATCAGAATATTCCAGAGGGGTGGTCGCGCGGTAATTTGATTCAATTATCCTTCGATGGTGAACTGTTGATGTGTTGTTGCTGCCGTGATGGGAATAAGTGATGTTGCAAAGGCACCCGCATCCAATAAGTGGTAGGTGGTCTAAAATTACATAAATTGAAGTTTGTCGGAGTGCCTCAAGAAAAAACCAGTAGTTTTTCCTGTTGCGATCTGTGTGTGTGTGTGCAGATTCTCGTTGATACTGAAATATCCCATGCGTAGTTCTGTTATATATTATATGCGAAAGTAACTCTGTCAGTCTATTATACATTTTCAGAAATAAACCTGTGATTCAAACAGAATATAGGAATATAGGCAAAGACATTCTGTGATTCCCTACGACCTGCAAAAGGTCCAAATTGGACGCAGTGGTGTCGTATCTTCCAAGCAAAAAAAAAAATCGGATTCGAATAATGAGCTAAAATTTTTAACTTATCTTGGAATTGTGTTTTTTGTGAACATTGACAAATCCGAGTGGCCATAGGATTTCCACCTATTCTATTACAAAACTTGTGTACACAAAATTGCCCTCCAGTGCCGGTGAAGCGATTTGCTACTCAATTCCAAGAAATTGGAATTTATATTAAATGAACGTCAATGCGGTAAATAGAAATAGAAAAAAAAAAACGGTTATAAACACAGCTTGTTTTATTCCATTTCGTCCTCTTGAAAAAATCTTCAGTATAACTCAAAGTCCCGCCTAAAATTAATTAAATAATTAACACTTTTTGATAAAGTTGAATATCTCTATTGAACGAATGGAAATGCCCTGGAATTAAATTAAGTTCAATGCATAGAAAGGACTTCATAAATGTCCGGGTCGGCTTCTTGATCGTATTTTTTTTCGAGCTACTGAATGAATTGAGATGGTCCGGTCAGATTTTCTCAATTAACCAAAGCAGAATGTGGGCAATCGGCAATCGGCAATCCTTGTTTCTGCCATTCGCCTGAGTACATCCAGAAACGCGATTGTCCAAAAACATTGTGCTTAACGACAAAGCCCATGATCGTTTTGAGCTTTTGTATAAAAAATCATGCGGTATGTCATGGCGGTCTAGAATGCCTATAACTCATATAACCAATAAACATACAAAGACCGTAGATCCATACAAACCTTGGTGTTGGCGTCACCTTTCATTTGAAATATCCGAAAATAATATCGGTTCACGCATTAAAAGAACATCAATTCAAACACAATGCGACTCATTTTGATATAATTATATTTATAGAAAGAGATAGATGAAAAATGAAATATGCCTGCAGCGCCACCTGTTGAAAATTTTCCGAATTTTTCTTAAACCATCCCTGATTCAAGGCAAACAAACCAACAAAAAAATCATACAAAACCGTCGAGCCGTTCTCGAGCTTTTACTCGACAAACGCACTGCATGGTTATCTCGTAAAGTGTATGATGGCGGCAGACAATTTGAAGACAAAGACACTATTCGTGATACCTGGGCCCAAATTTCTCTTAATTATTTAAAAAAAGAAACTCAATGATTCTATTCCAAAGAGTCTGATAGAGGTCATATCGAAAAATGGCGGGCATACTCATTTTTAATGTTAAAAATATAATAAATAAATGTTTTAAGACCATAAAAGGAATTAATTTTTTTCTTTCTTTCGAAGATTTTGCATGTGGCCTCATCCTAGTGGCGCATCTTTTTATTCGCTTTTCATACAATGAACTTGTTTGATCTTAGGAAATTCCACCCTTTAATTGTATGACTTACTGTTGGCAAAAAATGTACCTGTACCTGTAGGTAATAAAAGTTTTCGGGTAAAACATTTTCAACTGGTATAAAAAGTGATAATCGATTGCAAAATGTATGGCCTCATGCCAGTGATCGCCAGTGTATAATGTGTGAAAAAAAAAAACCCAAAATGTACTGAAATTCAGCTGTTTTTTCACGTATACCCAACACACACATACGGTTTCCGATTTTAATTAAACTTCACAAAAGCCATATATAGACCAAACCAAAGATGTGTGAACGAACAACATTTTAAGGCTCAGTTTTTATATATATATAGATTGAGGCAATAACTGACGAGGAGACTTAAATTTCTCAACACTTAAAGTAGACCATGTTTTTCTATAAAATGTATAACTTCTTCTAATAAGCTTCAAAGTCATGAGCGGATTTTAAATGTACACTTTGCTGTTTTTGGAAAAGGTTTATATATATATTGTGTGAGATTTGAAATGGGCACAGTCACACTGGTAGCCCGTTACAGAAAAATATATCCTAATTCATCACAAATTAAAATTATGCTGCTCACACAACCAACTAAAGTCCGAAACCAAATTTATTTGTAATTGTGATTCACTCACTCTACTACAACTCGATTGAGTAGATATTTTTTTGGAAAAATTATTCCACACATGTACAGAAATTATAACAAAACCAAGTATTGCATGTCGCATAAGAAAACCAATCCACTTGAGGTTACACGAAACTATCTTAGCCGGCATATTCTTCTATACAACCAGCGAAATAACCAAAAGGACTTTATTTGCTCACCGTCCTACCATCCCTCGAACATATCAATATAAAACCAAAGTCAATAGTAAATTTCTTGTTTACTTAAAATTGTTCAGTTTTGTTCTATTGGACGGGGGGGGATAGATCCCAAACTAAGTCGTTGAGACAAAAAGATACACACAATCCAAATAAACAAGCAAAACATTTCGATTCGTATATAGAAACCTCACCAACAACGAGACCATACCCCCACCACGAGTGGGGACCAGATGAACCACCACAAGCAGTAACATTATTGTCCCTTAGAAGAGAGCAAAAATTCGTCGAGTTTTGCAAAGTTTTGGTCCCGATCAACAAACTACTTACAAGTCCTTGCACATAGAACATGACCAAATCGCATCGAAGTTTTGTTGTGCGGTATACAAGTGATGTTGGTAATGGTGGGAATAAAGTTGCCCCAAGCTATATACAGATGGGGGGCGCTTTTCATACCGCAACCCATAAGTTTCTCCCAGGTCGGTCTAGCGCCAATGGCAGTGAAATGCATACAGTTCTGGCCTTAATATTACACCAAAGATATGCTTTACGTGAAGATGTTTTCGCTTAGGAAAACCCCAAAAACTTTGCACTGTTTTGCTGTGCTGTTGTTGGTTGGCCCCGTATGCTTGTTTATGTGGGTCTTAGAGGTTTACAGTTAGTGGACGAGACCATGAGGCTGAGTTTATACGGTCCCTCATAAACTTTCGCAATGAGTTTCTTAATTGACAGCCTCTTTTGCTCGGATAACATTTCGAGAGGGAAAGTTCGCACCACACAAAAAAAAAAAAAAAATAAAAAACGCGAGGAAAAAAAGAGGGAAATAGGAAACCGGATGCAGAAATGATGAAGATAATTGAAAAGAAAATTGAAATGACTTCGCGTCGAGTGTAGTAGTTGTCGTACTGTGTACTCTGTTGAGTGGAACTTAGTCCACTCCTCCTTGATATGAGACGACGACGCTGCAACTGGACAAAGTTATTTCAATCTTTTAACCGACATGGTGTGGCTCGGAAGGGGAACGTAAAATTCCTGTGAACATTAATTGACAGTGTACTTCGATATAAGGGGTGGGCAATCTAGAATCTGCAGGCCTGATAGAAGTTAGCATATTCAACTGGAGGTCATTTAATTTTAATTTTTCGAGCAACTGACAGTTTTGAGTTATCTGCATTTTTTAGTTCCTTGTGGTTATAAAGATGACAACTGTTTTAAGGTGCAGTGACTTATTCAGATTGACTTGCATTTAAAAGCACATTTGCAAAAGTTTGCTATCGAATTGTTGGAAAGTTAGTCACACATCAGTTATACAACATGTCGATTGAAATAGAGTCGCTGCTGATGATGCCAATGTGTGGAACAATCGTACCCGGATCAATGTCGGTTTAATGAAAAACCCAGGCAGTGACATCAACAAGTTTGAGTGGGGATTTACTTTAGGGACAAATCATTCAAAATTAACTAGATGTCCGTAAAATGCTCTTCTGCTAGATATCAGCTTAGATATTGGTTTTGGGCAGAAGATTACAAAAAGACGAATCCCATATATCAATCGCGACATTTTGCAATGGAACTCTAAAAACCGGAGTCAATTTTGTGATGTCCTTTTTAAATCTATTCGGTTCGAACACCTTACAGATAAGAAGTTGCTTCTGCTAAACATCGATACTTCACTTTCTGAATGTCTAATACAGTAGCCCCATATCATCATCTTCCCAAACAATACAATACAATGCCTCTCACTCACAACGTCCTTCCAATAGATCGCAATCAGCTTGTAAACATCTTACAACATTACAGTAGAGTACCCCATTTTCTTCTACTATGTGTATCTACTTTCAGTCATGTCTGGTAATATCCTTTTCAATATTTTTATGCTGCCTACTATTGCAATGGGTACAAATTTGTGAATTTTTATTTTTTTATTGCGCGCTCATTGAGGCATATCCGTTTGGTATATTCTTCGTATTGAAGGAGCTACACAGATATTATGGCAGATATCTTGCTATTGCTAACTCCTGTGTACATTATACTGTACACTGCAATTGTTGCATTGGCATAAAGCCAACGAATTAAAATAAATTGAAGGATGCTGCTGAGGGACTCGTGCTGAGAACAATATTTATCTTCTTCAACGGAGGGAATGGGAAACATATTACATGGTACAATATGCGTATAATAATGAGATAAATCTGGATGATTGGAAGTGATTAGATTTATTGCATGATAGAGATCATCCTTGAACAAGTATTCCACAGGCATTTGTTGTAAAATTTTGAGAGAGTTTATTTTCTTGGCAATTTGTTGGCGCGCCATTTTTCTATAAATAGAGGACTTTTGCCCGTCGTGCAGTTATTGTCCTTTTCATCAATTTTATCTAACAGCTCATTAGTTAAACAATAAATTTGTCAAACACGTCACCCAGAGAAAAACCTGTGTAAAATTTGCCTAAATCGCGCTATAAATCAACTTAGTCTTAGACCATTTTGAACTTGGTAAGTTCTAAGTTAACTTACCTTATATTCTTTATGAACCGAACTTTTTTAAACATGTGTAAAACCAACCAAGTTTTTGGTAACATTATGCCAGGTTATCTAAGGAGTTTTATCTTAAGCCTAGGCTGATTTTAGCCTAAAATTTTACCTTAATTACCTATTTTAATTTTTTTTTTTGACATGTGTGAAATTAACCTACTTTTTCTAAAGTAGCCGAACAAAATTTTCGCAATTTTTTATATGTACAAAGACATATTTGTACATACCTTTTAATTTAATTTACCATCCAGACAAACTTGCCTAACTCTTATTTCACATATTGATGCTATCAGAAATATTATAAAAATTAAAGAAATGTTTGTTATGTTAAGTAATTTTTATCTTTATTTTATTTTTTCTGCCAATTTGTTTTCTACAATAGGCGCGATATTTAATATAAATATAACATAAAAAGTGTTATATGATATTTTCTATATTATTATTATGACTTGAAGTAGCGTTGAAAATGCAATGTTAATACATATTAGACATCTGAAAATAGAAAACATTCATTTGACTATGTATAGAAAATTTTCTTTTTCAAGCATTGTTTACGGACCGTTTTTGCTGTAAATTGCTTAAGATCTTCCAGAAAACTTCTTAAAAAATTGGCCTTGATTCGATTCGAAAACAATGTCACTGCACTTACCTTAAACTTCTTCTTCGACAAACTTTTTGTCCAATATTTTATTTGTTATTTGCAATTAACTCTTTGTTTTTAACTTTAAATTTTCACACTGTACTGCACTGTACTCATTTATTTTTCGTTTACAAAATACGTCCACAAATTACAAAGGCCAGTAAAACACTTTGCATTCAACAAGCGAAAATATTTTTTGGAGATTTATGTCCTTAGACAGGCATGTCAAAGATACGGCCCGCGGGCCAAGACCGGCCCTCGAAACAATTACCTGTGGCTCGCGGCACCAATTCGATAATCTTCTAATTTTATGTGCATTTTATTTGCTGCCATAATGCACCTGGTGTGTTTCTATGTCAAGTTTCTGGATCATCAAAATAACAAACAAACAATTGCCACTTAAGGAGTTTGAGTTTGACAGCCCAAAGGCTTAGATGTTATATACCTATTTACCTTAGAACTAAGGCAATTTTGCATGGTCGGTGAAAATTTATCCGGAATATCAGCTTAGGTCTAAGGGTCTGCAGTCTAGACGAGTTGGCTCAACTTTTTTTTACGTTCATCCCCAGTTAAAAACGGACAGAGCCATTTGCGTTCAAGCTGTAAAAAGGCAAATCTTTGAAATGTATATCTACTTATTGTGTTATGTCCATTATAAATATGAAGGGACGACCAGTCCAGCTAATATATAATGAAGAACCGTTTACTGAACAGCAGTAGCTGGTCTTGTTGAAAAATAAAATAAAGAAATATAAAATAAAAATGAATTTGGGAGTGAAACGGCTTAACAAAGAGAATGAAAGCCGCGTTGAATTGGTAAATTTTTTGAGTTCAATACTGCGTTTCTTATAATAGATTTCACGACATAGTTTAGTTTCTTCTACAAGTTTTGGGAAAAGCTCTTGATGATTATTTTAGCCAGGATTTAGCAAGTATATTACTTACTTTTCGTCATCAACAGCATGCCTATACCGAGAGAGCAGTGTAGCACAACTAAAAATACAGCCAGTTAAAACTTTTGCGGGAATGCAATCAAAAACTTAATGAACTGAGCAGAAGAAATATGGTGACCACCTGTTGGGTACTTGTCCATGAAGAGGTGGATAAAGATTAATGAAAAATCAACTGCCTTCCATTATAAATGTAGCATAAACTATACTTTTATTCAGCAAAATAGGGGATCACAGCCACAAAGCTTAATATGACACCACAGGGGCAATCAAGCAAAAAAATACACTTGCCAATTGTATCTAGAGCCTTGACAAGAAACACTAAAGAGACTAATACTCTCAACATTACAATTCTGATCTTTGGCGCAGAAGCACGCACGTTAGCAAAGACGGACGAAGATCGTCTTGGTCGCTTCGAACGATCTTCGATCCTGTTTTGAGTTGACGGATCTTGGAGAAGGATATGTTACACCGAACACTACAAGCTGTTTCTAAGACCTCCTATATCCTTTGGGACATTGCAGACTTATGAGGAAACTTTTCTCTCCAAGGTGTTTGCAGGCGGTGCAACACCTGACTCGGAACACCGGTGAATAATTTACAATTCTTCTTTTTAATACGACCCTCGTTTCACTTTTTCTTAATTCTATTGTCAGTATAGTGTTTCAGTTCAATCACATGAAAGCCTAGCGCAGCGCCAAAGTTCTCACAACCATTCGTTTGGGTGGGTTTTGATGTTTTAAGTTGAAGGGTAAAATTAAAGCTGTGTAAAACAGGTTAAGCTCTCGGTTGTTTTTCACACGTTATCAAGCGGTACCTAACGCGCTAAAAAAAATATGTGACGTGATTACTAGTATAACAACCTTTGCTCAGCTCACTAGCCAACGTACCCACTTCATTTCAGTCAAACACAAGTACTGGAACTTATAACACTCTATAGAAGTGAAACAACGATCATCACACCGCCGATGAAGAAGCAAAAGATTTTCGGTCACCAGTTTCAGTGGACGATATTTCGAATTAGCATTTGATAAGACTGAGCCGTTCGATCTACTTAAGCTCACTCAAACAGAGTCCATATCGCCCATGTTCACAAAATTAAATACAATTTCACTCTCAATATCCTAAGCGGAAATTAAATTTCCAGGAAATCCCTGAACAAGGAAAACGAAAAATTGATTTGGAAAATGTTTCGCAATTATGTATGTATTCTACGAGTTCACCACTGCTCTAGATTGTTTCTAGGATTATACCCATCGAGTCGTCTCGTCCAATCGAGAATAACACCGAATAGCCGGAGAAAGTTTAAAAGAAACAGAAAGAGCCAAACTTTATTTTTCTGGTCCATTAAGTAGCCGCAATTTGATACACAAATCAGTGCAAATACACTCTCCCTGCCTGCTCCTTGGCATACTGTACTTTGCCGCCCTTGCAATTTTCCTCAGGCTAAAAGATGTTTTATACGTCTTCTTTGGCTCAATTTTCTTTTTCATTTCATTTGCTCAAGCACACACTACGATACAGACAAATAGAAGGGAAATCTCTTTATTAGGAACCAGAACCATGTGGGTTATCTTGATGGTATTCACTTACTATTATCGGAAGGACTTTCACTCATCAAATGTCCTGCAACAACCAACAACCTTCGCTTCGCTTGTAAATTATTATTGATCTCGACTTTTAGGGATTATGAATAAAATTTTAATAAATTCCATCGTTGACAATAACAATTGTTCACCTTTGGCGGCGGGGAAAATAAATTGTTTCCTTCCCATCAGCATAGAGAGAGAGAGAGAGAGAACGAGGGTGGCCGGAAATGTGCCATTACTCGAACTGTTCGTTCGTCAATTTGTTATTTCAGTCGATGGCTGACACTGAGAGTTCAAGCCGTCTATCCACGTTGAAACCGTTGCGCGCCTTCTTTTCCTCTTTTTGTTGGATTCTTTTATTTTTCCGATTCCAAGAGGGGACGATATTTTTGGTTTGGATTTGCTATTTGCCAGTGATTTGGAAATGAGCCAAAGTTGCCACTCTGGCGGAACAGCGGTTATACTAGAAAAATAAAAAAAAATCGGGAAGCTCTTCAACCTCAACTGTAATGTCTTTGGATTGAGGGCAAGGGAATGATGAGCAGTGGGATGAACATAAGAAAGAAAAAAAAATCAAGAAACTGCGAAAACAAAAGAATTAAGTATAGAGGCATTGAAAAGGGGCCAGCATGGAACCCTAGAACGCAATCAACCAATGATTTATTCGTTTGCAGTTTTTAATGGCGTTCTTTTGAAAAATTTTGTAAATACATTGCTTTCCTTTTTGGCGGCTAACATAAAGAGCTGATTTAAGGTAATCGGTTTCGATTTTTAATTAAAGCAAAGTAGCTCGTGGAAAATGATGCAGTTGCTGTATTTAGTGAGTTTCTTGTTGTTAGGCAGAAAATAATTGCTCATAATTATCGAATTGGATAAATAACTCTTATCGAACTCAAAGAGAAATCTTCTTCTATTTAGTAGATGAGACTAAGACGGTAAAAGATGCAAGTCTTGACAACTGAGTAACTTCTTCTTCACGGAGGTGCTGCTGTGTAGTTTATCTTTATAAATGTTTTCAAATATTACCAATAAATCGACAAAAGGATGTTGTTTGGCTCTCATTTTTTTTCTAAATGAAAAACTTCGATTCTGATTTTGAAGTAATACTTCTTTAGGCACGCTTGACTTGGGGGGTAAGCTGGTGAATGCGTCACAAAATCGTTACGGAAATTGCGAGCGGAAGTTGAGAGGGAGATACAAGTTAGTGAGATAAAAAGAGAGAGAGTTATGTTTTGTTTCGCATATTACTGTAGAGGCAAGAGAGATAGATGCACGCCCACCATTTCGTTCTCTCTTTTTACCAGCCAGTTATGTTTCATTATCTAAGAAACATCCTACAGTGCAGCAGTGATACCAGATCGGGGGATTTATCACTTTTTGTGGGATTTTCTCACTAATAATAAGCTAAAAGAGACAAAGGGATTTTTCAGACCTCATAGTACAAAACGAAAGGGATCTTACTTTTTGGTCAAATTTTGTTCCTTATTGCTCATTTCATGAAGCATACAAAATTATTCATTTTTATTCAAATATTTTCATGTTTAGAAAAAAGTCATTCATTATATCTAAATGCTTTCATTTTCTTTTTTTATCTCCGTAAATTGTTTCATAAAATGGCATATCTGTGAATGAATCACGAGTATTTTTTTAAATAATAAATTTATTTATTTTGTAAACATTGGAATGTATGCAAAAAAGCCTAAAATCAAGTTTCTGTGTCATTTTTGTATGAGAAATCAAGAATAATGAGATTTGAAACCTATATAAAGTTTCAAATAATTTATAAGATATTTATGTTATGTTGAATATTATTTTCATTATAATGCCGAATACAATTTTACATTCCTTTTTGTAACGTTTAAAAAAGTGTAAGATGTACCTACATTTCTATTTTTGTATTATGCACAAACGTATCTTAATATGTATTTATTTTTGTTAGCTTGCATAGTTAATATATAATGTAACTTGTATTTGTTAATAACAAAAGACAGAACTTAATAAAAGAAATGTTTTCTTAACTTAATATTTCGTGGGATAAATGTGGGATATTTTATATTTTGGCGAGGGATAAAAGGGATTTTTTTGGGTATAACCGTGGGATAACCTGCCTCTAAAGTCTTGTATCACCGCAGTGCAGGCCTATTGTCTGTATCACACTGTAGGAGATACAGAGACAGATGCGAGCACACAGTTTCTTTTAATTCTCTCATAGCCAGTTACTTTTCATATATCTAAGACATAGTGCACGCCCATTGCAAGGTTGCCACTTTGGTAATTTTTTACCAAACTTGGTATTTTTTTTTTGTTTTTTGAGTTTTGGTAATTTGGTAATTTTTATCTGGTTTTGGTAAATTTTTTAGCAGATGTCCCAAGAATGCGAACTCGATATTTCCTCGTTTAAATGCTTACTTACTACTTCTGAGTGAACGCATTGCATTATTTGCATATATGCTTCATCACCATCCATATGAAACTTTTTTATTCGCTATTCAAAAAATTACAGAATGCACTCATTTTCTTCTTTTGACAGATGGTGAACTTCGAAATAGTTTCTGTTTCTGTTTATAACTACATTGAGATATGGATAGGTTAATTAATCATATTATTTATATACAGACATAAAACTCTAATTTCTTAAAGGTTTGTTATAAGAAAAAAGGTAAAAGATCCCATGTCTTCTAGCAGCTGGTGATTTTGTGCAAAATCAAATAAAATAATTTGAGTTTTTTTTTGTAAGTGGCAACCGTCGCCTATTGTCTGTATCATACTGTAGGAGCAAGAGAGAGCAGTGCGCGCGCCCATTTTCTTCCTCTCATAGGCAGTATTATTGAAAAAAGCGACATCCAGATATCGAAAAAATATGCAAATGAGCTGCTCCATTTGAAACAGGTTCTAATCTAAGATGATTTATATTTGAATACGTTACTTTGGTAATATGTCGGCGACAGTTGAAATGTCGCCAAAATCTTTTCAATTACATGTTTTGTATGGGGAATTCATAACTTAATTTGACCAGTTTTAATGGTGGCATATACCCACGATTTTTTGTTTGTGCACATCTATGGCACAGTACCTTTCGCATGATCTAAGTTTTATTCTCCTCATTTCCAAATAAATACTTAAAAATTGTACCGAAACTTTTGATGTTCACGTATTAATATAATGATAAACTAAACATATACCTATAGATGGAGCTAAAGAAGTTTTACTTCAGTCGTGTGGTCTAAAGCACACTCGTTTTTTTTTTATTACTGCTTTTATTATTTTAGTTCACGATTGACAACATTTACGGAATGGCGGCGTAGTTTTATTCTTTGCTGACAGACCTCATCTTGTCGGTAGCTCTGTCACTAAAGAGTGCTGCCATATGTTTGCAAACACAGATTTTGTGGATCTTTTCCAAAATCTGTAGGCATTGTGAGTTATTGGTCAATTGTGCTCTTTTTCAATCTTCTAGTTAGAGAGACCATAGGCGACATAGGAGACAATTCGAAAGATCTCGTTACTTCAGGACAAACTGTATTTTTACATTCCAAACATCGGGCGTAATCTCATCCGGCCCTACTATCCTACACAGTTAGTGAGTGAATGATTCCTGTCATACAATCCCGTCGGACTTGGTCGTAGGCCATAATCTAATACAATCCTCCTTCAACTGATTACTTACCTATGGCGCTTTACAATGAAAGACACTTTTATAGTTATCATCATCGTTTAGCAGAACAAATTAACGAATGCATAAAACACTTGACCCCATAATGAGGATACTCCCCCATACATGGCATCACTCTGTATGTAAACGAAACTATTTGTCATGTAAAAAACCATAAATTTCCATGCTCCCTGCGCATCTCTTGACATTCACCAGACTCGTGACTCACTCGCCACTATTATCGTCATTTATTCGACAGTAGCTCGGTATTCTTTGATTTGCACTATGTTTACCTTCACCGTAAGTAGGTAGTCCTCTTCTGGCTGACGATGAATACAGCAGACGCGACATTGATTGATATTAACGACCGCGGAGGAAATTAATTAGTTTTGGTTACCTGTGTTGCAAATCAATTGGGAACGCCAATTATTCTTTTTAACTGTTGGCCATTACTTAAAGTCATTGAGCTTGGCTACTTCTATATAAAGGGTGGTCTCGAGTCTGGGTCTTGTCCAGTGCCCTCCATACAGCGCTACCATTGTCGTGCCTTTAATGGGCTCTCCGCAGCCATATTGAGCTGTTTGCATGTGCAAGGTAATAGTACCTACTGCAGGACGGCTGTTCATGGGAAGTACAATATGTTGTTAATAAATGTTGTTTTTCCGGTTTTTGTTAGTTTGTTTTAGTCCAAGAAAACTTTTTCTAATGAGGCTCTGAGAGAAAGTATACAGTAGTAGGAGTGCGGGGGCGAATAAGTTTCCCGACACCCGGCTCGATTTGTTTGGGAAGTTTCGTTTAATTGTTATTTTCTCCATGGTGTGAACACAATATGAGCGAGAGGGCTGAAGTTAGTGAAAGTCTAATATCGATTTGGATAATAGGGAAATGATTTGATGGGAGTTGTAACGATCTAATGGGGTTGAAGTAGTTCTTGGACTATGGTTGTTGGCAGGCTCTTGAGTGTAGGCGCGATTTTGTTGCTTTAAATCATTTGCTGTGAAGGGCTTTAAATATGTCCGGGCGATGGGGAATAGTAGAAACGACGTAAGAACGGAAGTAAATGCAAGCATTCAGTAAATGTGTGCTGCTACTCAATGGAAAGTTCAAGATTACTTTCTGGTAGAGTTGTTAAAGGCAAACATCATTTCATAATGCACTATTTGAATTTCCATTCATTGACTTAGGTCACTGTCGAAGACGAAGTAGAATACAGAATGCCAAGGCTTAGCATAGGTGACAAGGTGCAAGAAGTCTACGAAAGGCTTTTCCAGGTACATCAGAAATTGGATATGATAATAAATATAAGAAAACAATGTAAACACTGTTCCTTTATATTATTTTTAAAAAAACTTAAATAAAGTTATGTGTCGTTGTACTGAAATCCAGTATCCAGATTGATTTATGTCTTCTAGTTTTTAAGATAATTTAGAATTATAAAAACTCATTTTCTAATTTTTTAAATTAAGTTGATTAAATAAACATTATATCAATTTTTAGGCTCAATTACATAAACTTATTAAAAAAAAAGTTTGCATTTACTCAACGTCGCTGGTTCCGGGATTATTCGCGTAGACACGGGCTTTTGCATGAACACATGATCTTGGTGGCCAATTGAAGTCGCTAAAACGTGAAATTACGCGACCAGGAAACTTTTCTCGCAATTGAGACATAATGATCGTGTTGTGTGGCTTGTTGTCCCGTCTTGTAGTAAGTCTAACGCGTTGTTCGGTTGTTAAGCGATATCCATTATCGTAAATGGCAACCAATCAACTAGGCGCAGGGACATGGGTCCCAATCATAAACTAAGTATTAAACAGACCGTCAGCTCCCGCGCACCTACCCGATTCCCCCCGCAAATTTTGAAAAGAAAATTCCCTCTTAAATTTCCTATCTGTGAATACGTGTGAAGCAGCAAAAAATTAAATTCTAAATGGCGGGAGGTGTAATAAAATACTGACACTTAGCAGTGTTCCTACATCGTGGGACCTCTACCTGTTTGAGGGAAATTAAATTTTTTTCACAAACTTTCTGTGCGTCAAAGGAAAAACCATCAAAATTGTGGGAATATCAATAATCTGACAAAAAAACATTCAAACTACATTTCACCATGAATATCAACGCACTAAATGTACACAAAATGGAGATTTGCCTTTAGCAACAATTTCTAGTACCAAAAAATGATCATTATAATGTTAGGAAACTGCGATTTTTATATTGAAGATTAATTTTGTGTGATTTTTTTTCCGAACAATACATATACTTTTGAAAGTATGTCTTTTTCATAAAAAAATCGAGGTCATTTGAGTTTAGTGAAAAGAGTAAAACGAACACCCTTAGTGGGAAAAATAAAGACAGATTGCTAAGAACACTGACTGAGAGTTAGTGTATTTGGTGAGTTTCTGTCAGCTGATGGATGCGTTCTGAGAGTTTATATTCTACCAAATGTAGAATAGCGAACGTAATCAACATAAATAAATAGTAAAGTGTGAAAATTCATTCGTTGAAATAAAATAAAATATTTGTTTCCTATAATTATATTTCGTTTGTTGTTTTTGGCGAAAAATTATTTCACCGGCGAATGCCGATGGAAAAAAATTGATTAAGAATATTCAAATTTAAGATATGTTTCAGGGGAAAGTTATAAACATTTCTGTTCGGGTATCATTTTTGAGTTATAGAGTTTAGTATCGACTTTAAATTTACGGAAGCTCACAATTGTGAAAATTGTATTGAAAATAAAACCACTGTGAACTACTCGTAATAAGAGTCGAAAATAAAAATGTTTATTGGTAAGGCCCAATCTTTCCATAAAGATTAATGGAAAACAAATTAAATTTATTAGAAAATTTGAAACAAATGAAATTATTAATTATGAAATTACATTTGAAATAAAATGTCGAGAATATGAATAATGTGCATTTATAATAAAAAGAAAAAGTCTATAAGACACAATCAACGAAAATTTATTTTCTTTAAAATGTACGGGAAAGATCGAAACTCAAAATGTATATGAACGAAATTTGAAATAAATATATTTGCTGATTTTTACCCTGATATGTCTCACGCATTTAAGTTTTGCTGCATACAATTTTCTTTTTATTCATACGAATAATGATTAGTAAACGGATATTTTTTTTATTTTTGTCGATGATTCATGTAGTTCATCGATTTCCATTGTTTAAAACATAAATGTAAATATCCCGTACTATATACATTATCCTGGTAAAATGAGAGAAATCCTCTATACCTATGCGTTTTAATAAATTTGGTACTAAATTCACCACCGTTTTCTTAACACGACCCGATAACGGCCAATTATTTGAATTTTTGCCAATGTTACCACAGAATAAACTGTCAGGCATCTGTCAGGTTCCTAGGTGCGAGTGTATGCGTGCGTCTAATCTACTTTAACATGGCACACACACTTTGCCACATAGTAACACGGAAAACAGCTGGTAGGCAAATTCTCTTAAGTTGAAAGAGCTGACGGTCTATATAATACTTAGTTTATGGTCCAAATGTTACTTTTGGGACTTATGTCCCACTTCAAAGAGACATAACTCCCAAATTCGATTTGGGACTTATGTCCCACACCAAATGGACATAAACAAAAGATGTGTTTTTAATTATCTGCCGGCAAAATGGACATAGTAACTCGTTTTTATTAGTTATTGCTTCTTCGTCAATCTTCGCAAAACATCTACTACACATCTTGCAATGGTTGCAGGGTTGAAGTAATATGTTTCTTGGACTTACGAAATAAATACCGCAAGTTATGGTTTCGTTATTTTGTTGTTGCCCAGGTGGTCCAAATCATTTTCTTCGTTGTTACTTGATAGGGAGTCAGAAACTTCAGAATCATCAACCATCATCAACCATCATCAATTTCGACGTCATTTGATTTACAAATTCCGAAAACGTGATTCTTTGTTTATCTAATTTATTCGTCAAAATATCTAAGAACGCGTTCCTTTTTTCAAATTTTCCTTTTGGGCGCTCGAACATCCTCCAAGTTTCTCCATCCAGTGATGTTGTAAAATCGATAGTGGATTTATATTCTTCGTCCAATAAACTGTCACAAAATTTAAAAAAATTACCATGCTTAGGCAATATTTGTCCCAATTTTTGATTATAGAGAAAATAAAACAAAAAAATCGCGAGATTTTTTTCAAATTCTCAAAAACTAGAATTTTATAAATTTCTTTGGAGAATTTGACAAAAGAAACTAATAAAATTCTTTTGCTTGAGAAATCGCTTTTAACAGAATCCACAAATTTCATTTTTTTCATCATATCCTGGTCGGCGTGTGGATGTATGGCATCGCTTGTTTTGATAATTTTTTTTAAAGCACTATCGAACTTAATTCGTGGTTTACACGATTTTATAAAGCATGTATAATGCTTTATTGTATTTTTATAAACACTTTTTTGTTAATATAATTGTTTTTCATTTTTAACATATAACACACAGCTCAGAAAACCCTGGAATGGACTCAAAATAATTAGCATTATCAGTGTTTCCAATCTCACCCTCCATTCTTACGACACTAGCTTACAAGATCAAAAACTGGACTAAGATCCCAATAACTGACAACCGTAACCGTATTTTTGTTGTAATTGTAAGTAATGAGTAAAACCAAACCAGAGCCAAAGACTTGTTTGACTGGCTATACATTCTTGTTGCGTGCTCTTCATTGAAAATTCTCTAAGCTTACAAAAAAAAATATTTATTTGGTGAGACAACTTTTACTTCTGGGAATTATGTCCCTTTGGTGTGGGGCATAAGTCCCAAATCGAATTTGGGAGTTATGTCTCTTTGCGCCCAAATGTCCTTTTCCATTGGGACAAAAAATCAATCTTTTTTTTTGATCTAAATCACTTTTCGCGTTCCATTTGGGAACAAAAAGTAATCTTTTTTTTTGATTCGGATCACTTTTTGCAGATCTCGATATTTTTTCCAGATTTACACATACTTCCGAAAATACTGCACATCTGTTTTACGTCATTTAAATAAGTTTGTTTTAAAACAAATGTGCAAAGTTTCGTGAAAACCAAAATAAAGAAATATATAAACAGCAACGGACATAGTTTTGGAGGCATTATTTCCTTCATTGTCTTCCTCATCATCTGGAAACTACGAATCACCAAAACTACTCCATTTGTATTTACAACAGAGGAAATATTTTTCAAGCCGATTTCCATGGTTGATTTTACCAAAAACAAATGCAATTTGTACAGCTGTCAAATAACTCACTAATCCATTTACAAAAGCAGATCTATTTCATTGCATGTTCCATGAGCCGCTTAAAATCTGCGATCTGGAAAAGATTTTGGTGGTCCCAATGCAAAACGACATAATATTTTGACACTTCAAATGACAGCCGAGTTTGACAGGTGTTAAATGTCAGCGCTACCAACTTGAAACTGTACTAGTTAGGTTATTATTATTATAACTATCGTTGTAGTTGCAGCTACAGATGTCGTTGAAACTGGCTCATCTTTGGTATTGATGACAACGTTTTCTTTGACATTGTTATTTGCCATTCTTGTGTTTTCTAATTGTTGGCTCGATCTGGTCGATTTTGTTAAATATTTTGTTTGCAGCGTCCCACGACGTTGATTAGGCTTCTTAGGTAAGCCAATCTTTTCCTGTTTCTATATTGAAGACTCTTTTCCGTTTTTGTTTCGTGGCGACTGTTGGAATTTTAGTCAATTTGGCTTCTTTGTTTTTTAATTGACGTTCTTTGTATTCCTCTATGGTAAGAGGTTTAAGGGCTGGTGTGTATACTGGGGCGTTTATTCCACCCTGTCGAATGTATTCTTCGGTCATTTAACAAATTTCTCAAAGCAAAGTCTCTTGTATCCGTCCCTGGCTCTCCTGGAATCTTCTCCTGTAGTCTGGCAGCATCGCCACGTAAGTAATTATATTTTGTGGTCTAAAGTCCTGTAAGCTTTAGTGAACGGAGAAAATATAAGGTAGGCTCAAATACGCCATAGGGTTTGCCATAAAATGAGAAACAAGTTGTACGAGTATCAAAATGAATCTGATCTATTTTTGCAAAGTGTTCTACTTATATACTATTTGCCCCTCCTTAGCATTCCCAAATCTATTTCAATAATTGACCCGAATTGAAAGAGTCCGATTACTGCTTCAGTCACGTCTGGTACTTGTCACGGGATAAGTAAATGCATGACACTTGTGTATCGTAAATTATCGTAATAAAGTAATACATTGCATAAGCATGTGTAAACACAACATGAACCTGAGTGAGTCAATGCTTATGCAATGTGAAGTGCATAGCAATTAAGTCACTCGTTATCTGTGTTTTGCTTGGCGCCTTCGTTTGCCGATAGCGTCTCTGTTATTGTAATATGATTTATCTTGTGTTACTTTGATTGTTCTAATTGTGGGTACACTACAATGACATGGGACATTTCTGCCAAAATCTAGCCACTCAACAAGCACATTTTTAAAATCGATAGGGGAGCAGAGAAAGCAAACTCATTTATGACGAATGTCTTGACTCTTGATATAACAATATGCACTATTACCAAATGATCACCAATCATTACCACTCATTCTAAATTTATGTAGTTGCATTATTTCCAAACACTCACTTTAAATATGCAACTAAAATCAACAGAAAATCGAACGCCATTGCGTTTCCCTTGAATATTAATACGCGCTCCATATTGATGAACGAATTTCCAAATCGAAATTTGAATACGAGTATAATCGCAGATTCAACTGTCCAGCTTTTCGATTCCTAAGTACTGCCGATCGCGAATCGATACTCCACACAACCGTTTGAGAGTAATCAACGCCGGAATATGCACAGCTTCCTTCCATTTTTTTTTAAATCCATCATAAATCGCTTGCAGGACACAAAAAAGGGAATATTTTGTATATACTTCCCATCGCACAGTGATGCCGATTTTGTTGTGATAAAAAAGCCAATTTCGATATCTAACTGAATTCCAAATAACATTTTCAAACCAACACCAAGCTCGGAACAAAACAATGCATATAGCGTAGGTACCTATAGTCCTCTCTGTCCTGTGGGCACAAACACAAGAGTTTTTTTTATTCTGTTGGATGAAATTATCCGTCAATGTCAAATGCAGACGATGTCAGTTCTATTCAAGAATAAAGCAGCAGGATAGCTGCTGTCTGACCAACCACTACAGCACAAATGAAAGCCTTCGGTCATTGCAGTCCATGTATTGCATATATATGTAGGTACTGCACTTTCCTTTTTGCCCCTGCTCCCCCTTATGACTGGCAGTGTAGTGAAGACCTGGATCTCAACGTTTCAACATAGAAAAGCCTCACACACCGGGACTTATACTACTTAATATTGTTGACATTTGTTAGATTGCCCATCAGAATGACTATTGTGTTCAGGGGCGCATTGCTGACAGGACGAAAATATCAACACTAACAGATAGCAGGAGGAGGTAGGTATACTACTCGCTTTGTGAGTGAAAATATATTGCACTACACTGGCTCCGTATCTGTACTTAAGTCAATATAGAAAATCGGGTTGGAGCCGGTTGGCGTTGGTTGGAGCCGGTTGGTCTGCCGTATCACAGCAGGTACATCGAGAACCTTCCATTCTATGGAATACTAATTGTGATCTTCGTCTGAAAGTTTAATTTTGTTTTCCCAAAAGCCAAAAGCAAAATTATCCTCTCAAAGTCTTGTGTACGAAAGGGTAGATGTGTGTTGAATAGAAGGAATCCTTCCATTTTGTTCAACATCAATTACCCAGCTGTCATTCTTCCTTTCGTGTAATTCGGCGGAGAGGAGGCCGATGGTAGAGCTAGGCTCAACGTTATTGTTCGTGGCAGTGAAGTAACAGCAGCAGCAGTAGTAGTGTTAATCGAGAGGCAACTGAATTCAAAATTTACATTCCTATTACAAAAGGATTTCTATTCGTGGCTCTTGGTTGGTGTATGTGGAAATGTAAGCGAGTACACATGCAATAATCTCGTCGGCGATATGCTGTGTACGTATAGTCGGACATATTCTAAAATGTCCTGGTTTGAGATTTTTTAATTAGTGAAGGTTGAGCGGCCGTTTTCGAGGAATAACAAACAGCAATTCTATTTTGGGCAAGACCGTCATGAGGGTGTGCTCTTTTCGATGGAAATGAATATTGTTGCAGTTAGGTGAGCATGGAAACCAGGAAAGAGTGGGATCGATACAAGAGTTTGTGTAATTTTTAGCTGTGTGACATGCGAGTTTTTTTTTAAATGATCTAACCGACCCTTACGAATGATCCATCAATCTGGGTGCAAATGTAAATTGAGTATATTGAACGTATTATGAACGGACGTCGAAAATAAGCGGCCAAGAGCGAGTCGGACTCGTCCATGAAGGGTTCCGTAGCAGCACGGAAAGAATTGAAAATTACCAATTGCAAAATTTTGAGTTGCAATTCACGAATTATATCTTTGTCGCAAATTACAACGATTTTTTCTTGGATTGATATAAAAATTCGTAATTTGGCATTGAAAACGGCGTAGAAAACAAAATTCTGCTTGTTGAATTTTGCGATTAGAAGTATTAATTCGAGCTTCCTTTATTCGTAGTGATTTGCGATATTGTTTGGCGCAATTTACCACTTCAATGGGTCAATTTCTCAAGCACTACTTCACAATCGCAAATTGCAAAAAGTATTTGCTGATTTACAAACATTGAGTGATGAATATATGAAATCTTATAATAATTTAACACATGTAAATTGAAAACGTAAAATGACGTAGTGAAATCGTGAATTATAAAATATTTTTTTTGTAATTTCCATGGAATTAACTACCCGATGTGTGGAATTTTTATGCGCACAGGCAGCCGACAAAAACTAACCGTCATAGCATGTCCATGGTCCATGTAAAGAAATCCTTTTAAGTCCTTTCATTTTCTGCATGGACAGCTCCAACAATGCGCATTTGGCTTCATTAGAGTCAGACAGTCGGTATTCAATCTTTGCTTAAAGCAGTTCTTGTCGGGTCAAAGTTATATTTATAAGTATAACTCTTTCGTAGTGCTAGTGAGTGTACTAACCAACAAATTGTAACGAATTTTGGAATATAACTTGTAAGTACATATTGAATAATAAAAAAAAAAAAAAAATAAGTAGGTTGGGCTATTTGAAATAAGTTTAAATTGGAATGGAATTTAAAATATCATATGTAATTGAAAACGATTGTAAATGTTCGTATCAATGGCAAGTTCTTCTAAATAATTTGTTTTTGTTTCTATTCAGCATAGACCGAAAAGCCATTGTCTCCGGGCGATATGGCGCCGTATGCTTTTCATGGATATCAGGAGGAAACAAATTATAAAATGTGACTTTAAATATGTATTAGAAAATAACCTAAATAATTAAACTACGAATTTTTATTTGCAAATCATAAGATATAAGTTGTTAATTGAGAATAAAGTTTTCTAATTTCACGATAAAACAATTTCAATTTAATACGGTGATGCCTCAAATCACTACTCAAGAATCGTAAATTGCAAAATATGAAATGCAAATTGATAAAAAAAAAGATTCAATTTACCATAAATTACGTAAATCTACCCCTTTTGTTCGCAAATCAACACTTTTGAGTTGCAATTCAAGACTAAATGGTTGTAATTTGTTAAGGGAGGAAATCCGAATTTACAACACAAAAGTGGTAATTTACGAATTATTTTTGCAATTCACAATTCATAGTAATAGCAAATTAATAACTATTTGTGTCAAATTGCGATTGGTTATTGCAATATGTATTCCTCACTTGAACGCATCATTGACAATAAAAAGTAGCGATTCGCGACTTTGGAGGGTCAATATCTTCACTTCGTACAATTTATAGAATTGCGAATAAAAAGTCGTGAATTAGTAAATCGTGAGCTAAGCTCTAAAACTAGACAAACTTTTCGTGATTCTGCGCTCATTTTTCTTGATTTGATCTGAAAATTTTTTTCCGCGAGGAAGTAACATAATATATAAGTTCTTGTAGTTCTTTATAACCAGAGACAATACTGAGACCACCAACTCCGACCGATTTCCCGCTACTTAGCCTACAAGCTATATTTTTATGGGGTGGCAAATGCTAAGTGCGCTTGTATTGTTACATAGAAATTCGTATTGACAAATGTCACGTAACTTCAAAAATTCCGACTCACCAACACACTCGCACCTTGCATATGCCACTTCCGCTGTGGGCAAAGTTGCTGACAGCGTTCATAGAATTTCATCCTTTAAATTTGAAATTATTCGTTACGTGTGCATAATATTTTTTTTTAAGGACTAAGTGGAGATTTGCTTGAAATATATATGAAAAATGAACAATGCAGATTATTTGAAGTAAAATAGAAATATATTGAACAAATTTTCTTCAGTTTTTTAAGAAAAATTTAAGCATGAAATCGAAGTTAATGATATTCAAAAGCGCAAAATACGCAACCATGTTTGTCATAATAAGTTTTTAGTATATAGAACATCTCATTTGGCTAGTTTTATTAACCAAAGAAATCAAATTATTCGCCTTCTAACAACATATAATTACTAACCAATGGCATTCAGTAATGTAAAAATGTGGTATTCCCGAACTCTAGCACATTTCCCCACGGTTGTCGAGGTTGACAGCATTTATTTTTGTATTTTTTGTATGTTTTTGCATGTCACACGGATTCTTAATTGACACAACACCGATAGGAAAACAAAGTGGCGAATTTGAAAAAAAAACTGAGGTGGCCAGCGGCAAGAGGATTGTGAGTTGGGGGTCTCAGTATCATTTGTCTCTGTTTATAACTTTGATCGATGTTTTAATAATGGTGTATTTTTTTTAAATTAAGTTATTAAGTAAACATTATAATAAGGTAGGTATGATGGGATTTAGATTTAACTATATGCGAGCCCATATAGGCTTGTGATAGCTAAACAAGCTAATATATATTCCAGTTTGATAAAAAATATTTCGAAAAATATTATCAATTTGTGTGAATCCTCGCGTAATTGGACAAGGTGGTAATAACGTCCTGCATCCAGCGTTTTGCATGAATGACAGTATACAATTGTCTTTTAAAGAATATTGAAGTCTCCAAAAAGTAATGTTGGCATATTGTTGTTGCAAAAATTATTTTTGTTTATGAACTCCATGAAAGTTTTGTTTGTTCATCTGGGCGGTATTATTAGAGAATTGATAACCTTTTCTAACTCCACAAGCTGGATCTAAACTCTCCTTTTCGACAATCTTAAACAACCAGGTCAAATGAGTTGTGGTAACAAAACGGCACATAGTGCTACTTGGGTTTTTCTTATAAAAACCGCCACTCCTACCTACCTACCTCATCTGGGCGATTTGTATAGTGCAAATGTTCTTTGATTATTATATTCAAATGAAACTGCTTGAACGTGTTTTTATATTTGAGTTGATTGCATGAAAAGTAAATTGCGGTTGACGATTTATAACGTATTAAAAAAAACTACTTACTAGATCTCGTTCAAACCAATTTTCGGTGGAAGTGTTCATGGTAATGTACATCATATATTTTTTTAGTTTTATCGTTCTCTTATTTTAGAAGTTTCAGGGGGAAGTGGGGACACACATTTTACCACTTTGGAAGTGTCTCTCGCGCGAAAAAAAACGCGTCAAAAACTCATCAGAAACACCCGAAAAACGCTTTATGACGCGTTGAAAAAACGGGTCAACAAACGCGCCGAAAACCGCGTCAAAAAAGCAGGGCATATACATCGGTTCACACCGTAACAAAGAGCAGCTATGATCATCAGTCAATAGTGACTCAGTGGGCTTAGAGGTTAGTGTGTTGGACTACTAAGCATGTTCGATCCCTGGAAAAACACGAATTACATCTTAAGGTGTTTTCCACTGCGCCACCTATCACGAGAACGTCTGACAAACATCCAAAGGTTCAACTGTCATGAATATTGCTTCTCATTTAGCAAATTGGACTCGGAATAAATTTGTAGAAATGAAAAAGGGTGGTCGTGCTAGGAATATGGTCCTTACGGGCTTGTTGCGCCAATTATATTTATTTATTTATTTTTTAGCTGAATCCAACTATAAAAAATTAATTTTCTATCGGTGATTGTTAAAACAACGTTATTAATTGGCATTTTTATTTTTTATATGAGATACAAAAAATTGTAAAAGTGATGATATAGGTTGTCTTAGTACAAAATGCCGATTTCGTGATCATATATGTGTTTTAGGTATCAAATTATGTTGGTTTTGTTCTCAACGCAATGTCAGTGTAAAAACGTAATAAAACTGATTTCGAAAAATTTGTTACTTATGTTGTTTTATCATCAATTGATTTGAAAATAGAATTTCCGCTGTTTTTCCATTAAAAATTGGACACGCGTCGGCTTCATACCTAATGGAGTTATACTTCGAATACGAGAATGACTTTCGAGTGTCATTGAAGCGATTTACATTTCAGTTTGTTAATAAACGTTGATACTGGCGAGATATGTTTTAACAGTTGATCGGAGGGTTCAACACCTTTTAGACAGCTTATGCCTTACTTATAATTCAGAGAAGACAAAAAAAGATAGACATCTTCGACGGGACATAAAAATTGCGCAAACTTTTTTTTCGTATTCCTATTCTTATTCAAACATTTTAGTAAAATGTTTACAACTCTTATTACAAGACATATTTATTGCAACAAGTCACATGAATTTGTTATGCAAAAAAGATTTGCTGACAAAGGCTTGGTTAGATTAGGTAAGGAAGGACACACGTAGACCAAATTAAATTAGGTCCTTTGTGATACCACATGAGGGGGGTAGAAGGCCAGAGTGTTAAAATGGACCGTTCATGCTAGTGGGCTCATTATTGAGGCCTAAATGCTTAATGCGATTTGTCTACGGCTTCAATCCTACTTCGTCTCGTCAAGAGAATCAGTTAGGTTTATCCTTGGATAGGGAAAGGGTGTCGATGCAGTCTACCCTTTGCCCGTGAACCTCGGAGGACCCAGTGAAGAGAGGAGACTGGATGTAGCTATTGACCGATATGTCTTCGAATATACTACGGCTGACCGAAAAAGTCTACCCTTCGCTTACAATCATGTAGTCAAAAAAAAAAAAGACGTAAAACGGTTACGACAAAAGTGATCTTAAAAAAATGATTGTAATATCTATTTCTAAAAATAATTTCTCTCAATATTTTTAATGAAGGAATGGCTGTTTCGCCATAGTGAAAAATGTATTCCCAAATTATACTCAATTGTTTGCTATTTTCATCATGCTTCATGCTCCATCGTAGACTAATTCGAGCGTCACCATTTTAAGCATCCACCCTTGAAGACTGGAAACTGTTGACTCCGCCAAAAATAAATATGTGCACAAGATACTCTCGCAAAAACAAAATCCCGCAATCACAATAAATGTCCGCCCATCTCGGCCGTCCCGTCAAAAAGTTAAAACTACGACACCGCCACCACCACCAACCACGAAGGCAAACACTATCATCAATCACTTGGCCACTTAATAAAAAGAAAACACCATCCTACCCCAAAACGGTTTCATGTTTTCACATCCGCAATGCAAATCACAGCATTATTTGAATCGCCAAGGACTGAAAGTGTATACACTTGCAAATTTGTATCCGCTAAGAGTGGAATAGAGCACACACACACATTAGATCATGTCATGTTGAACTTGTTGATTTTTATACTCCATTGAGGATATGAATGCCAAATCAACTGAAGTCCAATCTCTGTTAGGCATAGACTTTCCGCGGACTGGGAAAACTATGGCAAACATGAATTCTCTGGATCGTTGTGTCACTTTTTCCACCCATAAAAGTCACAACCGCACCACCGAAATAAAAGCCCAATGCCAACAAGTATCTGACAAATATAAATGTTCTACACCGAAATATTGCTGCCAAATTGGCTGCGTTGCCGATGAGATAAAACAAAAATCGACAATAAGTCTGGGAAGCGGAATTTATATGGATTTTGGGCAATTCAAGGTAACTGGTAGGTTGCTTGGATAGATACGGTGGATGGGTCAACACTATGGCTATGAATAAAGTGGAATAGGTTCTGGTATACCTGGAAATACTATATTATACTATACTAAAAGTTTCAAGAGTTCAGCTCGGAATTTGTGTGTACCTTACCTGAGGTAGGCGGTTTTTTCTGCGCGTTATCTCTCAGGGGTGGACTTGATCCAACACGCTGGTGCCCTGTTGTACATACACTCCGCATGACCTAACCTTGGCTTTTAAGCTTTTAGACCATCATTACTCTATAATCTATCGTTGAGTCGCTCCTCCTCCACGTTTCATCGATTCAAACTGGATCCACTAACAATTGAAAAGTTTTCTTCTCAGCAAGATTTGGCGCAACAACGCAATAAGTTTGGACATCAAGCTATACGTCTACTTGGCCTCTTTATCGAAACGGACCTTATGTATACGCGCAGCCATTGAAAAATAACGTTAAAGTTGTCAGCGTTGATTTCAGAGCTGAGGGATTTTGCTAACCATATTTAGCAAGTTCGCATAGAGGGGCTATTAGGTTAAGTCCTTGTGGAAGTACATGGACCTTTAAGACAAAGTTAAGTTAGAATGTTAACTTCATGTTCAATTGCGGTTACAAGTCCTGAGAAGTAATGTCTATTTTGAAGCTTTGCCCTAAGATTGCTACAAACCGAAAATCGACACTACCCAATCCCACGTCTCATAACGACTTTCATTTTTTGGCCAATTTTAGATCGCTCTGTTATTTTTGGCCAAGCCTAATTAACCATTCCTGATATAAATAATCACCCACATCATTATTTGCCAAATTAAGTCCCTCCCAGACAGCTTCCGTCAAGTGCACACGTCCTCCACACACAGCTCCTCCAGTCGGCTACATAAATTAACATGTTTTGAATAATACCATTAACGCTTGCCATTTTCCGTCGACAAAGGTACTCATCCTGTTGCCACCTTCCTGTCATGTTTGATTAATGTCACTTCCTTCAATCTTTCACTTGTTCTTCTCCGTTTTTTTTAACCGTTTCTCCGCGCAAAACAAAGCCTCTGGCAACCACTTCGAAAGAAGTACAAACAAAAAAAAAATATCCAACCGAACCTCAAGAGAAAAAACGACATAAAAAGAGCCAAACAAAAAGGCAATTCTCCTAGAGGAATACAGGACAATTAAAAATTCTTTGATACTTGTATACGTCGGGCAGGATGTGCTGAAAAGGCAAATGGAAAAAAATACCTAAACCCCAAAACAGAAACGTCACTTGCTCACACATTATCACATCATAAAGTAAGGTGAGGCTCAACAGTGTAGCCGGCGATGACGACGACAATGGTGTTGATGTTTGTGTGATGGAACTGTGAACACGTGTGCACACTCTTGGAGACTTTCCCAGCAGAGCAACTCCCCTCGACAGTATACAAAGACCAACCCATTGCACTCGACTTCAAGCATCACATTCACAATTCAAAAACTTCATTTAATTAAAGTCTTTTATGGAGTTGCTCATTTGCTTTGTGTGTGTGTGTCCTTTGCATGCTTTCACCTTCGTCGTCATCGCCACCACAAAGTCAGCTCTGTTAGTGTCTTTCTTCTATTGTAAGAGCTGAATCCTTAGGATTTGTTTCAAGTATATGTGCGTAGAAGTAGCTAGGGAGTAGCTAGCCCTGAGTGATTTTGACACTGCATTCTGGAGCCGTATGCCGATGCAAAGGATCTATGTGTGACATCAAGTCAGTCAGTCAGTGGGGGGTTGGGAAATGTATGTGTGTGCAGCCCCTGAAGAGCAAACGAAACACGACAGATGTGACCGAAGGGGTATTTACTTGACTCCTAGCCATAGCCAGTGTCCTTTTATGTAAAATCAACAAACCTGACATTTAATTCTTCGTCCCTTGTTTGGTATTTTTCCGAAAGTCTTTTCTTTTTCCATTTTGCCTTTCTTTTGTTTTACTCATTGCTCTGTCTTTGGTGTTTGGCACTTAACCATAAGAACTATTCCAAGTGCGAACACAATACTGGCGGTGGCTTAGGACTCTATAAGACGAGGAGAAGTATGACAGTCCAAGAGGGTTGGTATTTGTTGTCTCTGAGGATTTGCAGACCGTTTCATATTCACCTGTGCAAATGCAATTAACTTTGGGTTCTGAGAGTGCTCTCAACGATTTTTGATGAAACCGGGACTGTCACTAAGAGATTTTTAAAGAGCTACCTGTCTTTAATATTGACTTCGTCTTTGAATATGTTGGAAGTTAACTTAAGAAGTGAGCCATTGTCATTGTCAAGTCAAATAATTCGATGCCAGTATAACATGGTCGCCTTTCTCTTACCAATCAACGGTTGAATCGTATCCTGGTGCAATCTAAGAATATTTTATGTAAGGCCTATTCTGGGCTCTAATCTCGTCCCTTTTTTCAGACGACTTAAGTCGAAACAAAGTCTTAACCGGCTTGCTGCATAAGCACCTACCTGTTTTTTCTCCGATCAAAATGGTCCTGACTAAAATAATGAGAACATGTCAGTATGCATGCGTTTGGCACAACTTAGGGCAGCTCAACTCGGAGTTTAAGGGGCTACTTACCTGTACTTAGTAGCGCAGCACGATGTTCAAAACAAAAAAAATGTAGTAGCAAATACAAAAATGAAATACAGATAGAAAATGCAAATAAAGAAGGCTGTGCCAAAGACTCGTTAGATGAAGAGCATAATCGATTTGTACATGCTCTCGAATCTCGGCCAAATGTTCTCCCACTCTGATGCGAACATTGATTTTGCACGTCCTGTGGATACTTGCTAGCTGCATACTACTCTACGCCATAAACAGTCACATAAGAGTTTATGTGGCACTTAAAGTCGCTATGAGTCGTATCAGCAAACTGCCCTAAAAGGTACACTATCAACCCCGTTTCTCTTTAGCTCAAATTCTGGTGCTCTCCCGATGTCTTGAGTATAGCGTCTAGAGCTTTTCCCAATGTGCTTTACAACCGGCTTGAAGAGGTCAGCTTGTGATTTGAATATACGGTTTATTTTGGTCCATAATTATAAGGACGATTTGACACGCAAACTTGGCGGGCGTCGGGGTGTTTTTCTTTTCCAGTAAGATTGATATGCTACGCACGAAGTTGCTATTTAATTCCGTAGTTATTTTTACCCGACTGCACACAGAGAGGGTTATGTGTTTCGCGCGTATCCTATGTACGTTCCATCGGGACACCCTATGGCCTAAACGGCTTGACCGATTTTGAAGAGTGAGGTGTCATAAGATTTGTATTCTTCCCCGGAGTGTCATAGGCTAAACAAAAAAGATATAAATATAAATTTGAAGAAATTGTCACAGAAATGTCAGTGAGAATCGTCAAGATATGGAATACACTGAACTGTGAAATAAATAACGTTCTGATCTATTCACAGTAGCATCGCGCAAATCGCACCAAGCGGCATCTATATTTCAATTCAACATCGCAACTGACAGCCAAAAATTTCATCATTTATTTTTAGTGGATAGTGTTACCATATATATTATGTTGAGTGTTAGGTTCAAGTTTAAATAGTCTAAATTGATACATTAGGTTCGTTCGCGTACGCGGTTTGAATCGAACGCAATCGATATAAATCGATTGCAAAGTCTCATCAAAAATGACCGCAAAAGAGAAAATTAGCAAAATAACGGGTAACGAGTGGCTCCTCTCTTGTCTCGAAACTGCTCAGAAAATTTCAACCGGGAGGTACTGATAAATATGTCAAATGCACAAAGTTGTCAAGAAACAAATTCAAAATCCGGCTTAAAAATGCATTGCACAGAACAATAAAATCTGTAAAAATAAACAAAATTCGGTGGTGGTCGCATATTGTCCTAGAACGTTTCATATGTTGCAAAAAGGTAAGTTATATATGTATTTGTGATATGGATTAGATGTAAAAGATGAAAGTTGCTCAAAGTAGTTTGCAGTCTATCCACGTATTTTGGCGTATATTTTCAGCTCTCTGAGAGAGTTTTGGTACATTTTTTTGAGTTTGACGGATTTTAACTGTTTGGCTCGGGAAAGTACGCGAATAGACCTATTATTACCCGACTGTACACAGGGATGGTTATGTGTTTCGTGCGTATCCTATGTAAGTTCCTACGTGACGCCATCTAGCCTAAACGGCTTGACCGATTTTGAAGAGTGAGGTGTCATTAGATTCGTGTTCTTCCCCGGAGTGTCATAGGCTAAAAAGATAAAAATAAAAAAAAGTTCGTTTAACAATCAAAAAAAAACCTGACTGACTGTAAAACAAGAATTAAAAACAAATTAACAAGATATATTCAAGTACCTATACCTAACTATTTGGCAGTCGGAGGATACTCAATACTCATATATTTGTTAGGCTGTGTAGGTATAAAGTCTCCGATTGTCAATTAGTTAGGTATAGGTACTTGAATGTGTCTTGTTCATTTTTTTTAAATTCTTGTTTTACAGTCAGTCGGGTTTTTTTAAACTAAGTTTATTTAAGAAACGCGTATACACAAATTTTCCATTCGCAGTTTTGAACAAGAGTGTTGATGCTTTTGCCAAAGGGAATCGGTACTTTTACGTTTTGGTCAATCAAGTCTCCAATTCTATGGCATGCTATTGACGTCGCGCATATATGTACGAGTAAATGCAAAACCGGGGCCTATATTTTTTTATGAGAGCATAACGACGTGTAAGCTGTCATCTAGAAAGAGATCTCTACAAATTCGACAATTGTGGATATAAATAACTTTGGAGCGGTTGCAACTTTGTTTTAGGGCAACAGTCGTGCAAAATGTCATCAGCGCAGCGATCAGGTGAAAAATTGTGCTTCCGAATCTCTATGCTAAGAAGGCGGCAAAGAAGTAAAGCCCGACATCGAAATAAAAAAAGAGGTTATTATTATGGGACAGTTAACACATTTCTTTGTCTAAAATAAATAAAATAAATAATTGGCGCAACAGGTCCGTATGGACCCAAGCCTAGCTTCTCACAACCATTCGTCTTGTGTGAGTTTTTATTCTTGGGACGAATGGAAGGGATCTACAATTTTATGCCGAGTCCAAACGGCCAATTGAGAAGCTCTTTCATGACAGTTATACTCTCGGATGTTTGTCAGACGTTCGCGAGAGGTGGCGCAGTGAAAAAAACCTTAAGTTGGAATTTGGGTTTTTTCTCGGGATACGAACCTGGGACCCCTCGCTTAGTAGTCCAACACACTAACCACTAAGCCACTGCGCCGACACATTTCTTTGTCTACTCTATCATAAACCAACTCCAGTTTCCTATGTCGTAGAGGGTATTTAAGTTGTTGACCGGGAGAGACTTCAAGGGGGCTCTGACACTGCGGCCAGAGGTAGTGGGTACACTCTTCTCGTGCTTTGTAGATATAAAAACCTTAGACCAGCTTTCGCATGTAGGGTTTTTTAGCCCGGTTGCACTGCTCGACAAACTGTCCAGCGCAAGTAGCTAGGTATAGACACATCCGGGTTGGATAAGCAAATCTTATTAGTTATTTCTGCGGATTAAGCGACCAAAAAAGTTTTGTTTTGCAGGAGCAACTTTTGATCCGACTCTTGCTGGAACTCGAAGAAAACCACAATTTCAAAACAACACCCAACATCAAAGTACGACAGTCTGACACTAAAGTATGGACCTTGTAAATATTATATGATAACTCTTTTTGGCTAAAGGGGTTTGGTTTTAGAGGCCATGGTCCACCAGGGTACAGAGATTGAAGGTGCCATATTGTACACTAAGGATAAAAAAAAAAAATAATTGGCGCAAGAGGTCCGTATGGACCCAAGCCTAGCTTCTCAGAACCATTCGTCTTGTGTGAGTTTTTTATTTTTGGGACGAATGGAAGGGATCTACAATTTTATGCCGAGTCCAAACGGCCAATTGAGAAGCTCTTTCATGACAGTTATACTCTCGGATGTTTGTCAGACGTTCGCGAGAGGTGGCGCAGCGAAAAAAACCTTAAGTTGGAATTTGGGTTTTTCTAAGGATACAATACAATAAAAGGTGGGTTGCAAGAAGCTAGCCATACCGGGCTAAGATGGGTAAATGATATAAGTCCTGCACAAGACAGTACCTGTGAATATTTTGCCCCAGAATTTGATTTTTTTTTATTAATTATATCAGTCGTTCCCGTTGAAGTGATTGCCCAGTTGTCTAAATGCGGCAACATCCACTGTTTATCAGTTGGCAAATTCTTCTCTCTTCATCACTCATTCGAACATCATCAACTTTTCTTCAGACCAATACATTGCTCCTCGCTCATAGCCATACCGAAAATGCTTTCTTAAAATAGATTGACCCTAGACCACGTTTGTGCCTTCCAGAAATGGTGTTAAATGTCAACCACAGACGACACCATTGCACCATGTCACAAGCGATTTTGATACCAATGTACAAAGGAGGCTTCACAAAAAAATATGCATATAATAACCAACGATACGATGAACTGTTAGTATTTCATTTTGCCAAAGAGCAAAGACAAGAAAAAAATGGATGGAGAAAATATATAATTCCAGGACTTGAAACCGTCGCTCTATAAACGATGACTGTTGATTCATGGCGATGATTTGTAGCGAAAATAGCTCCAGCTCTATTCAAAATATTCCCAACATCACAAGCACACAAGCGGCTACTACACTTTTCTGTTTTTTTTTTTTTTTTTTGTATTATCACATTTTTTTAAACATGAACGAAAATTGTTCTATATATCCACAGCCAGCTAGAAAGAGGTCTGTCCTGTGAGTTGTCCTTTAGCCAGGGAACAGACAAAGTCATCATTCCTTTTCTTGTTGTTCCCTTTGAAGAAGAAAAGGGCATAACACTTTTTTATTTGTTTGCCAACAAACAAATCTTGAGATTTGTGATGACAGCTAAAGGATGCTCTGGCAAGGGGGTAGTCAGTTGTCGGCGGTGGTGAATGAATGAACACTGAACAGCGTCCCTTTTATACACCGAAACAAGCGGAAAATGAGGGTGGTTAGGTAGTGATACTGGTGTGTACGGTAGGAGCGAACACTGAAGTAGAGAACGATGTTCATTGTTGAGGTTATGGTTTCATCAGGCTTGATGCATGGTCTGGTACTTGATTTGAAGTGCGGTTGGTTAATTTTTGAAAAAGTCTTCATCAAGGTACGAGTATTCGCGTGTATGTGTGGGAGGGTGGACTACTCCTATCTGTGGGGATTTGATACGTTTTATTTAATGGAAATTGCATGTTTGTTTGTTATTTAATTGGTACTCGTAGTGGCAGGGGTTATCATTTAATTGAATTACATATATCAGCGTACGAGTATGAGGTTGTTTATTTATAACACTGTATTAAGAAGCCATATTTGCACTCAATATGGAGGACTTGGTTGGTGCACGAAAAATCAATTTGAAAGGGTCTTTGATTGGCAGTGTGAAGCAAAATATTGGGACCACCACAAATATGGTAACACCGCCGACATTGCAAGCGAAATGACATCTGATCGGGATCAGATCACGCTGATAATAAAAAACAGCTATTGCCTCGGTCTCGAAAAGTGTACATGTGAGTCCCAGGTAGTTAATTCATCGCCGTGCCGTTAATTCGTCGGCCTATTTTGCCTTGATACTTGGGCTTGGATACCCGCACAAGATGCAAATAACCCATAGGAGCTCAAAGTTAATGGCAATAGACAAATATTCCGCCGAATATTCGCTGACTGGACTTCGGAGCATCTGGAAGAGGACCCCAATTTTAGTCGAAAAATCGCCTTTAGCAACGAGGGACATTTTTGGATAAATGGCAATGTTACCGAGCAAAATTGCCGTACATTGGACAACGCCAACCCATACGAGATTTACCAACTGCCAAGCATCTGAAAGAAGTTACTCTTCGGTTCGAATTTTATGCCATTGGAGTCATTGGTCCGTACTGCTTTTAAAAATGTCGCCGGTGAGGGGTCATCATCAGCTGCGAGCGCTACAGAACAATACTAACCGATGTCCTTTGGTCCCAATTGAACGATGTGGAGTTAGCCGACATGTGAATCAAGGAGGACGGGGATACGTGCCAAGTAGCAGATGCCACAGTGGGCATTCTGCATGATCAATATGCGGTTAAATTTACATATCTCGCAGAGATCACGTCAATTGGCCAAAAAGATAGTACGATTTGACCCCACTAGACTTTTTGTTGTGCGGTTCCCAAAAGTCGCAATGGTCTGACAGTAAATCGACCAGTTCACTTTCAGCCAACAAAACGAATACCATTACCCAAGTTCAATTGGATCTATGCGGTAGAGTTATACAAAATTGGACCATACGATTTTATATTCCATACTCCATACATTATGGCATGCATGGGCCTTTTAATTTCGATAATACCCCACACACAGGTTGTTTTATTCCATTCAGCATCGATCCGTCCACAGACAGAGTAGCTTATGTCCAAAAATGTGTTTAATTGTATTTTTGTCTAAAATGGTTATTTATGATTATTTTTAAAAAAATGTTAGCCCCAATTATAAAATAAGACGTTTACTTAATATTTTATGAAAGTTTATGGAAAAGTTATTGGAGGAATGTACAAAAAAATGTCTTTTTAAATTTAAGTTCTTTTGTAAAATTCAATTTGGATATAATGAATGCCTTAACAATACAAAATTCATTTAGAGTTAAAAAAAAATAAAAGCAATACAAGTGTACCTACCAAAAATTACATAGTAAGTAACATGCTTTGTAATGGATTATCTAGATCGCCTTCCGTCAAATCTGGATGAAAGTCTTCAATTTGTTTAGAATTCAGATTTTGGTAAAAGGAGTGGTAAATGTTGTCAATAAGCGGCAGCAATTCTAATAGATCTTCTTTTTTTTCTTTTCATTAATTTGATGAGTAAAAATCCTGCAAATCGCTTATTTTAATGGAATTAAATCCCCGGCGCTGTATGTTTAGAATATTAAATTCTTCATCTTGCTCAGAGAGCTTTTGAAGTATATAGTACCAAATGGATGAGCTTTAGGAAGGAGCTAAAGCTCATCCATTTCACATTTTGCGAAACAAACTTCTCGCCATTTTCATTGACTTTATGCCACATATATCTATTTCTCCTTGGATAATGCATTTATTATTAATATTTCTCCTTGGATACAGTACAAACGGAGTTGGCACACACTGTTGCAAATCGAAGGTAAGAACTTTTATTAATGGGTCAACCTCGGTCTTTGATTTATCTGAGGCTTTTGATAGATAAGCTTCTAAGTGGTGTTCAGCTTGTTCTTTGTTTTAGGACACTGCGTTCTTCCACTCCAGCCATGTCAATCTTCATTTTCAAAATATCACATTTATGACATGTGTCTAACTAAGATTTTTTTTTAATTTTAAATAGAGAGTATTGAAATTTTTAGAAAATTTGGAAAGAGAAATGGTTGAACCAAACTTTTCGCAAAATATTCGATATAATTCGGCAATTGACAAGCATCTTTTTAACGTATCCCGCTGTGTATAGTCAAATTCATACAATGGGAAGCTGCTCCTTTTCAGCAGAAATTTGTTTGGGGTCAGACGTCAGGGTGCTTTCCTCGTATATCACCATTCGTAAAAGGGTCTGTGCATTCCAACTTTTTCTTAACAATTGTTTTTATAAATTTCTCGGATTCACAAAGCATTTTGGTACCCTTTCGGCATTTATTATTACGAATTGACATAGGCGAATGAAATTTTGTGAAACGACATCTTTCTATCGTCGTCAGGTTGGTATTGAAAATGGGCTATGTTGGTCAAAAAGTGGAGGGTATCAAAGCCAGGCCGATGATAACACTTTTACTTGTTTTTCTTTCACTTTTTTTTATCTTCTATCGTTATCAGTCCTGAAGCAAACCCCAAAAATTCAAAAATTAACTTCTGTTTTGTCAAATGGTAGTTTTTCCTTGCATTTGTTTCTGCAGTGCTCTAATGGGCATTTAGTTTGTTCTACCGCAGCTTTTCCAGCTGTTGATACATAGTTTTTTCCAGAATTTCTGTTTTTCCTTTCGCATCTCTTTTGTGTCTGATGGTTCACAATCTCTAACAAAATTTTGCTCGATCTCTTTTTCCAGTCTGTCTGTCATTTCTAAAGAAATATCTGATATATCACTTATGCTTTCTGAATCAGATGGCACGAAAACTGAACCACAAACTGAGTCATTGTCCCCGAACGTTCCCGTTTCCATTTCTCGAAAGTGGTCGCCATTGTCTACGCATTCATGAGGTGTATTTTCTGTTCCCGAATCTACCTGTACATTTTGTTTCTAGAAAATATTAGGCCCTATATTTTTATTAAAAAAAAATCATTCTGGTACTACTTTCTTGATTCACTTTTAAAATACTAGTCTTACCCTTTATAGAAAATTTTTCGGTATTTTAATGATTTCTAGACAGCTCTTCATTTGAATTAATATCAAGGCATGGAACTTTTTTTTTTAGTGCCATTAAGAGCATATTTTTCCGCGATCCATATACGTTTCCCGAACTATGCAAATTAAGCAAAACATTTAAAAAGACTATATTTTAAATAAAAAAAAAGCTACGGTTATTTAAAAATTGCTTTGCTAAAGGAAATCCTATGTAGACATAAACTTCAAATTTTCAATTTATATTTTTTTAGTTTTGACAGAAAAATATAAGTGTCCGTAAAATTCAAACGACATTTTAAGTCAATATAAGTGTTTTTTGGAAAATTGAAATATAGTGTGATTTTTTAAGAGTTCAGTTTTTCAGGTTGGCAGCACTGGTTAGTAATGGCGTCCAAAAGTCATCTGTCAAAGTGAAAAATTTTCAGTATACTCTGCCATTTAATCATGGAAATACTTACAAACGAGCAACGATTGCAAAGTATTGAAATTGATTATAAAAACGTTTGCTCTGTGAAAAATGTGCACCGTTTGTTACGACCATATTATATATTGGTCGTCATAATAGACCTGGGGAATCCGTCAACGGCGAACTATATCGAGCCATGATACGCGATTTTTTTTGCCCCAGTTGGCTGTGTTGAACTTTGTTGACATGTGGTTTCATCAAGACGGTGCCACATGCCACACAGCTCGTGAAACAATGGAAATGTTGAAGGATGAATTTCGTGAGCACCTTACCTCTCGAAGTCACCCTGTGAGTTGGCCGCCAAGATCATGCGATTCAACGCCTCTTGATTATTTCTTGTGGGGTTATGTAAAGTCGTTAGTCTATATGGATAAGCCGAGCACAATTGAATCCTTACAGGATAACATAACACGCGTAATTCGTGGAATACTCGAAAAAGTGACGGCGAATTTGACCTTCCAAATGGACCATTTGAAACCAAGCCACGGACAACATTTACATGAAGTTGTCTTTAAAACGTAAATGGCAAAGGCCTATTTATCGACTACAATACAAATTTGTGTTTTTTTACCCGTTAGAACTAGCAAATTTGAAACTTTGCATGACTTGCTTATTCATAAGAGATTCTGTTAAAATTTCAAATTATTAAGACTTACGAAATTTTCTCGTTATGCCGAGCCTAGTCTACTCTGTCGAAAGCATAGCATGTTGTTCAGACATAACCGGTTAGGAATATTTTTATAGTTTTGTAACGGAAAATGTTTTTTAAATGGGGGTAAGATAGAAAAGTATATCTCAAACTGTTAAATACTACCAATCGAAAAACTTATGTCGACATAAGCTACTCTGTCTTATTGCCACAGTTATGATTAAGCACAAATTAAAAAAAAATTAATAAAATACTAAAGGATGCAAAAAAAATGTTGAAAAAAAAATATCCCCAATATTGCGCACTAATTTCACTCCCACTCTATACCAACCACAAATCGTCGGTCCTCTGTCAAAAAAAAACACGCACACACCAAATCTACTCATGATAAAATGGAACTCATTTATGAAAGGACTGTACTGCATCTATTCATCAAGCCTTCACATACCGATACCATCTCCCTTGGGTGGTTTATGGTTTTTCGGCTGCATCGTATATTTCACTTATATATGGTCCACTTACATCAACGATATTCAAATGCAATCCCAATTTAGCAGCACCATGGAAAATGATTTAAATGCATTTTACCATTTCACAAAATTACCCACACAAAAGGACTTTCGGCCGACCATAGGAGCATACAGTTCCCTCTCTCAGCATGAAGATGATGATGATGGAAATATTTGTCTGCCGTTTTTATATCCAACTGAGAAACAGTCGTCGGTCGGTTTGGTTTTGAACGCTTTCACACACAAATATCCGGAATATCACTTGTTCAAGTTTCTGACTGACCTCAATGCGCTTGCCAGTTACAGAGTACTGGTACCTATGCGGTCTATCCAGCTCTATTTACTGTGCATTTAAACGCACTCATTATTGTTCCTTGGCAAGTTTGAATTTTATCAATGTAATTGCATTAGATGTAGGTATGCCACATCAGGAACTCGCATGAAACGATTTTTGTAAATGGAAACACATTTGCTTAGCTGAATGTAACTGATTGGATAGAGTGCGGTACGATACCGATATTTTGTATTGTTAGTTTTCAAAAACGAAGGCGCACAGTAGAGAGTCTTTGGTTCACTTGATATTTTCTTTGACGAATATTTCTCACAGTCAAACTTTTTGTTTCTCAGGCGTTTTTAAAAACCCATATTATTTATGCTTGTTGAAGTTTCTTAAGAAGGGAGACATATACCTAGTCCAGCCATAAATTCTGTTACAAATAACATTTTAAATTGTTTGTTTCTGCATTTATTAGATAATATCTAATATTCGTAATTTGGAAAAAAAATACATCACTCGAAATGACCACCTTTTGCCTTAACACAAGCTCTCACACGTATTGGCCATTGGGCTTTTGCGGCACGTACTGTTTCCATGGACATCGTTGACACTGTAACGGTCAACGATTTTTTTAGGCTCTCCCAATTTCTGTGGGGTATTTGGCAAGCCTTGCTCTCCAATTCTGACTATATACTATAAACTATAAACTATAATCCAATGGGTTCAGATATAGACTTCCCGACGGCCAATCATCTGCGGCTATAAAAACAGGAATATTGAGCCTGAGCCTCTCCTGCGTGGTTTTGGCTTTATACGTCGGAGCAGAGTCTTGTTGAAATACCCATCTTTCTCCATGAAATAGAGTATTTGTTAGCGTCTTAACAACACCCTCTAGCATATCTTGCTCATAGACTTTTGTACCTGTTTTGGCACCTTTTTCACAGAAATGGAGAGATGTGACACCTTGGTGAGATACCCCCCACTAAACCATTACGGATGCGGGACCGGCTGAACCTGGAATTACTTTTTTCGCTTCCTTTGATGACAAATCATAAACTCTACGACGATAGACTTTCGTGTGAAGATCACCCCGAACTAGTCTAGACATCGATCTGACGGATATGTTCAATTCCCTGGATATGATCTGCTTTAACTACCGCACTCGTACGTGCGACGCGTGTGCGAATGTGCTTTAGACCACATGACTGAAGTAAAACTTCTTTAGCTCCATCTATATATACATGTTAAGTTTATACACTGCGCGTCATCAGATTAGCACACCCCTGCTTTTAATAGTTTTCGCTCATTTCTAATAAAAGTAAGAAAGCTAAAATTCTAAAAATTCTAGCGATTATTAACAAATCAATTTTCAACTAAATAAAACAAAAATTAGTGTTTCGCTATTTGTCAATATTTTTTTGATAAATTAAAAATTTAAATTAGGTCATCAGGTTAGCAGACATCACTTTTTTTTAATTTTTTTAACTTTTTCAGGCAAGAACTTATTTTTAAACTTATAAATTAACTAATTTAAACATTTTTTTACAATTTTAATAATGAGTCGATCCTCCCTTGTTGAGAATCATCTCATAGATCCGATTGGGAAGCGATTCGTACAACTTTCCAATATAATTCAAGGAAATGGCTGACCAAGCGCTTTTAATGCCTTCAATTAATTCCTCTTTGGTAGAATATTGCCTGCCAGATTCGTAAACTTTGCGAGCCAGCCATCCCCATACGTTTTCTATTATATTGATGTCCGGTGAGTAAGGCGGCCACTTCAATAAATCGACGTCACCCGGGCAGTGTGAATCGGAGCATTGTCGTGTTGGAAACGCCATGGCACATTTCCAAATAAATTTTTAAAATTGGGAAAAGCAGTTTCCAGTACGTTTTTATAAGTGTTTGCATTCATATTTGTGTTCAAAAATTGCAGCTCGCACGTACCATAGTAGGAGGTAGCTCCCCACACCATCACACCGCCCACACAACTATGAAGTCGATCCAACTGATGTTCCTCCTTCCGAAGATCATGGAAATAATAGTTGTATCCATCGGGTCCTTCCAAATTAAATTTCTTTTCATCCGAAAAGACAACATTGTGCCAATCAGATTTCCAGGCCATGTGCTCTCGTGCGAAATTTAATCGCATTTTTTTTCGAGCATCGTTAAGTGGTGGTTTTTTCTTTAGTTTTAATCTTTTCAATTGTGGAGCATTACTTATCACCCTTTGAACAGTAGATAAGCTCGCTTTAACACCAACATTTGCCCTGATTTTTGCGGTAGATTCATGAGAGTTGGATGCGTTTCTCAAAATTGCTCTCTTATCAGCATCGGAAATCACTTTATTATTTCGACCATATCCCGACGTAAAAAATTGTATATCACTTTTCGACTTCTGCCAACGTTTTTTGATATTTCACTTATTTAAAGCCTGAGCTCTTTATAAGCTTCGATTTTTGCTTTCTCTTCAACCGATAGCATTTTTCCTTTACCCATATTAAAAAAAATAGATAACTTGAGCAGTAAATAAAATTTGGTGCCAATACGTGTTCAAATTCCGAAGATAAATGAAAGACAAGGTGCATGTGTTAACCTGATGACGCAAAAATTAAGCTCATATTTCCATTAAAACTAAAAGAAAATAGCAAAAACCATATAACGGTACATTGTTATTGCATGTTCTCTTTGCCAATGATAGTAAATACAAAGATGAGAAAAATAGAAAACAAAAAAGTAACTGCAAGTTAACAACAACAAAATCAGAAGCAATCGTATTAGGCTGATGAAGCTGTGCTAACCTGATGACGCGCAGTGTACATTCTAATATATGAATTTTCTTCAATAATTTACTGGCTTTGAGAGGAAGAGAGAAAGAAAATGGGCACGCGCACTGCTCTCTCTTGCTCCTACAGTATGATACAGACAATAGGCCACGGTTTTATTTGATTTTGCACAAAATCACCAGCTGCTAGAAGACATGGGATCATTTACCTTTTGGTCCGAAAGGCCTTATGGGCACACCAGCATCCTACATTCCCTTCCTAACAGCATTGGTTGTAAATCTACGGACTACATCGTACCCAAACTCAACTTCCATAAAAACTTCTCTGTTAAATTCCCCTCTAGATTAGAATGGGAGGAAAATGCGGTCGTTAACGATTTCGACACACCCATTTTCACAGATGGTTCAAAAATGGGCTGTGGAGTGGGAGCGGGTATTTTCTCAGCAGAATTAGACATCTCCAAATCATTCCGCCTCCCTAACGCTGCCAGCGTCTTTCAAGCAGAAGTACTTGCAATCAAGGAGGCGCGTAGACTGCTTCTTGCTTCTTAACGTAACGACACCCAGAAGAAAAATAGGCATCTTCGTCGACAGTCAGGCCGCGATTAAGGCTATCGGGGCAACTAAATCGACATCCAAACTTGTTGTGGACTGCAGGGAGACGCTTGCCAGGGCTTGTCATCTGTTTGAAATCACTCTCGTCTGGGTTCCTGGCCATAGGAACATAGAGGGGAATGAGAAAGCTGATGAACTTGCCAGACGTGGCTCTACTCTGTGCGTGTCTCCAGCGGAGGAAGTCTTCAGAAATCCTCATGTACTGCACCTCAAGGGCGGAGACCAGATGGTTGAACCTGACGAGCTGTTTCGAGAAAAATTTGGCCAACCTATGATGGTGCCAGAACAAACAACCTCTTAGCCAGAACGCGTGTAGATGTCGCCAGACTAACGGCAATTAGTACGGGTCATTGGCCCTTAGGACCTCATGCAGCCAAGCTTGGCATCCCCCATAACACTGCCGTAGTTGCGCGGACACAAATAAGAGTGAAACAGTGTTTCATCTTCTTTGTGAGTGTCCGGCCCTAGCCAAAACCAGACACAGTGCTCTAGGTCATCCCTTTTATGATGGCCATCCAAAGTATTCATTTCAACAAGATCATCAAATTTCTTAATTGTGTCAAGATGGTTGTAAGTTCCCTCATCGTTCTTCTCCCCCTCTATTTCTCAGGTTTCCGTGAGTTGTGGTCTCAAAACGGCGCTCAATTGCGTTATTTGTGTCTTTCCCTCCTACGGGAAATACAGCCACCTAAACCAAACAACCAATCATATTTTTCCAGCATTGACTTACAACCCGAAAAAAAAATTTATTTAAAGCAATTATTTTTAATCTACTCTCACTGAGGTCCATTAGTAAGGAGACAGGATCTCACCTCGCATTGTGACCAAACTAAAACTTGACTTTCTTCTCTTAAATTGGGTTTGTTGCGACCACCATTTTGATTTCTTTTGAAGAATTCTGTCCAAAGACAATCTTTTCCAAAAGTGTTATTTTACGACATGATAGGTAATATCCCTGGTTCAAGAAATAAGGTTAAGAACAATCCAATGCAATTTTTGACGTCCAGGAATAAGAGATATATTTTTCATTTTTTTTTAATTCCATTGCTAAACCAATAATGTAGGGTTGCTCACAATAGCCACCTACGTACTTATATAATAGGTGGTCGTATCCTCCTGGTTATGCAATTTAACCGATTGCACGCATACACACACCACAATTTGAAACACGCAATGCACCCTGAAATAGAACATAAATCTAATTCAGATTCATTCAGTGTGAGACACAACAACCCGTGTTAGTGGTGGTTCTAGTAGATATCAGACACGACGACGACGTCGTCGGCGGCTGCTGCTGGTTGTTGATATTATATCTACCACTGTTGCATAGAAGGCCGTTTTACATTAAAACATTCCTGGTTGTTGTTCGTAGCTTGCACAATCATTTTTGTGCATTTCGCTTCTTCGGCTTCATCATCGTCATGATCATCATTGGATATAGTGGCAGAGGGGATGAACTAAATTAAATGGGCCTCTGGGCATTTGTTCATGCAGATGAGGCTTTGTTCTACTCTTAGCGCGCAGAGAAATTGGCCTGGCCTTAAGTTTTACCCCGTCGATGATGGTGGTGGTGGTGACTGTACGCAATGATACACACATCCATTAAAATGTGAACCTACAACTTGTTCTACTAATGGTTTCCATTAGTCCGGCCCAGGCCATGTATATACATGAATCTGATGTATGGATAAAACCAAAACCAGGACCAGAGAGCAGCAAATACCAGGATTCACGCGTCCCGATGATAGAAGACAGCACAATTTGCCTTCCAACTACCTATAAATTTACCAATTTTAGAGTGAAATGGCGACCACTTTCTCGTGTCCTATACAATAAAAATGCATTGATACCATGCCGCCGCCGACGAATAGATGAAACATCCTGGAAAATAATTATGTATAGCTGCATATATGTGTATGAACGGAGTGTGTAACATTTTATCGGCAATGAGCGCAAAGCAGTGTTTCGATTGCAAAGAGCAGAGATGTGTCTTTGGTATTTGCGGTTGCTAGAGGGTTTACTGTGTATTTCGGGGTTGAAAAAAAGGATATAGTATCTAAATACAAATTTCATTACAGGTACAGTCTGGCGGACAGCATGCGAAAAAGTACACACGCAGATGCAAACCTTAGAGAAAGTTTGAATTGTCATGGACAGGGTAAAGTTATACACCAGGGCTGTCCAAACTATTTCACGTTTCCTCAGCTTGGACTCAAACCAAGTTTTTTGTTTACTTTTTTCTTTCCTTCAAAAGCTTTCGAGCTTTTTGAAAAAAGTTTTCACTGAGTTGCAAAGCTGCGGGTGTTTTTCGCTAAAGTTTTGCATTTGAAAATACATACTACCATAGTATTTCTTTCCAACCCTCGCCTACAACCAGAAAAGGATGAAACAACTTTCTTTCATATCCTACTGAAGGTAAAAATAGTGCTTTTTCTGAAAGAGAGTTTTAAATTATAGGAGAGCTAAAGCTGCTTATATGTATAAAAAAATCATCTGCCCTATTCAAAACTAGTTTGTTATAAATATAACATACCTACAGTACGGCAAATTTTAGACCAACAGTTAAGGGTTCATGTACAGAACCATGGACTTTAAACTTTTGTTCATATGGTGCTGTTATATGACGCACTTATTTGGTATAAAAGGAGCTTTGCCTAAACAACCACTATTATGCCTCATATCGAAATACAAACAGTTTGAAATAACATAGGCTTGCAAATAGTTAAGTTTACCTTACCGATACCGATACAATCATTGGTAATAGTTGGAGAAGTCCAGCAAGAAATAATCATGAGTTTATGTTACAGCTGTACTTTGCAATTTTTCTATTTAGTTGTTATTTTTAAATAGAATAAGAGGCAGCGGGAACGGCTACAGTCAACGACTTTATCATATTTGGTGCATTAACTCAGCCTAATAAGTTGGAATGGAAATGTTGGCGTTTAGTTCACGAAACACGACTAAGCATAATAGATTTTAGCATGTAAAAAGTAGAACCATACATTTTATCCTCAGCTACCAGTTACTACCTCCAACTACATTTAAACTATTTTGGATAACCCCGCACAAAAGACAGAAGCAAAATTGGCTGCAGTTGTAAAAGAGGCTTGGACCTTTGAGTACCTATCCCAATATAACTGAGATAAGGTCGCACATTATTAACCCTAGAAAGCTAATGTTCGTCGATTCGACGATGTCGCATTCTTAATTTTCCTGTCTCTTTTCAACGCGGGCACATAGTAACTTATGCTCAACAACTAACTCAGTCGCCGATGCGTTCTTGCGAAAGACGGTTGTGTCCGGCAGGTAAAAACAGTATTTCTATTTTTATTTATATTTTTAAATGCAATATTGGAATTTGTGGTCAACATCGAATTGACTTTTGCGGATTTTGCGCAAAGAAAAATTAGTTCCTTTATTTTTTTTCCTTATCCCTGTTATCATTAATTTTATATTGCCAAAGAAGGAATGTTTTTTTTTTTTCAGTTTTCTTAAATATTGTGAAGACATGTTCATTTTAGACTTAAAAATGCTGCATTTTTTAAAAGACTGCTTAATAATAAAAAATGAAGAATATACTTACTAAAATCAAGTTTTTTATTTGGGAATACAATCTTAATGTTTCAGAAAAAAAAATAGAACCATATGTATTAAACAAAGCTAAAAAAACATATTTTAGTACAGATCGTCGAATCGACGAATGTTTAGCTTATTGGGTTAAAGAAAAAAATATATTTCCGGCTATACGGGGATGGATGACGATTGAAAAAGTAGGTATAATAAAAACATGATAAAGTCTAACTGACAGCGATACAAATTCACATTACATTCCGAGACGTTCTATAAATAAATTTGTCATTGGATTTCCATTAAAAAGTCTGTATATATGTGTTTTCGAAGTTCCAAAGCTTTTTGCTGAAAATGTAAAGACATTTTGATTCTATGAAATTGGCATTTACTTGGTTTCTAAAAAAAGCCAGCGAAACATAAATTCCTTGCGGCGCATTTGTAGGCACAGGCTGCTGTGGAAGGGTTATGTCGAGATATGTAACTCAATTGTGGACACAGGCAGTTTTCTTTCAACGAAAATCTTAGCACAATCCTGAATTAGGGTAGAGAAAACTCGGTCGTATTTATAGCACAGAAGTTATAGCTCACAACTTGTACAAAATCGAATGAGCTGCGACCGTAAAAATTAATATGAGCAACTAATTCAACAGTCAGATTTATGCCCTTTTTTGGAATCGCAGACTATTTAGGAATTTCATTGCAGGACTACTTGTCAAATACCACAAGATCAACGTCCTTAAAGTTAAAGCAAAGAAATACATATGTAAACATCGACGCAGCTATAGACCCCAGGTTAATCCAGACCTCGAATGTTTCTCTCATATATTGAGGTCTGCCAAAAAAAATAAATTGCTTTACCTACTAAACTGCTAAACTTTTATTCGACGGGAAAGCCAACATATTGGCCAACTGACAAAAATAAAATACCTGACCTCGTAGACTTCTTTATTGCAAAGGGACTAAACAAAACTCTGACGGAAGTCGAAGAATGCTACGATCTATGCTCAGACCACTCAGCCGTCACCCTGAAAATGGGTGGAAGTATAGCAACAAATGTAGGACCGCCCAGGTTAAGTAATAACAAAACTAACTGGGACGTTTTCCGAAAAGACTGCAAAGAAAATGTTGCTTTAAATGTGCCACTAAAGACACCGCTCGAAATAGAAGATGAAGTTGACAATCTCGTGGAAGCCATTCAGAGCGCAGCGTGGAAAAACACTCCCTTCCGGAAGATAGGTACACGGAACAATAAAGTCAAGTACAAGCCTGAAATAGAAGACCTCATACGAGAAAAGAGGAGAGCGCGTAAGAGATGGCAACAATCCCGCGCACCCCCTGATAAAACTTAGCTGAACCATCTTTGCAACAAACTTAAAAATGAGCTACAGGATCTAAGAAATCTCGAAACTTCTACTTACCTAGAGGGCTTGACTGCTGAAAAGAGCTCAAACTACTCACTTTGGAAAGCCTTGAAGTCCATAAGGAAACCAAAAATGCACTCGCCACCAATAAGAAAAGCTAACGGCGAATGGGCAAAAGGAGACAAAGAGAAAGCGGATCTATTTGCCGAGCATCTAGAAGAAACATTCAGGCCGTTCGATGGACGAGCTTTAAACGAAGAACCGATTGCTAATACGGGACCCGACATCTATAAAGTAAAAGCCGTATATCTGTCCGAGCTTCGAATGACAATAAGAAAGTTAATTTTTTTTAAATTATACAAAATATTGAAATCCTACCTTGAGAACAGACTCTTTCGTGTTAGACATGAGACTGAATTCTCGGAATTCGAAGAAATCCACGCCGGTGTTCCGCAAGGAAGCGTTCTCGGCCCAATCTTATTCCTGCTCTACACAAGAGATATACCACAGGATGAAGGGACCATCGTAGCAACGTTCGCAGACGATACGGCTATCCTCGCAATCGATGAGTCAGTCGAATCATCAACTGGAAAACTCCAACGGGCTCTTAATAAAGTATGCGAGTTGACAAAGACCTGGCGAATTGCCCTTAACGAGACCAAGTCGACGCATGTCAATTTCACGTACAAAAGGATAAACAACTTACCTGTTTTCATTAATTCGTTACAAATTCCATACGCAAACGAGGCGAAATATCTAGGAATGACCCTAGACGCAAAACTTAAGTGGAAGCCACACGTTAAATAAAAGCGCGACGAGCTCGCAATCAGACTTAGAGAAATGTATTGGCTACTCGGAAGATATTCAAAGCTAAGCGTATACAACAAGCTGCTCCTGTATAAACAAGTGCTAAAACCTTCTTGGACATACGGTATACAACTTTGGGGTTGTACCAAACCAAGCAATATGACTATAATACAAACATTCCAAAACAAAACGCTAAGAGCAATCGTGAATGCTCCATGGTATATAAGGAATAGTGATATTCACAGAGATCTACGAATTGCTACCGTGAGTAAGTGAGTAACTGACTTTGCTCGCAAACTTCGTACTCGTATTCATGGTCACTGCAATAATGAAATAATCCGTACTCTGGACGTGAGAAACCTTGAGCGCCGACTACAAAGAACAAGACCGTTCGACCTAGCGCCATAAGGAAAAACCGCATGTAATGACGGTATTAGTAGGTGCGTTCGCTGGAAAGCTACCTACCAAACGCGAATAACACTACAGAAGCGTAAACTACTTGTTAAGTTAACTTAGTCGTAGTCATCACAAAAATGAAAAAAAATGAGAGGAACAAATTTCATACTACTATGAGCTCGCGCGGCCGGATCTCATAGTGCCTCTCTGAGGGGTGAGGTTTAGCCCGTAGGCAGACGAGATATATCCTGAATCGGGCATAACCAATGGTAGGGGCCATTGGTATCTTTTGAAGATTACTCACCTCCAGGCGCAACCAAAAAAAAAAAAAGAACCTACTAAACTGCATGTAGAGGCGAGCAGGAGATGCTACAATAACATAAAATAAAGGGTCTTTCATTAAGGACTAGACAACTTTTTTTTTAATAAAATGCAAAGGTTGAATTGGCTTGAATTACTATCAAAACATTTATGAATGAAATTCGACTAAACTATTTTGGATAACCCCGCACAAAAGACAGAAGCAAAATTGGCTGCAGTTGTAAAAGAGGCTTGGACCTTTGAGTACCTATCCCAATATAACTGAGATAAGATCGCACATTATTAAAAGGCATGTAGTTGACATGGAATAGGTAAAACTTTATGCGCCATAAATCGGGACCAAGTTCGTCGGATTGCTAATGATCTATACTGGGTAAACGTTCACCTCTCTTCACTTTATGTTTGCGTCGCTCTTTCTTGATATACTCCAAGTTGAAGTGTTATTTCGCAAAAACATCCGCTAGTAGGATTAATCTATTCTAATTTGTATTGCCCAAAACACATGTTCAGAAATTCTGGACGCAGCACAGAACGCAGTGCTGCAAGTAAAATAGAAGAGCAGAAAATTATTTGACATGTCTTGCATCGGCTAATAAGGCTACTGTCATTCACCGATTTAGCAGCTGAAGTGTTTGCATCCAAAACAAAAACAAACACGATCAGCAACTTAAAAAAAAACCGATGATGAAATTTCAGTTTATTTTCTTTTGTGTTGTGGTACGCTTGAATTTTGCAGCAAATTTAGAAATAGAGCCATGTTGCAGTTCTGCAGTGAGTGCAGAATTTACGTGCGCATATATCCATATAAACATGTGTATTCTAATTTTGCTGCGCAGTGATTTCTCTACATGTGTGATGGGCACAACGCAAATGGTCACCACAATATAATGATATGCTCGGCTTGTTATTTCTTTATTTGTGAAAATAATCATTGAATCACTATGACTGTGTAAGTGAGACACTGAGAGATTTGATCCATGCTCGTTGAGCAACGAGCGACAAGCGACGATATCATACGTCGTTCGATTTATCCAATTCGATTTCTTTCATATGTCCGCCACGAGAACGTATGCAGCGGTCGATATGTTGATCATTTCTTGTCGCAAATGTCAAATTTAATTTCCAAAAGGACATAAATGTCCCTTGGTAATACTATTCCCTTTCTATGACTTAAGAAAACACTAATTGCAACTTTTTGCTGAATTTTGCGAATAGTCACTCTACTGAAGTTCGCCAATAACAATAAATATTCCGCAATACAGCTCAAATAAAAATCTGACCTAAGCTAAATCTGACAAATGATAGCATAACATACATCAAATAAGTCGACAGGCTTCGGTCAATATTACAACCCAAACAGAGCTTAAAATAAGTTTATTTCCAGCATTAACCAGAAAAACAACCCAACATCTATTGGTTCCATTTCGTAGGTAGTTCTCCTTCTCCCAGCAATAATTTTCGTATCGAAAACTGCCCAAAAAAAAATCAATCAACTTCAACATCTCTCGAAAGATAAAAAACGATTTTCCATGACAACGGACTTATGACATAACTCCATACACAACACTCAGTTCGTCTTCTTATTAATGCACACACAAGGCAGGAACGGAAAAGCTCCTCCGCCGTACAACAATGCACATAGGACGAAACCCTACCCAAATCCCACCCCACAATAAACGTCTGAAGTAACAGGACTCGATGTTCCGTTCTATTTACAAGCAACCTGTTGACACAGATTCCCTGTACTATGTACTTCATGGCAGAGGTGAGATACACCTACATATCATAGCATGCAGTACATACACAGCGTTGAAGTGTTGGGGAGAAAAGTGCACAATTTCCAATTCCCACTTTCCGCAAGGGGTAGACTCGTATTTTACCCCAACAACTGGAATAACATCATGTCGTCACCAAACCATATTCGTGCTTGTTTCTCCTTCAATAATAATGCTCATCGTCGTCGTTGGTGCAACACACTACACTGATGCAACTGAAATACCCTCACACACACATAGGCTGGTGGAAACTACTTTCTACCCCAAGCGAACTAGTATAATTTTCTCAGAGTTCACCATCCGAAAATTCATTGTGCAGTTTTGGCTAGTTGCCAAACCGCGCCCTGCAAACAACCCATTTTGCCATACAAGCGTATAGCTAGAGCTAAGTTGGTGGGAAATCTTGGAATGCATTGGCTCAGCGCTGGCACATGCTTTCTTTAGGCCTAATACTTGAATTGGTTCTTTCCTTTTTCTGTGTGTGTTTTTTTTTGCCTTGTCCCGTTTTCTATTTGTTCTCCAGCAGAAGAAGGGTTTTTAGCTATAGCGTATAGTTACAAAACCGCTCCTTTTTTGGGGCCAATGTCCTTTTTTGATGCGCGATGCTTTCGTGTGTTTTTTTTTTCTCCTGTATGCTGCTGCTGCATTGGCGACATTGCAATGCTGGATTTTACTTTTTGGTGAATTTCGCTCTTGTGCACTTGAGTGGGGATGGGGGATGATGTGAACGAATGCAAGAGATGATAACCGAGAGCGAGTGGAAGATAGTTTTTGAACAATAGTTAAGAACTAAAATGAAATTAAGTTTACATTTTCTGAACGAAATAAATCGATCGTTCTGTGGAGTATTTAAAGTTAAATTTTCACATGAATATTGAAGAGGGTCGCCAGCTTGAAGTGTTTCTGAAGAAATACGAGATAGGACGGTTATAGTTGGAGGAGTTTATAACTAGAAGACTAAGCTAAGCTTTAATGTTTAAAACAGTATACATTAAGAGGGTAATAACTAAAGTGTTTTAAAAATATAATACGGACAGCTTGAACGAAAAAAACTTTTTTTACAATAGCAAAATCGATTCTTTTCTACAGGGGACAAGTTTTGGTTTGTCAGCATTTTGAGGGAGAAGAAACGTTTCGTTGATACTTTTAAAATCGAATCGTTCTCAACACCTATCTGTTGTTCTTGGAAACTGGGGTACCGCATCTCATCCTGGATGCGACAGATACGAGACATACTTAAATGTACTTACACCTGGGCACTCATTCCGTAATTTTTCAGATGATTATCGTCGAGACGATAAATCTCCAAAAGTACCAACTAAGTACCAAAATTACGAGTTTGAGACCTCAATCCCGTTAATTTTCGACAAATGTAAGGAAAGCTGACGATAGTGAAACAAATTCGGGCAGAATATAAGTTCTTATGGTCACCAAAGTTTCAAAAACGATATCGTCACCACGATTATTGCAATACGGAACCTGCCCCCAGATAGTTTTCAGAATGAAAAGTATTTTTTAAACGGCAACCCAATCCATAGACTAAGCCTACTATTGAAATAAAGTGCTGAGCTTATTGCACTCGATTTAATTCCGCATCGTTCAGAGCGATTGTCCTGAATGAGGTGAGATCGCTTCATTTTAAACAAAAATTTTAAGTGGAATGCGTCTTAACTAAGAGAGCGCTTTAATGATTAAGATTAAGGTAAAGTTGAGTTAATTTTAAGTTGGTAAATTTTCCTAGTGTTTGTTATGCAAGAGTGTAGTTCTTAAGAAGAATGTTTAAATGTTTTAACATAGCATGCAAGTTAATTAATATTTTTCGTAGGGAGCTCAAATGTCAACCTGCTAGACGGTCAATGATGACCAAGACTAAAAAGTCTTGATAAAAAATTGTGGTAATACTTTACTTTCTTTTCTTAAAATATTTTTTTTTTACTAACTAAGCAATCTATAATAATTGCATTGTAAAAAATACAAGAGAAATATTGCCTCTACTTGGGGCTAAATACTTTTGTTAAAGAAAACTTCTCGATAATTTTTAATAGTTTACCTTGCTTTATTTTACACTTTTTAGGTTCTTCTGGACCCGGACAAATTTTGGCCTTGGTTTATATATGTTGCTTTTATTGAGAAATAACGATGTTTTTTAACAGCCTGTCTTTCTGATATTCCAGCGGTGAAAGGAAGTTCTCATATTTTCTAGATATCAAAGTTCATAACCGGCCATAACCTGATCATTATTCAGAGCTTCTTTTTCTTAATTTTGCATAATTCAAATAATTTTTTTTTTTATAATTTAAATACATATATCTTTTTATTGTTTTGTCTTGATGGAATGAATTTTGTGAGCCTATTTAAAAGTAAAAAGTAAGCATATTACTAATAAAGAATTTAATTTAATTTAATTTCTTTTTCTTCTTAAGCGACGCCCTTATAGCGACTGGGCCTGAACTAATATTCATATCCAGTCAGACCGCCCTTAGCCAACGGCCTGCAATTGTACGCCCCAAGTAGACTGGTAACGCTTTACGCTTGTGCCTCCATAGGCAAGGCATTTTTCTAATTTTTAACCATTTCTATTAGAACCGAGTCCAGTGGTGAAATATCTGCTCAATCTTCATGAAATTATTTTTTTATGTCGACGTCGGTGTACAGCTCTCATAACTTTAAACAAATTCAGTATGTCCCAAAAGCAAAAAAAAAAAAAATGATAATGCTGCCTAAGAATGCACCCCTTTTACATCCTACCCACTCGAAATTCATCTTATATAGTACCTACCTAAAAATGTAGTTTTTATGTCTTTACATGTTGCAGTTGGCAATATTTTGAATTAAATCACTTTCAATAACAACTTAATAATCGTTTCTTTTTTTGTATATTTTCAGGTGAGTCAATCTTTAAGATCGTCGGTAAGCTTACAATTTCCATTTTTTTAAACAATTTTTGATTTAATTAGTTTTTTAATATAAAACTTTTGGGGCACAAAAATAGTCCATTTGAATGTTTTGTGGGCATTTCCCTAATAGACGATATTTAATGTATAATAGATTATATGTAATGCTTCTTTTTTTTTCTTAAAGAAATATAACCTAAATATTTTATTATACTATGTTTTTCCCAAATTTTGTTACATAAGTTTCAAACCTTTTTAAACCATCAATGGTGGATTAATCGATACATTAAAATGTCCGCAAATATTCTTTTATCAGAAGGTATCTAACAGCTTTAAGTTTTACCACAAAAAGTAAATTTACAGAAGTTGATAAGCAAAAGCCATTTAGCATACACAATTTAAAAAAAAATTGCTTCTGCTTGACGGGTTGATTCATTTTCGGAAGCAGTCAATTGACTTATAGCTTATACAAAAATTAGCATTAAATAAGAAAATTACTGTCTGTATTCATAAACTAAAATAAAATGTTTTAAATTGTGCGACTTATTTACTGAAAGAGGTTGTCTTGGAACGATTTTGTACCAACCGGCAAGAAACTGTTGTTAACTCCCACGACGTAAAAAAAACGATTGACCTCGTGGCCTAGTTTCAACCTTTATTCCAAATGTAGTTAATGCAATTCAAATTTCGTGTAATTATTTTAATTATAATTATATTTACTTACAAAGTTTCTCTTCTTTTTCCTACTGTTCTTAATTTTTAAACTCTTTCACCGGAGCACTTTGTGGAGAGGGTAGCGTGCTACTCGCAAATGAAATGTCAAAGAAAGCAAAAAAAATCGAAGAGGCCGGATGCGAGTAAAGATGGCCGTCTTACGCGCTCTAAAACCGCGGCAGGTGCCTACTGTAGTAGACTTTTGGAAACGTTGTCAACAGGTTGCGTAACGGAAACGGAACAATAGCATTTGCTTGTGGAAATTAATTTAATGAAATGGTTATGACCACTACCTACCTTCATATGCCACATATTTTTTGTTTTTTAATTGACTGGGAGAATGTAGTAAATTAGTGACCACATTAAATATGTAGTATTATTTTAGTTAACTTAATATACGCTCTTTTGTAGAACGCCATTAATTTGCTTAACTCCCTATAGATATGTATGGTTTTCATAATTCAATAAAGACATATTTTGTTACGACCTCATCAAAAGCCTGTAGGTAACTGATATTGAATTCATTTTTTTACCTGACCAAGAAAATGATATCAATTTAGAAATCAATCCCCTCGGGGCATGGGAGTAAAATTCGAAATGACGCAAAATGTCTGTGTATGTTATCAAATCTTGTAAGGAACTCTTTTGTCAGAGTCAGTTAGCGTTACATGTACGTACATCCGCGACAAGATTGTATATGATGTAAGACTGAAGATAAAATAATATTACCGCATTCAGTATAATCATTTTTTTACGTAATCCTTGCTGATCCATTTGCCCGAAGGGGAAACAAAATGCATGACGTTTTCTTGCGCTAAATTGCGCCATAAGTTATTTTGCTTACCCTTACCCTGCAAGGACACGGTAAAATTTAGATTTATATTGTAAAGTTCTACTTGGGCGAGTTGACAAACGTACGAAATTGTAAAACAAGAAACCAATGCTCGCTGTAGGCTCATTTTCGGCTATTCAAGTGGCAAGTCGTTTAACTAATGATGGGGTTTCGTCGCGACGCATTGCTTACCCGTTAAAAAAATAAATTCTTAATACACAGCTTGTGAAAATAATTCGACAAGCACCTATTTTTGAAATGGAAATTTTTTGAAATTCCTAAAAAATTGGGTAGATACAAACTTTCAATATCTGGAATGAATGTGCCCATTAACATGGACAACAGGCTGCACCCAATGGCTTAATAAGTATCAAATATACTATGGTGAGGAACAGTCGCACAATTGATACGAATATAAGCAGATTCTGCGGCGCCTTTGGAAGGCAAAATGATGGAGTATTGCAAAGGCACGACATATCCTTGGCATAGAAACATGTAAAGGAAATAGAATATATTCGACTAACAGCGGGTAGGTAGGTCTTTTTCGAGGGAGCGTTTTTAGAGAAATTCCCTTTTGATATTTTTTACTTAATTGCTTTCTCAAGTATCACGATGTGATGGGGCCCTTATGGTGCTTAATACATATTTTATAAGTGTTTTAATTTCCCCTTTAAGTCTACCTCATAGAGCGCTTGTACAAAAAGGAAAATCATACATAAGATTATAATAGAAACACACCACCGATAGTGACCACAAATTGGTCATCACCAACTATATGAGCAGAAAGAATGTTCTAACTCTCTTGTTCACAGCCGATCAGATAAATCATGTTAAACGCATCAACGTATTTGAGGAATTTTAAATTGAACAAATCTTTGATCGGCGAGTCCTGCTAAAAGAATTTAGCGACAGTCCGTGATCCAGACACAGACTAGATAGTTGCATGAAGTGTTACCTCAGTACGTATACAGGTTTTTGTTAGATGCCTATAGTTCTATTTATACTTTCGCAGGATAAGCCTAGTTCTATTTAGTCACAGGATAATGACAGTCGACATTATATACCTATTGCTTAGTCTCGCCGAATTCTCTGAGGGATCTACCAAATGCAGAGTAAGTGATTGAATTCAAAAGGTAAGTAGGCCAATAGTTTTAAAATATGATAACCACGTTACAATACTTCTCCATCATAGTTTACTGTGCAAAACTTTGAAGAATGGCGGGGCTTATTCAACACCGGCATTGATTTGGTACGAAATACTATATATTGACAAAGTCCAGGCGTTTGATCAACCACGTTCACATATTTAAAAAAGAAACTTAACCACTTTCCATGTTGTTATATTTTAACAAATTAAATATAACTGCCAAATAATTCCCGTTCCCTAAAACCCTCCAACAGTCGCTTTCAAGCTATGACTTCATAGCTGCCCTGTTCCACTTTTGAAATACTTTTGATCCTCCGATAAACACAGAACAACCATACTCGTGTAGTAAGCTACATTTATACAACATGCGGGTCTCCATTTCAATATCTACTGAGTTGCCCTCATTCCATAAAAATGTCATTCAACTCATTACCCGCTGCATTACAAGTTGTAAATTCTCCCATTATCTCCCCCACTTGTTCATTCCTTTAGAAGAAAAAAAAAAAAAGGAACAAACATCCTTGTTCTGTGAGTTTTCTCGAATTTTACTTTTTTTTGGTTTTGTGTCCTTTCCCGCAAGTTTTATGTTGGCTCCTTTCTGAATCATAAAACTTAAGCTATCTGCACATTTCAATCGAATGACACAAAGCTAACAAATAGCACAGTGCACTTTAGTTTTATGTCGATATTTTTCTGTTTGAGGTCATAAACCTAAAAAGGTTTTCACTGCGAACCGCCCTTCACAAAATGATTCACCCAGCCAAAGACGATGACACGAAGACGACAAAAAAAAAAATGGGTTAAAACCCTAAACTAGATATACATGGAAAATATTAGAAAATAAAACATCCTGAATAGAAATGGAGTACTTCTGCCCGATCTGTTCTACCACTACCACCTAATGTGTACATAAGTCATTGGAAATATTTCTGTGTAGTGCAGGATATGGTGTGTACTATCCTGCACTGAATAAAGTTGTAATTTCCTTCTTTTTCGTTTGCCATAACTATTCGCGTCGCCGGTGTTCGAGTTCGCGTTGTCCTCGCGGTGACAATTTTATTTCTTGCTCTATCTATCTGTCGGTAGTCGGTGTTGTGTGCGCGAGCTCTCAATAAAATGTTTGCAACTGTCACTAAGACAAATTACTTTATCTGATCAAATTAGAGGTGAACTCTGGGTATAGCGCATAGGGTACACGTTGTTGTTTGTCATTGGCATATAAGAAAACGACGAGGTGGTCTTGTCCTTGGAGTGTTATATTTGTTCGCTTTTCCACCGCAGTGTGCAGGCCACGTAATCAATGATTTAGATCTATTTTAATGGGAAATGAGGGTAGAAGCTACCTACGTACCTACTCTTTTAAATGTCATCGCGTATGTTGACAAAGTTGTAGTAATAAAGTCGAGCATCGAGTTTATCTTTCGCATATATATAAACCTAGGAGCATTGGTTGGGTGTACCTATTTAAATTAAACAAGAGAGCTAGTTTTGGGATTTAAAAACTTTAGAGAGGATAGAGTTTAAAGCAAGCCTACCTACACTGCAGGTGTCGGATGACACATGAAAGGAGGGTCTTAACTATAGCGTTTCTAGGTCTGACAATGTTTTTTACAAAGCGAATGCCGTAATAATTTCAATTCTGGTAGCCAGACGATTTTAAGATGATGCTGCCAGTGATACTCGCAGCTCGCAGAGAATATAGATATAGAGTTGAATGAGCAGTAGCATTGTGCAGATCATCCCAAAAAATTCAATTCAATTCAATGTACTAGCGTTTTTATGTAGGTGCACTTTCGATGTAAACGTCTATCTGTTTTCAATCAGCCAAACAACTATTAAGGCTCGAAGATGGTATATGTAGATTTGTACAGGTGGGACTTTAATCAATCTCCTTAGTTGAAGACCACGGTCGGTCCTCGCATCGTTGGATACGAATGGAATTTGAGAGTAAAGATAGTACGGAATATTTGCCTGGAAATAGCGTACCATAACTGCTCACCGGCAGGTCCGTCTATGGCTATACCGGCCTCTTGGCCACACCAAAATTTGTGGCCCTATTGGAAAGTAAAAAAAGAGAATGATAAAAACATTTCTTTGCTGTAGTCCAATTATAGAACAGCCAACAAAAGTTTTCTAAGAACTCTGAGAAGCAACGTAAATAGAATAAAAAATAATCTAATCATAAATAATAACTAATATTCATAATATTGCACAAAAAATCATGTTCATGAAGTTTAATATTCAGATTATTCAAATAAAACTGTAATAACAAAAGAAAAAGGTTCAGAGTCTAAAATAAATTCTGTCAGGAAGTTCAGTGGCTCAAATATATTTGTTCAGTCGAGCGGCGAAACCAATTTTTTATTAGGTTTAGCATTAAAATAATGCTTTAGCAGCAAAATAAAGGTAATTTCTTGGTCCGGTCCAGATACATAGCCGTTTTTGAATTTTGTTTTAAAGCTATTTATGTGGGCGAAGATATAAGTTTTATCCAGTTTGAATCTTAATTTTTTTTTTCTTAAATAAGTTAAAACAAACCAAAGTTATGCTTATTAATTTTAATTGTGGGTTTTATTATTTCAAAATTTCGAATAGGGTAGTTAATTTTAATTTCTAGGTACTTTCAAAAATAATAAAAAATTAGAAATAAACGGATATTGACGGTACCTATATCTTAATACAGCCCGCCGACAAAAAGTTCAAACGGTGGCGAAATGCAGAGCTACATTATTTCCTGCCTAACAATTTTATATATTCCTTTGATATCGGCGTCGGCAATGCCATTAGCACTGTTGCCATAAAGTCGCATCCCTTTTCAAATTCTCGTATGTCCTTATGGAAAATACGGTACTGGCCACCTGTCCTGCGCTTTTGTAAGTTCTCTTGTCAATTAGAAAATAAAATAAGAGTCTATAGTTTTGCTGAAATCAAGAGCCACGGGCAGGCTGAGTTACAGATCTTATTGCCACATAGAAATCATCTTAATAAATGGAATTTTAGGTATAAGAGAAGAAGACGACGGATCCCATCCCTTTTCAAATTCTCTGCTCGGTGCAAAAGAGGGAATTTATATGTACTCCATACTCCATACGCAACCAGCTCATAGGGACCCATTAATGAATCCCGAAAATAAGAAAGGCTAAGGTTAACAGGGGGCCTCAGCATTTCTCTGTAATAAAAATATTAACATAGCCAACAATTTATGTTATTACTATCATAACAATTATGTTATGATAATAATAAACACAGTAAAGAAAACAAGAGCCATCATTACAAATCTCTTCAACATTCAGAATCAAATTCTGCACACAAAACGTTGATGCCTCTCCATTATCCAGCATCTGGCTAATAATTTCCATTCTCAAGGATTTGTTTCCAATCTTAAATCTAGTGCAGTCTGCTCTGTAGGTATATTCACGGTTCAGCTCATGCAATAAGTTTGAAGTTTCAATCGACCATTTATCTCAAATCACAAAAAGTCTTTCTTCTTCCTTTGCTCTAGGTATGTAATCTTACGAAGGTAATCATCTGTGAAATAAAAAGTCGAATGAAATATTTAAATATACGGATAATGGATACCGGTTAACATCAAAAGAATATTTTCTTCGATGCATACCCTGTAACGGTCGAGTAGATTTACATTCACTTGGAAAGCTACAAGATGCAATAGCTATACACACATTCACTACATTCTAGCTCCTTAGCAATGCTATGCACCGTTAGATTTGTAATAACTTTAATCGATTCGAAGAAAATATAATCCTATTTATATTGATGTACACTCGAAAAGGGAACTCTGATTTTTTATTCCATACTTCACAAAAGGATTCAAATCAAAGCGGATGGGTATATATAATTGTTTGATTTATCGTGAAATTAACTCAAGTGTTTTATGAAACACTCACAGGATGAGTAGGTACGCTATTTTCCGATTTGCTGGGTTTTTCAATGTAATTAGAATGTTAAGATTTCGATTATCATTCATTTGGTCTTAAGCAAGTTCCTTTGAAGAGCAAATTAGATATGATTCGAAGGAGTATTCAATCGATTTTCGAAAGTAAGAGAAAAGGCTCAAAACCTCTCCTTGAATAGACCGAAACCCGCATTCATCATAGATCATGGATTCTCTAGTCGTCCTGTCTTACAAAAAACGAATTACCACCGACACAAAGGGGTAAACTCAGCCGATGTATGTGTATCCTATATGAGAAAGAAACTGATCCTGTGAAGTTAGTTTCTAACCTCGTCCGGTGAAATACCTTATGGCCACCAACCCACCACAGTTTGATTATATTTCTGATGCTAAATATTTGAATGGTGTAAAAGAAGTGCCTAAGACTGATTTGGATTCAATGCTGGGGGAGCTAAAAGACTCTTCGCTGCTTGACTCTCCGTGAGCCTATGGATGTGAACACTGGTATGTTGTAGATATGATTGGCGCATTCTTGTGTCGCATATTGGTCCTCCTACAATAGCTACATTAAAGCCATAACCGATTCAATCTTGTAACCGTTCGTATAGCACTATGACCGTTTTGGCGATATAGCTGACCCATAATTCTCTGCTGGGAATCTCCGCGAAGAACCACTTGTCGAATCAAATAGGGTTTGTGGTCCGTAATCAGGCAGATCATGTCCAGCTCCGAAAGTTCAGCGAACAGTGTCACCAGTTCTGCGTCTTCACTTTTAAGACCCATATCTCTTTCGTTTGTATCAAACTTCCCGTGCTGCTGTTTAAAAATAATATAGGCCTAGCTTCTCGCAACCATTAGTTTTGAGCGAGTTTTTAAATTTGTGGCACAAATGGAAGGGATCTACAAATGTATGCCAAATACAAACTGCCAATTGAGAAGCTCTTTCATGACATTAATACTCTCGGATGTTTGTCAACCGTTCGCGAAAGGGGGTGCAGTGAAAAAAAACCTTGAAATGCAATTTGTGTTTTTCCGGGAATCAAACCAAGGACCACTTGCTTATTAGACCAACCACTAAGCCGCCGTGCCTACATCTGTGCTGCTGTTAAATGTAGACATTCGTTGAGAAGTGTTGGTCCAATTATGGCTTCTTACCTGCGGGGCAGGTTCGCCTGACTCTTGATAGCCCAAGGCATACGGAACGATTTACATTTTGGAGCTCTATGATGGTGGTCATTTTGGTCCACCATATTCAAAGTTGTGATGGACCTCATAAATATTGCGTATGATGCTTGGAGAGATATCCGAGGTTCTACAATAAAGCCTGTCAATAAAGCTCTAATTTCCTAAGTTAAATGGTTATTTATGTGGCAGTTGGCAAATTAGTCCTACACTCAGGAAAAAAAACGAGATAAAATCAATATAATCAGTGTCAGATCAAGCCTATCCGTTAACGAAAGTCTGTTAAGCTCGGAAATTCTTAATCCAAGTGAAAAAATTTTACTTTGAGTTAGTTTTTTTATTAACCCTTAATTCTTATTTGAAGATTGTTCTAAAACGTGTAAGCTTAAATTAAGCCCAAAGTCATTTAATTCGAAAAATGAACCAACTTGATTTAGATCATTGTAAACTTAAAATTAGCTTATTTATTCTTAAACATATCGCAATCAAGAATGTGTGAAATTAAATTTAGCCGGAAGTTGTTTCATTCTAAGAATGCAAAAATTTGATTTCAAATCATTATAAACTTAAAATCAGATTATTTATAAGGAAGAATGTGTGAGCTCAAATTAAGCTCAAAATCAGCATTAAAAATATTGCTCCCTTAAGCCCAAAATATTTACTCTTGAAATAAACTTTCAAAAATTAAAATAAGAACAAGTTATCCTTATATTAAATTTGTTTGGAATGCTTCAAGAATGTCGTATCAAAATTTTAGATTACACAGTTTTATTTGTCAAATTTGTTGTTAACTCGGCCACTTTCCTGTTTAAGAAAATAGAACAAATTATTATTTTTTTAAAACATATTTATTTATTGAAAGAAAAACGCTTAAATGGACTTAAATCTAAAATATGTCTTTCCATTATTTAATTTTTCGAGCAGAATCTTCAGTTGTCTTTCGTCGTCATCTTCATCGGGGGCAACTTGTTGCAATGGATTATTATTGTAAGACACGGGAATTAAATTGTCCTCCGCACTCATACTCATAAATCAAAACACTATCAATTTTTATTATCACTTGCACTTTTTTCAATTATTCACTCTTTTATTTTTTTAAAGCACTTAATTAGGAAAACACGTGATCAATCAAAATGAATGAACTTTCTTGTATCGGTAATGTTTCGATCTTAGTTTGACATTGATCATGATCGTTTAGATCTTAATTGGAACGTACACTAATCCATCATGTAAGTTTAAGTTTATGTCGGCTTAATAATTAATCTATCCTCTATTTGAGTGCAAAAAAACATAATTCAGTTGATAGCTATGGTTCAGATTTTAATATTGCATAGGCTTGATTAAAAATTAAAAAGCTTGATTCCAGATTTTTGCTATTGTTTTAAGATTCATTCGACTTATTTTAAGATTGAGCACGTAAGAATGAAGAAGATTAAGAATAAGCCTGATCGGACAAGAATTTAGCTTGCGATATTCTTTTGAGTATAGATCTGGGATTACGCCAAGGTATTTTGACTTCGTCGGATTTCTCAACGGTCGTGCCATTTAGTGCAATTTATATTTTATATTTCGTCTTTCTATCAAAGGGGTCGATATGGGATTTGTGAAAAAAAAGTGTCCTCCTCCCAGAACTGACTGAAGTGACTTCGTTGGTAATCAGAGTAATTTATTAACTTGGCGATCTCCCTTTTTCGAAACATATTTAAATCAAAAGTGTTCCTAGCTTTGAAATTACTGCCCAAAATTGGCCGTTGTATCCACTAAAAAATAGTGACCACAATACCTGCAAGATAGCCCAAAGATGCTTTCCATGGATTGGCTATTCATATCTGAAAAGGAAGTGCTAAAAATACTCACTCCTAAGTGCACCTTTTAGCAACCGTCTACATTTACTTGAAGCTGATGCAATCATTCCATTTACCTAATGCAATCAGCCCTCAGTTTATTCTCAGGGGAGAGCCTCTCCATCTAATGAAATTGTCCGCAACAATTTATTTTCCTTTTTTTTTATCAATTCCCCCTTTCCCACAAATGGAATTGCAATTAATTACTTAGAACTTGCGGATATATCTGATATCTCAGTCTCAGGCACACCTCTCGATTTCGTATGATTGCAGGCAAAGCTCCTTCGAGTGCCCTGCATTCTTTGCATCCCTATGCCGCCTCCATGTTGTAATCCAATATTAAATGCATTTCCGAATACAATATTTACACAGCTCAAGCATGCAATAGCTACTCTATTCGAGGACGAACAGTGTTGTTAAAGTATTGTGCTAGGATGCAGTTCCATTGTGGTGGGGGTATTATTTGTTTATCCACATTCAAATTGATTTCTCTTGATACTCGACACATACGATTCCTCGTTTATTTGATTTTCTTCGGTATGACATGTATATTTTTGGAAAGCACACACACACAGCTGATGCATCGCTTTAACAAGGATACTTCACACATCGGCCACGTTAGCTGCCGCATTAGATTCGTTTCCCTACACATGGCAATGGCATTTATTTTTAAAGCGAACTGAAAACATCCCAAAGGAAGTCCTGTCAATAGAACCCTATACAACTGGCTAGCTGTAAGAACAAAATACTCAGCTGAACAACAATGCAAACAGACACAAATAACGCGCGTACCACGGTCGACCTCTTATACAGCGTGGATTCGTCTCCTTCGCGTGGAACTATTCAATACATTTGTGCATTGTCTGGCACGTTGAGGATAGCTAAAAATTTTCCTTTTCCTCTTGTCGCAATCCCATTATAGTGTCGTGTGTATGAGGTGCAAAGGCTTCAGCCCTCCCTGAGGTATATTTTGTGTCCTAACGGCGGATGTCGTCGGGGCAGAAATAGAAAACCGCGAAGGAAGCTATACAGAGTGATGTGACGGTGGCGGTCTCCTTGGGGATGCAGCTGCATTGTAAGTCAGGCTTTTATAATGGTATTCGAAGAGACAAATTTCTTAACAAACGACACCGCAGAGCAGGTGGCGGTCCTAGAGACCTTTACAATAACTGCATCCCCACATACAGAAAGCAAGAGGGAGCGGGAAACCGAGAGCCTCATGTGAATCATGGGATGAAGTAAACTTTGTTGTAGTGTGCACGCTTTTCGCTCGACGAGTTGGTATTTTGCGGTACATAAAGAAAAACCATCCTTTGATATTGCAAAAGCCTTTATATCAAAAAGGATTTCGTTCAAAATTGTGCGATTCTATATGCTTTGGCTTGTTCTCCGCCAAACGAGCGCTGTAATGACTGAGGTTTTTTTGTATACCTTTTTTTTCGTCTCTAAATTAAGTCGGCGAATGCGTGGGTAGACAAGTGCGTCGTGACAGGTGTGGAGGGCTGTCAAAGGAGAATTCATTAAACATAATCTTGTCTGGAAATTTGTTTTATAAATTTTTTACTAAGCATAGATATACCCATTTGAATGGGTTGTTTTGTGTAAATGTCTGCTTTGGGGATTTATATCGCTAAACGGGTTAATTCAACTAACTTGTATCAAAGAAACAAATCTTTATAAATGCGCAGAACTATGGCAGATATTGTGGGACTTTGAAGTGAGCAGATATGTGATGCTTGTCTGAACTTTGAGACGAGACAGATGTAGAGGGTTGTTCACATGGTCCCCCAATGATAATTATTTTAGTGGTTAAGTTTAGTAGGTATAACCTTTGTGGGTTATCCAGAAAATATCACTAATCTCTATATACTTCTTTTTAAGTTAAGTTTGAAGTTAACAGCGAATTAATTTTAGGATGGGAGGACATCTCATCTCATTAAATCTTTTACTGCCGGCACGTCAACTCGGTTTTTACCACTGAACTGCATTGCTTTCAGGGAGCCTTTTGAAAGGCTGCGTTCATTTTGCTAATTTTAGGAAGTGCTCGAAAAGACTGCGTTCAGTGCATATAATGCAATTGAACTTTATACGAACGCAAGATATCCACTACAGTAAGATGGCGGTGGGATCTTCATACTTTCTTAATAGTAATTATCATTCAAAATTGGGCTGGATTTTATAAAATCGTGATACGGAACTGTAGGTGCGATTTCCAGCTGCAACGTTGACGATTTATAGCTTTTCACTTGTTTGTACTCACTTTATTTTACTTAAGATGGCGCTTGCAGTCCGGAATGGAACACGCCCTCTGCCACCGAGTCTTCTTTCGTTCGATTGCAACTCATGCCAAGTTGCTTAAAGTCGCTCTCAAATTCTGCGCGCCATTTCAGTTGGGGTCTTCCTCTGCTTCGATGACTCTCAGTATGCCTGGTGTTGGCCGCAGCCTAATCCATTTCATTGACGCTTTGCTGGTCTGAAAACTGCCGGCCCCTTGGAAATCTTACGCTGGCAATGTTGACGTTTCGCTCCATAGCAAAGTCCATTGGCCAAAGTCCGTTTTTGAAGTTGCTTTCGGCCAGGATATGCTTTTCCACTGTATAGGGCCAAAAATGTCCTCCTTTCCGATCTTGGCATTAAAGCTGACAGGACAAATCTTAGCATCGTTGTTTGGGCACTTATAGTCGCACATACGTTGTGCCGTACCAAGAAGAACGTTTCTTTGGCGGCATCTTCAGTGGGAGCCTATAAGCATAGATCAGAGCGATGCTTTGAAGATCACGGTTTATGGTCAGGTTAGGGCTTATGTTACAGAGGCCTAAGGCTCCCATTTAACTCTTCCTCTAATCACGAATCCGCATCAAAATAAATGCCGATCCTGCTTCATGCAGCAGTCGTTGCACAGTTTATGACACTCCTTGGGCTTTGCTTAATCCATCTCACTTTCTGGCTGAAGATATTATCGACGTTTTCTGCTGCACGCGGTTTGGATACAATTCGGAAAAACACGCGGATCCTTACCAATTCCTTTTCGAGGACCTTTAATATTTGGCTCGTTGTCGTTGTTTACGTACAGCTTCTACGACTCACAAAACCGAACCTGGAGGTCTCTTCGCTGAACCCTTGAACGAAGGGAACGGATTTTCTTAGCTAGATATACAACGTTTATACGCCACCACACTAGTTGACGACGCCTTTCATTCAAGGTATTGAATTTCTCGCGCGACTTTTTTCTAAATGCTCGTCTTAGACTTCTAAGTCTCGTCGAGTCAAATTTTCAAACAAAGACCTACGATTTTTCCTCCGTCTCGTTTTGAACCTGCCGCAATAAATTTTGTTTCTATCAGTCTATGGAGCATTCGGTTTCCTTTCACACTAGCAGCTACTTTCCAAAGCTTCGGTTATTTTCAAAGCTTCGGTTATAACATTTGCTGTGATTTTCGAAGTGAAAACTTCTTTCGGCGCGTTGGGTATTTTTAAGATGGGATAAAACCATTGAACTGGCGACGGCAATGTTTTGTTACCAATGTTCCGACCCAGTGTTCGCGTTGCCAACCACTTTTGACCAAAAAAATGCCTTGTGGAAAAAGATACCTTTTTTCAATAATATAATGCCAAAAATAATTTCTCTTGGTAAAGTGAAACGATAACTCAAAAATTAAACAAAAATGTAAAAAAATAAACAAAAACAATTTTTATGTATACAACAAACAGCTTTCAAAATTGTTTCCAATTTCATTTCACCTGGAAGTGGAAGTAGAAAATAGTTTTAAAAAATAACTAGCTGTACCCGCCCGGCTTCGCACGTGCAAAATGTGGTTTCAGGACAATTGATGGAAACAAAATTCAGAAAGAGCCTTCTGCAAAAGTGAGGGACTTGAACCCATACTAAAAAACCTGCCGTAGACTGGGCCCACTCTGCTTTTATCTTCATGGCATTGCACATGCTCGTTGGACTAATCGGTAATAAATAATTTAATACTCTTTGGACAATGAAAATAATTTTATAATATTTAGCTCACTTTTTTTTTATTAATCTATACCATATTAGCGGTTCCTATCGACTAAGATAGTGATATTTGCTGCATTACTTACCCTGGAGCACGCTACATAAATATAAGGTATAACTGCCTGTGGCTGAAGCAATTCTTGATTAATTCAACTCCCGCTTTTCTTAAAGTTTGACCCTCTAACTTATTGATTGTCATGGCAGAACAAACATTAATAGGAAATTGAATCCGTTTAAACTGAAATGGATAATTGCTGGTAATTATTTGTATTCTTGGTATAAACCAATTTACCAGACCCAGTTAAAATTAACGCCTCAATAACGCTTTTTCTGCAACGAAATCACTCTTAATCTGGTTCCATTACAAAGCTTAGGGAATTCAAATTGCGAAGCAGCATAATGGGAACTCCAACTTTTAATGCCAGACCATGGACTGTAATTCCATTTAAAAACTCGACCGGGTAATTTACTGCCTCATCTTGATTGTAAATAGCATTTATAAACAGGTAGCACGTATATCATCAGGAATTTTCCCTAATGTAATAATACCACGATCTGGTATCACTGATACCTATACCTATTTGACATTCCTTTCCTGCATATTTGACATTTCTTTTATGGCTTTTTTGTTCTTAACACAAAAAACAGCATACTGCCTCTGTCTGTCTCCCGCTCCGTCACTGGAGTAAAATAAGGTTAAAAGAGATGTCAAAATATTGCGCGGTTAGTATGTTTGATTTGAGAATGAAGTGCATATCTACTCATGCAGGTGAAAATTCTAGAAATGTTTTAAATTTTGCCTTTTTATTTAAAAACCTTTTAAGTTATCGAGTTATTGGATATCTTAAGTTGTACCTGCAGATGTCCTCTATAAGCTAGTATTTAATATACTTAAATGCTCCCAGTATTTTCGAACAGAAAGCGTGACAAAGAAAAAAACAAAACGAAACGAAAAAATTAATTATTCTTGTCCAATTTTTTCCGGAATTTATAGAATATAGAGTTCAGACAAAGTAGATATTGTAGGCCTAGGTATCCTCTATAGGCCTGTGAAAAATGCACCAGAATATACTGAGCAAATACATGCCATCAAATTCAATCTTAGTCGAACAGAACTACACCAATTTTATTTATATGATGCACAGAGTTTGAAAATGGAAGCACAATCTTTAAGACCGAGGTTACATATAGTTTTTCTTTTGGCAATTTTTTTTTTTTAAATAGTTCAAAATATTATTTAAATTGAATAAAAAACAAAATTAAAAATATATTTGAAATAAAAGATGCCTTTTTAAAAAAAAAAAAAAAAGCCTTAAGCCAAAGCTAATGAAATAATGCCAAAAGGACGTGAAAAAGGCTTAGTTGGAATTTTTTTGTAGTTGTGGTTTATTTAAAAATATTTCCTACACAATAAAATATTTTCTGACGATTCAAAAAATACACACGTAATTTTTCAAGTTTTCACTTCTGTCGGCACTTCCGGAGTGCAATTGGTTTTTTCTTACAATTTCTGTCAACATCAGTTACTCAACTCATCTTCCCTTCGAAGCAACACCTAATGTGCAGCGAAAACAAACCCGCTCATCCCAATTAAATCGACACAATGCCTGCAGGATATGTTTTCTTAAATTTGCGCGCTCAAAAACTCACTGAGACCGTTCATATTTATATACCAAACAGCCGCAGGATAATCATCATCCGGAAGATGATCCGACGACGATGATATTGGTACCATTTTACAAGTCTATCATATGACACTGGATACAGATACAGGATACCCCACAACCAAGTATTTAGTCTCTCGTATTTCCACTACTGCACAAGCACATAACTAATAAAATAAACTTTACAATATTTATTTGGGGGGTCTGTTTTAATAACCTCGGAAATCCGAGAGATGAAAACGCCTTCAGGAAATCATCCTCAGACAGATTATGTATACGACAGGGAATACTGGTCATTTTCTTTTTTTTGTGTCAAACTAATACCCATACTCAGAGCATACACGCTAGGGCCACATATAGTGTGCTTAAGTGAGTTTCAGTTTCGAACAAGATGGTGGGTATGGAACCGTTTCTTAAGTGCTTCGCCACACTACATTGAGGAGGGGTATGGGGGTGTGCATGTGAGTGTGTGTTTGGAAAGTTTAGTTCTTCTTACTACTGCGAGTACTTGTTATGCTCCCGCTGTGAACCAGGATCGATCTCTTTTTCGGATAAACGAGTATTTAATGTAATGTACGTGTATAATCATCGTATGTGTACGATATGCATAGAAGCAGTCTATTCGCCGCTTTTAAGGAGAGTTTCGGATGTTATTCTGGCCCGGGGCTAGTACCAGTAGTCGTAATAATACCTACACGTTTGTGTGCGATATGGTGTTGTCCTAAATGTACGCTCCACCATCCGCTCGGCTCCACGGAGAGATGTTTTAACTTTATTTTTCGGTTCAGTGTACGGTGGTGCAGTATCCATAAGCGGATATATAAAGCGACCGTGTTGCTGGCCTAGGGATCCTTAAGCTGCGTCTCTGGAGAACTCATCAGAGATGGAGACGCGTGCACGCTTCCTCTGTATTTATTCAATGTCAATAGACTTATTTACACAAGAACAGAGTAATTAGGAAAAGAGGATTATTGATTCCTTGAACGTATGTAAGCGCTGTGCTTTGTTAATGGTTGGTTGAGTGTGTGTGGAATTGAATGGAAATTATTTTCAAGCGTACACGCACAACAGAATGAAATACGTTATTATGATGGTATTTCAATGATTTTCCTCCGTCTTCTTCTACATACCTATTTGCTGGGATATTTTAGAACAAATACTAGGAAAAATTAGGTATTTTCATAAACCCTACGCGAAGGAAGAAGGACACGGGGCGGGGTGGAATTTTTTTTATTTCTATTATGAGAGTTCAACTGGTGATGGATGGATGGTATTACAATGTCCAGTCGGTACTTGTTGTCATGGAGTAGAACATTCGCTGGCAAACTGGGATGAGTGGAAACTTTGTATTGCATACACGGAAAAATATTTCTTCTAAATTGCAAGAACGGTCAACATTTTCTGTGAATGAATCAAGAATGAGAGAAAAAAGGAAAATTTAGAAAATAATTCTTGAATTAAGAAAATAATTCTGTAATATTCTCAAGAATTGTGTTCGTCCAATAAGAATTATTTTTCCTAAATCTTGCATAGGTTTTCTTGATCCAAGAAACTGATCGATTATTGAGATATCTTACGTTAAAAAAATGATTTCTTATATCAAGAACTTTGGTCTATGATCATGCAGAATTTTCTTGATCCAAGACTTGAAATCAAGAACTACTTTCTTATACCAAGAACTTTTTTCTAAAATCCAGAACTATTATTGTTGCTCCCAGAAACAAATATTTGAATTCGAATTGTCTCCCCGAGAACATTTTTCTTACATGAAGAATTTATTTCTGGAATTCAGAAGAATTATTATTGATTTAAGAAGGAAATTCTTAAATACGAAAATTTACCACAAGCACTTTGCATCAATAAACTTTTTCTAAAATGGTGCAGCGTTATTTATATCCCAGAAACGATTTGTTAAATACAAAATGCGCGCTTAAGAACTTTTCTCTTATATCAATAACTTTTTTCTTAAAACACGCATTTATGTTTCTTTAGAGCAAATAACATTTGCACCATCGTATTCTTGAAATAAAAAAATTAAGATAAATGCGATGTTCTGACTTACTTCTTACTTCGATCAAATGTCCATCGAAATCAGAAAACAGTCAATAAAGAACTTCTAAAACCAAGAAATATATCCTGCATTAAAATATAATTTATCCAGTCATATATTGTATAATTGTGTATTACCTGAAATGAAAATAAATTAAGTAGTAGAGCTGAAAGCTTTTACTTATTTTTTTATTTGGAAGAAAAGGTTAAAGTTTTTTTTACACAATCTTTATTTATGGAAATTAAGTGCTTAGGTATGTATTCATTGCATTACATTCAAATATTTCTTCTCTTAAAAACTTTTCTTCCGTCTGGTAAAATATTTATTATAAATGGTTAAGTACATATTTCATCAATTTTTAAAATTTTATATTTTTCATTTTCCTCTCCAACAATCTCACAGCAAAAATGATCATCATGAAAATCTATTATGACTTGAACCAAAATAAAAAATATCGGTCAAGTTTCTATATAATAAGAAGAAAGATGTTTCTTATATTCGGCCCTATTTTCTTAATATAAGAATTTGTTTCTTATATGCAGTAGAGAAAGAAGTAAGTTGAACGTCAGCAACAGTATATCGAAACAAAAAACTCATCCTCTTTCTCTCGTCACCCCTCTCTATACTTACTACACGGCCATGATATCAAAAGTAAACATTTCTTTGGAAAAAAATATATAATAAATAAAAGACCATAAATTCGATCTAAATTATGTTAGCATAAAGTCATATAGGTATGCTGGAATAGTTTTAATAATTTTTCTAAATTGCTGCAATTATTTTCTTGGAATTAGAAAATTTGAATGCGTTGTAAATAAAGGACAGACTTCTTACTATCAAATAATTACTTCTTGACTTCAGAACATATTCATTTAGTTTTCTATATAAAATTCGTTTCTTAAATCAAGAAATATTTGATCGTTTCGGTAAAATGATATTTTTTACCAATAAGAATGATTTTCTACATCCAAGAATTAGTGTTTAAATATTATTAAATTAAATTCGAACAAAGAAGAATTTGCTAATTTTTTAATTTCCTCGATTCAGGAAACGAAATTTCTTTTTGTAGAAAATAATTTTCTTTCCGTGTCGGCTCTTTGATGTTCTCGAGCATAATTACTGTTTCCAAGTGGGGGTGCATATAAAATGACAGTTTGAAATTTTCTGGGAGAGGGATTGCAAAATTCTTAACTTGAAGATTTTTTTATCAGCTACCAAGAGAAACAACAGGCAAACAGATCGATGAACTAGCAGGGTACCTTCGATTTTAAGAAAGTGAGTTCGCTCTTGGTCTTAGCAAATTTTTTAAGTAACATTAAGTTTGGTGGAATTGATTTATAAATGTAATGCAGCACAATTCTCAATTTTATTTAAGCATCCGCACTCAAAAATTGGCTCTAACAGAGTGGGAATTAAAAAATTGGGTTAAATTCAACTGTGTTGGAAAAACGAGTATTCGTTACTAAAATCTACCGAAATAAAAATATTAAATGCGTACTGATAAACTCACACACTTTTGTGTTAGTTTGTTATTTACGACCGACAAATTTGGAGGAAATTAATAAATCGGTAATATTTAACCGAGTTTCATTAAACAAGTTGACTCCTACTCTGTAGGAGCAATATTAACAGTATTGCTTGGTAGTTTTTAACCGAAAGTTGGTTGATTTTAAATGAGCGTGTCTGCTTTGTATTTTATGTGCTGAAAAGGTATACCATTTGTGCGGGCGCAGCTCTTTTGCTTCCTAGTAGGTAGCTCAAGCTACTTTATTTTTTGTTGAGCTGAAAAGGCTCTGTCTTCTAGTAAGGAACATTAACCTTCAGTTTGATTATCTTGGTGACCCCCTTTCACATTGGAAGGACTATTATTTCGCTAAACTACGAAAAGACAGTAGAAAATAATAATACAGCTTACTCTTACCGACTCCAAGATAACTACGCTAAGTATTAAAATAGCCTCAGATTTGGTACACAAGGCGGAGATCATAACGAGAGTCATGAAAAATTAGACATAGTTACTGTAGCAGGCCTAGGAAAGTCATTGCCCATGCAAAAATCATTGTGGAGACAGTTGTCCGGTCTCAATAGTATAGGTATCATTCAAAAATCTACTATTGAGGCCGGTCTTGCGTCAACCCTTTCAAGGTGGAACTAGTATTGTTCAGGATTTGTATAAGCCATAATATTTCTAACATTGCACCACCTAAAGTTGGAAACAAATAGCTAATTCTAGACAGCAAACTTGGTCAGAAGCTCACGGACATAAGAGGCTGTATATTAATTCATATTTATACCTGCAAGAAAGCTTCGGGTCTTAGATAGAGCCTACAGCCTAAAGTAATAACCTGACTGTACACAGCGATGGACAGACACATTCTGCTCGGAATAATGGTCTGTTGTACTATAGAGAAAAAAATCCAATATCCAGTCTATTGAACAATGAGTTCAAAAAAGCAAGTATTATGCATAACAGGAACCTTACAGTCGCTCTAGTCACCCAGGTCATCTGCCTTCCCACTCACTCATGTGGCCTCACAATTGACCTGCTATATGGTGATGGGTCATTGTGGACTTAGATATCACCTCAGCAAAATGAACCTTCGTCCGGAAATAGAATGCAGATTCTGTCTGGAGGATGTTGAATCCTTTAAACACATTTTCTGTGACTGCCTTGCTCTTCATTGGTTAAGAAAACGTGTCTTTAATAGAGAGACTCGTACGCCAGCAGATATAGCGAACTCTGCTACTAAGGACTTATTGACCTTCGTTGGGGAGGTCGCACGTCTCTTAGATTAACTTTCCCCATCCATACAATAAATTTTTCAGGTCGCAGTGTCAGTGAAAAAAAATGGTGATGGCGTATACGTTCAGCGCCCAGCAGTAGTCAGCCTCTGAAATACAAAGTAAAGCGCAACAATAAATTTACTTGTCTTTATTCTATCGGTGTCCAAAAACTTTTCACAATCCGCCCCCATGTACATATAACAGATAAATGGGGGCTTACTATGAAAGACAGTGTCCCTTAAAACATTCTCCAGTTGTGCAGTTGTTCTTATGAAAATGTACAATTTGAATAAAGGCTGACGATTGAATACTTGCGTAGCCGACTACTCGAACTATCCTACCTACTTTACTTATATACTTATATACTTTATAACCTTAATATTTTTCAATTTATGCAAACATTCAGAGAATATAAATTCTTGGTTCAATAGTTCAACAAGGGATTTTCAATGACTGATCGAACACAGAAAGAAGTAAAAAGGCTGACAACCAGTGGCGTAGCGGGGCAGTGCCCCTAGGCCCCCAAAACAAGATTAGCAAACCTCTTATTGAACTAGCGAAATATTCGCCCACCGTCGGAATTTAAATAAAATAGGTTGCAACACTTCTTTAATCATGGCAACTCATTTAAAAAAATACAGAGAAATTCTCGACAAGGTTTCAACTTCTATTCGCTTGTGGATCTATTATTTGTATTGTTTGTGCTGTGTTGTCAATTTGCCATCCCAAACTCTTTTAAAAAGCAACAAATCAAAAAAACATACAAAAGAATACTACTGTAAACAAAGAAACTACTAATTATAAAATGTATCTATTAAAAGTATTTAATCACATGTATTCGGCATAATTTTCGTGTTGAATTTGTATTATACCTGTAAAATTTTTAAATTTGCCGCCATTTTCAAGGGATTCTACTCGCTTGTCAGACTAGAAATCTATGGTATAGATCCTAACTTTAAACAAAAAAGGCAAAGGAAATTTAAAAACCATTTTGATGAATTAGCTTCTGATTACCGATTTCGCAACAGGGAAGAAATATTTAAAATTACTATTTTCAAAAATGTACTAGACACAATAATAACTCAATTAAGTGCACGTTTTGCTGGTATGAGTGCAATCAGTCAAATATTCAATTTTCCAACACCATCATTTTTACTAGAAGTGGATGAAACAAAAGTAAAGGGTTTTCCAATAAGGGGTGTTATTTTGGTATTCAAAGAAAATGCCATTTTTTGAGATAAATGATCGGATGTTTATTTCATAATAAAGAAGAAGCCCAGTAACAATTTGACTTCTGCAAGGTTCAAATTTGTAATTTCCGCAGGCAACAGCTTCGATAGAGCTTCTATAGTCTTTGTTAACCCAAGTTGATCCATTTCGAATTAATTGTTTCAATAATAACTTCAGTAAGATCTTTACGACGGATATACACAGGTTTTATAGAGGGATATGAAATTAAGTTTCGATAAGATCTCTATTAGGCTTCAGAAAATGTGTTTGCAAATGGTTCCCCAAGGTTCTGTGTTTGGTCCTATTCTGTTTTTAATATATGTTAATTCGCTATGTATTCAACCCTTTAAAGGCAACATTACAGCATTTGCCGACGATACTGCCCTTTCCTATTCCAATAAGAGTTATCTTAACCTTTTTTTGGATGTTAATAATGATTTAGATATATTGAGAAGATGGTTCAATCATCATAGATTGGTAATAAGTAATAAAACTAAATTTATGTTTTTTAATATCAAAGGTTCAATATGCGATGACTTTCCTTTGCATTACCATTCACCGAATTGCTTGAGATTTCGTCTAAGCCTCCATCATGCTATTACCTTTAACAGTAATGAAAGTTGCAGTAATGCATGCTTCAAAATTGATCGCGTTGACAATTTTAAGTATTTAGGTATTATATTGGATCATAGACTCAATTGGAAAGATCACATTTTCAACCTAAAGCGGTATCTGAATAGAACCATTAGGCAACTATATCATCTTAGTCTTTACTGTAGTCTGCCCATATTGAATTTAGTCTACAATGCTCTATTTAAATCTAAGCTGCAGTACGGATTAACCTGTTGGGGTGGTACGTATTTTTCTAATGTAGAAGGTTTACTTAAGAAGCAAAAACACTCAATAAGAATTATGTCTAAAGTGAACCGTAGAACTTCGAGTTTCGTGCTCTTCAAAAAACTTGGAATTCTCCCTCTAAGGCACCTTTACTGCTATAAAGTTTTAAAAATATTTTTTGAAAACTGTGGGTACTACGCCGTCAGAGTTCATGAAAATTTTAATCTGAGAGTAAACACCAGAAATTTTGTAAGGGTACCAGCAATTTACGAAACACATTTTTCACGTTTCTATTCTGTTACCGCGCCTCGTTTGTTCAATATACTGCCAGAAAACCTTAGATGCGAGAGAGTGAAAACAGTATTTTTAAATAATATTAAAAGATGGCTTCTCTCTTTTAACCATTCTCATATTGATTTGTTTTTTTACTCCAATTACATAATTGAATAGAATATAAATCGTCGTAATTTTTTATCTTTATTTTTTTTAATTTCTTATTTTCGAACTTAAAAATTTTAATTTTTATCGGTATTTGTATTATATATTCCCCATCAATAGTTTTATTCGCTGTTTTAAAAATTAAATTTTGTAATAATAGATACATTCGCCTCTTGTCTTCGACAACAGATGGTATCTTAATATTTCATGCAATGCTAAAAAAAAAAAAAAATGTATTTTCTTATTATATCAATTTTATTATATTAGTTTTTGTTATGAAATATAAAACTTAAAAAAAAAAATGTGTGGAAAGTGAATTGCTTCGATAATGTTTGTGGTTCGAAGCGCTTTATAAAAGCTTCTTTAGAGCTTCTGACCGAAGGCATTATAGAAGCAATGAACTTCCTCCTAACTTACATATGGAGGCCTTATAGAGGTAAAAATTAATATCATATGAAGTGAATTACGGCTGTCTAATGAAACCATCAATTGATACTTTGGGGAAAAATGACAAAATATAAAACACTTTAGCACAGTGAAAAATATGTCAGTAATGTGATTTTAAATAAACACTTTTTTAGATAACACTAAATGTCTTGATTACAACTTCGGTCGAGTAAGCTGCAAGTTATTGCAAGTCTTAACAAAGCTCTAAAATGTATCAAGTAGTTCAGATTTACCACTACTACAGCATTATGACGAATTAGCCTAGGGGGTAGTGCATTGGACTACTACACAGGTGGACCTATGTTCGATTCTCGGTGCGAAGCATGTAAGTAAAATGTGAATTAAACTGCATGAAAATTGCAAAAAGTCATTGAAAATATTTATAAATAAGATAAAAAAAAAATAAGAATATGTAAAATTGAAAAATGTAATGAAAAATATGATTATTTTTTTCTTTTCAATTTTTAAGCTTCCATACAGTTTCGGTAATACCCTACCGAAGTAATAACCTATACTGCTGATAAGTGTGAGATGCTTCTTTTGCAGAGCATTAATCTACCGTGGATGTCCATTGCCATCCACAGGACGTCTTAAACAGGTAAATACCTGCATTAAAGTGCGCCATATGTGTTTACATTAGGCCTTATGCAGTTAATATTGCGGGAGGTAAAATACCTTCGATAGCACCTTACCGAAGTCAAATTGTTACTTGGGAGGTATGCCGTTAATAATGAAAAAATACATCAGCCAAATGGCCACCACGAGCACGCATATAGGTCCATATCCTTTTCATGAAATTTTCCATAACCAAATCGCAAAGTGGCTGTCCTATGTCCTCGATAGCCTCACGAATTTTATCTTTGAGGTCTTGAATCGACGCTGGGCTGTTGGCGTAGACCTTATCTTTCACGTGGCCTCAAAAGAAGAAGTCGCAAGGTGTTAATCACAAGATCTCGGTGGCCAATTGTGATCACCTCTTCGAGAGATAACACGGTCCGGAAACTTTTCCCGTAAAAGATCAATGGTTTCGTTTCTTGTGTGGCACGAAGCGCCGTCTTGTTGAGTAAACATTGTCTAGATCAATACCATCCAACTCCGACCTAAAGACCCAAGTTTTTATGCAAAATATGGTGTAATGACGTTTGTGGAATGCCCAATTCCAAAGAACGACGAGGAATGGACAAACCTGGGTTTTCTTCAACACTTTGGGCTACAGCAGCAATATTCTCAGTTGTTCTTGAGCGACGTGCACGGGTTTTAATCTTCACATCACTAACTTGTCCCGACAGCTCGAATTTTTCCACCAATTTCTGTATTACGGTCCGACAAGGTGCTTCATGACGACCAAAAAATGCTTTAGTTTTGCGAACTGTGACTGCAAGATTTTCTCCATTTTTGTAGTGAATTTTAATAATTTCAATGCGTTGTTAAAGCGTGTATCGTTCCATTTTTAGAAGTTTCTACCTGTCAAATGTCAAAGAATAAAAGCTTCAAAAGTGACAGCTACCGAAATAGCGGGTCATTCAGAATAACACCTCTCATTGGAAAACCCTTTCTGACCAATTTCAAAGTAAATATTCTGTTATAATATGCCCCAACTTTTTTCTTCAATTTCTTAATATTTATCACCTACTTCTACCTGAATGAACTAAGGCGTGGACTCTTCACCAATTTTGTAAAGAAATAATGACCAAATATGGAGTGCTAGAATGCGACCTGACAAGAAGTATTTACAGCAATGTTACTGTTCCATACAATTCCAGTTACTTCTGCAGAAGCTGAAAGATCATTTAGCAAATTAAAAATAATAAAAAATTATTTAAGGAATACTATGGGCCAAGCTCGACTCCGAAATTTATCGCCAATAGCGATCGAAAACAAAGCCGCTTCAAGCCTAAATTTAACCGAAGTGATTGATACTTTTGCGAAAATTAAGGCCAGGAAAAGATTATAACTAAAGTGTTTAACATTTATGTACACACGTTAATTAACAAACATTTTGATTTGATTTACTTCGTTTTATTGCTGATTAACATATTAATCCAAGTATAAATTCCTGAACTTTAAGTGGATTTGCTGTGCCCTGTAGTGTACGATAAAGAGCTGATCATGTGACGATACCTAATTATTACTGTTTATGATAAAATATCTTTGCATAAAATAAGTATATATATATTGATAAAACCTAAACAGTTTAGGGGGCCCAGTTTTCTTTCGGCGCAAAGCCCTTAGTCATCTAGCTACTCCACTGCTGACAACTGGTGCCATCACCCTACACTCTGGGGTAAGGGTGTCGTTCCAAGAGAACCACCTGACTCAACATATTACAATATTAGTAACACTGCGGTGACCAGCTATTTCGAAAAAAAAACTGCGACAAGGTCCTACAACTAGCGGGTCTTTTAATGGGATTTATATAGATAATGCCCCGATCTGCGTCAACACAAAGACTAAGCCACCATATTAGCGACCATAATGCTTAACTATTGTCCCCTTCAATCAGTACCACCATCCACATTATATGATTCCAATTTAGGGCGGCAGCTATCCCTGACTTATACTCAAATAAAAAGTCCCCCTGAAACCCAGCACTTTTATAGCTTAATTCCAATGACAGCCGCATAATGGCACATCATAAGCACATGTCATTGCCTACAGTTATAAGGATGTCTAATGAATTCCCCTCAACAGTGTTCAAATATGTGTACCCATACCAATAACAATTCCGAGTAATGACCCAAACAAAGTTGCACGTAAATCCCCAAATGAAGCAATCACAAGCATTTCCGCTGCTCAAACTTCCACAGTGTTCCCGTATCACAGCGGCTGTTCTTTTGTTTTTACAAAGAAAATCATTTCCATCCAGGTGTGCGAGCAATTATACAACATTTACACTTTTTACTACGCAAATTGCAACATTCAGCGAAAAATCCTTTTTCTTTTCTTTTATATACGCTACCACTCCCGTCATCATTTAGGATTTCAATAAAAATCACAAGAAAAGCCGTCAAGAAAGCTGTCCAATTGAGAGGATTGAAGCAACGGTAGCGCATTTGCGATAATTATGGTCAATTATTCATTTAACGATCGTTGCTGTCTGTTTGCAAGGATAGTAAAACGAAGTGTTATTGAGTGGTTAAGGTGTACTTTATGTATGAGTATATGTGTGCGCATTTAAAGATTTTTTCTTTATTGACTGTTCAGCAAACAGAGACAGAGGAGTAATTAAGCCAACGGAAAGAAATACCCACACAGACGGACCACCCCACTTTGCCAGGATTCGAAGAAAAACAGAGACAGTCGTGAGCCCTGAGTCGAGTAATGCTTCGTTTTGGTACGTGGTGTGCCCTCTCTGACGAGTGTCATAAATTATTTTAAATTTTTAATGGTTTTGTGGACTTCCCTTCACTATAATGGCAGCTATCGCCCCATGTCGGTGGACATAGTAAAACTGTTATAAATTTAGCGTTCGAGTGTAATTTCGTGACTATATTTGGAGGAGCAGAGTTTATTGATGCGGTCGTGGTATCGTGACAATCCTTGAGGGATTGTATTGTCTTTATATATGTGGAGCGAGTATGACCGTTATTGTGTCATTAAAGTCGGGCTTTTATGTTTTTTTATGGATTTTAATCGAAGGACAACGATTTTAATTGGCCAATATTATTGTTTACGAATACGGATGGATGAGTTGAATTTGAATGACTGTCGTAATGTTGGTTCTGACAATTGCAAATCGATGGAGTACTTGTTGTATGTTGTGTTGTTGAGAAAGCATCGACTAGGCTGATAAGTTTATTCGATTGGTAATAATTTTGTTATCACTGTTGGCGCCCAGGGTGTGCTTGGGAGCTTTAATAAAGACGTAGGAGTTTGCAAAAATTTATAATACTATCGCTGCCGTGGAACGGCTTTTATTTAAATGAGTTTTAGCGTTTTTTTCAAACTTCACCTCAAGTTGTTTATAATTTTGAAAGACAAGACTTAGTTGGAATAAAAATATTCAGAAGCTGTTGGATGGTCGAGCCAAGACATTGGATTAGACACACTAAGGAAACTAAATATTGATAACATCGTGAAGCAGCGAATATAATTCTCAGGGCGTACTGCCGATCGGAAGACGAAGAACGGTTTAAAGAGCAGTCGTCCTAGAAGAAACTGAGCTAATTAAATTATGCAGTAACAGACCGATATTGGAATTGTTACCACGCGGTTTTCACATGAATATATTTGAGAACTATCATTCGACTTCTGTCCTTTAAAACAGGATGAAACATAGGTAACATCCTTTTGAAATGCGCGTCTTTCAAGCTGTAATGGTCGAAGTCGGTTTGGAGTCGTCTCTTTAGACAGGCGTGGTTCTTTTCTATTTTGCAACTGTGAGAAGTCTCTTTTGTGGTCAAGGCCTACTTTTCGAATGAATGATCCGTAACCGCTATCCAGAGCACCTTTCGAAATTACTTCAAGCCCCTTCGTGCTCTGTCTCATACCGGAAATCAATGTAAAATGGTTCACAACATTTATACAAACCGCTAGTGTGATGAAATGAAGAACCCGAGACCGTGGGCTCATGAGATCACCTGAGAAAATTCTTTCAGGAACACTGCTGAGTGTCAGTATTTTATTACACACCCCGCCATTTCGAATTTTATTTCTATTGCTGCTTCACACGTATTCACAGACAGAAAAATTGAAAGCGCGAGAGAGGGAATATAATTGAAATAATCTGCGGGGGAAATCGGGGAGATGAAGGAAAGCTATTTCATCTATCTATTTCATACCTAGTTTATGCTTCTGAGTCAAGGGCGATTTGTAGCTGCCTTGCATTCTTGTCAGTTTTGAATACAGAAAATCATTAGACGTAATCAGTTCAATCTCTGCCTAGATCGTGTAACCACATCATTAAGAAAGTTTTCTCGAGCATTTCAAACGCAAGCAAAACCCAAAAATCACATGCATACTTCAATAAGCGCCTTGAAGAACTGAACAACTGAAGAACTAACAATGCGAATGAAGAAACCACATTTTCAAGTCTCCACTTGTGTCACATGGGTATTTCGTATTTCGCAACAAACCCATACCCAAACTCAATCTATACCTAAGCAGAGATGACTGAGAAAATCTATCTGTATAAAGCATTTCGATGAAGAATGGCTCTCGAGCACTATTTCGTTTTCAGTCTACTGTATAGTTGTAGACAACGTGACGTACGTCGGTAGAGCCAGATACTCGTTTGCAATTCCCTCTCCATGGATATCCATGGTAATATCAATTTCATTAGACTGTTATGCAATATTTTCAAAATTCCATACTATTACGTGTACGTTTGCCTTTACTTTTTGGATATGTGTGTCGTACGTATGAAGGAATATTACGCAACCTGAAACGATATTATTGTTAATACAGACGTACGTGCGTTAAATGTGTTTCGGATTTTTTTTTTTTTTATCAATTTGTTATCTCTTCATTTTTATTGTTAGATCACATTGCCATCGAGACAACAAAAGATACCTATATTCTTTTCAGGAGTTCACATAACTTGTCGCTGTTGATGGGAATATGATTCTCACTCCAGGATTCACTCCCTTGGGTAATGCGAATGATTTTCTTAGAATTTTCGATGATACTTTCGGGGATAGATATCTTTGCATTTGTGTGTATGACATGTTTATTCGAGTATAGTTATTTCGTAAACATAGTGGATGTGGAAATGTGAATTTTTGGTAGGAGTTGTTAAGGGATATCAGCGTCTGGTTGAGAATGGATCAGCAATTGTTTTTAGGATTGGTTCAGATCTGTAATCCGTCCCACTATAGCGAGGACAATTGACACAAATTCGTTCCGCTCATGGGCTGAAAATTCTGTTATTTCTAATAAAACGATTGTTCCAATTTTTGTCTGAATTTGTCTACAGTGTCCAAGTAGAAATTTGTGACTATTATCCAAATTTTCTTTAACCCTAGAAGGCTAATGTTCGTCGATTCGACGACGTCGCATTCTTAATTTTCCTGTCTCTTTTCAACGCGGGCACATAGTAACTTATGCTCAACAACTAATTCAGTCGCCGATGCGTTCTTGCGAAGCCGGTTGTGTCCGGCAGGTAAAAACAGTATTTCTATTTTTATTTATATATTTAAATGCAATATTGGAATTTGTGGTCAATATTGAATTGACTTTTGCGGATTTTGCGCAAAGAAAAATTAGTTCCTTAATTTTTTTTTCTTATCACCAGTTATTATTAATTTTATATTGCCAAAGAAGGAATGTTTTTTTCAGTTTTTTTTAAATATTATGAAGACATGTTCATTTTGGACTGAAAAATGCTGTATTTTTTAAAAGACTGCTTAATAATAAAAAAATGAAGAATATACTTAGTAAAATCAAGTTTTTTTATTTGGGAATACAATCTTAATGTTTCAGAAAAAAATAGAACCATATGTATTAAACAAAGCTTAAAAAAAACATATTTTAGTACAGATCGTCGAATCGACGAATGTTTAGCTTATTAGGCGTAGTCAGCAACATTAGCCTACTAGGGTTAAATCAGTCGCCACACGGTATTATACGACTCAATTTTGTGCCAATAAAAGCAGTCCAATGAGATTGTAACTAATCAACATTTTTGTTACCATTGCACGACTCAAAGATACAATATTTTAAAAATATTCGACCACAAATTCTGACCTCTCCGATGCAGCTGTTGTACGTCTAACTTTTTCAATATTAATACTTACGCTCACACTTCGTGTCGTGGCCTTCAGCGTTTTCTTGGAAGTCATTGATATAAATTAGCTTTCTACTATAAATTCTGAACTGTTTTAAGATCTTGTTGGTGGATATTTACAATTGTACAAAAATGAAGGCGTACATATGGAGTTGTACTAAAATGTTGGCGTGTCTATGCATTGTATGAACAAAACTTGATAGAAACTAATCGAGAAGTTGTTGAATCTGTTCAAAATACACCTGTGTCACAACCGGGGCCATCTGGAATCCATCAGGAATTACTCCCTCAAAAATATTAACGGAAATACGTCCAGTCCCAAAAATACCGCTAATGAATTCAAAAAGAAAACAAAAGACAGTTGTACTCACCTCATCAGAAAACATGCAAAAACGAAAAATGATAGCTGAACAGAAAAAAAATAAAAAAAACGAAAAGATTAGAAAATTAGAGCTCAAGAAAAAATATCAGCCGAAGAAGAAAAGAGGAATGAAATTTTCTATCGAACGAAGACGGCGGTGGAGAAATATATACAAGTGAGGATGAAATTTCAGATGAAGGAATTAGCGATAAGTGTATTGAGTGCACGGAAAATGACCACAAGACCGTGTCTACAGAAGACTGGATTCAGTGCATATCTTGCCAGGGTTGGTTGCACGAATTTTGTACATAGCTGCGGCCGCAAAGAGAAGCGATAGGCCATATATTACAAAACCAAATAATTTAATATTCGTAATACCTATTTGTTCCTACTTTTTCCTTCGGGGCATTTTGTCACTTACGCGGGGCTTTTTACCCAACTATTAAGTTACAAAACGCCCCACTTAAACTTTTTTTAAAAAAAATATATATAATAATTATATGCTAACATATTTTTGTACTAATTAAATTGCCAAAACTATAAAAAAAGGCTTTTAATTTTTTAATTAATAAAATAACTGTTATTTTTGTTTATTTTTTGGTTTTATTGAAGCTTCCAAAAAAGTGGGGCGTATTGTATAGTTTTACCCTAAATGATCCCTTTTTCCGCGTAAATCCGTGCACTTTTAGGTTCCCAATTGATGACATTAAGCAAAATTAGCTATGGAAGTTTTTGTAGGCTTAAAATTCTGAACAGTTTGATGAAGTTATTGTGTAAAGACTTCACTTAGGTATATCATTGAGCGGTGCAGATAATAAAATAAAAACCAGTACCAAATGTTTGGCTTTACTGCACTCTTATGAAAATCAAAACTTATGCTTTTGGGTATATTGCATTGGTCTTTATTAATTGGCACCCATTAAACCTTTGAAGTGGTCTCCTTTGGTTGATATTCGTTCTTCATATTGCGATACTTGTGCTAAAATTTCTGATCTTTCTGTTAAGGACTTTGTTTTTTTTTTATTATTACTATATACACTAAATTTATTACAACTATATTTACCGACTTTTGAATCTATCAACTTTACAGGCAAAAGATGTATAACAAAAAAGCTGTAAATTTTTACCTATCTCATGAGATTATTATTAAAAAATAAAAATGAGTATTTTAATATTCAAGTTTTACTTGACTTTGTAAGGATCTTTTTATATATAAAAGTTTAGCTAACACCAGCGGTCTAAGTAGAACAGATTATATGATGTAGCTGGATATTTTGTAAAATATGCAAGGACTAAAGAGTACTACATACGTGAATTACATTTGCCTTTCATCAGTCGATATCTTCAAACAAATTTTTTTAGGATAGACCCCAAATCGTTAAAAAAACGTTCTGCTCAACATATTTTTCGAACCTAGTGTTACCATCTTTTTTAACTGCAACTCTCTGGAACATTTTGTATAAATAAAAAACGTGGACCCATACACTTTCTGACACCACTGTCCCCAATACCTATAGTTATAGGACATTTTGCCGTTCTGCTTATTTTACTAAATATTTTTTTTATTCACGAATAGAATTTGTTTAAATTTATGCGTAGGTAGTTAGGGTATTGTCCCAAAGCAACAGCAACAACAAAAACAACATCATCAGCAACTCCCTTATCGACATGGGCATCATATTTCTGGTCCACAAAGCAACAGCATAAGTACAGCGCAACAACTTTGGTATGATGTTTTTTGTGTTATGCTCCGAGACCGAAAGTTTGTAGTTACACAAAGCGGAACACATACATAAAACCAGGCCCATACCTTGTCTTGCATTCGCCTGAATACAGAACCTATCCATACGTTTTCCATTTTGATATCCTTGTACCCACGTCATATCCCTACAATGGCACAACAATAATAATGACGAGCTAGAGCGTGAGAGAGAAACCAAACGAGATGAATACAACATCAGTGTTGTGTAGTCCTGTTCCTGGTGCACCCTTGTACCTAGTATAAACGTGGGTGGAGCTCTAACCCTAACATTTTAGCCAGCGTTGACTTGGCAACCGTTGGCACTAGCAACAGGATTAATGAAATGTTGATGGGGTGGACCTGAACCTGAGTTATGTGAAGGAATAAGGATACTCAATAAATGGATGGATGTGTTGTTGAATTTACCTCTGCTTGGTCAAAGGAAGGAGCAAGCAGAAGTTGGTATGGTAGGTATATGTAGACACTCGAAGTCTGTACATCTGAGTTGCTTGCTACTGCCATCGCAGCAGCGGCTTGGCACGTCTTGAATTTGATGCTTTTCGGGGACTAGATTCGGCTAGAATGGGAATATTTTGTGAAGATTCAGATTTTCATTTTAAAGTTATTGCCTTGAAAATAATTGGCTTAGGTAGGTATGTTTTATTAAAATATACATATGGCCATGGGATGTATTATATTTTTTTTTGTAGGCAGGTGCATTTTTAGGGAGGCTGAATTCAATTTGTTAATTTTTTCATGGTTTGTAACCATGATGCAATTGAATGAAGTACATTTAAGACTACAATTAAATTAAGGGGCTTACGTGTAACTATTTCACAAAGAAAACATTTGAATTTTTGGACTGACATGCATTTTTGCATGACAAAACTAGAAGCCAAGGGAGTTGGAACCGTTAAGGATTGCATTGCGAGGTAGTTCTGTTTCTATTTTTGGTAGAAAGCACTCAAGATAGTGAGTGAGTTTCGCTAAACCTGACGAAAGCAACTTTAACTCACACTTAATCGAGTTTTTATTCCAAAACCCCGGGGAAGGGTTCGGTTGGGTGAGTGGGTACGCTCAGGTCAGTATTGAGATCTAGTGTAGTGGTGAAAAAAAGAACTGGAAACAGTCCATTTTCACAACGACACGTCCAGCTGACCCATTTCTCATCATCTATCTGTGCATCTTCTCAGAAAAATTCAAATTCACCTACGGACCTTCTTCGTTGTTCGATAATTAATAATGATTTCTCTTTAAAGAAAAAGCATTAAGTTCAAGCTGTTAGCTCTCGACTTTTAGTACAACTTGAGTATCTTCTTTTCTTCGCCGACTTCTGCCGAATAACAGTAGTGGCTTCTAAACAAAGCTCACATATGGCTAATGAAACAATAGCAGTTTTTTAAGAAGGGGGTTGCCGGGTGTTTGTGGGAGGGGGCTGCCAATCCAATGTCTAAAGGTTCTATTTAAGGCTCTCTTTTGAATGGCTACTCAATTAAAAAAAAATGAACCGGAAATGTAACATTTTATTTTGTCCCTGGGCTAAGAAGTACCACTAATCTTTGCATTTTGCCTATGGCCATGGTCAGCTTTCATTTTATATGCAACTCATCGTTATTTTTTATGCCTTTGGACATCCCGCGGTCGGTTCTTGGACTATGAGGAATTATTGGAATGCGTTGGATAAAAATTTATAAATCTGAATCCGAAGCTACATTTCAACTAAATTTGGAACCAATAATACGGTCCGATGATGGCCCTAGCATAGAATTTTCGAATAAAATAATATGTGTCCGTTCGAAATTGATGATGGTCCCATTAAACAGACGATTGGCGTTTATGATACGCTCAGGGAACACCGAATCACTCACGACTTTTACTATACAAAATTGGTTTCAAATGTGGATTCAATTTTTTTCAGATTCAGATTTAGAATACTTTTTCTTACTATAATAAATAAGTAATGGCTAATCGACAAATTGGGCTGCTGAGTCACACTTTCTACCACAGTCGCAATGTTTTATTTTATTTCGATTACTAAGCTATGGATCTACCGCCCTTCAAGATGCCCAGACTTGCTGGAGTGGAGCTTTCCCTTTCGGAGAGCGCAAAATATCTCGGTACGGACAGGAAACTAAACTGTAAACTTAACGTACAGAAAAGAGTCAAAAAGGCTCACAATGCTCTCTTCATTTGCAAGAGGACAGCAGGAAAGAAATGGGGTATTAGGCCGTCCATGTTATATTGGCTATATATAATGGTAGTATAATCACTTATGGGGCTCTTGTCTGGTGGAAAGCCACGAACAAGAGGTATGTACGGGATATGTTGACCAGGGTTCAGAGAACAGCCTGCATTGCCGTTACGGGTGCTTTACGTACCACACCAACGGCTGCACTAGAGGCGTTCTTGCATATTTGACCACTGGACTTGCAAATACAATCAAATGCAGGTAATAGTGCGCTACGGCTCACTAACCCAGGGCTTTTTAAAAACAATAGGATAGGACACAGTAATTTTTTAACGGAATCTTTCTCCGAAATCCCGGAAAAAGCGGATGAAAGTCTTGGTACACTTGATTTTGACACTCCATACGACGTGTCGTACCCTGACAGACAGACTGGAATAGGAACTTGGTCTCGAGAGAAAATGAGACCTCGAGAGAAAATGAGACCTCAATATATACAGACGGTTCCAAAACCAGTAAGGGTACGGGGTCAGGTATATACTCCAGCGAGTTGAACCTACATATGGCCTTGAGACTTCCGGACACATGCAGTGTGTTCCAGGCAGAGATTCTGGCCGTACTCACAGCTGCGGAGGTACTTTTAATGAGATCGATATCCAACAAGTATATCGCCATCTACATTGATAGCCAGGCTGCGCTCAAAGCCCTAGAATCACATACCACTAAATCTGAACTAGTCTGGAATTGCCGTGCTTAAGGCATTATGCTTGCAGAACCGTGTCAGATTGTGTTGGGTACCTGGGCATTGCGATATTGAGAGTAACGAAAAAGCCGACGTTCTGGCTAAGGAAGGAGCTCCCACTTAATACAATGATTGAAGGTATCAGACCACCTATGGCCGTTGCTAAAACGATTGTCTTCGAGAAAATGTCCAATAAAGCAGCCACAAGATGGTCACAGCTAGAAGCGCACAGGGTCTCTAAGGCTTTGTGGCCCGTCTTAAATAGGAATAAGTCTGAAGAAGGAATCTCCGTAGAACAAAGTTAAGGTTAACAATAGGAATACTCTCTGAACACTGCCTTTTAAGGAAGCATGCTGAGACTAGGCTTATCTAATACGGCCATATGCAGGTACTGTGAGGACCTGCAAGTTACAGAAGATATCTCCCACCTTCTTTGCGAGTGTCAAGCAATTGCTCGGACCAGAAGGAAGCACCTAGGCAGGTACTTCTTTAAGAACTTAGAAGAGGTTGGTTCTTCAAACAATATTGGAACAATAATTAGATTCTGTAGGAAAATTGACGATTTGGTTTAGGTTTTTGACCGTAATGGTTGCCTGGGGATGGCGAACGGCCCGTCTTTTGGTGCCTGGTCTTTTGTGACGATCTCACAACCTCACTCAACCTAACCTAGCCTAACCTAAGCTATGGATCTCAGCAAGGGCGGATCCAGGGGGGGCACAGGGGCACGTGCCCCCCCATCAGAGAGCACTGCATTATTACTGCTTGCTCATTCCATTATCAAAACAACACAGACACTTCGCCTATGTGCGAAAATAAAAGTCACTTTTCTAACAAACGATGGAAATCAAGACGAAAAATTACAAAAATCTATGTCTGCATATGCTAGAACCTAGAAATATATGTGAATCTTGGGGTGCGTGCATGGAATTTCTAGCCTTAAGCGCAAAGTCGTATAGACCACATTTTTAATCGTACAATTTTTGTGTTTCCGACGGCCGTAAAAAAAAGAGTTACAAATTTGGCGACAGATGAAAGAAAATATTCCTAAGTCACCAGCAGAAGCTTATAAAAAAGCAACAGCTTTGCCAAACATAAGAACTCTTTGTCAATTATTGTGCACATTTCCTGTGACAACCAGCACTGCCGAACGATCTTTCTCCACCTTACGCCGGATAAAGACATATCTTCGCAGCAATATGAGAGAAGATCGCTTGAATGGACTAGCCCTAATGCATATCCATCAAGACATTGCTTCAAAGATGAACCCTGAAGAAGTACTAGATATCTTCAGCAGAAAACATAAAAGAAAACTGTCATTATTAATCATATAATTTTTCATTATTACACCTTTAGAAAAATGGATTTTTTATTCTTTGTTATTCTTCAATGTCATTGATAAAGAATGAATCCCAAAAACAAATTGCAATGCAATACTATGGGGTACACTCTTCACCTATCTGGCCTTTGTGCCCCTCCCAGAAATAAATCCTGGATCCGCCCTTGGATCTCAGGTTTCATATGCGGAATATCATAATTTATGTCTCAATTTTTTTTTTTTGAAACTAAACCTCGCGTAGCTAGATAGATTGACCGTTGTGCAAACGTTTATTTTGTGCACATATTTGAAAGCAATGCACACTCTTACCCACATCCCCCTGGGTAAACCCAGCGATACGATTTAAATCTTTCACTGTGCGTAGTATAACATCCACTTATTTACGTCCTCCGATGAAGTTTGATTTGCTTCCAGTGAATTGAGAACAATAATCACTTCCTGCAAACCACTTTTCAGCAATTAATCACGCTATCCATTTGTATGATATCATTAACGAGAGTATTTCCATGGCCACCGCACCAATTTTGAAATCTAATTAAATACGCAATTATCTTTTATAAATATCCTTAAAATATTTTGCCTACATTTAGGTAGCTTCTTTTGGCCTCGAAAACATTTCAATTAATTGATCTAATTTGATCCCATTTTTTTTCTCTTAATTTGACTTGAAAGTTGGAAATGTTGTTAATTGCCATTTCCCCCCAGAAAAAAAAAACAGATATTAGGTATAGGTAGTACTTGCCAGTCTCTAAAGCCGGACCCCAAAAAATACGCAATAAAGTTGTTCGTCATTAATTTCCATTAAACCGTTTATCGAATAATTTTATAAGAGTTTTCCGAATTTAGGACACAAAACGACTTGGCTGAAAATCAGAGCTCCCTCACTTCTTCTACTGGGAAATATTTCCCTCGCTACCGATGAGGACAACAACATTTCGTAAGTGGCGGCAGGATACTCATAAGTATCGACTAAAAATTCCAACACAAAAATATCCGATACAAGTAGATCCACAGTTGTAGAAGAAGAGGTGATTTTTTTCTTTGCTTTCTTTCCTCATAACTAAAAGTAGCAGTTTTCTGAAGGATGGTCTAGTGCCTCTCTCTACCGGTAGGTTGGCTCATCCCTGCTCACTCAATCTGTGTATATTTTATTATGAAAAAGAAGAAAAAAAAAAATTAAGGGTACTTCTCTCGAATAAAACTCAATCATAATTATTGCCATGGCAAACTGTTGCTACGCAACGCAAGCCACCCCAGCCGCCCAGTTCAACATTCATCATTGTATCCTGATGCTGCTTCTACTGCTACTGCTACTGCTGGCTGATCCTTTCTCTCATCGTTGTAAGCCCTCCCCTGCTGAGGGTATTTCATTTTTTTCCGTACTTTTTGTCTGTTTTTCTGATGTTTTTTTCGGTATGAAGCTCTATAAACTCACACAACACAACACAACTACCATCACCCATCGATGAACCTCTGTCCTTTGCGTAGCGCACAATAAAGCAGAGATTTTGCAGTCATATTCCAAATATGGAATGCAGCCGGGGAGACGGTTGTCAGGTTGTTGTTAAGCAAAAACTTGCTCATGGATTACGTGTGTGGGTGTGTGTACGTTTCTTTTTGTGCATACAAAAGCTTGAAATGTTTTTAAGGGTTTTTCTATGAATTCATCACTCGCAAACATATTTTCTGATATCTCTGTTTTGTGAGGTTGTAGCTTTTAGGATGGGGTGGGTATGGGTATAGTGTTGCTGCGCGTGTAACAGTCAAACAATAAACGGAATGTTTGGGGTGGTAAAGTTCAGGGAGACAGGTTTTGGTAGCAATTTTTTTTTTTGTAAGTTAGGGCAACTAATTAGGATTTATATTCGGTTTTAAAATAAATTTTATAAATTAGGAACACCTAATGAAAATATGGTTTCCAACAATTTAAGGTAAAGCGCTGCAACAACTCAACAAAAATTTGTAAATTATAATCGATAAAATTTTGTATAAACATTTAGAAAATTTGGATCTATTTTAGCATTTTGTAGGTAGGTAGTCCGTGTTGAGCAACCCGACTGAAGGTGACCATGGTGGTTTGGTCACGTTATATTCATATCCCCACCTCAAAACGCAAGAGCTTCCAAAGCGCAACTACCCTTGACAATGTAGTCAAAGCTCAAATCCGAAAAGAGGAAGAGTGAACAAATTCTTGTTAATTAGCTAAGTCTGGCAGTTTCTAAATTTTAATGATGAACGGAGATACTTTTGAAGTCAACATCGCTCGCATTTTTCTTACCTGGCGCTTACTTATCGATGCATGCCAACGCTCATTTGGCGGAGTTTTACAGTAATAAACCTGGTAAACCTGTCTGCAAAAGCAAATGGTGTACTCTGTTTGAATGATCGGAGAAGCTCGTTAGTGTACAGGATGAATAGAATTGGACCTAGTTTTGATCCCTGTGGGACACCATATTCCACATTAGCTCTGTCACTCTGTACATCACAAATTTTCACACAAAATCGCCTGTTGAACAGATAATCAGTTAACCAGTCCGCTATTAGTCCTCTTATACCAATACGTTGAAGTGCTTCAAGAAGTGTTTTATGGTTTAAAGTATCGAATGCCTTACTGAAATCCAAAAAGAGTACTAACACGTGATGACATTTGTTCAAGCTCTGGTTGACACAGTTCGTGAATTCTGCTAGCAGTTTACTTGTACTTTTTTTTTTTTGAAAACCATATTGACTTTTATGGATCAGGGCATGTTTGCCAATAAAACTATTTATTCGTGCAGTGATTACACCTTCTAGGCATTTTTCTATTACCGGAAGTATCGATATTGGTCTATAGTTTCTGAGCTGACTTTTAACTCCTCCTTTGTAAATAGGCCTTACTACAGCAGTTTTCAAAATGGATGGGGTCTTTGCTTGTATCAGACTTAGATTGATGAACTTGCATACAATGGGTGCAAATATATCGGCATGTCTTCGGATATCGGCCGCTCGAATTCCATCTATTCCAGGCGATTTATTTTCCCCCAGCAACTTTATTAAACTGTGCACTTCTTGAGTGTCCGTTGGTTTCACGAACATGGTTTTTTCCAGGATTCTGACCGGGTTTACATAGGTTATCAAGTCACAATGATGTACAATATTCTTTGTCTGTGTTGAATAGAACTTTGCAAAATCGTTGGATAATACTTGCGGTTCCGTATCAAAGTTTTTTTTCAATGTCTCATCAATATTAATTTTGGATCGTCCCAGTATTTCATTTATTAAACGCCAAGTTTTCCTGGTGTCTGTTTTAAATTGCATGAACTGGTTTTTAAAATAATTGGATCTATGAGCTGATATTTCTTTGTTTAGTCTGTTTCTAAAGTTCTTGTATTCAATTTCAAACCCTTTGTTTAACCTGTTGTTTTTCCACCTACGGTATAGATGGTCTCTTCTTTTGCATTTCTGAATAAGACTGGTAGTTATCCAGGTATTGTTATTTCTTTTATTCGTTATTGTTTTTGTGCAGGTTGACATTTTATAAATATCTTCGAACTTTGTAGCAAGTTTTTGGTACATATTATCAGCATCATTTTCGTTCATAATACTTTCCCAACTTGAGTTCAGTATTTGTTGGTTAACTCTCTTATTGCATATGTACTTTGAAGTCAGAACTTTACCTTTCACTGTCTTTGGAATACATTTGAAGTAAAGTACCGGGTAATGATCGGTAATCTCGCTTTCTATTACTAATGAATTCATTTGTACCTCGGTTTTGCTGACCAAGATGTGGTCAATTAATGACTTCGTTCTATTTCTAGGATCAACTCTTGTGAACTCAGTTATAACGTTCATAAGCCTTGATGATGCGAGCATCTCCAAATACTCCTTTACGTAATATGCGTTAGTATCGCAAACATTTATATTAATATCACCCAGCACGATCAATTCCTCATTTTTACCCAGATTTGCTAAATTTCTTCCCATCTCTTCAACAAACGCCTTTTTACTAAAGCCTGGCGGTCTATATATTCCCATCACATACGTCGTTTTGTTTTCTTCTGTAAAACTAATTTTAACATTTTCATAGGAAGCGGTTACGTTAGGTATGGGCGTGTGAGCCAATTCCTGGTGAATAAATATCAACACTCCACCACCTCTTCGATTGTTTCTGTTTGAGAACTCAGTCAGAAAACCTTCTAATTTGTAGAAACCTTTTTCTTCGTCTTCTATATTGGTTTCAACTAAAACAATGATTTTCAACTTTTCCACGAAATGACTCATACTTAGACAAAAACTATTCCAATTGGTACGCAATGATCTTATATTAAAACATAAACAAGAAAAATTCGTATTCAAAAATCCAATTGCATTTATACCGCTAAAACCTTGTACTACCCTACAATCAAGGTTAACTACCACTTCATCGTTTCTATTTTTGTCTCTTATCTAGCCTAATCTATGTCTAAACTAACCTAAGAGATTAAACTAAACCCTAAACTACACCTACTATAAGTTAAATCTAACCTATATACTTTTACCCTAAACGCAACTTGTCCCTCCGTAGTCTCCTGAAGGTAGAGGTTCGTCATGACCTCGAAACACGCTAGATGTTAATGGCAAGGGTTGGCAAGGGCTCACCTGTACCGAAGCTGCCCCTGTGGCTCGACCCTAGCTCACAACACGTCTTTAATAGGAAATTAGAAGCCATACCATACCATAGTCACAGCTAACACCGCAAAATCAGCAATATAGAATGTTCTTTTTGGAAGTGGGTTCCCAATTACAGTATTCCTTTTCGCTTCGTAAGATTTATTTTCAGTTCATATACCAATATAACGTGTATAGTATTTAGACGACCCTACAAATCGCTGCGAAACAAGGCCTCAACTAACAAGCCTCTTCCAGCCTTCCCCTTACGAAGCTCGATACATAGGCGAACTTCAAGTTTTTTGGACCCTTGTAGGTACTTGTGCTTGCAGCACGAGGTCTACCTCTAGTTTGTTGACCTCTGATAAGAATCAAAGGTCAGCGTTTTGATTTCCTTTCACTCTACTTACCCTAGGTATGTCAAATGTCCACCGAACGGTTTTTTTGTTTTCAATTTTGGATGTCCGTTCTCATTGCCAGCATATTCGCTCCCATTTCTATGCCTGCAAATTGCAGCAGTGACAGCGCTACTCATGTCAAAACATCGGCGTAAGCAAGTAGTTAAACAGACTTCTAAAAGTCTGACCTTGTGTGCTGGCTTCAACATGTTGTCCACACTCCCATCAAGATGTTAATGACGTCAGACAGAAGCGCATCGCCTTGACTGAATATAATTTTGAAAACAAATGCTTCGATGAAGTTTTCACCGACCTTCATATAGCAGCCAGTTTTCTTCAGTCTTTCCCTACAAAAACGAAGAACTTTTGCAGCGAATCCAAAACTAGACATGGCTATTTAACCCCATCGAGTATCAATTTGGACTTGTTAAGTTTTCACTAGGGTCTGTCTAGGTATTGAAGCGATTGTGGGCCTTTTTGTCTTAACCTTCGCATGGATGGAAGTTTCCAAGTACCCGCATGGATATATCTACCCGGGGAGATACCATAGATTCTAATATACTTTGTTAGCAATTTTTTCTTTAATATTGTTTTCGTACACTATTTTATTCTTTTTTCATATTATTAAATAATTGAATTTAAATTTTAAGAGTTTGGAAACGAGGCTGGCCACTATTTGCTGAAATCAAGTATTCCATGAATCGATGAACAGACTTTGTGGTTTGAAATGTACTTTAAAAAAAAAATTGTTGTGTTGCATTACCTAGATAAGCATTTTTCCTTTTCTTTTCGATTTTTTAAAGTTAGAATAAAAGATTATCATTCAGGTACCTACATAAAAGATATTTCGTCAGTGCAACAGGTAGTTGGTGACTTTTTTCTTTAAAATACAAGTACATAATTTTATGCAAACAAGTTCAACAAAAACAATGGAAAATACAGAAAAATTTGCTTTTCTGTCATCATCAGCTGTAGCCAGATGACTTTTTAACTTTTTTACCGGCAACGATGGGACAAGCTTGTATACGAATCCAGCAAGGCTTCAGCAAAGAAAATATGCAAAAAATCCAAACCGTTAACTTTGAACTCAGTTTATCACAACACACGATGAAGAAGAAAAAAAAATAGCTGCAGCGCGTTGACCCATGTATATTTATGTTACGGTATAGCAAACTTTTACTTCTTGATTTTACTTTTTAGTAAATTGAATTTTGACCAGCTTTTCGGTGCAAATACTCCTATGTGGCGACGAACCTAGTCAAGAAATTCGTGACTGAGTACTAAGTTGACAGTTCGCGTACGTGGCTGACGTTGGAAAAGTGACGTTCCCGACCAATCTAGTTTTTGCGTTCAGGTTACATCTCATCCAGACCAATCTAGTCGACTTAAGATAACTAGATTCTTGAATGCAGCCAATGTCGTACGTGATAAGCTTTCTAACGGTCCTCGTCCAGGAACCAAAAATTTAACGGAAGTCGATATCTTTTTAAAAATTATGCCATTTGAAATTGAAAACATTATTTGCCGGCACACAAACCAAAAAGCAGTTAGCGAATACAGAAACTGGAATATTGCGAACTCTGTTGAACCAGTATACAACCAAACGTAGGACTTGCCGTTGGCCTCTTGCCTTATTCCATAATTTGATTGACATAGCCGCCCTTGCTGCGTATATAATTTATGCTAAGAACCATCCGCACAGTCAAATAGCCTTAAGAAAAAGTGCAAGAATTAATTTCCTTGAAACCCTTGGCGAGAATTTGTGTATCCCACATATTAAGGACAGATCTCAAAACCGAAGAGCGATAGGCAAATTTTGCATACGAAGTGCAGTGAAGTGCGTTTTAGGAATAGGTATTGACGCAGTCAATACTGACAATATCGAATTTATTCCAAATGAATACGAAAAGGATAACAGTGGTCGTAACCGTCAAAAAGGTGCATGCGCTATGTGTTTTGCCACTGAAAAAAGAAAACGAGCTAGCCGCCAGGGGTTAAATGCCGCAAACCAGTATGTGCAGAGCACAGCCTAAACCAAACAATGTGTCAGAACTGTTACATGCCTTAATTTTGATTGATCTTTTCAAACTGTCCTATCATTTATTCAAACACTGTTACCCAAGATTGGCTGTTTCTTATTTAATTTTAGTGGATGTTTAAGGTTTACTTTTGTTGTCAATTTTTATTACAATGAAGGAGATTTTTGCTTTTTTTCATTCAAAATGTATGAAAATAAATTTTTCTACCAGGGTAGATACTGTTCGTCTACGTAAACAAAATTTCAAAATTTCAAAAAACTTACGAAAATATAGAAAAAAAAGTAAATTTTACTGTTTGCGTATACATTTTAATAATTCAGTCACTGAGTAGGAAGGGCTTCAATATAAGTTTCAGACTTTATGAGATATTGCACCAAAAAAATTCAAATATCTACCCGGGCTTTTGGGATTTTTTTAAGGAAGGCTTTAGTCAATTACACCATAATGTGACAGATCGGGATCTTGTTATGATGTTAGGAAGACTGATACCTCTGTAGATAGAGTAGTTGAAGGGTTCTCCTTTCCTATGGGCTATGTCCTCTTTTATATAGTCAATTTATTAAATACACAATTATCAGAAATATCCTGTAAATCATTTGCTGACATAATATGCTCATTATCAAGACTTTTTCAGTTGCTTTAAAAAGTTCAGCGGGTACACAATCAACTTTACAAGCTCTTTAGCTTGTAAATTGCTACCTTTGCTTAAAAGGTGATTTGTCAACCTCTTATATGACGCAGGTATTATTTTGGGTACAGCCAAAATACGTCTTTCGCCTGTAGTAGGTAAGTATACATATATAAGACTCGTACTCCTAAGGTTCAAGTTAATCCAACAAAGCAAAATTACACCTCGATCGCAATATCCCCAGTCATGAGTTACACCCTATTCGCGTCGCGACAGGTTGCCTGATTTATTTTTACCACCATTATAGGTGATATTGTAATACGCAACGTACATACCTATGCTCATAAAATAGCTTCTGATAGGTAGGTGTATCATATATCGTTCACAAATCTAGTAGAAACCTTTGCCGAAATGCAATTTACATACAGGACTCGCATTGAAAACGAGAGACCACCACCAACAGAACAACAACTACAATAGCTACACGCTACACCAACAGCAATACAGCTTCCAAATATAGGTAGCTATACTCAAGTTGGATATAGAAACCCGCGGAAAAACGTGCTATTTGAAATATAGTTATACTATTATCTCGAAACTATAGTTACGGAACGGCAACAGACATACCCGACAAGGAAGAAAAATATAGAGAGCTGAGTGCTGAGACAGCAGGTGCTACAATTTACATTCGGAAATTTTGTTATTTTAAATCCTAACTGGAAAACATCGAAAGCGCATCGCGAATAAATTTTATACAATAAAGTATCTCTAGATGTGAATATGGGGGGTTGCCGCCGTATACATCTATCAGTATCTCTTTCTGTTTGCAGTGCTAAGATCTAAGGAGCTGTGTGTAATTATTTCACTCCTGATGACTGTTGGTATGCTGTATGCTTTTGCGGAGAGCTATGGTTTATGTGTGTACAATCGCAGGTAAATAATTACAAGGGTACTAATTACATCTCTCGGGTCGTGAAAGTCAGATCGAGTTGACTGCAGTTCGGTATTAGGGGTATGGTTTTTATATTTATAACCGATATAAACTTTTGTTGGGAAATTTAGTTTTTTTTTTGCGAGAGAAGGAAATATCCAATAAGTTTATCTACTTAGGTATTTTAAAGAGTAAAATGAGTGGAGCAAAGTAAGGAAGTTATTATGAATTATGGAAAAGTTATCAGTTTGATGAGAGGTAATATTTTTTTTTTTTTAATCCTCTCCATTTTTTTATTTTCTTCAGGTGAAAGCCTAGAGTTCGAAGGCAAGGCTGATTGAAAATTACTTTCCTCTACCTGTTGTCTTAAAGGCCTTCCCAAAATGCTGAAATAATCATACTTTTTGACAAAAAAAGTGCACAATTCGGTTGAGGGATTACAAAAATTTGTTTGAAAAAAAAAGGCATAAAAATCAGACAAGTTAAGAATGCTCTTTAATGTAGGTACCCTATTTTCTTGACAAAAACAAGCATGTATCACATTTTGAATTATTAAATAAGATTTTTAAATAGAAGCAGACAACGTGTCTTGATTTTAATATTTTGAGGTCGGAGACCACTAGGTACTCCCATTTGTGAGATGCCGTTGAAAAACTCTGAAAAGTCATAGGAAAAAGATTCGGCATTAGGTGTTATCGCCCAAAACACATTACTAGGCAATTTTTTGTTCAAAAATTCACGTAAGTTTTCGGCCTTACCAATAATCAACTTCAGTCTAGTAATTTACACAAAGACTCCACACTTTCCAAAATCCCTTTACCAATAAACTGCCAGAATATCGCTAACTGTAGGCTTAAATGTAAATGTTGAGAAACCCATATTTATCTCGGGCATTAGCTAAAGAAATCCTCTTTAAATGCCAATTTAAAGAGGAGTGTTGCCCTACCACCAAAAATGGAGGTATGGAATTTCGTAATAGGAGCGAATTTTAATACACTTTTGTTTTGCCTGAACGTTTATAATATATCGGTATATCGGTAGCGTTCACCATTGACAGTAACGCTGCGATTCGCATCATCTTTGAAGAAATATGGCCCAATAATGCCGCCGGCCCATAAACCGCACCAAACAGTGGCTTTTTCGGGATGCATTGGTAGCTGTTGCAATGCTTCTGGCTGATCTTCACTCCAAATCCGGCAATTTTGCTTATTTACGTACCCATTCAACCAAAAATGAGCCTCATCGCTGAACACAATTTTTCGATAAAAAAGCGGATCCTCGGCCAGCTTTCCAAGAGCCCATTCACCAAAAATTCGGCGTTGTGGTAGGTCGGCTGGCTTTAGTTCTTGCACCAGCTGTATCTTAAAAGGCTTTACGCCCAAATCCTTCCGCAAAATTTTCCACCTAGTGCTGTAACAAAGGCCTAACTGCTGGGAACGGCGCCGAATCGACATTTCGCGGTCTTCTGTCACACTAGCTGATACGGCCGCAATATTTTCTTCACTACGCACAGTACGTAAACGTGTTGGTGGTTTAATGTCCAACAAAGTAAATTTGGTGCGAAATTTGGTCACAATCTTCCGAATAGACTGCTCAGAAGGTCGAGAATGCCGATCATAAAATGGAAGCAGCGCGCGATGAACATTTCGAACCGAGCACGAATTTTGATAGTAAAATTCAATAATTTGCAATCGTTGTTCATTTGTAAGACAATCCATGGTTAAATTGCAAACCAAACTGAAGCTGTTTGACAGTGCCACAAGGTACTAAACACACGTCAGCTGTCAAAACCGGTGTTGCCAAAACCAAACCAGCTAAAAAATCACCCTTTATAAGCTAATTTGAGTAAATTGTAAATGTTTTCTGACTTTATTCGTTGGAATGCAACTACGCAAGTGGTTTTTTAGTTTAGCAAACACAAATCGTCGCTTTCATGGGAAAGTGACATAAGTCAAAACTTGTCATTTTCGAATTAAGTATACAGAAATGACGACAAAAAAAATATTATTTTTTTTTTTGCCTAATCAGCCGCAGATTTTTTTTCAATATCAGCCCCTCCCACCGGTCGCTATTTTACTGTCTGTGAAGCAGCAAAAAAAACTACAATTCTAAATGGCGGGAGTTGTAAAAAACTACTGACACTCAGCAGGGTTCCTATATCGCAGTATCTCTACCTTTTTGTGGGAATTTCTATTTTCGGTAAAATTTCCATCAAAATTGTTGGAATAGATATCAACAATCTGACAAGAAAACATTCAAACTACATTTCACCATGAATATCAACGCACTAAATGTACATAAAAAGGAGATTTGAATTTAGCAACAATTTCCAGTACCAAAAATAATGATTATAATGTTAGCAAACTGCGATTTTTATACTGAAGATTATTTTACTTTTAAAAGCATGTTTTTTTCATAACAAAAATAGAGGTAATTTGATTTTAGTTAAAAGGGAAAAATAAACACACTTCGTGGGAAAAATAAAGAGGGAGTGCTAGGAACACTGACTGAGATTTAGTGTATTTCGAGAGTTGCTGTCAGCTGATGGATGCGTTCTGAGAGTTTAAATTCGTTGTTTTATTGCACCACGATAACATTTTTTGTATTCTATTCTACAAAATTTAAAATTGGAATAAGTGTGAAAAATTCATTAGTTGAAATAAAAAAGATATTTTTGTTCCTACAATTAATGTGTCTGTTTTCGTATGTTGTTTTGGGGGAAAAAAAAAGTTATTGAAATACTCAAAACTAAGAAACACGCCAAAATAATCAAAATTAAGTTTCAATGTCAAACTCAAGTAAGTCTTTTTATTTAGAAATCAACCACATCTTTACACGTCCACTCACGAAGCTTATTTAAACGAGACTGCCCTGATTTTTGAGTTATAATCTTTTTAAGAAGATTCCATTTAATAACGGAAAGCAACAAAAAACAATAAAAATATTTTAGAACATTTTAAATAATTGAGAAAAATAATTCAATTCCATTTGAAAACAACTGCTTCAACCAAGAACATGAATAGTGCTAGTTTTGAATAATAAAAAAACACAACTGAAAACTTTTTGGTAAACATTTTATGAATGAAAGTAATGTCATTATTTATGTTAAAAGTAAAATAAAGTTGCAAAATGATGACTGCACATTTATTATTGTTTCTTCACAATTTTTTTTCTAGGAAACTGACGATTTTTTTTTATTTGTAATTTTTCTTACACTTTTTTAAGTGACAGTACAGTTGTCAGTTTCATTTAATACTGTTCTTAATAGTTTCATCAAATCGATCATTAAAAAAAATGCGAATGTGAAAGGAGAAATTGTTTGGAAATTCTATGGCGAACATGGGAGTAATTTTTTTATATCGATATCATAAAAATAATGTCTATCTATCCAAAATTCATTATAAAATGACCTAAAAAAATATTCCTTTTCTTTATATCCTGTAATTTGAACATTAATTTCCATTCAATTATAAGAAAATCCAACAACAATTTATATAAAAAAGTAGCGAATAATTATCATAACAATCAACCTGTAACTTAGAAAAACTATTGTTTACAACACAGCCCTCGATATTGAAATGAGAGTCCACCTCAGGCTACCAACATGGCGACAGTTTAAACCGGAAGAGTGTAGGCTTTTTTTTTCAAGTATGAGTGAGTCCCCTTTGATTAACATAGCCACAAATACATGATTTCAAACTGGGCTACATCCAAGGTCAAAAACAGCTTGTAGGAAATTTCTCTTTTTTGACTGAAGCTGTCGGTCTATTTAATAGTTAATTTATGGTGAAAAGCGTCGTAACGATTATCCACTAACAATCCTGCAATTTTTTGTCCCTCAATGCCATTTTTAATTCCCGTTTAATAAAAATGTATAAACTATCTGAAAAAGAGAGAAAATTAAAATAGCGAACGAACTTTGTATATTGTTTTTTATTAACAAGAAAACAATTTTTTAGTCTGACGCAAATCCTTAAATGTCTCTCATGAAATCATGAAATCATACATTTTCGAGTTGTGTCACTTTGCCGTGAAAGCCACGAAATTTGTACAAATGTATGCAAAAAACTGAAAAATATTGCATTTATGTTTTATTTCGAAACACCTGACATATATTATATCTCGAATATTTTGATAAAATGAAATCGTTAGTGTTTTTATCTGCTTCATCTTGTTTAACCAGTAGTGCTTGTATTTGATTGGCTTTCCTTTTTTAATAGTTTGCTAGTAACGAATTGTTACAGTAAAAAAAAAAATTGATATAAGTTTGTGATCTTTCCAAGACTTTCTCAAGAGTCATCGCAAAGAGAAAACAATATCTGCTCACTTAAGATTGGGCAGCTCATACCTACTTTTTTGTACAATTCTCAGTACCATAGGCGGGCTCAGGTAGATATTTGGCAGCAACCAAAAACAAAATAAATTTCATTCCCGGGAGCGAAAATCTCTAATGATTCAATATTTGGTGCGAAAAGGTTGACTTCGCGAAAAATATAGATACAATAATTGTTAGCATGCAGCAAAATTCACGCGAAAAAATTAATTTAAGAACTTCTGGAGGACTAACAGGTAATATGTGCGAATTCAATTTTATTTGGTGTGAATTCATAGAGGAGTGCACATGACAGCTTTCCTGTAGAAAAATGTTCACGTCTTTCAATTTTGAAAAGATCAAATTATATTTATTTTCACATTTCCATATATTGGAAAATTGGAGAATTGGAAAATTATTACTTCTTTCAAAAATATTCACTTATTCACAATATGCTTTGAATAAATCATAAACGAATAAACCAAAGCATTCTAATAATCTGTAATCCGTTTATTGAATAATTTGAAAGAGATCTTAAGAAACTTGAAGTATTAGATCGAACGATAGGGTATTAGATACTGATTTGCATATGATATTTGACAGATCAGCGGATATTTTTTACATTTCCTATTTGTGTTTTGTTTTTTTACTTATTATAAGCTTCAAAAAGGTGGCCCAGGTCCACCCCGGACTGTAGCGCCACCTTAAGTAAGTAAGTAAGCTACAAAAAGCCTTTGAATGGGGCAAATTAATTTGTAATTTATATAATCCTTTTTTTTAGAAAAACCTTGTTTTCCAAGAAAACAAATTATGAAATTTGAATTCTTGGATGACAAAAAATGTAATAGATTCGAAGAAAGTTGTCGCAGTAGCAAATGTGGAGGTCTTGTACATATTTTAGACAGTAAAATTGCTTAAAAATCATTTAGAACAACTTCCGTTTAAATCGCAGATTTTAATGGGTTCTCTATTTAATTTAAATATGAAAACTAAAATCAAAGCCATCATCGTGTGGTAGATCGAAAGAACAACACAAATTAAATCAACCAAAAAAAGCTAGTTTAGCGATGAAATAAATCTTCACAAGCAAGTAGTTTCTATTCAAAAATATGAAGAATGCAAGTTTTCAAATCTTACTTTTTTCCAAATTCTCCAAATTTTAAAAATTTAGGTATATTAAAAGTCTATTTATATCGTTTAATATATTTTATAGAACTACAAGTCGCAATTAACAGGTTTCTTAACTTGTAAACCATTTATACAGGTGTTTCACGACATTTCACATTTTTACATTTGCTTTTATTGAACTTTTATACAATTTGATTTAAACTAGGTAACAAATAATTGTGAATAGTTAATATTAAAATGTGTTGGCTCAACAACAATGGGCCTAATAGTAAGTTAACACGATCGTCCAATGTCAAGAGAGAAAAGTATTACGTGTCATAATTTTCATGTCCCTACCTGTTGCCACACTCCAGGGCATTTTTACATAAATTGTGGTTGTCTTCTCGGATTCATACTCGTAGTATGCATCGTTTTCTGGGTTTACCTCAGGGTGTTTATGTCCGGCTGTTGATCAAGGTATTTCACGACACCACAGCAGCTGACTTTTAAGGACTGACAAATATTATGTTATGCAATACAATACATTTAAACAGATGTTTTCTAATGTTGAATTATCTTTGGCGACCTGGGCCCCTGAAATCCGATTCCCTGTCGTTATCTTAAAAAATAGCAAAAGGTATTATGTAAAAATGCAACCCTGTGGCGAAAGCAAATCTTTTATTTTTAGTGAATACATTCTACATAATACACAACTGTTGACACATTCTTTTTCTTACAACCCCCCCCATAAAATATTTAAAAAATATCGAGCTGGCAGTTTTAGTCTGCTATTGACTTTCAATGACTCTGACTTCATGGCCATGTCATTGATAACCGCCAGTAACATTTACTTGAAATTTCCTATAATCTGGAAGTCTTTAGTCCTACAAACAATCAGTTGTCATTTTTTTTCAATTCCTTCCAAAAGTCACTGGCATTAAGAATGCCTGTAATTTCTACCTACGAAGCGACTTAGCCGACAGCTTTGCATTGTGACTCCTCTCAAAATATGTTTATTAAATTCCTCCCTCCGAAGTGTATTAGATTAGAGCTACAGCTCATTTTCTGCACCTTAAATCTCTTGCTGGATCAAGTCGTTTGTTGATATAATTTCAATAGAATTTAATTTAAATCACCTAGCCAGACATTCTGCAAAATTTTTCTTTTTTTCAGGTTAATACAGCTCTAGCGAAATGAAAAATGCCCGCATTCTCGAAATATTCTTCTTTATCACAATTTATAAACACACATAGCAGGAGTGATTTTCTCATCTGTTACAGTATCCTTTTGTCGGAGACAGCGAAGAAATGAATAAAGTACAAATCGAGAGAAATAAAACATCGCTCACCTATCTGCCGGGCCACATTAAAAAATGCTATACTAACGCAATTCATATTATTTTTAACAACTTATCCTAGAATTAACATTATGAAAAAAATCACTGAAACGTTTTAAATATTTTTTGTTCCAACGGCGCTTGTTCACAGAATTTATTTTATTTTGTTGTTTCTTGTAAAATTTATGTTATAACATTCTCGCGTTTATTTAGCATTCCTGTTTGGATCTCTAAATGAAAATATTTTCGCTGGATGCACTAAGCTGTGCATCTATGTTTGTACATGTTTTTGTTCACTTAATATTTTTTTTTAATTCATTTTTCATTCATATTTACTTTGCTCAGGTAGGTGTACCTTGTGTATCTGTTGTGTGTGCACCATTATAGAAAGGGTGGAATGGGTTTTTTTTTTGTGCAGAGTCCTGTTGGTAAAAAAAGAAGCGGAAAATAATAATATTTAATATTACACACGAATGGAATTCTAAAAAACTTGTTAAAACAGTGAAAATGAGAAACAGAACAGGAAAAATGTTCGCTCTATCCTGCTGAAACGTAAATAAGAATTATTTGTTTATCTTCGTGTTATTTCATATAGTCGGATGCATATACATAATATGGACGCAGTTTTGCAAATTAAATTACTTGAATTCTTGGAGGGAAGATAAATGGAATGCTTGTACCAAGCATTTTTATTAATAAGGTAAGGAATGGTATTTCGTCTAGATAAATTAGGGTGATGGTCCCTGGATTGAAGAATATTAGACCAAAATGTAATCAAGAGGAACTTACATAACGCCGTAAAATTGGGTTAAATTTAACAAAGTTAAAAAGAGTATTTGTTGTTGTTATTTATATATTAGTTATTAAGAGTTATTATCAAGAAGACTTAAAAATATATTCACCACTCTCAGAGCTGTGACTCAGTATGATGTGCATAAATTATATACATATACTAGCTGTACCCGCCCGATTTCGCACGTTCAAAATGTGGTTTCAGAACAATTGATGGAAACAAAATTCAGAAAGAGCCTTCTGCAAAAGTGAGGGACTTGAACCCGTACTAAAAAACCTCCCGTAGACTGAGCCCACCCTGCCTTTATCTTCATGGCATTGTACATGCTCGTTGGACTAATCGGTAATAATTTAATATTCTTTGGACAATGAAAATAATTTTATAATATTTAGCTCACTTTTTTTTTATTAATGTAACGCTTCTTTGTATACAATATTGGCGGTTTCTATCGACTAAGATAGTGATATTTGCTGCATTACTTACCCTGGAGCACCCTACATATAAGATATAACTGCCTGTGGCTGAAGCAATTCTTGATTAATTCAACACCCGCTTTTCTTAAAGTTTGACCCTCTAACTTATTGATTGTCATGGCAGAACAAACATTAATAGGAAATTGAATCCGTTTAAACTGAAATGGATAATTGCTGGTAATTATTTGTATTCTTGGTATAAACCAATTTACCAGACCCAGTTAAAATTAACGCCTCAATAACGTTTTTCTGCAACGAAATCACTCTTAATCTGGTTCCATTACAAAGCTCAGGGAATTCATATTGCGAAGCAGCATAATGGGAACTCCAACTTTTAATGCCAGACCATGGACTGTAATTCTATTTAAAAACTCGACCGGGTAATTTACTGCCTCATCTTGTTTGTAAATAGCATTTATAAACAGGTAGCACGTATATCATCAGGAATTTTCCCTAATGTAATAATACCACGATCTGGTATCACTGATACCTATACCTATTTGACATTCCTTTCCTGCATATTTGACATTTCTTTTATGGCTTTTTTTGTTCTTAACACACCAAACAGCATACTGCCTCTGTCTGTCTCCCGCTCCGTCACTGGAGTAAAGTAAGGTTAAAAGAGATGTCAAAATATTGCGCGGTTAGTATGTTTGATTTGAGAATGAAGTGCATATCTACTCATGCAGGTTAAAATCGTAGAAATGTTTCAAATTTTGCCTATTTATTTAAAAACCTTTTAAGTTATCGAATTATGGGATATCCTAAGTTCTACCTGCAGATGAGCTCTATAAGCTAGTATTTAATATACTTAAATGCTCCCAGTATTTTCGAATAGAAAGCGTGACAAAGAAAAAAGCAAAACGAAACGAAAAAATAAATTACTCTTGTCCAATTTTTTTCCGGAATTTATAGAGATATGGAGTTGAGACAAAGTAGATATTGTAGGCCTAGGTATCCTCTATACGCCTGTGAAAAATGCACCGGAGATTTTTGCATTTAAATACATGCAGTCAAATTCAATCTTAGTCGAACAGAACTACACCAATTTTATTTATGTGATTATGCATGTACATTCTATCTCTTTGATATGTTATGTACCTAAGTGATGAGCAGAGATCTAACGCAAGTGCATGAAATAAACGTTGTACCAGGACAGAAGAAGTTTTATTTGATATGGAATATTGGTTGCGGATATCATAGTTGTTAAACACTACGGAGATAAAAAACACTACGGAACAACAAACAACACAACAGTGATTATGCACTAAAGTTCGTTGTGAACCAAGGATTCAGAAAACCTTTCAAGTTGGCCTTGTCTATTAGCTGACTGCCTCCAATCTCACACTTCAAGAAAGTCAATATCATTTTCTTCTAGTGCGCGTCATCTTAGGCGAGGTCCTCCTTTACTGCGTTGACCGTCTGGGTTTGAATCGACGACTCTGTAGGCCGAAACTATTAGATTAATTTTTTTACATGTCATAGCCATCACAAACACCCAAGCACAGTTTTTTTTTTTATTCAAGGTCGAAGTTGCTGTGCAGCATATATTGTCAATAAAACACGGGACCATAGATTTTAAGAAATTTATGACATATGTTTTGTCCCCAACATAATTTTAACAAAAGCTTATAGATCGTGTACTACCTTAACCAGACATCATGTATTTTAATCAACGAGCTTAAAGAGATAAAATCAACAAAATTATCGTAAAATTGTTGCTCCAGGCGAAGCACAGCCATGTTCAACGAGCAACACGAGCCGCTCGTATCCACTTGTTGGGCAGAGTGCTGAGCAACAACCTTTAACAAGAATAAAGGCATGGGTTGCATAGAATTATGATCATCTTTCAGATCATCTTAGAGTCGAATGTATAGAATTCGAAATTGATGCGTAGCGGACTTAGTGATCGAAGGGCTTTAGTTATTAATTTTTCAGTGAATCGGTACCGAGTAAGTTTTTGCGAAAAGAGATACAGTACCAATTTTAAAATTAAAATTACCAGTCCAAAACTAGCGATCTCATATATTTGGATATATTTGAATTGGGTGAATTCCAAGAATAAACTAAACACACATGGAAAAAGCTCGACGAGCGGCTGTCTCAGTATCATAGGTGCACTGAGAACCTTTCCAACAACCACCATCATTCCAATCGACATCGTTTTTTTAGACCAAAATCATCGCAATCCGAAAAAGCTGCAGACTATGGCGGTTGGCATAGCTGACGAATTATTTATTTAAGCTGCCCCCCATATGAATAGTAAAAATGTACCCAAAATTTGGGAGCCTATGTCGGTTGAAAAGATCTTTGCGCGTCAAACATCTGGATTTGCAAACACTTGATGGACTTGACTTAATCAATGCAAGAATTCGAAGCCTAAATTTGGTCAAATCCACATTAAGAACATCATAAAAGGCTTACTGGGCTTCTGAGACACAAAAAGAGTTCCGTATCGCTGCACTGGAGACAATTGTTCATTCCTTAGGTGCCTTCCGCTGTTTCGCATCTGCTGCATCTTTATCCGCCAGTTCGTAACCTCTTACGCGAGTTCAATGATCTTAACGATGGCAGTATGGCGAACATTTAAAGGGTGGCTCATCTAGTGGTTCCCTTTTAAATTATAGGTTATTTTGACACTGAAAGCTGTTTCCCGCTCGAAATCTTGACAGAAAGTCAGTATCATACCTCCGCGGAACGAAATGAGTCGCTTTACGCTGGGAGCAACGTTTCGATCAACGGTGGCCGTTACAGAGCACTGTTAACTGACTTTTTTTTACTGAAATTGGAGACATGGATTTGGACGACCTCTGGTTCATGCAGGATGGCGAGCCATGCCACTATCGAACTTTTGCGCACCAAAGTATGTTCTCAGCCATCTTGGCGATGTCAATTGTCTGCCTCGGAGCTGCGATTTGACTCCTTTGGACTTTTTTGTGAGGAACCATGAATGACCGATGTTATGCCAAAAATCTGGGAACGATTAAAGCAACTAAGGCCAATATTAGCCAAGCAATCTGTGAGCTACAGCCCGAAACCATCAACGAGGTCTTGAAAAATTGGAGTGGCAGAATGCGCCACTGCGAAGCCAACCAAGACAGCCACTTGTATTCCATAATTAATGGGAATGTATGCTCTTACTAATAAAGCCATAATACAATGAAAAAAATGTGATTTTGTTGATTTTATTGCATTTTTAAAAAGAAACTTGTATTTGGCCCACCCTCTGTAAGGTATTTGATTCCAGGAGCACGCAGTGTGACCATCCTGTCCTTCCAAGTGGCAGCGCAATTTGTTCTAAGTGCTCCTTATCGATGCGAACCCCTTAAACCAACCAACCAATCTCGTATATTTCTTAAATGAATGGCTAAATGTATTTACAATTTGAATGCTTTGAATCGTAAATGAGTTAAGGTTTCATAAACTTACCAAATGTCTACAAAGCTACTATCTTTGATAGGACTTCATTGAATTAGATTCGACGTCCAACATTTCTGCACTTTTATTCTGTGTACTATCCTCCTTAACAGCTGTTAAAAGTCTTAGCCACTTTTTTTTTGTTCCTCTTGGAGATGATACTGATTACTCAATCTGTATACCATCAAAAGTGAAAATAGAATACAAGACTAAGACGACTAAGGAAATTCCATGCGAATTGCTTTGGTTATCAGAGCAGTTGTGCACGAAACACTCTTTCTAGTCACACTAAGTGTCTCTTTAAAAGCACTCCTTTTGCCTTTTGTTCAAATAAATAATACTTCATATATTCAATTCTTAATTGAATTGAAAATTCCTTGTTTGCTTCCTTAAATTTGTTGTCAATTTTATGAAACAATAGATGAGCACACTCACCTTCTTAATTGGCAGGTATATCCTAGGCACCAAAATGTGGTTAATTATAACCCTTACTAAGAGACCACCATATCAAAGCAAGACGCACTGCCAGTTGTCATAGTTTCGCAAGCCACAGATATGTTATCCATTTGGGTGGGTTTCCTTTCGGTTAGAGTGCATATTTGAAGCCCCCCCTCTTTTTCATTTCGCCCCGAAACCCTAATTAGAGTCGAAAAGCATCAGTCAACATCCCACCAGATTACATACAATGTGCGTTCACTCTTTTGTTTGTCTCTGTCGAAGCCTGGGAAAGGGTGCATTTATAGGGAGTGGTATTAGGTACGTGAAACGGCAATACGTAGCAATCAGGACAACATGGCGCTTTGGCGATATGTGCTCATACTATTAACTCGTCGGTACCTGTTGTGAAGCAAAGCCACAAAAGTAAATAGTATGTTGACGGTCGCCTTGCCGTCGATTTAATATTCAATAGCTGAGTGTGTATGCCTTACCCATTTAAGTCATTTATTAGCGGCTTTCACCCGTAGCAATCGAGATTTGTCGGTCAAAAGGCGACCACGGGGAATAGATATCAATTCGGTATTTAAATGATAACGGCATGCTGATGCCTTTGTTCTTTTAAACACCTGAGGAAGCCATATACTTTCAGACAAAACTGCAATTTGTAGGATGTTGGTTGCCACAGATGCATTCGACCATCAGTAACCCCTACAAGCGTCCCACAATTCAAAAATCAACCAAACCGACAGACTCTCAACAATTTCCGACATCCTTCTAGTACGTTTACCGATCCTTCGAGAAAATAAAGTCACACTCTACCCCTTATCACCATTTGAATTTCTTTTTAAAATTTTAAAATTTTGTGAGGACCACACACAATAGCTACCTCATCGAAATTCCACCGAAGACATTTTCCATCACAAAAAAGTCATCATCTGCAACCTTTTTACTGTCACAATATTATACACTTTGCCCTCACCATTTTCGGAGCAAACATTATGCATAATTGCATCCATTTGCATCCCAACACAGGGACTCACTTGGTAACCTCAACTTCATCTGTTCAAAATCTCTCTTTTATTCCATCAAAATGGTTGGCATTTAATCAGCTTTTCACTCGTTTTACTCCGATCGTTCCCCCGTGTGCGGTATATAGCATATAGAAGAGAACTTGAACTTTGCGCTTCGATGATGATGGTGCATGTGGCGGCAAAGCCACAAAAGGACCAGACCCCATGCGCTCTCCCCAACCGAATATTAAATGCACTCAACATGCCGTGCCGAAAATTCCTTGCAAAACGTTGCATGCAAAGTTTATGTTGCAACATTAGTCTGAAAGTCAAATGCATAGAAGTCGGCATTTCATCACTGTCGCACCAGCAATCGTTAAGAAAATACGACAAGAGAATGAAAAAAAAAAAAATGAAAATAACATCATCCTGCTCGCCGTTTTGGGATGAAGGAGGGAATTTTTGTGCGGCATGCAAGAGGTCTTACAAAAATTTTACGGAAATATAATTCGTTTTGAGGACGTCCGTCGGGAGAGCAGGCAGGATATCCATCTTTGTGAACTTGAGGAATTCAATCAAGTCTAAGGAATCATACGGTGAGAATGATATCCATCATTTGCAGACAGGCGGCTGCGGATTATTCCATACTATTTTATGCATAAAGTGAAATGGTACTGGTATCCTTCTTATACTGCTCGAGGATTAAAAAGATCAACAGACGTTAGTAGTTGGTGGCAGATGAAAGTCGAAGGAATCAATTTGGATTTTCGTCATCAATTTGTGCGTTTGGAAATCGACAATATGGGGCATGGAATGCCACATGGAAATTACCCTATGACTGGGAATAACTTTGAGATTGATTGAAGTGAGGATGGTGGCCGGAGGGGATATCAGTTCGTACAGTGGGCGACGAGTCATACAGGTAGTCGTGCAATTTGGGGTATTTTACTCTAAAAATTAAGCCACCGTGGGACGCCAAACGTTAAGCTTCTTATAATAGAGAACCCATCAACTTTTTCTATTGCACTAAGGCTTCATTTGGAAGAGAGGCAACCTATGACGCTTCTACAAAGCCCCACCGAATACAAGTGCCTATGGGAAAGTACAAGACGAGGAATATTGACGTATTTGATTTAAGACTGAAATGAACAGAAATTTTAGTTGAAGACCTTAGGGTGGAGCACCCTTAACTAAATATGGTATTGATTGAAACAGTCCCATAGGCGAGGCTTATGTTTGCTTGTTAGGATTAGGTTGCTAGCCTTGACTTTTACCTATTAAAATAAGGAAGCATTTTTTTTGGGACCGGAACTCACTAGACCTGTAGATAGTATGCAGGAAAATGGTATTTGGTTGGGAAGTTGGAGATGCTACTGAGTTTGCTGTCTGAAACAGCCGAGGGCTCAATAAAGAACGGCTTACCTAGTAGGTGGTGTCTGGATTTGGCAAGGGCCGGATATTTTCATTTTAGACTTTGTAGCTACAATAGTGGGTACTATGGAGGATGGTAAGTTTAGCTACTAACTGCTGTTAATTTGGCGCTTTGCCAGTGTCATAGGTAGTTTGAATCTTCCTTTAAATGTTCATCAGAATCGAAGGGATACTCTCGCTTTGAAAAAGTGCTGAATGATTTTTCTCTTCATGGATCTTTCATTCCCATCTATATTCAATAACCCAGACGGAACTGTTCTTAAGACTGTCGACTTTTAGTCTGAGGGTAGATTGCTTCAGGGGTAGTTTGAACACTTCCCAGATTGGCAATACGTCTGCCTGTAAGACGCTGCCTGCGCAGGCGAAAGGATTTGGAAAAATGTAATTTTACTGAGAGTAATGTTAAGTACTTCAGTTTCATGGTCCTAATTTCAGTGTTTTTTTCTTGAAGTTATAACTTCTTTAGGCGCGTTGAGCATTTTTGATAAATCATTGAACTCGCGACACCAATGTTGCGTTACAAATGTTGCGACACCAGTGTTCGTGAAATTGGAACGAAAGTTGAGAGGGCATATAGAGTCATTGCATATAGAGAAATGTTTATATACAATGATAGAGTAGATATATGTATCAACTAAGAACCAGCGCCACCTAGCAGATAACAGACCTATCATACCTCAAAGAGAACAACAGACGCCAATAATGGTGTCACCATTATGTAATACACAAAATGTCTTGTGTAATTGTTTTGGGAACCATTTTGTGAAATTAAAGTAGGAGCTACAAACGCAGATTATATTCTTACACACAAGAATAGATGAATATCTTTGCGGAATTTGTTTTTTTCATTTTATAAATTTAAAACAATAAGTTTGTTGAGAAAATAAATTGTCTTAGCTGCAGAGAATTTGAAAAAATAAAAGTAAAAAATTCGCGCGAATTTGAGAAGGTAAGTGTCCAGTTGCAGAGCTGAGATGTAGATGTCGCTAAGTGCAGGGAATGAGTTGAACTCGCAGCACAAATGTTAGTAATGTTGCGACACCAGTGTTCGCGTTGCCAACCACTTTTGACGAAAAATGCCTAACTTGATAAAAAAGATGCCTTTTTCAATAATATAATGGCTAAAATATTTTTTTTTTTTGGTAAAGTGGGACAATAAATGAAAAACTAAACATAAACATAAAAAAATAAACAAAACATTTTGTATTTATACAACAAACAGCTTTAAAATTTGTTTCGAATTTCATTGGAAGTTGGAATTATTTTTAAGGAATGACAGATATAGTGTTCGAAAAATGGGCAGAGTTTGAAGGTGGAAACACATTCTTTAAGACCGATGTAACATTTAATTTTTTTTTTGGCAAAGATTTTTTTAAAAATGTTTAAAAAATTTAATCAAAAAAAATGTAATTTAATTGAATGTGTATGGGAATCTTGGTTTAACAAGAGTTAGAAAAAGGGAATGCTTTCAGGAGTGCTGGTACCATAAAAAAGGGCACTTTTTTTATTTCAATTTTTTATGTTTTTTTTTTTATATTTTTAAACATTCTTAAAAAATCTGGCCAAAAAAAAAGAATTTTATAAGTAACCTCGGTCTTAAAGAATGTGTTTTCAATTTTAAACTCTGCCCATTTTACGAATAATTTATCTGTCAATCTTTAAAAATAATTCCCGCTTCCACTTCCAGTAAGTTGATTGAAATTGGAAACAAATTCGATAGCTGTTTATTTTTTTTATATTTGAGCTTAATCTTTGATTTATTGTTCCACTTTACCTAACAATAATTTTTTTGTATTATTTTATTAAAAAGGCATCGTTTTTTTTAAGTTATTCATTTTTTTAGTTAAAAGTGGTTGGCGACGCTGCCGCAAGCTCAGAAAACTTAAGAGAATTTGCCTACTACAAGCTGTTTTCCCTGTTAATGTGGGATGGTGTTTGCTATGTTAAAGTAATTTAAGAAAGAATTTTATTTTCAAAATTTGCTGGGCAATCTGGTTGGTGCGAGGGAAGTGGATGAAGTATCTACCAATTATTTCTCAAGTTAGGGATAATAAAATTCATCATAGGTATTTATATTTGTTGAGAAATAAATGCATTTGCTACGTATTTTAACAATGAATTTAAATGTGTAGGGCTAATTGGTTGGCTTGAAAGATCGAATAGTTTTTGACCCGATTGATACATATTTTAATGAGTTACTCGAAGAACTAATTATACGCAGACGAAGTCGCGGGTACCAACAAGTACGTAGGTATGCATTATTTTTCATGTACAATAGCGCATTAAAGGCAATTGAAGATTAAAGTATAATTTTTGTAGTACATATTATATTTATAAAAATAAATAATAAATCACTTCATTTAACAGAATTGCCTGCACATTAAAATATTTCCTGACGATTAAAAAAATACGCACGTAATTGTTTAAGTTTTCACTTCTGTCGGCACTCCCGGAGTGCCATTGTTTTTTTTTTGACTAGGTACACTCAATCAAACATCTACACTGGAGAAAACATAAAGCAGGAATTTTTCAGTGGAAAATTACAAAAATTATTCGGGGATAGCTCCCAGTTATGACAGTAAGCCGTTTTAAGATCAGTATAATGACATCATAATATTATGGGCCTACCCAGACCTGAGGGTGGCCACTCAAACTAAACTCAAGTCGTATAATCAAAGAGATTCCAGAACCATCCCACTCCCTTTTCAAAAAAAATAAAATTCCAATCGAAGACAATCGCCTTCACGCTGACTGTACAATGGCGAACCAGACGCTCTGCTTCTGGTAATATGAGCATCCTCCCATTGCATTGATCCGTCCAACCATATGATAATTAGGTGAAGAATTTCTGAAATTAGACGACATGTCTTCCGTCTTTCAATTCATTGCAGTCACCATCATAGTTGTCCCCATCATTATATAAAGGACATCCAAGACAGTAGATTTGCTTGGGAGCGCGCAGGAAACTTTTTTTTTTTACAAAACTTTTACTACCAGAGTAAATTCCGCACACAACGACGGCCCACAAAGATTTTCAAATATCGAAAAGTTGTATTACAGCTAAATCCGCACTTTTCGTTTGGCAAAGCAAAGCTCTCGGCAAAGTGACAAAAAACCGCAAAATTGCTTTCATCCTTCTTTTTAAGAGTCCATCGGCTTGCTCGTTGAGTGTAATTATAGTGAAAATCGCAGGGATAGGCGTTCGGTAGTTGGCGTCTTAAAAGTTTCAGAAGGGTGAAACAAAATGCGAGATAAATTTGCGTTTCGGTATCGAGGATGGAGGATTGTCTTAACTTATTTTTTTCTATTCTTTATGTGAGCGAAGGATCGAAGCCTTTCAACGTAGTTTGGTAAAAGTCATTTCTAATTTTGGTTTATGGTTGGTTTCATAGTAACCAAAGGATACCAATTAATAGAGTTATTTGAAAAGTTTTACTGTTGCGCTGAAAAATAGAAAAAAAAAAAACAAAATGATAAAAACTTTGTGAAGGGTTAAACGTGAATCCGGGTGAAAAACTCTTTCAATTAAAGAAGAAACAGAGGAGGGAGGCAAATTGAAATGGAGTTGAAATGAATTAGATGAGCGGACTTTCAAAATGAGACTGACTTAAGGAATAAGTTACTGGGAGTCGATGCATCTGTTAATTTTGTAAAGTGCGGCGAGGTACGATAAAAATAACTTGAAACAAAACTAAGTGAGAAAACCTGATTTTTTATTGGTGTCTGCTTCGACAAACTGTCTTTCTTTAATATAATGAACGACGTCATCCGATACCAAAATTGGCCATGAAATTGCGTGGGAAGACCTTCAGTCTTTCAATACACCTATGGACGTCTTCAGGAGGCTTCTGTACCAACTTTGACCACGAAACCGCTTTCAGGTTTACTGAACTGTAGTCAAAGCGGTCAAATATGACCGATAGGTCAGGAGGATAAAGATCCTGACCTATTTATTTCGCTGTGTGGTCATAATTGTTAAGTTTATTTATCTCAGTGCAAAACTGTAGAGAATAACAGCTTGGACTCTATTTAAAACAGGTGAAGATATCTTAAGTAGATGCTGTAGATGATAAAAATTGCCCCCATAATTGTAACAGACTTCGAAATTTTCTAAAAGTTCCGCCAGGGCCCTAGACTTTCAATGGCCAGCTAGATCCCCAGTTCATGTAAATCAGACGTCATTGCCTATTGTAATTCCCTAATTAATAAGCTCTCCGACACAACACGCGTTTGAGGTTTGACTAAAACACTACAACTGTTAGTATGTACAGTACATTTACTTATCCTGTTGAACACAAAATCATTTAGTTACATGTTTCCACGATCAGTGCGTCTGCCTATCCTTCCGCCGTTCATATCAAAGTGCAGTCATCCATCAACTGTGGCCCCCACAGAATTTCCATTGCACAACCCTCCAACCCTCACTGTTTCGATAATCAGTTTATGAATACGTCGCCAGGCGATAATCGAATTTACTAGGTATTCCAGTCCAACACACCAAAAGTACTGAACTCGGTGCATTTCCATTACGCAAACAAAATTCCCAATTCCATGTTACACGCTCTTAGCCATGAGAGCAAACGTTATAGCCAACATACTAATATCATCCGATTAATGCAGCTCAAGGTACGGCATCCGCAAAATGCAGTCTCTCATGATTTCCAACTGCGGCTATAAAAATGTCCGTGCAAGTGTTCCGAATTCTCCCGCCCTCCGCTACAAGGTACAAGTAAAATCCACTGAATCCCGAATACTGTTAGCGGTCTATATACACTCTGATACAGACGAAGTGCGACTCACTTGAGAAACTATTGCGGTTATTTTTTGCCGAGGAATAGGCTCTAAATTTGAACTTGCACATAGATATAACCACGACAGTGGTGTACTGACTAATTTGGTGCTATGCAAATAACAAGTTAGTCGAATTAGCAACTGCACCAGATAAGAGGTTATGTTTTGTTGTGCGCGTCTGCTGGGACAGAAGAGCGTGCAGGCGAGGCTTGGGGTTGGGGTTTTGCCGGATAATCTGCTACGTGATTCAATTTTCTGAAGAGGGATTTGTCGAGCCTAACGTTGCTGTTGGTAAACACACAGCCACACACACATACAATGTGAGTATTATCCAAAACTGTTCTTCCGAAATAGTGGAAATTAGATCGTGGTCTCGGTTTTTGGTATCAGAAAGGGTGGGCGTAGATATTAGTGAAGAGACGACGTTTCCAGTTATATTTTGTGCAAAGCTGCAGGATGGGACGTTTCAAGCAAAGCAAGTTTAATTTTGAAAGCATTCCAATTATTGAGTAGGTTAGGTATGCGAGGTTGTGTTTGATATTGCTTTTGCAGTGGTGTGGTATACGTAGGGAGTATATATCGCAAAACACCTCAGATTGGCGGAAGAGTGAACAGCGATTCAGAGTCAAATCATACAGGAATTAAACTGAGGCTGCCTATCATACAAGAGCTCTTTGAGTAGCTAGCAATTTTAGAATGCCATCTTGCGATTGTGCCTAGTCAGAAGAGCAACGGAAGAACAGCAGTCGCAACACGGTGATAAAACACTCTACCACGAAGGCTCAAAAGTAGATGAATGGCTGCAGATTGCTCGGACAAGGAAGGAATATTCATAACCAAATCGACTAATAGATCCAGAGAAAGCTTGGTAGTAAGATTTCTGTTAAATGACAGAGATGCTAAAATCCAATGGTTGCTGTAGACTCTATCAATGTTCGGGCATCATATCAATCAGTCTGCTTTGCAACTATTTAGGTTATTAAAGCCGTGTATAATGTTTCACAATAAAAAGAACAACGGCGGATGCTAACGAAGGTTAGTATACGTTCGACAAACGAGAGTATATTATTCATCAACTCTATACTAACTAAACGCTAAAAAGAAACAAACACCGCAAAGGAAGTCTTTATAACAATAATATATATAGGAAGAGGAAAAATCTGGAATTTCGGCCCTCAACACTTTTCGGATCGGAACTAACAATGACTAAGAATGTTATGTATCTGGGAGCCTATCTAGATACTGGACTTACTTGGAACTACCATGTTCTAGAAGGTCCGGAAGGCAAAAAGAGTACTACATCAATGCAAACGTGTATGTGGACAGAGGTGGGGACTCTCGCCTAGGTCAGCATACTGGATGTATACGATGATAACTAGACCCATTATCACGTACGCCTCGGTTATATGGTGGGCGAAAGCCTCTCAGAAAACCGTCAGGAAGCACCTGGATAGGGTTCAACGTCTAGCATGTATAGGAATTACAGGTGCAATACGTACAACCCCAACATGCGTATTGGAGGTCATCATGGGGATATTACCGCTGGACTTATTTATTAAGAAAACAGCGGCCCAAACGACACTTCGTTTGCATCGAGATGCGAAATGGCACAAACCCATCACTTTGTATAGTATACCACACCAACGAATGAATCACTGCATTCACGTTTAAAAATAGTTATTGATCGTTTTGTTGTTGTTGCTCAAATTTAAGTATCCTTTAAGGCAATGTAGTGTCTTTATGAAGACATTTTAGTGAAAACGAGTTACTAAAACATGCTTAATGAGTCACGTGGACGGTTTTTCTTTTTTTTAATACTTTAGATCTAGGATGAGTATCCTCGTTTTAACTTTTTATGTCGCCTTTAGCTTTCTTTCTTTCTTTCACATTTAAAATTGTATTTCAAAAAAGATTGAAGACTTTCTAAATAATTAAAATTAATGTCCGCAGCAGCTTTCGACATTTAATTGACTTTCTTTAGAGAGTCAACAAGCCTTATCCGCGTTTTAAATGAGTAAAAAACTTCCTTAATTTTTTCAATACTAACTTCGCTGCGAAACGTATATCTCCAGTTTGTTTTTTATTTTTAGCGAATATAGGGGTCAGATTCTATAAAGCGAAACGATGAGATGTTTTCGTGCGTTCGAATTATTTGCCCCATGTTACACAAGCAAATTTCTTCGTGCACACGAAAACGTTTGATCGTTTCTCCTTGCGGAATGTCGACCTAGAATTATATTGTTTTTTGTAACCTCTTGTTCCTCCTACAACTGACTGACGATTAAGTATGCTTATGAAATATAAAGAGATTGTTTATCAGAAATTGTTGATTTTTTATTGTTGTTTTTCAGTTTTGTCTCCAATATTGCTGTCACTTTTAATACCCAGCGACCAATATTTGATTGCTATACTAAGTCATTCTTAACCTTCACATTAAATATTTTCCAGGTGACAATATGCAATTTTGTATGAAAAATTATGCTATTGTGAGTTCGAAAATTTTAGCCCGAACATTAAAAATGATTATTAGTATATAGTTAATTAATAAATTACATATAATTTATTGAAACAGTCGCTACATTTCTTTCTAAATGATCTGAAATCACGATCACGCCTTCTGTCTTTACTTATAATAGGTGCACTACCATAAATACTTTCCTGTCAAATCTTAACTCAATTGCATTAAATTACTAAAAACTGTCAATGCAATGATAGACATCTTAATGAATTACAAAGGTTTTTTTTACAAAGTTAACTGCAATCATCCGAGCTCCTCAAATAAGATTTCCCGAAACATACATACATCACTTCCCATAAGAGTCTAGGTATAAAAAATAAGTGCGAAAAATCGCCTTCGTGAATTCACCTTTTATCTGGTCCAAATTTTATGAAGATCGGTTTTTAAATAACGCTATAATCGTTTCGATTGGAAAACGTGTAGCTTATTTAAACAGTCATGATAATTTGCAAATTCATAGCCTTACCAATACAAATTTTTAACCATAACCTACCTTCCGAATATTCCTGTTCGTCACAAGATACATATATTCATTCATAAGAAAAATATATCCCTTGTCGCTTGCTTTAGTAAAGACATTAGTATCCGGACACTTCACGTATATGTGAAATTTGATTTCCATTAATTTTCTCACTATTAAAGCTACCGGAAAAAAATTTATTTTTCATAAAAGTGGCCGTATTTCTTAATAATACGACATTCATATTTTTCTTTTTTTCAATTATTTTATTATGAATATTTATAAAAAAATAAATTCAAAAAGTTATATATGCACTAAAATTTGGACAGCATGACTAAGTCTCCAGACACTTTTATTTTAGTTTTAAAATGATCGTCTGCTGTTTGAATCTTTATGATTATTAACAGATTGTCAATTAAAAAGAAGACTGTACTTATCGCCAAACATAAGAACAATCTTCTCTGATTATCACCAATTAATCCTTTGCTTTTCAACCGAAAATACAATTTCGAACGGCATAAACCATACCTATTTAAAAAAAAAGATAACTAAAAACGGAAAATTACATTTCAAAAAAATGTGTCCGGAGACTAAAAACAATACATATTTCAGTACCCGGACAGACATATTCTCACTTTGTAAACCTTGTCCGAATACTGAAAAAACACTATTTCAAAACAAAACAATATTTCCTTTTTTTTTTGAAACATAAAAAATAATAAATTGTCTCTCTTCTCAAATTTTTTACTAAAAATGTCCCTTTAGGTTTAGTTTAACTAACCGGACACTAAAAATTGTTTAAAAAGAAATATTATATTTAAATTTGTTTTTTGAACAACTGATTGTTTTTAAAAAAAAAATAACATTTTTTATTAAAGAATAAGTTAAAAACTACTCTTAAATCACTTCCTTTTTACAAAATACTCCCACTATTTTTTTTTTATTCAAAACGACAAAATTTCCACCCTCCACTATACTGCCGGACATCTTTGAGAGCATGTAGTCGATTAGTTTAAGACTTTGCATTTATTTGTGTGATATTATATAAGAGATTAGATATATTTTTGTTAATATTTGAGACTTTTTATGTTTGGAGCGGCTGTTTTTTAGAAGTTAACAACAAAGTGTCCGGATACTAGTGCCTTTACCAATAAATATATATAAATATATAGTTTGAAATTTCAAATATTACCCTATACTAGCTAATAATATCCAAATAAAAATTTATCTGCCGAAATAAATAATTCACTGGGTGTGTGCGAATATAAAAAATAAATAATAAATACTAAACTTTATGGGGCCAAAGAGAGTTGCCTACCGCCGCCAGTCTCTCAAGGGCATACCTAATATGTAAAAGCGTTAAAAATACACTAGAACACATGAATAATTAATGGACCGACTCAACCTATGCGAGAACTTCTGAACTATCCCAGCTTGCTCAATTAGAAATGCAATTAATATATCCACCTCCGCATCACACGGATTAATCTCAAAGGCTTTAGCGCGTCGCATTAAAATGCAGAAAAGGATTTTTTTTCCTTTCTCTCTGTCTATATTTGCCTATAATGCTCTATACAATATCCTTCCACGTTCATAAACAGAAAACTAAACAAAAACAACAGCTTAAAATGAAGTTTCTCGCACAAACAAAACAAGGACGAACAAAAAAATACATTTACTCGTATCGTATATATAGATAAGATAGGAAGAGCAACAAAAACATTGTGCAACTTAATGCCCGCCGCCGCCGCGCTGCATGCATCAGTTTATATAGACACAGAGAGTCTACTTGAAGCTCAAAAATTTGTTGCTTCGACGAGCACAAAAGTGCGGCAATATACCCTTCTCTGTATAGACGGGTTGTTTGTATTTATTGCACAGATATGCGTTCAAGGCACGTATCTGTTAGAGACACACACATGCCTCCGATATGCGAGCGAGTTTGGCCTGCACGGTGCACAGTGCACACACTACATGATGCTTCCTAAATATGTCTGCCTCACGTGCGGTGCGGCATCGACTTCTAATGGTGTATGTGATTGTATGGTAAATGTTATGTCGTGCATGGTTAATGCTTATTGAGCCTGAAAATCAGCTTGGTCAAAGGTCTTACTCACTCTTCCTCTAGCCTTGGAGTGTTTTCAATAACTAAACCGCATTTACTTAACATAAGCTTTACAGGGTAATTTTTCAATAATGGATGAGTGTATGTAAAAAAATGCCAGACAGAATGTAACGGATTGAGATCTTATTCGCCTTTCACCTGTAGACGTGTTGTGCCTGCATGCATGATTGGAGCATTGAAAGGCTGAGTGATAATTTTTTTGCCAGTGCGACTGCTGGAAGTAATTCGCACCGCAGATTGCTCCTATTATTTAGGCGGACTGGAGTCTAGGACTAGTTAGCACGATTTTTAGAGAACTGCCTCCAATTACGCACAATAAGTTGATTGAGGTCACCTTAGGCGAGGTATCTATGAATATTTGAGTATACCCTATCCATCTTGAACTGCCGAGGTAAAATTTGTTGTCTAAGCTGATTCCTTTGTGCCGTTAAATCTCCTCCTTCAAAGCCATTCCACGCAAGGGTGAGATAAATGTTTACGAAGGATATTTCCCGCTTTAGAGTCTAAGCGTGATTTGGATGATGGCTCCATTGCCATCGTTGTCCAAAGAAACAGCTTCTGTTCTTTTTAGAAATTGTTATCAGATAGTTATAGCTTATCCGAAGTAGACGAAGTCCCTTACTACCTCAGAGTGGCGATTGTGACGTTTTGTCTGATTCGATGATGCTGCACAATGTCTTCTTGTTGACAGCATACATTTGGTTAACCGCTGAACCCATTTTAGTAGCTTCTGTTTATATACTAGCAAATGCCAGCTCACAGTGTTCTACCAATGATGTCATCAGCGAGTGCTAGTATTTTTACCATAAGAAAAAAAAATAGTTGGCGCAACAGGTCCGTAGGGAGCCTTGGCCTAACTTCTCACAACCATTTGTTTTGTATGAGTTTTTAATTTTTGGACAAATGGAAAGGATCTACAATTTTATGCCGAGTCCAAACGGCCAATTGAGAATCTCTGTCATGACTAAAATTAATTATTATTAGCACTAAATAAAGCACACTTGCTTTAATATGGAAAAGGTTTAGCAAAAAACACTTATTAAACTCTTAACATTCGAGTTCTTTCTATAAACTAAAACCGAAAACATCAAACACAAACCTCTGGTGCTTGTTAAAACTACATTCAAGCTTGAGGCTATTGTTCGATACACTACCTTTGACCCGCACATGAAACTAATTTCGACCTTAATCGGAACTTGAAACAGTTTTTTCCGAATAGCTATTATATGTATGAAAAGTAGTTCCCACAAACTTCACCAACACTAGTCACAGTTCGATCAAAGATGGCGTCCTTTAAAATGACTGCAACATTCCGAGTTAACCAATCAGAACAGCTCTTCAGGTCTTTTAAGTCTTTATCTATCCAATAACAACTACTCACAAACACGCTCAGCTTTTTCATTAACCTTTGAAGCTGGAGCCATCCATTGCTCTATAATATCCATCTACGAGTAAGCTATAACGTTCACTTAAAGTGCTATTCCAGTATATCCTTTGAACTAAGCCCTCCCTTGGGCGATATTTTTTCATTAAACTTGAACGATGAAACATGAAATGAATTGGAGAAAGTTACATGATGGGTCAGACGGTACATTGACGTTTTAATATTTATCGCAGAGGCCATACTTTGAAAGCCAATGTATATATATACACTTTTAATAGATATACGCACAACCAATTAAGCGTCTAAATGATAGATGGATTGTTGGGATATTTTTTTCCATTGCTGACTGATACTCATACGGTGTCCATCTCCAATCGAAGTCTGACCGCCTCCCACCCCATAACGAGTGGTTGTTAATAGCAGCAAGAACATCTCTCAACTAAAACTAGGTAGTATATTACTATGAGGATGTGCTGCACACTACATGAAAAATGAACATGGACAAATAATAGTGAGCTTTTGCTTGGTTATTATTATTTCAGATGGAACTTTTATATTTTCTGCTCCTTGCCTGGTTCGCTATGAAACTTCGTAGACTATATCGGACTTTGATGGATCGTAATTATGACATCGAATATTCGATATCGTTGCACTTAATTAAAATGAATCATCTATTGAGTTGGATTAATAATAGCGACTGGTTTGGTTCTGCTTTCATTTGTGCTCGATATTAGTAAAAGAATCGAATGTGTGTGCAGTCTTGTCCGCCAGAGGGTGGTTCGTTGAAATCAAAATGAATTTTCAGAATTTTTTTTCAAATATGTCCGTATATCTCTGCGATATTGATATCCTTTTGGTTGGTCAATGTTTGCGGCAAAAAATAATACTTTGATGTTCGATATTCGGACTTAATGAGCACAATTTTTTTTTTTTTTTTTTTTTTTGATATAAACTTAAAAAAAAAAAAAAAAAAAAAAAAAAAAAAAAATTGCGTGATCTGTCCTTTTAGGCGGTGTGTAGTTCTGGGGAGAGTTTGGGTTTATTCATATTGTTTGCGGAGAGATGAGTTTAGTAAACATTTTGGGGCTCTTTTAGTCCTGCTGTTTTTTGTTTATTCTTTCGACTGCGAGTTACTGCGTACGTAATTAAAATGAAAAAAAATAAGAAAAAAAACATGGAAATGGATATTCATATTCATTGCATAGCTTTGATTTCCTTGTTTGAAATTTATATTATTTGTATATATGTAGATGTCACCAAATTTTATAAATCGACGTATTAATCAAGCAAGCTTACATACTTTTTACGTAAGTAGTTACATACTTCATACGATTTGTGTATTAGCAAAAATTTAATATGTGCTACAATACCTAGTGGAAGCGAACAAAAAAATTGTCTTTAGCTTTTAGATTATAATCAAGATATATAATTACACCTTAAAAATATATAACGACTTGCTTAAAATCCAGTTCAGCCGGTAAGTATGTAATTAATGATAAAAAAGTCCGATAACCTGCCAATTCTGTATCTTTTTCGACATTTTGCTTTGTACAAATTGACGACTTAGTATGGAGTCGTGCTGCAATTGTTGCTTTTTAAAAATATTTTGCAAATCAGTTTTAAAGAAAATCAGAGAAGATTGGTTTTAATTGCAGTTTTTTTTTTCTGAAAATTTCAGTTATGTGCGCTTCAAAAAGCGGATTCCTCTAACAAGTTGACTGGCTTTGTTTGGATTATTTTTAAATAAAATATTATTTAAATAATTTGCTTAGTTACTGCAAAGCAACTTGAATGCAAACTCTGTAAGTTCTTAATAAAAAGAAACGCTATGTAAAAATCCTTTGTGAGTTCGAACACGCGTTTTATAGACAAATAATTTAAAAAAAATATACACAAATAATTTAAAAAAATCAGCTAAATGTTGCTAAACAGTTGCAAGAAAAAGTCTTTTAAAAACTTTTTGAAAAATGGGTTAAAAAGCGCGCCGAAATTATGTTCAAAAATGCTTTGAAAAAACAAACGCGTAGAAACATAAAAAAAAGGTTTAGCATGTATTTAGAACCGTACGACAAAGCGCCTAAACATCTGAAGCATCGGAAAAATATTAAGAGAAGTTTAAGCAAACGAATCTAAAACCGTGTTAAAAAAAGCATGCAAAAATGCAAACAATACCCTATAAGAAATGAAGTCTACAAAGGCTTTACAAATCCAATCCTAATGCCTCTCCAAAAGCAGTCTAAAACGCTACAATAAACCTTTCCAAAATGAGTCCAAAAACTCGATTGTAAATCCGCTTAAAACATGCCTATAACACATCCAAAGCAGTCCCAGAAACAACTCGAAAAACGAGTCGAAATAAGCGTCCCCAAACGGGGGGCGTCCTCGTAGAGAATTGGGTCAGGAAACAGTTCAAAATCGTAACCAAGACTGCGCCCTATCACATCTAAAGTCGTCTAAAAAACTGTCAAAAAAATGTCCAAAAACTCCCCCCACAACACTCTGAAAAAAAAAACGAATATACGCATAAAACTGCCTGGGAAAATGCAAACAAAAAAAAACCCAGAAATGCTCTCGCCGAAAATCGTGTTCTAAAATGACAGAAAAATGCGTTTGTTTAAAAACCGGTCTTTTAACGCTGCGGTATGTTGCTCTTATGATTTTGCATTTGGATTTGCACTTGCATAAATTTCGTGCATAGTTCCATTACAATGACTATGTGGGTGCCTTGACACAAGGACAAATCTTAAAATGTTAATGTGGTCTTATGTCACTTTCACAAAACGACATAAGGCCAATTTGGCTTTATTTCACTTCCGATGGTGCAGGTAAAAAATTGAATTTTGAGTGGGAAATAATTTCACCACTTTTATTTATGAAAACTAAAGCATATAAATGGGGCGCATGCTGCCCCCTGAAACCCCCATGTTGGGAGTCACTGTATTTACTTAGTTCAAGGAATTACATTTCAGCAATAATTTTACAACGGCAGCGTGAGCTTTTTTTATGCCTTCATATTGAGCTTACTATGTAAACAAATGCTCTTGTATACTATAAATAGTAGCAGGACTTATTTTTTTTAATACAAGAATATTTTCGACAGCGTTGCCAGTTTGGGGGTTTTCCCCCAGATCTAGGGTTTTTTTTTTGACCGATACGATAAGTTTATTAAAATTAAGTTTAACGTACAATAACAATTCACAGAAGGCGGCTTTCCATGACGTCTTCTTTTCCACTGTGAGACTGTGAAAATAAATAAAAGAAATAATTCCTAGAATACAAAGGAATTTGCTAAAAATATTTATCCTTCCTTCGTTCTTTGGAGCAGGTTATTTTTCAATTCCTAAAGTATTCTGCCGTATTTGCTCGTATAGCAAAATACTCTCTGCCTCCATTTTTATTCCTGCATTCTAAGCCGTTGCTGCTGATAGAATCTATTTCCATTTTGATAGTAAACCATAATCCTTGGGAAGGTGTGTACATTTTTCGAATTTTTATATCATCTGATTCTATGTGTTTTTCCTGGAACTACACTCCATTCATTTTCTATTCCTTCGTAGTAGTGCTAATCTCGTTGTGTGGTGTATTGATTGTACTCCATTGCGAAATATGGTCTTCATTATTTCGTCCTTGAATATGAGAAAAGATGGAATGATAGCTAACTACAGTCTTTGGAAGTAAATGATGGGTATAAATCCATTGGTACAATGTCAACACCGGGTACACAAGCTGTATAAAATAATAATGCCAAAAACAAGATTATTTAATAACAGTTTTAAAGATTCTCTCTCAGCGGCCTTTGAAAGACCATATTCGACATTTAACATCGACTGAACACTATACTCTCTACAAAGACAGCAGGTTCATCAAGTCTCATTGCATTTGTTGTTTGCTGAATTCTTTTGAAACAGATTAATTTCACGTTTAATTTTCACCGACATTCTTCTTTGGAAGAAGAATACAAGATCATTTTCGCTCCATTGCCTAGCGAAGGCTTCCACTCTCAATATATAATGCAAACGGTAGAGGAATATTTACAAGTACAAGGATTTGTTTCCCCAAATGGGAAATGAGCGGACATCACGAAACACTCGACTATTAGTTAATTAATTGCTTCATTTCCTAGACGAAATATCTTACAGAATGCACACAAAAGGTGAGTCCGGGTCCAATACACCAGAATGCAGTCCCTGTCGACGTTTCCTCTTGAAATTGTGAAAATGTTTATTGTGTTCGGCTTACAGTTCGACCCATGAAAGCACTCGGAAAGAGAGTGAGCATTAACCATTAAGACGCTTCCGAAGACAAAGAATAAACAACATCACTGGGAAAATTTGCAAATTTCAAAATCGAAGGAATCATTCTCGAAGTCCATTCTCGTCCCATTGACACACTCCTGTAGGTGTAGGTGTGTAGTGTACATGGCAAATGAAAACATTTTCACAATACCACCACCCTTAAAGTTAAGGGGCAAAAATGAGGCATTGAATTAATTAAATCCACCCATGCCGGCCTCCCCGCTTCCAGGGCGGCGACTTAACAGTCAAACATCCTTTTGTTTGAACAGCGGCATTGTTTTTGGACTACGTGTGTCGGCGAAGTCGTCGGCTCCACCTTGGCTTGGCCTTATGTTCGATAACATTGACTTCGACAGCAATTAAATTAAAATAATGTGATGTGGTGCAGCAGGCAGACAGGCACAAACAATAATAGCAACAGCAACACCCTGCTGACTTATGGGGGTAAGTATGTATACGCCTTCGTTTTCGTTCGTTCTAATTCTTGCTGTGGGCAAATCTATAGCAAACAATTAAGACAATTTTCGAAATGTGCTCTTGAGAGGATGCACATTGTGCATTTTATTGTTATGTACACATAGACAAAACAAGCCCAGACGCACGGGAAGCGTAAGCACCAACTACCGGAGACGACCTTCTCGGTTGTGTTGTTTACAAAAGCCTTATCCTTCAAATGAATATAGATGCGAGTGTACAATTTTCCGGCAAACTATAAAAGAACCTTTGCATTTGTTGTTTGTCTTGGAAATGCATTTTGCAGAAGCGTTCGGTTTGTAGGCGAGTATTAGCTTGGAATGGGTAATTAAAGAGGTTATAAGACGCAGAACTAAGGGATGCTTGAATTTTTGTTTGTGCTCGGCATTAAGTTATATTGACGCCTTGTTGTTTTCCGTGCTGCATGCTGCTGTATGTGTGGATGTTGAGGTGCCTTTAAAGGGGAGCTTAAATGGAAGATATTTTTGTCCGGCAATTCATTGAAGAAGGACAATTGCAATGTGTATGCACTGTGCAGCTTTCGGAAAATGCAGTTGTAGATTAAAAGGGCAGAAAGTTATTCGTCCTTTTGGAAGGAGGTGTTAATTTATTTATAAACTTACGGTGATTTCAATTTTATGCAGGGGAATTGTTATGTGGACTGCACATGCAATATACTACATATTTGGAAATCCCGATTGGGATTGTTCCTGAAAAGAAACTTCCAGCTGACTTAAGGATCATACGTAATTTCGTCATGGGACTCACAACTTTAAAAAAAAATACATCAATTTTCCAATCCTCCTGTTTCCTAGATAAACTTTTAATATGAAAGAAAATTTGCTAGTAGCATTCCACATACCACAAAGAAATTACTTTCCTCAATATTTAATTTTAAAGTTTCATCAAACACTATATATACAGGCTGTCCGCCGGGAAGGTATACTACTTTGTTTGTTTATAATTTTTGATTAAATGAATGAGAATGGAGCTTATATTGATAAATGTTTTATTTAATGTCGGCAATTATTTATGGAAATATGACAAAACACCATAAAAATAAATAAATTACTTATTGGGCCGATCCCGGCGGTACTCCAATACCGGGCACTATTATCAGGTAAATGTCCGCCTCTGTTAGTCTCAGAAATGCGAGCCCTTTTGAGCATATTTTTCATTACATTCTCACACATTTCACGCTGTATTTCATTAATTTCATCACGAATAGTTTGTTTGAGTTGCTCAAGCGTTTCTGGTTTGTTTGCATAAACCTTGCTTTTCAGATATCCCCACAAAAAGAAGTTCGGAGCAGTCAAATCAAGCGACCGTGGAGGCCAATCAACATCACCATTTCTTGAAATAACTTGTCTCGCAGAAATTTCAAAAATTTCACGTAACTTTCTCATCGTCACAATAATCGATGATTGATTTTGATAAAATGTTTTAACGATTAAACAACGTTGGTTTATCGAATATTTTTCCATAATAAATTTGCCACGTGTCTACTTCACGACTGCCAAATAAGAACTGTCAAAACTAACGTTTACCAAAATGGCGGCAAAACAAAGTAGTATACCTTCCCGGCGGACACCCTGTATATCAATAGTTGGAATTGATATATAATATTTATAAAGATTGTTATTTGATCGAATCTGTTATTTTTTAATCAAAATTTTTTGAAATATCTAAATCGGGGTATTTGTGCCGTATTAGGTCAATAAAAACGAACGTAATTGGTATAAGATGTTTAATTAAGGACAGTAACTAGTTAGTAAGACAAATCGAGAGAAAAAAGACAAAAAAAAAAACGCGCAGCAGCACGGAAGATTCAAACCACTTTCAAGCTGTCACTTGTGTCAATGACTTTTGGGTTTGGGTGCGTTTGATTGTTGAAACCGGTGTGGCGTCAACAGTATTTTTAATTACGTTCATAGAATCCTCATGTAATAATTAAGCAGCCCAGTTAAAAAATCCTCGGAGACTATTTAGCCTGATAAGTTCAATGTTGAAAAATTAGTGGATCTTGTAGAAAGTAGGTAAAGAAATATCGGTCGGGTTCCTTGCGAAGGCTTTCAGCTTTCAGCCATTCTGTTGGCAAATATGTTGTGTCTAAAGCAATGAAAGTAGTACTTTACTATTTCTATTCGCCTGTGAGATCAAATATTTGGCTGAGAAACACGTAGGTAATAAACAAATATTTCTGAAAAACTCATAACTATAAAGCGTTGAAGAAAGATGCATTACTACATATTTTTGACCACAGACTGCGGACTGTTTGTTGCACCAGCTGAAATTAATGTCTTCTCTTAGTAATCATTTCATCTGCTTTTTCAATTCCGTCAATGTCGCTACATTATGGCGAACACAGAAGGAAATTAGCTTTAGAATTGCCCGCTGTCTTTGGCTTTCATTGACTACTCCTAGTATCGCCACCTAATTGTCTTCAAATTTTGGTAGCTTTGTTGGGCCAAGATTGTTCTTGCATATCTATACGTTTTTTCTACCATGACATAGAAACTTTTCCGGCTTAAAAGATCTTCTTTTACACTTGAACTTTTTTGAGTAGTTTGTGATAAAGTTTTACCTCTCAAAACGCTTTCACGTGTTTTATGGATGTTTAAATATCAATTTCATCTTAAGTAAATAGGCACAATAGGCTCCTTTAATAGAGGCTGCAGTGCCAGAGCCCCATTAAAGCTCTCTCGTGTTAAAATCTAAGAAAAAGTTCCGATTCGGAGCCGTGGTGATTCGTTTTCATGGGGAGAGCCATTACATTCATCAAAGGCAATGATTAAGAATCACTTTTAGCCCAGTTCGATTTGGTGACCTGAGTTTTGCAGCAATACATGTCGACACACATCTACGCATGTACCTTTGAGGGGTAACTAAATGTAGTCAGCTTGTTTTGTTTTTTTTTCAACCATACAATTGATCCGTATGTAAGTATAAACCGAATGATTGCTAAATAAATTCAATTGTTGATGTGAAGGAGCATATTCCAACATTTACCAAAGAGTTCCTTGGTGACTTTCTTATTTTTTATTTTTCTCTCCCTTTTCCAATTAATTGGTAGATACTGAAGAAATTTTCAGATGTTTAAATTTACGGTAGAGAAAATGTTTTTTTTTTTTTAATTTTCTTTCGATACTAAATTAGATCAGTTAGTCTTACAAGCACATGTAGTAGTACCACATGCTACTATTTCTGACCCTTTGGCATTAAGAGTTATTACGATTTTATTGACTTTTTGAATTCAGAGTGCTGGACGCGGGGTTGACATTTAGATTACTCGTATTTAATAAATATGAGTTTTCTGCGGAGATAACATCATGTAGATTACTCAGTCTGATCCGTCATGTAGGATACATAATATTGAAAACATTATTTTTTATTCTTTTAAATGTAAACAGAGATTACAAAATTATATTTTTTTACATTCATCGTCCTTATCTTGAATACAAAAATTATTTGATTGCAAAGAAAAGTATGAGTTCATACCTTTTGTAGGCATTTCAACAGACAACCCAAAACGCTCGTCCACAATAGTAATTTTTAACACATTAACATTAAAGGGATACCCAAACCTAATACTAAAGAGCCGTGTGACTGTAATGAAAAGCACTTCCTAACAAGCAAAAGACATGTATATTAGTCTGTCATTTTGTTTACGTGGAAGGAATAATGGGAAATCAAAATGGCTTCGGAAGTGAGGAATGGACAATTATTTATTTATTCGTGTAATTGATTGATGAATTGCTGGTTAAATTTACTGAAACGAATTAATCAATAATAGAAACGTTATCAAGTGATTGCAGAAATAATGTTATGTTTATTTCCATTTTACGTATCTATAATTATGGGTAGAATATCTATGGCACTTCTCATTCTTACGTCTTTATAAGCATTGACTGCGGACAAGCGGATTTCTCTGACCTATCTCGTGCAAAAATGCACTTGCGTGATGTTGTAAGTCCAGCATATTACTGTCGGCAATTTATCATCCATTCGACGCATTGGGATACTGATCGAAAATCTTTTACAGTCCGCAGTGAGTATCTACATCGACTGAAGACTTACTTGTGTAGACCTACATTTGCTTTCGCAAAAAATACATAATCATGTTTTCTTCATGTAGTAACCAATTTCTCACTTAATTTCCTGGGCGTGGGTTTTACTCATGGTTCTTAAATAAATAAATTTACATCATTCCATAAAGAATCAAATGAGAAATCTCACAGAATCCTACCCTGTTCGCAGAATATAATCATCATAATTATAAGTTTTGGTTTAGTGACGCAAATAGTCAAGGAACTGATGTCTACTTTTATGCAGCTAAGTGCCGCCTAAGATTTTTATTTCGTCCTCCTGTTACTTCCATAATTGTCCCAGCTCTAACAATCAATTTACTTTTAGATTCAAATTGTTAATGAAGTTAATTATTTTGGCCTTACCATTAATTCAAGAATGAGCTTTAATATACGTGCGTAAAATTTGAGAAACTATTGTAATCTACAATAGCCCTTTTTTATTATCAGCTATGATCAATTAGATCATCGATTTACAAGCACTTACAACAACAACAACACGAGATCACGAATCATTATCGGAAAATGTATTGCACTATTTCCGACTGCGTTGTCTCTTTCATTCTTGAGTGTTGATGTGCCTATAAATCATAACCACACAATCGAATTGCCAGACTAAAAAATGGAACACAAAAAATCAATTGAATTTTTCGCATTCGAATAAACTCCCCTTTCGTATTCCGAGTTATTTTTTTGTTCTCTCTAAACAACAATGATCAATAATTAAATACCCACATTTATATTAAAAAACATTTTATTAAACAAAACTACTTTTATGAAATGATTCGCTTGTCTGGATCTGGACAGCAAAAAAAAACATTTATGAAATGTTTCACAGTTTCCCAATCGTGATTGGAAATAATTTTTGTTTTACAAGTTTCCTTCCAAAAAGTGAGCGCTGTTTTTCGATTACTTTTCTTTGTAAATAAAATTAAAATATCCAGAAAAGCCATTATTTGAATTATTTGAATTGAATTTGAATTAAAAAAAAATATGGAAAAGAATAATTATGCAAATTTTATTCAAATGGTAACACCCCCGAACTTGCAAGTGAAATTTCATATGAATTGTGTGACGTCACGTTGAGCAGAATGTTTGCAATATGGATGGTGGCAACATGAAATTTGTAATACCCCGTATTATCTGTATTGTTTTTGAAAGCAACTCAAAATCACTCAACTCAAAAATTAAACTTTTCATTGATCCGTCTTGTTCTATTTTCGTGATCTGATCCGGATCAGATCACGCTGATAATAAAATACTGCTATTGTTTATGTAAATTAATCGGCCGACTGAAAGTTACCCAATCGTTTTTGGATGTCATTCTCTTTCCACGATGTGGAGAGTAAATTTCCCACTCGCTACCAACTTTCTTCTCTTTTCACATCTTTTAGCTGTTGGACTACTTACCCTTTTTGTAATTTAAGTACCCCTGCAAAAAAATGTCCTATTATAGTCAACCAGTAAAAGATTGATTCTCATATTGACCGTGGAGTTTTTCTTCGAAGTCAGCCTGCCATTAGTCCAACAAAACCACTTTTTTAAGGACACCATCATGTGTTAATTGAAATCAAAAATCCATTTCAAGTCCAACGTATGCTTTCGAGTAGGAAAATATTTTAATTTTAAAACAAAGTCTACTTAAATTAAACGAAAACATACAGTTACACAACTCTTATTCCAGAAAACATTATTTTCACATTAATTTAGTATTTTCCTTTATTCAAAACAAACTAGCACTACCAAACTCTATTTTATATTAAATATCATTATTTCCTCTGCGAAACCATACGCATTTAGTAAAAACACCGAGTAAGGAAAATATGTTAGATAAAACTCTTCAACAGTCGATTCTAATTGCGAAATTGTTTAATTTTCAAGTGAAATACAGGTGAACCTGTTTAACTAGCAATGGTTATATATAATATCTACGTGAATATAAAGTTGGAGCACTGGAGGGGTGAGCTAGGTATAGTTTTATTAGGTATCCAACATCTGTTGCTGTGTTTTTTTTTTTTTAAGTTCTGCCAACAAAAATCAAAACTTTATTAGAACGAAAGGTTTGCAAAATATAAAAGTTATGTACAGGGAAATAGAAAGAAACACAACAAAAAATAATTATTAAGAGAAATGACATGTTAATGGCAAATTATAATAATGACAGATGTCTACTTGATGTGAGTCTTTTGTACGGATACGAATAAAATGAAATAAAACATTTTAAGTGAGCTTTTCTGTTTAAGGTATGTGGGTTTATCGTTTCTAGTTTACACTACAAAATATAAATATTTTATTTGTACAGAAAATAAAAAAGTGGATATAATTTTTGTAATTACTGACCGGTTATTTGGAAATACATAGTACCATAGCATAATATTACTAAGTGGGCAATTTAGTCTGGTTGCGCTTCAATCAATAAGGCAACCAGATTATTGTTAATTTATAAAACTATCTCTATGAGTTAGCATTCAGCAAAAGATGGGGCCTGCAACCAAAACTGACTGTCTGGATGTACACAGACGTTGTACGACCAATCCTTACCTATAAGTCAATAATTTGGTGGCCGGCTCAAGGGAAAGCTTACAACATAAATAATAAGCTCAACAAAGTACAAAGAACGGCATGCCTAGGCACCACATCAGACGCTCTACGGTCAACACCATCTGGCGCCTTTATAGTCCTTCTGCATCTTTTACCATTAGACCATAGGGTCTGCGAGACCCTACGGCCAAAGCAACATTTTGCTTTCTCTATCAAGAGAACTCATACCGCACTCACTAGCCTATATTACTCCCGAAATATTTTTCACTAAACATCTCAAAGTAGAATTCCCTTGGATTGGCAAGATGTACGGGTGAACACGGACACAAATGTAACAATCTATATAGACGGTTCAAAAATGGAATGTGGAGTAGGTACACCTGTTTTTTTTTTCTGAATCTCTAAACGTCTCAAAATCCTTTAGGCTTCCGGATACGGCCAGTGTAGTTCAGGTGGAATTACTAGCTATCCGCGAGGCCTGTTGCCGAATCAAACTCCACTTAAACATAATTCCGAGGTAAAATATAGACATTTTCACTGACAGTGAAGCTGGCATCAAGGCTATCGTCTCAGTCAATATAACCTTAAAATAAGTATTAGAGTGTCGTAAGGAGTTGGTCTCGCTTGAGCAGTTCAAGGTTACCTTGATTTGGGTTACCGGCCATTGAAGCGTTTGCGAAAACGAACATGCTGACGAGCTGGGCAGGCAAGACTCAGCTGTTCACTTGCCGAATCAGTTCACATGCCGCTCGGAGCAGTCAAAGCAAAGATCTCCCTTAAAATTCCTATCGAGAGCCAACCTCAGATGGAGGAGGCTGACGAATTGTATCATATCCAGAAGGATGTGGCCAAACTACGGCATGAAAAAAAACAACCCACCTTCTAGGTAAAATACGAAATGATATTGAACTGATTACCTTTTTGAATTCCTCAGGCTGAATCTAAACTCTCCTATTCGACAATCCTTAACAACCAGGTCAATTTAGTTGTGGCAACAAAACGGCACTTAGTGCTACTTTGGGTTTTAGGTAAACCGCCACACCTCCCAGCATTGAACGGAGTGTTCATGTGCGTTTCCTCTGCATGCCCAGGCCCACCCTTCAAGACGTACCCACCCTCTACCCTTCTTTGATGTACACTGTATCTGTTATTATCCTTTTTTCTCAGAGTTAATTAATGTAAACGTGGCTCAAAATATTTCTTGCGTCCATGTTTGGAGCTATTAGTTGGACTGAGGTGACAGTTTCGGATGGATCCTCGTCATTATTTCACGAGAATTTCTTACTCTACCAAACAACCAGCTTTTCAGGCAAAAGTGATGGTTCTACGCTATGTAGCTTGCAGACTTACTTTATATACGAATTAGACGTAAGAACTTATAGATTTTACTACACTTTTAGGCAGTCACGAAAGACTTGGATCCACCACGAACAGGATCAAATGGGGTAGAACATTGCCACGACCCTCTTAGCGAAATTTGGATTAAACCATCAATTACCCTGTGTTTGGCATTTTCCAGGTACATGAAAGTCGGAAGAAGTAGCTAAATAAAAAAGCGACCAACATTTATTGCCGATGCATAAAAACATATAATGCTTTTGAACATTTTTTTCATATCTTGAAAAATTTCATAAATAGCAAATCAACAGTGGGATTACTTATTGGCATTACTCAGACGTTTGATAAGGTTAACCATGGTATAATGCTTTTCAAAATTGAAAAGCTAGATTTCATAACTAAATTTGTGAGAGGTTTTAATCCGCCCTCATAAAAGTGTTACATAAGCTGAAGATTGTTGCCACCAAGAGCAAGGGAAAGTAGTTCAAAGTTCGAGCTCTTTATGGTTCTATTTTGGAACCAATTTCTTACTTAATTTCCTCGGTATGGGACAAAATTTTACATCATTCTATTAAGAATCTCGGTTGAATTCCTACTGAATCCTACCCTGTTTGCAGAACATAATCATCATAATTATAAGTTTTGGTTTAGTGATGCAAATAGTCACGGAACTGATCTCTACTATTATGCGGCTAAGTACCGCCTTAGATTTTGATTTCGTCCTCGTGTTAATTCCATAATTGTACCAGCTCTAACAATCAATTTACTTTTAGACTAAAATTGTAAATGAAGTTAATTATTTTGGCCTTACGATTGATTCAAGAATGAGCTTTAATATCCATGTGTAAAATTTGAGAAACTATTTCCGTGCCTCTACTCAGCTTTTGCTAAAGATCTATTACGGACACTTTCATTTCAGATTGTCTATTGCGGGTGAGCTTACCTTAAAACAAGTCAGCCTCTTTGTCAATTTAAAATGATACCTCGACGAAAATTTGGCAAGGACCCCAATTACATATAATTTCCTTAATGGCCATGGATTTAAAGGTTCTTCCAGTCCGTCATGGTGCTCAGAAATGATTGAGTGATTTCAAATGAGTTCAGAGAATCTTAGTTTTACACGTTTTACATATATCCCCGTTTTGTAATTTGTATAGTGCTGCTTCGGACAGTTTACTTAACATTAAGTTTAACTCGATAAAGCATGCTTCGTCTAATACAGCTCATTATTTCTCTATTTCTGAAATGCTCTATATTAAAAGAAACAATAAACGAATGGTTCTTTTCCATTAATTTTGTTTTACGATTTCGAATAACATCTTCCAGTTCTATTTCAAGCCTATTGTCAGATTCATGTCAAAAGAAATATACCTCTAGTTGTCTTCGTACCTTCCCCAAGCTCTTACGTATGATGAATCCTTCCAGTCATTTCCCAAATTATTATGTAACATCTCTGGAATTTTTGTAATTTTTTTTTCTATCTACCGTATAACAAAAACCACAAATACAAATAATCCATTCGATTAGAAATAAAATCAAAATCAAACCAAATGACTTTGAATAGTAAATGTCTTTTTATGACCTAACCCAAAAAAAAAAATAAAACAAGTTCCACTTTCCATGCGAATCCTCCTCCACCAACAATTTATCATCTACCATGTCATAATCTTCATCCAGTACCGTCTCGCAGTGTATGCGTTGTACTGGTTTATTATTGTTTTTATTTTTACAAGTCGTATACTTTTGCCCCAAAATTTATCGCTCACTCTTTTCACACCCGAAATCTTGTCTCTCTTTTTTGTTTGGGTATGCTTACCCACCTTATTTCTTCATCATCATTCGTACATAAATTTTAGTAATGATTCTGTATGCAATGTGAAAATTGCAAGCGCATGCGATCAGTCATGCGCTGAAAATATTTTATCCGCCTATCGGTGGCGTATACGTAACATTTTTCATTTTATTTCCTTATAATTTTCCTTCTTTGTTTTTGGGGGATATTTTTGTTGTTCATTAATGGAAAAAATGTGTTGTAGTTCATGAAGCGACTGGAAAACTGTTGAATGACAGATACCCAAAGGACATATTTGACACGTTTCCTTCAAGAAATTTGAACAAACATTTTGCAAATTTCATCGTAAGAGAAACAGAAGCATATTCGCCGAATATAGACAAGGATTATGTAATGCACACGTATGCGGTTTCTCCTTTCGCTGAATGAAAACCTGCTGAATGCAACAACAACAAACCCGAACCATGGACATGTTAGGGATGAATTAGTGCCTGTTGCTTTTTGCACTGGTATGGCGGTGGCGGTGAATTTATGGTGGAATTGTGTTGTGGAATCTCACCACAACTAGTCGGAATAGTTGGGTGCTCCGATGGATATTGTTGATTGTTGAGTATTTCTCCGGATAGGGGATATGTGTGGAATCTGTTTGACAGTTTTATGCACTCTTTGTTCGGCGGGCTTAATTTTTTTATTTTTTGTTTTTGTTTTTTTGTTTTATTTTTTTTTTCAAAGTGCATGTGCCATGTCCTTGTATTGAATTCTCAACTAATACTGTTGGCCATTTTCAACACCTCTATTGGGATTAGCTCTTTCTCTTTCCCCATGCAATTTTATGATGCACTTTCTTGTGCATGTTCTTCCGTAAAATTTTGTTCATACTAAAAATGATTTGGGTTTTGAAATACTTCTAGTTTCGCATAATCCTTGGCAGCAGTTGTTGTTGTCTAATATTGGTGTTCCTAAGGAATCTGTCGTTCTATCTCTCTAAGTTTATAGTATAAGAAAAGCCAGCCTGCTCACCATTCCATTTTCATTTGAACAATCATTTTGAAAAAGGAGTTGGTAGCTGTACCATTATATATTGAAAGGCAGATCACACTACCACGGTGTGCAGTGCTAGGGAAAATTTGTCGGTTTCTAATTTCCTGATAGCGTTTTCACTGGCGGTGGTTGTTTTTATTTGTTTCTGTTAAATCTGTGTACGTGTGTGATTAAAAACAAAAGTGTTTTTGAGGTATAGTAATTTGATTGAGCGTTCCCTTGAAAAAAGTGCGTTTCCTCTTGCGAAGTGTGTGCGCGGTTAGAAATCGTGTTACCTCCTATTTGTTTTTTGCTTAAAAACTTGTGAATATTTTACCAATTGTTGTGGTAGCATGTAAATAAATCCTCATAATTCTCTTTCCCTTTATAACTTTTGGGGAGATCAGAACGACTTAAATGCATGTTTCTTTTGCAGAAACTAATTCACATTTTCCAATAGTTTAAACTATTGCCAATTAAGTTAAATATCTCGTCAATTACTTCTGTGAAAAGTGCACGCTAAATAAGTTCAATTATAATTCTGTGTAGTTAAATCTCCGCGTCTATAAAATAAATTTAAACTTAAACCTTAAGGTGGACTCTGGTAATTAAATTTCTATTTATACCAACTGGGAGTATCATTTCAATGTTCTGATGGAAATAGGTAAATTTCAATATAGTTGATCTTGTTTAAAAAAACGATTTTTATTAACAGGCGATATTTTAATTTAAAGCATCGGTTGTGAACACAAACAAATAGATAGTTATGCGCATATTCCGCCTTACCATGTGACTGCAATATTGACAGCGAAATTATTTTTTTTATCTCGATTGGGTGCTTTAGTTTTGTTTTTTTTTTTTGTTCTTGTGATTTGGATATAGGGCACAATTTAATTGGAATTTCAAATCACACAAAACGGTTTTCATTTACAATGACCCGTCTATTCATTAACAATAGACGAGGGTGTGAGATGTTAAAGTGGACCGTCCACTGCTCTTAATCTTTTGTCACTGACTTTTGTCCTTACCAAGGTAATCCGCATATGAGTGATGGGTGATAGACTTATCCAACCATCTCATTAAAAGCCCACTCACAGAGCATAGGGATGCTAAGAAATTGAAGTTAAAACTTGTAACACTTTTGAAATTGATGTCAACTGACAAAAATACTCTTATGGTATTGGTATGATAAGGAAGAGCGTTCATTTCGAAATGAACAGTTTTTTTTTTTAAGAACGGAACTTTATAATAAAATGTAATACATACAAGTTATGGTAATGACCGTGTCATTGACTTTATTCAAAATATCATTTTGTGCAATATTGCTTCATTTTGACATATTGACTGAATTTCGTACAATTTAGGCAGTCGGGGCTATCTATCGTAAGTATATGTATCAAAGACTGTGCTGAGTGTAGCCAGACCAAACGACTGCCTCCGGACATCTGTAAAAGGTCCGCGTCTTTCCTACTGTCTGTTAGGAGAATCGACTGCAGACTGCTTGTGGTCGTCATTGCGGGCCACCAAGCTTAAATGCGTTGGGCTTGAGCGACACCACCATCTGTCTTGCTTGTAGAGAGGACGGTGATAAAGCGGAAATCTTCCTCTGTAGCTGTCCCACTTTTGTTTGCATCAGGTGGCGGATCTTTGGGGCTGATGTGGTGAGTGCTGAACATCTTCTGATCTTTCTTCGAAAGATGGAAAAACTTACCACAATAGTCTGTTTGGCAGTACAATGGACCTGTAGTTATCTCTAAGTGTTCCATCGGAGACATCGGAGAGTGCTCTATCAAAAGACAAAACAAGATTTTGCAGAAGTCAGGTGTCCAACAGGTTGTTGCTAAAAAAATGCCTATCAATCAAAAAGGAAAAGCTCTTTACTCTTTAACTTATACCAGTGACGGACACTAGTTTTTTTTTTTTAAATTCGGTTGCGAAATATATTTAAATAATCTTGGACGCTATTGCAGCTTAATATGAAAGAAGTATTGAAAAAAGAAAATCAGTTTTGTTCTCCAACACTGCCATTCTTATTTCCAGGCATCATCTCTCATACGAGTGTCACTTTTACTGCCACTATAAAAATCCAAGGAGCCTTGAATACACTTAGCACATAAGAACGAAGCTACCAACCAAGAATGTAAATGAGAAAGGATCGAAAATTCTATCCACTGTCAGGCATTTTGTTCTTAAGAATCTGAATATAATCGCTGTGACTAGCACTGCGAAGCCGATTTTGACTAGCTTCTTATTACATATATATTAATGTAGAGAGCTCGAAAAGCCCTAAGCAACCATTTTCAGATAGCATCAATGACTAAATTTCAACAGTACACAATACACTTTCTCACTCGTCATACTAGTACACAATAGTAACTTTAGCAATGGACTAAGCCGAAGAAGCTATCGCATTTTACATCAGAGCACCCATTTACTTACCAAACTACTTAAGCAATTTGTTGGTTAATGGACATGATTCCGTTAGCCGAATACAAATTTATACTAATTCCAAAATTAGAGGTGAATTATTGAAAATTTAAGTGGCTTTTACTCCAAAATGAGTTTCTCATCATTATACGAACGACCACTTCTGCTCTAGGCATAATGATTACTCGGTGGTTACCGAGAGTTGTGAATTTATAATATCTTCAATTTAAATGATTAATTATTTGATGACTCTCCACAAAATTGTCATTCAATTTCTAATTGTATTTATGACTCGAAAATATGTTTTGATCAAATTATAGACGATTAACGACCTACGTGACTTGTATTACCCATTAACCTTTATATTAAGTAAGTAAAACAATGGTATACCGACTCTGTAGCCTACTAGTCTGGTCTGGTTTAGAGTCAAATCGAAAATGGTATCTCGGTTTAACCTGAATACAATACCAAAGAATAAGAATTTGTCCTTATGCTTTTCAGGCGGAACTTATACGAATGGAGGAGAACATTGAAAAATGTTTAAGATTGACCAGAATATTATACAAAAAATGAATAAATAGTTGGCACACCAGGTCCTTAAGCTAGGACTAGCTTCTTACAACCATTCGTTTTTTGTGAGTTTCAATTCATGTTTGGGACGAATGAAAGGGATCTGAAATTGTATGCTTACCCAAGCGGGTAATTGAGAATAACATGTATTTTTAGACAGTCAACCAGCACTGCAAACACACTGCCTTCCGACGGAATGGTTTAAAAAACTTAACGCCAGTGAAGCGGCCTCCTACTTGCCGCAATCACTAGCAATGCACAACAATGTTAAATTTGTTTCGGTACCATACCAAGGAATTTGCGGGAGTACGTGACTTAATGTGCATAATTTTTTTCTGAATGGCATACTCTGCCACTACCAGTCCTACTGAATATTATTAAGCATGGGAAAAAAAGAAGAGAAAAGTACTGATCGCACGAAGATTGTAAAAAGTTTTGCTCCCCTATCCGTGCTATGATGCTGCTTCGAAATCTCTCAAAATAAAACCGTTGAACTCTGCGACCAGTTTTCGGTAGATTTTAGACTGGTTTGAAATAATTGTACACTAATATTATTATTAGTACTAATATTATTATTGATCGCTTATGTAAGGCTTTAGCTTTGTGTTAAGCAGCTTTATAGTTTCCTTATTGTAAGTCCAACACGCTGGACTTAAGAAAATCCTGCGTTTATTTTGAATATTATTTTGTATTCCAGATGCAAGGCACACATTTATAACCTAAAAAAATGTCGTCAAGGTATATTTCATTATTGTAAATATATTATAAGACGTCTTCAATTCAAGCCTTTAATGACTTTTTTACAACTTAACCCAAGTTTCCTCGTCCCGCTTAATCTAGTGTCCCACTCCCATACAAAATGTTGTTGTGAAAAATTCCATTCGCCTTCAGTTGCGCATCTAGTCTTATTTGTGTATTTTTCCCGATGCTAGTAAAGACACTGTGACCTATAAGGTCTATTGTATCGAACATGGTATGGTTAGACTAAGAGACGATTGACCTTCCTAGTGAAGATCAGCATGTCCTTAGTAACAGAGTTTCATAGTTCTGCTGGTGAGAGTACCTCTTAACATCTGAAATGCCAGGCAGCCACGGAGAAAAATGATTCAGAGGATTCTTCATCCTTAAGACGGAATCTGAACACAAGTTCAACTTGTTAAGATGCTATCTCAAGCCCACTATTTTTCTAATATTTTCCTTGTTGAATTTTAGTATTTCTTTGTAGGAGTAGGGCCTGACTAGTCTTATGGATTTTCTTAAAACCCGAAACACTACCACAGTGGTTTAGGCGGAGTTGTTGTTTCCACAGCCCAAAAGCAGTAGCCCAGTTGACTCTGCAATATGGTTCTGGTTCAAAGAACTTATAAGGTTGCATGACTATCTGACAAGATTTGAAAGGCGCTAAATTGCCTTTAATTCTGATTTTAGAGTTTAAAGCTGCGCAGATCTCAATGGCATTGACTTCTGCCTGAAATGCTGTGGAACATGTTCCCATGGATTTAGAGAGAGAGACTTTGGAATTAAGTCCGAAGATGCCAGTACCCACTCTAAACTCCATTTTTGATCCGTCGCGTCGGTGTACCAAGCCAAACTTTTCCTGTCCAGTTTCGGTGAACAATTGGCCCATTCTGAACGGTTCAGTAGATCTAACCCAAACGTTTTTCCAGAGCTATATTCCATAACCATAGTACTAGGGATGGAACAGAATAAGTTCGTGCTTGGGATAGTATCAAATTCCGTACTAAGTTTGTGATGTGCTTTTTATCTTAGGCTGAGGTTAGCTCGTCGGATCGCCAAGGTCTTCCCTAAAGAAACACGAACTTTATTTAGGTAGAGGAGTTTCTTTATTACAATTTATTTACAAAATAAAAGAATTACACAATGTAACAAATAAGTAGTCTTAATCGGCACGGCTACACTAGTCCTGGTCGTCTGGGGTGGTAAGCGGCTCGTTCCTTCCCTGCGGCTCGGTTGGGCGTGGTATAGCCCCGGCGGTGTATAGGTCCGTCGTCTTGCGACAGTCCCGGTAATCCACAGGTCCGCCTTGCGGTAGTCCTGGCACTCAAGGTCCGTCTTGCGACAGTCCCGGCAATCCACAGGTCCGCCTTGCGGCAGTCCTGGCACTCAAGGTCTTTCTGATCGAAGGACCCGGCAATTCGCCAGCTACCCGAAGGCTTGCTAGCAACAAAATTTGCAAAATAGCCCAACAACTATTTGCGGAACAAAATCAGTGGTACAAGAGATTGGTACGTTCAACTCTGATGTTTTGCTCCCCTGGTTGTGATCTCACTGGTGATCTTATAGTGTTTTTGTGAACAAGCCGGTGTGAATTCTATCCACGAACATAAATGCCATATTGCACAGCGATCTGTGCATATATCACCAAGCTGTTGTCAGAGCGATAGAGTGGCGAGGTGGGGTAGCCACGGAAATGGGTTGGGTGATCGATTGGTTAAGCATAACTGTGCGTAGTCCACATGCATTGCCTCAGTAACTACTGGGCAGCCAATGGAAGTGGGGAAACGGGTGTCACTGACGGCATTTATTGTTGTATGAATTATCAGTGATATACTGGAATGATTTGTTGTAACGAATGCTTCGTTACAAGTTAATAAAAAACTGACCATAACACAGTAGTTTATTGTGAACTTCTTAAAAAAGCTTTTGTTAAAATTTCTAATTCCTACTTAAACTTAGTAGAATGCATTAAGGGTTTCTCACAAAATTGTAAAAGTACAAATATATATTGACACAAAAAGTATCATAAGCATTAATAATCAACTATAATTTGGATTGAGTAATTACAATCCAGCATTATATAAAAATATTGAAATTTGTATTTACATTTAATTTTAATACAAATATTTCTGTTCCCTTTTTTTGACTCCCTCTCAATATTACATCGAACAACAAAAAAGATCTACTTTTTAATCAATCCAAATATTTATTGTGTGATATTGTGTTGCAAGTGTGAGGCAGCAACAAACCAAAAAAAAAAAATACTCAAAATTATTCACTATTTCCGGCGAAAATGTAAACAGATAGATACTCGCGTTACAATCAAAAAATATGCAAAATGAATAATATTTCATTATCTCCCCCACTACTGTGATTGATGCGGTGTGTCAGATAGGCAGCATATATCTGCATATTAAAAATAATATTATTTTCCAATCTGTAAACGTAACTACTATAATAATTAATTTGCATATTTATCGAAGCGTCATGATTGTGAATGGCAGGAAAAAAAAACTGTGTGTTTGCTGACTCTTAATAACAAATGTAAATATTACCCGTGTCAGTTTAAAAATGGTCATTTATCCGATTCTCATAATTAATCAGAATTTATCAAGAAAACTATTTGCATTTGTAATGTGAGTGTTTTGGGTGAAGTTCTGGTTGGTCCCTAAATAAATACATTTCCCCAGGTGATGGCTTTTCTTGTTGATCTAGCAGGAAACCCTCTCTCGTGGATAAAACATTGAAAGTAAAACTCGAGTAGGAATGAAATCTACCAAAAAAGAGTCATAAATTCAAATTATGTCCAAGACTAAATAATATAATCGTAAAGATATGGGTAAACTAAATAATTATGTTACAGAGTGGGCTCAGTAATAATACCATTTTCGGCTGAGTTGTCTAAACAAATAGGAATAGTAGAAATATCTGGTAGTGTTATCTTGTACTGGTAGTCTCCTATTTCATATAATTAAGGAATAGGCCCTGTACACTGCGACCAGAAGAGATCTATTGTGTTTCATATAATACATATATTTGATTTCGGTTGGATTAGATATTAAAAAAGAAAGGAGGTATTTTTTATAATTTTTAGATATACGATAACCTGCTTAGTTTATTTGGAGATACATTCCGGTCGGGGTGGTGCTACAGCCCGGGGTGGACCTGGAATATAAGGGATTTAGCTATAATGTTAATGCGTTTTCAATTTGAATTTACAACATTATTTTTAACTTTCTCTATTACGTAGTAAGAGCAAGATATTGTATTCGTTCAAAATTTTGAACTCGAGGTGATAATCAATTCTGACACTACGATAATAGAAGAACTCAAAAAAGTGCGTCGCAAAATTCTGTCCATATGTCCCGACGCCTACAGCTCAAACAACGGCTACCCGGATTTTGTTTAAACTTCGGATTTGGAGTTTAGGAGCTTACAGGTCGGGGCCGTTTTTTTTGCACTGTAACTTCAATATTAATGGTACTTCCCATATAAAATGTTCATACCAGTTTGATTTGTTCGAAAACTGCTATAACGATTTCAACCAAAATGGATATTTAAGCTTAAGTAGGTGAGGTTAACATGACTGCATACTCAGTTTTCCGTTGAAAAATCGAATAATGTTTTTTTTTTTTTAAATTTGGATATATGTATCTGGATACGATTGTAACACAAATTCATTTCTAAAATAATAAGGTCATTATAACTTAATGGAAAACTCAGTTTTTCTCTGTATTATCGCAAAATAAATTTTTGAGAAAAATCTTTTTTTTTTTAATTATTTATGTTTCAGTTTACTTATTTTGACCAAAATGCAAACTTAGAAAAAAAAACTAATGTTTTCAAAATTATTGCGTCCTTAATTTTACGTTCGAATCACCAAAGACGCTAATTTCAGAAAATGCTCATATCTCGAAAACCCCATTTTCGATAGCGATAAAACTTTAAAAACCATGTAATGCTTACATCCTGTAACGAATGCAAGCTCGTATACTGTTATTCTAGTGTGGGTATATGTGACACATCCCCAACAATAACTTGTATTCGGATTTCAGCTTATTTAGTTATGCAATAGTATTTTTCAAACTTAACATTGCAATATTTGGTACTGTTATGTCTGCCAAATTTTACAAAACCCATACTTACATACTTAAGGTAGAATCAGTAGGTATTCGAAATAAGATCCCGTACTTATTTTTTCTCAAAAAATTCTACTAGTGACGTGTTATAAATATATTTCTCAAAAATGAGTACCCAAATCTCGATCTGCTTTCACGTTTCTACGGTATATTTTTGAAATAATTAGAATGGCCCACTTCCAATGAAGTTGTTGTATTACGCAAAACTTCTTTCTACCTAATTTGTATTACGAACTTGTTTTTTTTTCAATCATACTAAAAATAAATCAAACAACTTGAAAATTACAATAGCAACTGCAACACAAATTTTGTTGAATGCGCAAGTTAGGTTATTGTATACTCTGATTCTGTTTATATGACTGGAAACTAATTTTAACTCCACATATGCATGGTGTAACCATTTGTGACCAGTGACGTAATATATCTATTCAAGAGTGTATAGTGGCATAGAATCGCATGATCTTAACGATAGAGCGGTTACATTTTCAAAGTAAAGCCAAAAGTATGACATGTTCCGAAACCAATCTTCTTCCAGTTCGATTGTGGATCTAATTGCGGAACTAATCATACAAAGCGGGCCAAAATCACCAACACAATGTTAAAATTAAACCGACACAATTTCATATTTTTTTTTTAATATTTGTATGGACGTAAGATTTTTCCATTAATTCTTGATATCCGTCAAGGCTCTTTACTCAAGAGGGAGCCGCCATTATTGATAACTTCTTAAGCCTCTTTTAACTGCAGTATTGGCGAAAACTTAATTGATAGCTGTATCTTGTTCTAATAGACCCGTGAGCTGTTATATATGAAGAAAAAAAAGTGCACGACTGGGTCGCACGAAACTTTCTCGTTCAAATCAACAGCCCCGTTGATTGCATTTTGTTTTATTAGGTAAAATACCCAGAATCTAGATGAACAAATCTTACAGAGAACATAAGAGTATACTTGAATAAAGTGCACTTTTGGCTTAAACATATCTATTAATTTCAGATGGCAGTGCATCAAATAATAATGTGAGGCTTAAGCTCTCAGTAAAAATCAAGGCGCTTACACCTAACACTTTATTTGAGTACATACCTTCAAGTTCAAGCGTAGCAGGAGTTTCTGCACTGTTAGGGAAAGTTCTTGTGAACCTGGTTTAAGGGTTCACCAATCTATTCCAGTTAAAACCTGTTGACCAATACGAGTACATACGTACAATTTTGAGTTTGTTTTTTGAAATTTAATTTAAACAGGCCGATTAAAGTGTATGACAGGTGGACTAGGAATCAATGAAGTGTTTTCAAACGTATAAGTTAAAGGTGGCTGCTTGTTATTTTATGGTATATGTTTAGAAGAAGAGCAATAGTGAACTTTAGTTGCTCAAATAAAGTTTTGCGTAGTTGTTTTTATATTTTTATTGAAATGAACAAAAATTTACCGTATGTGAACACAGATCGGGATATGGGTAGTCATTTCAAAGAAATATTTTTAATGCGGCTTTATTTGCAAACTTAAAAAAAAAAACTGAGTATGGGATCTTATTTAGAACTATTAAAATTGACAGAGCTGTTTTTGTAAAATTATGCAGCGGAAATAGTAACAGATATTGCAATGTTTAGTTTTAAAAATACTATTAAGCAAAGAATTAATAACAAGGTATTGTTTAGGATGTAAGCAGTACTTATAAAGTTTCGTCAGAATATGAACCTGGGGGGTTTTCGAGATATGGAGAATTTTAAAACCCATTGATTTCGGTGATTCGAATGGAGAGTGAAGGATTCAATAACTTTGAAAATATCAATTTTACTCCATGTTTGCATTTTCATTTAAATCGGTTGCCGTTTAGGCTGCGGACCTCAGGAGTCGACAAACAGATGAACAGAATTCCAAGAGCCACTTTTTTGAGTTACGCTATCATCGTTGTGTCAGAATTGATTGAAATCTCGAAAATCTTTCACTTACCTACAACGTAATCGGGAAAGTAAAAAACCAAAGGAGCATGTCTGGGAGTTGAGAAATTGGGCAATCTTGCCGGCCAGTGCTAACATCATCTTCAAGTGTTTTACTAAAATGCTCTGCAGAAATGAACATGCAATAGCCATTCTGATTATCTTCAGACACAGTTGCGGTACTATCGTCAGAAAATTCTGCCTTCTGCCATTTGTGTTAAAGCATCTTCCGAATGAGTGATAAATTGTTTTAAAACGGACGAAAACGATAACCTATTAGCTTAAACTTATTCAATCGTATTCACCGTTGCGATAAATAAGTTAAAAAAAAAACCAACTCACTCACAGAGGTATAATCATCTGACCCATCTGTCAGAATTCCCACAGCGTCTTTCATTGTATCTTCAAAAATAAAATCATTTCCGAGAAATATATACTAACTCTAGTGCGTAATTAGTCAAGAAGCAAATCAAAGGGGACTGAGAACTACCAAACTGCAGATACGCGGCTATAATGCATCCACGATCCATTACTTCATCCCAAAACTTAAAGCTGTACCTACTCCCATCACTCGTAATTAATCCCCTTTAACCGTAAATGGGTTTCTTTCCCAAATTACCCCTTGTCCTTTGTGTTCTGTGCAAATACTTGTGCACGATAAATTAAATGTCGAATTCAATAAACATAAAATGTCTTTCACTTAATTTGGAGCATTCCCTCCCTCTATAGTGTCCCTGCCATTCAGACAGAAATTAAGCAAAAAACAAAAGAGAAGAACATAGGTACCTACACTACCTGTCGAAACCACCTGCCTGATGACATCCTGTGCGTGTGTACACATTGGAACCGATCAATGCTCAACGTACATGTAAATTATGCAAAACTTAAAAATACTTGCCTGCCTGTCTGTTATAGTTAACGCGTTATGCACATGTAAATGTACTGCTACCATACACCAGCACAGCATCACTAGCAGTATCAACAACACATCACCGTAGCAACTTCATCTCATATTCATGAAATGGATGCGAACAAACGTGTGCAGATGCAAAAAAAAAATTGCAAAAAAAAAACCCTCCTGTTATTCATCAAACACAACCGACCGGCGACAGCGGCAGAGCTGCAAGGATGCAGAAATACCCAGATGCCAGGGATATAGTAACTGTGATGCGTTTAATCGCATGTGTGGCGCCACATAAGGTCCAAGCATTAAATTATGATATGTAAGCGAAAATTCCACCAATACCACTACTCCGACCACAGAAACGGCACGAATGAGTTGAGGAGATACGCCACAATTAGACTATCGATAAATTTTCCGCTACCGTTTGCAAAAGTAGTCTGTAGCAATGTATCCTGAATGAAATTCAGCAGCCAGTATCCATCCGCCCCTACGATGTATACGAGTACTCACAGCTCACATGCATGTCTCTCGTTCCGCATTAACATAATCAAATTGCACACACGCTTGATTCTGGGTGCGCGCTACTCTCCTGGCATTGAGTTTTCATTATAATTTATAATATGGCCGCATGGATGCAGGGCTTCCTTATCCCAGCATATATAGCAGCTCATTCGGTTAGACATTTGCAGACGTCATCATCGTGGTCGCCGCCGTCATCATTAACATAAAAGTTGCATGTATGGCCGCAATTGCGCCCATATGAACGTCCACTTTTGGGGCAATTCGCTCCTCACAAAAAAAAAAGAAAAAAAAACCTAGACCCTTGCGAGCTCATTATTATCTCTGTGCGTCCTTTGAAATTCGATGTGACACCTGAGACCCTGTCATATGCATAATAATGTGGACGCACAAAAATGAATGATACACCATTAATCAGTTGTCGCAACAGCATCCGAAACAATGTATCTCACTCTGATTGGATATTGTATTACAGATGCAAATGTCCCTCTGCCATCTAGATTAGTTGAACTCCCGAACTCGCACTCGCACTCTCCCCACCGGCTGCACACACACAATAGATACTAATTTCGTACATCGCATAGAGCCTGTGCATTTATGCAAATTTGTCCAAAGCCCCGACTGGGACGCACTCCTTCCCGCCAACTGGGAATGACAATAATATAAACGTTTTGTCGTCATCTCTGGTTAATTGTTGCTACATCGCTTAATTATTATAAAATATCATTTAAACGTTCAGCGTGCAGTTGGGCTTCTTTGGCATTAGCCCATACGATTGGGTACCTTATGTGTGTAGACCCATGCTGAGGTATATGTACATCTCAATTGTAATTACAACTCATTGTTGGTCTTAATATGTCTTCTCACCTGGCCGTCCCGCGCGCGCCGCCATTTGGGAAGGGATCATAATTATTATTATTTTAATTACTATTATGGTGCATTGTTTAATATGCATGTGAGTTGGTTTATCTACTTGTGTGCGGTGCAGGTGTTACAACTATTGTTGCCGGCATCCGCCTTTGCGAATGCTTTGGGTGTCCTTGCGGAGATAGCAAGCGGCTTAAGTGTAATTCTATGCAATCCCTTAATTACATTTCGTTTATATTGTTACAAATTTTCTAAAGAATTAATGGTGCAGTGACAAGGATCCTTGCCTTTAGCACATACCATATCCACAGATATGGATTTTCAATCGATATTATATATTTTAAGGCAATGGTAGAGGATAAGCTTTGGCGATTGTGATTAAAGATAGTTATCATTTAGGAGGGTGAGTGTACGGAAGGAAAAGTGCAGAACCTTTTTGGTTATTTCAAGTTTGGTCGGTTTTTTGGTGCATTATTTCATTATGGGGAGGTGGGAAGCTAAAAGTTCAATGGGAATACCCGTTTGTATATCTTATAAGGTTAGAGTAACCAAAAGTAATATCAGAGCAAGTTGACGATGCGAATGTAAAGGGATTACAAAATATTAATACTGTTAACTACTGAATTATGTATGGGAACGAAGTGTGGTTGCGAGCTGCAGACGAAGCCCCCAGTCCTTAGGCGACGACTAAAATACAGACAGTATGTTCAGCACAACCAGCGATACCATTCATACATGCAGAACTCAAAAGCGCGTTCAGCATCAGCAAATCTAGCAGCTTGTACTCATACTTCGAAGGACATTTATTCAGATAAATGATATCCTCCTGGGCGAACTCGGAAAGAGAGACCACATACCACTTTTCATGGACTTTAAAAAATCCGCCTCCTCTAAGTAGCTAAATACGAATAAGAACCACAGAACAAATAAGCCGGTTCAAACGCGCGCTGATATATTCTTAGCAAAAGTAACCATTTACAAAGCACCTGCATACGTAAGAGTGTCTGACTAAGGTATATATGACGGCAATGCCAAACCCCAATCGGGTGTTACACAATGGATCAACAAGGGGTCGAGCTATCTTCTTATATCTTTTAAACATTCTTAACAGATTTTTGTGCAAAAGTGGAGTTCTAACAATTCGTTGGTACACCCAACCTCAATACCACAAGCCACGTTTCACATGTGGAAGTCCTCGAAAGCATTTCATTAAAACACTGGCAGATTTCTGCCTATTTTGCTAGGCGTTTGAATGCGCGAAAAAATAAATTTGTTAAATGAATAATGCTGCATTTTTAAATAAAAAGTTGCCTAAGACCTTGTCACATTAATATCATACATTTACAAATAAAAAATTGTAAATCGGTGCAATAGTTGGTAAGGTTTATGCGGACATACAATTTTGCCATACAGTTTTATATATATAGCCTACAAATTATTTGCGAATTAACTTATATTTTGCAATTTATGAGAAGTGCAATATTTCATAAATCATTATTAATAACTTATTTCTCTAGCGCCAATAGTTATTAAAGGAAAAGATCTAACAGATTTTGAAAAATTTGATGTACATCGTGCATGTAAGGGCGAGCTATTTTCAGAATATTTGTAGAAACTGGGCTAAACCAATGTTAGTGAGGAAATTGTTGTTATAGAAATACCTAATCCGGATCCAAATGAAGGCTTTACCAGATCTTTTACAACTCCCGTTCCAAGATACTTCGCTGTGATTCCTCCCTGTCAAAAAGAGTTCCCATATTTTGCTATTGAAATCAAAAAAAATTATCTATGTCCAACTACCAATAAAGCTTTGAAAAGAACTGGAGACTTTAACCAAAGATGACCTTGTGGATGTACTCGGGCTGTTTTTTTAAATGTTGCAAAAGAAAATGGGAAGAATGCAATATGAAGATTTTAAAATGAATATGCTGTTGGATGTTGCATCCCCGTTTTCTTAATCCGTCTACATTTGCCACTCCACAAAATCTAAGTCTTAAGCTGTCAAATCATAAATCGATTGTTTGATGACCTGTGTAGGCTTCCTGCTGATACCATAGGTCGTTACATTCCATTATCTTCAGTATCCCGCCGCAAAGCTTTGCAGTGATTGGGTCTCAAATCAAAAATCTGGTCATCTTAAGTCAACTATTTTTCTCTTGACTAAAGATTTTCCCTGAACGGAAAAACGTAATTGGTCGTTAACGTCGCAAAACTATGTCTTTTTACACGAAAATGCTGTTTTTTTTTTGTTCTGATTTTCAAATTTGAAGCCACAAAATTCTGATTTTTTCCAACTAAGGAATAAATATTAAAAAAAAAAAAAATAAAAATTTATGAATTAATTAAAAAGCAATTCTAAACTTACAAAAAATGGAAATTGAAAGTTAAAAAAAAGAAATTGAGATAAAAAAAAAAAAATATTAAAAAAACAAGCAAAATTGAAAAATAAAAAATTCTAAGTTTATTTAAAAAATAAAAATGATAAGTTTCATATTAAAAAAAACGAATTTAAAAAAATGCAGTTTAAAAAAAAAAATAAAAAAAAATTTATTCTAAACTTTTGATTTAGGAACTTCGAATTTTAAAAGCAATAAACCTGCTAAATTCAGCTTTAAAAGACCTTGATTCTCAAGAGCATTAAAAAAAATCTCTGCCAAAAATGGGCCACTGCGATTATCGAACCAAAAAAAAATATCAATCGAAACTTCTTGTGTTTGTGTGAAATAAGCGCTGTAGAAGAATTTTATGAATGGTACAGTTCGCTTCCACCCTTCCTCAGTAGCTTATTTTCAAAATCTGCTTATATTTTAGCTTTGAGAAGTCTTAAAATTTGAATCAACAGCAGAGTACCTATCTGTACAAAAGATTTAGTTTTTCCAGCTCAAAAATAACAGCCATTCCAATTAAGCGCAGTTTCAATCCAAGAATCACTCTCCTTTGCAACTCATTACTCGCTGTGCTACCACAAATGCAAGAACATTCAAAACAAAGCTTCCCCAATGATAAATGAATATCAATTATATTTTATTCTACTAAAAAATGCAGGTCCTTCCCATAAAAAATATTTGAAACAAAAATGGTATTCCTTTGGCAAATGCAACATCCCATAGATTTCTGTAATAATTATCTAAACTAATAGATTCATTTAGTTGCAACTTAAATATTGCCCCAAAACTCTAATTACACAAATGTATAAGCTCCTTCAATATTTCAGCACTTCTTCCACTACCCCCACACTGTGTGTAATTGGTTGCTACCCTGGCAACAGGATTACTCTATAAGCACAAAGCTGCAAACTTACACACACGCTAAACATAATGCGCTCCATTCTAAGCGGTCATCTACGGCCAAATTGCTAATTACCTTAATTGTGCCAATATAACCGTATAATGTTGGGGCATTTTGAATAATTTAACGGTCCTATAAAATTTTAATATTTCATCTTCATGGTCGTCGTCCTTCACGCAAATGGTCATCATCAAGTTTTTCCAAATTGGACCTCTGCTGCTGTACTCTCCCAGAGGATATAGAGGCAAATAAAAAAAAAATAAAAACGTCCTTAGAAGTCTGTATGATACGATTGAAATATTAAACAGTTGGCAACTATAACAAATCCAGTGGAATAAGTCTTTCTCTTTTCTAATTCGATGGGGCAATAATAAAAATGAAAGCCATCGGCCGACCTACAAACGTTTAATGTGAATATCAGATGTCAGGAGAATTGCACTCTTTTGTGGCTCCAAAAGGATAACACAAATAATTATTACCATCACATACTTGGTGAGAGGATCTAGTGATACACACGCACCGCACACGTTTTCGAACATAGGTTTGAGGAGTCCGAAAAACGGAAGGATACCCTAGGGATAGATAACAATAAACTGCATTTGCCAGAACTATAGCATAGAGTGTTACACATCCACAGCAGAGCGGTGGCAAAAGGACGATGCCGTAGCAAGCAGCAAAGGGCCGCATATAGCTATTTACACCATTTTTATGATGAGAAATAAACAGTAACCTGTTTTGTTTTTTTGTTTTTCTCTGTGCGGGCTGCCTTAATTGTACTCTTAAGGTTTTGTAAGGCGGGAATGGGTAAAAAGGGATCATCTTCAAGATAGAGGGAGACTTTTTTTCCGAAAGAGTGGGAGTAATGCTTGAGTGGATACTGGCTGTTTAAATGATTGAAATTGGTGGTATATTTTTCAAAATGCAATAGCGAGTTGGAAAGGAATACTTTTGTTGATATGATCTCCTGCTTTTGTAGCTCTTACATCTAGAAAGTAGCTCCAGCCGTGCTAAGATCTAGTTAAACTGACAGAAAATGAGTGTATGTGTCGCTTTGTTTATTTTATATGCTGAGCCACTTAATAATATTTTTTTTCTGATAGCGATTAAATTGTTGAAACACCATATTCATAGCAACTGCACCTGTCGGAAGCTGTGGAACCTACACTTGCGTAAGGCACGAAACGAAGTCTCAGATTGCAGATTTACTGAACTGTAATATTTTACATATCTGATCGGTACACGAGCAATTGCCAAGCCGGTTGAGCTGCTCTCCAATTAAAAGTTGTTAGCTCTCGCTTTCTTCCATTCAAAGCAATTTATGTATAGCAAGATTTTATATAAATAATTATAAATAATTGGTGTCCGTAAGGACCCTAGGCCTAGCTTCTCACAACCATTCGTCTTGTGTGAGTTTTTATTTTTGGGACGAATGGAAGGGATCTACAATTTTATGCCGAGTCCAAACGGCCAATTGAGAAGCTCTTTCATGACAGTTATACTCTCGGATGTTTGTCAGACGTTCGCGAGAGGTGGCGCAGCGAAAAATTTGAAATTTGAGTTTTCTCGGGATTCGAACCTGGGATCCCTCGCCAACACACTAACCAATAAGCCACTGCGCCGACAATAGCAAGATTTTACTCAAAGTATTTTTAGAACTGACAACTCAAAACGTTCTTGACTCTGTACGACCGGACCACTATAAATAATATCAATAAATATTTGGCGCGACAGTTCCTCAGGCCTTATGTCCCACAGCCATTTTTTGTATGTGAGTTTTTGTTTTTGGACAAATGGCAGGGACCTATTTTTCATTACGAACAAAAAATTTCAAAAAATTGTAATTGTAAAATCGAATGTAAGAATTTTTTGTATACATAAATGTACCTACCTACGAAAAGGAATCATTGTTTAATAGGTATACTTTTTTGTTTATTTTAGGCTTGTGAATAAAACGCCTTTCATTTTTTTTTTTAAATAAATAAATGCGAATTTCTGTAGGAAAAACAACGAAACTTTTTTTGGAATTTAGGGGAAAACTAATGTTTTGCTAATAAAGAAAGGGGAAAACAGTATTCAAAATCTGGGAACACTGCCCTCAGTCTGTCAAGGCATATACCAAATAAATATTTGTATCGAAAACGTAAAGGTGCAGAAATGAACCCCATGCCTAACCCACCCGAGAATGAATTTTGAAATTGAATTTTCTTCGCATTTGCTGTGTAATATTCCCTTCTCGTTTCTACTCACTCTAAATCTACCTCAGATACGAACTTCGTCTGTGGTAAATGATGCTGCACAGATTAGGTGCTAATACCGATTATTTTGTGGAACCCGTTGAACCGCTGCGTCAACATTTTATTTGTTAATTTTGTTGTTAGTAGCACAAGGTTTTTAGTTTGGAAGTGATATGAGAAAATCCCGGCTTCAACATTAATTAACCCATTATGTGGGGAGCGGGACAGCACTAGGTGATGCTTCTTCGATTGTTGATCTGAAAAAAAAATCCCTTCTGTGCAGTCCAATAAAACACGGGTTTGTACTGGTCTTGACTCAAACTTGACTGGAACGCCAAGTATTAAAAATTCATTGAACAAAATTTTCAAAAGGGGTATTCAGAACCTTTGATATGTGGCCAATATCAAGTTCTTCCAAATAAAGTGGAGCATTGACAAAATTTATCATTAGTAAGCTACAGCTGTCAGCTTCGGCGTTAAGTTCCAAACAGCTTGGGCTTCCTTGACAGCAGACAAATAAATGATTCCTCCCACAACTCGATAAGATATCACATAGTATCTACAAGGTCTTTTCAAAGCACGTTCCGAGTTTAATGGAGTTTATTATTTGGGAGCGAAAATCATGGCGCTGTCAAGATTATTACAATACCCATTATGGGAGTTGAAATAAATCCTGTTCTCTGCTCTGTTCGCATTTAAAATTCCATTGCTCAAAACCGCACATCCTGAACAAAAAAAATCCCCAACCATACGCATACGTTGGTATAATACTAAAGGCAAAACAAAATTCTAATAAATATTATTCAACCATATTAACCGTGTAAGCTATAAATCAATCCAAGACTAACCGATGTTTTTGTTCCTTTTCTCTCGTTTCAGGTATGTACGAAGAAGCAGTGTGTAAAACCATTTCCTGTCAGTTGCAAGCAACTCTCAGCCAAGTAAAGTAATTACAACAAGAAAATATATCTACCTATATTTGATTTGATTCTCAAAGCACTTCCCGGTAAATCCCATTCTCGCTTGGAAAAGCAACTCTCCCCAAAGGTGGTAATCTAAAACTTGAAAACTCACGCGCCATGTAATTTACAGAACATTTTCTCTGCCCCCCGCACTGTTATCCTTTCCTCATACACATTGGGCGACAGAACCTCTGACAGTGAGCTGTGAGGTCTGAGGTAAAAATATGGAAACGGGAAAAATAAATAAAGCTCGCGGTAAGTAGAGAAAATTGTTCAATCCTTCGTTTCGCTCCCGCATCATCACAGGCGAACTGAATAAGAACTGTTCTTGCTTTTCTTTTCTTGTGGCATATTCCTTTGACGTTAGTTCATTTCCGTTGTGGAAATGATTCCTTTGAACTTCGATTGGGAAAGCGAACACATCACAAACGTATGTTGTAAGAGGTTCGGGTTTTATTTTTTTTTCTCCGTTCTTCGAAATTTCATTCAGATCTCCACCCCGACAATTTGCAGTCTTATGTAATCTCAAAGGAATAAACCGTGTATACGCTTGCTAAGAAGCGATTGAGAGCATCTTATATGGTATACCTGTAGATTGGGACTTGCTTGCTCTCATTGCAACTAACTCTTGAGCAGAAATACTCATTCGAGACCTGTTCTTGGCTTTTCTCGAAACCCGAAACTCTTGTATAGAAACCGAGTGGGAAGGAGGGTAGATTTTTTCGACAGTTCCCTCTTTTGGGATAGTTTCTTGGTAAATTGGAATGTTTTCAAATTGCGGAAATTAGTTTTGTGTGTGTGTACTCGCATCTGGGCAGAGAAGTCTGTTGGTTGTATTTAAATGGTTCGCTGGTACAAATTAATCTGTTTCTTTATTTTTATTCTCCTTTGAAGAATATATCAAACTGAGCGAAAACAAACCTTGATGGAATTAATTGAAATTGAAAGTGGATAATTGAGTGTCTTGCTTTTGACATGCAATCAGGAAATTAGCTTCCTGATGTAGGTACTCCTGTATTTTAGTAAAAAAGCATACGAAATAGATTAAAGATAAAATGTTGCTGAAAATGATTTACTATCATTTGCAGCTGACCGGAATATCTTTGGACTTTAGTGTTTACCTTGTAGACGAATAGCGTTTTTTTTTTCAACAATCTTAGGTCCTTTTTTAATTTATTTTGTTTTATTGAATTTTTCTCAGTTTCAAATAAAATTGACAAGAGCACATGTTGAAAGTGACTATACGCCTACTAAGCTGAAACACATCTTTATAAAACATCTATTTTTATGAGCGTACTCGTATATTTTACATGACTTTTCTGAAAAAAATCAAAGTCTAATGATGGCAAATAAAATCACACCATCAATAGATACAGCGCAAAGCTGGAGTGGGTTTGTCGGAAATAGGAGAAACGAATGTGTTAAGTTACACCTATGTTAGGTATAGATAGTAATAATTTTAAGTGCAGACTGAGCTGTTTTCCGTTTAACTATGTGGGAAATTATGTGTTAAAGTAAATTAAACGCATACATTTGCACATAGTAGCCTGACAGTTCGTTCAGTATATTTTCTTTTATTCATGGAAATTTAAGAGAGAATTTTATTTTCAAAATTTGTGGGGGAATCGGGTAGGTGTAGATGCGCGGGAGCTGACGGTCTATTTAATACTAAGCTTATGCATCCAATTGATCCCACCGTTCCGATGGGTTCATGCGCGTAGCCTAAAGATGTCCAAAGGTGTGTCGTGCTAGACGCTGACGATATGATAGCGCCATTAAATTCACTGTGTAAGCACAATAATATTAAATAGCTAGGTATAAGAAAATAAAAATGATCACTCCAATTCCACATATCAGGATTCAGGAAAGCCGGTAAAATAAATTGAATTGCTTGCTTGCATGGGTATTGTACTCAGTCTAACTGTAGCGCTTTGCTGTAGTAAATTCACTGTATAAAAAAAAAAAACAAAATATTTCATTCAAAAATGCAACGGAATTTGATAAACCGATTTTAGGACTTTTGAAGCATATTCATCTTAAAAGCACCGAAGACGGTCGTTGAAAGTACGAACTGAACTGAGAATAAATAAATTGCTAAATGCATTAATGCTCTAATACTAAACGTTAATATTTGCTGTTAAACACCAACTTAATTTTAAAACTGGCTCTAGCCTCAGACTTGGCCTGTGCAAAATATAGTTACAGTAACTCTGCAGCGTTGTTAATAGTTTCTGGGCGTCAACAGTTAACATAAAATTCTCCTCCTTAGGGGACCCTATAGTGAACAAGGGCCTTGACTACCTTGAGAAGTTTTTTTTTCTTTTTTGACAAGGTCTCTATTGCTCTATAGCTCGTATAAATCGCTGTTAAGTCGTTTTATCGTCAACGCAGCCGAATTATAATTTAAAACATTCCTTCTAAAATGGGGAATAATTCTGTGGTCACAAGCCAAAACCGCTTAAGTCATCTTTAGACGAAATTGAGGTTTTTATGCCATTAGATTCAGTGTATCCAAGTCTATTTTGTAATTTTTTTTCACCATCATATCTTTAAAAAAGTGGTCATAATTTCAATCAAACAACAGCTAAAGTCAATGGAGTAAAAAAAACTTTAAACTGCTCTCCTGAACAATGAGTAAAACAGACTTAAGAGGTTTTGCCTTGTGATAACAGAATTGTGGTCGTTCCCTTTTACTAAGAAAAAAAGAAGACGCAGTGCTTTCGATAAGCGCCAACCTATTCCAACAGCAGAACCACAATCAAAGCCAATCGTGACATTTTTAGATTAAATGCTCAACTTCTGGATGACGCAGAAAGCTTATATTTAAAATATTAAAGGAAGTGTTGCTTGCTAAAAGTTTATATATTTTTTATAACTTGATTAGGTAGGAAACGCTTGTGGAATGCCAAGGTAAAGGCAGTGAAGCCAAAAAAAAACAAATTTTACTCAAAATCCCTCTCTAAAAGTAGGCGTGGCGATGAATATAATAGCCTAAAGGCTTCTAGAAGACACATTTTTAAACAAATTTTCATTGGAGTCATGGCGGACCCTCCCCTTTGCTTATCCCTGATAAGCAATATGCAACATGGTTTTTCCGTTTCGAAGCAGCCCTGAACTTAATCTGTCGCACTATTTTCTCAGATGCCAACAAATACTAACATTTTAGCAATACATTATTTTTAAAATAAAATCAGCAATAATTATTAGGGTAGGGTGGGGCGGATTCAACACATTTTTCGCAGATTTGAAATAACTTCTTTCGCAAATAAATATTTGAAATCTCTGTTTTTCTTTATTTCAAGCTATGATTATTTTACTAAAAGAATGCATAATTTCTTAAAAGTTAAATTCACCCTTATAATTTCAAAAAAATAAAATTTAAAACTGCCCTAAAAAGGCGAATCTGCCCCATCGTGGGGCACAATCGTCATCCGGGTGGGCACTTTCGACGTCAGTTAAGATGACGCAATAAATCAATGAGTAGGAACGTACTGTTTTTATATAAATTGTTAAAAAAATCTTAAGTCTATAAACATACAAATTAAATAAGAGAAGAAATTCATTTTTAGATTAAAATTAAATTAAAGAAATATATTAAAGAACATATTCGTTTTAAGAAAAAAAAAATTGTTAAGTAAATAATAAAGGTAAAATGAAGGGATTTGTTAAAAAAAAAAATCATTGCACGTCATATCCACCCAGATCAACGATAAGGTGAGAGTATCTTGACGATCCAGCCGGGTGTTCTTGTAATGGCCTTTTGCCGAAACTGCCCCATGTGCTTTTGTCGAAAGTGCCCCATCCTCTACTTTAGTTAACGTTATTGTTTTTCACAAAACTTGTAAAAGTAGTTTAATTAAATGTTATAAATAACTTAAAAATATTATAAATCCAAACATTTACCACTCACAACCAAGGAATTCCCATAAGAAAAAATTAAATATCACTTACCTCGTGTACAGGAAAAATTGCAGAATATCACTGAACAAATTAAAAACTGGTCTAACCACCACAACTGCTGAAGAAGAACTGTCATAGTTCGTGTACGGTCTGAGAGAGCATTATTTATTTAAAAATTAACCGCTTTTCTGTAATAGCGAAAGTCAAAAGTGCCCCATCATCGAAAGTACCCCACCCTACCCTACAATTCATATTAACCAATTAAATTAAATGGATGATCGGCTAAGTGAATTTCGAACACAATCTATCCAGCAGTTTTCACGTCAATGGGTAAAAACACATAAAACCTTAATTTCAAATGTAGGTAGACAAAGTAACAGTGAACGTGATTTCAAAATCAAACCCAAATGTATACCCACTTTGAATGGAAAATTTTGTTGATGCCAGCTGGCTGCTCAATTCAAAAAATATTTACATCAATCTGTTGGTATCGATTCATTTAGCACAAGACAGCCTCCGGATATACTTTCATGCTCGTGCATATCAAATAATTATTTTTTGTTTAAAAGAAAGTTTCGTAATTAAAATTTAATAAACCCACAATTTAAATAATCGCCGCAAGCGAAAATCCTTTGTCAACACAAATTTCCCAACAAAACGTTTCAAATGGCAACAACATCCTTTCATTCTCTCTCTCTCTCTCTCCCTCTATCAGCACCAGCGAGCAAAATAACGAGTTTCAAATAAAATAAACCTCCACCGCGACTATTACGGATACAGAAAAAAAGAAAAAATTAACCGCAGATACCAAAACTGACAGAAACTGCCACCCAAACCCAATTTACAACCAAAACTGAAATCTGAGTACTTATTATGTGCTATATGCAAGAGTGTAGCCTCCGCATTCAGTTTCAGTTTCTACAATACCGAAACGCCCCCTCACGCGCGTACACTTTGAAAAATGATTCTCATTCTCGATTTCAGCAAATTTATTTCAATTGCAATTTAAATTTGCGCCACAAAAAAAAAAATAAAACTCCACTGCATACAAAAGCAAACTGCACCTACAAAGCGAGGGCGGATAGAGGGATGGATGGGACTACGATATAAAAAAAAAACAAGAGCACAGAAAAAATTTCAGTTGGAAAACGCTACGTAAATGAATTATTTATGAAGTGGTTTTCCGCTTTTCAGTTCTCAGTTTTCACTGGCTCTTTGCCGAGCGCTCTATGCCAATGTGTTGCTGGGCATCGGCACAACTGTTGCTCCGAATCCGAGTCGAGTCCTTGTCGACACGGCACGGCGTACAGTGCTCGATTTCGTTTGCCAATTTTAAGGCGGCGGTTATTCCATGGACCACTGTTGGATACTTGGAGTACGGCAGCTAAAAAAAAATACTTCCCCAACAAAAGGAATGATACAACATACAAGCAGAGGAGCAGTAAAGGGAAAAAAAAATCCTTCGGAAATTGGTGTTTAATAACTTTAATTTTAGGCGGACTCCGACACAGCCCATGGGGAAGGCTCTTTCGCCATCAGGGGTGCGCACCACTGCACTCGAGAGGACCGTGGCGTTGCAATTAGTTTCGCTCTGTCCCAAATTGTATCTCTGATGGCTTATTCAGACTGAAGTTTAACCCCGGCTGGCGCACCAAATGGGGAGGGGACAATTTGAATAGATTGCCGGACTGGCAGAGTATCGTGTTCTTTCTCCTTCGATGCTGGTAGGCCGGTGGATTGTGAACAAAACGTCGTTGAATATATTAAAGAAAGCAGGACACGATATTGTGGATAGGGAATTTCTTTTCTTTTTTTTTGTCCGCCCTAGTGAAACAGGGGAAAAGTAGTAAAATTTTGGTCAAGGCGATTTGTTTTCAGACCTCTCTAAAATAACGATAGATAAATTAAGTTTTTTGGAGAAGCAGGGTTTTGTGGGATGGCGACAAAATTGGACTCGAGCTTCACTTCAGGATGATTAGTTTAGTATGCCACTACTATGACTCCATCTCCGAAGTTTTTTCGTCTTCTGACAGTGTTAATTTACGGTAAGATCCTTCTTCTTTCCACCCAAGGATTAATAAATTGTAAGGACGGTCGGAAATAAAACAACTACACAAATTTAATTTAAAATATAAAACATTTTTTTAAGAAAATACTTCTCAGAATGTCTGCTTAAATCGAACTGCCTCGTATGTCCCGCAACTCACTGTCTAACAGCTCGTATTTAAAAATCTCGAAAATATATATAACGACATAAGTAAGATATATATATAAAATGTTCATGGAGGACGTTACAGTTGATAATATAAAAAGGTGTTGCCGCTGTTTTCTTACAAAATGTTTATGACATTTACGTACGCTTTAGCATTAATATAATACCACTAAACAAATGCCCTAACGAACCTGAAAATTAAGGGTGCAATGGTGAACCCTGCAGAAGACAAAGCTATTGCTACCTCTCTCGAATTTTCGAACACTCTGCGAATCTGCTCTCAACAATAAGGTCAAATGGATGGATAGGTTCGACGTCAAAAAAAAAACCAATGGTTGCTAACATAACGATATAACATTCCTATTATAGCTTCATACCTTAACTCGAAAACAATGAGCTAGAATTTTTGAAATATACTAAATTTCTAGGCACAATTCATATGAATATTGAAGCTCGTACAAGAAGGACTGCATTTGTCATTCATACCTGTTAAAAAAATGTAGGTGCTAGATGGGCCCTATTATCTAAATTACACAGCGGTGGTCGGACCCATTCTGCTCTACGGAATTGTTGTTTAGTGTCCTGGACTTGAAATTTACTCAGTTGGATCTGAAATTGAAAAAGGAACGGGTGCAGAAATCTTCTCTCGATTATCTGAAGTTAACCTTGCCTTATGTCTTTCTGACGACTATAGAGTTTTTCATGTGGAAGTAATGTTAGCTTGCCGACTTGCTTTAACAGATTCATTTACTATTTTCTGGGTTGCGGGCCACTGTAAAATGTTGGGCAACTGCAAGGCGGGAGAACTATAACTGAAATTAGTGAGCAAACCCACACTACTATCAATAAAATTGTTCCTTCTCAAAGAAGCTTGAAAAGTAATTCTTCACCAGGCAAACTAAAATGAACGTCTACATAACATCCAGACAAAAAAGAATCAGCGGCTTTGTGGGAGCATTACCGGACCGGGCCACTGTCACTGCCCCTCGAATGGGGCAACGATTTCTGTATTGCATAAATCCGGCCATAGAAACAGATCATAGGGTTACCTCAGCAGATTACTTCTTTGAAGACCTGATTGAAAAGTCTCGAACAGAATCACCGTCTTCAATATCTAAAGCGATGTAGCGATGCGTTAGTGTATTCAGAATAAATGAGTGACGAGGTTCGACTTATAACCAAGATAAGTTCGTCACGTATTATGCCATCTGGTCCATGTACTTTAAAGGCATAAGACTGTTTAATGGCCAAAGAATTTCCTCCTCCCAACAAGATGAGAAGGCCTGTTTGTTTAACACTGACCTTAACAACCAACAGTCCATCAACTAATCAGTCAAAAACATTCTCATATAGCCTACTAGTTGACAGAATTCCCTGCAAAGAACAACAAAAAAAATGGACACACTCTCACAAATGACAGTAAAAACTGCTAAATCTCCATTTCAATATTTTTCTATTTGACTTTCTCTCAAAAGAAATATCCGCCAATAGATTGAAATTCGATAACTAAAAGCAAATGTCTCACTGTTTGTCTTTCATCCATCGAACATGCATACCATATACCCATACCAACTTCAGAGATGTTTTTCATTCTTCATTTTCGATGAAAAGACGGCGACGACGATGAAGATGAAGAAGAATTTCAAAGAAATGTTTTTGTGTCTGACCAAGTTCCCTTGAAAACTTTGGCAAACATTGTGCAAAGGAGACGAAGGGATTTTTTTTGTATGTGTCCTTCGTTTGTGAGTCTCTGGATTGTAAACAACTTTTTGCTCACAATACCATATTTAACTGTGCAAAATTGTAACTACATGCCAACTAACCAGGTATACATTTGTCAATTTGTTCACTGGCTCAATAAGTTTGCTCCTTGAGTTGCCTTTGGTTTTTTTTCATGTTTTTTGTTCTTTTTTCAGGGCCAACATCCATAACCAAAAGAAAAAAAGAAAAAAGAATAACCAATCAGCAATTTTCGTTGCCAATTTTTCCTCGACTGACTGTCCTGTTTGTTGGTTTGGTATTTGGGTATATATAGAGATGAATTTGTGTGTGCCATACATGTTCATTGATTCCATCCGCACCTCCAGGAAAAGTTTCAATGCTCCCCCTATAGAAGCGGGAAAGTTTTAAACTGCAAATTTATCTCCTTTCTTTTTGCGTTATTGGCCCCAGACTAATGTTTACCGAGAATTGAAAGGCTTCGCCGTCGGTGGTGCGATAAAAAAGGATATTTGTCTGCTTCAATGGGTCTTGTTTTCCACTCACGTTCAGAGGGCCTATCCGTAGCCATGTAGGACTATTAAGTGCTCTCGCTCGTCTTAGTCCTAGTCCTAAGCCCGGCCGGCGGTGGGGGAGAGAGTTGAATAAATTGAATTTATTAATGACAGTGCTTATCTTCTGTTTTTCTCAACGAGATTTTTTCCTTTTGCCGTTCTCAAACACAGACTCGTATTACTATATAGCAATGGTAAGATGCATCGCTCTGGAACGGTTCCAAAAAACCATTTGTTGCTTGGCTTAGTGTTTGTTCGGTCATGGGATACGTTGGTATTTTTTTTGTTGTTTTTGTTTGCGATAGAGGGCATCGACAACAAAAATATCGTCGGACGTTGTCGTCATCGACGGAGACTTCTTTTTCCATCGTCTTCTAATCGTTTTATCGTTCATCGAGGAGTCAGAATGTGGACACAAGACTTGGGTAAAAGAAGAGCGCAGAACGAAAAAAAAAAGCTTAATTGACCGAACTGATTGATTATGTCGATATCTCAACTGTTTATCGTTTGTTGACAATAAAAGGCTCGAATGCCTTTACTGAGCGATTAGAGATGGCGATGAATTGAGTTGCACACAAGAACAATGAAGAAGAGCAAACATGTGACACTGAAAGACTCAGACATCGAAACGAAATTTTTTTCTTCGTCTCCAAAATGGTCTGCAAATATTATGATCGAGATCTTCGCTGAAATGTCATTTAAGTGTGTCCTTTGGGATTTAGTTTTTTTGCACTCATATTAGCCAAAGCGATATAGGAGGTATGGTTGATCAAACGATAAGAAAATTACGGGTTTAGACATTTTCACAACGACCCATGGTTTCGGGACACCGTTTTGGAATATGTCCCTCAAAGAAGAATTTTTTCTGAAAGTGCTTTAGGGCCAGAGTATATCCTAAAATGAAATAGGTATTTTTAGGCTCTATCTCATGTCTTATTTTCGAGTGGCGTATTTTGTTTCGTTTAAAAATATCGATGAGACCACTGACAGCAATCAAATTCCTCAGCTCCACTGCATAGGTATCCTTTTGAAGTACCGCACGCTTTTAACAACAACCCAAACGCGCGAGATATCGTGTATAAACCCCGCATAAGCGCTAATTAAAAGAAACTTCTTGCTATGCCAAAAATAATCCGAAATTTAAGTCACCGAAAATTAACATCGACATGAAAAGCATGTAGTATATGATGCATATTCGCATACTCAATGCCCAACTATACATCAACTCTTTACTTAAATTCGGCCGTTTCTAGTCTAAGGCAACCGAATAAGTCACCAACTAAGTTGTTCCTTTTACCAATGTACCTAGCAATACGACGATTTTCAACGATATCGATATCGATTAAAAAACGATGTATGTTACCCCAACGAGAAAACAAAAATTAAAAATAATAGGCTTCCTAGCGCAATCAAAAGGGATAACAGACACAAAAAATATACCGAAAGAATATGCCAAACCAGACCATACTTCTAACAAAGATAACCTCACGTCATTGTGTGTGCAGTGCACTTCAGTGTTCATGCTGGGATCAACTTTAACTACAATCCAACCACGCACGCACACCCACACCACCCATATCATCAGTAATACCAACCGTGTAACAGATATCACGTAGCTGGTGCTATATCAAGGAAACATATTAAGCGCGTAGATTTTTCTGGTGGAATAGTAGGTGGCCGGTGTTCCTTTTGAAGACTTTTGGCGCGAGTGCTGAAACACTTAGAAATGGAATTCAGAAGGATGTTACTGCAACATGACAAAAAGAATACTTTTCAATAATAAGTGCATGTGTAGGCTGGGGTAGTATTGGCTTTTGATCAAATAAACGTACAATTTTAACGAAAAGTACATACAGCGTTGATACACTAGAAACTAGATTATATTTCTTCGATTCTAATGCCAATGCAAACGACATTGAGAACAGTAAGAAACAAAAATGACAAGAGAAACTTTAACAGGAATGGATGCAGCTACTAGGCATAGCTTCTCACAACCATTCGTTAAATCTGGAAGCAAAAGAAGGGATCTACAATTTTATGCCGAGTCCAAGCGGCTACTTAAGAAACTCGTTAATGGATGGAAAGAGAGTTTTCTCGGGGAAGGAACCTGAGAACCCTCGCTTGGTAGTCCAACACACTCACCACTAAGCCACCGCTTCTACAATTATTTCTGGAAAGTTTATGTCAACCTTTTGGGGAAATAATTCATCATAATATTTCCGAAATGGCTTCTTCGTTCAGCCAATCAGGCTCGACATTAAATTTTCAAGCAAAACAAAAAAAAAGTCTTTGAAATCTAGGCGATAAAATTGAAACTTCATCAAGCCTGATAAATAGATAAAATGAAATTGATCAACCTAGATCAGATGAATTTTAAAAATCACTTTCCGTTTTTGTATCATTTACATGACTTTGATCTTCCCATTTAATCTCCACACTACTAAACAGAATCGCCAAGTTCTTTATAAAAAAAAGTGTACGGCTAATGACGGACAGTTTGTGACATAGCTTATTTCCATAAATGAACTATTATTAAAATTTCAAACACTCTTAGAAAGCCAGTCATGGCTCTTTGTTTATTCTTAGAAAATATAACATTTATGTGACAGCCTCAAACGGTCCAGTTCGAGTTGGTTCCGGTGCAATAATGTGATTTTACCTTGGTCCACAGTGGGATGTATATTAGACTATTGAAAGTTTTCCTATACGCAAAAAGTGAACGCGTTACATTTTTTAATAAAAACGTAAAAAAAATATTTTTATTTTATTTAAAAACAGTAGGTAGGTAACACAAAAAGAAACTATGAAATAATTTGTGTTTTGTTGTAATTAAAATTTTTTTTAAATTAAAAAATTCAGTGTCTGTTAATTTAATTTTTTGAAGTAATACTTCTTTAGGCACGCTTGACTTGGTGGGTAAGCTGGTGTAAGCGTCACGAAAGCGTTACGGAAATTGCAAGCGGAAGTTGAGAGGGAGATATAAGTTAGTGAGATAAAAAGAGAGAGAGTTACGTTTCGCTTCGAATACTACTGTAGAGGCAAGAGAGATAGATGCGATCACACATTTTCGTTCTCTCTTTCTTTCAGCCAGTTACGTTTCATTATCTAAGACACATCATACAGTGCAGCAGTGATACCAGATTTATCACTTTTTGCGGGATTTTCTAACAAATAATAAGATAAAAGGGACAAAGGGATTTTTAGGACCTCATAGTACAAACAGAAAGGGATTTTACCTTTTGGTCAAATTTTCTTCCTAATTGCTCATTTCGTTAAGAATAAAAAAATTATTCAACCTACGATTTTAAATGTTTTCATGTTTAGAAAAAAGTCATTCAAAATATCTAAATCCTTTCATTTTCTTTTTTCTGTTTCATAAAATGACATATGTGTCTGTGAATGAATCACGAGTATTTTTTTAAAATAATTATTATTTTGTAAACATGAAAGGGATATTTTGAGTATAACCGTGGGATAACCTGCCTCTTAAGTCTGGTATCACTGCAGTTCAGGCCTATTTTTTGTATTACGAGCACACAGTTTCTTTTCTTTCTCTCATAGCCAGTTACGTTTCGTATATCTAAGACACGCCTATTGCGAGGTTGCCACTTTGGTAATTTTTTTACCAAATTTGGTAATTTTTTTTTGCTTATTGAGTTTCGGTAATTTTTATCTGGTTATGGTAAATTTTTAAGCAGATGTACCAAGAATGCGAACTCGATATCACCTCATTTAAATGCTACCTTACTGCTTCTGAGTGAACGCATTGCATTATTTGCATAGCTATGCTTCATTACCATCCATATAGAACTATTTTATTCGCTATTCAAAAAATTACAGAATGCACTCATTTTCTTCTTTTGACAGATGGTGAACTTCGAAATAGTTTCTGTTTATAACTATATTGAGATATGGATAGGTTAATTAATCATATTATTAATATACAGACATGAAACTCTAATTTGTTAAAAGAAAATAGGTAGATGATCTCACATGTCTAAAAAATAATTTGATTTTTTTTTTGTAAGTGGCAACCGTGGCCTATTGTCTGTATCATATTGTAGGAGCAAGAGAGAGCAGTGCGCGCGCCCATTTGCTTGCTCTCTTCTTCTCATAGCCAGTAAATTATTGAAGAAAATTTATATATTAATATGTATAAACTAAACGTGTATAAATAGATGGAGCTAAAGAAGTTTTACTTCAGTCGTGTGGTCTAAAGCACACTCGTTTCTTTTGGGGGTGTACGGTGAATATCCGTTCCTTATACATATTATGTTATGAATAGTTTATTGTGATATATTTTGTATCCAAAAACAAATAAATGTTCTGTTTTTTAGAAGTTGTTTGTACTATATTTCATTTAAATTCTTTAAAATAATAAGGTTAGCATTAAGGGCCGGTTTCTTCAATATTAGTTATCTATAGTCAGCGGTTATTCCAGCTGGTAATCATGGAATGTGATTGTTCAGCAAAATATTAACCAGAGAATCAGTGGTTTGGTTAGTAAACCAGAGAAATACATAACCAGCTGATTTTGCACGGTTAATGAGATTGAACCAATGATTTCTGGAATTTAGTTTGTTCAAGTTTTTGTTTAAGGACTATGTAGGTACTAAATTTGACGACTCTGCTATACGCAACAGCTCTTTCTACAATATTGTGGAGAAAAAATACAAACAATATAATTAACGTGTATTATAACTCAAGATGGAGTAAACTGAACTAATAAAATCTGCCTCGTCTGTTTCGCTGACGTTTTAAACTGACAGATGTATAAAATACGGTACACGCTAGTCAACTGATAGTAATAGTAACGGTCCCCAACAGTAAGATTATATTAAACATTTTTAACCGATGACAGCTCTCATAAATTAAGATAAAGCGCATTCTTCGGAGCAAATATTGAAAGAATGAGAAAATGGTCGACGGTCGTTGAATAAATTGATCCATTTGTAAAATTTTATTGGTTGTGACTTTAATTCGGTTTTGTTTTTAAAAAATCACTTATTGTCTCAAAACAATAATATTTAATTCTTCAGTTTAAAAAAAAACCCATCATTTAATTATGACAATATTTTGCTAAACAAATTTTGCGTTAAGTTAGATTGCTGAAAATAAATACATTAAATAACCTCCGGGTCGGAATCGAAGACTGTTCGGGCAGGAGCGTTGGTTGGTGTCCATTCGCTCCATATGTCCCAGTCGTCTTAGACGACTGATGCGTACTTTTCTGATATCGCTGTACAGCTCGTACGGTTCGCTGTTAAATCTCCCCCTCCAAACGCGACGAAAATCACTCGAAGAACTTTGCGTTCGAAGCGGTCAAGGAGATCTTCATCCGCCTTTGATAATCTCCATGCATCTGTCCTATAAAGTAGGATTGGGATGATGGGTCTTATATAGAGTCCCCTTAGTGTTTCTCGACAAGGCTTAACTTATCACTTGCCTTCTTAGGCCGAAGTAGCAGCGGTTGGCAAGTGTAATTCTTTGCTTGATTTCTGAGGTGATGTCATTTTCGTTAATATCGGAGCCGAGGTAGACAAAGTTCGGAACTGCCTACCTCAAAGTTGTAGCTGTCTATCGTGGCGTTCTGTCCGATTCGTCGATGTTGTGTATCACTTCTTGTTGACAGCATATATTTTGTTTTGCCCTCATTCACCACTAAACCCATTTTTGCCGCTTCTGTACTGATACTTGCAAACGCACCAGTGACAGCTCGCTGTGTTCTGCCAATGTCGATGTTGCCAGCGTATGCAAGTAGTTGCACAGACTTTTGGAAAACTGTGCCCCTGATGTTGGCTTGCGAGTTTCGCACAAATTTCTCAAGAATGATGTTGAAAAAGTCACATGACGGTGCATCACCTTGTGTCAATCCTTTTTTGACATCAAAGGTCTCGGTGAGATTGTTTCCGACCTTTGTGGAGCATCAAGCGTTCTCTATCGTCTTTCTGCACAATCTGACGATTTGGGCAGGGATGCCAAAAATAGACATGGCTCTTAATAACTCGTCTCTATAAAAGCTGTCATATGCTGTCTTAAAATCGAAAAATAGGTGGTGGGTATAGATTTGGACTTCTTGCGTTTAATCCAGGATATGGCGTAACGTGAATATTTGGTCGGTTGAAGACTTACCGGGTCCAATCAGTTCGTTGACATATCGTTTCAGGCGTTCTCATAGTATCGCAGACAGAATCTTGCATGTGATTCTAAGGACATTGATACATCTATGAAGAACATAAATACACTTACCAAACTTGACTAGAGAAGCAGAAAAAAAAGCGTCTTCACAAAAAAAAAATAAAAATACTTTTTGCAGACCAAATCAACAGTTATATCAATTTTATTTTAAACGCCAGCTTGACATTAAAAAAAAATTAAAAAAACAAAAAATTCATAGAAGATGACTGAGAAATGATACTCGAACCAAGGTACACCACCATAAAACCATAAAAGGTTTTACTTTAGAAAAAAACTTCACACCTATCAAACGGTCGTGAGGAACTGGACCTACCTACGGATCTTTCGATCGATTATTAATTTGTGTTCAGTAATTTACTTAAAATTATCCAATCCGTTGATTTAAGAAAATCACAGTAGTAGATCCCCCAGAGCAATTGCAATTATTGCCAATTTGTAAGTCTTCTTTTTACCCCTACGGCGAATTGAATAAATCACTCCTATTAACGCACTTTAAGTGCAAACATACACATTACAAAACCATGGCTAGCTCAATAATACATCTCATGCAAATAGCTATACCACTCAAACAACATCTCATTTGCAATGTTAAGCACGAAATACACTGAGTCCTCTACACACTCACTGGACCGTCGGCGGACTCTCTGCGTTGTTTGCTTCATGATTTATTTGAATTGCGTGCATGAAATAATTTTCACTTATTTAATTCATTTAATTGGAAAGCTTACAACTCGAAAATCGCCTGTCATCCATCCGGAAAAATTGCGTGCGGGTATACCTTCGTCCGCTATATGCATATTTACAAAAAAAAATTATTTATCTTCCCCCTAGGGGGGGCAGTATCTATCTGTATCTGTTTTTTTTTTTTTAATTCTTTAAAACTTTGCTACTTATCGCTTAAGCCGTGCTCTTTGTATCGGGCAGCAAACAAAAAAAAGCATCGTCCTTAATTTATGCATTTTTCAAGAATCTGTTGCCTTGTGTACCGATTCCCAGCACGGGGTCCAGCCGGGAGACTACATTTCATATTTATAAAATAATTTAACATAATACACAACGGCAATTACCATATGAAAAAAAGAAAATACCGAAACATTCATAATAATATCCCTGGATAAATGCCAACAAACGATCGACAATTAAATCATGAAAACAATATACCTATATTTGGTTGCTTTTTTTTAGTGGAAACCGATAAAAAAAAAGGGAATACTCCAATCGACAATATAAATCGATGGGGTTTGCTTTCGGCTAGGTATGTGTTTAATTGATTGCATGCAAATGTATTTATTTCGATGTTTGTCGATGCAATTAAGAGAATTGCATCGCAAGGATATTAAGCTTACTTTGTACCGTCGCAGTCGTATCGCTTGAAGGGGTATTAAGTGTCAAAAAGGATTTGTATGAAAAAGTTTCTCAACATAAATATATGAGATTCACTTCACGCACATGTCGCACATTTTTATTTGTGCAGTTTCATTCGTCAGTTTTTTTACTGGAGTACAATGGATACTCGTAAATCTTGTCATTATGACTAAAACGGATATAGTAGGTGTGCGTGTGCGTGTTTTATGGTTTCATGCAGATATTTAGCGCTTTACTACAAGCACGCGGGGCTTAGCTTCCTAATGGCGAGTTTGACGCCGCTTTTTTAACCTCTTATCATTGCATGCGTGTGCATAATTCTGAATGACTGATAAGCGAATTAAAACGAGGCGTTAAGGAGGTCCTGCGGTTAGGACAAAATGACAAATGCGCTCGTTCGTTCCAGTATAGGCAACATTTTCATTGCAGCACGAGGTGTAAGTGCAGTGATACCTTCTTATTGCAACGATATTATTTGAAGGCCTGATTGATCCAATTTGAACTCAGAAAAGTCTTTCGACATGTCCCGATAGAGGTCACTTCACCTTACTACCTTGGTAGTGTTTACAAAATAAAAATGAAGATAAAGAAACGTTAGTTGGACTCCCTTCGACAGAAGAATTAGTTATTGACAGTTCTAAAGCAAAAAAATGAATTTCTAAAGGCATGCATTTACAATTTCAGGAAATAGTTCGCGTTGTGATTTAATAGCAATTTTTATGGACCTTTTAGTCTCATTGATACTATTTATAAGCGAGCTCTAGTTTCTCGATTTGTATTTGCTAGTCATCAACGCGACGACGTACCGAATTCATCACGACGACCGATCTGATTCAAACGATTTCGGGGGCCCAACAATATAATTGAAGATCGCTGCTTTCCCATTCCAAACCTAGACATTGATATACTACACGTGATGAGTGTACTTATAGTGAAATTTGGATTACGAGCTCTCCTGCACTTCTATAGCCTTAATTATTATCGCCTTATTGACGACGAATCTTCAAAAGAAGTCACCTAGGGTGCTTACATTCCATTTATATAACCTGGAGGCATTACGGTTAGTGCGTTTTAATTGTCCAATTTGGCGTTGATTAAAAAGAGCATTCTGGTCAGTATGAGTAATTAGCATCTCGGAGCAGGCTACTACTCGCTACACTTACGTTTAGTTTAGGTCCATTGCATACTTCCGCTATTGGCTTAATCAGTATTTGACAAGAGAATGATTCCAGTAGCATAGTCCCTCTAGAACTGTTGAAGACTGACCCATTCTGAGGGCCATGCGTTTAGTTCTCCAGCGATTATTACAATACTCATACCACTCGCGTCGGAGGTTATAAGGAGTATACCACGTCGACAACAGCTGTATACATGAAAACCTAATTTGTTTACCACTAGAAAGAAGAAGCGTTCCCGCGAACCCAATTGCAGGCGTTTTTATTATTACTAGTATCGCTTGTGGTCGAAAATCGACCATTCCTTTTATAATGTAAAGCTTAGTATCCTGCTCGCGCTAAATTTTATCTCCCATACAAAAATGTCCACAAAGATAAAATTTAGCGAAGCAGTTTAGCAAAGCAGTATCCTGTTCGCTCGCTAAATTCTTAATTTCATATAGATTGGACGCTGACAAGTCTCCACTCATTTAGCTCGTGAAATAAATGTCCGGTACATTAAATCGAAGATAAATTTTGACATAAAAAGCCGAGGAAACAATTTGTGTTGTGTTTTCTTTCGATTTTTTTTAGAGGAAACAGCAGAAAACATTTGTGCGATAAAGAAAAGTGAACGCAAAACCAAAAATTCCGTTTCATGCGATAAAAAAAAAAAATTAAAAAAATTCCAGGGCTTGTGGAGGAACGATCAGTAATATGGAAATTGCAGAAAAATTCCAATGCAAATAGGGATTCACCCGATACGAAAGAACGTGTCGCCTTCTGCTTGTAACTATAGAAATTATTTGAGCTGCTGCAGCAATGATAATATCTTCTTCAATTTTACTTATATCTATTGTTTTGGAACGATTCAAAAAATGCTTTGTCTTTAAAGTTTGAAATTCGAAATTTGTATGTACCTACGCGAATAATTTAATTAACGTTTATTGTCATGAACAAATGGTTTTTGTCCCATCTATATGATGTTTAATAATTTAGCGAGCATTTATCTTTGGTGTGGAGACTAGGGACGCTAAAACTTAGCGCAAGCAGGATACTAGGCTTACATAAGTATGTAAAAAGTAATACTAAAAAACGTACCACAATTATTATTTCCGTTATTTATGTTTTTTTTTTATTAACGAAAAGAACGACATCTGGATATCGAAAAAATACGTAAATAAACTGCTCCAATGAAAACCGCTTCGAACAGTGAAAATAGCGACAAATTGAATGTCGCCAAAATCCTTTCAATTACCTGTTTTGTATGGGAAATTCATAACTTAATTTTATCAGTCTTAATGGCGATATATACCAACGGTTTTTTGTTTGTGTACATCTATGGCACAGTACCTTTCGAATGATATAAGTTTTATTCTCCTCATTTCATAATAAATACCTTAAAATTATACCGAAACTTTTGATGTTCACGTATTAATGCAATGATTATTTATTTATAATAAGGTAGTTACAAATTACAAGGTAATAGAATTAGAGACCCTAGCTGCAGAGACTATTGGCTCATTGCAGCCGTTTTCATTGTTTCGGTTAGCCACAGAGAGTCGTTCGCAAAAATCTCACGAGCAATGTGTTGCGGATGTTTAAGTTAACTTATACCTAAGACATTCATATTTCTTTCATTGCATTTTTGTATTTCGGAAAAATTCATTGTCTTATGTCGCCATTCACCACTTTTAAGCTTAACCACTCCCACCTCATCTTAAGTTTTGTTCGCTCGTTAAAACGTTTGCATGATCTCGGTAAGTGTTCGAGGCATCTAAAGCTTTGATAAAGTCTTTTCTTGTGTTCTGCAATATACATAGCAACCCAGCCAATTGTACTTTTTAAATTTTGTACAACTCGTTCGGGATCTTCGATGGTTGGTTTATAGGGCCTTTTTTCATTGCACCATATGCCTTTTTCACCCTCCCAATAATCGCGGCTTCGGGCGGGAACCAGTGGATATAATTTATTATATGAATATTACAAATTGAACTTTCTTGAAATGCATTATCACAGAGACATAAGTCCCCGAGACGTAAGTCCCGAATTGATTTTTCGGGATTTATGTCGCATTTAAATGGGATATAAGTCTCGAATTGAGTGAGTCTCACTAAAGGGGGACATTAATCCCAAATTTTTATCGTTGAAAAAAAATTAAATATTATTATATATTTTATATTTCATTAATCTTTATAATTTGATAGAATAAACTTGATTGACAAAAAAAAAATCACAACAAATAAAACAAACCGTCAAAACTTGGTCATTTTACAAATAAATAAAACAAGTGTTTTTTTATAATTTGTCGGCAGAAAGGAAACAGAAACATCTATTTCAGAAGTAGATATAAGAACTCGGAAAAGGTATTTAACCGATATTTTTTGAGAATTTGATCAAATAAATATAATAAAATCGACTAGCATTTTCCCCGACTGCTCGTACCTATAAATAAAAATAATAATACGGACCCAAGCCTAGCTTCTCACAACCATTCGTCTTGTGTGAGTTTTTATTTTTTGGGACGAATGGAAGGGATCTACAATTTTATGCCGAGTCCAAATGGCCAATTGAGAAGCTCTTTGATGACAGTTATACTCTCGGATGTTTGTCAGACGTTCGCGAGAGGTGGCGCAGTGAAAAAACCTTAAGTTGGAATTTGGGTTTTTCTCGGGATTCGAACCTGGGACTCCTCGCTTAGTAGTCCAACACACTAACCACTAAGCCACTGAGCTGACTGCTCGTACCTATTTAGCATAATTTTTAAAGTGATACCCAAAAAAAAAACAAATTGATATAACTAAACTGGTTTGACTATTTGTTGTAGCAAAAGTCTTCCCAAGTCTTCTTATTTTTTCTCTAGGCGTATATTTACCAAAATATGTTTAGTGGGACAATCGGGACTTATGTCTCATTTTGGTGAAAAAATGAATTCGGTACTTATATCTCGGCTACTTATGTCCCTGCGTTTAAATGCATTTATACTAACTCGGTTGTGTTGCTCCTCAAATCCTCAAATAAATGGTATAAACGCACGTTGAAAACAAAAGTGCCACTAAACAAAATCTTACATTTTTTTAGTTAGGGAGTTAGGGCGACATTTAGGTTCCGATATGTACAACGCATCCTTTGTAGAGATACTCTTCCTGATACTTCGTCTAATCTCCAGAAGAGGTCACTTGTGTCACTTGTTAATTTGACGTAAATCATTCCATCGGTAATAGATAAAACGGCACTTCGGCATTTGAAGTCTAGTCGTTGGAGGGAATTCATGTCAGTGACAAAAGGACACTTTTCGCATAATGTCTATATAAATTTAAGCTTAGAGCTATTATTAAGTGAATAAGTGAATTGATAAATGTCATATTTCTTTTAGTGCCGGTTTTCTCCACAAAAAAAAAAAAGAAATGAATTGATGTTCAGTGAAATTAATTAATACGCGCTTTTGGTTTAGAGGCCGTCTTTCAAAAACATTTTTAAAAATCTGAAAAACAATTAATTCATAACAGTGATTTTTTGTTTAGTGCCATTGTTTTAATAATAAAGTATTACTTTCTTTATATTATAAAGCATTGGCGTGATATGTTTAGAGACATTTTTATAACGAAAGCAATGTCGCATTTTAGTTTTTATACTGCGCCATTTTTTGCTTAATGTCATTCTCATTTTATATTTATTAATAGTATTTTGCTTAGTGTATGTTCTTACACGTGATTGTTAAATATTTTACATATGAAAACTTAGGCGTTAATATTATTAATTATTATGAATAGGTATGTGGGCACTAACTTTAATCAAAAAAAACTACTTATTGCTTATTTTTGCTTAAGGTGCAGTAATTGACATGGAATTGTCTCGATGTAAAAAGTTGTTAGAACTGGCAATTAAAAAGAAAAATGTTACATCCCAAACACATTATCGCATTGATTCAGAATGCAACATACCACTTTCAGAAAAGACCGCATCAATTTGAATATAATGGACAATCAACCCACATCCACAAACCGTTGCAGCCATGAAATAAACTGTTTGAACTTTATTATAACTGAACTAATAAAACTAATAAAACGGCAATCGTCTGGTGGCCGAAAGTACTTGAACGAACTACGGCAAATAAACTTCAGAAGCTACAACGAATTGCCTGTCTCGGCATCACAGGTGCTATGCGCACTTGCCCAACTACAGCACTTGAGGCCATTATTGGGCTCTCACCTCTGCAGTTCTTCATTATGAAGACTGCTGCTAGATGCGCCATTAAGCTGCAGCTAGAAAATAGGTCTAATTCAGTTGATCATGTGGGTCATCTGAAGATACTTAACCTTGTACCAAACTTGGACATGTTCCGCTCCGTCCCGGACATTATGGTTACGGAATACAGTTCCGGTAAATTATATGAGGTAGAACTACTTGAACGCGCTAGTTGGGCCAATGGAGTTCCAACATTGAACCCAAAAAGCTTAGTCTGGTACACTGATGGATCGAAAATGGATTCCGGAGTTCGAGCTGGTGTCTTTGGACCCAACACCAAAGTCTCGATACCCATGGGGACGGTTTTTTAGAGCGGAAATCCGTGCGATCGAAACTTGCGCTGATCTAATCTCCAAAAAAGGTATGAAAGGCGCAAGCATTCAAATTTTTTTCAGACAGTCAGGCAGCCCTACAAGCATTGGCATCCAATACAATGGACTCCAAAACAGTTAAGTGCTGTCACAAACCCTCGCCAAACACAACAAGGTAAGGCTTGGGTGGGTAGCGGGCCATCAAGGTATTGCAGGCAACGAACATGCAGACAAACTAGCTAGGGCTGGTTCAGAATCCCTTCTCTGTGGACCAGAACCCTACTGCACAGTCAATTGAACTTCTGCGCTAAGGCAAATTATTGATTGGGAAAAACAACTTCGTCTAGATCACTGGGAACATGTCCCTGGTCTAAGACAATCCAAGCGGTTAATTAAGCCTTACTCCTATAAGGGAATCCTTAGGCTCAGTAAGGATAACATAAGAAAGCTAACGGGCTTCCTCACAGGCCGCCATTGTGGCCTTAAATATCACATCAACAAAATGAACCCTTCTCCGGAAACAGAACGCAGATTCTGTCTGGAAGATGTCGAGTCCTCTGACCACATTTTATGTGAATGCCCGGCTTTTCATTGGTTAAGAAAACGTGTCTTTAATAGAGAGACTCGTACGCCAGCAGATATAGCGTATGCTGCAACTAAAGACTTATTGACCTTCGTTAGGGAGGTCGCACGTCTCTTAGATTAACTATTCCCCATTGATACAATAGATCTTACAGTTCGCAGTGTCAGCTAGCTGGGCATGGGTATAAAAATAAAACTGAACAAAAGAAATCTTCTAGGGCTACCGATGAACTCGATCTAGTATTTTATTCCGATAATTGATGTGGCCGGAAACATCGACCAGACGCCGTGCCTCGCAATTAGCCATCAGCCGGTCGTCCCTAAGGCGAATTTTGGCCAAAGACTTGCACATGTTTCCGTACAAAGTCCAGTCCGTGCATCAGCTGCTGCCTATCGACCGCCAAACGCGTGTAACATACGCCCAAGCCATCCTCAATCTCGAGTGGACGATTTTTCGACCAAAATCATAATGAGCGATGAGGCTTATTTCCACCTCATCGGGTACGTGTACAAGTAAATCTATCGCTTCTGGGGCACCGAAAATCCACGAGTAATGCACGAGGAGCCATTACACCCGCTCAAAGTTACTGCATGGTGCGCTGTTCACGCTGGAGGAGTCATCGGGCCATTTTTTTTTCGACAACGCCGCTGGTCAAACGACAACAGTGGGCGGTGCGCGCTATAGGGCCATGTTAACCTTTTTTGCCGCAATTGGACGAATTAGTTCTGGAGTACATGTGGTTCCAACAAGACGAAGCTACGTTTTACACTGCGTGAGCCACAACCGATATTCTGAAGGCGGCGTTCCCGGGTCGCCTCATCTGTCCGACAAACCTGAGACCCTAGAAGCCCTCAAGGACAACAGTGCGAGAATCTGTCGCCCGAAGTTCTCGCCGAAGTGATGAAAAATGCCATAAAACGAGCCCGTATGGCAATCAATTGTGACGACACCCATTTGGCCGAAATCATCTTCTCGACTTGACCAATAAAATTCTCAAGGTTCAAATAAACATAATCAAAAAACAGAATCGAAGTTTTTCATTTATAAAAAAATGAGAGCCAAACAACATCGGATGACTTCTTTTGGCCCATCTTGTTAAAGTCATAAAAATTGAAAAGATACACACACCAATGACATACAAGTTTGTAAAACATCTTAGTTTGATAATTTCAAAGAGCGTAATCTGGCTAAAAGAGCAGTCAATAATAGAAACAACCGTCCTGGAGCATTGGTACCGTTGTACCAGCGTAAATTGTATTTATCAGTAAGGAAGAAGAAGTCTGGTAAATGCTGGGTTACTATTTATCCAAATCCTACTTTGAATGTATTTTTAAGTAATTTCTATTGATCTCCTATGGTGTATTTTATTTAATTCCTACTACGTACCTAGTATATTTTGAAGATTTGTTTGCTTTTAAATTTTTGTTTGTTTCTGTTGTGGTGGATTTAATTTAGAGTTATCTCTTAACTTTAATTCACATTGTTGTGCTTCACTTTGACTGAATAACTATTTTTTTGTGATTTCACTGTTAATAAACAGTATTACTTAATTAATAAAAAATACATTTTGTTTATTTAGCCCTATTAGAAAATACATAACAATATTAAACAAAAACTGACACTATACCAAACTTTATCAAAAGGACCTTTTTTTTTTAATATGCATATATTTTTTTTAATCTTAAACTTTAATTTTACGAATATATGTATGTATGTATAACTCTTTATTTCAGAAAATATTTTAAACAATTTTATACTTAATTTTATAATTAATATTTAAATTGAAATTTTACAGAAACAAAGTATATATACGACTGTGACATTTCGTCGTCTGTCGGTAGTTTGGCATTATTATTTATTACCTTTATAGTTCGTACTTTATCTATTTTATAATGTATACTTAATATGCATTGATATTGGTTCTAATTTCTGGTTTTCAATAGTTAAAATAATTAATTAATTCATTTCTTTATTTAAGAGCACCGATAACGAAATTACTGAGCTGTTTCCAAGACTCGTCATTTACTTTATTTAAAACATTTATTACAACTTCTTCAGTGAGTGTTGTTTTGCAAAAATATCTATACCTAAATTCACACAAAATCGGCCAATTGCCAATAAAATGTTTGATTATTTCTACCTCCCTCATATTACATAGTTAGCATAGCTTACAATCTCGAGTGTTAAATCTGCTCCCATTGAGCCAGATCAGATCACAGCGTATCTTAAAGATCAATGATATTTTAGTCTGACTGTATGTATTCATGAAGTACGTTTAAGCTTTCGAATAATCAAGTTGACTATAAATTCTACTTTCGCTCATTGATGCTTTTTGTAGAAAACTTTGCGATCTTTTTTGCTAACGTTTCTGTAACAGCTCCTCTCCTTTAGTAAGCCAACCAGTGCGTGTCAGATATTCAGTTTGCCATTGTAAATCAAAATCCGGTCCAAGATTATTTTTTTCTTTATCGCAAAAAATGTTTTTTTTTCCATAATTTTCTTCGACAATTGTATTCAAATAATCATATAAATAAAATTGGTGTAGTTCTGTTCGACTAAGATTGAATTTGACGGCATGTCTTTAAATGCAATAATCTTAGAAACTGTTCAATATATTCTGGTGCATTTTTCACAGGCCTATAGAGGATACCTAGGCCTACAATCTCTACTTTGTTTCAACTCTAAATATATCTCTATAAATTCCGGAAAAAATTGGACAAGAGTAATTTATTTTTTCGTTTCGTTTTGCTTTTTTCTTTGTCACGGTTTCCATTCGAAAATACTGGGAGCATTTAAATATAGTTAACAGCAGCTTATAGAGGACATCTACAGGTACAACTTGGGATATCCAATAACTCGATAACTTAAAAGGTTTTCACATAAAAAGGCAAAATTTGAAACATTTCTACGATTTTCACATGAGTGAGTAGATATGCAATTCATTCTCAAATCAAACAACTGCGCAATATTATATTGACATCTCTTTTAAGCTTATTTTACTCCTGTGACGGAGAGGGAGACAGACGGAGGCAGTAAGCTGTGTGGTTTGCTAAAAAGAAATGGCAAATATTTAGGACAGGTTTCTTTGTCCTGTTTTGCTTACAAAATAAAGTGTCTAGAAAGAAATGTCAAATAGGTATAGGTACCTGTGATAGCAGATCGTGGTATTATTACATTAGGGCTTTTATATTAGGGTAAATTCCAGGTGATACACGTCGTACTATTTATAAATGGTATTTGCAATCAAGATGAGGCAGTAAATTACCCGGTGAAGTTTTTAAATAGCATTACAGCCAATGGACTTTTTGCTCATAAAATTGAATTAAAAGTTCGAGTTTCCATTATGTTGCTTCGCAATTTGAATCCCCCAAACTTTGTAATGGTACCAGAATGTGAGTGATTTCGTTACAGAAAAACGTTATAGATGCGTTAATTTTAACTGGGTGTGGTAAAGGAGATACGATATTTATACCAAGAATACAAATAATTTCCAGCAATTATCCATTTCAGTTTAAACGGATTCAATTTCCTATTAATGTTTGCTCTGCCATGACAATCAATAAATCACAGGTTCAAACTTTAAGAAAAGTGGGAGTTGAATTCACGGGCAGTTATAGATAATTATGTAGCGTGCTCCTGCCGCTCTCAGCCGATAGAAACAAAACTTCTAATATAGTGCACAAACAAGCGTTACATTAATAAAAAAGTGAGTTAAATACCTATTCTAAAATTATTTTCTTTCATTTTAATTGTCCAAAGAATATTAAATTGTTGCTGATTAGTTCAACGACCAGGTGCAATGCCATGCAGGCAGAGTGGACTCAGTCTTTGGGATGTTTTTTTAATACAGGCTCAAGTCCCTCACTATTGCAGACCGCTCCCTCGCGTTATACCTCTGCAATGTCTATCGATGATTTTTCTTTGAGCGATTGTATAAAAATGTTCACAATCAATTCCGGTCTCTATATACAGGGCATAACTTGGTGTTTTAGCTGGAAGCTTCAGCGCCCGTTTTAGGAAATAGCACTGTAGTTTATCAATATCCTCAAGATATTGACATCCCCATATTTGGGCTGCATAGGCCTGGACTGCTCTGCAGACTGCTTGGAATAATTGCCACTTCGATTGAAGAGATATTACGTTTTTACCCAGAAAAATTTTCCATGTGGCGTCAATGCTGTTTTTTGTTGAGTTGTTCAGGCCCAGGTCCACCCCGGACTGTAGCGCCACCTAAGTACTAAGTGTTTCTATTTTCAACATGGTTCTTTGGAGTAAGAATCACTCCTAGATAACAATACCCTGCCATAGTTTTAATCTGTTCGCCTTTGAATATCCACTTTTCTGTATAAGATAATCTTCCTCCGTTTCTAAATACCATAATTGCTGATTTATCCAAATTGACATCCATATTCAATAGGTTGCAATATTCTTCTAAGCGTGTTATCATTTTCTGCAATGTGTTAACATCATCTGATCGGAAAACGATGTCATCCGCATACAAAAGCAATCTTATATTAGTTTCACTGAATACAATGCCACCACCTAAATAGTCGTGCAGATCATTTAATTATAAAGTAAAAAGTAATAGGGATACAAGGCATCCTTGTACACATTTTTCTTTAAATTGTATATATTGTCAACAGTTGAGTATTTCCTTCTAATACCAGCCGGATATTCTGTCATAATTCCATGCTTCTCAATCCAGAGAGATAATCTCTCACTAAGTAATCCCATCATTACTTTAGCCATACAATTCATAAATGAGATTCCACGGTAGTTACATGTTTCATTTAAAATTGCCATTTTTGAATATTGGAAACACTATACTTGTTATGAATGTTTCATCCACTTTACTTTTTCCAAAATTGTACTGTAAGCTTGTACTTGCAATTTTTCAAAAATTCATATGATATTCGGTCTGCCCCAGGAGCTTTATTTAGTTCGACCTTACTTAAAGTTTGTTTCACTTCCTCCATTGATATAGGTCTATCCAAGTCTTCATCTTCAATAAACATAGATGCATACTGCACCACTTGCCAATTGTGGTGGATTTAAGCGAGATTGAAAATAAATCTTAAACTCTGAAGCGGTAATCTCACTGTTCGACTGATAGCTTTGGTTTCTTATTTCCTTTGCTAGTTTCCACCACTCCTTGCTATCTCTTATCGTATTAATTTTGTAATTGACTTGTTGGTAATATGTGAGTTTTTTGTCATTACGTATGCGTTTGTAGTTTTTATTTGCTTCTAGATATCTAATCATGTCTTCTAAATTCATTGTACTTTTGTATATATTTAGTAGATTAAATGACTTTTTTCTCGCTATGTGACAATCAACACCGTGCCATTTACATTGACGAGTATATAGTGATACATTACTTTGCCCAAGTAACATAACTTTTTACGTTATTTTTTAGAGAAAGCGACCATTGAAGTAAGTCCAAAACTTTAATCGGCCATATTCGAAAATGAGCTTTTTTGTTAAGTGACACTTTTGTTTTCAACTTGCGTATGTGTATCCTTATAACTCCAACTCATAGTCATAACTTATATCATAATCATAAGCCATAAAAGGAGTCTAGAGAGTTTTCGTACTCAAGTTTGATTAATTGAGAGTGAGAGAGTGACGCAATCATTTTTAACATGGAATTTGGTTTTGGTAATGGTATGGATGTGGGCAATGGTTGAACAGTTTTCAGTTCATAATTGGTGCTTGTATTTTTGTCATGAAATTTGGTCTTGCGTTCTTCGACGTGACAAATTTGAGTGGTTCAAATATTTGTTTTGAGGTGTTGGGACCATTTTATCATTTATTTTGCCTCATGTATGAGTAACACAACACTATCTGCTATAGGTACTTATGTATATGGCACGAGAAATAACGTCTAACCTTCCCTAATGTTAGAACATGGAAGATGTATCTAAAGCATTTTGACTTTCAGAAGGAGGGGTTCTAAATGAACTTATTTCGCTTGTGAATCGCACATGCAAATCTGTGTCGATTTATGGAGCATCTACCCCGATATATCTTTTTGGCAGTTTATTTCTTACATTGCTATTTATAAGCAATACAATCAACATTGGGGATCAGGTGTTTTAACTTAATAACAGCGTTTACTTACAAGACTGCCTGAGGTACGCATTCGACGAATTTGCATGGGGCTAACCTATACCAAACTAATCTTAGACTTTTTTAAAAAGATGGATAGACACATTGAGATATTGACAATTGACAACAGTTTCAGTTGGGGAAGGCCTTGGTCCACCACCTCGAGTTGAAAGTGAAGTGAACTAAGCTTCATATCCACTCCATTGGGAATTGCCTTACAAACCGTCTACATCAGTTATGGTCGCAGATTACAGCTTCTATAAAGTAAAAAAGTCGGACTTAAACTTTGTAGATGATCTACAATGCATTGTTAAGGGAACTATCCGCCTTTAACCGGTCTTCAAGCTTCTGCGTATTGTTGTAACTTATGCTCTGCATCCACACCTCACGTCCTTGTTACATATCCCTTCGTAGTTAGCCACCACACTATACACCCACATACTCTCCTCCATTTATGAATTTCCTCCCCGCCATGTCTGTTGATCTGCCACACTACAACACAGCCACACAAAGTTCATAAGACAAAAGTTCAGGAAAATGTTCGGTAATTAACCTGAAAAACAAGTTTATCATTGCCACAGATGTAAATTATCGAGAAAATACACTACAATACCGAAAATAAACTCCAAACACCGTAAAATGGCCAAAGGGTCATTCCAACCATAACAAACCGTTAATGGCACACCATACCATCAACAAGAACAACACTACCGCACCGGTACAGCTACAGCATACTAAAGCTCCACAGTTGTATACATAGCTTTCAAAACTTGGGCAAAAGATATTTTTATCTCATTTTGTTTGTTGTTGTTATAGGTACGAGTATTGTATCCTTTTTTTGTTCATTCTTCTCCTCCTCCTGGTAGTAGATAGTTTGTTGTTTTATGAATCCATACAACCGTAGAGAATGTAATCAAATATCTACGCGATGCAACGTCTCGTGGGATGGCAATAGAGGACGGCAAGGATGTACCAGGGACTACACTACTACGGGTACTGACTACATACACTACATTGAATAAATTTCCATAAAATTAAATTTATGTTTGGGGTTGTCTTCTTTTAAATATTTCCACCCACACACACACACACAAACTGGTGCACCTTCTTTTAAGATGAGCGATGCAAGAAAGGAACATCAAATCTGCCATGCAGATAAAGGATATCCTCCCCGCTCATATTTGTACAAGGATGTGTATACGCCAAGTCGCTGTTCTAAGTTATTTTGTCGGTTTTTTCTGCCATGATCCTTCAGAGATGTTTTGGTTTCATTTTTTTTTTTTTTCGCTTTTTCTCAATCTCGCCAGCAGGACTCACCTTGCAACTTAAGCTGCCATAAAAATATCATATAGATAACAGTGAAAACTTAAGGTGTAGCACGTGAGCTTGTTAAAAGTGGCGGATAAAATGTCCAAAAGGACGACACACTCCTCCGACGCGATGTCACTCTGTTTCTTTTCGGACAAACAACATACCATTTTGCAAATAGATCCTTGGTAACCTTAACGTGCCTCGCTGTGCATCTAACGATGCTGCTTTTCGTCCTGCTGCTGTTTACCTTGTGAATGAGTGAAGTTTGTTTGCTTTTAAGTGCCTCGTTCATTTATTCACATTTTCTCTCGTTTTGGCCATTCATTATTTGTCTTGTCTCCTGTGCTGCCGAGCTACCTATACGTAGTGAGTGTCTTTTCATGCTCGCGACTTGATGCTGTGCATTCAATTTGGCACATGTCCTTGCCCTGCAAGGGAGTCTTCTATATTTCTCTACTTTTTGCTTGTAAAAACTTTTTCATTTCTTCCCAATCCTAAGGGACACAAACAAAACATCAGACACACACCTACACACTGATGGTAAAAACGACAAAAAAAAAAAAAAGAAGCAAACATTCATTTCATGTCCATGTGATGCTCTGTGTGCCATTTTGTACAAAAGACTCGTCGGCGTTCGGTGTCGGTGCTCTGCGGTGATGGTCTTCAATGGTCGCGCCGTTGTTGCTGCTCTGCTGCTGCTGCTGCGATGGGCGGGCGGTCTATGTGCAATATTTTTCTTTAAATTACAACATTTATGAAGACAAATTGGCTTATTGTCCTTTAATGGTTTGGGAGAGAGAACAACGCTTTACCAGGACACAGCAGATGCTCAGTGTACATTGTTGTTGCGGTTATGTTCTGTGACTTGCGGGGGTTTTCTTTGCCAGGTTTTTTAGTTGTCTCCAGGTTGCCACTGTATTTTATGTCTTCTTGAGCTTCCGCCTTTATATCTGTCGCACGGATGGAAAGTGTTTGTCCTTTAGCATGCACATGTACGAGTATGCCACTACTTTGTCTGAGGAAAAAAAAATTTGCCCGCAGCCAAGTCGATGACGAAATTTATGGCCCGTAATTAAGATTGTTTAGACAGCGACCAGCTTTCGGAGCGAGTAATTATTTTTTTCCCTACGTGGATGGATTAAGTTAATTGATTTCCTCGATCGAGGTAGGAGTTGAAGGTGGATCGATCGCGCTCTGTTGCTTCTTTTGTTAATACGGAGGACGATGAAGTCATGCGAATAGGACGTACACAATGCGTTGGACGGTAGCCATCCTTCTATGTTGCCTGCTGAGGTTACGAGTATCTCCTATAGAAGATAATAATAGGGAGGATTGTGACGCGATATACGTCCAACTCTTGTTATGGGGCTTTATAAACCTTTTACTTTATTTTCGATCCATCGCTGGCTGCCCTCAGCTACGCATTCGATTGAGGCTTCCTTCCAACTGAGCGCGGTACCTAATATAAGGTCATCATCTACCGCGTTATACTTCTGGAATCGAATTGAAGACACTTCTTCGATAATTACATTGTGGCTCTTTGATTACGATACGCACTATTTGCACTCCTCTCATGCTATATTTTAAATCCGCCTACTCAATAGAGACAACGATTTGATTGGGTTTAAATCTTGCTTCCTCGCACCGAAATGTCCCCCTAAATACCTACAACCTTTAAAGCCAAAGCGCCAATCCCCGTTCATTTGCGAACTAAGTCTGTTTGTGTAAGCAGATTATATCCTTCCTAACTAGTACAAAGCCAAGTCCCCTAATTTCCATGATTTGTCATCTCTTGACGAACCTCAAATTGGAATAAATCCGATTAAATTGCAAATTCAAAAGAAAACAGACAAAAAAAAAACGAACCAACACTTCAGCCAGTCATCCGTTTGGGCCAAAACTTTTTTCTCGCGCTCACTGATTTCAGTTAACAGCTGCAGCACATAAAATTGAACACATACTCGCAGAAAAAGGAAAAACGCTCTCGCATTTCTAATTTAATTACTATTTGCCCATGAATAAGTTGACAGAATTTATTTTAATTTGACGCCGTATTCGAATTGACAAACGCAAACAAACTTTGACTAACGAAAATCCGTCAAAGTATACACCTAATACAATTAGCCGCGCAGTACAGCAAATTAACTCAGCTGTACAAATGGTTAGGTGTTCATTTAGTGCAGTGTGAAAATGAGTTTGCAACCACAAAATCGAAAAAAAAACCAAGGAAAAGTATCCCAAAATAAAATTCGTATCCACACGACTCTCCGATTGTATGGAGTGTTGTTTGAGAACTCTGTAAATATTTGCACCGTGTGACAAGCTCATCTCATGGATACAAAACCATTCCCAACCGACACGAATAAAGTTTCGATGTGTTTCCAAGTTGGTGACTAATGTTTGGGTGCTTGGTGTTTTTTTTTTTTCTCTCGTTTTGTCTTGCTGTTGTCTATTCGGTATTGCGCTGCTTTATTTGGTATTAAATTGCAAAATCATTTCGGAAAGCAATTTGCATAGAAATGGAGAATCATACACGACTGTGTGATACATACACACTACACAGTGGTGGTGTACTTATGAAGGTGAGGATCTGCCTTTGCTTCAAATATACAGAAGCGCAACACGGTCGGTGTGCGGTTGATAAAGTCAACTTAATTCATTGCCGCATATAAAGAAGTGTTTGGGACAGTCTGTTCTGCAGAAGGGGGAACATTCTTCTTCCGATAGAGACTTGCTTCGACTAGAATGTTTTCTGATTTCTGGATACGCATGTTCAAAACCACTTTATAAGTGCTAGGTATAACAAAATTCGAATACTTAAAACACTGGCTGGACCATGTAAATAATAAAGTAAGTAGTTGAGGCCTAGATTCTCACAGCCATTCGTTTTGTGTGAGGCGAAGGGATTTTCAATTTTATGACATGTCCAAACAGCTAATTGAGAAGTTCTTTCAATACAATTATACTCTCGGATGTTTGTCAGACGTTCACGGGGAAAAAACCTAAAGTAGGAATTTGAATTTGGATCACCAAAAAGGAAGAATGTTACGGTAGCTTACTGCGCTACAGAGCGGGCGCCCGCCTCAAGTTGAACATCCCTAGCCTTAACTAACTTGAACCTCCAGCTAGATCAATCCATCGCTTTATAGGGTGCGTCCATCACCTGTAAAAATCATGTGTGGTTCGGAGTTTCGTGGCGGTCGTACAAGTAAAAATGTAAAAGACGCTTTAAAGAAATATGTTCACGACTCGATCGCACAAAACATTCTTTTCGATTAATTATTGTGGCCAAGGTGAGAGTATTCCGAATAACATATAAAAATCCTGCATCTCAATACAATTTTTATTAAAAAAATTGGCAAATACTTTTCTATTAAAAAGCACTGTTAACTTTTCAAAACTGCCCAACAAAGGGAGACTTAGTCGTATTTATTTGAACTTTAGAGACAATAGATTAAAATGTTTTTAACCCTCAAGCAGACTTTTTGCAGCAACCAATCATCAACAGTGTCGTAAATTTCTTCCCAGACATAATATTGTTCCATCAAACTGTATACAAAGCTGCCTCACCGAGAACATACGCCCGGGAAATACCGCTCAGCAGCCTGTGATAAAATGCCAAAAAAAAACCTCACACACACCTCTGGTACAAACAATCGTATCCACAAACAAGGACTGTGTGTCCTTTCGAGCGGCGTCACCAGCAGCGGTGACAGTTTTTCACCCAAGGGCTGTCCTTCGTTGCGGTTAAATTGAACAAATGCTGCCTTCTCCATGTATATTTTGAACGATCTATAGGCCACAGAGTATACACAGCTATAGACTACCCAGTTCAACTGACGAAAATTGAGTATGTGCTTTTTATTATCCTGCGAACGGTTCACACACAACACCCACTGCCCAGCTGTAACACTATATGTGTGTCAGGCTGAAAAAGCACCATCCCTATATGTTGACGCACTCTGATTTTCAATTCAAAACTTGATGAATAAGCTTTAATGAACAGATAGCGAGGGTGGCCAGGGCCACTACCACCATATAGCTTGGGGTTGATATAAGGCTAGATCCAAAAGTTAATTGGGGTGGCGTGTTATTGGCAGCAGGAGAGAGGATTTAAATTAATATACTGACCCGTGTCGTGTCTCTGGCAAAAGACTGACGAAATAAGGACGGCAATGGAGTTGCTGTTGCTGCTACTGCTGCAAAACAACTTTGTTGCAGCTGAACCATGCGTGTCAGAGTGATATGTGATGTGCAAAAGCTGGAAGCTGTTACAATGAAAATGTGATGTGCGTGTCCGTAATGAATGTGATTGCGTATATAGACAGAGTTCATATGTAGTCTTTAATTAAGTTTCAGCAACAGTGAGTTTTCGATCAAACTATACAAGTGTACACTGTACACATAGCAAGTGGTTTGTAGCGTTATTTTAAATACAAACAGGGATTTACGTTAAGGCATATTTGGGGACTATCAGCTATCAGTTTTATGTTGGAGTATTGGCATTTCGGTGGGACTTATTCGACTGTGGACGCCTTAGTACACCTGGAAAAGCAATAATCTACAGAGAGCGCCTAAGGAGGTCTATTACTCCTCTATAGGTACCCACTTTAACCGTCGACGGAAAGAAGACAACAAACAAAAGAAAACAACGTAAGACACGTCCACAACTAGCCCACGTGCGAACATTTTACAACGTGGATAAGGCTATAAGTGTCCGCAACATTGGAATTTCGCCAAACATTGTATAAGAGATTTAATGGCTCTATTCTTGACTTTGTTACTCTTCGGAAAGTAGTAGATTTTATGGCGGATTCATCTTTGGTAAAACTGGATCCGCCACACTGACTTTTGAAGGATTATTTTTTCGCGCATAGCTATCACCGATTTAATCGCTCTTCGGAAATCCAAAATTTCCTATCGAATGTTTTTTTTTTCCAATTGTCTGTTCTTACATTTTATTTGTCAAGGAAAAGCTAAAAAGATATGAACAAATTAACCCATTGGAATTTTACTGCCCCAAGGCTTCTTAAAAGATGCGTGCATTTGTAGGCTGATACCCGATTTAATCAAATGTTTTCTCGCTCTTCGCTAAATGGGCCAGAAAAGGTAAACTAAAACAAAAAAAAAAAAAAAATTGGCGCAACAGGTCCGTAGGGACCCTAGGCCTAGCTTCTCACAACCATTCGTCTTGTGTGAGTTTTTATTTTTGGGACGAATGGAAGGGATCTACAATTTTATGCCGAGTCCAAACGGCCAATTGCGAAGCTCTTTCATGACAGTTTTACTCTCGGATGTTTGTCAGACGTTCGCGAGAGGTGGCGCAGTGAAAAAAAAAACCTTTAGTTGGAATTTGGGTTTTTCTCGGGATTCGAACATTGGACCCGCTCGCTTAGTTGTCCAACACACTAACCACTAAGCCACTGCGCCGACGAAAAGATAAACCAGACCTACCAAAGGTTTTAGACCAACCAAAAACAAACATTTATAGAAATTAAAAAAAAATATATTGTGTCTGAGTTCCACTTAGCCACATTGATCAAAAGAAGAGCAGTCATAGAACAAAATAATTTGTCGCTCCTTCCTAATTGTGTCAAAAAGTTAAAAGTAAATTCATAAATTTAACGATCAAAAATTTATGATAAACCTACCAAAATAAAAATTCAGTAATATTTGAAATTCATCAATGGTCATTTTGACCGATCCGATAATTTTACAATGAGAGGTACCTGTGAGCTGGCCTGTACGACTATAAGGTTTGAGTGACCGATTGTGCTGAACTAAGAAATAAACGTTACTTCGTGTTGTTCTGAGAAGTCCCAGCGGATTTGGGTAAGTAGTTTAAACTAGATGGGTTAACAAATCAAATCCACATTCAAAGAAAAAAAGTTTTGCCAGAACTGCCTCTTTTTGAAGTAAAACTTCTTTAGACACGCTTGACTTGGGTGGTAAGCTGGCGAATGCGTCACAAAATCGTTACGGAAATTGCGAGCGGAAGTTGAGATGGAGATATAAGTTACTGAAATAAACAGAGAGAGCGTTATGTTTCGTTTCGAATATTACTGTAGAGGCAAGAGAGATAGATGCACGCCCAAATTTTCGTTCTCTCTTTCTCTCAGCCAGTTACGTTTCATTATCTAAGACACATCATACACTGCAGCAGTGATACCAGATTTATCACTTTATGCGGGATTTTCTCACTAATAATAAGCTAAAAGGGACGAAGCGATTTTTCAGACCTCATAGTACAAAAAGAAAGGGATTTAACTTTTTGGTCAGATTTTGTTCCTAATTGCTCATTTCATTAAGAATAAAAAAATTATTCAACCTACGATCAAATTAAATATTTTCGTATTTAGAAAAAAGTCATTCATAATATCTAAATGCTTTCATTTTTTTTTTATTTCCCTAAACTGTTTCATAAAATGACATATGTGTCTGTGAATGAATCACGAGTATTTTTTTAAATAATTATTATTTTGTAAACATGAAAGGGATATTTTGAGTATAACCGTGGGATAACCTGCCTCTAAAGTCTGGTAGCACTGCAGTGCAGGCCTATTTTTTGTATCACACTGTAGGAGCAACAGAGAGAAGTGCGAGCACACAGTTTCTTTTCTGTCTCTCATGGCTAGTTACGTTTCGTATATCTAAGACACGCCTTTGGCGAGGTTGCCACTTTGGTAATTTTTTTACCAAATTTGGTAATTTTTTTTTGCTTATTGAGTTTTGGTAATTTTTATCTGGTTATGGTAAATTTTTGCGCAGATGTACCAAGAATGCGAACTCGATATCACCTCATTTAAATGCTACCTTACTGCTTCTGATTGAGGGCTTTGCATTATTTTCATGTGCTTCATCACCATCCATATAAAACTATTTTATTCGCTATTCAAAAAATTACAGAATGCACTCATTTTCTTCTTTTGACAGATGGTAAACTTCGAAATAGTTTCTGTTCCATTTTTATAACTATATTGAGATATTATTCATATACAGACATGAAACTCTAATTTGTTAGGGGTTTGTTATAAGAAAATAGGTAGATGATCTCCCATGTCTTCTAGCAGCTAGTAATTTTGTGCAAAATCAAATCATGTAATACGAGTTTTTTTGTAAGTGGCAACCGTGGCCTATTGTCATCATACTGTAAGAGCAAGAGAGAGCAGTGCGCGCGCCCATTTTCTTTTTCTCTGCCTCTCATAGCCAGTAAATTATTGAAGAAAATTGATATATTAGAATGTATAAACTAAACATGTATATATAGATGGAGCTAAAGAAGTTTTACTTCAGTCGTGTGGTCTAAAGCACACTCGTTTTTTTTTCAATTACTAACACTGCTACGTAACTGATGTAGTAAAGTAGTTAACGTAGTCAAATGTAGTAAACGTACTTAACGGCGCGTTAGCTGTCCAAACGTAGTTAGCGTTGTCAGATCAAACCGTCAAACGTCCAAGCTGAAATATTTCAAATCTGTTCCGCTTAACTGTACGTAGAGTAGGTAGTATAATATATGAAACATATCAGGCTTGTAGTTTAGTCGATTTACTAAGCATCGCTAATTAAGTAAATTAACTCAAGTAATCTCCTCTGCCATCTGTGGAAAAACTATAGGGAGAATTCGGCGAACGATCAGTAGCACGTTTGTATAGTTAAACGGAGTTGGTTCCGCCTAAGTACAGTCAACTAATCGTAAGTTTTGTCTCTAGCTGTTGCCAACTGGCACCTATATGTAGCGTATCATAATCTGAATCACTTAAAATTATTAAAGTGTTCCTCAACATAATGCTAACCATCAGCGAATCAAACTGTCACAAAGATAAAAAGCTCAGCGAAAGGCTTCTAACGGACGTTAGTTAGTCAAAATTATAATAATTATAGTATCATACAATTTATTTGCAAGTTTTGAAAACGGTAACAAGTAGTTAAAGCAGGAACATCGTGTTAACCTAACATGGACTCTACTGTATATGAGTGGGGAAAATCGCGGTTGCTCATTCTTAGTGATCGTGTAGGCTGCGCATTTGCAGCTCGACGAGTAGGGTAGATGTCTTGTGTGTAGATTCCAGTGACGTTCTGCACACTCTCTCCAAATCTATTAATATGATGCACTGAACTTAAGTTCATTATGAAACATCTTTCTGTTTCTTTGCAATAATTTACATCTTAACTAAGCAGTTTGTATTTGTAAATCAATAATTGAAATCAACACAAGATGTTAAAAAAAAATTAAATCCAACCAAAATCCGAAACTCCCTGTATCGATAATTCCGATTCACTTTCACAGTCAAAGTAACTTGGTGGTAATGAAACTAAGCTGCATCGGGGTGTTCATCTCGCTTTAGAGCACCGTGGACAGGCAATATAGCGTACGAACAAAAAGACGAATAGGGTATTCACTTAATCTCGTAATTGTATGCGGCTCGAAAATTCACAAGTTTCTGCGGTGCTTTAAGTGAACATCATTGCGCAAATCGCGTTAATCGACTTTCAAGTCGGTTGTCAAACTTAGCTGTTCAAATGATTTCCAAATTATCAAAATGCCGAAATTAAGCGAAATTTGAATTTATTTTTTTTCGTTTTGCTGCAAATCATAAATTCATTTCTAAGTACTCAAAATTATTTTTTTACTTGAATTCTTACCATTTGAGATCTTCCTAAAAAAAAACTCTGGAAACAAACAACAGACTACTGTCTGTCAAAGTTTGACATTTGTGATTTGCGCAACTTTCCGCTGTTGATTTCCAAGCCTAAATCGTCGCAGAAAATTATGAGATCTATTCTCCATACAAAAACTGACAGTTCATTTACGAGTTGGTGAATTTCTGCAGTTTACGCAGTTTATGAGGCTTTTACGCGTTTAAGTGAATACCCTTAAAATAAAAAAATAAAAAAAGCTTTTCCCTGATAAATCTACCTGACCTGGTGTTTTCCTACACCATGCGCACATCGTTGCAGTTCGCACTTGTAGTTTCATTTTCGTTCTTGCAAACATAGTTCTTGTGCTTGTGCGGTGTGCCTATTGTGTGATGGAACAAGAACAAGCACAACACAAGATCATGCAAGATACAACATTAAACTCCAAGTCACAAGTTACAACAGCCAGAACCAGCGTCCCATTTCCACCCTAGTGGTGCGCTATTCTTTGCAGAACCTTAAAGCACAAGCTGGAATTTTATATAATTTTTCATTCTCATTCTGGTCGTCTGAGTGTATAAATATGGAATAGACTATAGCAGTCGGTTGCGCAAAGTGAAAAAATATGAATTCGAATATTTGAAATTGCAACTGCTTTAATTGAAATGCTACTTGCGAAACCATTATCGCAGCTGTGTTCAGTTGATATATTGGAAAAAAATTATTATGGTAAGACACCCGCCCACCCTTTTCAAATTTAATTTAAGGATTTTCATGAAAAAAAAAATTGCGAATACAAACTTAAGTTGTCCTTCTATAAGCAAAGTCTTCTGTTGGCCTTGCCTGCTTGTTTTAAAATTATGTGATCACTTTAGAGTTTCTGTAAATAAGCACATTGTTTTCTATCTACATAAAAGAAAATTAAGTAATGGAATCGTTGTCGATCATGTCCTCGTATCGTGAACACCCTACTGAAAGCACCACGTCACGTCACTAGTAGATTCATTTCATATCTGACCCTCAGAGTGCTTGGTCAAGTTGGCTACGTTCCAGTTTACTTCTTTAGCCCTATGAGCGGAGCTTCTCCATATAAAATATTCAATCCATACCACATTTTGTCGATTTTCATTATGAATGCTGTCGGCTTTAAAATTTTGAAGTTAAAAACAGTTGTCACTAGTGGCATTTTTTCAATAACCGTCCGAATTTTGCAAAATGCTGTCAAAGGACACTTCACGGCCACTTATCTAATTTCCAAGACGAAGGTATTATTTCTGATACATGGTGTTTTTAAATATTTTTTTTTTATTGAAAGGTTGTGTAGCACCAATCCTCCCACAATATGCTTTTTTCGAACAACAAAATATTAACGCTCCAAAGTGTACAACTGTAGTTCTCATAAGAGTCGAGAAAAAGTATTTTGAATATTCTTTGAAAGATAGCGATGCTACTCCCTTTATTCAATACTGTTCACATTTTGCAAAGTGTCCCATATTATTGCAAATGTACATCCATTTAGTATGATAAAATATTTCTTTCGTACTAAGGTTAGAGCCTGTTATAAGGGAGGTTCCACGCCCCCAATTTTAAAAGTCTTTGTAGATAGGAAACATCTCAAAAGGTTTCAATGGAGCTCAATGGAATGGGATTCGTCTGAGTGCTCAAGGATTTGGGATCTCCTTATTTTCAAAAAAAAAAATGTAAAATTAAATAGGATAAGAGTTTTGGTTTTTGTGGATTAACAACTGCCGCTTGCGATTAAACTTTTAAAATTTAAATCATTGATATATGAATAATTGATCCATTTTTAATGATTATAAAATTAAGTTACTTTAGGGATAACAGCGTAATTTTTTTGGAAAGTTCATATTGATAAAAAAGATTGCGACCTCGATGTTGGATTAAGATATAATTTTAGATGTAGTCGTTTAAATTTCACTCTTAAATAAACATTTTAGTGAAAATCAAGTCGAATGTCGAACCACTCCTAACTTTAGCGACAGTAATCGGTGTTCTCCGATCGCACAACTAGAACCCTGTGTGCATTAATATTAATATGTAACACAATTTCCCTTTCAAGTATGTAGTTCAACAACTCTGCTCCGTACTAGTAATTAATTTTCGTCTCGAGTCTAAATTTACGGAAGCTTACAATTGCGAAATTTGAATGAAAAATAAAGCCACTGTGAACTACTAAAATTTAGAGTCGAAACTAAAAATGGTTATTGGTAAAGCCCTCTGTTTTTGGTTCATCATTTGTGATAAAATATATGAGGAAAAGACAGCATCCTTCCCTTCTACGAAACTTCCCTTTACATTTGGGTTATGTTCCATAAAGGTCGGTTTTGAAGTACCTAACGAAGCAGGTAATCGGTATGACGAAAAAGGTAAAAGGTTTTAATTTAATAATGTTGATAATAAAATAAGAAATAAGATATATCCTGAAACATCATTAGGCGATCCGGTAGAAGTTAAATTTATCCCAAGAAGATTTTTATCCTCCAGAAAAAAATGTTCTAATCATTATATTAATGCGTGAACATCAAAAGTTTTGGTACACTTTTTAAGGAGAATAAAACTTATACCATTCGAAAGGTACTGTGCCATAGATGTGCACAAACCAAAAATCATGAGTGAGTATATGTCGCCATTAAGGCTGTTAAAATTAAGTTATGAATTCCCCATACAAAACAGGTAATTGAAAGGATTTTGGCGACATTCAATTTGTCGCCGACAATTATTACCATAGTAACGTATTAAAATATTAATCATCTTAGATTAGAACCTGTTTTCAATGGAGCAGCTCATTTACGTATTTTGTCGATATCTAGATGTCGCTCTTTTCGTTAATAAAAAAAAAAACCTAAATAATGCAATGCAATGCATCCCCGGACAACTCGCACCTAGCGCCATCTACATATAAACTCCACAACTAAAGTCCAATAATCGCATCACTCACCTTTAGTGGACAGTGTTACCCTCAAACGAGTTTTTTGTTAAGGGTTAGGTTAAAGTTTCTCAAAGTCTAAATAGATATGTACATTAGTGGAATTCGGAAAAATCTATGGCGGAAGGAAGGAGGCAGGTACCAAATTTATGTAATGCTAGAAGGAAGATATAATGATGGGAAATGCTTTATGTTTGTTGTACTTGAATGGATTTATCAAGTTTTCAAGACTGTAAATATTTAATTAATTTAGATCTGAAGCTAAGACAACAAGTTTTTTGAGAAAATAAATTGACTTTTAGCTTCAGAGAATTTGAAGTAAAAAAACGCGCGAATTTGAGAATAAAAAGTCATATTTCGCAAAGACATTCATCCATTCATGTGTGTACGTATTCATAAGTGAATATAACCGGCCTTTGTAGCTCCTAATCTATTTCACAAAATAGTTTCCAAAAACAAAATTAATCACCAAGTTCGAACACAAATTGTCTTGTGATATGGTAACACTAATTTCCCACATTGAATACCATAGACTACATCTCGAACGAGAGAATGTATGTGTCCAGTTGCGGAGCTGCGATGTAGATGTCGCTAGGTGCAGGGGATGAGTTGTCTGTGGATGAGATGCGGTGACCCCGTTTTTTAGTATAACATTTTACATATTTATAAAAGGAATGGTCGATTTTCGATTACAAGCGATTTAATCCATTAAACTTCTTACAGGCAATTTCAATTCTGATTTTTTTTTTTTTTTTTGCATATTTTCTATATCTAGGGCGCGAATGTAGATTCAAATTTCATGCACAAAGAGCAGTAAAGTGTGGAACATTAATATCCTCTTGTTTGCTTCTAAATAAATAAGTCTTGCGTCTGGTTTTCGGCTCTACAATTTTTTTATAAAATTCGTTACTGTTGGCAGTCACTAGACGATGTCTAATAATGGCCTTTGTAGCTCCTAATCTATTTCACAAAACGGTTTCCAAAAACAAAATTAATCACCAAGTTCAAACACAAATTGTCTTGTGATATGGTAACACTAATTTCCCACATTGAATACCATAGACTACAACTCGAACGAGAGAATGTATGTGTCCAGTTGCGGAGCTGCGATGTAGATGTCGCTAGGTGCAGGGGATGAGTTGTCTGTGGATGAGATGCGGTGACCCCGTTTTTTAGTATAACATTTTACATATTTATAAAAGGAATGGTCGATTTTCGATTACAAGCGATACTATTGGACTTTAATCCATTAAACTTCTTACAGGCAATTTCAATTCTGATTATTTTTTTTTTGCATATTTTCTATATCTAGGGCGCGAATATAGATTCAACTTTCATGCACAAAGAGCAGTAAAGTGTGGAACATTAATATCCTCTTGTTTGCTTCTAAATAAATAAGTCTTGCGTCTGGTTTTCGGCTCTACAATTTTTTTATAAAATTCGTTACTGTTGGCAGTCACTAGACGATGTCTAATAATGGCCTTTGTAGCTCCTAATCTATTTCACAAAATGGTTTCCAAAAACAAAATTAATCACCAAGTTCAAACACAAATTGTCTTGTGATATGGTAACACTAATTTCCCACATTGAATACCATAGACTACAACTCGAACGAGAGAATGTATGTGTCCAGTTGCGGAGCTGCGATGTAGATGTCGCTAGGTGCAGGGGATGAGTTGTCTGTGGATGAGATGCGGTGACCCCGTTTTTTAGTATAACATTTTACATATTTATAAAAGGAATGGTCGATTTTCGATTACAAGCGATACTATTGGACTTTAATCCATTAAACTTCTTACAGGCAATTTCAATTCTGATTATTTTTTTTTTGCATATTTTCTATATCTAGGGCGCGAATATAGATTCAACTTTCATGCACAAAGAGCAGTAAAGTGTGGAACATTAATATCCTCTTGTTTGCTTCTAAATAAATAAGTCTTGCGTCTGGTTTTCGGCTCTACAATTTTTTTATAAAATTCGTTACTGTTGGCAGTCACTAGACGATGTCTAATAATGGCCTTTGTAGCTCCTAATCTATTTCACAAAATGGTTTCCAAAAACAAAATTAATCACCAAGTTCAAACACAAATTGTCTTGTGATATGGTAACACTAATTTCCCACATTGAATACCATAGACTACAACTCGAACGAGAGAATGTATGTGTCCAGTTGCGGAGCTGCGATGTAGATGTCGCTAGGTGCAGGGGATGAGTTGTCTGTGGATGAGATGCGGTGACCCCGTTTTTTAGTATAACATTTTACATATTTATAAAAGGAATGGTCGATTGTCGATTACAAGCGATACTATTGGACTTTAATCCATTAAACTTCTTACAGGCAATTTCAATTCTGATTATTTTTTTTTTGCATATTTTCTATATCTAGGGCGCGAATATAGATTCAAATTTCATGCACAAAGAGCAGTAAAGTGTGGAACATTAATATCCTCTTGTTTGCTTCTAAATAAATAAGTCTTGCGTCTGGTTTTCGGCTCTACAATTTTTTTTATAAAATTCGTTACTGTTGGCAGTCACTAGACGATGTCTAATATTTTTAAATTATTATTATTATTAAATTATTATCATTATAACAATACGTTGTCGCCCAATTTACATTAAATAATTGCAGATATTTGACATTTTTTGTTTTTTAACTTTCAACCGAATTAAGAATTCCCCAATTAAATCAGTTAACTTAATTAAATCATTTTTGTCACAATCAATTTGTCGCCGCAATGTTACCATAACTCTTTCAAAAATAAGTCATCTAAGATTAGCACCTGTTTTCTATGGAGCGAATCATTTACCCATAAAGGAATGCAATTTACGTACCCCTAAAATAAGAAATTGTTTAATTCTAATTTAGGGACATATAGAGTCATCCACCCCAATCGAAGTATCTATCCGTTTCGGAACAAAAAAAAAATGGGAATGAAAACAATGAAGCATATAATATTATTTGTCTGAGAGCTTCGGAAAGAATGTGCCGTGTAGCAGTAGCTGTCAAACGGGTTCCTTCCACGCAATGCGATAAGGTTCGCTATATGCGTCATCGGAGAATTTTTACGAAAATTGTTTTGGAAGTTGGAACGGATATCTCGGATGAAAAAAATCCGTTCCGAACGGATACTTCGATAGGGGTGATTATCTGCGAAGTCTTTTTCGGTATACATTATTTGAATATCCAAAGATTACGTAAACTTTTTTAGTACTTTTATAAATGAAAGGGAATTAAACCAACACTTATTTATTAATAAAGTGTTCAGTCAGTTCAGTTCAGTCCTTCCAAAAGGAGTTGAATATTTTCTTTTAAGCGCATTTTTGATCAAATGAAATTGTTAAAGCTTTTCTCGAATTTGTCTTTTTCGCCTTTTAAATTTGTTTTGTCATAAGTAGATGTTTTTTTGTATTGCTATATATTTACCTAAGTGTTTTATGCGGTGGTACCTTTTCCAGCTCGGGTCTGTTTTCATTCCCATTTAAAAAAAAATTTAGCGGCAACGCTGCGTCTTCCTTATTTTTTTTTTGCTTGTTGTATTGTTGCAAGACTCTTTTGTGTGTAACAACTCGCAAGAAGAGTAAAATATCTAATATAAAGGGACCTGCGCGTGAAATTTACAATTAAGTCTGGACGGAATATAAAATTCTTATAAAATGGTCGATTTTCGACCATAAGCGATACTAGTTTTATTAAACAGCTCTAAGGGCAATTATAAATTAGATTCCATCGTTCAAAACTAAAACTTCAGTCTTCTGTGAGCCAATATTTTTTCGCAATTATTTTGCAACAAACCCCAACTAAAATTCGATTATCGTCTGGGGGGGTAAAATGGTTATATTCTCATGAAAACAAAACTAAATTGACGAAGCGGTAGTGTACTAAAATTAAGTGAATTTCCGACATTTTTTCCAACTCAACTCAACAAATTAGTTAATAATAATTACAATTTAAAATTTAAATTGAATTTAATTAAGGCATCCAACTTGCCCGCAATTTTTCGCTATGCACATGCTAACCGACCATTTCAGGGGTTAATTAAGTTCCAGTTGCAAATAAAAAATATAAAATATTAATGAGTTAACAATTTGCTTAAATGTCCTCTTGCTGGTAACTTTTTTTTGCCACTAATGATGGGATTTATTTTTTACTTCTCATTTTTACGTAATACCACATCAATATGTGTATCTCTGTTGGTAGGTAATTGAATTGAAGAGGTCCTTCGATGGACAAATGCTGAAATGCTAATAATATGATTATATCAAATGTACCATGAGATGCAGGTAAGCTCGTCGAGTGGCAGCTGTGTGTGTGTGTGTGTGTCTGTTTGGAAAGGATATGAAATTTACAGGAAAAATTAATTTACTCGCTGATGATCGCTCTTCACTCTGTCCGACCACTGGCAGTCGATTTCAATTCGTGTTTTTGTGTTGTTATCGATGATAATGAATTCTTCAGCCAGAACGAGCACCAGGAGAGAGGGGAACACAGATCGTATCATCATATTATGCCAATTAAAGGCAGCAATCGAATTTCTCTCTGATTTTTGTGTACGTTCCAGATGCATACACACAGAACTGGTATGTATATAATATTCAGCTAGCCGCTGGCATGAAATCCTTCGAAATAAACTCAATATGAGAAATAACCCGCATGGGTACCACCAGCTATATAGATATAGGCGCCGAGTACTCAGTGTCCTCACTCGGCAGGAGAGAGTGGGCGATGATGCAATGCCATGTTCAGAGCAGGTTCACGTTTTATGCCTTGCAGGCTTGAAAGACTGAATCTAATGTGAGTGTGGATCTGTTTTTTTTCTTTCTTTGTATCTACTATGGCTGTGCAGAGATGAATGTGTTGACCATGCCATATGGAAATCCAAATGTTAGTCAGTTCGGTTTGGGTCGGTTGGTCGGTCATATCGGTACGATCCGAAGTAGCACTGGGTATCCTCATCATCAGGGGTTTGTATAGTTCTGTTGGTTATACAGATTTCGTTTCTTTTTTGTTTTTTTGCCCATTTTTTGTACGGGTCGAGGATTTGTTGAGGTTCGGGCTCTGTGCATGGAAACGAGGATATGTCATTGCACATGGAATTTGAAATTATCTCTCGGAACTTTGAGCACACAATCGACCAAATCCTGATATTGAGTTAGTCAATGTTCACTGACAGGAGAATTTTGTGTTTTTTTTTTTTTTCTACGTTTTGCTGTTGCCCCAGCTCAAGCACCCACTCTATCTTCATTTCGGTTGCGCACTCCAAAGGATATATATCTCTGTAACTGTGTGCATTGCAACTTTGCATTTAAAGATATTTACAAATAGCTCGGATATCCCTATGGTATTTGCAAGTGCATGTATGTTTTTCGGCCATGGATGTACGTGCATCACGTGTTTGGACCGAACAAAGTATTAAGTCAAACTGTATCTGGCTACCTAGCATACATGGATAATTTATAATGCGATATGTTTCTCTCTGGTGTGGCTTTGGTCATTTCCTTCGGATGGTATAGATGTGTTCTGTGGGGTGAGAAGAAATGAGATCCTGAAACGTGTGCTTTTAACGTATGGTTTACTGGCCCAAGGCTAAAAGTCGAATACATTTAGACATTCGTAACCTAAGAGCTTCTGTTGTGGTAAGTGGTAGTATGGAAGCAACAGTACTGCGACCAGAGTGCCAGACTTCCTTGGGATAATCCCAATTAACGTTTCAGCTCATGGCAATTAAAATGGAATTTATTTAATTTTCTTTCTGCTGTTTGTTGGTAGGTATACGATGTGGTGGTCACTTCCATTGGTCTTTGTCAGAGTACGTATGTATTTTGATGACGTTCGTATATAAGTTATGTATATGATGGTCATTTGTCTGGAATTTTAAAACAAAGTTGACCAACTCCACTCGATATGGTAGGCAAACGCCGAATACGTCAGTTGGGGGCATGACTTTACTTTACTGACAACTCAATTAATAAAAAAAAAATATTACGGGTCACAGCTTCTTTATACTAGCGTGGAACCTCGATGTTGCTCTCACTGAGTAATTTAATTTAAATACTAGTTGAACATGATCATGGTAAACGCTTGGCATTCAAGTATTCAATAGCCTCGCGTACATTTAGCTAGACTTTATCAGATTTGCGTTCGCCAATTTTGCGCAACGAGATGATATTTCCAATATAACATCTGAGTAGAAATTTTAATCTCCATCTTATTTCCGTGACCTCGCTTGTGATTGGAGAACCTGCTCTTTGACACCATTGGACTTTGTTTTTATGTGTTACCGAACGAACCCGCTACTGCATCAATTATATTACAATAGCTGCTTGTTGAACCAAATGATGTCCATTAGCACTGAATCATGATGTTCAACAATCTATGAACATGGCTATACAATACTATAGGAACATAAATATACACCCTCCAACGGCAAGTTGAATTAAACTCTTGGCAGCTCTTTTCGCCGCCCATATCCTCGAGTTATTCCGTTCACATAAACTTAAACCCTTCAGACCATGCTGTGAATCTGAAAATCATTCTCGCATAATATTTATCCACGTTTCAATGTCCTTAATCCTAGAATATCCATGCATGTCACTTCGCATAATGAAAGAGGATTAAATTGTCACCACTCCCACTAGCGTTCATGCCCTACCACTTTCTACAAATTCATCGACATCACCATAAGAAAAGGGTTCACAGAAATCCAAGACCTAAAAATAATTTCTTTCCACTACGAAGAACAAGAGAAAATGAAACCTCCCCGTTCAAACTAAATGTCATTACAACCTGATGGCAATATATACAATTTTTTTTTTCATTAGAAAAATTATGAATAATCATACATCACAAAATTTGATTTTAAACCATATAGTCCCCCAATGAGTCGTCCTAGTCAGACATCCGCCATACAGATGCAAATAACCGTCGTCACCTCTTTATGGGCGCCGCACTCTTGTTTGTCGCGTACACCCCCTTCTGTGCCGTTTAATTTTCCAAATCAACCGTTTCCACTGAAAAGCATAAAGATCACGCCAAAGCATGGAATGGGAGACATAAAAAAGCATAGAACTGCTTTTCATTTGCATAAAATTAATTTTTCCTTTTTTTTTTGTGTGTGTCGTGTATAAGAAAAGCGCACCGCCTTTACATATACTTGATTCCCTTGCCCATCCCCAATCGGTTATAAAGAATAAAAATCTCAGCAAAATAACGAAGAGAGAAGAAAAAAAAAGAATTTGGAAAATCGCTCCATCATCCTTTAGAAAACTGGTCATATTGTATATTTTAGCAATAGAAGCAGACGATGAAAGTGTGATGTTGTGAAGCGGAATGATGGCATAGGTCCGGGGAGGTACCAGTAAAGGATTCCAAGTGCATGGTAATGCTACAAGCAACCCCTAGAGTTAATGGATTGAACATACAAAGTGCTTTGTGATTTTCTCTATATGGAGTCAAACTCATCGCGATGACACGTTAGACGTTACCATCTGAAGGACAATCAGGTCAAAAGTTTAGTAGAAACCGAGGGTGGGTGTAAGCAGTTTTCAAGTTCGTTTAGAGGTTAACATTACTTGTATTCATGGAAATCAATAAGTTTCAAATGGAGATGTTGCTAATTGAAAATTTGAAGATGTTTGAGTGCCGCATGTTAGGACTCGCATAAACAAATCTATTTTTTAATAAAGTAAAGATGCTGTTGTATGCCTCAGGAAAATCACTTTCAAAATTCGTTAAGCGTAAGAACCGAAAAAGGGATGATGTTCCGTTGATGTTGTAGATCATTGATAAGTGATAGAAGTAATAGAACCAAAAAAAAAAACACACACAAAACACACTTTAATGTCCGCTTTTTTATCCATCTCTCTCTTTTGTCGCTAGATAATTTCGTTCCACTGTATACCACTTAAAACTCAAACTTAAAGAAGATGCCAAGTTTTTTTGTCCTACGAATAATTTTAGGGAGTTCTTAACCAGGAGTTTTCCATGCCAAACCACAATTTCATTCATAATAAGTACCTATTCTTATTTATTCATCATGGTCTTGATATATCTATTATTTTTGTAGATAAGGAATTAAATATATATGTTGAAAAATCTTATACTCCTATTGTTAATAACTCTATACATCATATTGCAGTAGAAGGAAACTTCTGCTTTTATACTTATATGAAAAATGTTCAAAATGATGATACTTTTATACATAATAATAATAAGGCTAACTTTGATGCAATGAATGATTACTTTATATTTATTCCTTGGGAATCCCTTTTATCTAAAACGGAATTAAATAACGCTAATGATACTGTACTATCCACTATCAATGAGGCTGTACGTAAATTTGTTCCATATAAAAAAGCCAAATCTAGGAGTAATCCTGCATGGTTCAACAAGAGACTTATAAATCATAAAAATAGAAAAAATAAATGGTGGGTGGGTGTTGTGTGAGTAAGTAAGTAAAAACTAATCGCTATGATGTTCATTTGCGGTCCAAGCATTTGACAATTCAGAAAGAATTCGATACACTTAATAAGTTTTTATATCGGGCTTACTTATTCTCTATTGAGTCAAATATTTAATATAACAGTGACAATTTTTGGAAATATATTAACTCTAAGCGTTAAAGCAATGGGTATCCAAGCTGTATGAAGTATTTGGACAAATCAACGAGTCTACTCCACAAACACTCCATTGAATGTAAATTCTCCTAAAGTTTCTACTATCGTTAATATAGGGTCTATGGTCTTGTCAACGTCTGAAGTACAATCGGCCTTATTAGGCTTAGATCCCAACAAAAAGGGAGGTCCTAATTGGATCCCACAAGTTTTATTGCTTCTTCTTTAGCCATTTATTGCGTCTTCTTTAGCCATTCCGTTATCGACTATTTTCAACAACGACGAATTTTTAGATTGTTGAATCTATTTTTAAATCTGAATCTAAACAAGAAACAACAAATTATAGACCTATTTGCAGAATATCTGCTCTTCCTAAATTATTTGAGAAAATAGTTTGTGACAAGCTTACTTTTCAATTAAAAGACTTAATATCCGATTTCCAACACGGTTTTATTTCTGGAAGATCTACATGCACTAATCTTACATTAATGACGAATTATATCGTAAATAAATCTGAATCTTATCGTCAAACTGATATAATTTTCACTGATTTTGCAAAAGCATTTGACGGTGTTAATCATCATATTCTTTTACACAAACTGTTGGAACTGGGTTTCCATTCCAAGTTTCTTGATTGGATGAAATCTTATTTAACATCGAGAGTTCAAGTTGTTGAGATTGACGATCATCATTCTAATCAAATATTGGTTCCATCCGGTGTCCCTCAGGGTACCCATTTAGGCCCATTAATGTTCCTGCTTTTTGTTAACGATATTCCTAAATTCTTTAAAAATTCTCAGTGTCTTCTTTTTGCAGACGACCTTAAACTATATAGTAGTATAAAATGCTTGGATGATTGTGTTTTGTTAAATGATGACTTGAATAAACTGGCAGAATGGTGTAATATAAACTTCCGACATCTTAATATTTCAAAATGCCAAGTCATGTCTAGTTTTCGAAAATTTTCTACGATATTGTACGATTATCATATTGATAGTTCTTCAAAAGAAAGATATAGGTGTTATCCTTGATACCAAACTTCCTTTTCTTCCTCATATCGACTACATAATAAACAAATCCAACCAAATGCTAGGATTCATCAAAAGAACTAGTAAGGAATTTACGGATCCGTACACTATGAAGACTCTTTTTATCCCTCTCGTTCGAACTTTACTTGAATACTGCAACACAGTTTGGAACCCTTACTACAATAACTCGTGTGTAAGAATCGAAAAAATCCAAAAAAATATTTCAAGATTTATGTATTATAAACTTCATTGGGGTGCTGTTATCCCATCTTATGAAACAAGATGTCTCTTATTTGGAATGCAGAGTTTGGTAAATCGACGTGCTTATTTGGCGATAATGTTCGTTAGAGATATACTTACTAATCATATTAAATGTGCACAACTTCTAGGACTAATTTCTATTCGTGTTCCCACTCATAATTCCAGAGATTATATTCTTTTTTACGAGCAATTTCATAGATCTAACTATGGTCGTAATGAACCGGTTTCTCGTTGCATCAGAGAAGCAAATTCAGTTTTCACTAGGTTAGACTTTTTCAGAATTTCCACTAGAGATCCCTTTAAGATTTATGTTTTGAATGTACTTAGTTCAACTTGAAGTTCGGATGTATTTATATATTAGCTGTGGTGAATAATTGTTATCTACTAGTCTATAGGAGAACTTTGTTCTTTGATTGATGAATAAATAAATAAATAATGGACAAATTTGGGTGATGAGTCACAAACCTGCTGTTACGAATAGCTTTGATGAATTTGACCCTTAAATGTCGTATGGATTATATTATCATTCATGTGAGACCTTCCTGTGATTTTTCATAAACTTTCAGAAGACATAACAAATTGAACACAAACTTTTAGATGATATAAACAAATCGAGGGTGCAAATCGGCTGCTTACACTTATGCCTGTGGAGACCTCAGTAGAATCGAGTATGGCGATTAGGGAGGTGACTATAACATTTGCACCATGATAGGGAATACAAACCACTTTTCATTGAACCCCAATAATTGCAGTCTGGAAACAGTTGTTGTGTGGATATGATTTTGATTATTAAAATAACCGACAGTTCATGAAATGAAAGGCTACCATTAAGGCCGGTATTCACCGAGCCAACGATTTGATCATTGTTAACCTATATATATTACTCAGATTGAGCATCGCTTAAGACTTTTGTGTGGTCCCAGACACTCTTAAAGCTAAATTCAATCGTACCTTAAGTTATTCGCAATCAAACATGAAAGTATAGCGCTAAATGTGAACTGTCATATTTAAAATAAACAAATATCGGAGATCATTTTTAATCGATTCTGGTTTTTTTTTGGCTTATTTACGTTTTTATATTGCCAATAATGGTTTAACGAAACTTGACAAGTTTATATATGAGGCCATATTATAGTTGAACAATGAACATCCATGAAAAGAAACAATGTTATTAAAATGTGTGGAGATATCTTGGATAAATACTATTTTAGAAATTATGTTTTTTAATATACTCTAATTCTACTACCATTCTGTTCACACGAATGGTAGTAGAATTAGTATATTGAGTGATAAGCCTTTCAATAATCATTGTTTTCTGTCCAACAAAAAAAATATGTTACCTAGATCAAGTAACATCTTTTTTCTGGGAATGGAAGAGCTGTTACTAAACTTAAAGTATTTTCTTACCCTCCACAGGAAGGTATATACAAGGTGGCGCAAAAATAACCTTCCGATGTTTTTTGACTGTAATTTAAAAAAAAAATTAAAAACTTTGATTCTTCTTGTGGATTAGTTTTATTTGGTCTTTTAATTTTTTTTACATCAAGTCGAGAATATGATGTCATGTAAATGGCTGCCGCCACAATTGATTGTTATTTGAGCCCTTTTTATGGCATTTTCCATCACTTTGGCCAAAACTTCCGGCGATAGGTCCTCACATTCTTGACGGATATTGTCTTTAAGAGCTGCAAGAGTCTGAGGCTTGTTGACATAAACCCGCGACTTCAAAAAGCCCCACAAAAAGAAGTCTGGAGCGGTCAAATCAGGCGATCTTGCGGGCTAGTGCAAATCGCCAAAAACGACCCGGGAACACTGCTTTCAGAATATCGGTTGTGGCTCGCGCAGTGTGTGCCGTAGCTCCGTCCTGTTGGAACCACATGTCCTCCAGTCCTAAATCGTCCAATTGCGGTAGAAAAAATCGGTAAACATGGCCCTATAGCGCGCACCGTTCACTGTTGTCGTTTGACCACCGGCGTTCTCGAAAAAAAAATGGCCGCGTCAACAGAGGCGATATTCTCGGCACAACGGGTGCTACGGGGCCCGCCACTCTCGGCAACGTCTCAGTGTTTCACCAGTAGGCGTTGGACGGCTAGGAAATCTGCGACGAAATTCACGTTGTGCCAAAGTCACCGACCGATTATTGCTCAAATAAATAGTCACCAATATTCCGCGTTCTGGAGCAGTGTAGCGTAACATTGTTTATTAACGTGTATTTCGCATGTGTTTACTACACAAATGTCAAAACAGAACTGACATTAGGGGCCAATCGCAAAATTTATAGCATTTTCTGATAGGAGGATTACTTTTGCGCCACCTTGTATTTACTTTGTCATTACATTTGTAACGCCAAGAAGGAGTCACCGGATACATCATAAAGTATATTATTCTGAATCAGGATCGCATTCAGAATCGATGTAGCCATGTCCGTCTGTCTGTCTGTCTGTCTGTCTGTCTGTCTGTCTGTCTGTATGTCTGTCTGTCTGTATGTCTGTCTGTTGAAAGCACGATAGCGCTCAAAGGGATTGACATAGGCAAATCAAATTTGGTGAAAGGACTTATTTTTATTGTCGTCGAGTTGGTGTTAAAAATGGGCAATGTCGGTCAAGTAGGTATGGTACCTCCCGTACAAAATCAACATTAGGCCCATGTGTCCCACTGTCTGTTGTAAACAGGATAGCGTCGAAACAAATCGACCTAGGCAAGTGCAATTTTGTGAGAGGACTTACTTTTATCGTCGTCAGGTTGATATAAAAATTGGGCTATGTCGGTCAAGTAGTTCTGGTACCTCCCATACAAAACCAATTTTGCATGACTTGTATGCAGTGGGGGTTCAAAGCATCGACAAGGCTGATGATAGCACTTTTACTTGTTTCAATTTTTATTCCTGATTTTGAAACATAAGGATACAAAATGAGAGGTTGTTAAAAAATTCGGTATAATTGGTAGTATGGATGGTGATTAAGACCCTACCAACATTTTAAACTACTAGCCCAAAAGGATTACTAGCAGTTTAAAAATTGAATAGCTGCATTATCTTCCAAGACATAATTAATTCTTCACTTCCTTATCGTTTAAAACGGTAAAAATATATTTCATAATTTTATTTTCCGAAATCGTTTTAAATAGTGTATTCTTCGTACAAATGGATGAACCTTTCTGTTTAAAAACAAAACGACTAGACCAACGAAAAAGGAGTAGTTTAAAATAAGACAACAACGAAAAATCCACCTCCACTGAAAATAATGTGGACGAGCTAATACGAGCAGATATCTTTTTACTAAACGCTCGTAATCAAGTGCATTGTTAAATATGCACAAAGTAAAATTTATTTTCCAATCAAAAGAAAATAGCTTGAACGAAAATGGCTTTCATTCTCTGGATTTGATATATGAAACGCGTTGAGACAGTTTTATTTAAAAAATGTTTCCAATTGTGACGTTGGGTCCAACAATCGTAACCATTAAATACATCTGTAAATTCCGTGTTCTTCACGTAATCAATTCAATTGTGTTGGGAATGCAATTGATCGTGTTGCGCAGGGATTGGAAATCATTTCTCATGTCTGATTGGTAATCTTTTTACAACCTTCTATTAAGATGGAAGTTGAAGAAGAGTACGTGTACCGAAAGTGGTTTATTTTAGAAATTGTCAACAACTTGGAAAAGTTCTTAGCAAGTCTATGCAAAATCCATTTTAATTACCAATTTAATAGTGTCTTTCCACATTCGTCCCGCCTATGACTTCAGACCTTTTGGCACGCGGTGTAACTAGGCTCTGTATGCAGTTTACTTATTTATAATCACTGTCGTCATATTAAATTACAAGTACCTTCTAATCCCAACAGCAAAATTGTTCGGCCTAAATTATCAGCAAACAACAGACGAGAATTGGATTTTTAACCAATAGAGGGTAGCCCCCAATGTTATTTGTTTATCAATAGAACACGGCACACATCCCTGCAATAACAACAAAGCATGCAAAAATATAGGGCAGAACAAAGCACAAAGAAGGCCTTCCGATGTTTAAAAAAGGCCAAACAATTTTATTGCAACGATGAAAAGGGAGAAGGGCCTCTTCTGAACCATTCAAACTGCATTTTCTTCTGCTTTTACTAAAACGAAAGAAGCCACCCGGAGATTGTTGTATCGGCCGTTATGTTTGCAACATAAATAGACATATTATTTTGGGATAAGCGCACTTTAGGACAGCTTGAATCCTGTTATATGAGGGACTACTAGGGGTATCAGAGGAAGAGGACAAAAGTGTTCTGCCCAGCATGGATTTGGTCGATCGTAGGTATCATTAACGCGGTTGTATATTTGGCAGCTTGAGCCATACTCTTGAGAGAAGTTGGCACCAGGAAAATTGCTGAGTAAGTAACACTTGCTGTTAAGAAAGCCTCTATTTTGGTGAACTGGATCGAATTTTTAGATGATCCCCAGCTGCCGTTGATATAACATAGCATACGTTCTGAATTTAGTAACTGACTGTGTTTGCACTTTTCCTAAAGATTGAGGTAAGCTCTTCGTATCCGGGGTTGATTTTTTAAAAGAAACGCCAAACTTTTGATCATTGCACAGCGGATTTTAAATATCCTAAAAAAGGACTTCTGTTAAGTTTCTAAATTGCCTCAACTACAGAATACAAGACGAGTTACTCTCTAAGTCTTATGACCGATTTTCCTAAAGGATAACCCTAGACACTAAAAACTTGTTCAAGGTCCGGTTTATGGACTTTCCATGGTGGAATATAATGTGTGACTTATTTTTGCGATGTCGTAAGCAATTGTGCACCAAAAAGAATGATGAACCCACATTCCGATCCTCAAAACCAAGGGCTGGACAAACGGTCTACATTCGGACCGCAATATACCACCATAAAGAAACTTCGACCTTACCGAAAATATATATTGAGCAAAATAGCTCGACTTTCTGTAGAGACCACTCGTATCTGGTCGTATGTAGATGTTGCACTACGGACTCTCTTAACAGGAAAGATTGAACATGCCCTAGAGGTAAATAAGGTTGAAATCTCTTATCAAGCTAGAATGATATGGGAAGGGTGGAAAGGTTATGCCGGCGACGCAGCCTAAAAACCAATTGATGACGTTATTTATGATGATTGGTTTGATATGTTTTAAAAAGGTTTCAAAAGGAGCCCAGAAGTATAAAAACAAAAAACAAAGAACAGAAGATACAAACCAAAAGTAGCAAAAGTTGCTAACCACCCAGCACAGTAATATAATAATCAACTCCAGTCCCGCTTTGAGTTCATTACCACAGTGCGGAGATGTGGCTTAGTTTGCTAACCTGAATCATACATCCCAGCTCAAAAGGACGTACAAAGAACTCTCATGCGTTGGAAGAATCTATAGAACAGAACGCTGCTACATCGTACAAAAAATTATAAGGCATGCTGTACGTGCGATGTCTCTGATATAAATTGGGCTTCTATTTTTGGGTACAAACCAGTACAACATTCCCACAATTAGTTCACTTTTCGCCAAGACACATGGCTCATTTCTTCTCTGAACGCATTCACACACTAATCCTGATTCGCATTCAACAAAAAGACTGTAAAAAATAAGAAATAAAACAGAAACACCCACTCAAGTGTCCTGCAGAACAAATGATCAAATGTCGTCCGGAATTCTGAAAAGTTCTTTGACTACAACACACTATCCTCCAAAGGATGAAGTTAATTTTAATTAAAATTACACACGACGACGACGACGACGACTATACGATGGATGATGAGTAGCCATATATAGCTTCGTCTGTGCAACCATCGGAGGACATTTTAAATTAAGAAAATTGGAATTGCTCTCAGCGCAGTGTCCTGTCTTATCCTCTACTCGGTTTGAGTGCATAAGTGAGCTACGACGCGGCCAACTTTGTCCTGCAAACTCACATTACTCTCTTGTCAAATGAGAGTTGATGAAAAATCGAGATTACCCAATGGGAAATATGTCAGTAATATTAATGTTCCTCCCCGGCGGGCATTGCTACATAGCAAATGGGCAAAACGATGTCCTGTTGGACAGTCGACACTGCTGCTAGAAGCAACAGACGATGCATTACTGTCGCTCTAATTGTATGTGTCTGTCTGATTAGAATCTGCTCTTCTTGAAATTTTCTTAATTTTCTGTCCGAGTATCGGTATGTGTGTATACACCATGCATGGGATACGTATATGCACAAGGACGAAAAGTTGAAAAATGAAATATGCACGAGACACACCGGTGTTGTTTGTCAATCAATTATTATCGTTGGCTGCACTGCAAACCTCTCCAGAGGACATCCGCCTGACTTGGGTCTTGGGTGTATTACTATATGCAGACGCAGGAGGGAGGAGTGCCGCCGAACGCTGCTGTTTGTTGAAGGATTTTGCGGTTCATACGAAAGGACTCAGTGTTATGATTAATGACTCTCATTTGTGCATACACCATCATATCGGAGTGATTAAGGTGGGCTATACTACAGGTACCTGTCCTGTTCCACTCTGCAGGACTAAAGTATTTTAATTAAGTTTATTTCTGTGTTGCTACTGTGTGTTTCTTTTTTTTTTTCGTACTCCTCCTTGTTAAGCACACAGCAAAGGAACGTATGAAGGGGCTATGCAAATAGAAGGCAGCTAGGTGTGTCCTTGATATGAATTATGGACAATATAATTCACATAATTGGATATTGGAATTAATCCTTCTCCAATATTTGGCAATAATTTAAGAAGAATATTTCGATATATGAATTATACTGAAGGGTTGCTCGGGAGGATGCATGTGCTTTTGGTGTACAATGGCTTGATAAATTATTACTGTCCGAAGGGGTCCGATTCCCTGGCGGGAATATAAATGAGTATTATCTGTAAGTCTCAGCCGAATGCCTCAATTAGAATGAGTTATGTTGGTTTTTGCATAAATAATGCCGAGATTTATTATAAAGCTTCTGTCCGGTGACAAATTGCGTTTTAATTGGCATTGGTTTCGGGAAGGTATTTCGCTAAAGGTCAGCTATGACAGTCGTAATAAACTGTTTTCAAAATAAGAAGACCATGTGCTGGGGGTTCCGGCTTAGTAGAAGTTCAAACTTGTTGAATTGGTTACATTGAAAAATTCCATTCATTTATAAATTTTCCGTCTATCTGTTATCTGTCACAGGCGTCGCTGGAGTAGTATAAAAAAAATAATTGGCGAAACAGGTCCGTATGGACCCAAGCCTAGCTTCTCACAACCATTCGTCTTGTGTGAGTTTTTATTTTTTGGGACGAATGGAAGAGATCTACAATTTTATGCCGAGTCCAAACGGCTCTTTCATGACAGTTATACTCTCGGATGTTTGTCAGACGTTCGCGAGAGGTATGGTCAAGTTAAATCGATCTTTCGTGAACGCCGACTTCCAAATCGAGCGTTCCTTCTTTAGGTACTCCAACTGGCACGCCTACGGCTATGATAGATCTTCCTCGTACAGTTCTGCTTAGCTTATGGTTGCTCTGGCCAATGTAAAATGTAACAACTGAACTGTTTCTATATTACAACTGCCAGCTCTGTGTTGAGGTCTAAGCAGTCGTCTATATATTTTTCTACTGCTTTGGAAAAATCGTCCCGGAAGTCGTATTAATCTCGTCAGCTTTTAAATCTTTTTAAAAAGGTTCCTTAAATTTGTAGGTACATTTAAAAAATAAGTAAACCGGAGCTATCGATGGAACTTTTTGACTGTTTTCTTAATATTTGTGCTGTATGTCTCTTAGATCCTAGTTACCTGAAGATGCTATATCACCTAAGGAGGAGAATTTGCAGGTATTCACCAGGTTTCAAGAGACCGTGGCAGCTGTGAGCTTAATAAATCTCTCATTGCATTGAACAAGCTAAGTATCAAGTTCTCACATAGCTTCTAAAAATGTTACCCTCCAAGCTGCACTTTTTTGATTTTGATTTTAGATGAGATTGGAATATACTTTATTTAGATGAGATTGGAATATACTTTATTTATATAAAAAGTACAAATAACGTATATTCTAATATATATTATTTATATAAAAAGTACCAACCAGTGCACTATTTTCTCTATGTCTTCGTTGACACAGGAAGCCTCATGCTCTATAAGTCCGAGAGGACAGCTTAGATATAGTTGTAAGTCATCAGCATACATATGTGATTGGCATTTCTCAATAATAGATGGGATCTCATTCACGTACATGGAAAACAAAAGAGGACCGAGTATAGAACCTTGCGGAACGCCGGTAGTATTCTGAAGGAAGTCAGATAAGTTGTCGCCAACCTGAACTGCTTGCCTTCTATTTGTTAAATAGGAATAAATTAATTTGGCAGCACCAACTGAAAAGTTATATTGCTGCATAAGCTTTTTACATAAGTTAATGTGATTAATTGTGTCAAAAGCTTTTGAGAAGTCGAGCAACACCAAGAAAGTTACTTCATCCCTATCCAATGCCTGCCTCACATCGTCACTAACGCTTAGCAACGCTGTTATACAACTATGTTTTACACGAAATCCAGATTGTTTCGGAGTAAGCATATTATTCGACGTAAGGTAATCACTAATTTGTTTTTGTAGAACCCTTTCAAACACTTTAGATAAAAAGGGCAAGATAGAAATAGGCCTATACTCATCACCTTTTGCATTTTTTGGAATAGGTATAATCTTCGCCAGCTTCCATTGATCGGGATAATCACCGGTCGTCAAAATTGTATTAAACAAGAAAGTTATATGTGGCAACACAATCGGCAAAATAATTTTTAAAAATGAGGGGTGAATTTCATCCAGCCCAACAGAATTTGACTTTATAGAAAGCAAACATTCAACAACATCAGTGCTATCCACCGCACGAAATCCAAAGCCAGATCCGTCAGACTGTGCTACAAACGAAAAAGAAGCTTCAGTAGTAATCGACGGAGATAGCGATGGTGAGGACACAAATTGTTGGTTAAGAGTATTGCTATCAGCATCCACGGCTCGTCCGCCTTTTGACTTGCCGATGCCCAACTTGCGTAGATTGTTCCACAGCTGAAGCCCACTCAATGAAGTACTAAGCTTATTGGAGTACATTTGAGATTTAGCCTTACGTATTTCCGCAACGACTTTATTGCGAAGCGAACTATACATTTGCTTGAACTCATTTAGCCGGTAACGTATCCAACATTTATAAGCCTCATCTCGTTGCTGTATCAACAAACGTATATTGCGGGTAAACCATGGTTTATTGCACGGATTTACGCGCTTTGTTTTTAAAGGCACATGAGTATTAAATAGAGTATTAATGCTTTCAGTTATATACTGCAATTGTTCATTTGAGGATCGTAAATAATATGTAATATCCCAGTTAGTACTTCTTGCCTGATCTTCTAAGCTTTCAAAATTAATATTGTGGAAATCGACATACTTGATATTTTTTATAGAGTGATTAATACTGAAATCCAACGTTACGAAAATAAGATCATGCTTTGAAAAGGCTGGTGCTGAAAGCTGATCATATAAAGCTACTTTGTTTACATCACTAACGAAGATTACGTCTAGAAGTGTTGCGCCACCGCTAAAGAAGTGAGTAGGAGTGCAAGTATTAACTGGTGTTAGGTTAAACGTTCGCATGTTTTGGGTTAAGAGATTCGAACCTAATAGATTGCAATTAAGATCACCACAAAATAAAATATTAGGGGATACCAACGAGATTTCCTCTAAACGTGTTAACAATGTTGACATATTGGTGTATCTATTTGGCCTGTATATTGCACCAATAAGTAGCCGATCCTCACTGCCCACCAGGTCAACAAACACATACTCAATGCTACTACCAGCATCGGATGAAAACCTTTGTTTGCATTTAATTGTATCTTTTACATACACTGCCACACCTCCCCCAATACGATCCTTTCTGTCTGAACGAAATGGTCGATGATAACCCTCCAAGCAACAAGCCTCGTCTTTTAATTCATCCGTGAACCAAGTTTCGCTAACGCATATTACATCAACATCAGACCCAACAAATAAATCGCGGAACTCGTCAATTTTTGGTAGCAAACTCTGCGCATTTAGGTGACAAACCCGAAGACCGCTTTTGCGGCTGCTCAAAACTCTAACCATCGAATGCAATGTTATATTTCCATTATTAAACATTTTATTGCAGCGAGAAAATAAAAAAGATATAAAAAATTATTAAGTGGGAGAAAAGAAAAAAAGAAAAAAAGAAAAGAGAAAAATAAAATAACAAAAAAGATAATTTAAATATAAAAATATTGTAGGAATTTAAGAAAAAGCTAATTTTCATCAAAAACTGCTGATCTGGCAACGTCTTCGAGTCCCTCGATGCAGTCAACTACCACAGCTGTGTCGTCGGGTTGACGTTTAACGTAGACCACTCCGCGTGCAGTATAAACAGAGAAAAGTTGTTTACGTTTTTTCAATTGAAGTGCACGTTGAAACAAAAGCCTGTTTTGCTGAGATAAGCTCTCACGCATATAGATCATCGAAGATGACGCGGGGGTTGAAGCACAGTCGATAGCCATGTGTATGTCTTTTAAACAAAGTTGTTTTTTGTTTTTTTTTCGGTAACTCGCGATTGACGTTAGTACATAATTTTTGTCATATGGTGAGTTGAATTTAATTACGATCGCCGAGTTGTGTGAATTTGGTTTCGGGCGAGTGCGGTATATATTATTAAGTGTTGGTGGTTTAATATTTATTGTGTTACATATTAGGTTAAAAGTAGATTTAAGGTTTTCGTTAGGCAAGTGCGGAATGCCAAATAAAAATGCATCACTCGCGATAATACGATTTTCGTAGGAGTTGATCACGAGCTTTAATTGACTTAGCTGTGCAATCAAGCTGTTTGTTTACGTTCGTTATTTCGGTTTTTTTATCAGCAATCAAAGATTTTGTGTTTGTGCAATCGTTGGTTACACTAGATAGTGACATTTTTAGTCTTTCTACTTCGGACGTTAAAGAAGCAATTTCGGTTTTGTTATCTTGGTGCGAGGATTCTAATTTTATAAGTTTATTGTCTATATCACAAATACTGCTTTTAATGTCTTTTATTTCGCGTCGAAGTTCTTCGGTTATTTTTTGCTCGGAATCTTCCACCTTTTTGGATAAAAGAGACACAATGAACTCACTTTGTTTACGGAGTTTTTCATCCATCATGGTCCACATTTTATTGTCATCCATGTGTTGATTTGTTGATTTTTTAGTTGGAGAGAAAGAGCTTCTGGGAGAATCCAATGCAGAGCTACTACTCTTTGTTCGAGATGCTGTCCGTTTTGGTGGGTTAGATGGCATGTGTGTATATTAATCTTGATTGTGTTTATGTGTTATGTATATCAAATAATATTGTGTCAGTAGTAGTGATTTGAAGAGTTTTTAATAATTGTGTGGGTGAAGTAAACCGCCGAGAATAAAGAGAACCAATATATATAAAATGTAGACAAAAGAAATAATAAAAGTTAAAAATGTGTGTTCACTTTCACTTAGTTTTTTTACTGTTTTTAATGTTAATCACAAAAGCAATTGCCCGAACCTAATTTAATTGAACAATGGTGAGTTCTTGCAACTTTTTAAGCAATTTAAATATAAGTTTGAGTGCGGTTTTGATCAAAAAAAAGAAACAATGTCGCCAGTATCAGACACACGTCCACTCTACTCAACAGCTCTCATCACGCCTAGCTTCTCACAACCATTCATTTTGTTAGTTTTTCATTCTTGGAAGGGATCAAAAATTTCATGCCTAGTCCAAAGAGAAGCTTTTTGTCATACTATCGCGAAGAAAGAAATGGTTGGAATATATGTTTTTCCGAGGATCGAACCCTCTCTTAGTAGCCCAACACATTAACCACTGCGCCAAGGGTTAGTTCCGAATCTTTTATCTAACAATTTGGAAAAACAACTTCGTCTTGAACACTGGGAACATGTCCCTGGTCTAAGACAATCCAAACGATTAATTAAGCCTTACTCCTATGAAACTGCCAGGCTCTTCATTGGTTAAGAAAACGTGGCTTTAGAGAGACTCTACACCAGCAGATATAGCGCACTCTGCTACTAAAGGCTTATTGACCTTCGATAGGGAGGTCGCATGTCTCTTAGACTAAACTCTCCCCATTGATACAATAGATCTTTCAGGTCGTACTGTCAGCAAACTGGGCATGGGATTAAAAAAAAAAAAAAGGCCTCTGCACCTACGAATATTGCTCTTCTTATACATATGTCTAATCGAGCAGTTCGTATTGAAACAAGTTTTGGTTGCATTTGTATCTGTTGAGGCCTCAGTCCATATCACACTAGTGTTGGCGAATTAAGCGTTGAAGCGAATCGTCATAAGATAGTGAACATCTTAACCCGTCGATAGGTCCATACTTCGAACGTAACTCTGAAGACATTATTATCCGAGGGTCTTTGTTGCTTAAAATGAATCTATATAGTTTTGCATGGTTTGGTAGTTGGGTATGCACAAGCACTCTTGCAGCAGGCCTGATAAATTTCACTACCAGTAATACTCTTCGGGGATGTGAGAGCTGCCATTGGCCCATGAACTGTTGATGGTGCACCATCTCTTTTTCTGTACCATGACCAATCTTAAAAAATTCTTATTTAATCTGGAAAATTCATCCGCCGTAAATCCTCTTTCTTTGGAGCTTAGATGTTGAGGCTCTGAGACTCGTTCTGACAGTCTTTTCCGATACAGTAAACCCAGAGAAAAAACAACGTAAAATCAAAGAAAACCACTTTGATTTAAATATTTTTCGGAATGATTTAGCATCGACTACGAAAATGTTTAAATCAAAGTGGCATAACATTAATTCAAAGGGTTCCCCTACTCTAAATGCATATATTTTTAATTTTATCTAATGATGTGGAATCATCATTTGAATCTACGTTGACTTAATTTAAAATTACATTGCGTATTTAAATCAAATATGTTTTAACGTGAAAAGGAATATTCTTTATTGAAGTTTATTCAACGTTAAATCAAATAGAACATATTACATTTTAGTTTGCATTTTTTCCCTGCATTGCATTTTTGCTTTGAACACTCGAGTCTGGATGCATAATCCCAGTAATCAATGGGAAGGCAAAGTAATCCGAACTAGAGCTATATGCAACAACTGGACACGGACACCACAAAGTTGACGCAAATCAGATTTTTACGTCTTACCCTCTCAATGCAACGTCGAACTAACATATACTCGTGAGGCCTGCTGTGATCCCGTGTCGAACTCATTAGTGAACGTAAATCCAGTGACAATAAATGCGTATCTCGAGGTAAAGACTAAATCAGACGCCAGCGCAGTGATCGCAGATTGGGGGGAAAGACAGCAATTTTGTCGATTTTTTCTAACAAAAGCGGGAAGCGATTTTTTGTGGGAAAACAATCCAAAAAGGAAAAAAAAAATCATTTAAAATTTGTGGTAGAAAAAGGCTGCTTAATAATTCGCAATAGTGCGATGTATGAACTTTAAGGTACATATTTATTGATTTAAAGACAAAATATTTTAAAATAAATAGCTACAAAGAATTTGTTGTTTACTTAATTCTAAGATATTTGAATAAAACATAAAATGTTAAAACAAAACTTTAATAAGAGTTTTTTTGTTTTTGGGGGAAAAAAAGGGATTTTTATTTTTGATAAAGGGGAAAAAAATATCGTTTTGGTGTTAAAAAATTGTGATTTTGTTTTAATCTGAGGTCCAATCAGAGCAAATGGGAAACTGGACAACTAGGTTTTGGCACATCCGATTAAACGCTAAGCCTGCAAATAGGGCATTTTTGGAACCAGAATTTTACGACAGTAGACATGCACAAATATAAGAAAGTCTTATCAGTACCTATCTACAACAGTTTGGCACGAATCGACAAGAGCTTTTGTGGATTTCAGTTTAATTCGACTATACTCTGTGCAACAAAAATTGTCAGTACAGGGAAGATAGGATGTTTGTCTCTGAGTCTGGTTGCAATGACTTCCATAAATCGGTCCCTCTTTTAAGCTCTCACAGGGTTGACGTAGTTTGTATAACAATTCGCCGTAACTCCTAGGTACTATTAGGGTTACCGTCTTCCAATTTAAAATAAATATATTCCTGAACGAAATAAGTTCCGTTTGTCTTTTTCCCTTTCCGGTAAGATAATAGGCGCGGTTTTTAACGCACTTATGATCACTTGTTCCGTTAATAAAATTAATGCATTAAAACACATGACGAATAAACCTTATTTCTAAAAAACAACAATACAAAAAATGGGGTAACTGAATATTTTGGATTCTTCAGAAATACAAGCAAATTAAAAGCGAATGGCAACACCCCACATAAGAATTCGTTCTCAAAAGCACCAAAACCGAAAGTTCTTTGACAAAATCCATAGAAAAATCCTTAAAGACATGCTTTCATTGTATACATGTTAACACTCTTCTGATTATGAATCTGATGTGCTTCAGTCACACACACTGCTTATTTTGGTCGATGATAATAGCAAGCGAAGGTTGTTGTTGGTTACATGCGAATTTAAGGAAAATGACAACAACAATTCCTTGATATGTCAGTGGTTTGGATTTTATTTCATGGGAATTCTTGCGTTTGAGTGCCGTGAGGGTATCTACAGTCGCCATGGGTAGAAAAAAAGGCCTGTACTGACAATTTTTGTTGGACAGAGTATAGCTACTTGTGGTTTTCCGTCCCAAACCAAAAGCGAGCATGAATAATGTCGGTGCAATTGTGGACCTCTTCCCTAAGCTTCCCGCTGCTGCAAACTGTATCTATATGGCAGCACTGTCTTTCTTTCTCTTTGATGAAACGTAGCCATTTCGAAACAAATTCAACCCCCCGATGTCAATTCATTCAAGTGTCACTTTCATCAGTTAGATACAATGACAGGTGCATGGCCAAAGTCTTGGATAAAAAAAAACCCAACCGATCCGAGGTCAACATCCCTTGTCAACAAAGTTTCACATAGTGAGAAATTTAGCACTTTTTTGTTACACAACGGTTCATATTCAAGTTCACTTTGTGTCACGGTCCCTAGTAAACAGAAAGCTGAACTAAAAAATGTCTTCCTTCGCCCCACTTCCGATGCTCAGCCGAAATAGTTTTTGACTCAATAACCGTCACAGCGTCAGAGTCCACCCCCACTCGAATGGAATGCATATAAAAGTGTCGATTGAAAATGTTTAATTCATGCTGTAACTCAGCGACAAACAATTTTTTTGTTGCTTTGCCTTTTTTCTAAGCCAGCTTCGGCCCTGACACCATGCGGCGCCACAACCAGCCCATATACGAGTACGCTGCTGCAGAGAACAACAGATGAACACACACGTAGAACACATAGCTCAGCGCGGTAAAAGCACCCTTTACAGGGGCGCAGTGTCAGCGGAAAGCGAGCAAGCAAGCGAAGTGAACAACGTTTGCTGATGCATTTTAAATGCACCCAGTCCGGTTATAGAGCTGCTGAAATAATAGCTTAGCCATCATCAGGCAGTGTGCACTGGGGGGTGGTGCTGGTGGTGGTGGTGTTGGTGGTGGTGGTTGTGGTGCTGCGGCAACGGAAGGCGACAAAGACAACAGGTGAAGTGCTTTTCGCTGTAGCGCACTATAGGTGGTGACGACCGACGGCAGTGCTGCTAGGTGATGCAGTGTCATATAAAATCTCTACGCTCTCGTATATGTGGCTTAAATGGCTTTCACTGGCATACACACGCTGTTCCCTATACCACTCACATAAGCAAATTGTAAATGCATTTACAATTACATCACTCGGGGGAGCCATAGCTGCGGAGGGATGCGAGTCATGGCCATTTGCATTACACAACATCGTAGCCGGGGTAGCTCTGTAAATGGGTTTTCCAATTTTGATTCGGTTGCCAAGAAAAAGAAGAAAAAACCAGGTTCACAGAAAAAAATTTGGGTGAAAAGTTTTGAGATTTCAACTAGTAGTGTGTGGGGCACACAATGTTATATGGACAAACAAAGGGCACTTCAGTGCGAGGAGCAGCAACAGAGTATGCATTTAGGCAACGACAACAAAACACACGTCACACGGTTATGACAACGAACACTGTCATTATGTGGGAATACTGGCTTCTAGGTGCTAGACGTGAACACGACCAAAGTGTTGTGTGGAATTTATGTTCCGACATTACACACGCTGTGTGAGTTGCTGCATAGAATATATGCCCAACGTTGCAGGAGGTATTGCACAAAAGCTGCCATGTGATGTGTGTTCGCACCTTAATGCTGTCGCATGAGAGTAGGTACAACAGTGCATGAGTAGGTACACGAGTGTGCATTCAATTCACCATGACATTCTTTTGTGCAGTATTTTGATTCGAATTTAATGGGACCCCAGGTCGAAATGAACACTGTGTGCCATGGTTTTTGATATTTCGCTTATGGGAAGAGAATATTGCTTGTGATTGCTTCTTTTGAAATGACGCTGAATGTGTGAGAAAATTGTAGAAATTGCATGGAGTCACAGCATGGGCAATTTCGTAACTCTACCTTGGCGGTGGGAGTCTTTGAATATGTGTGCAGAGCAGAGCCCGCTTGGATGGATCTTATACAAATGCGTTAGCATCTAATTGCAATATTGGGTTACAGGGAAGGAAGCTCTTTAGGTGCAGTATCAGATGACATTTCACAGTTTCCCCGCATCGAAAGTTAGATGAAACAAGAGATATGGGATTCGTTTGTAGACCTGCAGAAGCCATAAGGGCATACATTTCGATTCAAATACACCGTCGCCTTTGGAGGAGGTGATTTGCCAAATGAATTTGAACACGTCTTCAAATTATTGTGACATAAGTTCGCCTGCAATGGAAATGGAAGAGTCATAACTACACAAGGATATTTGGCTGACTTCTCACTATGTATCCTAAACGTAGTTGCGTTTTCTACCATCGAGAGGAGCTTTACACCAGACACAATACTGAGACCACCAACTTCGGCCGATTTCCCGTTACGTGCCTGCAAGCTACATTTTATGGGGTGACAGATGCTAAGTGCGCTTGTATTGTTACATAGAAATTCGTATTGACAAATGTCACCTAACTTCAAAAATTCCGACTCACCAACACACTCGCACCTTGCATATGCCACTTCCGCTGTGGGCAAAGTTGCTGACAGCGTTCATAGAATTTTATCCGTTAAATTTGAAATTATTCGTTACGTGTGGATAATATTTTTTTTTAGGAATAAGTGTTCATTTGCTTAAAATATTAATAAAAAATGAACAACGTAAATTGGTGGAAGAAAAATTAAAAACATTTTGAGCAAATTTTTTTCAGTTATCTAAGAAAAATTAACACATGAAACGAAGTTAAAGATATTCAAAAGCAGAAAATGCGCAGCCATGTTCGTCCTAATAAGTTTCTAGTATATAGAACATCTCCATTAGATAGTTTTATTGGCCAACAAAATCGAATTATTCGCCTTTTAACAATTTATAATAACTAACCAATGGCATTCAGTAATGAAAAATGTGGTATTCCCGAACTCTAGCACATTTCCCCACGGTTGCCGAGGTTGGCAGCATTTATTTTTGTATTTTTTGTATGTTTTTGCATGTCACACGGATTCTAAATTGACATAACACCGATGTGAAAACAAATTGGCGAATTTGAAAATAAATTGAGGGGGCCAGCGGCAAGAGGGTTGTGAGTTGGGGGTCTCAGTATGATTTGTCTCTGCTTTAAACATGCCAATCTGCTATATTTTTTCTTACGATAGAAATGCGCGCCCAGCTGAATTTTGGGCTATAGTTATATCGTTTAACTTTTGTGTAATTTTTTTTTGTATCATTTCTTTATAAAACTACAAAAAGAAATATTTTTAAACAAACCCGCACTTTTGAAACTTGGCAGCACTCTTGCAGTCAAGTGGCATATCGCACTTTATTTGACACAAGCCACAAAGACCAGTTGCAGAAGGTAGTGGGAAAAATACCGAAAAAAAGTACTTAACGAATTGGGACCATTTTCAACGATTTTTGGGCTACAGTTTTATAAGGTTTGGGCACTTTAAGCAAACTAAATTCTATCAGCCCTGGCTCGGAATGCCATGCCCAGTTATAAGCTAGTTCAGATATAAATCTTCTCCGAGTTGCCAGTCTATTCATTTCTGGATTTTTGAAATGAGACAATGGGTCCATCTTCTGAAGACTGATTCCATTTATTCTGCCAAGTTCTTACGTGTCGCTGTCCTTCTTCCAGCTTGATATCTTTGACTGAATTTACTAGTTCCTAAGTTTTGACATCGTAGATCGTTTCTACTTCATCTTATTTGTTGCACCTACTAATGACCGCAGTGTCTCAATGGTTAATGTAATGCATGTCTTAACGAGGACATATCTGGAAAAATGCAAATTAAATTTTAATGTCTTTCCACTGCGTCGAGAGTAAAATTGTCGTTGAAAAAATTGTAAGGCCTTCCGCTTTCAGTCGTCTTAAAAATAAGAACTCACAGAAACGAATGGTTATAAGAATTCAGGTCTAGTCACACGAACCTGTTGCTCCAAGTTTTTATTTATGTTACTTATATCTACGGTCAAAAACTCGTGAACTTTTATAATCTAGTCCAGTGGTTCCCAATCTTTTTCAGCCCGCGGCGCACCCACAAGTTTAGTATTTGGTCACGACGCCCTTCACTAGCTATTTGAAAAAGAAACAGTCGAATGAAATATAGATAGATGAGATGTGTATAAAAATTCAGTTTACAAGCCGTTCGAAGCTCAAATAAGTTTGTATTTTTGTGAATAACCCATAGCGCGACGCCCATATTTACTTTCTACGGCGCCACAGGCCGCCGCGGCGCATACTTTGGGAACCACTGATCTAGTCCGTTTTTACTTAAGTCATTGAAAGGTCGCGGAATGCTGCTATAGTATACTACTTCGCATCCACAGAATGCTTAATTTCCATGACCATACAAGGGAGTGAACTTTCCACCGATTTATCTTTAAGGTAGGGAAGCTGCTGCTGCGTTCTTCACATTCGTCAGAATTTTGCCGACATATATTCGCATCTTCCTCTCCAGTTCGTTGAATCATTCTGCCGCCGAAACTTAACAACAGTATTACTAAACAAATTACAATTTTGCACTATTGGGTTCGGTTAGGATGAAGTGGCTGTCGTTTAGCCGACACACACAGACCTTTACAAGGTCTCTTGTGATGAATCTAATAGTTATTCTTCATACGCCTTGAACCTGTTGGAGCTTCTGATGAAGTGTAGGAGATTTATAAAGTCCGTGTTTTTAAATCATTTAGATCTTTATAGTAGAACACTCTCTATCAAATGGAGTTTTCGTCGTTGTGAGAGAGCCGGACAAGTACAGCGAAGATGTAGAATAGTCTCTTCGTCCTCCTCGTCAAAACAGCTTCTGCAAAAATCATTATTTACTACGCCAAGCCTTTTTGCATGCCTGCCAATGAGACAGTGTCCTGTGATGACAGCTATTGTAGCACTGATATGTTTCCTATCAAGGGAGATCAAATACCTAGAACGTTTTAGATAAAGCTTTGGCCAGATCTGTTTTGGTACCAGGCATGTCGAGCCGGTTGTACTTTAATATTTGTACTTTCGATAGCGTCCAGCTTTATTATGAGTTTACAAGTAGCGATTGGTTTACAAGTTCCGAAAGGAATCCTTAATTGGAATCAAAGATAGTGTAGTTCCGAGTTCATCAGCCTTGCAGTTACTCGTGATATCCCTATGCCCCGGTACCCAACAGAGGTGAATATTGAACTGCTCCGACATCTTTATGACAGAGACATATTCCAGTCACTTAATAAGAGCTTGACCATCCGAGCAGATACGGACATCTTTAGCAGATATCATGTTTTCCCTTAGCCAAGTTAGGACTTCTTTTATCGCCATTATTTCCGCCTGAAAAACGCTACAGGAAGACGGGAGGGGAGACTAAGATTTAGTCTGTCGGAGAAGACACCGCCACCAACACAGTCCACAGTTTTCGAACCATATGTGAAGAAGAAATGGATCGATTCATCATCCAGGAAATCTTCCTTCTCCCAGAGTTATCTAGTCGGAATGGAGACCTGGAAGTTTCTATCAAATTGTACTTGTGGTGTATGTGTAGTCGATGTTTCCTGGAAGGTTCTTGATGTTGTTCATGCCAATTGTTTTGCTGGTCCATTGTGAAATAGCCTTGAGGCGTACGGCTCCAGAAGCACTATTGATAAATATCAAAGAAAAACACTTTTGGGAGCTAAAACCTACTAGTTGATAAATAAGCTTCCAAAGGTGCCTATAGATCCATTTAAATATAGAAACAAAACTCCTTTCAAGGGCCACTGTCCATTGCGGAAAAGTATTCAACTGACAGCCGGTCAGAATATACACGACAATTGTCGTCCCTTCAGTTGAAAACGTCAACGTCGACGGACCCACCGACCACGGGTCGGACCGTTTGTAATGACACTCTTCTGGAGCCCTCAAATTAGAAGGGCTCTCGTCTACAATTGATTCCTGTGATTGTGACCAACCAACTTCATGTTCAGGTTGAAATTATATTATTATACTTTCTGCGGTTTAATTAGCCCTTCGCTACAATCTGACTGCTTCTACAATTTCTAACCACCCCCACTTGCAAGGAAAGCAAGGCATAGTCTTCGCGAAATTTTTAATTATTATTACATCGAAGCCCAACATACTTCCAAATTGAAAAATCCTACAGACCATTAGAATCGAAACAAATGGTCCTTCCTGCACATGCTAATGCCACTTCATCTAATTGCACACACACACACGTAGACGTGCACTGTATTTGACGCAGGCCAGAACCTGCACAATTGCAACATTCTCTGGTCATAATTTTTATGAAAATATCTCCATCCGCATAGAGCGGTATAGGGTTGGACTACAATTCCAATTGGTTTGCTTCTCTCTCTAAGTGTTTTCATTTTCTTTCCATTTTTTCCGTGTAATTTTTAATTTCAACTGCAGAAGGTCCTTTTTCGGAGCACAGAACGAACCGCATCGGTAGTCGGTATACGGAATAACCGCTACCAATAAAGTCTCATCTTTTGCAGAAGCCAACCAAGCGGTAGAGGAGTAGCATCTGTGTATAGGTATACTGTATATATGTATATGGTCTTTGTAAATGTTGCCGATTGTTTTTTGTCGAGTTTTTGTGGATGCTGTTGTTGGGTATAGGTAGATGTGCTCCTTGTGTTGTGTTCATTTGCAGCTGAAGGCGCAAATTGTATGTTTTGGCTGCTGGATAGGTGGCTAGGTGGCTGGGTTGTTGGCGAAGGATATAGAAAGTTAATTTTATGATTAATGGGCCTTTGGCATCGACATGGTACATGTGCTAAATGTACAATATTCGATATATAGAGTGGCAGCGCTGGATATACACAAACAGCGATACGGAGAGTGCAAAGCAACACACATCGACAGATTAGACAGGAAAATATAATAAATTATAAAGTTTTCCATTAGGGTGAACATGTCGAAGGAGGTATAGCTGCTATACGTCTCCTAGTTAAAGGGAAGAAAATTAGAAAGGAGCTGTTTCTTTTTTTTTATTTTTCTTTATCCTTTTGTCTGTTCTGTGTTTGGGGTTTTGGTGTTTTTTTTTTTTTCTTCTTTGTATTTTTCTGCAGAATAGGTGACGGGTGTGTGTGAGCAGAAATCGTGTAGTCCCTCAACCTACACCTTTGTTAATTTAACAAATGGATTTCTCGCTGTTCTCCAAGTCGAGTACTTTGTTGTTTGGAGATATTTTTGTGATTTTTTTTTTGTGCCAGAGCCAGTGGTGGGTTACTGTTGAGAATTGGAATTTAATTATGTTTTATTTTTGATTATTATTTGTCATGGCTCCTTAAAACGGCCATTGATTGGATGAATTAATCTTATTTCTTTAAATCAATTTCTTTAACTCGGAGAAATTGTGGCTTATATGAGGTGAGGATGACTGATTACACAATTGGGTTAATGAATGTGAGTGTAGTGGAGAAAGTTCATTGGGATTTTCGTTTCAGATTGTTAGGTCCTATGCGTATGCACGTCATTAGTATGGTATGATATGAACAGAATCAAATGGAGGGTCCCTAAACAGATGCAATTTGCAACAGTTTTACCCCTCAGAAGAAGCGTCTGTGTGTCTACTTTCCAGAAATGTGGAAAATCTTACTGTAGGTGGTACCGTCTCTGAGATATTTGCATTTTTCGGAAGCATTTTTTACCTATGTATTTTGCAAATTTATGAAAAATGTGGTATTTGAAGTTGGCCACATTGGCACAGTTTTAAGCCCACTGCCACGTTTTACCACTCAAAAGAAGCCTCTGTGTCTCTACTTTTCAGAACTGTGAAAAATCTTGCTTGGGTGATACTGTCTCTGAGAAAGTTGCAATTTCCAGAAGCATTTTTTACATATTTATTTTACAAACTTATGAAAAATGTGGTAATTGAAGTTGGCCACATTGGCACAGTTTTGCAACAGTCTTATCTGGATCTCGAAGAATGTTGTTTCTAAATTTTTTTTTAAATATTAAAGATCCACCAAATTTAAATAACACTAGGACACTAAAGAATTTCCAGTAAATTCTGTCTTGAACTCACCGATACTCATGTTAATAATTTGCGTTCATCTAAACGATTGCAGATGTTGACTTGATGACTCTCCTCGTCTCCTCGTTTTCGTTTTTCTCTTCCTATGTTTTTTTTTTTTTGCTTTTCGTTTGCTGAGCAAAGCGTAGATATGTTTGGCGAATCGACAGCGTTCGGGCCAATGCGCAAACAATTGTTGACGATGCGTTAGATGGAACACAGAAGTTGTGCTGGCATGTGAAAGAGCGTTTCGGTTCTTTTGGTTCAAAAGCAACTCTTTCGAGCACTTGCGAAAATCAAATAGCTTTTTTGTCATTTAAGCAAAATTGATGGAATATTTTACCTTGCAAATCGATTTTTATTTGCACTAAATAGGTAGACGGTGTTCCCAATAATTGAAAGGTCAATGCTTTGGCACATACGAAATACTGTCTTCGGTGTCCAAACGAAAAAGAGAGAGTGTCCTGTCTGTGAAGACGTCGGCTGTCATTTCCGCTAAACATTTCAACGAAAAGACTTCAGTATTCCGTATATGTTTGAAATGCACTGCTTTAAATTTCAAACAGGGTGATGCAATGCAATATCGGGACAATGCTCAGAAGTACAGGCGGAATATTAATTTCTATTTTTAATGCAGCTGAGTCCCCCACAAAATGTGTTCTTCCCGCAACCTAACTAATGGAGTTGCAGATTTGGAAATTGTGTTCATTAGCTGGCATTCGGAAGGACACAATAAATAGGCGCAAAGGTTTTCTGGTCGATGAGAGGACAAAACCAAATTAAAAAAATGTTAAAATCCTCGTGGTATACCAACCATCTGTTCCAGAAAAATAAAAACAAATTATTATGATGGAGTAGTAATACCACAAATATATACGCGAGCAAGCCAACGAACGCAAATTGTTTCAGCGAATCACTGTAATGGCAACAACCTGAGGTGCTGATGGTGCATAGCAGAACTAATTTTATTTTCTTGTAAATTCATAGAATAAGCTAAATTTACGTGTAAAAACAATCAATAGAGCTATTGATATGGTGAACCATACCCTGTTATGAAATAAATTATTTAATGCAGGATTCCGAGGCTTCATTCGTTACTGGTTTGCCTCTTATTTAACAAATCGTAAACAAGACTTGATTTTGCTTTGCAGTTTGACCGACAATTTTCCAATTTCCTAACTTCCTTACTTGCCACAAATTTACCTTTAATTGACATATTCTTGACCAGCATTCCTTTTAAATTTTCTTACCCTACGATCGACTTTTGCACTGCACATTCTGGTTCATTCAAATCGCTATCACTATTTAGATGAAAGTCGGGATCATGTAAGTCATCATGCGAATCAAAATCATTGCTTTGGTCAGCATCATTCACGATGAAATCAGTTTTCAATAGACTATTCAATTGCTTTTGAAATTCATTGTTTGTGACTGTTAGATCCTTAGCCTCATAAAAATCAGCATCCTGAACTTCACCTAAGGTGTTCACATTAGCCAAACTGTTTGGGCGATCTAGGAGCAATTAGATTTAATTGACTTAAATTAATATCATTCAATTAATAAAATCAATATTATGACGACTAACTCGACTCAGAAAATTCTTGATTTGCAGGGCTCTAATCGCGTAATTATTGAAAGGACTATCGTCGAAACGATTGAACAAAACGATATCGTTTTTAGTTTGCTTCATATAACATCATCGTCGCATCGTTCAATCGAATCGTTCATCGTTTTTCATTTAAACAGTTTGAACATGACTGTAAACAAACTCTGACACCGAACAAATTTAAAAATGTGTTGAAATTTGTTTTTTTTTTCTTCTTGCATTTTTTTATTTTTCTTCGTTGTCATTGATTGACATGGAATTTGGCAAAAATTTATAGTAGTAAAATTTTGTTGGTAAGGTAAAATAAATTAATGCAATGGTTGTTAATTTCTGATTGCATTAAAAATGTACTTATGGAATCATAAAACAAATAAATGAAATTCATTTGATATTCAAAAAAAGTGCAATTACTATTTATTTATTTTTTGCAAGGAATGAATTTTTTTACAATTTGGATAGGAGCGAGTCGCCTTCAAGTGTGTCTTCCATTTATTATTTTTTGTATGCTTCTCTCAGACCTAATTAAAACTGAAAAAATGCTCCAAAAACGACGAAACGATTGCAAAATGGCCATCGTTCAATCGAATCGTTTCGACGATAGTATTTGACATTTGAATAAGTAACGTGAAGCAACAAGAAACGATGATTGTCCAATCGTTTCAACGATTATCGTGTTTTCGTTGTTACACTAAGTAGAAGCATCGTCGAGACGATATCGTTCTATCGTTTTGTGCTTACGCGATAAGAGCCCAGGGTATTTGCTGCGCTCATCACTACTTTCATTACAATTTGTTTCCCTTATTTTTTTATTCTGTGACGTTAAAGCTAACATCAACATATGATTAGCCGGCTTCATTTTAAATTCCGTCTCACTAATTAATTTTCTTATAATAAATCACTTAACTTTATAATAATTATTATCCTCAGTTTTCTTTTCTTTACTTCTTAATTTTTTATTTTCAAACCAAACTCTGCAATTTATAGAAGTATTTTAGCACTTATCTTCAAAATGAACTGCACTTGCACACGGTAAGAAGCTTTATGTCTACCTAAGGCCGTTACTTCGGCCCACTACGAATCGGTAAAATCGCTTAAGTAACACAAGTTGTTTATGACTCTGAAAATTATTTCTATATTTGAAAATTTGATTTGGTAGATCAACTTAAGTCGACCTAAGAACAAAAAATTCGTCACCTTTCTCGCGGTAAAAAATCTTATGTGCACATAACCTTTTTTTGCTGTAACGTCAATCAGGGAAATAATACGGACATAAGATGTTTAACTACAATTTCTTAACTCAATTTTTCAAAAGAAAGGAAATATTGGTACTATTTGCTATTTTGCTTTTTAAAATAATAAACATAAGCTGTTATGCAAGGCACTACAGTTGAGGACCTAAGCTATTTTACAAACGGTTAAAACTTGCACATTATTTGAGATTTTTTCACCTCGTTTGGCTTAAGAGAGAGAGAGTAAGGAAAGCACAATTCAAATAACGTTAAATAGCTAAAACAACTTAAGTCGACTTAAGATGTTTTACCTTTCAGGCACAGAAGTGGTAAAGGTCAAACATGTTTTAAGTTCGCAAAGTTATTTAAATGCAGCTGTTCCTCAAGGATCAGTCTTGGGCCCGATACTGTATTTAATTTATGTGAACTCGCTATTTATTCAACCTTTTAAAGGCAAAATCACGGCTTTTGCTGATGATACTGCTCTTTGGTATTCTAATAAGAACTTTTTTGAAATGTTCGCTGATGTTAATAACGATATCGATATACTATGTCGATGGTTCAATGCTCATAAACTGATCATTAGCAACAAAACAAAATTTATGGTATTTAATATCAAGGATGTGGTATGCGAAGAGATGCCTTTATATTATCACTTGCCAAGCTGTTGTCGATTTTGTTTGGGAATGCATATGGTCATTATATCATTTGACAGTTAAGTAAGATATTTAAGTTGACAGTTTTACATATCTTGGCATCCTATTGGGCCATAAGTTTAACTGGAATGAGCATACATCCTATTTGAAAAGGTATCTAAATGGAGTTGTAAGACAATTATACCACCTTAGCATGTAATGCAAACTTCCTATTTTAAAATTAGTTTATAATGGCATACTAAAATCGAAACTGCAATATGGAATTTCTTGCTGGGGTGGCATTTATTTCAATACATTAGAGCCATATTACTGAACAGAAGCATGCAATAAGAATTATGTGTAGAGTTGCTCGCAGAACCCCCAGTTTTGAATTGTTCAAACATCTCGAACTTCTTCCTTTAAGGCTACAAAGTTTGAAAGATATTTTTTTGAAAATTCCAGTTATTATGAAGTTAGAGTTCACGATACTAATTTTCAAAATTCTGTAGATGAAAGATAAAAATTCTGTAAAATTCTGTATTTTATGCTTTATGAAATTCTGTAGAAATCCAGAATTTTTTTTAACATACTTAAAGTTCGTAAAATGTTTTGAATTGTATAAAACATCAGTCTTTTATTATATGTATTAATTTTGTACAAGTACACATTTTTTATTAATCGCTGGTATTGCTGAAATCGATAATACTCGTCGTAGTGCTGGCCTTGTTTTTGAAATCATACATATTGATGTTAAACATGTTTCTGTATTCTTCAGGGAGTTGTACCTCATAGCACGGGGTTAACAATGAACTTTTTGTAAACAACAACCCTGTTAAGGATTTCGTATTAAGCTTGTTTCTTAGTTCTTCATTGAATTTATTACCGAAAACAGGCGCTCAACATTCGTACTGCTATGAGGCAAACACAATAGAATATGTGCAAATTCCGACAGTAATGGGAATAAGGCAGTTTAATCACCTTTTTTTTTTTGAGTGGTTGATTCAGGTTCATTACAATCACAATCTTCACTTGAACTCATCTTTCTATGTTTAGTCTTTAGCTCTAGTTTATTTTTTTACGAATTTTAATGAACAATAAAAGAAACACACAGTCAATTACAATGAAGGGATATTATCATCACTCATCGTCATCAGCCATAAAAATAACGGTTCAATCAATATGTCATTCATATAAAATCACAGTAGAACGACAAAGACGGCAGACAGCGTTGCCGGAGAGAAATATTATTAGGGAGTACTGCAGCCAGAAAAGTGGAGTATTTAAAAAAAAATAGGAGTACAGACATTTTTTTTTTAAATTCCCTTTTATACGACAGTTTGGAAGATAAAAATGCTGCCAAATTTGCATTAAATTTGAGGTGAATTAAATTTTTTAATGTTGAAAATACACTTTGCTGCAAGTTTAAGATATTTTAGGACTTTAACAAAAATAGGAGTACGAATGTGAAAGGAGGAGTACGGGAGTACGGAGGTGTTGAAAGTAGTACAATACTCCTATGGGAATACTTTCGGCAACGCTGACGGCATTTAATTTGAACAATGTATGAAGGAATGTAGGTAGTTAATTGCTGCTCGCACACTTAGGCCAAATGTAGAAAGAAAGAATGAGAAAAAACCTACAACTGGGGGGCTTGCATGCTAACGTCATCTTTAGAGCGAACATAATAGATTTGTCAAGGTGGAAACGCATTATTTTGGTAAGTATTTTTAATTTTTAATGAAATCTGAAAATTCTGTATATTTGAGTCTGAATTCTGAAAATTGAAAATTCTGTAAATATACAGAAAATTCTGTAGGGTTGGCATCAGTGCACGATAGTCACAACTTGCGTGTCAATACCAGAAACTTCGTAAATATAACAATAATCCACAAAATACATTTTTCACGGTTTTATTGTGTTACTGGTCTATTTAATAATTTCCCAGAAAACCTTTGGTGTGAGAGAGTGAAAGCAGTATTCTTAAATAGTATTATGAAATATTTTTTTTCCGAATAATGTAACAAATTTCTATATACAGTATATTTTTTTTTAATCTTTTCATAATTATATGTAAATTATTCTTTTATTTCCATATTTTGCAATTTTCCACTTTTGCTTTTGTTTTTTTCCCCATCAATAGATATTTTAGTATTTCTTTAATTTAACTGATATATACTTTTGCCTCTTGTCATTTATAAGACAATAAGTTGTACTAAGCTATTTCATTCAAAAAAAAATAAAGCTTAATTTAAACTGGATTAGATTGTACTAAATATTTAAGTTTCTGGATATGAAATAAAGAAAGATTATTATTATTATTTTCAGTATCAGTTTTTAATTTTACAGGACGTGTTCTTCTTCAGTAGAATTAATTGGCAGCACCATAGAGAACAAGTTCAAGTGCTATTTCTCAACCTCCATGATATGTCAAGTTAATGCGCTTGTTAGGCGAGTTAAGACAAACGAGCCTTAACACCATTCGATCTTAAATCTCTTTGCAAAGATCTAAATTGGGAACAACGATGACAAAAATATCATACGAGATACTTACAAATCGCCTTGATTACTTCCGGCTCCTGAACTGCAAACAGTATAGTTGGAAGAATATTCAGTACAATGGTCATGATCGCCCGATTGTCTTATCCGTGTACGAGCAATAAGTGGATTAGTTTATTTTTATTTACAATCCATCTAACTACAGGATGATTAGACGAATGGAATTTTTGAATGCCTATGAACGTGTGGGTCATATGCTAGTTCCTATTTTATTTTGACCATAACATCTTTCTCGTGGACAGATAATTGCTAGAAACTCAGTTCTAAATGATCGCTTCACGTTTAAACAAAGTTTCGGCAAATATCTTGTAAATTACGACGGTATGAAAAATTGCAAGTTCAACTTTTTGGAAATAATGGAAGCGATCTCATGAAGTTTGGCCAAGATGCTGAGTTGAAAAGCTTTCTTAATGCAGTTGCACACTCATATGTTAAACCCTCATAGAAATTTTTAGTTCCTAGTTCCTATTTTATTGTGACCATAACATCTTTCTCGTGGACAGATAATTGCTAGAAACTCAGTTCTAAATGATCGCTTCACGTTTAAACAAAGTTTCGGCAAATATCTTGTAAATTACGATGGTATGAAAAATTGCAAGTTCAACTTTTTGGAAATAATGGAAGCGATCTCATGAAGTTTGGCCAAGATGCTGAGTTGAAAAGCTTTCTTAATGCAGTTGCACACTCGTATGTTAAACCCTCATAGAAATTTTTAGTTCCTAGTTCCTATTTTATTGTGACCATTACATCTTTCTCGTTGACAGATAATTGCTAGAAACTCAGTTCTAAATGATCGCTTCACGTTTAAAAAAAGGTTCGGCAAATATCTTGTAAATTACGACGTTATGAAAAATTGCAAGTTCAACTTTTTGGAAATAATGGAAGCGATCTCATGAAGTTTGGCCAAGATGCTGAGTTGAAAAGCTTTCTTAATGCAGTTGCACACTCGTATGTTAAACCCTCATAGAAATTTTTAGTTCCTAGTTCCTATTTTATTGTGACCATAACATCTTTCTCGTGGACAAATAATTGCTAGAAACTCAGTTCTAAATGATCGCTTCACGTTTAAACAAAGTTTCGGCAAATATCTTGTAAATTACGATGGTATGAAAAATTGCAAGTTCAACTTTTTGGAAATAATGGAAGCGATCTCATGAAGTTTGGCCAAGATGCTGAGTTGAAAAGCTTTCTTAATGCAGTTGCACACTCGTATGTTAAACCCTCATAGAAATTTTTAGTTCCTAGTTCCTATTTTATTGTGACCATAACATCTTTCTCGTGGACAGATAATTGCTAGAAACTCAGTTCTAAATGATCGCTTCACGTTTAAACAAAGTTTCGGCAAATATCTTGCAAATTACGACGGTATGAAAAATTGCAAGTTCAACTTTTTGGAAATAATGGAAGCGATCTCATGAAGTTTGGCCAAGATGCTGAGTTGAAAAGCTTTCTTAATGCAGTTGCACACTCATATGTTAAACCCTCATAGAAATTTTTAGTTCCTAGTTCCTATTTTATTGTGACCATAACATCTTTCTCGTGGACAGATAATTGCTAGAAACTCAGTTCTAAATGATCGCTTCACGTTTAAACAAAGTTTCGGCAAATATCTTGCAAATTACGACGGTATGAAAAATTGCAAGTTCAACTTTTTGGAAATAATGGAAGCGATCTCATGAAGTTTGGCCAAGATGCTGAGTTGAAAAGCTTTCTTAATGCAGTTGCACACTCGTATGTTAAACCCTCATAGAAATTTTTAGTTCCTAGTTCCTATTTTATTTTGACCATAACATCTTTCTCGTGGACAGATAATTGCTAGAAACTGAGTTCTAAATGATCGCTTCACGTTTAAACAAAGTTTCGGCAAATATCTTGTAAATTACGATGGTATGAAAAATTGCAAGTTCAACTTTTTGGAAATAATGGAAGCGATCTCATGAAGTTTGGCCAAGATGCTGAGTTGAAAAGCTTTCTTAATGCAGTTGCACACTCGTATGTTAAACCCTCATAGAAATTTTTAGTTCCTAGTTCCTATTTTATTGTGACCATAACATCTTTCTCGTGGACAGATAATTGCTAGAAACTCAGTTCTAAATGATCGCTTCACGTTTAAACAAAGTTTCGGCAAATATCTTGCAAATTACGACGGTATGAAAAATTGCAAGTTCAACTTTTTGGAAATAATTGAAGCGATCTCATGAAGTTTGGCCAAGATGCTGAGTTGAAAAGCTTTCTTAATGCAGTTGCACACTCGTATGTTAAACCCTCAAAGAAATTTTTAGTTCCTAGTTCCTATTTTATTGTGACCATAACATCTTTCTCGTGGACAGATAATTGCTAGAAACTCAGTTCTAAATGATCGCTTCACGTTTAAACAAAGTTTCGGCAAATATCTTGCAAATTACGACGGTATGAAAAATTGCAAGTTCAACTTTTTGGAAATAATGGAAGCGATCTCATGAAGTTTGGCCAAGATGCTGAGTTGAAAAGCTTTCTTAATGCAGTTGCACACTCGTATGTTAAACCCTCATAGAAATTTTTAGTTCAACATGTATATCAAGGGTAGGTAGCTTCAAATAAAAACACGGACCCATTCATAGTCACCTGCCTATATAGCTTGCATTTACTTTACGAATTCAATCCCAAACTAATTGCAAAAGGCCGGGTTTTTTAAAAAATTATTTTATCAACCCATATCAGCCATCCACCCATACACACGTTATTTAATCCCACCAACGCAACGTAAGCAAATGCTCGCCAATAGCCGTTGGCCGATCCGTTATTAATTAGTCGATATGTTCGGAAATATCTGGCCAGAAAAACACATACCCAAATAAATGCCCACGCAATTGTGTATTCGCCGGTCATTGCCTAATAGATTTGCCAATAGCACCTAATCCCCTTCACCATCCATATGACTGTCCGTATATTCATGGAGTCGACTCCAGTTTCATTGATATTTACAAAGCGCAAATAATGAGAGTTCCCATTCGTTTGTGACTTTCTCTGCACAACACTATATATCTCTGCAAATGTCATAAAGCAAAAGCGCGCAGCCAATTGACTTCAAAGGAAATCCTTCCGGCACCAGGATATTTGCCCACAAAGAGAGAGTGAGAGAGGAACAAAATTAAAAACACAAAAATCATCTCCCCGCATGGAAATAGTGATCTATGAAAGTTCGTTATTACATTCATATTCAAACGCATACAGAAAATACTCAGGGCCATCCAGAAAGGACTTTTTCATATACGATATTGGTACAAATACTTGCTATATGCGTATATCCAGAAACGCCTCATCCTCCTTGCATCGACTCACCTAGCAACTTGAATACGTATTCAATATTTTCCCATAAATGAATCCTCTGTCAGTGCGGAGAGTTCTGAAAATTGGTAATTCAATTCATATCAAAGGACTCGGAATCACAGAGCACCATGGCCAGCGGATGTGTATATGGCATTTGATAGGTTGTCGTGTGTGCGTTGTATGCAAATAAAACATTATTGCATGTTTTATTTATTTGATCATGTATCGAATCGTCGTTGTAATATTAATTTCGATAATATTTACCATGCGAAGATGGTTATGCCTACAACTAGCTGCAGCACTGTTGTCATGGGTTGGTATGAGTGTTTGCTTAACTTGAGTCCGAGTGCCTTTTGCGGCTCACGAGTGAGACATTGCAGTTTTGGGGAAGTGCTTATCACGTCGATGTGGTAAGCAAACGAATGGTGTGGTAAATGGGGAATCATTTAACGTCAATAGTCGGTAGGAGGAAGTGTGTTTTCTTATGTCAAATATCGGTACTGAAACAATTGTGATTAAATTGTCGATTTAATCTCGTTTTACTTTAAGAATATATATTTCAGTGACCGACCATATACATATATAAAAATACAGGGGAAACATTTGGTTTGGATTTTAACTCAATATACCATAAGAATATGGAAAATATTTCCGATAAAGGCATTGATCAATTAATTAAAATCAATTTATTGAGTTTTCCTAACACAAAAATACGAAAGTTAAGATTTGTATATTGAAAAATTTAACAACTAATAATTATTTAACAACGGTAAGTGGAAGTGAAGTTTTTGTTTAAGAAAGAGAAAATGACAATCTTTAAGATATATTATATATTTGTGAAATTGAAGGGTAACCCTACGATGGATTTTGGATTGGATTGCTCGTAGCAAACTAAAGTATTGCGGCGGCCATTGCTAGGCCAAGCAATTAGAGGCAATATGTCGTACAAATGCTAAAAAAATGTCATAGCAATTTCAATTCCAGGCGGTGTACAATGGGTTTATGTTCTGATCGAGCAAAGAGAGGCAATAGAATGACTGTCGCCGCGTCGAGTGGAAAAAGGATGTACAGAATCACCTACTTTAACGCATTATCCTCATAAGCCACAGAATCAGCAACAAATATAATTTTTATCATCGCTCTTCTGAAGACGTCACCAAAGCCCTGCCACATATAGTGGATAAATGTATTTAGTACAAAATTTTCTTTCTTTCCAAATCTCTAATAATTTTAACTCACAAAAATATATATATGTAAATAGTAACAATATTTATTATTGATTAATGACAACCAAAACTAAATTTGATAACATATCATATCCTAATTGTAGATTAATAATTAGAGGTATCTGAAAGTTATAAATAAATTATTAAATAAAAAATAATGGTAAATTAAAAAAGTTAGAAAAGGGCAATTATTAAAATTATAAAATTTGCAAGATTTAAAAAAAAATCACTCACCATTAAATTGGTAAATTGTGTAGTTTTATAACCTTCTTTCCTTCCTTTCCTTTCCTTTCTAATTTTGTTTTTAGACGATCTTGACAAGACAAATTTTAATTTAATTACTCATTAAAATAATAATAATCTTATCAATTATATAGCTCTTATCCTTTTTTTTATATATTTTTAGCCTCTCTAAGATCTTGATAATGTATTTAATTACTTCATCTCCATCTCAAAATTTATCCTGTTATGCGTATTTATTTTTGAACTTATTTTACTTTTAATGCAAATTTATATAATTGCATTATATAATTTGTTCTCTCTATCTTCCTTTTATTTCATTTAATTTTATTTCCCTTTTACTTTGCTACCCCAAATACTGTTTCCTCTTTCAGGACGTTTCTAGTTAGGTTGCGATTTTCTCCTTGGATTCTGCTTAAATCTCTTCGTAATGATTTATTTATTTATTTTAAGGCAATCTATTTTATACCAAGACTCGGCAGTAAACTTTTCTCAAAAAAAAAAACTATTACGTCTGAAACTCTCGGCAGGAATAATAAAATATTTTTTACTGCTGACACATTAATTTTTATTTTCTAAGATTTATTTTTGCTTAATATCTTTTTTTTAGTGTATTATTTTGTAAAGTACAAATTGTTTAGAAATGAGTTGCATGCCTAATATTATCATTTATTCACTTACACCGAACGAATTACGTTGGTAGAATCAAACACGAAGCTTGGTTGATTTGGCGTCAACCAATGGCCGTTGTCATTTTAACAAATGGGACATTGTGAATTTTTTGTCAACAGCGTTACAGTTATTTTTGCTATAATCAATCACGCCATTGTCAATTTCGTGTTTAAAATATCACAAAGCATGGTCACTCATATAATATTATATAGCAAACACGGTCCGTGATAGTTGAAACAGGTGACTGTTTTGCTTCAACCATAAAAATGTTTCCTGGAACATACTTATGTTTATGTAAAAATTGTCCTTCTTGAATTAATATGAGTAAGTGATTGAAAAAAGTGATGTCGGCGCAGTGGCTTAGTGGTTAGTGTGTTGGACTACTAAGCGAGGGGTCCCAGGTTTGAATCCCGAGAAAAACCCAAATTCCAACTTAAGGTTTTTTTCGCTGCGCCACCTCTCGCGAACGTCTGACAAACATCCGAGAGTATAACTGTCAGGAAAGAGCTTCTCAATTGGCCGTTTGGACTCGGCATAAAATTGTAGATCCCTTCCTTTCGTCCCAAAAATAAAAACTCACACAAGACGAATGGTTGTGAGAAGCTAGGCTTGATTGAAAAAGTACGAACATTGTTAATCAACAAATTAAATATTTTCGTGATTCCTTTAAAAGGTATATGGTTATGTTAACACGATACTGCATGTTGAAATATGATCATTGTTAATCAACAATGAAAACATTGTTAAGTTTTCGTACTTCTTTTACACCGTCCATACTTACGTTAGCATAGGATAGTGATTGATAACGTATGATCATTGTTAGTCAACAATGAAAGCGTTGTAAAGTTTTCGTGCTTCATTTAAAACGTCGATGCTTAAATCACGAGTAACATGCAAAGCATTACTATTTTGCTTATACTCGCACCCACCTGAAATAGTACTAAGAACCAAAAAACCAAAACAATGTTTCGCTGTCTTTGCTTTTCATTTTTATTATTTTTTCCTTAGTTCGTATTACAGTAATTATAGTAGGTATATTTTTAGTACAAATAGTTGTCTAATAATTAAGTATTACAATTTTTAGTTAAGTATAAAATAACATTTCATAGTTTTTAAGTGCAAAAATAGTTTAAAAGAATTTTATAAAACCAAACAGTTTTCCATTCGGATTTGGATATACACAAAATGGTGGCCCATCTAACTCATTAATTTTTTGTATATTATAAATTTCTGTGCCTTTATAAATCTCGAATGAATTAAAATGATCAATGTATTCTGAAGTTTCTATTTGTAATAATGCGTTTGAGCGCGATGTGGTGGAAACATCTATATTTTTTTATTGTTTTTTTTTATGATATGAAATTACTTATTAATTTAATAGATAGGCCAGGGCGCAGCAGAAATATTCGTTTGAACGTTATGAATTATGATTCACTGACGAATTAATGATCGAAACAGATGTCCTAAATAATTAATAACAACGTTAAGGCTGGTACGCATACCAGTGATACTCCAGCAGAATGTTTCAGCAATGGCCAATTGGTTGAAAAGGTTGAGAACAGCAATGTGAGGGTTTTTTTTTTGTGGATTAGCGAATGTCTTCCTCCACTTGGACTTAATTTCGTCCCAGGGCTCTCTATGAATCTGGAGCCACAAAATATCAGCCGAGCAGTCTTCTAGTTCTAGAACATAAAGATATTAGTTTTTGTACATTTTACTTCGTTGAAATAAATTACCTTGATCGGTTTCAGTCTCATGTTCATAAAAATGAATTCCAGAATAGCTGGAAATAGGCTCATTGTTTTCATTTTGCAAGAAATCTAAACCAATCTGTCGGTAACGTCTCTTTGCATTATAAAAGCGACTATAAAGTCGTCCTGAAGGGTTCTCTTCTGATCCCTTTGGTGGTGGTGCGAAATATATATTCGAAACGAAAGAAATATATACATATATAATATATGTGTAGTACACATTGATTTTTGGATTATACGCAGAAATACATATATAGGATATTTAATGATGAGACTAATAGGTAAATAAAAATATTACTTACCTCACGGTCACTGAAAAATTGTACGTACGTACGTACGTACGTACGTATTTTAAAACACTTTGATTTTAATAGCTTAATGCGCACTAAGGAAGAAAGAACAAAGAAAAAACAGCGTCACACTTCTGTATACGACAAACAAACAATCTCTACTTCTGCAACCTGCACCACCACTGAACAACTGAACACTGAATATGAATATCTTGCACGAAAAATGGTTAAACATGTTAGCCTGTCAATGCGTGTTAGTTTCACATACGTTTGTGCTTCTTTTGCAATATTTGTGCTTGATTGCATTGTAACTTTACCATTTTCGTTATAAATGTATCACGTCCATGTTCCCACAACAATTTTGTATGCTTGATTCAAATTAAACCTTTTTACTTATACAAGGAGGCGCAAAAGTAATCCTCCTATCAGAAAATGCTATAAATTTTGCGATTGGCCCCTAATGTCAGTTCTGTTTTGACATTTGTGTAGTAAACACATGCGAAATACACGTTAATAAACAATGTTACGGTACACTGCTCCAGAACGCGGAATATTGGTGACTATTTATTTGAGCAATAATCGGTCGGTGACTTTGGCACAACGTGAATTTCGTCGCAGATTTCCTAGCCGTCCAACGCCTACTGGTGAAACACTGCGACGTTTAGCCGCTCGCCTCGAAGAGACTGGCACAATACGAGACGTTGCCAAGAGTGCCGGACCCCGAAGCGCCCGTTGTGCCGAGAATATAGCCTCTTGTTGACGCGGCCATTTTTTTTTCGAGAACGCCGCTGGTCAAACGACAACAGTGACGATTTAGGACTGGAGGACATGTGGTTCCAACAGGACGGAGCTACGGCACACACTGCGTGAGCCACAACCGATATTCTGAAAGCGGTGTTCCCGGGTCGTTTTTGGCGATTTGCACTAGCCCGCAAGATCGCCTGATTTGACCGCTCCAGACTTCTTTTAGTGGGGCTTTTTGATGTCGCGGGTTTGTGTCAACAAGCCTCAGACTCTAGCAGCTCTTAAAGACAATACCCGTCAAGAATGTGAGGACCTATCGCCGGAAGTTTTGGCCAAAGTGATGGAAAATGCCATAAAAAGGGCTCAAAAGACAATCAACTGTGGCGGCGGCCATTTACATGACATCATATTGTCGACTTGATGTAAAAAAAATTAAAAGACCAAATAAAAATAATCCACAAGAAGAATCAAAGTTTTTCATTTTTTTTTTAAATTACAGCCAAAAAACATCGGAAGGTTATTTTTGCGCCACCTTGTACATTTTCGTGATACATACTCAATAATACATGCCCTTTTGACAATACTTCTCATCGATAATATATGTAGTGCTGTCGAAATTAAAAAAGTAATACTTTCCTAAAGTCGTTTTTGTATTTTTCATTTTTTGCTTCTCATTTCACATTCAAAAAATGTAGATTTACTTTATATTTTACGGCCAATATTATAAATAAAAGATTGCTTCTTTATTAAAGTAAAGGCTTACATTTTTGAAATTTAGACTGGTATGAACATTTTCTTAGGAATGGAACTGCGAACTCGAAACAAGTTTGTAAATCCTGTCATCTCCTTCACACGAACAATTCGTGGAACTGAAGAAGTCGTTTTCTAGTTGCAATTATTATTTTGAGGGTTCGTTGTCTTACATTGACCTAGCGGTTAGATTAATAATAATAAGGCTATTGAAATTGATTTGTGTTTTGGTTAATAGGATTTTTTTCTTCGATATATTCCGTTGATTTAGGGCCGTTTGCTGATACGACTCATAGCGAATAAAGTGTCACATAAACTTTTATGTGACAGTTTATGCCCTAAATAAAGTAGCCTTTAAGTATTTAAGTAGAATTTAAATCGTTAAGAGTCGTATGAGTAAACGGCCCTTAATCCTACATCGTTTGGCCGATCATAGTGCATAATTTCTTTAATAGAGAAGGTTTTTATGCTAAGCACTTTGTTGTAGCACAGATGGATCATATCTACTTCTGTACTATTTAACCTTTGGTATTGACTCGAGTATTTACCGGACATTCAAAATCATAAAAAGGAAATTAAATTGTAAAATTTGTAACATTCATGTGTGATGTCTGAACATAGCAGTTTCCAAAATGTGGGAGGGACCTTATAATACAAGAAGTAGGTCACGTCCTAAGCATCAGAGTGAACTGGCACTGGCAAAGTCGGGTGCGTCCGATTTAAGTCTGAGTTGCAAATTGACAAGTTTCAATGTACTAACGTATCAGACAAGATTTAAAACAATGACTTAAAGGAGTCATTATAATTAAGTGGTGCAGTTCAAAAAAGCTGTAGTTTTAACCGAAAAGTTTGCTAACAAGTTTCCTGTCCTCTGTCCTTTCTTGCACTCCCCCAGTCCCCTTGATCAAAACTACGCTTGATTATTTTAACATGTTCGTGCATGCGCGCAATTTGACTATATTTCTGATAGTTTCACAACGTTTGTGTTTCCATAACAATGCGTAATTTTGGCGGCATTGCTCTTTTAACATTTTCGTGATACATTCAGAATTACTGCATTCCTATACAACAATGTTTTACATAATCGCAGAAGCTCATGATTCATGATTTTTGTAATGTAATTACTAAGGATCAATGTTTTTTCTCCATTACAATATTTGTGTTAAATTGAACATTTATCGTTGTACTCACACTACGTTAATGTTTTATTTTATAAGAACTATTGTTCATTTTTACTTATTGACAACGTTGGTGTTAATTCAAAAACACTTGAGATCAAATTATTTGGGAATTCCGTAAATTTGTAATTTATCATATGTGTGGTTATTTAACAATTAAATCAACAATGAAGATATTAGCTAACAGTGTTATCATTTTCACAACAACTATGAACATGTTTAAATTTAACATATTTGTGATATTTGTAAGTATTTTAATCAACAATGCGAAAGTAGTTGTTTCAAACATGTTGGCTTGTTTGTTTTAATCACTAAGAGTTATTTTAAGAGTTATTTAATTTTTAATAGTGTTTCATATATTCATACATTAAGATATACATCTTTTATAGTACTTAGTTATAATATTGAGCAGTTATATTTAAATATAAATAATAATTAAAGAAGAAAATAAAAATATATAACAAAAATATTAAATATGGAAATTTAAAGTAGGGAGGAGAAATGATGGAGGACAGCATTTTTAAAGCGTGTGGCATTAGAAATTGTTCTTATACTTAGTGGCAGAGAGTTCCACAATTTAATTGCGTGAATAAAAAATAAACGGGATGAATTAAGAGTCCGACAGCGTGATGGTATTAGGGCACATGTTCTGGGAGAACGAGCAAAATTTAGTTTTTCATACAAATACGATGGAGTCTGATATATTATAATCTTATGCAGGAAAATACAATTTCTTGCGTCGATGTAGTGTTTGAGCGAACATCCGAGTAATGTTTTTGAATACTGTGATACATGGTCATATCTCCGCAGGCCATAAATATATCTAACAGAGTCATTAAATGCGACTTTTAGCTTCCGTAGGGAGAGAGAATCAATATTACTGTAAACAGCTTCTGCATAAGTAATAAGTGGCAAAATTAGGGTTGTAACAAGTTTTCGTCTAACATTAGTAGGAGTAAAACTTGCTGTTATCTAAAGCTTGCGAAGACAACCATATATTCGTCTGATAACGGTGTTAATATGGTCGTACCCTGACAACTTATGGTTAATAACGAATCCGAGGTTTGTTGCAGTTTCAACAATTGAGAGTTTATTGGAAGAGAGCATGACACCCTGGAAGGAGTTAAGGGCTATCATTTTGCTGGATATGGGAATAACCTGAGACTTTTTCGGATTTAGATGTAATCCATTAGTAACAGACCATAAGTTAATACTGGCAAGATCCTCATTTATATTATTTACTAATTCATCCCTATCATTAACTGGCTTTGATGAGTACAGTTGGACGTCATCTGCATAGAGGTGGATCGTGGAATGTTTGCAAACAGAAGGTAAGTCATTTATGAACAGACAGAAGAGAATTGGACCCAGGATTGACCCTTGTGGTACACCTAGTTTTACTGGCAGAAGAGCTGAAGAAGAATTGCAAGTTACCACTCTCTGAAATCGATCACTCAAATAACTTTTTATTAGATTTACTGCGCAGTTACCAAAACGAAACAAATTTTTCAGTTTCCAGCAAAGAATTTTATGGTTTACTTTGTCAAATGCCTTTGAAAAATCAAGTAGGCAAAGAAGCGTAACGTGTCCTTTATCAAAACACTGTCTTATATCTTCTAATATATTTACCATAGCCGTAGAGCAACTGTGTTTAGATCTGAAACCAGATTGTCCCTCATAGATAAGACTATTCAGCGATAGGTGTTGTAGAAGCTGTTTCTCTATCACTTTCTCAAAAACTTTCGACAAGCACGGCAAAATACTTATTGGTCTAAAATCAGCAGCAGATACCGGAGTGGACTTTTTGGCAACAGGTACGATTCGAGCAATTTTCCAGGATTTGGGAAAATAGGACGTTGTAATACAGTGGTTTAGGATGTGAGTTAAATGGCTTATAATAAAAGGCAGGATTTGCCTAATGAATCGTAAGGGTAACCCATCTTCCCCAACAGCACTTGATTTTATGGATGAGATATGGCCGATGACCTCGTTTTCAGTAACCGTTTCAATTTCAAAGCCACTTACCAAAGATTGACTAGAGTTCTCAGATAAATTAAAATTTATATTCTCAGAACTATTTTCAAGAAAGAAATTATTCAGTTCATCAGGATCAATTTGACACTTGGAACTATATTTACTACTGGAAACACCTATTTGACGCAGATTAGTCCAAAGCTTTTTGGGGGAAAGCGATGTATTCAGCTTAGAGGCATAGTAGTTAATTTTGGCATTACGTATGACAGCAGTCGAATGGTTTCGCATATTTTTGTACGCAAGCCAATTGACATTTGACGGACTATGTTTCCATTTACTGTAAAGCCTGTTACGAGCCTTGATGGTATTGATTACTTCAGTTGTAAACCAAGGACAGCTTCTATTTCTGATGTTCACTGTTTTAGTTGGCACAAATTGATTATATAAATCGAGAATCAGTTCTTGGAGATATTTTAGTTTCACTTCAGGATCAGCATAAAGGCGGCATCTACTCCATGGGGCAGATAAAGCGGCAAGTTGAAGGGCATCAGTATTTATTGATCGAAAATCCCTATACGAAAAAGTCAAGGGGACAGCAGAATGGTTAAAGTTAATATTATATGTGCAAAATAGAAGATCGTGATCAGAAATACAATCGAGCGAAAGCTGTTCAAAAAGAAGAATATACGACAGGTCAGATACTATTGTCAGATCAAGGAGGCTAGGTATGCAATCCTTAGCGAAACGTGTTGGGTAATTTGTATTAAGTATTTGAAGTCCTAAAGAAGATACGAAATCCTTTAATTGAAATGCACGGGAATCATTTTTTATCAAATCAGAATTGAAGTCACCACAGATAATAACGTGTTCATATTGCGAAGAAAACTCAGAGAGAGTCGCAAAGAATGGCTGAGGCGAACAGCTGCGATCGGGTATATAAGCACACGCAATCAAGCATTTAGACGTACCATCATGAATCTCAACAATTAAGAACTCTGAAAATAAGTTAACTGATTTACTTATGATTTTACATTTTAATGAAGATTTACAATAAATCGCTATCCCACCTCCCCAAGTATAGGTTACCCTATCGTTCCTATAAAGTTCAAAATTAGGTATATTATAATGCGTATCTGAAATATCACTTTTAAACCATGTTTCACCAACACAAACAACATCAACGCTAGAATTTGAAAACACATACTTTAGATAATCTAGCTTGTATTGATTGAGACTACGTGCATTTAAATGACAAACCTTAAAACCATCACGACAATTAGAAAGAACATTCACCATAGTGTGCGTTAATTTTTTATCCGCACTGTAAGAAGAGTGTACTCTATTCATAATAAGAATTACCAAAGATAGAAAAACAAAACAAACCAACAAACAAAATAATAATGCCACAGACTAAAGAGAAACAAAAAGAAAGATGAATTATAAGAAGAGGGAAATAAAGAACAGATCAGTAACAATTTTTATAATAAATATTAACTAAATAAAAAGAAAATAGGAATACAATACAGTAATTTTGTGTTTAAAGAGTCGCAGCAACACCAGCAGCAATAGAGTGAAGATCTTCAGAGCTTTTAATAGCAAACCTTTTGCCGTTTTCCGTCTTCTTAGCATAAACTATTCCAGATTTCGTGTAAACAGAGAACAATTGTTTTTTTCTCTTAAGCCCAAGTGCACTCTGTAGAAGAAAGCGTGAGTGCTTGGTTAAGCTCTCATTCAAATAGCAGCTGTCATTAGATGCAACACCAAAGTCGGTCAATTTCAGCACTGTTTTGTTTTGTTTGCGGTAATTCGCAGCAGCTATAAGAGTAGCATTTCTCGCATATGAAGAGTTGAATCTGAGCACAATTGATGGTGGGACAGTCTGTGCAGAGTTGTTGTTGTTGGTGGCATTACGCCTTTTTGCACGAAATGCATGAACCAACTGTGGCTGATTGCAGTTTATAGTTTCACAAAGTTTATGAACTAATTGCGGCAAATTTTCGTTGGGAATTACAGGTACACCAAATAACACAGCATCACAGGCGACTTCTTTTCTCTCGAGCACATTTATTTGCTGACGAAGAGAGTGAATCTCAGAACTATGCATTTGAGCAGTAGCAGATGTGCTTTCTTCAATTTTATCAACGCGTGCGATTATGTTGGAAATCATATTGTTAAGACTATCAAAACGTTGAGCCCAGCTTTCCTTGACTTCTTCAATTTTGTTGAAAAATTCAATACGCATCTTATCCATCTCTTCAATAAACTTTTGTTGATTGGATGCTGAATGCTTGTTGAATTGCTCTTCCAAGATTTTGACAGTTACAGTTCCTTTGTCGTTGACTTGCAGTTTGGTTGAAGGTGAATGAGAGACCGTATGCAAAGAGAGTGCGTCTTTTTGTGTTTTATTGCGCGTAGATGGGCCTGCTGTCGATGACATTATTGGCATGTAAAAAACACTTTATCGGGTAGTGAAATAAACAATTATGCCAGCAATAATCAAATATACCAAGCACTGAAGTTAGTTGTGTGAATGAATTAAATTTTATTAAAAGCAGAGAAAGGAAGAGAAGAAATAACTTTAGATATTGTATTTAAGATGGAGCGACTAAAAAACACGTCTATTCTCTATGACACATTGCCAAATACCATTCACTAACGTATTTGATTTGACAATTTTAAGCCCATTGTTAGCTAATAATGAATCATGTTTGAATCAACCAACGTTTTTTCTTTCGGTGTATGTCGTTCCCTACAAAAATTACGATTGCCTACAATGCGGTCAAATCTTAGTCTCTGAGTTACTAAAAACATTTTAAACTATATTGATCTCTAAAAGCTGTCTAAATGGCACCGCAGTCGTAGTTCACATATTCCAGCAATTTCCCAGCAAGAAGTTCAACAAAGACTTCAACTAGTTTCAGAATCGTTCCTTCAACACCTCAGTCCACCGATTTATTTAAAATATTCTTTGCACCACTTTATCCAACCAACCTCACAAAAGATCCTACTCGACCATTTCAATTTTTCGAAATCACTTTTAAAATAAAACAACCTAACGAACAGCATTCCTACAAATCCTCTGCCTAATCCGTTTTACAACTGAAAACCACATGGATTTGAATTCCACATTACCAGCAAATCTACATTTATTTATCGCCTGCTAACGGCAACAAAATTGCCACCACACGTTGCCAGAACCGCACAGCAATCCCCATAACAATCTGCAACACACCAACTACGAGGATAGCAATCGTCCTTCCCCCCGGGGACAGTCTATACATACAACATGAAATCGTAACACAATCGCGATGCTCTCTAAATTAATTATGTAAAATTCCCCATAGAGAGAGACTTAGAAAACCAGTCTTACAGTTCCGCAACAAAAAAAGGAAAAAAGGAGAGCACAAAATAAAAGAGAACCGTAAATTTGATCCGCAAACACTTTTAAATGCTTTTCGGATCAACTAAGGACTTAAGCTGTTGAAAGCACAGACTACCAGCATGTCCCTTTAATTCCACACTGACCACATATATATATATTAGTTGTTCGTCTTATTTTAGTCCAGCTCCTGCGTTATCCTTCCTCTGCACGTTCCATAGTGTAATTGTCGACCATATTTCTTCTTACACTTTGCAGGTGCTGAACGTTTGGCTGTTCTGTCTCCCCCTGTCTGTGACTTATGTAGGAAAATCCTGCTTCGGTTCCTACTTTTTTTTTTGAGACGCCATGACTACACACCGATACACGCTATACACCATACATATATAATTTAGTTGCAGCTACAGCATAGCACACTACAATAGCATTGCAAGATTAGGGCAGCCAATAAATTGAAATAAATGTTCCAAGGACATGATGGGCAGCAGGGAGCGGCGGAAAATAACCCAAACAACAACAAAAACAGTTCCAATACAATATTGTTTGTTGGTCTTGTTTGCGTTTTTGTTAGCAGCTAAAAAGAAAAAAGCAAACATCAGTCCTGCTGGGTTTTTCGGTTCTCTACTCGCCTTCACACTTTGCGCAACCCACGAGAGATTGGTCTCTGTCCAGCGATAGAACGCTTTTGACGGTTTTTTTTTCTCTGTTCACGTTCATTTCGGCACGTAAACCGAATATCACCGGAACTTGTTTCAGGATATCAATTTGAGGATGAGCATATACCTACGTGTATCCTAGTCTAAACTCCTCTGACTCCTATCGTAGGTAATGGTGGGCGGTGGGGCTTGTCGTTTGTTTTATGTTTGCTTATTGTATTTAGTGCGACGACGATTTATTTTGTCAATTTTGTGCAATATGTTTAAATGTTTTATTAGTCTGCCGAGTGTGTTGATGGTGGTTGTTTGGCATTAGGGATATACCTATAACTCCGGGTGACCTAAAAATCATAAGTCCTAGCTACATCAGTGGACGACCAGCTGCAATTGGTTGGATTTTATTGTATGACCTATTCATCAACCTACAACAGATGCGCAAGTTAAAAGTCATCGTTGCGCTGTGTGTTTTTATACAGCCCAACAAAAAAAATATGACTTCAAACAGTTGAATAGTTGTGCTGATGAACCAAGCAATTGAATGTACGCAAGGCGACGAAGTTTCTGTACCGTCTTAGGAACTTTTTCGACTTAATTGGGTTGGATACTTAAAGAAAATGGGAAACTGAAAACGAAACTTGTCCACAGATTTTGCAAGTGGACCTTTGCCATCTCCAAAAATTGTTTTTTTTTTTTTTCAATTTTAAGGCTCTGGCTTTCCATCTTTATTGCTATCCTCCGCCAGTCACTCACAGTTAACAAAAGCAATCCCAATACGGGCTCGACAAGGGGTCACAATTATATTCTGCCCACCATCATCAATTGACCTCCAGTGGGTAACCTCATCGACTGATACCGAACTATACCACACTTCCAACCATTCAAGGACTATATAATAATAAAAGCCTGGATTCTGTAATCCTCCGAAACATAGGAATAACCCAACCATTTAAGGGTAGGCTTTATACAACGAGGGAATTATTAAGAAGCTTATAGCTTACGTGCCTTCATGTCTATATGCCAATGGCAATAAGCTTTAATCTCAGTTGTTTTTTCTTTCCTTTTGTGAAAAAACCAGACTGCAAGCAACAACACCTAAAGAAAGGGACGATATTTTGATTAAGGACTTTTGGAGAATTCTGTAGTCAAGATTCTTATCAATTGGAGCCACCTTCTCTACCGAGTGTGGAATTGTTGGTAAAACCACGACCAATACGTGCGCAAGTCAACTGATCTTTTGAGACCTGGATCGTTAAAAAAGCAAAGGGACTCGACGGAATATCAACCGTAGTACTTCTTCTTTTCTTCCTCCTCGAAGACCGCTCGCATCAAACCAATTCCGAAAAAAATCAAAAAAAAAAAAGCTTAAACTACCGTCCTATAAATTGAGTCCATAACCTGTCTATAGTTCAAGGCTATGTCAAGGCAGGTTATGTCAAAATTTTTGAGATATTTAGAAGGCCACCGATTGGTGAACGACAAAGGAAAAGTATTTCGCAGCCGTCGTCCTACTGGAGGATTTTTGAGCTACACAACCCAAGGCAATTAAATGAAATGGCGAAACTGGATCCGCTTCCTTTGATATTTGAAAAGGGTTGGGCATATACCCTTACGGGCCGTCACAAGATCTCTGCGAATGAATGCATAGAAGAGATCTTATCATGGCACACAAGTTCTCTGTTATAAATCAGGAGTGCCTCAAGGTTCTACTCTATCCCTATCCATACCTCTATTTCTTCTTCATATCAGTGACATATTTAGATCGACGACAAATAATATTTATAACTTTGCTCTTATATATTTCTACTTCAACAGGTAGTGTGTCCGTAAATGCAACAATGACAACAGTCAAAGGTATGCTAAATTAAGTTCCCTGAATGCAGATCTGTATCAAATCTTGAAGTGGCGCAAACCAAACTTGGTCCCTTAGACATAGCTAACCACTTTTATAATCAAAACTGCATTGATTATACCACAACCCACCTAATCATACCAAGATTCGGGAATAGCATGACATTCAACTTCTACAATATCGCAATATCAGCATCCCTAAACTTAAGTACCTAACCTGATGTATAGGAGGAATCTCAGCTCGGAGCAACTCTTCATTCTCTTAAAAATAGGGCTTAACTAGGCCTCTAATATTTTCCACATACTATATTTTGCTCGAACACAAAAAATTGACTTAACCTGCTTGACACTTGACAGCACACAGAGGTGAACCTTTAGACAAATTAGGAGCCCCTTTCCCTAAGGGAACACATACAACTATCGAATACTAAGTCGCTGACATTAAATAATTCTTATGGGACGACCCTGTCAGAGCTTGAGAGGAATATGGCGATATTAAATCACAAAATGCGACATATGAGCTACAAGGTAGACAGTAGGTACCTTTGACATCCACGAGGACATTACTTTTCCAAAACTTGTTTCTTTGGCTACAGAGGGCAAGTCCACTTTCGAACTCGCTTTCTAAGAAAAAATATCATAACTTGTTACACCTATCTGCAAGAATCTAGGGTCAGTGCTTAGGCGTTTTGGGTACACCTTTCCTGGAAAGGTATGTAATAAAAAATGAAAACCACCATCGATTATCATTCACAACCGATATCAACAACAATAACAACAAAAGCAACAGCGATAACAAAGCGACAATAGCCACAATAACAGCAACATGAGCAACAAAAAAAAAATATTTTAACAACAACAACAACAGCAATAACAATACACATAAAAAAAAACATTGTACAGAGCTCTAAAGCTTGTATTTCTTTGGGCAACCCTGGATCCAAGTGGTATTATTTTAATAAGGCCATGTAAGGCTGACACTGCGGCCTAAAATATCTATTGCATCAATGGGGAAAAACTAATCTAAGAGACGAGTGACCTCCCTAATGAAGGCCAATAAATACTTGGTTTATTAGATCTGCTGGTGTACGAGTGTGGATGGTTGTTTCACAACCGATCCTGGGTCACCTAGAAAACCACTCAATTGAATGTTGGGTCAGCTGGCACAACTTCTGAAACTTACTTACTTTTATATAGTTAACGGGCTCCGGACCCGTGAAGAGTATCTGCCTGAGACACTGTATACCCTTCCATCCTCTGCGATCCCGGGTACGTTGCATCCAGTTATCCAGACCAAGCGCTCTGGTATCCGCGATGGCTTGGTCTTTGAAACGGAGGTTCGGTCTTCCTTATCGTCTCGAACCTGGCGGCTGGGATTCGAAGGTCCTCTTAGCTGGAGCATTATTGCCCATTCGCTCGATGTGGCCGCGCCAATGTAGTCGACGTATTTAGGCCTTTTGGACTACATCCACATCTTGGTACAGCTCATAGAGTTCGCGGTTGTATCTTCTCCTCCATTCACCATAATCGCACACAGGACCAAAAATCCGAGGTAGTTAAGGAGTTCGTCTACCTCGAAGTAAACATGAACTCCACAAATGACAGCCTAGTGGAGATCCGGCGAAGAATTACCCTAGGAAACCGCTGCTACTTTGGTTTGGCAAAACAAGTGGGTTCAAAACTCCTAACTCGAAGGACAAAATGCATGCTCTACAGAACCCTTATCCTGCCAGTTCTGCTTTATGGCGCCGAGTGCTGGGCGATAAGCAGGAAGGGAGAGCTGATCTTGGCTCCTTCGAAAGAAAATTTCTTCGGCGGTTTTTTGGTCAACTTCTGAAACTAGTTACAGCAACTACATCGATAGGTTGTTCTTACAAACGACCGCTGGAGCGACGATCATTACACCATTCATAATCACAAATTCGTTCCCAAAAAAAAGGCCAAAGTAAGCCCTCAGCGATTCCTGACAAGTACTGCAATACAATCAATACATTGAACGTCAAAGCACTCTACCCCTTTTTACCGTAAAATCCACAACCAGCTGCGAATGCATAAAAAAATCTCACCGAAGGACAACCTAATGGATATCGCTGTCGATGTTGCAAAAACAACACAACAAAACAACCATTTCCCCAAAGGGATCTCTTAATAGGGTTTAACTTCATTATCATAAAATCAACGCAGCAGCAAAATTGCGCGCCAGTAATTTCATAAACCCACGCATTTAGCCGCCATTTGCATGGGGGGAGGATCAGATAAAGTTCCCTATATGCCGAAAGCCGATGGAACCAAATTAAAAAATATGAACACACTCTCTCATATACAGTTAGCTCAACGGTGTCCTTTGTGATATATTCAGTTTGCTATATATGCCAATGGAATTTGTTAATTAGATTTCTTGCTCCAATTTGGCCAATTCTTGGCTAATGGCAATCCCTCGCCATCAGAGAGATACAATTTTATCGTTCGTCATGCATTGCGAGCAATCTGTCCGTCTATCTGTCTCCCATCAGTTTGTTATATATGGAAGGCTTCCCTAGCCGCATATTATACCTATAAACTGCCACAGCCAGTGCTGTTGAGCCACCGATGACGATGACGCATCTCCGCTCGATGTGAAATTGTAATACATTTACCGGAATTTAATGCATTTTCCACAGACATTAATCACTTTGATGCAATACATCGAAAGATTGAATATCTACTCACCCCCGCTGCCGCCATCGTGCTGGATAGATGGATCGATGGTTCGGATGTATATTTCACAAATTCACCAACGTAACCAATAGCATGCCGCACCCATGCCATGTAGCAGCATCCAGCCCCCCGAGGCATATGTCATTTTTCAAATATTGTAATATTGGGGCATGGCAGGACGATTGGGCTAACCAAAGCAACCCTAGCCAACCGAGCTCACGGATCGTTGGGTTTCACCTTCGTCAAACATTTCACCATAGCGTGCTGGTGCATATCGAGCAAACAGAATCATCATCATCCTCGTCGTAGTCGTCGCCGTCGTCGTCGTCGTCATCCCCGCCATCATCAAATTCATCGTCATCGGTTCAGTGGCAACAGTAGCTTCATCTGGTTGCAAAGCAATAGCCGAGTCATTGCATCGCCTCTCCCAGTGTGTAGATACCAGAGAGATGGATTGATATATCCTTGCTCGACACCCACTCGCTCGCATTCCTGCAAACATACAGTGCCGAAAGGTTTTTGACATATTGTAGGGTGGTATATTTGGGCGGGCAACTTGTGCAGTAGCCGTACCATCCCCGGCGGTACATTCTATTTCGCTCTCACGTGTCGGTTTCGAGATACATTCACAGATGAATAGCTGTTTGTCTGCTCGGTTGCATCGTTCCGTCCAATTACATTTTCTTGTGACAGATTCATCAATAATCCAGATACAGTTTCCAATTCTGTGACTTTTTTTCAACCCCAGTTGGTGGGTGGGGCGCATGGACTATGATGTATACATAGAGTAATCTGATGTAAAGGCCAGCGGATATGTGAGAAGGATTCGTTACGACTGAAAACTGATGTTCAAAGCGGGAAGCGTATGTATCGCTTCCAAGCCGGCGTTAATTAGTTTTTTAGAATCGAACCTCTTACGAGAGCTCATTCTGATGATGAACCCTAGTATTAGTCCTTTGATCGCGGGCACAGGTAGACTTTCATTGATTAGAATCAGTTTGGCGCGCTGAGAGGGAAATCGATGCGGAAATGTTTTTGTTTTCAGTGTAATCAACTCCTTTGATGTGCCAATGACTTTTCAGAGTTAATGTATGCAAGAGAGAAATCCTCACTATAATAAAACTTTTTTTCCGGTTCTCAGGTGTTTGCCCGGAATAGATTAAAAAAGTACTGCATGAAATTGATTCAGATTGCATTGAAAATTGTCGGGATTACCAGATAGGATATATAGGATAATTCTTGAATGCTTTCTAGCCCCTAGTTCATCCAATTGGAACAGGACTTTTTTTTAATACAACGTTCAATTCTGTACAACGATTTTAAAATTTATAATGATCTTTATCCTGAAGTTGAACAATGAAAATTAAACTATAAATTTTATACAATAGTTCAAAAGAGTAAAATGTTTGATTGAAGCTAGATCGCTGGATTTTCCAAACAGTTCAGTGGGGGAAATTTTGGGTGTGCCGCAAAATCTGTTTCTCTCTCTGTACCTTTTGTACTGAGTGCTTTTTCTTTCTTTTTTTATGCACCTTTTGTGATTTGTTTTGTTTCTTTCTTGCTGTCTTTTTGAAATTGAATTTAAAATGCGGCTGGACCTGGAACCCTGGACCTGGACTAGAGTATGTATAAAATATGAGAGCTAATGTGGTGCATGGGATTGAGAGAGATAGGGTATGAAATGTAATTGAGAGGGAGTCACACTCAATACAATTGTGATTTAAAATACGCTTTAGTGATTCATGTGCATGCCACAAAACCAGTTTGTGCTCGGTTTTCTTTTTGTTGGCTCCCTTTTTTAAAATCATCTTCGTACGTTATCCTGGAGGTAAACTGAAGGTAATTAATAAATCCCCACGATTATAAAACTAAGTCATTGTTTTGTCGGCGCAGTGGCTTAGTGGTTAGTGTGTTGGACTACTAAGCGAGGGGTACCAGGTTCGAGTCCCGAAAAAACCCAAATTCCAACTTAAGATTTTTTTCACTGTGCCACCTCTCGCGAACGTCTGACAAACATCCGAGATTATAACTGTCATGAAAGAGCTTCTCAATTGGCCGTTTGGACTCGGCATAAAATTGTAGATCCCTTCCATTCGTCCCTAAAATAAAAACTCGCACAAGACGAACGGTTGTAAGAAGCTAGGCCTAGGGTCCATAGCTCATTGTATTTACTAAGTGAACTGTTAAGAATTTTATTAATTTTCGTTGCAATACAATTTTGATTTTTTTTTAGAGTTGGACATAAAAATAGGTGTGCTTAAATAAATTGTTTAAATTTAGTGATTTGTTGCAAAAGTGTTATTGAAAAGTGATTATCTTTGAAGGTTAGTTTGTTTTTTAATCACTTTATCACAAGTTTTTTGTTAAATCATATTTTAAGATGGGTCCACTGCTCTGCGGAAGAAAGGTGTAGTTCAGTGGATGCCTTTGAAAGGTCACAGAACTTCGTAACCAATGCTCTTGAGCCAACATTAGAAACAGAAAATAAAGGAAGGCCGAAAAAATCCACAGCTACAACTGACCGCCGCATTTTACTTTTAGCGAAGTCAAATCCGTTTGTTTCATCACTGAATATAGGCGCACAAATTGGGGATGGAATCAGTACACGCACAATCCGCAGGAGACTACAGAACATCACATCTCCAAGGAAGAACCGCCAGAAAAGTTCCAATCCTAAGAACTAAGAACGTAAGGTCCCGAAAATAATTTGCCATTAGCCATAGAAGTTGGAATGGACCTGAAGGTGTGAAAAAATGGCGGAATATTTTGTGGAGTGACGAAAAAAAAATAAATTTGTTCTCGTCGGATTGTGGGCGTATGGTTAGGCGACCAAAAGGAAAAGAATACCATCCTCGCTACACACTGAAGACGGTTAAACTTGGTGGAGGAAATATAATGGTACGCGGCTGTTTTTCTTGGTGTGGTGTTGGTCCTATAGTTCCGTGTTAATAATATCATGAGAAAATATGGATATAGGGACATCTTGGAAAATGTCATGCTTCCATTTTCCGAGGAAAACATGACCCTCCGATGGCATTTCCAACAGGAAAATTATCCAAAACATACAGCCGGTATTGTGAAAGATTGCTTTCGGGATGAAAACATCTCTGTAGTTTCATGGCCAAGTCAATCTCCAGATCTCAATCCCATTGAGAACTTGTGGGATGAACTGAAAAGAAAATTGAGGGGTCAGTACTTCACTAATGGGAATCAACTGTGGGAAGCAGGGCAAAAGGAATGGTATTCCAATTTCATTCCTCCGAAACGTGCCAGAAATTGTTAGGGTCAATGCCACGTCGACTCCAAAAAGTTTTTGGAAAATAATGGAGGATACTCAGGCTATTAGAGTAAGTTAAAAAAATAAGCAAAAAAAAAAAATTAATAAAATCTATAATTAATGATTATTTTGTCCAAGCGGAACACCGAACTGCAAAAGTTTTTGTTATTTTTTGTTAAATTATTCGAAAAATAAACAGATAACTATTTTCCATATTCAAAAATAATGTAAATTTTATTCATATAATTGTAAAAACAAAAATCCAATTGAAAAAAATATGAACAAATTTGTTTTTTTTTTAAGAAAGTTCTCACACCTATATTTTCTTTGACCAGCTTTGTAGATTGTTTCCTTTGTTTCTGGCTACACTTCACTTATAGCAGCTAAACAGATATTAATCAGAAAGAATAAGAAAATTTCGGGGAGTGGGTTTGTTTAACGCTAATTATTTTGTTTTAAATTTGAGAAGTGTTACTCTGGCGAAGCAAGGCGAGCACGGGTCAGCTGGTGGTGAATCAAAACAAAAAACTTTCTTCGTAAACACCCCCCCCCCCCCCCACCCCCCAAAAAGCTTCTCACGTTTTTCCTTATGTGATGTCCGTTTAGTTTGGTCCCAAAACTCATCCGATGAACTTCTCTTTGTCAGAGATAATATTAATCGAGCTGCATGGGTTTGCGGTCACCAATTTGTTTGAGGTTCTATATGCAGCTCTTTCCTCTTCCAAATACCTCTAACGGGTATCTATATCCGCTTTAAGATTCCAACAAATAGGGCTTTGGGAGATCGTACCTTGTATCTTGCAGGTTTTTCAAAATACTTTCAAGTATGAATTCTATGAGACATATTACAGCGTCTTTCCTGGTCTGATGACGTAAGTTCATGACAAACTGTGACCCAGCAGGCAACCCTCTGCATCATTGTCCTCCACAGGTGAACAGGCTTCGTGGAGCCTTTCAAACTGTTATCAGCGGACTTTTAATCAAGTTCACCGAGTGTGTTTTTTTTTTTTTTTGGTTTTAAAGTCTGACATAGTAGGCCTTTTTTATTATGCTCGTATGATCTGTATAGATCATTGATTTTCACGGTTTACAACAACGGTACAAGATTCAATTTTTGTTGTAAACCATGGAAATCAATGATCTATAGAGATCATGTGAGCATTATAAAAAAGGCCTAGTGTGAATATTTTGTCAAAGAAAATTAAAAAAAAACAAAACATATTTTAGAATTATAGATTTACGGACGGAAGGCAAACATTTTTTGTTTAAGTTGAGAGCGCTCGCTAAGAGCCAGTAAGCTAGAGTAAGATAAATGTTAGTTCTAAATCAGATTTGATCGTTTTTGTCTGTAAACTTAGGCCAAACGGAGTGGGGCAATTTACATTTTTAACTATAGATTTTAAGAGCTAACATATTTAAGTCGGAAACAAGTTTTTTAGGCATTTCGGAGGTAGGGACTAATGCCTCTACAATTGCGGCAGTGCAGAGGGTATCACTTCTTGCACGATGCCCAACGATATCGGGCTTAGAGAACTTGAGAGTTGGAATGTATGTGTTGAGAAATATTTTTGTTACCTACTAGTTTGTTGTTAATTTATATTCTTTGTTATTCATTTATTTTTACTTAGTTTGCTATTTTTTCAACATGTATACTTGTTCTGTAAACCCTACTGTACTTAGTGCAACCAATGTCTGAGATTTTCTCTTGTCGCAACAACACTTTACGCACTTCACGAACAATAAGCATGGCACGCACAGTTGCTTTACCTGCAGTGCTATTGGCTGCGTTTTTTTTTGCTTCATAAAAGCTGTAATGGCTTTTATTTTAATTACGTTGCGTATGACAAATCCGTATCCAAATGGAAGATCTTTCCGGTCTGCATTAGGGCCTGAACTGTCTTTTCCGAAACTGGTTTGTATAGGATCTCTGAATACATAAATCTGTTGAACTTAATAGTTGCTTTGTGACTACTGCTTAAACTCGAATCATACATCCTTGGTACGACGTTCCTTTAATTTTAACTTGAGGTAAAGTCTTCGGATTGCGAATCACCGGGAGGCGACTTAATGAACAACTCATCTTCAAGACTTGGTTGGAAGAAAGTGCGCTTAATAAATTAAACTTTAGGATCGTTTGTGTAGGCCATCATTGCCTGACCCTCTAAACTGTGCCGACTGCTGGCATCAGTCTCTTCAAAATCGCATATAAGATACTGACGCCTTCCGTTCTGTGTTGCTTATTAAACCCTGTCTATTTGGCTTAAAATGTACATCCATATTCACACTACGGTGGATACTAAAGAAAGTTTAATTAGTCGATATCGATAGCCGGCTGACGACATCGACATAATTAACTGAATCCAGCGAGGGAGTCGGTCCGTTGGCCAGTGCAGAAACGCCTGAAATGGATTTGTGGTGAAGAAGGTCAAAACCAAGTATATGCTACCAACAAGAAAAGACACGAATCATCAACGAATCGGACAGTGCGAACTACATTGCGACAGTAAGGAACTTTATCTACCCTGGCGCTGCTTTAAACTCTGGTAGCGATATCCAGAAAAAAAATTAAACGAAAAATCACTTTCCCGAACAGCTCTGGAATAGAGGATTCAACCACCACGTTGATCTAGTCGAAAATTGTGAATCAGTCGTCTTAGATGGCTAGGACATATAGACCGGATGAATGTTATCTTTCGACCGGCTCAGTCTTCGAAACTAACCCGGAGAAACAACGCAGTAAAGGAAGACCTAGTTTAAAGTTGTGCGAACAAATAAAGAAGAGCCGGCTATGAATACCACGCATTTGTGGCCAGATAAGGTTTGACGAAAAAGGACTTTCGTTACAGTAGGGAAATCAAATCGCTTGTCTATTCAAATCCGAGGAAGACCCTAATTAAGCAGTACAGACTTCTTATATAGGTGGTCCTTGTGCACCCATGGTGATTCATTTTTATGGGCGGCTAACCGTTGGTGTCAGAGATAGTTAGCTACCCGGCGCGGTTCAGCCGACCTGATATCCTCAAAAACTGTAGAGATCAGAAGGTGAGATATTAGAAAGTTTTCATGAGTCATTGAAGTAATGACTTCCAGCCCCTTTGTCACTGTGTCTAGGGACCCAACAGAGATTTTTCGAGTTATAACCACTTAGAACGCGTTTTGGCTGAGACTACGGCTTTACTGTCGCTGGACCAACTTGTTTGTATTTGATTTTAGTTCGCTTGGACAACTGGGGTGCCCTTTGGGGTATCTTCCTCGTCATTGTTTTGGGGTAGACAAAACTCGTTCCGATGTTGGTATCATCAAAATTGGTCTACCTATCCCACATGCCAAATTATCTTATACACGAGAATTCTTAAACTATTTTTCGAAACTCCCAATTTACAAATAATGCCAATTACCTCCCAACTTCCACCTCAACCCGCGCAGACAAAAATGCCGGTAATGACAGTGAAAGCAGCCCCGATAATCACGTCAATTAAACCTCACAAAAATACATCCTAATAATGCCATATTGATGTCGCCCTCACACAGCAATATTCGCATTAAATTCAGGACATACAATGATGATATGAATTTGAGTATCTATCGACGACATCGTGGAATATTTGAAAATCAAAAGTCTTCTCTCATTGACAAGAGTGTGCACGTTCGGTAATTAGTGTCAAAATTAATTATCGAAAATACTTCGACATATTCAGCTGCACTTACCCATATTGGAATCAATTTTCCTACACACAAGCTGCTGAGCCCTGGCTTAGCAGGATTTTCATGTGTACTCCCCTGATAATGATGTCGACGATAGCGCGACATTAATAATGATGTGAAAGTGAAATGTTACCAGCTCTGCACTGGTAGAGGTGTAGGTATACCTCCTCCGACAGGGTATGTGGAAAAGTATCCGAAGAGACATGAAATCAATATTACTCACGGTTTTTACATACGTCTCTGGCCTAAGGACAATTTGGCCATCATTTACTGGCGACAACCATGGACGGACATATTCGACAATTTTGATGAAAATTTGATACTGACGTTGCTAGCGGGGTTTAGTGGAGAGGAAATATCTATCGTTGTGAATATTGGTTTACATTTTGGGATGACATGTAGATATGCTGGTATTTTTAACTTGTACCCGAATCAGCCAGAGATGCTGATGTAAAAATGAAAAATAAGCACATTTCAGTTGTATCAAGTCGATGGGAGTAAGCCGTAGGACATTCCGTGTACTTCCGTGGACAAGCCAGATGAGGATGTAAAACTCAGCACATTTCAGTGGTATCCGTATCAAGCAATGAGCCGTTGGATATTTGGGAAATTATGGTACTTGCTTGGCCTTGGGAGAGCAGAAGTTAATTGGATAGCTGGTACAGGATAGGGTTTCCCATCATAATTATTCTTGTTTGTTCAACCCATTTCTTAGTTGTTCTAGTTTTACACATGGCTACTTTTTACTTCTTTTGGGATCATCCAGCGGTCGTAGAGAAATGACCGACAGATGGTGCACTAGGAAAAATCTCAAAACTATTAGGTGACAAGCTGTCTACTCTACCAGGATGTAATACTACAATGGAGCCACTTGGGTTTTATCTCTTTTAAATTCATTTTTATTAGTTCATTATTTATACTTATATACTAGACAAAAACGATTAAATCTAATTTAAAACTAACATTTATCTTATTCTAGCTTACTGGCCCTTAGCAAGCGCTCTAAACTTAACAATATGCTTAAAACTATTGCCTTTCGGCCTTAAATCTATCAATATATATTTTGTTTTGTTTTTTAATTTTCAAGAAACTTTTAAAAACTTGAATGCTTTATTATTTTATTTTTCTTACAACTACTTAAGACTACCTAAGCTACTTAATCTAAACTACGTATAATCAGGGAGGTGAGCAATCTCTCGATTGGTCACCCTCCTGATTGCGTCCATGGGCGCCAGACAGCCGCCAACAAGGTGCACATACCGACGCTAAGGCCTCGCTCCAGTCTCGGAAGCACTCTTTCATGCTGGCTAACCCGGCCCCTCCCAAGGACCCTATCAGGGTTTTATTTTCAGTGTGTCATGGTTCTGTCGGTTTTGCTAAGTTGTGTTTAGAAGAACGTCCGATTTAGGTTAGGTTAGGTTGGGAGGGCAGTTTTGCAGCCGATTTAAACCTCACCCGGAAGCCGTGAAGGCCCATTGTGAGTAACCTGTTTGTACATGTAAGGACATGTGGCTAACAAAACCACTTCGATCTGTTTAGGAATAGTTTTATGCCTGATAGAGGTACCCCAGCCAAGTCTTCCAAACTTTCGAACAACCTTGCTCCCATACAGGATGAGCGGCGTTCCTGTAAAGCTGGGCAGTGGCATAGAAGATCTTCCACCGACTCTATTTCCTCTTCGTCTCTGCAGCTTCTGCAGAAGTCATTTGCAAAAAGTCCCAGCCTTTTAGCCATGTTTCCTATGGTGCAGTGTCCGGTTAAAGCCCCGACGACCATCCGGATCTGACTTCTATTAAGGGAGACTAGGAACTTTGATCTTTTGGTGTCAATCACAGGCCACAGACTTCGGGTTATGACGCAACCGATGGTGTTGCTCCATTGTTCCTTAGCCAGTTGTGCGGTCAATAAAAGTCTTAGTAGTGTTGAAAGGCGGTAGCACCTTTCCGTCCGCTAGTTGAGGGCTCATGTCAGAGCCGTATCTGACCAATTCGTCCGCTTTTTCGTTCCCTTCCACCCCAATGTGTCCCGGAACCCAGCAGAGTAGAACTGAGTGATGACGTATAGCCCTGAGCGCCAAGAGGCAATCTAAAACACATTTCGCATTAACAAGGTTAGAGCCGATAGCTTTAAGTGCCGCTTGACTGTCCACACAGATGGTTATTTCCATTGCTGGCAGTCCCATCGATAAGATAGTCTGTGCTGCTTTCTTAACCGCATAAATCTCAGCTTGAAAGACACTGCAGTGATCAGTCAGTCGAAACGACTGGCTAATAGCAAGTCTTTATGAGAATACGCCGGCTTCTGTACCATTTTCTGTATTTGAACCATCCGTATAGACGGATATACCTTTAATGATGGTACTGGGTGAGTTCCAGTCCTGTCTTTTGGGTATAGTGATTCTGAAATTTTTCTCGAAGTCATATCTGGGTTTCTCGTAATCGGTGAGTGACATGAGTCCCTTCCGATCAAAGATTTCAAGTATGCTTGAGTGTCCGCAGTAACCAGGCTTCCAAGTTTTGTTCTCTCTTAATCTGAGAGCCGCTTTGGCTGCCACGTTCTTAGTGAATAGCTCAATGGGTAGCAGGTTCAATAGCGTTTCCAGACCTAGTTGTGGTGTGGATTTAATTGCGCCGGTTACACCCAAACAAGCAATTCTCTGCACCTTGTTCAGGTTCTTAAGATAGGATTTGGTTTTAACCGACTCCCACCAAACAACTGAACGCGGTGTACAGCCAGTGCACAATGTTCGGTTGTAAGACCCAGTTTTTCCCAAAGGTACGTCCGATTTATAATACAAACCTAATCAAATATAGAATATCACTTTCACCGATTGACTGTACTTTATTGCAGCTTAAAGTTAAGTGCACTCTTGTGAATTGTCTATCTAAGTCGGTTATGAACGACCTTCTCTTGCCAATATGTCGTGTATCTTGATTGATACATGAGACTATATATTATTGTATAATATAAATTGTTCGCATTTGTTATGTTTCAGAAGCTATCAAATTTACCAATGACAACCAGCTGTCAGTAAGGTTTGCAATATATCATAAGTACCTACGCATCTTGAATTTTGGTCCAAATAATCATATTCTTGGACGAGGTCCATTTTTTGGTTCAGCGGCTAGGTATACCAAAAGGCAAGATTACCACTATTGATGCAAATATAGTTTTGTACGGTTTATGGCGAAGTCCTTATTTCCGACCGCTTGAAGCCGAGGCGACCATTTAAACTGTATGTTAAATAGACTCGTTGGTCTCTTTTGCTGGGCTGTTAATAATATCGTCTTCATTTCCTTAAGTTTACGGTGCAGGGAGTCGGATCCCCAGTACCGGCGTCTGTCAGGGGTGAGCGCGCGGGCTCCGAGACGTCGAGATACAGCAACTGCAAGACAAACGAAAACCAATCTTCGGGAGTGGCACACTTGGCTCCGAAGAAAAATTCAACTACAAGCAAAAGCAACGAAGATATCTGGGCCCCTTTCAAGCGGGGATCAAAAATTATGCGTACACCACCATCAAGTACGAAATCTACAAACGAAAGAAATACATCAGTTTCAACAAACCCCATAGCCAGACAAATTATACGGGTATCTGATGAAGAAGCACGGCCAAAAAAGACCCCAGAAGCCGAGGAAGATATTATCTTTCTGGAGATAATGAAGTGCAAAGAGGCACTCAACACGATGAAACTTGCATGCAGTAGGCAGAAAAATATAAGCAAGGACTTCAGGATTGGACTTGAAAAGATAGAGGAGTCACTAGACAAAATGGAATGGACTCACAAGAAGGAAAGAGAAGCCTTCTCATCCAAGACTGTAGAACCCTCAAAAGACGGACCGCAAGCGGAAAAATCTCAAGCAAATACAGCTAAGAGACCACCTTCTAGTCCTCTCGAAAAGAAACGAGACAAAAGGACCAGAAACTCCCCAACATGTGGTTACAACAATAAGAAACCGCAAGATAATGATAAAGTGCAACAAATTCTTGATCCCAAGAACAAAGAGGAATATACCCAAAAGCTAACAGGCAACATGGAGCGAAATTATGCACAAGTCGTCAAAAACGTAGAAACATTTCAGCCCAAACAGCCAACAAGGAAGGATAAATCGAAATCTGAGGCAGACAAAAAGCAGAAAGTGAAAAACATCAAACGGAAACGATATCGAAAGACACAACTCGAAGCAATACTCATTAAACCAAATGAAGGCAGGAGCTCTACTGACATTCTTCGAGAAATAAGACAGAAGGTAAATCCAGAGGATACGGAGACAACAATAAGAACCGTTAGGCAGACAAAAACTGGAGATGTTCTCCTTGAACTCGGACCAAAAGCCAAAAATTGCACAGTTTTTCAGAAATCGATCCAAAATATCCTAGGAGAAAAAGCCACGGTGCGAAACCTCGTACCAAAAACAACCCTGGAGATAAGGGACCTGGACGAACTCACCACAGAAGGAGAAATCCAGGGTGCCCTAAAAAAGAAACTGGGTGATCAGCTGACCGATCTTAAAATTCACTTAACCGGGAAGAACAGAAGAGCCCTGAAAATGGCAATAGTACAGATCAACGAGCGTGCTGCTAAGAAAATCCTTGAAAACCCTATACTAAGAATAGGGTGGAGCCAATGTAGAATAAGAAGAAGAATAGAGGTTCCAAAATGCTTCAGGTGTCTCGACTACGGGCACCTTCAAGCAAACTGCAATGGACCAGATAGGAGAAACCAAGGAATGTGCTTTCACTGCGGAAATACAGACCATAAAAGAAAGGATTGTAAGGAACCCCCAAAGTGCTACTTATGCGCAAACCTTGAAAATCAACCCTGCGCAACGGACCACGTACCTGGATCGGGAAAGTGCCAAGTATTCAGACAGGCACTTGAAAAGACGAAAGAGACTTCCTCAAAATGACCAAGATACTACAAGCGAACGTCCACAGGAGCCGAACGGCGGACAACCTCCTGTTCAAGCTTATAAGTGAACTACAAGCGGACGTAATCATCATAAGTGAGCAATACGCCAACAAAATGGAGCAAACCTGGATCTCCGATACACTAAAAACCGCCGCATTATGGATTCCAAAAAGAAACATCACTGTTCAGAGCAAGGGATCAAAAAGAGGTTTTACATGGATAAAAAACAACAAAATCACAATAATTAGTGTATACCTAAGTCCAAATGACCGCATGGACGATTTCCGGCAAAAACTAGAGGACTTAGAAGATTTTATATGTGAGACCGAAGGAGAGATCATAGTTGCAGGAGACTTTAACGCAAAAGGCCAAGAATGGGGCATGCCAACGACAGATTCTCGAGGAAGGCAAATACTCGAGATGGCAGCGAGACGCGGCCTTAGTGTAGTTAATGTAGGAAACACCCCCACCTTCAGAAGAGCAGGACAAAGAGGCACAATACCTGATATAACCTTCGCCACAGAAGGTATACTGTCCAAAATCAGGAACTGGAGAGTCATTGAAGAATACACAGGCAGTGATCACCAATATATCGTTTTCGATATTGAGGAAGTCAGGCGAAACCCGAACCGAGACCAAAATCAAACAGTGAGATGGAATGTCAACAAACTGAACACCGATCTCCTTAGGAGGATGATTGACAGAGGAAAAAGTTCCGTGATCCAGATGCAGGGAACTACCGAAGAAAAAGTAGAATCAACAATGCAACTCATCCGACTCGCATGTGATGCTTCAATGCCTCGAAAGAACTACTCCAACAGAAGAAAAGAGCGAGTCTACTGGTGGTCGATGGAAATAGCCGAACTCCGCAGGAGGTGTCTGCAGCTAAGACGAAAAGTCACCAGAGGAAGAAGAAGGCAGGATGGCAACATCGAGCAAGTTCTCGAAGAATTCAGAACCAAACGCCATGAGCTCAAGACAGCCATAAAAACGAGTAAGAAGCTTAAGTGGGAAGAACTCCGACAAGATGTCAACAATGACCCCTGGGGACTTGGTTACAAGATTGTTATGCGAAAGCTTGGAGCCCAAAAAACCACGGAAGCCCTAAGCCCAGAAAAGATGAGTCATATTATAGATACGCTGTTCCCAAGTCACCCTGTTAGACCACCCGACACCCCCTCTGGCCAGCAACAGGAAATACAAGACTTCAGTGAAGAAGAGTTGAAGACTGCTATAAATGCAATGCAAAACAAAAAAGCTCCCGGACCAGACGGTATACCGGCGGAAGCGCTTAAACAAATAGCTCAATTCAGCCCACAACTTTTACTCAGTATGTACAACAGCTGCCTAGGCGAGGGGACCTTTCCAAAACGCTGGAAAAAGCAACGGCTTGTCCTTATCGACAAAAATAAAGGACCGCCAGACTCCCCGTCCGCCTATAGGCCTTTGTGCATGCTGGATACAACAGGAAAACTCCTAGAAAAGCTATTGCAGCCACGCCTCATAGCCGCGATTAAAAGGAGAGGAGATTTGTCTGAGCGACAATACGGTTTCAGAAAAGGTCGCTCTACAATAGGAGCAATAGAAGAAGTTGTAAGAGCCGCCGAAATCACCCACCGAGGCTACACTTCCACCCGAAAAATTGTGCTACTGATAACTCTGGACGTCCGGAATGCATTTAACTCTGCCAGGTGGATTGATATGATAAGAGCACTCGAAATAAAATTCGAAATCCCAGAGTATCTCTCGCAGATGTTAAAAAACTACTTGAGAGACCGGGAACTAATCTATCAGACAACGGAGGGATTAAGAAGAAAAGATATCACATCCGGAGCCGCTCAAGGATCTATCCTAGGACCTGATCTCTGGAACATCTCCTACGATGATATCCTACGCATGGAGATGCCGGAAGATTCGTTCCTAGTCGGATACGCAGATGATGTAGCTGCAGTGATTACAGCAAGAGACACCGAAAGCGCACAGAGGAAGCTAAATCAGGTCATGCGAAGGACAATTTCCTGGATGGAGGGGCACGGGCTGTCTCTGGCAACTGAAAAAACCGAAGTAGTGCTCCTAACGAGAAAACGAATTCCCACGATAATCGACTTCAACATCGACACCGAGGTTATAAGGAGTAAAAGTGCGGTAAAATACCTGGGAATTAGACTCGACACGAAGCTAAGCTTCTGGGAACAGATACGGACGGCCGCAGAACGCGCATCAAAAGTGACAGCATCTCTATCCAGGTTGATGGCAAACGTAGGTGGACCAACTGCTAGTAAACGAAAACTACTGTTGTCGACAACGCACGCGATTCTCCTATACGGAAGCGAGATTTGGGCTGACGCACTGAAGCAAGAAAAGTACCGCAAACAGATGGCGTCGGTGCAGAGGCGCGGTGCCTTACGGATAGCGAGCGCATACCGCACGGTGTCGGAGCCAGCGGCTCTTGTAATCGCGGGGGTGACACCAATAGACCTCCTTGCAGCACAACGAAAGTACGCATACGAAAAGAAAACGGAAATTGGAGCGGAAGCAGCGATGGCGGAAGCAACAGCGCGTATACAACGCAAGTGGCAAGAACGCTGGGAGTCTGAAAGTAGAGGGCGCTGGACTGCGAGGCTCATCAGAGACGTAAACGCATGGAGTAACCGGAAACACGGTGAATTGAACTATTACCTTACCCAGTTCCTCACCGGACACGGATACTTCAACGCCTTCCTCCACAAGATAGGAAAAGTGAGAAGCCCATCCTGTCAATACGGAGATTCGTTTTCAGACGACGTCTACCACACCGTCTTCGAGTGCGTTAGATGGGAATCCCTCCGCCAAGAACTAAGTGGAAACGTCGGCGAAATCAGCCAGGACAACATCATTCAGAAGATGCTGGACAACGAAGTCCAGTGGATGCAAATAAGCTCGTATCTGACCCAAATCCTAAAAATTAAAAAACAAGAGGAGGTAGCTGAGGAAATGACCGAGCCCGCTACTTAGACACGGACCCCCCCTCGAAGTAATGCGCAAGTAGTCCCGAGGGGGGAGATCGGCGAGACACTTTTGGAGTTTTAGCCGGTACGCCAAGGGTTTAAATCCCCTAGGAGAGCCCGGCTCACGGGGAAATATGGATATTTCCTTATGGTGCGTAAAGCATTTCTCCAAAAGTAAAAAAAAAAAAAAAAAAAAAAAAAAAAATTTCCTTAAAATAGAACCGGTGAGTGGCGTGCGTAAGGCGCCTGAAGTACTTTGTTCAAAAACAACTCAGAGCTGTTTGGCTGTCCCAAAGCATGTAGGTGAGGGTACATTTGGTGCATTTTCGTTGGCGAACACTTGTAAGATGTAAGATGAAGTTTCCAGTGCAATAAGTATTTTATATACGTGGACGCACTAGCAACTTCATCCATTATTCAACCTTCGGTGTACAAAATTTTTGGTAAAAGTGGTATTACGAATTCGTAGCTTCTTCAAGTTCAACGATCACAAAAGCCTGTCTTCAGTTTTATTATGCCTTTCCTGTGTCCTATATATGAATTATAGGATTCAGGATCATAATTGTACATTTTTAAGACCTTAAGACATCCTGTGAAGTTGCTTATTTTGAGGTTTGCTATATTCGCGAGCATGAGGGCACTTTTAGACCAGATTGCTTTTTCACAGATATCTTTGTATAGGGGCGAAAAAATTTACTATTCACAGGATAGCTGCAATTGATTGACGGCAAATCTTGCCGTGGCAATGAAAATGTAACCAACTTTCCTTTAGATGGACAGAGCTTTGTACGATATAAATGATATTAAATGCAGTAAAGCTCGAAATGGGGAAAGGTATGTGCAACTGAAGGCACATATTAGGAATGTTGGTTGAGAACCACAATCACCACGGTGCTTAGCTCCATTTAAAGCAAGCCAAGCTCAGAAAAACATTTCTATATATGGCAAGATGGGGTATTCTGTATACGGCTGCCAGACATGAGCTGCTACACAACTTTTTTTTTTTAATTCAGTAAATATCACAAGAACTTGGCCAAGTTTCATCGATATTGAATGAAAGCAAAATCAAGCGCTTGACAGTGTCTTGGAACGGAGACATTAAAAAATGAGCTCAGAGGCTCAGTGGTTAGTTTGCAGGACTACTGAGATATGGTTCTAAAGTTTGACACCCGGAAAACCCAAATTTACAGCTGAGAGGCATAGCTCATCAATAATGCTGCCTTCTATAAAATTGCCACAAATGTTAGTGCCACCGCAGTCTGCAAAAAGCTGTGCTTAGCTCAGGAAAGTTGAAGTTCTGGCTTCTTCTAAACGTCTCGACTCATTTTTTCATGGCGTCCTTTTACAAGCCACAAGAATAATACATATAAAAAACGGTAGATAGCAAGTTGTTCTTTAAAAATCCATCTGCATATATGTGTCACTGCATCCCACCTACTCAGAACAAGAAGTGCTGCTACCACCCTCCGAATAGCCTTCATAGCAGGCATGAAACCTCTCTGCCAACCTAAAAAAAGAAAAACAAGGCACACACCACCAATCAACTAATTGTCGTTTCCTGCATAGAAATACGCGTCTGCACATTATAACCACTTCAATTCAATTAGACATTTCAAAGTCTCACTATGCCCGGAGGAGCTTCCTACTCAGCACATCGGTCGCCTCATCATCCTCGCATTCAACTCCATTCATTCCGACAAATGCAACAGTTTATCTAAATTGCAACCCGATTCCACACTTCCTTTCGCATATAAATATATTATATGCAGAGCCTCCTCTGTTTGCGTGTTTGTGAAAATTGATTTTTTTTTTCATTCCCTGAATTTGGCTGCACACAGTCTGGCAGGGAGCCAAGAATTTTCATATCCTCTCTCCACAAAAGGATTTGCTTCCTATCATCATTAGGATTATGGCTTCACACGTATATATGAGTTTTTGTTCAGGTAGTTGTTTTGTTTTTCCATACACCCAGACGGTAGACGACCGACGTCTTCTTCATTCTTCCATAAAATGGAAAGAAACGCAAAGGAGATATTTCGGAACAAAGTTTCAAGGCTCCGGAAATACATTTGGAATTTACATTCAACCATCGTCGACCGGGGGGAACTGCATGCCCAACAAACAAGAAAGGATAATACTTTTAAGTAATAATAGAAGAATATAGGTAGAAGAGGTACTACCCACTACCACTGATACTTCTGCTGCTGCCGACACTGACACATGTCAGGGATATATGGTAGCATAAATGAGATTTCATAGGGAAAAACCAAACTGATATGCACGTACGATCTTGTTTCAAAGAAACCTCAAACGGCAAACAAAAAATGAAAGGCAAAAGAGCTGCCGCAAAAAGTTCGTCCCAAAAGAAAACTCGTCTTCGTTTAAATGAATCCAATGGCTGGGAAGGAAGTCGATTTCGTTAGTTGAAATTTTTGCTACTCCTTTTGCCGAGTCTTGTACTGCATCCAATGATCTTGGGAATATGTACGTGTGGGTGTGCTTGGATGTGTACTTTACAAATTTTTCTTTTGCTAAAAGTTTTTTTGAGAAAAACTTTTCAGGAGTATTGATTGAAGACAGTCATGGTGAACTTACGGGCACCTGTACAAATGCACGAAATTGGTTAAACATATGTCGACAGCTATTCAATTTAATCGTTCCGTATTTGAGAACCTATTGCTGTACTTAAGGGGCGGTGAAGAGGGGAAAATAAAATAAAGTTTCGGAGTCCTAAATGGTGATGAGCATTTCACTGAATCGTGCGAGTGCGCTTTTGGAAATGGGCTTAAATATGGAAATAGTGTTTACGATAATAAATTTCGAGTGCTAGCCTTTGTCTGAAATGTAAGTGCATACAAACATACAAAGTGCCAAACAACAGAAACAGCTCGTAAAAGTTAGAAAAACCGCCCTTCAGGTGGCCATAAGCCATAAGCCATAAGCCATAAGCATACAAAAAATATAAACCCCTGCCTCGAGCGGCAGACAGTGAAAAGAACAGCTTCTCGAATAGAAGAGAAAGGCATACAACATAGGAGCAGCCGACTCTCTAACTACCATTATTCGCACTTCTTGCAAGTCGACGTCAACGGAACCTGTGACCGATATCGAAAGCTCGAACCTTCCTACTGCAACAGCTGATGGCCGAAAACCTTCCTTAAATCTATGCCCGCTGACTAATACTGTTGAGAATTCACAACTCACAACTTCTCTTGCGTTGCGAATCAACAACGACCTTGATGATAGAAAAAGTCTAATCCCATGGTCCTCTTTATCGCTACATTCACAATAGCTATGCAAAATAAAAACAAAACAAGCCGCAATTTTCCAATCAACGAATAATCACAATTAGCCCCATTCTCCATCAGACAAGTCGAAGCTAAAGAGTCTGGCTTTAAAGTGCACCCCGACTTCGCTACTATAAATAAAATCACACGACAGAGCCAAATACCAAAACCGCTCGCGCGCCATTGCAAAATTGTGAAAATACTTTGCACACACATTGCCCCGGGGGAAATCAGAAACCTCTATAATTAGTCGAGCTCTCTGGGACGCTCGATGCCTTTTCGTGTTTCCTGTTTTTTTTTTCCCGCTTGTTTTTTCTTCGCCATCCTTTCTATGTCCAATTTTTATCTGAGCGCATCATACCTACAACCGAGAGCAGACTGCTCTTCATTTCTGGATTGAAGTCAATTTTTGTATGCATAAAGTGCATCCTGTCGACGTTTTATAGGTATATACCCACAGCATGCTACCCAAACACATTCTATTTCAAATGTAGCGGGTAGTCTTGAGATTTCCCAATTTATTTACCACCACCCCATCACACGCGGGTTCATTCTCTGAGCATCATCCTGCTGGGTGTCCTTCGATGTTCTCCTCGCCAGTCTCTTTGATAGCATTGCAATTTTCTTTGGTTTCCCGATATCTGTGTTTGTTTTCTTGTTAGTTTTGTAATTTCCAGTTAGAGAAAGAGAGAAAAAAAGCGACCTACCTACCGCAGTCAAAGGAGCATCAGGAAATGTTTGCTGAGGTTGACGACAAGAACGACACAGTTCCGTGCAAAGATTATGGTCTCAGGTTTATATCGATTGAGATACATCCAATTTTTGAGTTCGAATAATTAATCAAAAGATTTATCGCTTAAAATGTTATGTACTGTATAGATATGTTGGCCGGTTTTGATATACGAGCTTTCGGTTTGTGTATCTGGAATACTTTATTAACTATATATCACTGTGGTCGTATCTAGTATGGTGAGCGATGCTAGAGGCCATACATGTGTGGAAGTACATTATCCGTCAATCGAGTAATATCCCAGGATAAGAGGTTTTAACATCCAATGTCACTGCTAATCGAAGTTGTCAATAGTAAAATGTAAAGTGACCAATTTAAAAAAAATATGCGACAATCTCAGAGGTGGTTACACCTACAGCAACAATATGCACATCCCTAGAAAGACATAGACGCTTCTTTTGGGGGATACAACATACCTAGCAGAGGCTCACAAACTGTGCCAGTGTTGCCAAGTTGAAAAACCGCATTTTTCAAAAGTTGAAAAAAAGAAAACAAAGAAAATGCTGCCGGCAATATGCGACTATCTCAGAGGTGGTAGGACCTAGAGCAACAATTTACACATTTCTGCAAAGAGAAGACACAGACGCTTCTTTTGAGTAGTAAAAGATAGGAGTGGCTCTAAAACCAGTGTTGCCAAGTTGAAGAACCACATTTTCCAAAAGTGGTAAAATTAAAAGCCATAGAAAATCGTCAAAAATTTTAAGCCGAGGTCTACATGAATTGTTTATTCATAAAATTGGAGAATTATATAGGCCATAAGTCCAGACAAGAATTTTAGTGGTTACATATTTAAATCCAATAAGCAACTACGGAACACTTTTCAGAATTTCAAAAGCCCTTTTCTTAACCTTAATCCTACCGATGACAGATTTATTTTGAGACCAAATTCAATATAATACAGAACGGAGAAAACGAAGTCACGACACGTATGCAACATGTCAAAACAATAGTCCTTCTCTGATGTGTAACGGAACCATTCCGTCAGTCCCAGTAAGGTTAGCATAAAAAAATAATAAATAGTTGGCGCAACAGCCAACAGGTACGAAGAGAACCCCAGACCTAGTTTCTTCCAACCATTCGTTTTTCATTTTAGGCAGAAATGGAATGGATTTAAAAAATGGATCAAGCGGTTAAAAAAAAAAACACTTGAAGATGTGTTTTTCCGTGGATCGAACCTGAGATCCCTCGCTTAGTAGTCCAACACATTAACCACTAAGCTACTGTGCCTTCCACATAAGAGGGACATATAAATTAAGGTCGAGTTCACTAATGGGGACCACTTTTCAGAATCCTGACGACGTTAAATAACTTATAGTAATCCTAGATAAATGACTAAACTGGAAACCCCACGCTATCAACAAATAACCTAAGGAATGAAACATGAAAGCTTGTTGGACATGTACGATAGATTCGGAAGCATCTCTCAAAACATCACACACTGGATTTACACTATTATGAACGGGCCCATCATAGCATGCCGCACAGCTACAACAGAACCCATAACAGTACACCTGCACATATACAATATACATACACAATGAGCGAGTGTTACCTTGCGCACGCAAGAGAACTACTCTGCCCAGCCCGTCAGAAACCGTCAACCACATGTTGCAATCACAGCAGTTTTGGGCGGAATTATGTTATTTTATAACCAACCTACAAAACGAGCTACGGAGAATTGAAAGGCAAAGAAAAGCCATAGTAGAAGCCTTAGAGGCCGCAGACACACCAGAAACAGGTGACACAACACGAATAGTTTGAATGCTAACCAGCCCCGCGAAGTAATACCTAACGTCAGCCCCGCGGGGATAGTGGTTAAAGTGTGTTGGGTGTGGATTAGTACACGGAAAAAACTTAAAGACCAAATCAAGAAAAATGATCGCAGAATCACGAAAAGTTTGTCTAGTTTTAGAGCCTAGCTCAGGATTTACTAATTCACGACATTTTATTCGCAATTCTATAAATTGTACGAAGTGGAGATATTGACCCTCAAAAGTCGCGAATCGCTACTTTTTATTGTCAATGATGCGATCAAATGAGGAATACATATTGCAATAACCAATCGCAATTTGACACAAATAGTTATTAGATAATATGGATTGTGAATTGCAAAAATAATCCGTAAATTACCACTTTTGTGTTGTAAATTCGGATTTCCTCCCTTAACAAATTACACCCATTTCGTCTTGAATTGCAACTCAAAAGTGTTGATTTGCGAACAAAAGGGGTAGATTTACCACTTCAGTAGTTGCAATTTACGAATTCGTAATGGTAAATTGAATCTTTTTTTTTATGAATTTGCATTTCATATTTTGCAATTTACGATTCTTGAGTAGTGATTTGTAGTGCAGGGGGGTTATTTGGGTGTTGTTTTATCCCAGTAGCAGAAGTGGCACGCTGGTGGTCGCACGGCGACAGCTCGTCGGATGGGGGGGATCTTTCCGCCACTTACCTACCTACAAATGAATCGTGCCATTTTGACATAGTTCATAAGGAACTATATTTTTGTATGATGCTAGGTCGTTGTCGGATGGTATTGTTTGCTTTGCGCGCCTTAACAGAAGTGTATTGGCATCCGTATAATGGATGATCAGTTTGTATAAAAAAGAAAAAAAAGAAATAGGAAGAAGAAGAGTTTGAAGTTTGAGAGAGTTGGTGTCAGATGTCGGAGACACTTTAGGAAGGTGATCGCTGGTGTTAGAAACGAACACACAACCAATAGGCTAACCCACCCTAATGTATGACCAAAGTCAAAACTCCTTGACTATCAATATGCCTTAAAGTTAATTATGATAGTCCCTGATAAAAACTCGCTGTCTACATAGATGCTCACATTTAGGTACTCATTGAATGTTGTTCGCGGCCATCACCCACTTATCGCCATTAATGATCAATTAGTCCATAACAAAACAGAATTATCTTAAAAATTCACAACAATTTATTTAATTCTGCTAGTAGGTTTGGGTGTCATTGAAATTGTCTCATGTTACAAAGAGAGTCAACATCAAGAGAGATGTTCCAAGACTTTTTAAGGGAGAATCTATTTACTTATGTGTATAGTGAGTCACCGAGCACGTGTGATAGGTAAACAAGCTAGGTTTCTGGTATTATCAATTTTAGCGCAATCGGTAAATTGGATTTAGTATGAAATGTTTAGCATAAATATAATTGTTTGTATAGGTAAATATAGGTTATAGTTTAGATATAAGTATAAATATAAGTATAAGTATAAGTATAAGTGATATTTTAGCAAATTTAATACAAATCTGTGATCTTAGGTATTATGTTACTTTTAATTCAGGGGTTCAACTCTTTTACTATATATTTTATTTGATATGATTTACGTTTTAATTAAATGCATGAATTAAGAACGCCAAAAGACTTACGGTTTTACTGTTGCTGTTTATGTTTAGTTGTTATGCAACTTTTTTTTATCGATGTCTGATGATTGATGAATTCTTTTAATTCTGTTGCCTGCAGAGTCGTTGTGCGCACATCGGTTCTGGGGTTCTGTGTAGCTTATGTACTGTTAAAAAAATGTAAAATTATGATAGGAGTAATACTAAGGAATCGATTGGCGCTTCTTACCTCGAATTCATGCGTACAAACATATACTACCTAATTTTATATATTATTAATTATACAAACTTATAGAAGAAATGTTGAGTTTTGTTGTTTAGTTTTTTTTTTTTTTTTTTTTTTTTTTTGTAGGTAATAGCTGATTCACATGCTGGCTTTAGCTCGGTGCGGGTGAAAATTCGAGATGCACGAAATGGTTGATTGATCTCGTTTAGAACAGGTGCTCTTGAGCGACGCAGGTGTGTCTGAGTCGATTTATGACGTGGGTATACTACGTTCTCGGGTGCTCCTGGGACGATGTGGTTTCTTTAGTGCTTGATACACTGAATTTTATCGCTTACAAGCGGTGACGGCAGACATGTATTTTTGGTACATACGGAGGATTTATCCGATTTCATATAGCGGCACTAGTGACTTATATGTAATGTCAGCGCACTGAGTAGCCTCGTTGTTCCACAAGGGTATTTTAATTGTTGGAATTTCGTGCCTACTGTAACGTTTTAATCCGCCTATTGGATGCAAAGGAGGGGTTTAATGCATACACCACTTTTGAGACACTTTAATAACTCTTACCTTCAATTAATATAACGAATAATTTAAGTACGCGCTTTTCTTAATACGTCCAAGCTCGCTTAACTCACATATAAATGTCGTTTTCGAGGATGCTTGGCGAAATAAAAGGCAATAGTGGCAATCAAAGACGGATATTACAAGCGTTGACTACTCTTATAGCCAATTCATCTTTGGGAACACAAAAAAAATGTTACGATTTTCCGATTAAAACGTTTAACCACGCGGCTTACCAGTGATTTTTTTTTTCTTGTCGAATTCAGACACTATCACTTTCCAGTTCGGTTGCCAAAAAAGAAAAAGGACCGTGCACTCGGGTTACACAACCTATATATCTGTGGTTTGGCGCGCGTTTGGGGTAAATCAGGTGTGGTGTAAAGTTTAGGCTAACTTTTGCACAGCGGCTTATGTCATTACCATCAGTGCACGAAAATAATTTATGGCACGTCAAGTACGGCGTCACCAGTAGTTTTAGGAAAACGACGATGGGGAATTATAACAAGGCGATTGCTACAGATTTGAGGCATCACCGTATTAAATTGAAATTGTTTGATTTCGAAATTAGAAAACTTTATTCTCAATTTACAACTTATATCTTATGATTTACAAATCAAAATTCGAAGTTTAATTATTTAGGTTATTTTCGAATACATAAGTCACATTTTATAATTTTTTTGCTCCTGATATCCATGAAAAGCATTCGGCGTCATATCGCCCGGAGACAATGGTTTTTCGGTCTATGCTAAAATTTAAAATACAACAAATTATTTAGAAGCACTTGCCATTGATACGAACATTTACAATCGTTTTCAATTACATATGATATTTTAGATTCCATTCCAATTTAAACTTCTTTCTAATAGCCCTACCTACTTATTTTTTTTTTTTTTGTATTATTCAATATGTACTTACAAGTTATATTCCAAAATTCGTTACAATTTGTTGGTTAGTACACTCACTAGCACTACGAATGAGTTATACTTATAAATATAACTTTGACCCGACAAGAACTGCTTTAAGCAAAGATTGAATACCGACTGTCTGAGTCTAATGAAGCCAAATGCGCATTGTTGGAGCTGTCCATGCAGAAAATGAAAGGACTTAAAAGGATTTTTTTACATGGACATGCTATGACGGTTAGTTTTTGTCGGCTGCCTGTGCGCACAAAAATTTCACACATCGGGTAGTTAATTCCATGGAAATTACAAAAAAAAATATTTTATAATTCACAATTTCACTACGTCATTTTACGTTTTCAATTTACATGTGTTAAATTATTATAAGATTTCATTGACTCAGTGTTTGTATATCAGAAAATACTTTTTGCAATTTGCGATTGTGAAGTAGTGCTTGAGAAATTGACCCATTGAAGTGGTAAATTGCGCCAAAAACTATCGCAAATCACTACAAATCAAAGAAGCTCGAATTAATACTTCTAATCGCAAAATCGTCGGCGCAGTGGCTTAGTGGTTAGTGTGTTGGACTACTAAGCGAGGGGTCCCAGGTTCGAATCCCGAGAAAAACCCAAATTCCAACTTAAGGTTTTTTTCACTGCGCCACCTCTCGCGAACGTCTGACAAACATCCGAGAGTATAACTGTCATGAAAGAGCTTCTCAATTGGCCGTTTGGACTCGGCATAAAATTGTAGATCCCTTCCATTCGTCCCAAAAATAAAAACTCACACAAGACGAATGGCTGTGAGAAGCTAGGCTTGGGTCCATACGGACCTGTTGCGCCAATTATTTATTTTATTTTATTTAATCGCGAAATTCAACAAGCAGATATTCTACGCCGTTTTCAATGTCGAATTACGAATTTTTATATCAATCCAAGAAAAAATCATTGTAATTTGCGACAAAGATATAATTCGTGAATTGCAACTCAAAATTTTGCAATTGGTGATTTTCAATTCTTTACGTGAGTTCAAGTAAGTAAGTATGAGAATGATGTCTAAAAAGACCCTAAATCACTACCAAAATTTCGTGGGTGTAAAATTCTATAAAATGTTTCATCTTCCGCCACCTACTCTATATCATCAGAGCAATCCTCATACGGCTGTAAGAGATAAGGTACGGTACCAGTATTAACCCAACCATCTCATCCTAGGTCTACCTAGGAATACGTTTTTTTGGTCGAAAATGTGAGGATCCATCTGGCTCTGCATACCTATGCTTTTAATCCGAGATTTGATGTTACCTGCTGCTGGTACAATAATTATCCATTATATCCAAAATGAAAAAAAAAAAACTTCTTAACCTTATTTTGAAAATCGTTTTGTATAGGAATATCAACCAAATGCGGATGACCAAACTACAACGGCCAACAGGTCAGGCGAAAATCATTTCTAACAGGACCTTTGCATCAAATATTTTCATTCCCAAAGTTTTTCAATCTCGAACTCGTACAAATCATAGAACGATAAAAATGGTCGCCACAACATTCACCCTTCATCCTTGCAACTGGCTCTGAATGAGCCATCATCTGTCATTCATCTCGTTTAACAGCACTTAACTAACTTGACTATATCCAATGACGAATTTAAATTCACAGCAGCGCACTGGTCCCCTCTCACACGATGTATGGTGGCGTTGTTCTATTTCCGCAGTTATACTGTTCTGCTCTTTATACGCTGAGGTGCTAATAAAATTTAATTGCCAAAGCAATGAAAAATGTCTGTCCTCATTCTGGTAGAAAATTTTATTACTGTCCTGTTTGTTGGTTACATGCGGATGTGTGTATACGATACATCCTACAGCTCGGCATCCATATTGCCATGGTTCTGGTGTATCTCATCTTGACAGGATATAATTTACATATGTTACACAGATCCTAATTAGATTTGCGTCAACACTATTCCCCTTGGTTGAGTTGGAATTGGGACTGGGAGTGGCACTGTGGCAGTTCCCTACACCCTACCACTCCTCATTCTCACGAAAGTGTGCACGTTCCTTTCCATCATTCGTATACAACACAAACTATATAGTTGTTTCAATTGTTGTTGCTGTGTCAATGTTTCAAAAGCGTTGCATACAGACACACGGAGCCGGAGAGCAAGCGTAACTAAGTTTGATGACTTAGTGTACACGGGTGAATGGACGTTAAACCAAAAGGACATTTCACAGCATTCCTAAACTCCCAGTGACCTCTCTATTGACAATCCAAGAATATGGACGACTTGTATGTGTATTCACGTCTGTACTCAATTGTTGCTATAGTCAGGAGGGTAAAATATACATTTTTTTCTTCGACCCTCTGCCACTGACAGTCTTGAACTTAAAATTTACGAAGTGGAACTTGGACCAGGGCAACATGATTTCCAAACACTTTCGTGATTGTTGGAAGTGCGACAGCGAGAAATTATTCCATTTCAGGATCATAGAGAATTTTAATGATTTTGTGGCGACGACGCTGCCCAGTGAAGATTTTGTAGATTATGACAGCGGTATTCCGGCGGCATCGTTCGGATGGAGCTTGGGGAAAACTTAATCGCTTTCTGTGGAAACTTATAAAAATTCAAATGATGAGGTTTTGTTTTTAGGGTTCACAGAGTTGGTCGGGGATTGTGAGATTCGATTCGTTGTTACCTCTACCTGCGAACGGCGACAACGATGCCAGAGGCTGAAGCTGAAGGTATTAAAGTTAATGGTGTGTTATTGAATTTCGCTGGCGGTTGGGGTTGGCTATATATGGGGTTTTCGGAAGCAGCTATACCCATATTATAATTTAAATGTAAATTTAGGGAGACGTGGCTGGATATTTCTTGGTTTAAGCCTGCCGAAAAATATTTGATTTTGTTATGCGGGGGACGTCTAATTAAAAACGGAAAACTACGTAAATTTGTTAAGGGAAAGGGATTGTGGTTCTGACTTGAGAAGGGTTATATGATATTTGGATTTGTATATTGGACCAACGGGCTTAGGGAAGCTTTTATCGACAGTGTTATTGACAACCATATACTAAGAGAGCCATGGTTATGCCCTATGTTTCAATAAACTAAAGGATACTCACAAGTCACAGTTCGTCGAACACTAGACACCATATTGAGGGGTTCCGTCGCCATCGATCGTGTGTTTACCTTAATTATCAGACCTTTATCTGAGACAATATTACACTGAATGTCGTAAATCGACGCCAATTGCGAGGATCAACGATAACGAGGGACTCGGTATTAAAATAGTTATTACGCGTTTGGCTACTCTAGGAGCTTGCTGCAGTACAAAACAGCGATTTGAAAAACCCTACCTTCTTTTATGATAAGTTTGGATACAACTAATCAGACTCACTCTAGTGGCAAACAGCTGCGACTAAACGAATTTTCAAATCAAACAGCGACCCGACGAGCAAAAGGTGTCGATTTACATGCTCCATTTATTCACGCGACCGTTAGTTTTGAATATGCAGCTTCAAGACGTGATTGACGAATGACGAGACGTTGACACATTTTCGCACTTAAGGCAGTGCGGTTCCCTGCAGTTGGTTTGCCATCTGGACCAAGGATGAAAAATTATTATTTTGGGACCATCCTTATTTTTTACTCTCTCGGAAGAAGAAAGATAGGTATTTGCATTAGAAATTGTTAATATTTTATTGTATGCCGATGGATGTGTTGAGGCGTGCGACTATTGGAACTATTTTAAGGTGCACGTGCAATATGGTTTTAAAGAATGTTTAATATTGTTAATTGCGGTCTTACGGTATTGAGTTTCAGAAAAATATACCATGTTTCAACACAGGTTGGGATTTGGGTAGTCAGTTAAAAAAAAATGCATACGGCTTTTTTGCGTTTTTTTTTAGAAAAACTAAGTACCAGATCAAATTTTGAATTCTTGTATTATCTCAAACATATAATACTTTGATAAAAATTGTACAAGCAGGATCTATAAAATTATGCAGTAAAAAAAGCAACAAATAACTATTGTAATTTTATAGTTCGGAAAAATAGTTTTGCTTAACTATTTAGCTGAAAACTGAGTATGGGGTATTGTTCGGGATGTAAGCATTACTTGGTTTTCAAGGTTTTATCCTAATCGAAAATGGAGTTTTCGAGATATTGTCAATAAGTAATAATTTTGAAAATATGAAGTTTTGTATGAATTTTGGTCAAAATCGTTAGGACTGTTTACAGGTGAAATAAGTAAAATCTAATTTCTAAAAAATGTATTATTTTTTGCAAAAACTTACAGTAGGATAATATAGAGAGAAACTTAGTTTGCTATTGAGTCAGAAATTAACATATAAGGTATAATCTTAGGAACTCATATTTGTATGGAACGCTTTTTTGGGGCTTTATTAATAGCAAAAAAAAATCTAATGGTATTCCTAACTGTATGCGTCTAAATAACGTATCTTAATCTGATCTGTCAACCATCTGTAATTTTTTCGCTAAACATTTTCAATTTGTATATTCCTGTGGTACTACCATACCTATAGTCTTTAGTAATAGCCCAATGTCCTGTGAGCTCTTTAATATCGGCAACTTAGAATGTTCAATCCCGGAAGTTCAAATTGCTCTATCTTTGTGAAATTTAGATAAAAATCCTGGTATGGATGGCATCCGTCGGCGCAGTGGCTTAGTGGTTAATGTGTTGGACTACTAAGCGAGGGGTCTCAGGTTCGAATCCCGAGAAAACCCAAATTCCAACTTAAGGCTTTTTTCACTGCGCCACCTCTCGCGAAGGTCTGACAAACATCCGAGAGTAAAACTGTCATGAAAGAGCTTCGCAATTGGCCGTTTGGACTCGGCATAAAATTGTAGATCCCTTCCATTCGTCCCAAAAATAAAAACTCACACAAGGCGAATGGTTGTGAGAAGCTAGGCCTAGGGTACATGTTGCGCCAATTTTTTTTTTTTATGGATGGCATCCCCCAATTTTACTTCAAAAGTGCTCCGTCGCGTTTTCTGTACCCCTGTGTTTAGTTTTTAATTTTTCTCTCCGGTCCGGAAATTTTTGAAAAATTGGAAGAGCTCATTTTTAACGCCCATATATAAATCTGGATCGAGGCATGATATTACTAACTATCGTCCAATCTGTAAGATTTCAACTGTTCCTAAGTTGTTTGAAAAACTAGTTTGTGACAAACTAACACCTCTCTTAAAGAGACTTATCTCTCCGTTTCAGCATGGCTTCGTCGCAGGCAGATCTACTACCACAAATCTCTCAATTTTTTTGTAATTCCGCCATGAATTTCCTTGAGAATGGTTTGCAATGCGATGTAATATATACGGATTTTGCTAAAGCGTTTGATGAAATTCCAAACTAATTGGCTTAGGACTTCACTCCAACTTCCTAATGTGGCTTCATTCCTACTTAACTGATCGTAGTATGTTCGCATAAATTGCACGTTCTCATCACCAGTTTAAGTCACCTCTGGAGTACCTCAAGGTAGTCATTTAGGCCCTCTGCTCTTCCTTTTGTTTATTAATGACATTCCTGACTTGTTTTTCAGTTCCCAGTGTCTCATATTTGCCGGCGATTTGAAGGTGTTCCGACCAATACGTTCAGTTCGTGATTGTATTCTTTTACAAGAGAATCTTGAACGACTGTCCATATGGTGTCACAGTAATGACCTTCATCTCAATGTCTCTAAATGTCAAAGCCTTTCCTTTAATCGTAACCTCTCTCTAATTCGCTTTACGTGCGTAATCGATAATACCCCTCTGTCCATTATGTCATTCAAAAAAGATCTTGCAGTTATTTTTGACGTAAAACTGAGCTTTTGCAAGCACATTGAGTCTTTGGTTGCCAAAGGTAATCAGATGTTAGGTTTCGTTCTGCGAAAATCGAAAGATTTTAAAGATCCACATATTTTTAAATGTTTATTTTTTGCATTTGTCCGATCTCACCTTGAATACTGCAGTATAGTATGGAATCCGTTTCATGAAGTACATTCTGTTAGAATAGAGAGGATCCAAGAGCGTCGTACTAGAGTAGCCGTTCGTAGACTGCGATGGAATATTGAAATGTCATCTTACGACACGAGGTGCAAATTATTTGGTATCTTACCTCTTTTTAAACGGAGCCAATATTTTTCAATTATGTTTATTAGTGATTTGATAAATGGTCATATTGATTGCCCTTTTCTATTATCATTAATTGGCTTTTATGGTCCTTCGGGAGCTCTTAGAAATCGTCTTTTATTTTATATACCTTATCATAGACTTAATTATGGATACAATGAACCAATTTCTAGATGCCTTAGGGAATCCAATAAATATTGGAGTACGTATATTCGATTTTCATCTTACTAAGAAATCATTTAGGAATAACTTAATTCTATTAATAAGCTTTGGTGGTCGTTTTTAAGATTTTTTTTTTGCATTAAGTAATGTAGCGAGAACAGTAAGTAGATGTACTCATTTGATTGTAAATAAATAAAATAAGTGTTCACAGAAAATAAGTGTTTTCGAGAAATGTACAAATTTAAAAATTAGGTACACCTATTCGATTTTCACCAAAAAACTGAGTATGCAGTCGTGTTAACCTCACCTACTTAAGCTGAAATATCGTTTTTGGTTCCTATCGTTCCTCTTTGTGGTGGCCAAAACCGCAACCAGAACGTGGCGGCTATTCTTTTGTACTGTTTACAAGAAGATTCGATACACATTCAGGAGATAGAACAAAAATTTCTAGAATCGGGCCACTCAATGATGGAGTGTGACAGCATGCATAGTGCAATTGAGTCACAAAAAAAGTATGCATCAGTTTACACAATGCATGACTGGCTGAATATATTTCGCCTTGCTCGTTCCAAAAGAGGAAACAGGAAAAACAGCCAAAATAAAGTTACTGAGCTAAGGTTTTACGAATTTCTCAATATTTCCTCATTAGCTAAAGCAGCGCTTGAAAATTTAAATGTGGACACCGATGGAAGAAAAGTGAACTGGCTTAAAGTAAAAAGTTTTAAGTATTTGAAACTTCGCCCAGATACATTACAATACCGATACGACCACCATAGCCCCCATGCAACTATAATTGTCAGTGGAAGAGGGAGGCCTAAAAAAGTTAAATTAGAAATACTTCGCACTGCCAATATCGTCCCAAAAAAAACCAGACTTATTGCGTTTGTGTGAGAACGGAGTTATTCCAGAAGAATTTCATGGAAGGTACAAATCGCTTCCGGTATCCACCCTTCCATTACTAGATCGGATTCCTGAGGCAGCAAAGATGAGGACTTTTTTTAAGACGTTTATCTACTAAAATGACTTACCTACCTAAATAATAAAAATTTTAAAAAACTATTGTGTTCTCGTGTTTTCTTTCAGAGAAAACTCCCTAAGTCCATTTTTCCTATTTTACCATTTCCCGACTAACCAGTTCCAACATATTTCATATGTTAATGGTTAGCCAAAGTTCCTTCTATAAGCGAAACCCAATATCGAACACTTACGAACATTTTCGAATTTTTAATATTGATTATCAACTTCAAATGCTAATATCTCAAAACCAATAAAATGAACTTAGGGAGTTTTCATAGAACGACGACGTGCGAGCTGAACCACGGGAAAAACGATACAACTCCGGAAATCTTGCTTCAAAAGGGTTTGTGCTATGTCCTTGTCCACTTACTATTTAGCTCTTGCTTTTATAATAAAATCCTGTGCTCGGGGTAAGTAAGTAACCGCAATAACGTTTTATTTTCTTTTTGACATGCGACCTCAATTTTTCAATTTTTGCGTAGAGAGTCATTCATACCTTGTAATATCTTTTTTGATTCTTTAGTCGTTGTGCTAACTGTTTCACACGTTTTCAATCAGCAACAGTTGGATTAAATACTCGTAGTTTCCGTTCTGCAACATTATAGAAAAGACCGCACCGCAGTCTATAATCAAGAAAAGCTTTGGCCTCCAAATTCTTTCATCAGTCGGTATACCTTCTTCGCAACGAGTAGATCATTAAGAGATCTTATGAAATTTATTTTCCGCCTGACGCGAAGAGAGTGTCGACAAGGCCATATACTCTCTTCTGTTACTTCTTTCCTTACAGCTGAAGTTGGCTCTAGTAAGACGACCACTTCAAAGAAAGATTTTCTTTCAAAAGCTATTTATATTTAAAACTCTTCCCCTGCTTTCACAACCAATTAAGCTATGCATTCAAGCCGAAATATTTGATCGTGGAATTTTAGACAACAAATAAAAATGTCCCCCCCCCCCCCCTTTAGACAAAGATGGCTTCTCTATATATAATAAAAAGCCTTTCGCTTAAAGAATAATTTTCCCTGATTACCTAGAGCAAACAAATTAATTACAACGAGTGACACTGCCAGCAATATATATTATTTCAATTGAAAATAATTTACATCACTTTATCAACATCGTCGCATTTAGTCAGGTGTCGCTGGATGGAATAAAGGCAAAAGGTTAATCTATTCACTATTAAACTGAAGCCTATAACTCTCCAGGTGGTGTCCACCAGAGACCATATCCAATGCCGCTCTAAGCATCCCAGAAGCCATGTCATTCGTTTACATAGCCATCAACAAGATTGCAATGCTACAAAAGCCCCCGGGCTCTGTACTTAAGTCGACTGAATCCAATCACCACAAAGAACAAAGCCATACCTCTCTGCATCACCCCCGAACACATCCTAGAGTACAGAGATACAATCTTGAGAGTCGTTGTGCTTACAGGCACTAAATGCTTTGAAAATTTAATCATTATATCGCTCACTCTCCATGTACTCATTTATTCATTGTTTCAACACGTCAGACCGACAACCCTATACACAGGCACAGAGGATCAGGATCACCGAGAGGATTCAATTGAATCTCATTGAGAAAATCATCGTCGGTCATAAACAAAGGACGATGAGAAGGACGATATACAGCACCACCATGCAACATTGAATCCGTTTCAGTCGTTTACGTTCGATTTTGCTGGGAATCACTGCTGCGCTGCAAGAAGAAGCTTTCTTCTAAATTATTCTCCATCATTATTTGATTGAAATCAATTTCTGCTACAGAGCGATGCTAGGAGTGCGCTCTCCCATAGTGAGCATGTATATGTATGCCCGTCGATGACGATGACTCGCATCAGTCAATAAAGCAATAATCTGTGGCCATTTAGTTGATGGCTTCTGGCCAAAAAGGGTTCGCCCAAGTCTCCTTCCCGAAGTGCAGAAAGGACGAACAGATAAAGAAAAACCCCGTTTGGTGACAAATGAGATTGAAAATCGTCTGGGAACACAATTCCATTTGATCCTTTCACATTTGCTTGCGAAAATTTCCACATCGAATTGAATGCGAATTATATGGTGATGATAATAATGATGATGATGGACTCCTAGCGCCACTCCCCCTTAAAAAGGACTGACTAAATAATTCATTTGGTCCTGAAACGCGGTTCAGAGATTTAGTGCCACAAACACATTTTAACCAGCACATTTGCCAAAAGGGACGTTATAGTAAATTTCTCACCAGAGATTTGTTACTCTTCGTCGTCGCTAGTGCTTTCGTCCCTTTTATAGGAGTAACTTTCATTGTGGATTTCCACTTACATTACCATGATGTGTGTTGATGCCTGAAGAAGGGTGAATTGCATACCAATCTCTGTCCGGTAATGAAGATGTAGACAAATCCTTGTCAGAAGTTTTATTATTGTACTAAAAAAAGGAATCCGCCACCTGCTATATAGAGGGAAATCGAAGAGAAAAAAAAAACGGAATCATTGTCAGCCATATGGGCAAGGGCACGAACATGAACATGGATGGGAATGGGGTATCCTTCTTTTTGAGAGAAATATTTCATTCACCACAAACCCTAATCACCTGCGGAGTAGAGTGCTGCTCCCAGGCGCCTTTTTGTTGCTGTGCTCCTTACCATGGCACATGAATATTCAGATTCCCCTCACATGTTGCGCGCTCCGCCCGATGAGGATTCTCTTCTTGCCATTTCTGAATTCTGATTGTCCTCTGCTCGGTCGGTGTAATGTGTGAGTTCGAATGGGAAAGATGGATTGCGGTGAATATGTGGATGAATAGGATGGCATGGAAAAAATGCGGGTGCCACCGGCGACGACGACGACGATGTCGGATGATGATGATGATGATGCCGAAGAAAATCCGCAGAATGGTTTAAAAAAGAATTCGAGCAATTATATGCCCGAATTGATTTACTTTCCACCACTTGACATGCATCTACCGCTACCGCACATGGGTTCGGCTGCTGTATCCGGCGCAGGATAGGCTCCCCCGGCTTTTTCTTCCGCGTGCACGTACACGCTGTTAGTTTTGTTGACATAAATGAGAGTGTCCTGGCCGTGTGGTGGCAGCATCAGGCGGGACAAGAGAGATGGTAAATTGAATGTGGTGCATTAATTCGTTCCGATTTTGTGCGCCTTTTTTTATTCGTCTGTTAAATTCACTGCCGTTTGACTGGATGTCTGGAGAGTAGTGGATGTGATGGGTGTTTTTTTTTTTTTTTTTGGCATAGTGAAGGATGTGTGCAGTTGTTTAAAGCTCTGGGGGATTTTCCACACAAATGGAAAACGGATTTAAGTTCACCGTCGTGGTTCGATTTTTTTTTTGTTTTGCTTTGTATGGTCGTAGTTTTATTTTTTCAGTGAGGCTTTCAACCTTAAAAGAGATTTGTGTTGCAGATGCCTGCAAATGTAAAAGAATTTATTCCAAATGGGGGTTGTGTGGAAAGTGGAAGTTCCGCTTCGACTAAAAATGCCGATTAGTCGTTTGATAGTTTCTTCAGTTGATTGAGGTAGCCTTCCACAGGATTTCAGCTACATCATAATTATCGTGTTTGTTTAGTCAAGTATAGTCGCTGTAGCTATACTAACGAAAAATCATTTAACTTAGGCTTCTCTTTCATGAAGACCGCTTGAGAGACATTTCTCTCGAAGACACTCAAAGACTCTTAAGTCATGGATGTCTGCTTAGGCCTATCTGGACAGTGGATAACGATGAAGCATACCCTATATTATAATCGCATAATTTTGTAATTCAACTGTGAAAATCGAAGTGAATTTCGCGCAGTAGTTTTTACATCTACTCCGAACGAACTAAGGTTGACAAAACAAAACTTCAGTTTTATCAAAGTAAGGTTGTCCTTTTTGCTATCAAATTCCATTTTAACAACAAACGACCAGTGTTCGATTTACATACGATACGAAGATCAGTATTGGACACTATTTATCCAACATTAGAAAGTAGGTTACATGGGAAAACCTCTTAGACTTAGACCAATTGATTTGTATCTGGAACAATTTATACGTTGCTAATATGACAGGTGTGGAGAAACCATTTTCAGCTGCTGAAACAATACAAAAGTTATTCGAGTGGTGATGTTCGATATAATCGGGTCCTGAGCTTCACTTTTATAACGATCGCAAGGCCGTGTTGGCAAAGGTTGGCATAGTTTATATTCGGGGATTGTTAGTCCTTAGAAAATTTACTGGGGTCATCAGAAAAGAACACAGTCCTTTTATTAATTTTTATCAACAATTTATATAGTTATATAAAGTCTCATTAACCAATAAGTATAAGAAAGAAATACAAGCCTTGCTGAAAATTATACAAAGAGGGCAGATACAGAGATCGTGGGTGATATTTCGTACTTCGAACGTTCAGTCCTTTAGCTGGTCTGCATAGAATGCTTTAAGCCCTTAAATAACATTAACTACCCTGAATGCTTGTAAATTTGAATTTGCAAAGGTATCTTTTGATGTTTTTTGTATGACGAAGAAGTGGCTTGGGTAACAATATCCTTGGTATATCTATGTCCCGGCTGCACGATATATTTTGCCTACTTCATCTTAGTGGATTGTTTGACATCCAATGCGGTGGTAAAACCCTGCCCAAGCTATATGCTTCAACCTTGGGCAGGGTTTTTGCCATAGAGGAGCTTATACCAAAGTTTTCATCTTCACATTTGGGTTTTAAGCTTCAGTGGGCTACTGCTAGGCTTAGGTAGGTCAGCTATGCTAGTCATTCTTTTTAAGGGACCGTCATTTGCACATATCATGTCGTCTTGAAAACCGGGTTATGGTAGTCGTTATCGTATTATTTTCTCGCATTTTATAGCTCCCTCCGTGCGTCATTTGATAACCTTCATCATAGTCCAACTTCCAGTGATTGCGGAAAATATGTCGCAACCGATACAGACCGTAAGAACAATTTGACATGTCTAATGACATGACAACAACCAAATGGCATATGCTTGCACGACAATGCTCCCGTGGTACTGTATACATGGCTAGTGTGAAGTGACTGACAAACTGATTTGGTTTGGTGGCTTGGTCGGTAAAGGTTTGCATGGCCGGCTGAATGCACGCATGCAGTATGCAGAGTGCAGAGATGCCTTTTAGTCCTCCTCCGGTGAGTAATTTCATTCCATTCCACTTTGTATTCCATATGGCAGCCATCATCGGCAGCAGTACCACCACCATACCACTCACTGCAACCAGCAGAGTGTCGCTATGCAAATGCCCAAGATAGGCGTTCGGTATTGTATATTATCTGACTTTGAACAGTATGGCGACGGCGAGTGGGTGCAAGGGTCATAATGCAACGTTAATGGCAACCGTCCATATGTGTATGTGTGTGTGTGTGTGTATAGAACAATGAACGCGTTCAATGCTCGCACAGTTCAGCACCAATGATTTTACATGCAAAGTGTTCGCCAGCGATAAGGAGGCACAGCTTGTTAGGTGTGAGTGCAGGTCCTGTGCAAAAGACTCTCGACTCGCATACATAATGCAAAGTGTAAACCAAGTGGGTAATAAGTCAGTCAGTCACCCTCAAGTGGATTTGTGTATCTTCAAAAGTCCTCCTAGTCGTTGTCATCATCGTCGTCCTCCTAGTCCTCGTCAGTTTTATCATAAATTCACACATGCATTTGCATATGCATCTGGCTTATAAGAGTGGCTGGCTGTTCATTTCGAAAGTCAGAAAGGTTTTTCTCTTTTTTTCTGCTGTTTGATGGCGTTGTCTCTTTCCTTGCAGGACATCGCTGCATAGGCCTTTCTTTGAATTTTGTCGATGCGAATATGTGGAATATTACATCTCGCATGTTTGTATAGGTATGTGAATGATGGTAACAAATGATATTAAATGCTTTCATCACATCTGTGACACATCACTTTTCGATTACACAGCAAACCATCCAACTGCGTTGACATTCACGTGTGCGGCTATGGTGTGTACCTACAATGTGCACAAATGTCGGGGTGCCTTAAAGTTGACACTTAAAGGGTTGGCAAAATGTAATTTCCGACACAAAAGGGCTACTTTCATTGGAAGAGTACGGGCTTACTTATATGCACAACATGTTACCCTGTGATTATCGCACCCCATTTGCACATGTGTGTATGTACATTGTACAAGTACACGCAGGAAGGTATAGCAGCAGCAAGCAGGAACGGAAGCAGAACTCTTACATTAATTTGTTGTGTGACGCTTTTAGCTTTTTGAACTTCATTATGTATGCGAGATGAGAAGAACTTAAAAGGAAATTACAAGCCGGGATTAATGGATGCCATTGCTGGGGGTAGACGTCGAGTTGTTATATACCTATAATACATGTGTGTGTATTCGAAATTGTTGCAACGAAACGCTTTTACTTGTCATTGACTTACTGAATTAAAATGTCCCTATGCGACCGATTAAACTGTCGTACTAAATGCTGTTTCTTTCTTTTACTTGCAGGTATGTACAGACACGGTTTTTCAGAATTTGGTAAGGACAATTTTTGAATAGCTATTTACACTGCTTTAACATTATTTATTTATTTCAACGGCGATTGTATCTGCTAGTAGGTATTTATTGTACCTTTTCGCAAAGAAATATAACTTAGGCCTTGGTATTTTGAAAGGTATTCCAAATGGAAAGAACAATTTTGTTTAAATAGGGTTTCAGTGCTATTCTTAAAGTTAGAGGTTTGACGTTAAAATGTTGGGTATTTGTTATTCAAATGCGGTAAAGTACAAGTCTTAACAACGTTTACAAATGACGGGACATGTCGAAATTCGTTGTATTGCTGAGGAGGGCATTTTTGCTTTTCGTTGGCTAAGAAATTTATCTGTAGAAACAACATTTTGTTTGAACACCTTTGCAGGTGGACAAAAGACTGAATAATTTTGAAGAAGGATATGTCGCCCATGTTATCTTTCAAGTTGCAAAATCGTTCGGGTTTAGTTCAAGATTCTGTAAAGCAGAATACAACTCATTTTATTGAATTTTTTTGCCCATCTATCGCATGTCGCCGCGGAGTGGGGATAAAGTGAATGGCGCTAATAGCTCGCATCAGCTGACCGTGTAGCATTTACATTCTCACTTATTCGTGCCCCGGTGTTTGTGTGTTTTGATCAGTGTAGTAATGTTAATGTTCTAATTCACTTGATCGTGAGTCAAATAAACCGGTCAACGAGGGAAAAAACGAGAATAGTGCGAAATATCCGATGAATTAATTTTGTGCCGTAAGAGACAGAATACTGAGAGAGTTCGTGCTTATAGGGAAAGAAAAAATGTTCTTGGTGAGTTAGTTTAATTATTTGTAGTGTTTTTAACAGAATTATTAGCACTTTCTGCCGGTGCGTATTATTGTTTATGCACTAATAGAAGGATTTGTTAGTATTTGATTGTTAATAGTTAACAAATCAATTATTAGAGACCATTTTTTAGCCCCAAACAGTCAAACAAATTTAATTTTGAGTGCTTGAATTTATCTTAAGTTACATGAATATTTAATGAAGTATTTTCATTTCAATTCAATATTTTTAATTTTATTTAGGCCTTCAGTCATTTTCACAAGCCCAACTACACTCTGAGCCGCCTGAACCAAATTAGTAGACTGATAACAGATTGCCATGCCGCGTACTAGTAGCTGTCCAGCGTTGAGTCCTGAATATAATACGCTTATCATTATTATGTATTCCGTACTGGATATCTTGTCTACTATTGATTTCCCATTATCATTCCCATTTTCCAATTATTAAGTTAAGATTAAGAACTCAAGTTTAACACTCTAAATCGAATAATTTTCTGAAATGTTCAGTTAAATGCCTAAGAAAGTTTCACGTGCTTTGTGGTTTCATAAAGCGACACAATATTTTTTTTTTTTAATTTGTTTTTTTTTAATCTAAACTTTCCTTTTTTAATTTTTTTTTTATATATTTTTTTCTTTTTTTGGCAATATTGAGTTCAGTTTTTAACTTTACTTGCTTTTTATTTATTTTATTATTTTAACTTTACATTTTTTAAATAGTTTTTTTTTATTTAATTATTAGTTTTGCTAACATTGCATTGGTTAGTCAGAAAAACCAGAATATAAAGACTTTTATGTCTCAAAATTTGAAAAAAAAAAAAACAGAAATTTGTAACTCAGTACTAAAAAAAGCAGAATTTTTTGTGAGAACAGAGAATTTTACGAAGCAAAATTTTGAATAAGCATTTTGACCCCCTCCAAAGTCGTTCAAATGTTTAGAATAAAATTATATTTTCGGAAAAATGGATGGACTGAAAGTGTCGAAGTTGCTTTTTAATTCCATAGGTCGATAACGATAATTTTTTCAACGATTTTTACGAAATTCTCCATTGAAACAAGTACGATGAATGTAATGATTGCTTTTAAGAGTTGTTAATTGTAGCTTATCCGAGGTACCTTAAAAAGTGCAGCATATACCAACCCATTTTTGGACCAGGAAACTATACGTTCCTACAGCCAGACAATAAATAAGTAAAAGTACTTAGTTCTTACCACCGCAGTTGTTCTTTTTGCTGAAATAAAGGGTCTTTCATTAGCGACTTGACAACTTCCAACTTTCAGTCTGAACGCACCCTTTATAACCGTACTGTCAATGTCAAAATATATGGTCGCAACCTTAAAAAGAATTTCATCTTCAGCGATGTAGCGCATTTTTGGTTAAATGGCTTTCGGCCTTACCAATAATCAACTTTAGTCTGGCAGTTTGCGCAAATACTCCACACTTTCCAAAATCCCTTTACCAATAAACAAATATAGTTGCCAGAATATCACTAGCTGTAGGGTTAAAAAATGTTAATGTTCAGAAACCCATGTTTATCTTGGGCATTTCCTAAATAAACCCTCATTAAATGTCATTTTCAAGAGGAGTGTTGCCCAACCACCATAAATGGTAGTATGGAATTTCGTAATAGGAGCGAATTTAAATACACTTTTGTTCAGCCTGAACGTTTACAATTATTAACTAATTTTAGTAAATTGTAAATGTTTTCGGACCTTATTTGTTGGAATACAACAATGCAAGTTGTTTTTAAGTTTAGCAAAGACAATTTTATTGAATATTCAACTGGGTTTTTCTCTACTACGAGTCTATTGCAGTATAGAGCGATTTATCCGTCAAACAAAAAACGAATGGTTGAGAGAACCTCTTCTTAGAGTCATATGTCTTGCTAATTATATTGAAGTCTTGGAGGCTGTCTAATCTGTGTGCAAAAGTGCGCACTGTGTGTATATATGCCATATCATATGGCGCATATGCCATATCCAAGGCTATTCATAATACTGTAGACGGGAGCACAGGAAGATGTGTTTTGTGTTTTTATCCCCGTCATGAAGACTTTCCCAGTTTATAGGCCAGAGGTAAGCTTCTGCTTAATTTCGAAATAGTATCTTTTAATTGAATACATTTAAGGATTGCTACATATAATAAACCTCAGTGTTTTCTTTTTTTCCGTTTTTTGATTTTTGCCCTTCCCGTCCGAAAAACCTGCAACAAAATCATGTCGCTTAAAGCGGGTTGTGACAAAAGATAAAAAAGACAACTGACTTCGCATTATATGGATTATGCTCTTAAGCGATGTGACATTATTCCGGTTCGATATCGTTTTACACATTCTTGTTGAAAAGGTGCCACGTCGCTTTTTCTAATACTGCCCCCATTTTGCAAAATGCCTCCACATCAAATTATGCACTTCAAAGTTCAGAATTTAACATTTTGTAAGGCTTCTATTAGTCTATTAGCAGGTTGTAGGCGCAGTGGTTTAATAGATAGTGTTATGGACTACTAAACGAATGGTCCCATGTTCAATCCCCGGAAAAGCAAAAATTACATCTTAAGGTTTTTTTTTATCACTTAGCCACCTCTCGTGAACGTTTGACAAACTTCCGAGAGTATAACATTTGATTGTGTGAAGCTAGGCCTAGTGTCCGTACAAACTTTTTGCGCCAACTATTTTTATTAATTCAGAAACTGCGTTTGAATAATTTGTAGTAGGTAGGGGAGATGCCACGCCCTCAAAACTATCAAAAACCTGCAATGTGTTTTGCAAAGTCAACAAAAATGTATGCACTAAATTTGACATAGCTACTTATGCAGCGATTGACAAGTTACATCGTTTTTTTTGTGTATATCAAGATTAGATCCTATTGTATGGGTGGTTTCCAGCCCCTTGGTATGAAATCCTTGTTCCAAACGTTCTGACGTTCATACCGATCCTTCTCAAACTGCTGTGAAATTTTTATTTAAATTTAAAAACCAGTTTCAATTCTAGATGTTGGAAGACGTTGACGTTGCCTTCTCAAGTTGGACTTTTTAAATCAAAAAATTAATTATATTTTTCGCACACCTCATAGCACCTATACCCTCGAATATACCTCGCAAACACGCCTGCCCTCAAGGCTAATTCCATTAGATATTCATTCAACTAGTCGAATAAAAAAAAAATACTCAACTGCGACAAACTGTACTGGCAAAGGCAATGCCAACACACTTTGATGACGATTAATTAAAACTTGACTACAAAAATAGCCTACCTAAGGAAAAAAAAGCCACAAGCAAACGTCTATCTTCCTTTTTCGGAGGAGCCCCAAATTAAAATAATTTGGCTTCGAAATTCTTCGAAAATTTTCCATCTCCATGGCATTCCATCTCCTATCCACCCCAATCCGGCAAACCAATTTATAAACAATGAGATGAATTAAAAGAAAAAGAAACTCCTCACAGGAAGAAGAAGGAACACCCCTTCCTTTATATTGGGAAGTTCTTTGCCATTCCGCCTAAACGCGCGCGTTCTGCCTGTTGCGTTACAACCACACGCCCGCACCCCCCTTCACGATAAAAACAAAATCAAAACGGTTTCTTTGTCCTGGTATTAATTAACGTAATTTATCATAATGAAAGTGAAACCAACCGTGTTTGGGCTTGGGGTAGAATTGAAACAGTTAGACATTTTCCATTTCTTTCACTCCTCGCCCCGCTCCATTCATCATTTTTCGAAGCGCTTTAGGAATTTTCAAAAGTGTATACTGTATGTATGCTTATGGCAGTGAGTCTGAGTAGTGCCAGGCAACCACAATTAATCTGTCAAAAAATGTTGTTCCCCCGCGAGGAGCTAGGGCATTTCAAAATGTGCGCTAATGTAAAGAGACAGAACGACAAAGGGAACCGAAGAACGTTTCCTACTGCAATTGAAGCTGAATTTAATTTCTCGAAGTAGAATTTATGATACTTCTTGCTATACAGCGCTTCTCTTGAGAGCGGGTCGGGTATAGCTTTATAACGAGTGTGAGTTATATTTCACGCATGGCACTGCCACCCGATTGGGAGAGTGACACATTTAGATTTATTCATTTTATTTGTGTCTTCGTAGCGGTGTTCCACTTCCTTGTGAAGAAACAAAAATGCAAATTAATTTCCTTGGAAATGCTTGCAGGTGGAAATTGATAGCAGGGCCGGGACAAATTTTTAAATTATACCTTTGGCGGCTTGGGTAGGATTCGCCGAATTTGTTTACAAGAAATATTCTCCAACGGCTGTTGGTTATAAAATCTATTTAAGACTGGAGGTAACTATAGTATTAGATACATGCGGTGGTCCACTGTTTCAATGTTGTCTTCAAACGTTAGGGAAGGAATACATAAAGGACGGCTGCACACGGGATTCGAAATTAACGACACAATGGTCGCCTGATAACACTAGACATAAGTGTCCAAATTGACCACATATTTAGGTCTGAACTTGGTTTAAGTTCGACCTTACACTTAATTTTCATACAGAACCTGAATATGGTCTCATTTTTGTAAGAAACGAACCTCCACAAACAATATTTTAGTTGTTTCCATAGTGCGCACTATTCGCTATTATTAACCTTGAGATGCTATGAGTTCTGTTGATTCTTTAGGTTTGTTCCGATCTAATTCAATGCGATCTTTTTTTTGACATCGAGTCGATGTTGGGTACCTACGTCTATGCGGACCTCAAAGGAGGTATTCCTTTGATTAGGGGCAACACCAACACGCTGTTTCATCGTATGCGTCGCGAAACCTCAGCCGTTGTCCGTTGCCGTATGTTGCCCTTCTGTTCTTTGGCACCGTCTTCGTTTGGCTAATGTTGTCGAATTTATCTTTGATTTAGATTTTTACTAGGCTTTCGCTAACGCTTACATGCCTAACGCCTTATATCTACTTTTCGCCAATAACAAATCCGCAACCAATTAGACGCTGGTCCTTCTACGGGTAGCAATCACTACGTCGTGAGAGCTTTTCATACTCCTTTTATTTGGACCATTCCGTTGCACTTTTCGAACGGGCTGGAATCAGCTTTTTAGGCTTCCAATACCTCCGTTTGTTGTTCGACAGCACTTGATCTGTTAAGGGCCGCACGTTCCATATTAATTTCGAACGTCTTTGTCCTTATTTAGTTTAGGACGTAAATAGTACTATCAAACTCATGAAAAGCTGTTTTTGTCTATATAACTTTCCGCTAGTCCTGTTTGGTCTAAGGCGAATTTTGCCGGTAGTATAACTGCTGACGGACTGTGGCTGTCCAAGATCGGCGGGCGGAAGTGATGACACGGATTTTCCGAGCTCTCAAACAGATAATAGCCAGTATAAAATTGCTGCCAGGGATCACCATAATGAATGACACATTAAAAAGCTTTGTACATTTGAAGTCATATTAAAACTTTGATAACAGGCCAATAAGCTAATGGCAGCTGAAATGACGAATCCATTAGCCGAAGAGATGACTCCGCCTTATGGCAAAACACATTAGTAAATCCGAGTTCACACCCCCGCCTGGGATACACTCCCAATCCGGATACTTATTTTTTAAGCCACTCGACCTGTTAGATAGTTTTCTTCACTTTTTTTGCGCCCTTCCTTTGAGCGTCGTAAATTCGCTTGCCCGTGTATACCATTTTTGGTCCGCACTCTGTGTTCAAATGATCATAACAACTTTCCTTTCGGCCTTGAGCCTTGTGTGCAGTGAATGAGAAATTAAAGCAACTTCATCAGAACTAGACCTTTTCTTTGTGTTGACTTTTCCCCCACCCGAGGTAAAGGGTCGACAAAATTAAGAAATTTGTCAGATTTTCATGGTCCTTCGTGCCTGATGATAGGCGAGATATGTATCTTTCTTAGTCGCGTAAGATATTGGTGCCTGGACTTTTGTGACGATCTTACAACCCCACTCAACCTAACCTGACCTAGTCGCATAAGATAGGCGGAACTTGTCAATCTTCTTGCTGTTAGTCTGGTAGAACTTAGCACATCAAAGGCGGCATTTCTAATGGCATAATGAGTCTAACGGCACGGGATTTATTAAGGGAATAAGGGAAACACGATCGGTAAAGGCTCTGCCAGTTTCAGCAATCGCCAGCTTTTCGAAGTCGAACTTTCTCGTTGTCGGACTGTAAGGGCTATCTGAAAGCGCGCTTTAGCAGCTAATAGGTAAAAGTCGGAGTCGATGTTGGGTACCTACGTCTATGCGGACCTCAAAGGAGGTATTCCTTTGATTAGGGGCAACACCAACACGCTGTTTCATCGTATGCGTCGCGAAACCTCAGCCGTTGTCCGTTGCCGTATGTTGCCCTTCTGTTCTTTGGCACCGTCTTCGTTTGGCTAATGTTGTCGAATTTATCTTTGATTTAGATTTTTACTAGGCTTTCGCTAACGCTTACATGCCTAACGCTTAATATCTACTTTTCGCCAATAACAAATCCGCAACCAATTAGACGCTGGTCCTTCTACGGGTAGCAATCACTACGTCGTGAGAGCTTTTCATACTCCTTTTCTTTGGACCATTCCATTGCACTTTTCGAACGGACTGGAATCAGCTTTGTAGGCTTCCAATACCTCCGTTTGTTGTTCGACCGCACTTGATCTGTTAAGGGCCGCACGTTCCATATTCATTTCGAACGTCTTTGTCCTTATTTATTTTAGGACGTAAATAGTACGATCAAACTCATGAAAAGCTGTTTTTGTCTATATAACTTTCCGCTAGTCCTGTTTGGTCTAAGGCGAATTTTGCCGGTAGTATAACTGCTGACGGACTGTGGCTGTCCAAGATCGGCGGGCGGAAGTGATGACACGGATTTTCCGAGCTTAGCTCTCAAACAGATAATAGCCAGTATAAAATTGCTGCCAGGGATCACCATAATGAATGACACATTAAAAAGCTTTGTACATTTGAAGTCATATTAAAACTTTGATAACAGGCCAATAAGCTAATGGCAGCTGAAATGACGAATCCATTAGCCGAAGAGATGACTCCGCCTTATGGCAAAACACATTAGTAAATCCGAGTTCACACCCCCGCCTGGGATACACTCCCAATCCGGATACTTATTTTTTAAGCCACTCGACCTGTTAGATAGTTTTCTTCACTTTTTTTGCGCCCTTCCTTTGAGCGTCGTAAATTCGCTTGCCCGTGTATACCATTTTTGGTCCGCACTCTATATTGAAGCGGCTTAACTTCTCTACACAAAATCCGTTGCCATAGTAGAATTTATCTAATAAGGACACATACCACATACATCTCGCCACAATATGAGGTTTGACACCATCCAACACACATCCTGCGAGATGCACACAGACAACCGGAGGACGAAGATTGCCAGGGACGACCACGACCACCGAAATGGAAAGAGAGAATGTTTTAATTCTCTGTACTGAATAGATATTATGCAAGACCAAGCAATCATGCTGTTAAGCTCTTGCCGGCTACTATACCTACACCCAGTTGATGCGCTGTGAAATCCGTACTATACGTACCATGCCATGCCATGGATGGGTATTTGAAAGGATAACATTCTGATGTGAAGTTTAGGACCAGCAAACTGTGCTTGTGTGTGATGCATGCATAAAATGGTCTCCGCCATTAATTACAGTCGAGGAAAAACTATTCCATGCATACACCCACTGTGCTGTATGTGTGTGTATTTTAAGAGGACAAAGTAAAACCGTATCCCCAGTGTGCAAAAACAAGTGAACAGAAAGCAACGTCAAAAAACCATCAAGACCCGATGAAATACATGAAAGGATAACTGCAGAGATTTCGGATTAAAAAGAAAGTCGACATGGCGTAGCATGGCAACTCGCCGCCCCTCTACAGCACAAACAGCAGGGATACATGCGGAGAATTGATCGCGCCGCCACATACATACACCGACGTGTGTAGGTGTGTTTGTGTGTGGCAAAGTTGCATTTTGCACTTGCTCTAAGTTAATTAGCCGTCTTTTTTCGCGTATAGTTGAAAATAATGAAATTTTTTACCCTTGACAAAAAGCAGGATAATTAAAAACTCTCTCTACGTGGTTGTTTATATATATATATATCGCTGTTTGTTTCAAAGGAGGACTCTAATTATGTGGGCGAAAGGTGGGTGTTGGCGGCGGATATTTTCAATGTTTGCGGATGGACAAAAAGGCAAACTATTAAACCGGATCTCGCCACCCTTTGAGGTCATTCTGCAAATGATTCAAAACAGAGAAAAAAAAAAACACACAACGGAAAGAAGTAATGACCTAGGGATAATACACAGTATATAAATCTTCTTTCCGTTTCCGATGTTGCGCCCCGCCGCGTCTTCTCCTGTGCGTTGTCAGGCCTTTCTTCTTCTTCTCGTCATTCTTTTGTGCTTTAATTAATGAAAATGAATGCGCTGTGGGGTCGAAGGATGATGAGTGTTTATGTCTTTTCTTTAAAAGGATACGATAAACCGCTAACAAATTTCTCTCACTCTCTCTATGTCTCCCTCTCTCTGTTTCGCGTCTAACGCTGGCGTTGAACGAAATTCAATTAAAAAATACCCTCGAGGCGCGGCGCTGTACAAGAAAAATAGTCAAAAATAAAAGGGGCAACATCAACACCATCCGACCCAAGCCAGATACACCTTACCCAGTGATTTTAATTGCTTACTCAATTTTTTAGGCACTTTTGACATGAATATTAAAAAAGAAACAGCCATAGCTGGAATGGAACGGCAAACAACGGAGAGAAAAAAAAACCTTTATACATAAAAGGACCTGTCAGCGACAGCAAAGTATGCTGCTGCACGCATTTATTGGAGTCACCTCACCATACGGCAAACTATATTTGCGCCTATTATAACGTTCCACTGAGGAAATGTGTCCTTTTTTGGAGAGCACAAGAGAAAAGCGAACAAGTGCTGTCATATGCATTGACATTTTCGCAAATGGATACACAAGTGGCAATTATAGGCGTTCACAAGGATTTTCCTTCAACACGTATGAGATGAAAAAAGCAACAAAATGCCACCACAAGGACCATGTCCTGTGACGAATTCAAGCGGACGAATGACGTTCGAGAGGGTTATGGTATATTTTTGAATGGTATGGCGACTTTTAGAATGAAATCCCTTTAAATCACAATGGGTCTGAAATAAGCTTGGCAGGAAATATTAATTGCTCTTTTGCACTACAATGTGTATCTGAAGGCTCTAGTAGTTTGGTACTAAGAACGGTTCCACGAACCGAACCGCAAGTCAAGACAAGGGTGGCATTAAGCACGGATATTATGTTTTCCTTGGGACAAGGCACATTAGGATACTGGTGGAATGGGGCAAGTTAATTAAATGTTTGGCAAGTGTATGAACTTAGGCCTTTTTTTTGACAGGAACTAGGGACAGGTATGGATGTTTGATGGTAAGCCTAGTTCTGCAACGTGTTGATGTCAATTCTATCAGTCTCATTACATAATCTGTTGATAAGGCTGCGTCCACTATTTATATGACCTTCCATCGGATGGGCTAGCTAGCAGGCTTTCGACTTATTGAGATTAAATGCCAATCGGGAAGAAGCTGCCTTTTAAAGAGTGTATGCAACCGCTAGGGAATGTCAAGGCTGAACAATGTCTAGATACATGGGGTTTTGTACATTTGACTTAATTCCAAAAGCCAGTTGTCGACCTACGGCATCTGAATTTAGTGGAATTTAAATGCAAAACAATAAAAAATCAGTCACGTAATACTCGATGACGGATGCAGTAGTTCATTCCCTGCATCAAAAATCCCTGAATGCAATAGACTAAGACTTAGAGCCCAGAAATTAGAAGATCGGAATGGGGTTATTTTCTTGGTGTGGAACTTCATCTGCCATGCAATTAACGATACAAGATAAGCTTTCTGATTTTGATTGATAGATTGATTGTATAACTCGACTAGAATTAACAACGCGACACACCATAAGTTTTGGGATGTGTTGTCGGTAGAAAAGAGCTCTCGTTCATCAAAGACAGGCTGAGAGTGGACGTTTATAATGTGAAATATGCAGAAGAACAGCCTTCAATATAGACTATCAGGAGGAGCCCGTTTCAGCTAATTATCCCAAAGACGACCGAAAAAAATAACTAATTGAGAAGTGAGGTATCAGCGAAGAGATCAAACAATCTCTTTTGGCAATCGCTGTGTCTTCGGCCCTTCGGGCTACGAAGACGTCTAGGAAGTAAAGCCCTCTCATAGAACTAAAAGAGATATTATAGAAGACCCGGCCCTGTTGTATAGTGCAGAAGCATGAACCCTGTCAAATTAGGACAAAAACCTGCTGCAAGGTTTAGGACGATTCCTCGGGCCATATTCGGCCCAGTTTGTAAATATTTAACGACGAACTCTGCTCTATACTGCAGCAACGCTGACCTGGTCAAAAACCAGAAGACGCACAACGGCTAAGATGGCTGGGGCGCGGTGCGTAAATGGTATGCAGCGCCCCTGACGAGTTTTTGAGCCCATCCTTGAGGGACAACGTAGCAGAGAAAGACCACACTTTATATGGCGCGAACAATTGGAGGGCGTCCTTAACGAACTTGGTGTGCGTAACTGGAGGCAGCTGGCTTGGGACCGGGTGGGCTGGAGGCGCTATAGTTGGTTGCGGCTGTCGTCCATCCCGGACTATAGGAATTCGCAGAGTTATAGTTAATGGATATATAGGAAATGGTTACACCTTACCTCTGAACTCACTATACCTTTGGTGGGACCGGTATAAAACTAGACACATAATCCCTTCATGAGTATAACCGCATTAGTTTATTAACGTTCTTACCAATTTGGATCTTATATTATGACAAGGGTGGCATTAAGTTGCTGCTAATTTTGGTCATATTGCTGTTTGGCAGTGACAGTGATACAAGATAGTTACGGATGGGAAAAATAACAGATATTTGACCGAAAAAGGGCTTCTGTCCTCTAATAAAATTATCACTAAATCGGGCCAAAATTGCTTCAATATTAGGAAAGCTCTTGTAAGTTTTTATCGAAGGTCAACTAAGGAAGCAGGAGAAAAAAAAAATAAATAAAAATATTACATCTACGAGCTCCAAAAATGGCTCAAACCGAGTGCAATTTTTGCTCGGTTTTAAGTAAATTTGATTAAAATTAACCAAGTTTTTGTTGAAAACAAACGAGTACCTCTTATCAGTTGTTGTCAACCAAGTTTCTAGATTAATATCAACCAAACAGTTTTATTTTGGTTTTTACGGACGAGATATAAATCGGTTATTTTTAACCGTGTTTCCAAGTTGACTCGGTTTTTTCTTAACCTGTAGGAGCTACATTAATAATATTACCTATTAAGGGCTTAGTTTTCAACCAGATGTGGTTGATTTTAAATAAGTAATTTTTTGCGTGTACTTAATTAGAAAATGGAAATGCAACTTTATTTTGACTATCAGTTTTTAACCAAAATTTCACAGGAAATTGTTTACAGGAAAACCCGGATAAGTGCCTCTCGCTTAAGTTTCAACCCGCATAAGTACCGGTTTTTTTAAAAACCAAAACTCTGGGGATTTTTTCATATAAAACTCATCTTATAAGCACCTTTCGGTTATCTACCTTTCCTGCTCAATTGCCTTTTATTTTGTTTACTTTTATTGAAATTTACCTGAAATTTACGATGCTAAATATTTTTCGGAATGATTTAGCATCGACTACGAAAATTTTTAAATCAAAGTGGCATAACATTAATTAATAAGTGGCATTAATTAATTCATGGTTTCCCTACCCTAAATGCATATATTTTTAATTTGATCTAACCACGTATGGACCTTGATTTGACGTGGAATCATGCTTAAATGTAAAAGTGAATACGTTTCACTTTGAATCTACGTTGATTTAATTTAAAATTACATTGCGTATTTACATCAAATATGTTTTAACGTGAAAAGGAATATTCTTTATTAAAGTTTATTCAACGTAAAATCAAATAGAACATATTACATTTTAGTTTGCATTTTTTCCCTGAGTGTACGTTTGACACTTTTCTATGTGTGTTATAATATTTAAAACCAATCAAAATTAATATTATAATCAAATCTTTAAAAAGTATTAATATATAATAAGATTGTATTATATTTAAATATTCCATAAAAAAAAAAAAAAATAATTCGCGCAACAGGTCCGTATGGACCCAAGCCTAGCTTCTCACAACCATTCGTCTTGTGTGAGTTTTTATTTTTGGGACGAATGGAAGGGATCTACAATTTTATGCCGAGTCCAAACTGCCAATTGAGAAGCTCTTTCATGACAGTTATACTCTCGGATGCTTGTCAGACGTTCGCGAGAGGTGGCGCAGCGAAAAAAATCTTAAGTTGGAATTTGGGTTTTTCTCGGGATTCGAACCTGGGACCCCTCGCTTAGTAGTCCAACACACTAACCACTAAGCCACTGCGCCATAGGCTTATGAAAAGCAAAAGAAGTATTGAATTCGAAATGAAAGTATTAAATTCGAATCTACAGTTTATTTAATTCGAATACAAATGTATTAAAATTCTTTAATTTTTAAATATAAATAAGGGTTTAATTTAAATAATTTTGCATTGAAACCCATCTTCCTCTATATTAAAATTGAATACTTCATACATATTTTTTAATAGCACACATTTTGACATTATCTAAGATTAATACATATTTTATTAGTTGTTTAATTTGAATAAATATTAAATTTTAATAATTTCTCGGCGTTGACCTATGTATATATACAACCCAAAAAATATTAAATTTAACGCCAGGATTATTAACCGTGTATTATGGAACGCCTAAAGCCTTTAATACACTGTGACAATCATACGTCAAAAATAACAATGACACAAAAATGTTATGTGAAAGTGAGGAAATATTCAACCAGTACAGAACTAGGAGTATTGGGCAAAAGCGTTTCTGTCATATTTTGTATGGAAAAAAAAGAATTGAAATAATAATTCTTTATGTAACATGTGGCTTGTGGTATGGCAGTTCATATCTGCCAAGATAAGTTAGTTCGGTGAAGATGTCAAAAAGTTAAGCTAATATTTGTGCCTCTCTGTCAAAACGTGTAAAATTTAAGTTGTGTTTTTGCAAACATAAAATTTGAAATACATACTTGATTAATAAGTTTTTATTACTGTAAGAACGCCCATATTTAAATTTCATAAAAGTGAGTTAAAGCCGGCTTAAATATAATATTTTTGAAAGAAATTCCTAAAATCGCATAGGGGCAATGAAGATGTCACGTAAATGAGTGTGACTTCCGCAATTCAATTGTATTTGTTTATGGAAGAAACGACTTTCCCCTTGTTAAATTCATTAGAGCGGTTTTTTGTGATGTGTTTTAAAACTAATTAAACTTTTTTTTTAAGTTAGGTATTTATTTATTTATTTGTCAGAAAACTCAAAGTACTTATATGAAATATGAGGGTTGTAGAATAGAGTTTATTTTACTTTCGTATTTTATGGCTTAAATGCCGGATTACAGCGGTATTATATAATAAAATACCCTGATGGTTGTTGGGAGGGCAGTTTTGCAGCCGATGCAAACTTCACCCGGAAGTCGTGAAGGCCTGAGTAACCCTGATGGTTACATTTCTTGTAACCTTACAAATTGAAATCATCTTCCTGAGCTGTATAGTGACATATCCAGAATTGTTAATTAATTTCATTTACGCCCAGTCGCTCACTTTTGTTCAGTCTTCCTCAACCAAGATACCTACCAAAACAAAAGGTTATACAAAAAGTTTCGAATCTATTTGCCCACAGTCAATCGACATAAAATATAAAATTCCACTCAATCCCATCCAACTACCGACCCTCCCTCAAAACCTGCTGCTTAGGGCGCAAGAAATCTTTAAAGATACCTATCCCCCACAAAGTCTCTCGGCAAGCAAAACCTTAACACTTGCAGCGCGATGCTCGTATAACCCTAATTTTCTGCACAATCAATCAAAGTGAACGCGAACATAAATTCATCTCGAATTTGATATCATCACAGGGATATCGCATATCCAAATGACATATTTCCCTAATGCACACAATTTATAATGTTGTAGCAGCACCGCAAAAGCCAGACCGTAGCGATTACGTACATCGTGCCACAGTATCCCCTATACTCGTATACACCGGCAAATACGACAACAGTGCGAGGCGCGCAACAGATTCCTGTGTATAGTTAGGGTGTCCTTTTTCCAAAAATTACCTTTTACCCGAAAAGCAAAAGTCATCCCTTGGACGACAACAACGACCGAAACGGGGCGACATAGTCTACATGCGGGTTGGGCATGCACAACCTCGGAATATAGTGGTTTTGCGCTAGGAATGTATCACAACCACAGAGCATACATATCTCTCTCTCTCTCTCTCTGTGGGGGTGTGAGTGCAAACTTTGGTATATTTTATTCTGGCGCCAAGGGATGCGTTGGTAAAAGCTGCACACCATCAGCAACAGAGTGAGATGATGTACACTATGGACGTAGGAAAATTTGTCACCACAACCGGAAGTACTTAAAAAAAAAAAAAAACATAAACCTCTCGAAGGAACAGAGAATGACGAAGTGGATTCACCGGGATTTTATTAGACACACTATGGAGGATCCAACCATAGGTTCACGGCATAACTTCGTGTCCTTTACAAGGTGAATTTCTAGTTCCTAAAAGAGAGAGAGGGAGTATTAATTAAATGTCAAACGTAAGACGATAGGTTGGTATCCTGGCAATTGTTTTAAGCAGTACCTATACCTTCCTACTCCATCGGCAAAGGATGTGGAAAATAATTTCTATTCTTCTCAGTATTTTTTTTCCCTCTATTATTTGCGGTGTGGAAAGGTAATGAAAGTGGAACAGTTCCTCGCTGTGGAGCATCTCAACTTAACTGATTGTGTCCTTGCAACGATATATGAGGAAATGTAAGAAGACGCGCCCTTAGGATCGAAGAAAGTGGGTATTTCAATTTGCCAAATTGGAGGTGCAAATACCTGGAGCAATTAATTGCTTTTTTTTTTTTTTTGTTACGTGCGGTGGGTATTGTGAGTCCTTCTAGGGAAGGTATATTTTGCGAAGGCGAATTTGTATAACTTGTTTGGAATAAATTGAGGGAGAATTATTTGCATTAATTTATTACATTGATGGGATACTACGGGATAGGCTGGTCGATATTACAATTCGAGCTCGTCCTGCTCTTGACATTTTCATTAATTGTTTGGGTGGGAAAAATGTTACATAATTTTAAATGGAATTCGACAGGAACTGTTGGCTGAAGTGGCAGTGGCCTAGTGATACTGATCGAGGGGTTGCAGGTTCGACCCTCGCTGATGGCATTTCCATTGTGCCATTTCTCACGAACTACTGTCAAGAATCAGCTTCTCAATTCAGAAGTACGGATTTTTCGTTCATCTTATACAAACAAATGGATGAGACAAACTTAATCTATGCCAACTGTGTTTATTTTTTATGAAAGTAAAGAGCTTTCCTCTGGTATATACCTTCGGAGGAGATATAGATCCAGATCATTCAATTTGTGAGTTTCTATTTTGTTTGTATTTGATTCCACCCAGCTCTAACATTTCTGGAACGTCGTGGTTCTTTTGAAAACATTGAATATTTGTTTGATTCAAATACGTGGAAAGGTTCTTTTGTGGCAGTGCGATTTGGCTGGAACGATATTCGCTCTTGGGGCTTGAATCATTTTTGGATTGCCTACATAACATCGATCTTTGAGGGCACCCCAAAAAAAGTCAAACGGAACCAAATCGCAGCTATAAACAGATTTTTGTTCCTCGTTTTGTTTAAGTTTCCTTCTGAATCTTCACTCTTTATTTTCCTTGTATTTCGCTGTCCAATCTGTCCTTTATTTAAAAACGCCGTTTATTGTAATGTGAATATTCAGAAGGGGATTATTTTTTCGCTCAACACAACTTTTACAATAGCTACAGGCAATTTCTCCCAATGATGACTCACACCGCCATTTACACAGTTTATATAAGCACAACGTTTAGTTGCTCGCTTCAGACTCGACTTTGTTGCTAAATCTGTCATCATCTAATTAAAATTTTCATGCTGACCATACGTTCGTCTTTCAGACATGTTCCACATCATGATATCAAATGAGAAGAACTCCTCCCAAAGTTGACAAATATACCAATATATATATAATGTAACTCCCTCGCTCCGGTTGGCTATCTGCAGTCCTGATTTTAGGTACACTCTCCATATGAAACTTGCCATCTGTTGAAACTCATGTTATGCAAACGCTTGGAGACATATCTATCCCAACTCACAGCCAAGCTTTGGGGCTGAAAAGTAATTAGTTCCACCAGCTGACACACATGCATCGAAAAATCTTTCCACTTAATTTCAGTGCGCGTATACCTATCCTTTAGGTCTTACAATTTCCTTTTGCATTAAAATAATTCTTTGTTCTCCGCACCTATCTGAAGGATTTAGGGTAATCTCTTCGGGGGATGTTGTCAACATCTTATACGGAGAGAAGAAATATCACAACTAAAGCTACCTGTGTGTGCGCTGTGTTGCGAAACTATTTAACAATTTTGCACGTAGGTTCCACACATAATGTATGCTATCTGCAACCGTGTAACCGTAGCAATGTAGCCTCGCTCTTGCTGTCGGGCTCGGGCGGTTGTAAAGATGAATACCCTCTAAGGAGATTATAATTCACATATGCATACTGCACAAAGAAGCAAAAACTGTGTGAGCTTTTGTGCAGAAGCATGTAGCTGCGATACCTGTAGCGTAGTCGAGTGAAAAACTTATATCTCATTCGGGGTATGGAATTTTGCCTACAGTATTATGCAGTGTTATGGGGAGTGGAGTGGGCGACTGATGGTGAACATGCAAACGACTGTGTACCATCTGATGACAAGCATTGTAATTAATAACATAGAGAATTTCAAGAAGTTATCATCAGCATCATCATCATCATCATCCTCGTCGTCATCGTTTTCGTTTCCATTGCTGAGAAAAGTTGTCGTCGTCAAATACATTTGTTTTTGAAGGGCGTTCATTTGGAAATTTGATACGCGTCGCGGTTTAATTTTTTTTATTTTTGCAACTGAAAATCTTATGTGTTAAAGGAATATAAACCTAAACGCGCGATGGCCTCGGATGCACGGTGGGTAGGTAGAAGATTACTAAAAGTCATCAAAGGGAAATTCTGGTCTTATTTTTATTTGCACGTGTACCTACAAGAAGAACGTTATTATTTTTCGTTCCGATATAATTTTTCGTGGAAGAAATTATAAAAAGATTCTGTTTTAGTAGGAAAAGCAGCTTTGAGGAAGTTTGCTGCATATATGTTCTTATGGATCGTTCATTTTTTTTGACACTTTTTCAAGCTCAATTTGTTGCAACTTGGAGTTGGTGGACTAAAAAAATGCGTCTTGTGCTAGACGTTCTGTTCCATTCCTCGAACACCTTCTTATAACAATATTTACTGTTGCACTGTGGAATTCGGCTAAAATGGATAAGGAGGAAAGGGCATTACAACGATGAATCCACTTGCATTGGTCCATTGTTGTCTATGGTCATTTTATGCAAAGTCAACTGATCCACACAACATCTTAAATAGAGGCCAAAACATCTCTGAACTTCGTGGGAGAAATTGCCTGTAGAAAGAAAGATAAAAGTTCTGTTGAGCGATATTGCGCGAGAATACAAATATTCCCTTTCTCAGTCCTCACATTAAATAAAAGACATATTGGCCAATAAAAAACAGGCAAAGTGAAGATTCAGAAGAAAAGCGATTAACAGGAATCACTTTTCCACAGGACTGGGATAAAGCTTATGAACTTCTTCACTTGAGTGTTATCTTACCGCATCTACAAATAGACGATCCAATGCCTTTCAAGAACTATCGAGAAATTTAGCCTTGTTTAATGGCGCTTATAAAATTCTATCCAATGTACAACGTAAACGTCTCAAACTGTTCTGGAACGCACTCATAAGAATCGACCATCTAATCCTAGAAAAGGCCAACGAATTCAAGTCGAGACTCAGAAACTTTTAAGCGACTTAAAAGCCTCGTATGGCAACATTCATCATCGGGACATTTTTATGGAGATGGCCGAATTCCGGATCCCAGCAATACTTTTAATACTTACCCAACATTATGATTACTGGTAAACACCCGCGGCAACATGCGATTTGGAAATAGCTCCTCCGAACATGCGCTGGAGTTCGGTAAAGAGATGCGGTATTAAGGTGCAGCCACGCATTGAGCAAATAGCGACTGAGTGATTGAGCGACTGAGCGATTAAGCGACTGAGTGATTGAGCGACTGAGCGATTGAGCGACTGAGCGATTAAGCGACTGAGCGATTGAGCGACTGAGCGATTAAGCGACTGAACGATTGAGCGACTGAGCGATTGATCGACGTCGATCTCTCTAAATCGCTAATAGCTCAGTGCTCAGAGCTTAGGTGGCCACCGCTATATGATTTTGTATGTTTTAATTTATTAATGCGACGTCGCTCAGTAGCTCACTGCATGGACGAAGCCTTATGTGGCTTCAATCTCAGATAGATAGTACTTAGAGCAGGTGTCAACACGAAGCCTCTTTGCAATTTTGAACATGTTCGTTCGGCTACTGGATTATGTGTCCGATATTGACATCATCGGTCGTCCAAAACGGTCCGTGATAGAAACTTTCACTGTGATTAAAGAACCGGCGAAATCTTGGACTTTCCTTGAATTAAATGAGGACAAGACTAAGCACATGCTACACACCCAAACAAACAAGCGTGTGTCCACCGCTTGGGACAAAGTGTAATTATTGACGGCAACAATTTTGAGGTATAGTTCAGGACTTCGCATGGACCGGGGAGAAAACTTGAACCACAAATGACGTCCTAGTGGGATACATCGGATAATTAACATAGGCAACCGTTGTTAGTTAAAAACTTTCAAACTCGAATGCCGAAATGTATGCTTTACAATACCCCTCATCCTGCCAGATCTGCTTTATGGCGCCAACTGCTGGAGACAACCAGCAGGAGGGGAGAGCCGATACTGGGCTCGTTCAAAACAACAATTCTTCGACGAGTTGTTGGTCCTTTGTGCGTAGAGAAAGAGTGGGGGAGAAGATAAAACCGCGCACTTGTCTAAATCCTTTTTTGACATCGAAGGTCTCGGTAAGTTCTTCACCGACCTTAATGGAGCAGCGTGCATTCTCCATTGTCATCCTGCACAAACGGACGAGTTTGGCAGGGATGCCAAAACTAGACATTGCTCTGTATAGCTCGTCTCTATAAATGTTGTCATAGGCGGCCTTGAAATCGATAAAAAGGTGGTGGGTATCGATTTGGACTTCCTGGGTTTTCTCCAAGATCTGCCGCAGTGTGAATATTTGGTCAACGGTAGACTTTCCTGGCCTGAAGCCACACTGATAGGGACCAATCAGGTTGTTGACGAAAGGCTTCAGGCGTTCACACAACACGGCAGATAAGATCTTGTAGGCGATGTTAAGAAGACTTATACCTCTGTAGTTGGCGCAGTTCAGAGGGTCTCCTTTCTAGAGGATCGGGCAAAAAAGGTTGAGGTTCCATTCATCGGACATACTTTCCTCCGACCATATCTTACAGATGAGTTGGTGCATGCTCCTAACCAAGTCATCGCCTGCCGCTTTGAACAGATCGGTGGCTTGGCCATCTGCTCCAGCGGCTTTGTTGGACTTCAGTTTAGATATAGCTATCTTAACCTCGTCCAAGTCGGGTGGACGGTATTGTTGATCCTCATCGTCCAGGTTGAACGGTTCATTCTGCCTGACAGCGGAATGTAAGTCGTCATCGCCGTTAAACAGTCTGCAGAAGTAGTTCTTATATACCCTCAGCATCGACTGCTATTCTACTACGAAGTTCCCTTGTTCGTCCTTGCAGGCTTCGGTTCGGGCTCTGTAGCCTTGGGAGGTTCTTTTTACCCTTTGGTAAAACTTCCGAACCTCATTCCTGCAGTACCATCTCTCTATTTCCTCGATCGCGCGCTTCTCATGCTCTTTCTTTTTTTTCCTCAGAAGCCGGTGTTCGTCTCTTCTCTTCTGCGCGTAGAGCTCACGGGCAGCTCTTGTCCTCCTTTGCAGCGCCGCTTTGTATGCCTCTTGTTTCGCTGCGTGTGCTTGCCGGCATTCGTCGTCGAACCAGGGGTTTCTTTGCGGTGGTCGGGTGAAACCCAGCACATCAGAGGCGGCGTCTCTAATGGCTATTTGGCATTGGTGCCACTGGTCTTCAACATTTGATGCTGGCTGCATAGGACATCTTGAGAGATTGAGAGAGACTCGATCGGAAAAGGCTCTGGAGATCTCTTGCGATTGTAGCCGTCCGACGTCAAACTTCCTCACAGTATTTACTTGTCTTGGCGGTGTTCGGGATATCCGCAGTCGTACCTTGGCTACAACAAGGTAGTGGTCCGAGTCAATGTTGGCCCCTCGGAACGTTCGGACATCTATATTACTGGAGGAGTGCCTTGCGTCAATCGCAATGTGGTCAATCTGGTTGACGTATGATTGGTCCGGAGATCTCCATGTGCCTTTGTGAATATCGAGATGCGGGAACCGCGTACTTGCTACGACTACATTTCGTCCCGCCGCGAAGTCGATCAGCCTAAATCCGTTATCGGAGGTGGTGTCGTGTAGGCTGTACCTTCCGACAGTACTACCAAAGATCGCCGCTCTTCCTATCTTTGCATTAAAATCACCTAGGACAATTTTAATGTCATAGTTAGGGCACTGCTCGTACGTCTTGTCTAAGAGCTCGTAGAACCTCTCTTTGGTGTCGTCGTCTTTCTCCTCCGTGGGGGCATGGGCGCATATTAGGCTAATGTTGGCGAATTTAGCCTTGATGCGGATTGTCGCAAGGCGCTCGTTCACACAGGTGAAACTTAAGACTTCTTGCCTAAGTCTGCCGCCAACGACGAATCCACAAACAAATAAGCGCTGTTTTTGTTGCCGATAGCAGTCGCCATAATAGATATATGCAGCCCAAAATGCCATAAAATAAATCGACTACATTGACTCGTCTATATCGAGCGAATGTACAATAATGATCAAGCTAAGAGAATCTTGGAATTTCAAGTTCCCGTGATTTATGCCAGATCATTTAATCCACATAAAATAGCTCTTTCAACAATAAAGAGCTCATATGACGTGTTCTTAAGCCTTTACGACGCGCTAGCCACCCTAAAACTGATGGCCGATCAAATATCTGACAGATGAGTTGCAGTTGTTTCGAAGCTAAGTTGCATAGTATACAATTTCCATCCACAGCCGGGATCAACTGAACCCCTTTATTGCCATCAATTTATAGTGCAATGACACTGTGATGTTGCTCCAACATACGTATATTCATACGATTGGCATATAGAAAAGTTTCTTTATTGCCACTTCACCCCACCAAATAGTGCCACCCATTATCCTTACCAATAAATCTCTAATTAAATGAGTAAAGTTTTAAATACTCTGTCTCTCATTCCCTGTCATAACAATTAACAAACGAAGCATTCAACAACATCAGTCGTTCGCGTTGGCCCCTCTCATTTCGCCTTCTATACGTATATATCCTGAAACATTTGGTAAAATCCTTCAGCTTAGCGCACAATACCATAGCGACATAAACCAGAAATGCAATTATCTTTACACCGAACTCCGGTTGCCGTCACAGAGAAACAATCTCCACTATTGCACACACATGGTTGCTATAGGAGCGGGATATTTTTCTATATATGTATGTATATATAGATATATTTGCGTTGCTTGTATACTCGTATGCTATAGCAAACTCCACATAATCCAAATCAATTTCGTGCAGACAAAAACTATTTCCACTCGCCCACACCACAACGGCACTATCGCACAATGAGTTCCAAGTCAATTGCAGGACCAACCAACATTTAGTGAGTTAAGCTATGAAATGAACCCTCTCGCACATGCCACCACCTCGTCTTCATCGCTCTGGTCCTTTGCTCTCAAAATGCAACATCATTTTCGATTACCATTCAGGAGCAACAGCAGCAGCAGCAGCAGTAGCAGTACTAGTACAGTAACAACAACAACGACAAGCAATATCTGTACTTCGGCGACCAAAATATTCCAAATCCTTCCAATAAAACTTTATTACAATGACAACTTTTCGTCCCGACCAACACAGCCAACAGCCAACAGCCAACGGAACGGAGGCCGGCGCTCATTGCCTATCCTTGTGATGGAATGACAAGCATACAACGAGTGAGATGGTCCTCGGTCTCTCTATAGATGATGGTTTTAGTAGTTAGCCAGATATAATGGGGTTGTGCCGGCTTTAGAGAGGTGCACCAACGGTATACCAAGGTATGTGTATTTAACCATCATTTGGATTTGTACTGTTACTACATATACCTGGGTGTCTACAAATCGCTGGAATCGAATTAATCATTGCATTAAACTGTTAAAGTTTATTCCATGGACACGTACGAATGTATGCAAATTGTGTGAACAAGGATTCGGCGATTTTTTTTTTTAAATCTCACACAGGGGATGGTGGGCATTTTATTAACCATTAGCGGCGCAATGGTGTTTGGGTGTATTTTCAAGAGAGTTGGTTGGTGGGACAAGTGGATTTGTGGTGTAATTTACATAAAGGATCGGTAGAGATAGATCTTATGCTGGCCCAGTTCATAATTTAACATCCATTTAGGAGTCTTCGAGCAGCTGTGAAGCATAAATACACTGACTGCTTCACCCAAAAGAGAGGGATTGCTTACAAGCTTAATTTGACCTTGGATGTAGCCCAGTTTAAATTCATGTTTTTGTGATATGTTAATCAAAGGGGCTCATTTTAATGATATCGATATAAAAAAATTGTTTGGAATAGAATTTCCTTTAAGATTCGCATTATTTTTTCAATGATCGATTTGGTTAAAGAATTAACAACAGCATTAAACGAAACCAACAACTGTACTGTGACTTAAAAAAATGTAAGAAAAATTACAAACAAAAAATCAAGTTAAAAAAAAATATTATTTTCCTTTAATAAATTGTGAGAAGAAACAATAATTAAGTTTTACTTGTCACATACAAAATTAAATTATTTTCATTCATAAAATGTCTACCAAAAACTTTTTGTCATTCATTTTCATTTCTTTCGAGAAATCTATACACATTAAGATATAGTATCTAATAAGCTAGCTATGGTGTCCTTGGATCCAACACCAAAGTCTCGATACCCATGAGGACGTGTCCCACGGTTTTTCAAGCGGAAATAGATGCGATCGAAACTTGCCCTGATCTAATCTCCAAAAGAGGTATGAAAGGCGCAATCATTCAATTTTTTTCAGACAGTCAGGCAGCCCTACAAGCATTGGCATCCAATACAATGGACTCCAAAACAGTTAAGTGCTGTCACGATGCTCTGCAAACCCTCGCCAAACACAACAAGGTAAGGCTTGGGTGGGTACCGGGCCATCAACGTATTGCAGGCAACGGACATGCAGACAAACTAGCTGGGGCTGGTTCAGAATCCCTTCTCTGTGGACCAGAACCCTACTGCACAGTCAATTGGACTTCTGCGCAAAGGCAAATTAATGATTGGGAAAAACAACTTCGTCTAGATCACTGGGAACATGTCCCTGGTCTAAGACAATCCAAGCGATTAATTAAGCCTTACTCCTATACGGGAATCCTTAGGCTCAGTAAGGATAACATAAGAAAGCTAACGGGCTTCCTCACAGGCCATTGTGGCCTTAGATATCATCTCAACAAAATGAACCTCTGTCCGGAAACAGAATGCAGATTCTGTCTGGAGGAAGTCGAATCCCTTGAGCACATTTTATGTGAATGTCCGGCTTTTCATTGGTTAAGAAAACGTGTCTTTAATAGAGAGACTCGTACGCCAGCAGATATAGCGCACGCTGCTACTAAAGACGTATTGACCTTCGTTAGGGAGGTCGCACGTCTCTTAGATTAATTATTCCCCATTGAGAGAATAGATCTTACAGGTCGCAGTGTCAGCCAGCTGGGCATGGGTATATATAAAAAAAATCTAATAAGCTAACAATAAGCTATACATTTGACAAAATAGAGCTTAAACCTAATAATATAATAAAGGGTTTTCCAATAAGAGGTGTTATTTTGGTATTCAAAGAAAAATTACATTTTTTGAGATAAATGATTGTATGTTTATTTCATAATAAAGAGGAAGTTATGCCGTTAATAATGAAAAACAACATCAGCCAAATGGACACCGCGAGCACGCATACAGGACCATATCCTTTTCACGAAGGTTTCCATAACAAAGCAAAGTGGCTGTCCTATGTCCTCGATAGCCTCACGAATTTTATCTTTGAGGTCTTGAATTGACACTGGGCTGTTGGCGTAGACCTTATCTTTCACGTGGCCCCAAAGAAAGCAGTCGCAAGGTGTTAAATCACAAGATCTCGGTGGCCAATTGCGATCACCTCTTCGAGAGATAACACGGTCCGGAAACTTTTCCCGTAAAAGATCAATGGTTTCGTTACTTGTAAACGTTGTCCAGATCAATACCATCCAACTGCGACCATAAAAAATCATTAATCATCTCTCGATAGCGTTTGTGGAATGCCCAATTCCAAAGAACGACGAGGAATGGACAAACCTAGGTTTTCTTCAAAACTTTTGGGCTACAGCAGCAATATTCTCAGTTGTTCTTGAGCGACGTGCACGGGTTTTATTTTTCACATCACTAACTTGTCCCATCAGCTCGAATTTTAACACCAATTTCTGTATTGCGGTCCGACAAGGTGCTTCACGACGACCAAAAATGCTTTAGTTTTGCGAACTGTGACTGCAAGATTTTCACCAGTTTGTAGTGAATTTTAATAAATTCAATGCGTTGTGGAAGCGTGTATCGTTCCATTTTTAGTAATGATGTAGTTTCTACTTGTCAAATGTCAAAGAATAAAAGCTTCAAAAGTGACAGCTACCGAAATAGCGGGTCATTCACAATAACACCTCTCATTGGAAAACCCTTTACAACAAAAGAGGAGAGAAAAGATAGCTTTACGAAACAAATTTCAGACCTTAGCAAAAAAGAATAGAAGAAAAAAAAAGAAGCAGAGAAAATTGAGACAGAAGGGGTGGATATTGTCGGACTGAAATGGAAGGAAAAGGAAAAATTAAGTAAGAGAGAGAGAGAAATTGCAAAATAATGTCTTAATTCTATTTAAAATCTTGCTGGATCACCGACAAATAGAGTTACTGGAAAAGTGCCGCTCAGATGTCATAACGTAGCTGAATTAATTGGTCAGGCCTCACCGAAAAAGCCCGCGTAAATCTTTCAGGTATGACGGTTGTTGGGTATAGAAAGCAATGTTAAAGTTCGAAAGGTAAAGTAGCTATCGAGCGGCATATTGAGAAGACGAGCAGAAAAACTCGACATTCTATCGTATCTACGGAGCCCAAATAAACTGCAACAACTAAAAATTTCAGAGCCGTAGGCCAAAATCGGTTAAATTAAGGACTTCACAAGCATAGCACTAGTTTTTTAAGGGGTATACCATATGCCTTTTGGCAAAAACCTACCATAATAATTTAGAAGTCTGCTCTGACGGTAATGTGCTGGTCCCAGGTGAGGTTTCGGTTGAAAACAATTACGAGGCTGGTAGCCGATTCGACAGATTCTATATATATGTATTATTTAATTTACTTAATAGGAGGGAAATAAGATAAGTCGAGTTTGCTTTTGGATATAACCAAGCACTTTTCAGTTTTTTTTTTTTTTTTTGTAGCAGAAAACATAATGCTTATGTACTTATATAAAATGTCTGATTGCTAATGTTCATTAACAATTATTTAAAATTTTCTAATAAATTTAATTTGTTTTTTTTTATCGTTTTTGGTTATTAAACGGAATCTTAATAAAAAGATTTTAACTAAATCATGTTTCAAATCTTAATATTCTTAATCGATTCTTCTCTTTAAATTATTTGCCGTTTTTTTGGACATTCCCTGCGAAATAAATTTGCAGTCACAACAATTATAGGAACAAAAATATCCTATTTTATTTCAATCTTTCGCATTTTATTCCTTGATTTATTTACGTTGATTACATTCGCTATTACATATGAACGGTCGCTAAGTCTTTCGACCGGCAACCTCGGGACCTCTAGGTAACCTTCGAGCAAGGGCTAGACTTGATCCTGGTTGATGCGTTTGACCGATTGCCAAACGGATGCGATGAAGCGAATGTACTTTTGCAAGTACCAACGAACGATATAGAACCTTGTCTATTTTTGGTTTACCAACGATTTTGGTAGCGATAACGACGAGCGAGAGTTCAGCGAAAGAAAGACGATGGTTTTCCTCGACGGGTTTTCAACAATGAAATGTAAAAGCTTTATTTCATGGAGGGCTTATATACAATAATGAAATAACGGGTTTTTCCAAATTTTGAGAGACATTACGTTATTTTTAAAAGTTTACATTCTGTGGCGAATTGGAAAAATACAAAAATATGGTGATTGGTATAGCTAAAGCGCCAAATTCAAATACTATACAAATTCAACTATACAAATTCAAATTAGGATGATAATGATGAAGATGATGACGATGATGAGGATAAGAAGATGGTGACGATGATGCTCCAACATTCCGCCCCCTTTGAAAGAACTCCTTTCAAGACGGAAGAGCTGCCAGTTTGCGGATGGGACGTCTGAACTCGCCTTTTGTTGTTTTAACGTCAGCAACTCTGACTCTGCCATCTGAACCATAAACGACATTGGTAATTCTTCCCATGAGCCATTTCTGGGGTGGAGCGTTGTCTTCGTGTATAATGACTAGACTTCCGACCTCGACGTTAGGGCTTGAAGACGTCCACTTTGCACGACCTTGCAGTTCATGGACGTACTCAGTAGACCATCTTTGCCAAAAGTGGGTTTTGACCGCGTTGATTCGCCGCCATCGGTGAATATAGCTGATGTTTGGAGCTTCCTCTGCTGGCTCTGGAACCGCCTTTAGCGATGACCCGATGAGCAGATGAGCTGGCGTCAGTGCTTGAAAATCACTTGGATCGGATGACATCGGTGTGATTGGTCGCGAGTTCATTACTGCCTCGATTTCCACCAGGGCTGTGGACAATTCCTCATAAGTGAGCTTGGCACCGCTTAAGCTCCGGTAGAGATGACCTTTTGCTACTTTTACGGCCGCCTCCCAAATTCCACCAAAGTGAGGTGCCCTGGGGGGTATAAAATGAAAATTTATGCTACTATTAGTACAAAAGTTATTAATAGTTTCTTGTGAAGAACTTTTGAACAACATATTGCGCAATTCAGCAAGTTTAGATTGTGCCCCTACAAAGTTGGTTGCATTGTCGCAATGAATATCTTTAGGGAGACCTCTTCGACCTATCATTCGCTTCAGTGCTGCAATAAATGCGTCAGCTGACAAATCAGATACGGCTTCCAAATGAACTGCCTTTGTCGAGAAGCAAACGAAAACTGCCACGTAGGTTTTGTAAGGAATTTTTCCCCTAATCTTATAGTGAGTGTATATAGGCCCACAGAAATCTACACCACAAAAGAGAAAAGGACGAGAAGGAGTTAACCTCTCCAGAGGTAAATCTCCCATCACTTGTTCCAACAGCTTTGGTCGATATTTGACGCAATGAATACATCTCCGGACTGTTTGACGAGCAATTTCTCGTACGTTGATGATCCAGAAACGATTCCTAACTAGCGCTACAAGTGCCTTTGGACCAGCATGGAAGTTTGTGAGATGCAGATGTCTGACAAGTACGCTTGTGAACTTACTGCCTTTGGGGAGCATCAATGGGTGCTTACATTCCTCCGGGGTGTTGGCGTGTTTCAACCGTCCTCCTACTTTTAAAAGTTGAAGCCCATTTATTTCCTCTACAAAAGGGTTTAACCACTTAATCGGCCCCTGAAGCTTTCGGTTCGATTGAAGTGACTTTATTTCGTCCGAAAAAGAGTTTTGTTGAACCAAGCTAACAATCCGTAAAAGAGCATCATCTAGCTCTGCAACTTGTAGACAACTTCGTTGTGGAACTCGATTCTGCTTCCAATTTCGAATTCGCAGGATGTATGCGAATACACGAACCAGTTTGGTGTACGAGCTATACTTCTCAATGACTTCGAGTAAGTCATTTGAGTCCAACTTCTGACAGACGACGACTGTTTTCTTCTTTTCCAAGGTGGATTCCTCTTGAGTAAGCTGAATGTTGACAGTGCATGGCCATGTGTCCTCTTCTTTTAACAAGAAACTTGGTCCTCCAAACCACATGGAGGTTTCGAACTCCTTTACTGCACAACCTCTTGAGACTATGTCTGCCGGATTGTGAAGTGTGGGCACGTGTTTCCAAAGAACATCCGTTGAATTCTCCTGTATTTCAGCGACTCTGTTCCCCACGAAGGTGCTTAACTGCGAAGAATGCGCTGAAATCCAGTGAAGAACAATTGATGAGTCCGTCCAAAAATAAACTGCGGAAGGTGCAGTTGCGAAAATCGTCCGAATCTTCGTCCATAGGTTGGACAATAAATGCGCTGGACACAGTTCCAGGCGAGGAAGCTGTTTCTTCTTTGCAGGCGCTACCCTAGACTTTGCCACAAAAAGTTTGACTTCAGTCTTTCCGAGTGCATCTATTGACCTAAGGTAAATGCAGCATCCATATGCAGTCATGGATGCATCCGCAAATCCGTGGACTTGAAAAGATATTCGGTTTGGAGCTAACGCAAACCTCGGCACTGTAATATTTTGCAAAGATTGCAAATCCGCCATGAACTGACGCCACTCCGCATCAATGCTTTGAGGAATTGGAGTATCCCAATCAAGTTTTTCGACCCATAGCTTCTGCAAAATAATTTTAGCCTTGATAATGATAGGACTTACTATGCCCATTGGGTCAAAAAGCGACGACGAAATCGAAAGAATTGATCTTTTTGTGAACTTGGAGTATGTTCGATTTGGTTTGTACGAAAATTGAAACGTATCGACGAGAGGATTCCAGGCAATACCTAAAGTACTGCTGAGATTTGACTCATTGAGCTTGATTTCCTTGTTATGGTCGTGGACTATGTCAACCATTTCGGAGCTATTGCTATTCCATTTCGCTAGCTCAAATCCTGCCGACTTCAAAAGTGCGACGACCTCAACTTGAAGTTTGACCAGCGACTCCAAGTCGTCCGCTCCAGTCAGCATGTCATCGACATAAAAGTCTGACTGAAGAACTCGAGAGCCTATTTTGAAACGGTCCCTGTTTTTCTCTCCTAAGTACTGAAGGCATCGAATTGCCAAAAATGGCGCAGACGATGTACCGTAAGTAACGGTGTTCAATTGGTATGTTTTTACCGGTGTATGTTCATTCTCCCTCCACAGAATGAACTGGAATCTCCGATCACATGGGTGCACTAGAATCTGCCTATACATCTTCACGATGTCCGCTGTCAGTGCATACCGATGCAATCGAAAACGTAGCAATACTGTAAACAGATCATCCTGTATTGTCGGTCCGACCATAAGGATTCCATTGAGTGAAACGTGCGATGAAGTACAACACGATGCATCAAAAACCACGCGTAACTTGGTGGTTGCACTATCCGGCCTAATTACACATTGATGAGGAAGGTAATAGTGTGGTTCGTCTAACTTGGGATCTTTTACTAGCGTCATGTGACCCAGCTGTTGATATTCTCTAAGAAATTCTGCATACTGGCCTTTCAAGGAAATATTTTTTGACAATCGACGTTCAAGAGCTAAAAATCGCCTAAACGCAATATCGTAGGAGGTTCCCAAACAACTAGGATCATTCTTGAAAGGGAGTCGAACCATCAGACGACCACTGAGGACAGTGTCAATGTTTTCAGTGAAATGTTTTTCGCAGTCCTTCTGCTCTTCTGTCCATTTCGATCTATGACCAATGACCTCCTCTATTTCCCAGAACTTTTCGACGTATCGATCGAGTGCGTCATCTTTCGAACTAAGACAACAGGATTTCTTCGACTTTGTAGGCTGACTCTTATATCTTCCTGAAACAATCCAGCCTAGAGAGGTTTTTTGTAGCGAAGGAAGTTCCTGACCCAGTTTGAGTTGACCTTCTTGAAGAAGATCGAAGAAAGCTTCGGCACCTAGCAACAAATCTATCCTTGATGGCTGATGGAAATATTCATCGGCGAGTTCGAGTTCGTTGGGGACATTCCAATCCTTCACACTCAGTGCTGACTCCGGTTGATAACCAGTTATCGATGGAGCCATTAGGAATTCCAAAGTTACCTCGAAGTTGTTGTACCTAGAGCGAATAGTTGTTTGTGTTTGGAAACTAATCTTTGTCTCCGTTATTCCTATTCCGACAATATCGACACTCTTTCTTTGTTTTTGCAAATGAAGCGTTTTTGCAAATCTCTCGCTCACAAAATTAACTTGTGAACCAGAATCCAGAAGAGCTCGTCCTATTTGGAATCCGCCTGCCGAATCCTTCACTAGTACAAGTGCTGTAGCCAAAATGACCTGAGCATCAGGAGCATGGTCCCTTTCCATTGCAGCATTTACTGCAGCCGACGATGACGCTTCTCTTCGTCCAGAGGCGTTCTCTGATTGTTGCTGTCTGTGCAAAAGACTGTGGTGTGATTGCCTACACTGTTTGCACCTATATGACGATGGGCATTTCGATACTCCATGACCCTTTCCTAAACAATTTAAGCAAAGACCAAGTTTTTTCACATTTGAGAAACGATCTATTACTGACAGTTCAACGAAGCTGTCACAATTTGAGATGGTATGCTTATTGTTCTGGCAGAAGACGCAAGACCGTTGAGTTGCTGCGAGAAAAGTTTGAGAACGATGAGATGAGTGAGATACCTTTGCCTTAGCGTTAGCATTCTTTGCCTGGTTTAAATCTGATCTCAATTGCTTACTATCTCGCACTTCGAGATATTGACAACGTTTGCTGAGTACCTCCGCGCATTCCTTCCAATCGGGTAGAGACTTGTAGTCCAAGTGTTCGTCCCATTTGGACTGTGTTTCCGAGTCTACCTTTGACATTGCAATATATATAATAATTGCATTACAGATTTTCTCAAATGAGCCAAGAGACTGTAAAGAATTGAATAGGGCCGAAATGTCATCAACTAAGCTTCTTAAAGCGACACTAGAAGCCTTTGGGACCTTGGGTAATTCGAATAATTCGGAAATGTATTCCAAGAATATCATCGTATCGTTGTCGTAACGTTCCTTAAGCCTGGCTATTGCCTTCGGATAATTGTCTTCCGTAACTTGAAACGCTTTGACTGTGCCCAGTGCTTGATCACTTAGACATGTCAACAAGTGATTGAATTTTTCGGTTTTTGTCAAACTCGGGTCACTATCCACCATTGCAGTAAAAGAATGAATGAAATTCTTATAGTGAGAATATTTCCCACTGAATCGTGGAAGCTTGAGTTTGGGTAAATGATTTACCGAATGTGGCATTGCAAAAGTTGTTTCGGCAGTACTCATGCGTCGTCCAGTTCCCAAAAGCGAAAGTATTTTTGTTTTTGAAGAAATATATAAATCCTCTAGATCACTTCTGCCAGTGTCAGTGGGTGCTAACCGCTCAATTTGAGTCTGATAAACGAGAATCTGTTTGAAATAGGACTCTAAGATTCCTAAACGACATTCCAATTCAGTTGATGTGAGAGTATCCGATTTGGATTCCACATAATTTTTCAGCCTTGTCATGCTTCCTTTGGTTGATGACCGCTGCTGTCTCAAGTCGTCGAGCGATATATTTGCAGCATTCGAATTGCTCGGGTTTAATTCGCCTAACATTTTGAGCTTTTAGTGTAACTATATGCGAAAATCTAATTTAATTCGAAAGTTTACTTTCCCAAACGAAAGAAGAAACTTTATTGTTGAAAAATGTAGCGATTTCTTCTTAAATGCGAAGATAAAATTTGTTTATGCTTCCAGCGGTGAAATAAATTCAATTATTCAATTTGTTGTCAGCTAATCTCCTATCAAAAGGGAAAACTATAACGCCAATGAACAACGATGCGAAAGAGAAAAATTGTTGTTTTTAAATCCAACGATGTATTCGAGAAAAGTTTTTAATTGTATGTACAGGTACACCCACGACGAATATTCCGAGCGAAAGCTTTCTTTGACTGCATACGATTGATGAAGCACCTTCTCCCGCGACGACGAAGAAAATGATAAAGCGAAAACGAAGCGAAATGAAGATCTATGCAGTGAAAGAAACTAATAGGTTCAAGTCTGTGATAATTGTACACAACTTTTGACGAAAAACCGATCAGCCAGCTTTCCTATGAAGCTTCCTTTTTTTTTTTTTTTGTTGTTTTTGAAACTACTACGAAGCTTAAAAACGAGCGAACGAACGAGCGAGAAGCGAAAAGTGCATTGGTAAATGGCAACTGTAGGCTAAAGCGAGATAAACTATACTATTTGATTGAATACACACACGTCGAATGTGGTTGTGCAATGTAAATTGTGCAACGAGTGGAACGTATTTTTTTTTTTTTTCTTCACACAGCTTTCTGTGTGGATTCTAATTTCGAATGGCTGATGATAGCATCGACGCACGACGGCAAAATTATTTGTAGGCGAATAAATTGCAGCAATATGATGTCGTCTCAAATATGTTAAATACGTAGTTTATAATAATATATGAGGTTGTTATATAGTATAATTTGATGTTAGAATATAACTTATTATTGCATGCTCATCCAAATTATATCGAAGGTGCGTTTTGCTGTATTTTTGTTGCTTCCTAGGCGATTGTGTGGGAACTATGAAAAGAACAACTGCTTGCTATTTGCAGACGCACATTCGAATAATTGTAGACTATATCAAGTACCTGGGAGTGGGGATTTATACTTATCTCCCACTTTAGAATTTCCTGTTCTTGTGTACTGCTGTTGAGTATCTCCAATATTCTTTGCGCTCCTTCTCCTTTGATGTGGATTTTTCCGCAGCTACCTTGCACTCGCGCACGCGATCACCGAAACCGAAACCGTACCGATTTTCACAATTCACTAAAGTTTATATTGTTCTATGTGAAATTAGTTTTTTGTCTATAATAGTTTTGTTGGTGTGCCTTTATTAGGACTTTGTTTCCTAGGATTATTGGAGAATCTCTAGGTTTGTATTGTTTGTAACACTTGCACTAATTTATTGATGAATTTGCACTGTTACACTTTTTAAACAACGATTGTTTTATGGGTTTTTTACGAGTTGGGCGCCAAAATGAACGGTCGCTAAGTCTTTCGACCGGCAACCTCGGGACCTCTAGGTAACCTTCGAGCAAGGGCTAGACTTGATCCTGGTTGATGCGTTTGACCGATTGCCAAACGGATGCGATGAAGCGAATGTACTTTTGCAAGTACCAACGAACGATATAGAACCTTGTCTATTTTTGGTTTACCAACGATTTTGGTAGCGATAACGACGAGCGAGAGTTCAGCGAAAGAAAGACGATGGTTTTCCTCGACGGGTTTTCAACAATGAAATGTAAAAGCTTTATTTCATGGAGGGCTTATATACAATAATGAAATAACGGGTTTTTCCAAATTTTGAGAGACATTACGTTATTTTTAAAAGTTTACATTCTGTGGCGAATTGGAAAAATACAAAAATATGGTGATTGGTATAGCTAAAGCGCCAAATTCAAATACTATACAAATTCAACTATACAAATTCAAATTAGGATGATAATGATGAAGATGATGACGATGATGAGGATAAGAAGATGGTGACGATGATGCTCCAACAACATATTTTGTAGAATACAAGTTTTCGTGGTGAAATAAAGCAACGAATTTAAACTCTCAGAACGCATCCATCAGCTCAGCTGATAGAAACTCACCAAATACACTAATGGCCAGGGTTAACAAACGAGTAACGATCGTAACTTTTAAGTTACAATGGACTTTGAAGAAATACAAAATACAATCGCTCCGAAAAAGTTACACTCGAAGAGTATGTTTTTCATTTTGAGGAATTACAATAACGCATATTATTTAATACAATGGTTTATTAATTTTTTTTTATTTCCCTTCCATATTGATTATTAATTTGCATGGTAAATTTCTTCTCATTTTATAAATAACAAATTCGTTTGCCTTCCAATATTGTGAACTCTACAACTGTGAAATTGATTGTGATCTCACAAAATATATTAATGTACCCAATTTGTCTATGTGATGTGTAGTTATATAAATATTTCGTGATAATAAAAAATATTTATGAATCTATTATTTTTAGATATTGCCTCTAATATGTGAAATTGCATTTAGTGAACTTAGGTATATTTTATGTATAACATAATTAATATTTTTATTTAAATTTATCAAAATCATTGTAAATATCTTGGTTTCACCCTACGTGTTTTTATGATTGAATTTGTACCTTATACCATATATATATTTTTTTATTGTATAAAATAAGTAGGTATTGTATATTAGGTATTAGGTACTAGGTACCTAAATTCTACTGTACATGCATGCATGTAATTTAAATTATACTATATACGATGCTTTAGAAAAAAAAAAGTTGATTGCCATTAAGTTATAAATTACCATATTATTACATTTAATACAGAGTTTTGTTAATCAGTCTCATTGTGAGTTTCGCCCGATAAATATTCCACCCGAAAAAATTCATATAATATGCATTTGATATATTATACCGTTTTCGAGAAAAATCCAAAGTTAAAAAATGATGGTGCAAAAAAAGACTGCGAACTTAAAGCCTACAAACTTAAAAAACGAGATTTAAAACAAATCCCCCTAGCTTTAAGCCTCAGAAGCCGGCAGACAGACAGACAAAGGGACGAAATTGCATGGCATTACATGTAATTAAAAAACATGTCGAAATAGTTCGACATTTTGTATGAAAACGATATCTACTACTACGAGTAGTATTCGTATACGAGAAAGTAAAAAAATACAACTGAGCCCAAAAAAATACAATCGGCACTAAAATGTAGTTACAGTCCACACAGTTCATTTTTCATCCCTGCTAATGGCGTTTTCTATGAAAAGAGCAAATATAGAAGAGCTCTTTCGATGTATTCTATGTTTCATTGTCCGGAATATTTTTAGAGAATTTACTGCCCTGAACTCACCAACATACCTACACTCTAGCAAAATGTCAGAGTGAAATGTTTGTTGTGTTATAAAAAACTATTTTTTCGCTTGTGATCCGAAAATATACAATTATGCGTGCAAAATGTAAACTAAAATTAAAATATATTGATGTGGCCTATTATTATTATTATTTATTTAAATAAATTCTGTGATAGTATATAGTTTTATATATTATATAAATAGAAAAACATGGCTTTATTTTGCCGTCTGCCGATTGGTTGACATTTCATGATATATTTTATAAATTAAAAAATTAATATAATAAAAATATTGATTAATTAATATTATAGTGAAATAGAAAAATTAATAAATAGAAAATTGTTCTGACTGTACCCATGTTTCGCTTTTATTCTGTTTTTTTATTGGGCCTGTTTTTTTTAACCCCGATCTCAGTAAAGCAAAGCAGGACCCTCTACTTGACACTTTGAGACTCACAGTAGTTATTGTAATCGCCCGTTAAAAACCCTACTTCACCCCGCCCGGGCGAGACCGAAGCTCAAAACATCAAGCCTATTGTACCATTTGCAAATTTGTACTCAAAAAGCCATTGCGATACTTGCAGGCATGTATACTATGTTGCGAAAGCGACTTCAAACCAAAAAGACCGTTCAACAATTCTTTTGCTTCCTGAAGAGTTGAAAAAACTCTTGGAGACATACAGTCTCCTAATTTCGAGAAGTATTGGACACTCTGGAAATGGAAAACGCCTTCTGGCACACTTAAATTACAGAGGTTGCATGTTCTTTGGAGATCCTGTCTTTGCGGTACAAAATTTAGGCCTAAAGTCTCAGTTCTGATTTTGAAAATGATGCAGATTTCGTAGGTTGTTGACTCATTGCAGAAGTAGTTATTTGTGACCAATGAATGACTTAGAGTTCTATATATGCTCTTAGAATCGGAGGTTTGCGCCCTGTTCAGGCAATTCTCATAAAAGCGTTCGTATATACATTTTCAAAAGTTAGGCTTAGTTCTACAACACATTCTGCTGACAGTTCGAAACAGTCACTAAAATTCGTTAATTTGCAGTGAAAAGCATATCGTAGTAGCTGATTCTGAAGATTGGTGTTGCGCCGTTTCATTATGTAGCCCGCGTTTGCTTTCAGATTTTTAATATAAATTTCGGGAATTCCTGATTCTATGTAAATGACATTGTTACGGACTGTTGTCGGAAGTTTAAAGATACGTTTAAAAAAGAAGTGTTGTAGGCTGTCAAACTGTTCGGTTTTTTTAAACCCGAGATTTGATTTGCATAACAAAGGCAAGCGTTAATGGTGGCATTAAATGTTTTAAATTTGGATGTTGTGCCCACATTTTTGTTACAATAAAATCTTGACCACATTAGGTTTATTGCTGTTTTTGCATTTTATTTTATCCTCCACATGTGGACATGAGATTGTGGGTTAGTAGGAGACCTCAATAGGTTTACCAGCCATATTTGGCCTATGAAAACATTCATATTTACTATAGAAAACAAAAAAGAAGTAACAGAAAACCAAATCTCATGGTGTCTACATCTACCACTATTCAATTGAAGAGCAATTCTGAATTTCGAGGCAATTCTCTCGGATCTTCAATGAAAAACGCCATACCTAAGCTATAACTCTCAATCAGTGATTTTAGCACTCTCTCTTTATTTTTCCCACGCTTAATATTTCCCTTTTCGGTAAACTCAAATTCCCCCGATATTTTTCTGAAAGAAGCCATACTTTTAAAAGTAAAATTTGTATTTTTAGGAAAGAAAATAGCATTCAATTAATATTCAGTATAAAAATCGCAGATTGCTAACATTATCATCATTATATTAATACGTGAACATCAAAAGTTTCTGTGAACTTATTATATATTTATTATGAAATGTGGAGAATGAAATGAAAAGTACTGTGCCATAGATGTGCAAAAAGAATTGTGGATATTGTTGCCATTTATACTGGTAAAATTAAGCTAACAACTCCCCATAAAAAATGCTTATCGTTAAATGAAAGCATTTTGGTGACATTTAATTTGTCGCCGCCATATAACCATTATAACGTATTCGAATATAAATGAGCTTAGATTAGAACCTGTTTTCTAAGAAATGCAATTTACTTACCCCTAAAAGTAAGCAACTGTTTTATTTTCTTTCAATTATGATACCCCTACTGTGGAAAATATTTGTCGACATAAATTGTTTGCTCTAAATTTTCATAGTGTTCAAAGTAAAACTTATTTTCAAATGGGCGTTTTTTTTTCTATCTATATGTCGCTTTTTCGTTCATAAAAAAAACAACCTAAATATCGAATATTGTGGTACGTTTTTTTGTACTGCATACTTATAAAAGGTAATGATTATTTTTTGGTACTTGAAATTGTTGCTAAAGGCAAGTCTCTTTTTTATGTACATTTAGTGCGTTGATATTCATGGTGAAATGTAGTTTGAATGTTTTTCTGTCATATTATTGATATTGCCACAATTTTGAAGTTTTTTCCTTGTACGCACGGAAAGTTTTTCGAAAATTTAAATTCCCGGAAAAAGATAGAGATACCACGGTGTAGGAACACCGCTGAGTGTCAGTACATTTTTACGCCTCCCACGTCCCGCCATTTAGAATTTTATTTTTTTTCCTGCTCCACCCGTATTCACAGATAGTACAATTAAGAGTGTAGCTAAGGGGTTGTATTGAAAAAAATTACGAGGAAAATGGGGGAGACGTATGAAAGCCGTCAGTCTATTTCCACTTAGTTTATGCTGTGAGCCTCAGCTTCAGAAAAATAAATTCGCCAGTGAGTTCCGAAAGATTGAAGTGTTGAAAGTCAAGTGTTACAAAAGCATTGGTGGCATTCTCTTCGGTAATCAAATAACTGATGGGGATGGATTAGTGCTGACATTTTGGTTAATTGACTGCAAAGCGAACTGTGTGTTAAACTTCTTCGCCTTTATTTTTTATTCAAGTGACAGCTTGGACAGTTTTGTTCAAGTTGATATATTCGGCTAATTCAGTTTCTGGATAGCAGATTACGAATGAGCATATCCTAATAATATGTGAATAGCGACAATTTAATCTGATTAAACACATTACAGTCGAAAAATAAAACTGTTTTATAGGGAGTAGTGTGAGTCAGGGAACGGGGTGACTGATAGTGTTTGGACATATGGCCATCGATTTGTATAGTTAAGGACGGAGATTGACTGCAACAGTCTTCCCACTCCCCCAGCACCTACCTCAGTGGATAAATTCTATGGATGCGACAAGATAATAAGGAAACAAAATACAAATTTGGGTTGAGAGATTTACTCTCGATTTAATGAGCAGACCGGATTTCGCTGCTATCGATCAGGGCCTTGAGATTGGTATCAATGAAGCCAGTTAGACCAAGAAGCAAAATCGCTGATAAAAGATTAGTTAAAGTTAGTTTCTTCTAAAAAACCTTTATGTATTTCAAATAAGTGATTAAGTCGATCGTAACCTGTTGGTTCCCAACAATGACACCAATGCAATTGGTGGCCAGCGCCATCGAAGTTGTGCATTGGAATATACATTGATATGCATCTTTTTTTGCTGCAATCACAGCTTGCACATAATCAATGTGTTAAATCAAGCTACATTTATGAATTCACAACACGACACTACACCCGTCCATAGTGGCATTCTCGATCGAACTGGCATTCAACCAAAAACCACTCGCAGTGGCGTGCTGCGTAAAGCAAATCGTTTTTCACTCAGAATGAGGGAGATCCTTTAATGAGACGGGGTTTCTCTCATTTCTCTTCTCATTTACTCCATCTCCCATCGCTTTGATTGAACAGTGGTGTTGAGTTATGGTTTTAAGAACCAATATTGAATGCGTTTAACAAATGTCTAGCCCAATGTGCACTTCAAAATTAGCACACCAATTGGCCACAAAAAACAACGAAAACAAATAAACATAAAGAATTTTCACGACACAAAACCAACGACTACCGGACAAGATGAAAAACACGAGAAAACTAAACCTCAGATGTGCAACATGCAGGAAAGTTGTAAAGCATGCTATCTCCCTCCAGCACATTGAAGTTGCAAGCAGCTTACTCATTGTTCCGAAAATCGTTAATGAACTATGGCCGAATTAGCAAAGCGGGATCGTAAGCTTTTGGAGATATGAGTGCATCACACTCCAACCAAAAGCCGCAATGGGAAAGTCGTCTAGTAGTAGTGTGTTCATGGTGGAATTAATTGCAAATGCGATGTAAGAATACATGTACACAAAATTAAAAACTAACAAGAAGGTTCATTGACCCTGAAAGGCGCGATCAGCTGGGCGAAACAAACTAAAAACAGAGATTTCTTGGTAGGATGCAACATAATCTCGATTGATTCGCTGCCCGCCCATCAACCAGCTTAAACATAATTTTAATATTTTATTTTACTCATATTAGAGTAAAAAATAAATATTTTTTTATAACGTTTTAAACGGTCAGTTTTTTTTTGTGTGTCCTTTGATGCAACAAAGCACGAACGTACTTTCGCTTCGGGCAGCAACTCAGCCCGAAACATAACCCTTGCGAAAAGCAACAAGAGCTATAAAAATAGTTAGGTATCTTCCGGACCCCTATAGCCACTTAATTAATTTCTATTTATAGGTAGTAGTCTCCCAGTTCTTATAAAATCAAGTGTCGGCCAAAGTTGACCAGCTGTTGTACAGGAGGAATTTGTAACCGCCACACTTAGATTAATGTAAGTCCTTAATGATGCCCTTGGGGTTTAATGACTCCCACACTTTGGAAACCTATGAAATCAAATTGTCAAGCTATCCCCCGAGGCTGTAACAAATTTATGCAAGTCTTTTATAAGCATCGCATGCAACTTTTTTTAAATTTTTTTATTTATTTCCAAAGTAGGTCCGTATTTAAGGAACCGCTCATTCATAGTTCAATTTGGTACAATCGATTTTTTTTCCCCAAAAAAAACAAAGCACAAACTTGTGTACATGGGTCAAAGAATCAGTCAACTGCAACGGAAGTATTTTGGCTCAGAAATAAATTTTCTAAATAAAATACCAGTAATTTTTTTCACCGGAGGTAGACGGATCCAAACCAGCCTCGACAGCCAACTACATAGAACCCACTTTCATATAACCATTCTGCGGAAGAAGAGTTTAAGAAGAACTCTGGAAACTACAGAAAGAAAACACGTCTAGAACATGGAAGAGTATTCTTGTTATCAGCGAAAAAGTGTCCAAACATGCATCGGCCCGAGTAGACTTAGGGAAACCTGTTACATCTCAGAAAAGTATTCGCTCGCAAACTCTGCGATGAGTGCACTTAAATTCTAGAAAAATAACTGGCATCTTTTAGGTAATTGACCAACAAAAAACGGAAATATTTGGGTAAGCCTTCCAATCAAACATCCGATGAGGAAATGCAGTCCTTGCCAGCTCTCATTCTCACCAAAGGGTTACAAGAGCAGAGTAGCCTCAAAACCGATTCCCAAAGGAATCTTAGTGCGATGTATATTACAAGGGAACATACCTACCTCGCTCCAAGGTGTAAGCATGGGGTACAATTTACCAAACGGTTGCAGTGCAACGTACCCCCTCTCAAAAAATAGTATTAGTTGCTAAAACCACATATATCAGTCCGTCATACCATCGATAGTTTTATTTTTTAACAATGTCCCTCGCTTACCAGATACCTCGGTCGTGCACACCTCCATGAAACCATCAACATCCCAAAAGTATCCCATTCTATACTCATTTATCCACGCCTATACCATAGTATTGGCGCAAAATTTCCAACACCCAGCCAACATGAAGACATTTAACCCCGCAAAACGTCACATCGCAGGCGCCCCCTCCAGAGTAACAATAACAACAATAGTCCTGTGTACATAGCTTCACATTGTCTCTAAACAGAGCTGAAAAGCTTTGCAATTTTAAGAGGTTTTTGTCAGTAATGCGATTATAAAGTTGTTCTCCCGAGAAGCTAAAACGAATTAAAAATTTAAACGAACAGCAACAACAAAAGCGCCAGATAAAACTATACACATCGGCTGTGGTCGATTGGAAAATGGAAAATAGGAAATTGTTAGGGAAACTAAGCTGAATAGCTTCATCCACATGCGGCGTAAGAGTGTGGGTATATGTTATAGGTGTATCTCATTTAATAAAGATCACGTAGAATAACCCGAAATCCTATGGCACTAATTAAATGAATTTACTCAGACAACAGCTAACACCTAGAAAGCGCAGGATTAACTCTGGCGAAAGCCTTAGGCAGACGTATAGAAAAAGGATTTTCGTTTTCCTTCGGAGGGTTGGGCATATCACACACAAGTTTGCTTATCTCTTTGGATACAACAAGCACCCACACATGGATAGCCATAGAAGTGAAATCCTAATTGATGATAACTTCCATTTAAGTGGAAGAATGAAATTATCTTTTGTGACCCAGAGCAACAGGGGCAAAAACGGATCGGAGATCGGAGTTGAAGTCCAAAATATATACACGAATGATACGAACAATATTACGAGTATACTGAGAGTGTCGGTTGATAGATTGTATCTGTAAGTATCCAATTGAAGGGATTTGGTTATTTTTCAAAAAAGAGGAAACACGCAGTGACACTGCGAAAATCTCCCCAAATCAAGGATGCTATAGCTGAATCCGTTGGCCCCCCTCGTTTGCGCTGTGCGATTTCACAATAATTGGGTGTCAAGTGAATTTTATTGATATTTGACTTTGACAGAAAATTTCTTGGAATTTCATCTGTGCGTTGTTAAGGACGTTTGACTTATTTCTTTTTTTTTTCCAACAAGGAGTGAGATGGATAGCCGGGTTGATGGCCCATATCGCTGGTCGTCGCTTGGTTGGTTCCTTCATTGCGGAGAATTGAAAAAAGGAGAAATCGAGAAACGACTCGAGTTTCGGATTGAATGTGACATTTGCTTTTATCTGGGGGATTTCTGGAAGACTTTTCAGCGGGAGGTGAGCGCGCACTCCTTTTTGTGCAAATGCGTTCGTGTGGAAAAGTTTCTTGTGATTTGAATGTGCGATATCGAAAAAGTGACCCTTTGTCGCGAATTTATCGAGTTTCTTTTTTAGTTCGTTTGGATCGTACCTGTAGTATGCAAGAGCTGTTCCTTTGGGGGGTGTGAGATTGGCAAAGCGGTTGGTTAGGGCTTAGACAGGAACACTCTTTTAAAGCGATAGCCTAGAACTGGTTATGGGTATGTCATAAGCACAATGGAAGTTAAATCGACAAGAGAAAATATGGCCCAAGCCAAAGGGCTTGCATTGACATCTCCTACCCACTACAAAATCTGTTGCGCTCTTAAACTCCGCACACCTACTATTTACAACCATGTCTTACTTGATGGTCTTAAGAATCGATCGGTCTGTGGCCACTGGCACACCACAATATAGCCTCGGCTACTTTTTTTTTTATATATATTGAAAGACTTGTTGTTCCCTCATTTGCTATTCAGTATACTGCAAAACTTTTCATTTTGTTCAATATATACATAGACAGCCACGAGACCCCAAACAAACCGAAAGAACAAGCAAACCCAACGAACAAAAAATGCACCCCCGCCCACCCGACTAAACGCCACACTGCATGCCCAAGGAACAAAAAATGAAATTCTACTGTAGTACGAGAAGGAGCAACACCACCACCTCGAAACGAAACTTTTATCAAAATATTTACTAACTCCGTTGCATATACTGAAAATGTTCATATTTGCAGATTATTATTCCCTAGAGTAGAAGTTATGTCCTCCCCCCGCTCTCACAACATTCAAGTTAACATATTCCTCCCACCCGAGATGTCTGACACGCCACAAACGACAAGGACGCTACCAGTTTTGGCCATCACCCACTACACACATGGCGGAGAATAAAAAAAAAAAATCCCAAGAATGGTCGAGAAGAAAAAAAGTGTTTAAGTGCTCGGTTTGGTACATTTTTAATGGCGAGTTATGTTTTTTTTTGTATTTTTTGTTGTTTGCGCTTGTTTTTTTCAAACACTAAGTTCCTGTCATGAAGTGGTGGTATATGGTTCGATGTGTTTTACTATTGACACAATCATAATCGTATACTCAGACGAATTGTATAATGCGTCTTGGGGAAGGAGTGGAAACTTTTTGAAATATTCATACCCCCTGGCGTTTGTTTGCCTGAAATGTGAGTATAAAAGTTTTATTTGGTGATGGATGCTGTGGCTGTATATGGGAGGCGTATTCCACATGAGCCTAAATTGTTGGGTGCAGAAACTTTTCAAAGTCCATCATATCAGTTTAATTTCAATGTGGGGGAACTGTGAAAAAAAGAAGTGGGAATACAAATGAAGGCAGATTTTGGTGTGTGATAATAGTGTGAAGGAAATTTAAGTAATTGAAAAAGTTTTCTGTTTGATGAAATCTGAATAAGAAGCGTAGAGGCAAAAAGTGGGGCACGTGTGTAAAAATAATTGGCTTACCATTTAGTCATAAATTAAATGGCGCCTACGACTAGTTTAAAATCGATTATTGCACAGTGGTGTGCAGGTGGTCCATTGCAACTATGTTTGGTAAATGTTAGCATTTTGTCGATAAAAAATATTTGTTAGGGGTCTCCATGTTTTAAATAGGGTATCTAGATCGATGTCTGACATTTTGGAGCAAGTTAAGAAGAACTACGACGTCAAAGGCGTTTAACCCTCTGGAAGGACAATTTTTATGCTTCATTTATTTATTGATGAATTCAGTGCGTAGAAAACTAAAATAAGGGCGAAAAAAAGACCTGAACAATCGTTTGTGCTGCAAGTGGGAAAATAAATAGACCGCCAAAAGCGGTTTGTTTGCGGTTTTAAAAAAAAGTGAGTGAACTTTCCTCTTTTTTTTCTGTTTTGTTATTAGAGTTAAAAAAAATCAGCTACAAAATACGAAACAGTGACAAATAATAAATTTAAAAATACAAAAAAGCTATGAACAGTATGATCTCGCGCTGATATAAGAAGCCAATGAAATTGCATAGCACGAAAGGCTTCATTTGTGAGGCTTATTGGGCATAAATTGATTGAATGTTGGTTGGTTGGTTTAGGTGGCTGTATTTCCCGTACGAGGGAAAGACACAAATAACGCAATTGAGCGCCGTTTCGAGACCACAACTCACGGAAAAACTTGAATGTACTTATAATCTTTTTGAACTGCGTTGACTATCGATCCACAGCCGCTCTAAAATCAAAAAAAAAGAAACACTTAATTCACACCTATGTTGTGACACGTATGACACCATGTAGAATACTGAATTGTCGACGCGCTGTCATGTCGACAATAGTTTTTAGAAATTTAGGGCGGTTGAAATATAAAATACACAATTTTATTTTATTTTTTGGGTACAAAATTCATTTTATTTAAAACACACATTTTGCACTTACAACAGCTGTTTTCCACGTTTTTTGACACTGACAATCCAATTGATGACATTGAAGATGCATTTAACGGCATTGACGACATTAACCATGCTTTTGTCGACATCTCAGTGTAGACAATTAAATCGATGCGTCGTAGAACAACACTGCTTATAGACTGGTTTGGAGATTGCATCGTGATCACCAAGGCTCCGAGCCTTTACGATTTTTCACTCGATGGGTCTCACACAATTGAAGACGGCGCCAACCCGTCTTTTCGCCGATAGTTGACTGGGAATGCTGTGGTCTTTTCAGCCGCTCTTTACCGGGAACTGCTTATTTTTGGCAACTCACCTGCGGGGTGCTTACTATCCGCCACCCGTGTATGTAATTAGGGCAAGGATATTCAATCTGTGCCACCTCTCGCGAACGTCTGACAAACATCCGAGAGTATAACTGTCATGAAAGAGCTTCTCAATTGGCCGTTTGGACTCGGCATAAAATTGTAGATCCCTTCCATTCGTCCCAAAAATAAAAACTCACACAAGACGAATGGTTGTGAGAAGCTAGGCTTGGGTCCATACGGACCTGTTGCGCCAATTATTTATTTATTTATTTATTTATATTCAATCTTTATGCCTCGGCCTTTCTGAGAATCATCGGAGCTAAGTCAAGTTTACTTGGTCACTCGCATCAGGCTTGCAGAAAATCCATCGTAATTCAGTCTCCGATTCGGCTTTATTCCTGTTATAATAGTCGTGAGCGAGAACGTTTTCTACGTCTTGTACTTGCACTTGTTCTCCAAGTAGTGATTTAAATATGGAATGTGTCCCCAAAGTCTATTTCCCATTGTAAAGACCCTCGATCCATAAAACAAAACACGACTTTTAACTCACACCCGAACTTCAACGGCCGACAACGTTGATTGTTTCGAACCCCACAAACGAAATTCTATCAAAGAAAATTGCCCAAAAACTAATTGTTTCATGTGGCTTCCAGGAGTTAATTTGTATATTGTATCCCCGTTCAAACACACGTCTGCCTTCACCTCAAATCGCCATCGCCAACAGGTATAGACAATAGACGTCCTGGGTTACGACCAAATACCAAACTTATCCCGCAACCCCCCCACCAACCATGGTGATGGTGAAATTCATTGGTCATTTACAAATTACCTTTCTGTCGGTAGGTGTATACCAGTATACCCCACCTCCATCTATACATACATTATTATCGTTCGTGCATAGAGCAATAACCGGCTTTGGTAACCAAGGTGCTGCGCTGGTTTCTATCATCAGTTATCCCACAAGTCAAAAAAAGACGAATTCAGTCTTCAGACGCTGCACTGGGTAGAGATAGTAATTTCCGCAAACCATACCACATCCTTATTAGATGTTTTGACGTAAATAACTCTGTGTTATCCTGCACATCATATACCGAGCCCCGGAGAATATTTCCAAAACAGCAGGCGCAGTCTCTCATGTTTGCGGTTCGTGTTTTGAAAGTGTGTGCTGCTGCTGCTGCATGCCCAGCCGTCGTCGTTGTCGTTGGCGTCGGTCTGGCTGAAATTGAACTCACCCAACACCCGGACCCCACTACATCATCAGCATCACCATCACCACACCTGAGAGAGTGTGTGCAATGAAGGATATTGCTGTGGTATCCTGTGGATAGTCAAAATTTCCCAAAAATCAACGATTCAACCAGCAATTTTATTCCACGTAAAACGAAGTGAAAGTTTCGTGCCAGCCGAATGCAAATTAAGATGGGAAACTCTGGGCCGAGTGAAGGCTTACGGTCGTCAAAACAAATATTTACGAGACTTTGCCCAAAAGTTCCGCCCACATATTTATATACCTACGACATTTGTACAAAATAATTAAGTCGGTTCAGCCGTCATGTCAAGTAGTTTGGTGCAGTAATTCATTGGCATATAAGTTTGACATGCCGAGATGGAGAGGGAATTGCTTTTCTTTGGAACAAGCAGTATAGAAACTGATTTAAGTATTCGCACACACACGTGCGACTGACAGGTGCAGTCAATAGTTACTTTGTTGTAACGAGTTGTTTAAGAACTAGATCTTAACGGAAAGGAAAGCACCCACATTTTTCTAACCCACTCCTAAACCAGGGCATTCGCAACTTGTTGCATTTTCAAAGGAGTATAAATGTCCGAAAGTGGCATCGTATATTCTGCTGGTATTTTTGGCAGCAGCACTCCGTTAACCCCCTCTAGACAAAGTGCATTCATTTAGCCAAGTGCCATCGTAAAGGACTCCGTGAGAGCAGAGGCGTTAATATGGCTGTAATGAAATATGTAAATTCCCTATGGCAAATTTCATGTAAGAGGATAAAAGTCTTTCAAGGATACACCGGCCGAGATTGAGTGTGAGTCTAAGACTCACCTCATAAGTAACTCCAATAGCAGTGGCGCAACTAGAGGGTAAAATTTCTTCTTCTCCCATAGAGCTGCGGCTATAAAAATGCAGGCATAAATAAATAAATGTACAACGTCCTGGCTGTGCCGCAATGGAGGCGATGGAGGGTTCTTTTCATTCGTTTATTGCCTTGGGGCACACTTGGGCTTGATGTCTCGCAGAAACCCAGCTCAGTGGCGTCATCATTTTGTGGGCTGATTTAGCTTGTGGAGTTCTGGTCACAAAGGTACACTTTGGTGGCATTATACACATTTTTTTCTGCCTCTGCCTGCACGTCCTTTTAGTACTTCATTCGTCATCGTCCTCCTTCCCTTCCTCGCTTTGGCGGCGTGTCATTTCCATTGGCTTTTATATGGATGCTATCCTAAGCGATGTGGAGTCAGGGCGAGCGAAAAAAAAACTGCCAGCGAGTATTTATCAAAGTGACTCACTTGAAGATGCCTTGAACCATTGCCAAAAGAGTGTGAACCAAACCGAGTAATAGGACGTATCCTTTCGTTGGGAATTAAAAGAGGGCCACCCTCCACACAATGTACATTTATCTGCTGTGATATTAATTTAATTGCATTGTAAGAATGGCAAAGTGTTTTCTTTGTCAAGGATAAAGGACTTCCAATTTGGTTAGCACCTCTGTCTGTGTGCCTTTCCGCTGCCTCATTGTCTGTGCGAATTGCAGAAGCGCGTTCATGCTTAATTATCCTTCTTCTTTTTTTGTTTGTGTGGAGGAGCGGGTGGTTGGTGTCGAAAGCACGAGATAGTGTTTGCAGCTACTTGAGCTGTTACCCACAGAGAGCACGTACCCGGAGTGTTGGTGTCGGGCCGGCGAAAATATTTTTATTTTTTTTGCTTAATTCGCGTGTGCGGCTATGAAATTGCAAGGGATATACCTACAAAAACAAAATCCTTTAAAACAGCCAGAATTGAAATTGTAGAAAGGAAAGGAAGCGATATTTCTTTTCAGCACTTTGTTGATGGTGTTAGTTGGTCCGTGCGCTATGGTTTTGGTTGCGAATGAATCCTTTTTGGGCGCGCAAAAATGTTAAGTGTCTGCAATAATTTTTCATTACAACCAGTTTGAGTTCTCGCTTCTCAGTTTTTTTTTTTTTTCTTTGCTTTTGATGGTAATTTGTACGATGCACGAGTGAAGTAAATTTCGTGGAGGAAGAGCTTATGCTCAGTGGAAAAGCACTGTCAAGGGGATTGTAATGAGTTATGTGGCAGGTTGTTGCACTTTTAGGAGTTTAACAGCTTGTTTGCGAAATGTTTTATTAAGAGGGCAGCGTATTCGAGGTTGGGTTGTCCTTTGAGGTATGTTTTTTTATTGAGGAAACTTATTGGTCTGTTTGTGGTTATGGCGTTTGAAATTCGAGGACTACTCTTTCGTATTTGGTGTGAGCTCATTTTAATTCACGAGTTTGAAACAAAAAGTTAAGTCCATGTCATATTTCGCGTGCGAATTAGTTTTATGAACCGGAAATACAATATGATTGTGGTGCGAGGCCAATTGTGGATTTCTTTCATAAATTTGAACTCAAATTCAATTGGTTTACCAATTATTTTGATGACCACTGGGGAAGTGGTTGCCTACCTATGTTTTTCCTACGACCTAAGATCAGTTCTCATAAAATCATTTGGTACACGCTTTCTTGAAACATAAAGATTTTCGCTCAGAAACGCGCCAACAATTTTGTTAACCAGCGGGCTCAGTTTCTCAGCAGGACCGCGAAAATTCTTGATTCTATGGAAAAATTGAAAGTTAGCCAATTACGTTCCGTTGAGCACAGGGTCCGCACCTATACACTGTTGTGACATGCGGTTCTACGGCAGCTGAGATGAAGGTCTAAAGACTTATGCACGGTTAGCGTGTAAGCTAGAAGCAATTTCTATGAGTAGGCTTTGAGTAAACAGAAGCTTATTTCTATGAGTGGTTCCGAAGTCACCTGAATATTAATGTTGTAACTTTATACTTTTACTAAATCCGAAAATATACTTTTGTTGGTGAATTTTATAATGCAAACCTATGCGCCAATGTGTTTTCAAATAAAAACTACACACTGTGTTTATCGCGCACGACACCTTCAAAAAACTATAATGTTGACCAGATGCCTGCCTGAAAATTTAAAGGCAATAGTTGATTCTGTCATTCAGAGAAATGGCTACTTTGGCCATCCAAAGTTTTTGTTTTAAGAAGAGCTTAAAAAGCTTGGAACATCCTCAAATTCTGTGCGGTCTTTCGTTTTGCCGAAGTTCAACTTTAATTCTAAGAACTACATTGACATAATGGCCTGGAATGTGGGAATACTCTTTGGATGTCATGGATTACATTCGAAATCCTAAATTGATAGAGTTTCAATCAATTTTGCCGAGCATAAGGGATTAACCTTGTCATACTCAAGCGACGGAGCGTTGCGTTTGAATTTTAACTGAAGCTTCAGCTGCTGCCTGTAGTCAGGCATGATGGATTTATAAAAACAAGAATTGAATCGCGAAAAATAGCAAAAATGTCACCTAGCGTTGATACAGAACATTTCATAAAAATCGGTCCAGCCGTTTCGGAGGAGTAAGGCCACAAACACCGTGACACGAGGTTTATATATATTAGATAAACATTTTAATACAGCGCATAGAAGTGTATTCATTCAATTAAAAAGTTTATATAACGCAATCTAATCCCACGTTTTCTATTTTTAAAGTTTTTGTTTTCATGTGGTTTCAACTTAGATTTATTTTAATGAATTGACTCAGTTGTCTAGTATCTGTGTAAGACCTGCCTTATAAATTTCACAAGTTCAGGTTCAATTCCTGTTTGCAATTTTTGAATTTCATAAATCTAGATTCGAGAGAATTCATTTTCGTTGCCTCGCCAGATCACAATTTTCGTAACACTTTCACCAGTTCACTCCCCAACTCCAGCGTGCTCATAAAACTATTCACTTCAAAAATTAAGTTGAAAGAATTAAAAAACTATACATCTCGCCACAGCGCCACCTATCAGGTCCAAAACTATTCTATCTCTTAAGCTGCATCTAACCATACACATCCACAACATTTCAATTAAATCGGTTGAGAGGATTAAGGGCCGTTTGCGGATACGACTCATAGCGAATTTAAGTGCCACATAAACTTTTATGTGACAGTTTAGGCCCTACAAAAAAGTAGACGATAAGTATTTAAGTATAACTTAAATCGTTAAGAGTCGTATGAGCAAACAGCCCTAAGAGATCCGCAAAAGCGCCATCTATCCACAAAATTTCTATGAAATCGGTTAAGTGGTTTCGGCAATCAACAGCAAAAAATCGTTCACCTTAGAAGACTGCGTTTTCAGAAACTAAATTGGTTCACTCGTTACAGTAGAACCCATGCTCGATATTGTGAATTAATAAAACCACACCGTTCCACTTTATCGAAAATGTTCACTCTTTCGAACGGGAGTTTTTAAACGATTACCAAAGCTTTACTTGATATACCTAAATGAAATTTTTTTTTTTTTTTGTTTTCTTTTAATGTTTTTTTATTAACTCAACAGTTTGAACTCAGAAAACAACAAAAAAACATATCATTTTTTTTTTTTCAAAACTCTAAAATAACAAAAAAAAAGTTGTATTAATCCTTAAAAAACACAGACATAAAGACATTTTTTGAGAAACACAAGGATAAATACATATCAATTTGTTCAATAATGAAAGAATTCGATTTTTGAAAAATAATTTTTCACGTTGATTTGTGTCTTCTTTAAATTACTCAAAGACACATCATAAACTTGTCATTTAATAGGACGGCTGTATATTTATGTACTTTCGTACCACAATGTGGAAAACACAGAAATAAATTAAATTGTTCTTGAAAATAGTTGACATGCAGGTGCATTCCAGAATTGTAACATTTTTCATTGAATTTTGCGAAACAAATATGAGCTCACTTTATCGAGTGCATAGTTCACTATTTAAAGAAGCCTGTGTAAAATGCTAGTGCTAGGTTTATCAATTCAAAACTGGGCGAGGCATCGGTTCGGAGGTCCGTCAGTAGGGGTACGCCTCAAGGGGGCGTAATCTCACCTCTTCTTTGGAACCTAGTGGTGAATGAACTACTACTAATACTGGAAGGGGCAGGGTGCAAGGTAATTGCCTATGCAGATGACGTTGCTATCGCTGTCTCAGGAAAACACCTATTGCAGAACGCCCTCTCTAAGCTTTCCAAATGGACCAAAAAATGTGGTCTGACGGTCAATCCTCAGAAAACTGAACTAGTCCTCTTTACAAGGAAATACAAAATCCCCAAACTAAATGGCACCCTCTTGATGCTCACTAACACGGCTAGTTACCAGGGCCTCGTTTTAGACAGCAAACTGAGCTGGAAACCCAATATCATGCGGAGGGTTCAGAAAGCCACCACGACTCTGTACTGCTGTAAAAAAGCCATCGGAAGCAGATGGGGACTTGCACCTCGAATTACACATTGGGTATATGTGTCTGTTGTCAGACCCATACTTACTTATGGAGTAACCGTCTGGTGGACTGACCTTGAAAAGGCCACCTACTATAATCACCTTAGCCGTGTTCAAAGAACGGCATGCGTATGCATTAGTGGAGCCCTCAGGACCACTCCAACAGCGGCCATGGACGTAATGTTCCACTTACTACCGCTAGGCATCTATTGCAAACAAGTGGCAGCAAACACAGCCACTCGAATAAAAGCAATTCGTTTGTGAACCAGTAGGCAAACTGGTCACTCGTCTATTCTTGATACATTCGAATTCATTCCAAAAGAAACTGATTACACCCTCCCTCAGCTTCAATTCGTTAAGAATTTCGAAACCTACATACCCTCCAGGCATTACTGGGAGAAGGATGTAGTGCCTCGTACGGAGTCTGTCTGCTTCTATGCAGACGGATCCAAGACCGAAACAGGAGTTGGGGGGGGGGGGGGGCGTTTTCTCCTCTGATCTAAATTGCAAAATCTCATTCAGCCTTCCTAATCACTGTAGTGTATTCCAGGCGAAAATCATGGCGATCAAAGAGGCCTTATCGTGGCCTCGGTATAATGTAATATCTGTAAAGGATATCACCATCTTTACCGACAGTCAGGCCGCGATTAAATCCCTGGATTCTGTCATCTTCAATTCGACAACTGCCCTCAATCGCCGAATATCTCTTAACGAGAAGGCGGAACACTTCAAAATTCACCTTATATGGGTGCCGGGTCATAGAGACATTCCAGGTAATTGTATGGCCGACGAACTCGCCAGACAAGGCACTACTATGTCGATTCTACCGGAAAAAGGAGAATCTCTACATGCCTCTTGCTACTTGTAAGCTCCTAATTAAACAAAACGCATTATGCGCCACAAATCTCAGGTGGTCTAACTGCACAACGTGCCGCTCCTCGAGACAGATCTGGCCTCAACTGGATCTCAAGCGCTCCAAGAATCTTATTTCACTGAAAAGACCCATGGTAAGCACTTTAGTAGGCGTTATCACGGGACACTGCATCATAGGGAGACATGCCCTCAGGTTGGGCCTCCCTTCAAATGATTTCTGCAGAAGCTGTAGGGACGAGGAGGAGGAGGAGACTATTCTTCACCTTCTTTGCACGTGCCCAGCACTGTCAGTCCGTAGAAAACTGTACCTCGGAGAAAACTTCTTCGACAATCTCAGCGAAATTGCATATATAGGAATTAATTGCCTCCAACGCTTCATTCTTAGGTCCGGCTGGTTCAACGGGTAGTGTGAGAACACTGATCCTGTGGTATCACAATGGGCCTTCTTTGCCCTAAGTGAGGCTGCACCTGAGGCGGTCTGCCACTCTAACCTAACCCAACCTACTCATTGTTCAGGAGAGCAGTTTAAAGTTTTTTTGTTTTTTTACTCTATTGACTCTAGTGACTTAAGCTGTTGTTTTTTTTTTTTTTTTAATTTTGGCCACTTTTTTAAAGAAAAAAATTAACAAAATAGATTTGGGTACGCTGAATCTAATGGCATCAAAATCTCAATTTCGTCTAAAGTCGACTTAAGCGGTTCTGCCTTGTGACCACAGATTTTTCTTTTTAATTTTTTAACTCCAAAAAAGCTTTTATAAAGCTTCGGACAGCCCCTACCGAAGTGATAACCTACTGCTGATAAATGTGAGATCCTTATTTTGCGAAGCACTAGCCTACCGCCTTCCAGAAGATGTTGTATTTTCTGTATCCAAACTGTTCAGAAAGTCTTATACAAGCAAGCATGATGTGTATATAAAAGGCGCCAGATGTATTTCCATTATGCCTTACGTAGAGAGTTTTGCTGGAGGGGAAATAGACTCGATAGGACCTTACCGTAGTCAAATGCATAGTATACAGCGGCTGACATTGCAGTTTTTTTTTATGATGGGGTCCCCATTAATAACAATGAAGACGATTTCTTTTCCGTCGCCTGGTCGAAGAGAGTAAACGGGCAGCGCCTTTTCAAGATGTGTATCGTTTCCGTTTGTAATGCAAAAATCATCCTGAGTGCAGTTTTTTGTTGCAAAAATGTAAAGACCTAGATGGTTTTTGAAATGGCCAGGACCCTCCATATCGTGCTCCACAGAATCGATATCATCGAACTTTATCTCATCCTGGTGTCTACGGAAGGAACGCCTTCGAAATTTCATGGGTTCTGTAACGAATCTTTGCATCAAGAGTAAGGATAGGAACACGATTATTTCTTCCCTAGAAGTAGGAACGCCTTCGAAATTTCATGGATTCTGTAACGAATCTTTGCATCAAGAGTAAGGATAGGAACACGATTATTTCTTCCCTAGAAGTAGATCCTCGCCTGACGTCTGTTTTAGTGTTCCTTACTATGATATTCGAGATTCACACCATCAAACCAACGAAGGAATATAATTTCGGCAGCGATCTTTTTATTTTAGTCATTACCCAATTCTCATTCCCATAGGTAAGAGGTGGACCAAACACCAAGTTGGATCCTCCTGACAACAGAAAGACATATCTGTCTCAAAATTGCCCTTGCCTGACCCAATGCAGTCAACGGCTAACTTATGGAACACAATTGACTCTGCTCTACCTACCCGACAAATTTAACCTACCAACCATAATATGTACCTACGGCCATCATATGGTTGTCAGTCTAAGGTTCATTTACAGTCTTCAATGTCTGCACAGGTTGTGACTGCTAGTATCAGATCGGATCAGTATTAAGAACCACACTGATGTTCCTTAGTTCCCTTTGCAATGACTGATTAGGTACCGTTTCACAATAGTAGTTATAGCATGAAAGGTTAGAGCTCGAAGCATATTTTTCTATCAAATACTGAAGTCCTCAAGGACTCACTTTCTCAATTGATTGGAAATGAAAACGAAATCCCCTCGAATCGAATAGACTTGTCCCACATTAAATATTTAACACGTTTAAATGTGCGGAAAGCCTCGTGTCGTATAGTCGTACACCCAACTAAAGCAGAAGCATGATTGAAATAAAAATGAACACTATCTGCAAAGAGCAGAGAAAACGAATTCACCACGACGGCACAGGAATATTGAAATCGTGCATCGTTCCTCCGCGGTAGAAGATTTCTTGAAACGGCGACTCCTCCAAAGAACCAGAATGAAATCGGAATAAATGTAACAGGACATGACAAAGGAGCTCAAAAGTTGGCGAGCCAACAAAATAAAAACGTAACATATAATAGTATGGAAGGACCTCACCGGTATACCAATACGAATGGCCCACTGATTGCTTTCCATAAATAGAGTTGGCAAAAACTCACTTCGCCGCGAATCAATGTGTGCAAGTATATTTAATGGGGTGGTGGAAGCGCTTCGAAAACTTTCAACTTTCTCCGCAGGTCCTTATGGCTAGCGCAAAACTAACGAACGTAATGGATTTCATCGGAACGTGACATGCAGACAGCAAATAATAATGGAAAATGTGCCCTTTTCCCAACCCACGTAAGCTAGCAGCCACTATAACCCATCGCCCATCCTTTTCAAGTTCAACTCGGGGGCTAGCAAGATATAACCGAACGAATGGAATGTCCTGGCCCTGAATGGCATTATTGTTATTAAAAGAAATGATGAAAACTTTCAGATATATACTTCGCATCGTCCTTGGGTGTTTGCTGACTCTCTCGCTCTCAGTATATTTGTGTGCAGTGCCACAAATCCATGAGAGTTCACTTATCCTTTCGCTGTCTGTTATCAATTGTCTTCAGATACTTTTGGTTGTCTTACGGATCATCCAAGAAATGTGTGCGTGGTGTGGGTGTTAGTGTGCGACAAGTCCCCCTCAATTCCTTTAGCCATATCGACACACGAGAGAAGACAACGAATCGGCGTAAAGTCGTAGAGAACTTTGCAAGACGACATGGGAAACCAACACCATTTCCAGGCAGCATACACAAAGTTGGCGTTAATTAAATTCACCCAAGAGAGCGATAGAATCCTCAAATTGCAACGCGAACACACGCGCTATGGATTATTGTCCTGCTCGGTTTGCTTAAGTTTGCCCAACGCCTGCCTTGTGTACCCTTTTCGTATGCGCTGCTGTCTGTCTGTTTAAGTTTAAAGTTGTGCTCGTCAATGAGATGGCATTGCTTGGCTGTTGCTCCTTTATGTTTTGTGCTCGCTCCAATTTCTTCTCAATTGGTGGCAATAGCAATCATAATTTTTTTTTCTCCTTTTTATCGTCGCAGTCGTAGTCGTCCTCCTCGAGAGGAGCATTTGTTTACACTTGTGCTTTTGTAAAGTGGTTCGCTTTTGTGTCCTTTTTTCCTTTAGCATTATTATTTTGTTGCCGCGTTCGTCCTGTCGATTGTTTGCAGCTTTTCTTAGAACACAAACATCGAGTAGCTGGTGGGTGGTTGGTTGGCATATATATAACTCGATGCGCTCAAGGAAGGAAGGAAGTTTTCGTAGGGCTTAAGTGGTACTACTCCTACACTCAACACTTGGAAGGATTTGCGCTAGCTGGGCGGGCGCTGTTGCTGTGCCCGTCGTACTCTTCATGGACAGGGTAATAACGTGAGGGGGCTTCTAGCAAAAAATTTGTATTCGTGTCACGTAGCCCCGGTTATAACCCTTCATCGTTGTGCATAGTGTTTGGGGTCCAATATTTGATATCTTTCGTCTTATGTTCGTTGTTTTTCTTGTTCTTGTTTTTTTTTTGTCGGTATTCATATTTGGTATAGGTAGCTAGCAAGATAGTGGTTTTCACTGCCGCTTATGTGGCTAGTCATTCCTATACGTGAGACCTGTGTGATATAGCACTGCTAAGGGCGGTTAATGGCCGGCGGTTAGTGTCGATTTAAAATTATTTCTGTGCACTCAAGAGCGCGACTCCGTGGCAATAGGGCGTTCAAATGATTATTATATTTGCCCTTAGCCTTTGCTGGTATGATTGAGTGTGCGCCCATATAGGATATAACTGGCAAGGCGAGAAGAACGTGAATGGGGTTTTAAAGAGGGAGTCGAATGTATGGTTCCTTAATGGTTGTTCAATTCATGGAGACGGCTTGGGATATGTTTATTTGATCGTCGTATCAGTTTCGTTAGATTGAGTTTGTATTCCTTAAGACGATGCTATGTGCACGGGGTGAGTCAAGTTACAAGGTCTGGTGTCCATTCGATCTAAAGGTTTCATCTTCAACGCCCATGCAGCTTTTTTTAAACTTCAAACATCCAAATTCATACTAAGCATATTTAAGCCGCTTTCGTTTTTATATAATAGCAAACGCAACACTGCTCGCTGAGTTTTACCTGTGATGTGGGTATCAACGGCGCATGCAACAGAATTTTGAAGGACTGTGTTTTCGGCGAGCATACTTGCAACCTCTTTTAGCCATATATACCCTCTTTCAGCTTGACCGATTTCGAAGAGTGAGTTGTCTTTTGGTGATTTGTATGATTTATATTTCAGACTTCTTACGCAGTGTGTGGCGTCTTTCTCTCCATTGAACTGGCGTAACCTGTCTACTATGCTTTGTAGGTGAGCGGATCTGCAAATTTTTAAAAAACTTACCGCGATCCATGACAAATTACAAACTTGTTCTATTATAACTTTTGTTGGCAACTAAAGAACGCCTTAAACGATTTAAAATTTATATTTAACAACGCTTTACGCGGTGAACTAATTCGATTTATAGGTCGATATAGCCCGATAAAAGCCAGACCTCCGTTTCAATCAGCTTCGATTGTGAATGCAGTCACCGATTCACTGCTCCGAGCGCAGTAATAAAATATAAAATTGTATAACCCTTTAGCCGAATGTAAGAACCATAATCCTCTCTCCCAAATAAGGAACACAAGCACATGTAGAAAGCAAATCCAAAAAAAAAAACTCACCGTTGTTGGACCGGTAGATACGAGTACAGTGATGTTCAAAGACAAATTTGCAAAAGTCACCAACAAGAGAACGCAACAGCAACGTAACGTATATATTGCTTGCAGGACATTCAATTTTGTTTTTTTTTTCTACATTTACTGAGTGGTGTTCTTTGGCAAAAAGTACCGTTGAAAGTTTTTCTTTCTCTGTTGGGTTTTGTTTTGTTTTTTGTGCAGTCTCCTTTAGATTACTTTTTAGTTCACATTCAGTCAACCTGAAGATGAGAACAGAGCGATAGAGTTTTTTTTTTTTTTTTTGTTTCTGAAACGTTCTTGTAAAAGGACACGACAAAAAGTCGACAGTTTTATTCCATGCCTATTATTCGCGTTAGGTGGTTTATTCCCGGCGGGCTTTTATATATTATACGCTGGCTGTCCAAAGCGGGCATAACGACCAGGGATCCACAGTCCCACACAGATGAAGCGAAGAGGATGTGAGCGAACAAGGAAATGCTATTTGCAAAGTGGTTTTGCAGAGTTTCTTTGCCTTTTGGGCCATCTCTAGACAGATGTATGACTGCTACTCGTGCTATTTTTTAGTAATAATAATTGTAACAATAACAACAACATGGGTAACTTTTATGAGCAGTTTTGATTTTGGTTGTGTTCAAAAAATAAGCAAGATGAGTCTCTGGCTTTTCTGTTCGCTCCTTCCATCGGTCCAGTGAGTTTTGTTTTTCTTTCAGCACACGCAGACACTCATGCAGTGATGAAGTTTTACATGATTTTGTTTCTCTCACTTTGGGTTATTTTTTATTTTTATTTTTTTGTTTTTATGAAGAGTGACAGTAAATTGATTTAAAATGACTTTTTAAAAATTCGGCATGAACAGAGGGATTCATGCTGCTGTGGGGATTCTTGTTTCGCTTTGTGCATGAAAGGTTTTGATGGGGAAGTTTTTTTTTTTTTAAACAAAAGATGGTAGCAAAGCACACACGAAGTTGGTGGAAGATTTAAAAAATTGTGTGAAATTGGGAGGGGGCGGGGGTCAACTTTATTTAAATGGGAATTGGGGATTTGAAAGTGATAGGAAATGTCTAAAATGATTTCGCATTTGAAGGGAATACCCATGCTGGTGTGTAGCTCTGAATACTTTCTTCTGATAACTTGAGGGACTTGGTCGTGATCATTGATTTCCATGGTATACAACAAAAATTGGATCTTGTGCTGTTGTTGTAAACCGTGAAAATCAATAATCTATACAGATCATATGAGCATAATAAAAAAGGCCTTATGTCGCAAAATCGTTGTTCAACGCGATGCACAACCATGTTCTACGAGCGACACGATATAATACACTACCTGTAGCTGTAGGTAAATTTGTTGAGCAACACGTTGTTGACCAAAGTTCTCCAAACGGATCGAATGCGTTGGTTGCACAGAATAGAGAGCATAGTGCATTAGCGTTGAATATAGTGGACGACGGGCATTAGTTGTTTTACAGCACTCGATGAAAAATGTATTAGAAGACAACCGTTTGTAAGGGATTGCTGCATGAGCGTTGTTCCAACGAGTAAATGCACCTATACATATTGGAATGGCAAAGCCATAGAGTCTGAAAGACGAAATAACCACTGCATTCAACTCCGTCACAGCAGCTGTAGAGTGTAGACGTTGATACGAAAGGCAAAGTGGTTCCTAACCTTTTATGTGGATGTCATAAATTACCTGCGCCGATTTTTTTCACTCATCTGTATTTCCCACATGTCTTTTTGTAGCTTGTATCATATTTGAATTATCGTCATTAAGCTCTCACTATATTATAAGATAATTTTATGTCTTGATGTGTAAGCATACAATTAAAATAAATGAAATGAAATCTGAGGCATTAAATGAAAATGAAAATGTGGACAATTCGCGTTTGCTGCCGGCTTCCAACTTCCGAGTCGTTTGCCAAACGCATGCAGGTGGTTTTAAACAGATACTACCAAATCAAAATAAAAAATGTCATTTCCAACAAATTCAATTTGACACATTCAAACGTAAACAACCTTTCCTGCATGCCGCCAAAAAAAAAACAACAACCGAAATCCACCATTATCCGCTCACCGAATTGTGATGGACATTTTGGGTTGTCTGAGCTGACTCTCTCCGCATCATACTCGTAACTCGTATACAGCTCATACACCCCATCGCGCAACTCTATTGAATTACAAAAGTAGACTGACAGCACCCAATTTGCCATCTATCTGTGCTTTTCATTCAAATTGATGGACGTATCTTCCAATTCGATTATGAGGAATAAAATTCGATTTGCCACCCACAAAGAATAAATCCACTTTAAAGCACACAAATGAAAGAGTAGCGCGCAAAGGAAACGAACGCGCCAAAGAAACCGCTTTACAAAGTCCTCCTTGGCGAAGCTAAAACCTGAAAGGAAAACCCACCCTTGCACAAAGCAAATCAAAATCAAATAAGTGACTGCGATTGAGGACTGAGGTGTACTTATCAGCCATTCGTCTGTCTATCCATCTATCCATTCAACCGTCTATAGCGATGATGCGGCTCCCATGAGTGTGTACATCTGTATGTGCCAGCCACTTAAAGGCTGCTGCACAGCATGCATGAGGCATGACGACGGCTGCTTCGCATTTTTTAAACAATCGAATTTGTTACCGGAAAAAAAGGCCGCAAGCCATAATACCAATACCAATACCAACCAGAATAAGGTGCTTTGTCTCTAAAGCCAAGTCCTCCCAAGTCACAACGGAAGTACTGCAAGACAAATTAAATGAAATTTTTTCCTCGCCGACCGAGCTGAGTGTATCACAAACAGTATACCGCTACCTGGTTTTGTGTTGTCCCTTGTGCGATAGTATTTATCTATCACTCGCAAAGAGTCTCCAGTGAATTCATCTTTATCAAATGATAATTGTTGAAAAGGGATGCCAGTAGAAATCATTACAGTTACAGGAACGAAAAAGAAGTAAACCGGTTTATCGGTGTGGGGATGAAAAATCGAACCGCATTATTCGATTTTATTGACTTAACTTTGCCAAAGGGCAAAATGGGTCCGCTGCGGCCGAGGGGGAACTTGTACATTTTATATCCTTTTATGTGTGCAAAGCGAAAAACGAGGACAAACCACGACCGACAGGAAGATATAATAATAAAGAAGAATTCATGGATATATAGTTGCACTCATATCGAACCGATCCCGGTGTACGCGTTCGCTGTGATTCGGTATCCGCATGTATTTCAGTTCAATTTGATTCCTTCTGCTTAATTCGACTGGTGATGGTACATCCCTGGCTTTATCCTTGAATTGCCAATCGCAATGATTGTAATAATCAGAAATTACCTTTTGCGAAATTCAGCGAATCTTATTGGAATTTTTTTTTTTTCGATCAATGCTCTGGCGGCGGTGGGTGGAAGGATGTGATCAGGATAACATCATTTTTTATTATTCTGTCGTGTTGAATGAAATGGAAGGACAGGAGAAAACAAAAGACAGAAACTCAATCGAAAACGAGAGTGGGATTTAGAAAGAGTAAGAGAAAGGTGCGGGTAGCTTTCAGGAGTAGAACAAGAGCCAGGCAAAAGGCAGTAGGTATATCGTCGAAGGGAATCATTAAGGTGGGGTATACGACAGCTGGAGGCGGTTACAAGGCTCTGAATTTTAAATTTTATGTTGCCAATTGGTGGTGTTTTCTTTCCTTTTTTGTTAGATACTTTTCGAGGTATAATTGACGGAATTGTATAGATGTGAACCTGCCGCATCCAAATGTAGATATCCAGACCATCAATGACAATGGGGCTGGACTTCTCCAGCTGACAGCCTTGACGGAATTCTCTGAAGGTGTGTCCTGCTTTTCTGCCCCTTTGAATTGTTTCGATTTTAAAACTAAAACCGAATGTATTTATTTGACAACCAACTGGCGACAGACCTAGGTATGTGAGGTCGTGTTCAACTTTCTTGGACACCCTTACAAGAAATATTTGAAAATAAAAGCTTAAAGCAACTTCGCCAAAAATGGTTTTCTTTGACAGCTTAATTGTAGAACTTACGATTTACGAAGTGTGTTATGTCTATTGAAAACAATAAGAAGGACAACAAGTGCTTGGGAAGCTCTTGGATATTCGTACCTATAGTTTTTTCAAAGAGTAATCAACAAGCGACCGCCTAGTACTCCATTATGAACGGGTATAGTTCTCCATTTTCGAAATAAATGTCCTTGACTACCTATATATCTGTGGCAACAAGGAAAAAAAACAGCACAAGTCATTTTTCAGGAGCGCAGTTTAAAGGTTTGACTTTCAATGTTGGTAAATGACTTAGGTATGCGTTTTTTCCTGATCCTTAACAAAGCAACCATAAGACATATTTTTGAATGAAAACAATTTGGCATATAGAACAGAGTACTGTGCATCCGATCGTTACATTAACTCAATTTTGACATAAGTCGACTTATGCTGTTTTTCCTTGTTGCCACAGATATATTTATTTCGATACTAACCCGGAGGTAGAATGCAGTAAAGGAAATAGAGCTTGTCTTAAGTGCCTCGCACCAGCAGAAGCGGAACTCAACCGACTTAGAGAGCGCAACTGGAGGTAGCTAGGTTAGGGCAACGGTAGCTGTGGAGTCTTGTTTGTTGATGCCATGGCAGTTTCTTTCATTCTATCAAAATGCAAATAATCAATAAAAGTTCTTACTCTCAATTTGTGAGAACTAACAACGGATTTAAAAAACAGAAAATTAGAAAGAATAAAAGAAGTTTACGAATCACCTTCCATAAGTTGGCGTGTATTATATCCATCTCTCAGTTGAATAAGTTGCCACAATAGGAACGACGTTGTAGGAGGGGTAGGACAATGCAAGTCGTGCTCGTTTCACCTCAAGACGTTATAGCTCAGCATTGCCACAAAGAAAAAATACTGAGGTTCATTCTGAGGGCCATTTCCATAAAGTGCGGGCCACTACCCTTCGGAGAAAACTTAAAAAAAAATTTTAAAAGCTATAAGGCAACATAAATATAAAGTTATAGAGGTACGGGCAAAAAATGCGAAGTTGAATTATTATGACGGGAACAAACGAAAATTAAACGTCAGACAGAATGAATAAATTCAGTGTCGCTTTTAATACGTGAACTTGGTTATTGCTAATTTTTGTGATGAAATAAGAAAGTGTGCTTTTAGAATACTTTGTTTAAGGAATACAAAAAAACATAAGATATGCAGGCCATTTCTTGTTGGCCCCGGGACAAGGTCCAAAATAAAAAACAGAGTGGCCCGATCGGACACATTGTGGCAACGCTGGTATAGCTACCAGGTACTGAATTGACATTAACAGGCAAGACGATATTTTATACCGTTTTGTGGAATTGTCTGGCTGGAATGTATATAAGCAAAGGTAGTATAACAGAAGGCCTACACCGAGGCCAATGGCTGATGAATTTAGTAGATTGAACCAACGTTTCGTCAAGATGGCATACCTATATCTAAAGTGAGCTACTCCATATATTTGGAGATTAGATTCGCAAATATATTTCAGGCTTATGTGAGGAAAGTTAAGGGTTCGCGGATGACCAATTAATAAGCCAAATGGCAGCTTTCACATTCCGAAACTGGGTGCATCGGAATAGTCAGCCTTTTGTCCCAAGTTTAAAACAAGTGACTATCAGGGGTTGATCTTACACTCCTGACCATATATAAAAAGAGAAATCCTTGTAAGAGAGACCGCAATACAGGGCTAATAACAAACTTACAGCGATCCAGAACTGACTATATCAGGTCTTCGTTGGAAATCGGCTTAAGTCGACAAGTGATCCGCGTGAAGTTTACTTTTTAAGACATAATACTTTTATGATTCCATATCGAATCGCAGAGGCTAAAGACTGTGAAAAGTTTATTCGCCTGTCAAAGCTCTTAGAATATGAAATTAGTCCGGCGTACAATGTCAAAGTAGTGTCGAGTAAAATAGTTTTAGAAATGGAAGAGAAATGTACAAAGTTAGAAGAAATAATAACAGATAACAGATTATTGTTGTAAAATTGTATGGCTTGTCAACACAGTAATGTAAGTGATGTTAAATTGGTAAGTAAAAAAATAAAATAAATAGGTGGCGCTACAGGTCTATTGGAGACCCTGTGGGCTTTGCTTCTCACAACCATTCATTTTTGGGGTGAATGAAAAGGATTTACAATTTTATGCCGAGTCCAAACAACTAGTGCTCCATTAGAAGCTCTTTCATGCCTATTAATCTTCGGACAAATGCAAGGCACGTTATGTATATATATTTCCTCTTTTGTTCCGTACTGAGACCCCGAAATCGCAATCCTCTTGCCGCTGGCCGCTCAATCTTTCAAAGATTCGACATTTTATTGTCCTATCGGTGTTACATAAATGTCAACTAGAATTCGTGTGAGGTGAAAAAGAAAAATTGTTTTATCTTAAATAACTGATAAACATTTTTGTCAATACGATTTTTTATACAACAATACTAGCGCACCTAATCATTGCCACTGCGTTGTTCCGCTCTTAGTTGAGCGGGAAATCATTAGTTGTGCTTGGAATGGATGATTCTCAATTTGGAAACAATTCAGTTAGAGAAATTTGAATTGAGGGCGAAAAAATATAAAACTCGAACGCATGACTTGTTTAACAAAGTCGACTTTATTTGATTTAATTTCTTCTTTGCTCTAGCATCTGATAGCTAATGTATTCCACTCAGCTGTTGTAGGTCAATCACCCTGACCTATTTACTTTCATCAGGAATAGTATGGCTATGTATCTATGTCGAACTATCATAGTGTATGGTTGTTGCACCGAAAAAAAAAATGTAAAAAACAGCCGTAATATTGATATTTTTCATTGACAAAATCCAGCTGATGTTGAAAATATCAATTTTGATATTACTCCAATATTAATTTCATACGTTTCGAATGTAATTTTAACAATGAATTCATGTGGAATTGATATTAGAATTTTATAATATTTTAATATTAAAAATGTGAAATTGATACGATACGCATTTACATTTGATATTGACAACATCGATTTTTGATATTAAAATTGTGTAATCGATATGATATCAACGTAAAATTAATATTTATTTCATCTAGGTATTTCTGATAAGAATAATTTAAGTTTTGATATTAAAAATTTGTAATTTATATATGAAAAAAATGTTATCAATTTTATATTGGAAATGTAAAATCAATATTCATTTTTACTTACTTATTTTAAACATCGATTCTTTAATTTTGTCCAAGCGGTGTATTTCAAACCCTTATTCTTAAGTTGACTTAATTTGCAATAAGGTTTTGTATTTTTCATCTTTTTTTTTTTTTTGATAATCCTAAAATAGTTTTAGACGATACTTTGTACGTATTCAGTAATAAAACAATTAATAATTTCAATTTATTTTAAAATATTTTATTTCTTATTAAACATGTTCCATCTGGAATATAGTAAACATGAATTGGAGGACTTGTAAAGTCAGCAATAGCTATTATTTTCAAAGAGATACTTTTGGAACCTACACAGTATGACTGATAGTGATCTATAAATTTAATTATTTCATATTTTGTTCCAATTATATAGGGCTGATTTGTTTTACTTATTAATATTTCTTTTATTTCAGGAGTCTTTTCTTTTGACTGTTAATGGGAAGAACCCTCTATCGATTTCTTTCGTTTACGATTCAGATTGTTGAATCTATTAAAAAGCAAACCAGATGGGTTTGCCCTGTGTCCATTTTTACGAGAAACAAAGTAAATATCTTTAGTCTCCGAATGAAATGTTTCTTTAATATCGTCTGCAATTTTATCCTGCTCACGAGGACTCGGAATAATGTACTTATTTTGGCTAGGATCGAAGTAGTACTCAACAATGCAATTTAGTAATTTTTTCCTGTCTTCTTTTTGAAGGTTTTTTTAGCGGCATAGAGAGTTAACAAACCCTCTCCAGCTTTTGACGACTTCAAAATGTCGAGTATGGACTGAAATAAAATAAATATAATACCACATTAGGAATAAATCGATGGATGAAAACGCTCACTGGCTAGTACCTGGGGACCCAGTTAAACTAGGTGGATATTCCTGAAGTTCCGAAGAACTAAAAATGATATGCTACTGCGGGATGGGTGTCTATTTTTACCTCATTAAAAATTTTAGCCCATTAAGCTAGGAAAACGTTAGTGTACATTTTAGAGAGCCAATTAAAAATCGCAAATAAACGGGCTTTATCTTGAAATGAAGTAAAAATGGACACCAACTTCCCATACAATTTTTTGTTCAACGGAACTTCAAGAATCTCTACATACTGTATTTACCCCATTAAATGGAACAACCTGTTTTTATAATTCGTTAAATAACTTTAAGCACACTTACCGAATTATGAGTTACAATTGAAGAACAGACCGTTCTATCGGACAATGGAGTACCACTCCTACTCAAATGTTCTCGTTGAAACCAGTGAGACACCTTCGATTGACACTGGCAACAAATTGCCACATCAGAGGGAAACTAAATATATAACAACAATTTCATTATAAAATATTTGTTTCAAGTCTCTCGAAAAAAATATTACATTTTTCGATTTCCATGCACCAATTTTTTCTCTCAATTCAGCTTTGAGAGCAGTACTTTCTTTTCCAGGAAAGACAACTTCAAGGTCGTCCTTGTTTATATATTGGAGTTTATCGTAAGTGAAACCACAAGCTATATGTAAGACAAAAATTAATTATGTGTATAGGTACATGGTATCTTGTAAGGAATGGATAATCCTGGAATGCCTTAGAAAATGTCTAATGTTTCTTTAAACTTATTATTACTTATAAAAATGACATGCTATAATTTACACGATAAAGTTACAAAGTTTACCAAAATTCGTAATAAAAACTTACCCAAAAGAGCAGTAAAAGCTGTTTCCAATTGAAATTCCCTTAACAGCTCCAATAATTTGCACGATTCTTCCGGAAGGGATTCCACGGATTCAACCTCCAAAGAATCCGGAAAACTTTGAGCGTTTCCGAGATCATCATCCCCTATTATTACGCTAATGTCTTCAAAAATAAACTGGGCTTGATTTTCATCCATTAGCTTTTTTTTAGCACAAATTCACGAAAATACACGAACTGATTGAAGTTTATTATCACTGTTTTTTTTACAGATATTTTGTTAACACTAATTATTACACAAATTTCAAAATTGCACATAAAATTAAAAGTTAACACGGAAAACACTCTACAAACGAACCGATCACTACGAGTAAACCACTGCAAGTGCATTTGCAGTTTCAGACTTATTTCGCTAGCAACTGCCTTTTTACATTATTCATATCAAATATGTTGGTATAATATCAAAAATTGCACGTTTGGGTAACGGTATTTTGGGGCTACGGCTTATTTTTACATGACTCATATAGACAGTACATTTATTCAATATCAAAAATACATTAAATCTTATTAGTTTTTGATTTGTAAAGTATATTAAAATGAAAGCTTATCAATTTTACATTTTCAACATCAAAACTATATGCGTAATGTAGAATTAACATTAAATCTTGTAAACATTATATTACAGAACATCATACAAAATTTGATATTGCTTATTGATATGGGAATGTAAATCGTAATTTCAAAAAATGTAAGCTTTCAACGTAAATCTGACATGAAAATTATTAATCTGATATTTTTAATACTAAAAAAACACGTTTTTATTCAATTTTTGAAATTTTCGCATGAAATTGAAGTTGATATGACAAAAATATCAATTTGAAATTACATTTTTTTTTTGAGTGTGTGTATGTCTCTCAATAATGTCCCACCTATTCGGATGGTATGTTAGATAGAGCGATGCATTTGTTTAGATGGTGCATCTTGCTCACACCCAATTCGGTCAACATGGAATTTCTGTCTGTTGGACAAAAGTCATACCCACATCCTTTGATGCCGTTGACCCATGTTACAGCAAGATCACCCACTTTATCGATCAGCATGATTATTGATGACTGACAGTGGCCTTGTGATGTTTCTTTGGATTTTTGAATGTTCATAAGCTCTTTTTTATGGACATTGAGTGAGTTCATAATCATGGTGAAATGTTTTGATGAAATCTCAGCAAAAAATTATAGTTCGCATTTGTTTTTGTCAGGATCCTAAAATTCAGCCGAAATTTCACTGATTTTTCCCACGGAAGGCCTTTCGGGCAACGTAACTCCCACAAATAGAGATAAATTTCACACTAGTCAAGACTCAACACTTTAAAGCTCTACCTTTATGGAGATAGCAAATTTACCATGCAAGATTGCCTGGAATGGAAGTAAACTAGGATAAGACTGTGAGGATATGCAATATTCAGAAACTAAGCTACATCTGTCCGCAGTCTATATGTGAAAAAGGCAAAACAATGTCGATGTTCATCTGGTGCAGAGTAACAAGGCTACAAAACCGCAGTTAAAACACTTTGGCAAAACAATCGACAACCAAGACGTAATCTCTACAAAACCCATAATCCGCCATTTTAGCTCTATGACGCCAGTGCCGGACGATAAGTACAAAAAGGGCCCAATTTTTACTGTACACCATAATGTGGATTTTTTAATCACATCACCAGATTTCAGATCTTTGCTTATTGAAAAAATTCTGGATGGATCAAAATTCTGTTTTCAAAACTGTCCTGTTCTAAATTCTGATTTAGATAGAGAGATATTTTTTTTTCCATAATTAATTTAATTTTTTGTTTTAATTTTGTTTTAATAAACTATTTTTTAAATTGTGTTTTTTTATTGTATGTTTTAGTTGGAAAAAAACCCAGAATGAGCAGATTTTATTTGTTTTGCTTTGCTTTAAATTTGAAAAACTGAATTTTGTAAAGCAGAACTAAAAAAGCAGAATTTCGACCCGCGGAGTCCCTCCCGACTTTAGTTGCATTATGCAACTGCATTTCCAGTAAGCCCTTAAGCTAACATTATTCAAAAAAGGGATTTGCCGCAACATTTGCATTTGTTTAACTGTTCTGTTTTTTTTTCTACATATACTTAGCAAATGTGCTTCTAAAAAAAAGAACGTTCAACCAAATTTGCGGCAAATCCTTTTTTTTTTGTACCACACCAGGTACATTACCTAATTGGTAAACATTTTGTGATTAAAGTCCATTTGACACCACCTCCTCGAATTGTGTAATACGATTTTGATGAAATGTGTGGTTAGCCATGGTATAGCGCCACCACTACCACCGATGCACTGCGTAACCGTCAACCAATCTATAAACCCCATGCAAACATACTCATATGCTTATTATTAGAATGAAACAATAGACTGAATGGGCTCGTGTTACATATTATTAATATTGTGCAGACCACACGCCCAACGTCAACGTGAATGGCGACACCCCGCTCATTACCGAAAAGGACGTGCAAATGTCGCCATATGCATTTGCATAACGCAAATATATTTATGCCTATACAGAGAGACATTATTCCCGATGCGGTATCAGATGAATGTCCTAGGTGTATGTGTTTTTTCCATCCCCGACCAGCCCCGCCACTATCCGTCTAATCAGTTGATCACATCATAATTATCGGCCGCTTTCTGGTTTGCATACGCATTCGCTGTATCTATTTGAGTCCACACGTCACCACCGAGATTGCACGAGGAGTTTTATTTTTGCATTACTGCCAATGGAAACTGAATGAAAAGCGTCAATCAATATGATTTCCCAGAACATCAATCAAGCATAAGCTGGATCCAATATAATTACAGAGATATACGTGTGGAAAGGGGTCGCCGCCGCCGCCGGCTACCGCATTGGACTGACTCTGAAGTCAAGCCGTAAAAGCACACAATAGATAACATAGCGCTCTCTATGTTGCAGAGTGAATTGGATATATCCGCCACCCGCTCGTTCTTCTTGTCGGTGATATCCGACGCCATAGCAATGCAACCAGAGTTCAAACGAATGTCCTGTGGTAACTAATTAAAATAGTCATTCAGCAGTCATCACACTACCACCCATACGAAATGCACTCAATATCCTTGTGTACGTGCATAAATAAACAGCAAGAGCACCAGCAACAACTGGAAAATGATGAAAACCAAAAAATGCAGCAGAAAAAAGATGAGCAGAGACAAAAAATCAAACAGCAACAGAGAGTTCCTTTTTGACTTAACCCACACCGCCGACAGGCACACACGATTCACGATGACGATGGCAACCGGCAACGGGCAACGAGAGACCAACGCTCAGTCAGTCGCATTAAAACTGTTGAAACGAAATTAAATTCTTGTCAACTGTTCCATCAAAAAAGTCCGTCCGTAACCAGTGTCGTCGTCAGGAGGGGCCGCAATGAATCTGCAAAGGGATTCATATGGCGATGGGGTGGACATTGGACCGCATTTTGTACGTTCACAGAAACGAGAAGGAGAAAATATGTTTGCGACAAAAAGAACTGTTCAACGGGGAGAAGGGGGTGGTGGGTTTTGGGCAAAAAATGGATAATTAGCATACTGCATACGCGTCGCACATACTGGGGTTGAAGGTCCGGCTTTTAATTATCTCTCCACCGATATAATACACTTTGAGTTTTTCAGGCTAATTAATTTCGGAATTTGCTACTCATTTTTCGAGCGTAATAGGTAGTAGGAGTACGACTTTTTTTCCAATTATGATGAAAGTGAGTATATATTATATACCGCAGTAGTGATATGCGTCGGGACGACGCTTATGAGCTGAATTTTATTGAATACGCTGTTCAGTCTAACATTTCCTGTGTCTAATCGTTTGGCATGTTAAAGGCTGAACAGCGATCGGTTTTATAATTGGAACGTGAAAGCGAGGAATGGTGAATACGAATCGAGATTTATACCTGTGCCACAAAAGTTCAATGTGGTTGTATCATCCTACTCAGTTTTTGAAAGCCTATATTGCTCATTATTTAATCAATTGTCTTGACTTTGGCAGAAATGTACCGCCTGACACATAATCAGCCATTTGCTTTTGTGATACCGAATGCCCGCTGCGCAGCACTTCCGTCAAAACAGCAAACCTTCCAAACGGGAAGCTGAGAGCTAAATTTACAAGTTAGAGAGCAGTTTTCCGTCCTAGTGATGGTCGTAGACAAGACAGCAATTTATGTAGAGACCTTTGCTCGGGTGATGAATTATCACAGCTTGTAAATAATAGACGATACTTTTTTCTAAAAACTTATACAACACTTTACACTCGGACTTACACAGTTAGAAGTTAGAGGTGGACGCAGAAAAATATGGCAAGCTAAAATCTGGCCCGATCGGGCTTATTATTAAATTTCATTATTCTTACGTGATCAATCTCAAAATAAATTGAAAGATTTTTAAAACAATAATAAAAATCTAAAATCAAGCTTTTTATTAGTACATCAAGCCTATGCAATATTTACATCTGAATCATATGCACACAAATACAGGAGCGAACAAGAATTACGCTCCCCAATCAAGCCCAAATAATCTTAAAAAAAAAGAATGTTCATTCATTTCGATTGATATCTCGTAAAGTTTACGTGTTTCCGTAGTTGAGTGTTCTTTCAAAAAAATAAAAGAGGGGAAAATTGAGTTAAGGAGCAAATGATAACAAAAATTGTGGAATCGTACTTCCCAATACTCCTATCGTGGGTGACGTTCGAATGCGAGAAAATAATTCCCTTAAAATAAAATACCAATCGTGAATGAGAATTCGGGTGAACTTTTGTTGGATTTTCCCACCGATATTTCCGCCATTATTTAGTTGGAGAATTTATGACAAGCAAGACACTTTGGTTGATTATTTCCTCAAAAATTAAATAAATTAGTGAATAGAATGTCAAAAACAAATAATAAACAGCAATTCAATGTTTTAATTGTTTCAAAAATGGCTAACACCTCTGAAAGGACTTCGCTAAAACTTGATTGCGCCAGGCCCACATCGCTATCTTTTCCAACTCCTTTTTGATAGCCGCCTTCAGCAAAAAAGCGCTTAAATTAATTATGGGTGAAATTTCAAAGGAATTTTTATGCTCGGTGAAGAAGTTTCTAGTACTTGAATGCAGGTTTGTAATATTTTTGGAATCTAAACGCAGAGATGTTGTAATTTGTTCCTTACAAAATTAAGAGATTCCATGTTTACATACAGTGATTGTGGTTGTTCCAACGGATTTGAACAATCTCTTAAGCGTAATTGAACGTGGTCGCTTAAATTCCATCTGATCCAATTCCTCAGCCACAACTCTTAATGCAATGCTAAACAATATTATTTAAATATTTGTTTCACTGAAATAAAATTTTAATCTTTGATTCTAACCAAATATAATTGACACGACATTTTCGAAATCAGCCGTTTTTCTTTTCGAGGAGGCATTTCGGTTTCCGAGGTAAATGGAATTAGAGGGATATTGGGGATTTGCGGATTTTATTCATTGAAACACACAAATTCGGGGGAAAGCAATATTCCCTCGGAATTCACGATAAGCCTGAAATATAAATAGTCGACCCTTACATTTGTACACTGAGGGAAAATCCACGACCCGAATTTAAGTACTTTTAAGATTATATTAAGAAAGCACACATTTTAATCAAAATTCTTAAAATTCAAACTGATTTTTCTTTATTCAATCAAAAACATTTTAATCTAAAAATATGCGAAGTTAAATTAACGCAGTGATTCTAACTCTAAAAACATTTAGGTTCAAAGTAAGAAATAAAGTGTTAAAAGTGGATCTAACTTTTGCATACTTGAATTAAGGGTTTTCAGGGTATGTAAGTAAATATTACTCTTACTCTCTTTGGTTTTTACTCTGTTTTGTAAGCTATTTCAGTTCGTACATTCTCATTCTAAGAATGCACAGAGTAAAAATAAATATTCTCAAGTACGTGCATACTCACATGAGGAAAGTTGGATTCAGTATGAGTCAATTATTTCTTGTTCCTAAATTACAGTTATAATCCATCCTTATACGTATTCTCTTATGAGCAGATGCAGAGTGAATATGATTTTTTTAATCTATTCCTTCTCACTATTACAGCTAATATTTTGTGCTATCAAATTTACTCCGTTTAAGAGTAAACTAAGAAAGTGTTGAATTAAATCAAGTATGCATTTTTAGCATTTAAGGGTGGAACGTGCTGATGGTTCAATTTTAATTGCATTCGATCTTCGACCTTTTCAGCTCATTCTGTCTTTGTTTTCGTGTCGCGTCGTGTTGTGTTCGTACCAATATCCAATGGATAACAATAATTTTGGTCAGTCTAGTGATTTCATATATGTACATGAGAATTGTGAAAATAATAATAACAACGAAGCAGATAATGAAAATCTGTTAAAGGAGTTAGATATTGAAGATATGTACAAATATTTATTGGGTAAGTACCTTTATCATTGACCTGCAGCTCTAATTTGCAAATCAAAAATATTTTTTTTTTAAATTTAGCTGGCGATATTACATTTAGAAGTCTTCCATATCTTTCTTAAGACGACCTGTTGGTGATTCCACATGTAGGATTGAGGGCTGAATTTCGGCTAAAGCTGTTTATATGGAAGAAAAAAGTGGTATCTAGATATATATTTTTTTTTCTTGAGTAAAAAAATATTTTTTCCATGTTTTTCCTTTTTAGCACAATATTGACGATGACACTATATCAGCGAGCTCAAAGGCGAGTGCCTGGCTTAATACGGAAGCTAATGGGAAGGAGAGTTCTACCAGCCAATCAAGCATCAATCAAGCATCGCTTCTTGTTGTTATTTGGTAAGAAAAAAATTACTTTTATAAAACTTCTTCCTCTGATGATAGGAGATCTAATCCCTCTAAAAAATAAACACTGGTTGTTCTTTCTGATTCTTTTGGATCTTTCTGAAGTCATTTTCTTACAAAAGTATGGGGAAAATGACATAACGAGGCTTCAAAATTAAATCAATTAAAAATCAAGATTCATGTTCCTTGTTTAAAATTGTATGCTTTATTTTTGGTGAGGACGATGAGTTATATGTGCTTTGTGTATGATATTCATTTTCACTCATTTCAAGTCGGCAGTTAACTTGAAAATCTTTTTTTTCAAAAAAATAAATAAATTCAATAGCATCCCCATAAATAATGGACTTTTATATACAGTATAATCAGACGCTAAAAAATGATTTATGTTCACTCAAAATAATTATTCGAATGTATTGTTTCTTTTTATTTTTTTTTGAATATGAAATGTTTTGTTTTTAAAATTTTCGTTAATAAAAAATAAAATTGTTTATAAAATGAATGTAGTTTTTCTTTAAATTTACATAGCAGGTACGTGTATGAAAGGTTTGTATTAAGAACGTGCTTCTTAAATAAATAATGCTTTGTAATAGAAACAAGAAATATAATTACTACCTTGAGAACGTCAAATCAATCTAACATGGATTGTTTTCACTTAAATTAAGAAAGGACGTTCCAAAATCAATAGCAGGCGGTATAATAATAATCAAAAACATTATCACATTAAAAATGACTAGTATATTAAAACAATAATGATTATACTTATATTAAGTACTTATCGCTCTTAATTCAATAATCCTGCGCTTTAAGAATAAGAAAATATCGGTATCAATTTAAGGACGCATAATTACTTGAAAAGAGAAAAGTTCTTAAATTAAACATGCAAATTCCACAAGTAAGAATGCCGTGTTACCAGTTTCAAACCGCCGTACTTGATTTAAGCACAGATCGGATAGCGATGAATATGACTCGAAAATTGATTAATTTAAGCGTGTTTTTGCTTACTACCACTTTATTTTTCTCTCGGTGTATCCATTAAATAATAGAAAGACATATTTTAGATTTAAGTTCATTTAGCATTTTTGTTTTAATAAATAAATATGATTTTTAAAAAAAGTAATTTGTTTTATTTGCTTGAACAGGGAAGTGATGTAGTTGATAATAAATTCCACAAATAAATTGTACAATCTTTATAATTGGTATACTTTATAAGACATTATTGAATTTGAGCTTAATTGAAGCTCATGCATTCTTCATTACGATATGTTTAAGAATACATAAGCTTAATTTAAATTTGGAGTGATTCAAAATCAAGGTTTTACATTCTTAGAATGATGTAACTTTCGGCTTAATTTAAGCTTACACGTTCTTAATACTGTTACCAGAAAAATCTTAAAATAAGAAATAAATTTATATTAAAAAACCTACTCAAAGTAAGAATTTTGCATTTGTATTAAGAATTTCCGAGCTTAAGAGACTTTCGTCAACGGATAGGCTTGATCTGACACTGATTATCTTGATTTTATTTCGTTTCTTTCCCCTGATTGTATGCAAACTCAAAGCAATGCAAAAAAATGTGCTGGTAGGCGACTCCTTCGAATCAGACGATATTGCATATAAGAACTTGTAGTGAAGTACATTTCCGAGGCCATCTAAATGTATTTGGTTTCTGTTCGGTTCTGCACAAGCGAAAACACATTTATGAATTTTCTAATTACTCCTTGGGGATGGGGATCAATACAACATTCTGTTGAGCTACTTAAAACAATACCTGATATGCTAATATTGTATTCATCCTTTTCTACTGTAGACTAGAATTTTGTTCTTGTGTGTAGCTTATGAGGAAGCATACTCCAAAGAAATGACCCAAAATGAGGAGTGTGTCGAACATCTTCTTTCGGAGCTTTTTCACGCTTTCTCAAAAGCGATTGACGTTGGAGCCGCTGTTATAGTGTCAAATTTGTTCACCTTAGGTTGGAAATCCTTTAATCCGAATTTCAAACAAAAACGTGTTTTAACTCGAGCTGTGAAGAAGATATGGTTAAGGAAGTTAAGTTTTTGGTTGTACAAAGTCAACCTCTCTGCGGAGACCCGAAAAGAGAAATTTGAACGTGTCCGAAATGACCGCTAAACCCTCATAAAAGCTTTAATACTTCTAATACGACTAAAAGATTGAGGTAAAATGTAGGTATTGCAATGTCCCAAGGATGGCAACAAGTCTTGGGCAGTTTTAAGGCATGAACAGAATACGGCCTCACCATCGACCTAGTCAATTCTTTAGCTGCACATTTACATTTCGAAGACAGCTCAATTTTTCCTGATTGTGCTTTGCCTACTTATGAACTTAACCGTTGAATATATTGTGAAATAAGTCCATGTTGTCACTCCTGCAGTCAGAATAGGCCGAGGAGGAAGAATCTTCTATGGTGGTAAAACCTATATGCAAAAACTTTGTCCTTTCCTACTTTTCTGGGCGTGACAAACATCCTTCGTCTATCCCGTTTCCGTCTCTACAAAAGACGCACCTTTGCTCCCACCAATTACTGACTCATAGCAGTGAGATCTATTTTGTTTAAGACCGTAGATATGCTGACAAATCGTCAACCACTGACACAGAGTTGCACAGCCTGTTCTCAAGGCCAGTACGGCGTCGTAACCTCTTTCGAGGCTTTTATAATACCAAGCTGATGTAACATATTTAGATGTTTGGGGCCTACATTGGAAGCTGCTTTAAGCTTGTAACTGATTTGATAATAGATAAAAGCAGAACTGTATGAATCTTGGGCGTTTAGGTCTCCTTTCTTGTAAACTAAACAAAAGATGTTGATCAGGCATACTCCCGACTCGGACCAAATCCTTGAGGAAGAAGAAGGCTAACACCGATGATACACAAATTTTAATATCAGCCTCAAATTTGAATTTATGCAAAAAGTTCTTACATTTATTGTGACTAAGTCTTTTAAGTCCCTCTGACACATCCTAGACTTTTCATACGTTGTGATTGTTATTTATTAGAGCAGAAAAACCTCACCTCTCCATGTCCTTTATGAGAATTGTTTGCAAGGAAGCAAACAAAAAAAAACAATTCACTTACTGACGCGTAGTCCTTGGTAACTAAAGCCACATTTTGGCTCTCATCGTCGTCATTCTATACTGCAAATGACATGAGGTTTGTTGCCACAGCTTATTTAACCAAGAGCGAGTGTAGGTTTTATTCTTCTCTGGTTGTTTTCCTTTGGTAAACCAAAGCTCTTTCAAAGAAAAACGCCTTGCGGGATATATGGTTATGTGTATGTGAAACGATACACTAGACCCGAGTTCAGAGGTTTACATTCGGTTATGATGCCAAAAAGATATAATAATAAAGCGTAAGCAAGGCACTTTAACTTAACGTAGACCATCAGCAACAATCCAGATGCTGACTTTGTGTTTGTAAACTCCCACAGTGGGTACTCTTACAGTACATAGTTTGAAGTGGTGGCAGATCCTTGAGAAAAAGACAAAACACTTGGCAGGGTACAAAACGGATATGAAAGGGTATTATAACTAGATACAAACACACATAGAGCCATACAGTTGTACAAGCTAAATCTGCTAATGAGCTTAAAGTGAAGTGAGAATTGTGGTTTTGGTTCGGCTGCTGTTTATATTTTGCCTTCGTCCTTATTATGATTATGATGTTAATAGAGTGTTGGCATGGGAGTGTATATCTTTTTTTTACTGCATGCTTTGTGCTTTTTCGTCTTAGTTTGTTGAGAAAGATTGGCGTTTTTACTTCCGAAAATGGGAATTTAATTGGTTGCGGTAAGGAGTTGCATAGTCTGTGCGGTCTGCCGCAAAATCTAACATCTGGACGGATCTGGCGTTTTCAATTGCTATCCTTGTCCCAATCACAATGTTTAGTCTGTATAGAATGTGGGAAGACTGCTGGGGTATAGTCTGATGTTACCTAAGTAACGTAATCGGATTGATGTCGTTGAGAACGTGAAATTTGTAGTTTTATGTTTAATAAGCGCGATTAAAAAGTCGAATTGTTATCTGGGGATTTTGAAACTTCGTCCTTAACTTTGAACGATAGTTACTATGGGAATTGAGCCACTAAGTCTGTGCTTAATTGGGGTATAAAAGTGACCGATGCCAGATACGAACGAGCTGAGGAATTTGCTTTAAAATACCTCCAGATGGCAGGCTACCAAATTTGAGGAAAATTTGAGCTGTGATGAAACGAACATCATTCAAAGTTAACAAATTCAAACTCGTAAGCCGTTTAACTTTGGTAGGGAGTATGGGTCTATAGGAAACAATGTACATCAGATAAGGAGTGGAAATATTTCTTTTATATAAAAAGCTTACGAAAGAAGTTTACGAGAAATGTACATGCGAAGTTTCATAAGCTCTTGGGTAAAAAGAAACAAAAGTATTCGAGAAGGTCGTCAGTGGAAATTAGTTTTTTTTTAGTTTTATTTGCTTTTTATTGGAGTAATTCATTTAATCTTACACGCTAGACAAAAGTGCTTAAAACTAGCTTACCTAACTTAACTATGATGTTAATGTTTCTAACTTACTGGCCCTATGCGGGCACTCTAAGCTACACTTAATTAATTAAAGTTGTCTTTCGACTTAACCTAACTTTTATTTAGTATTTTAATATTAGATAGTAATAATGCTTACGGCTAAACTAAGAAAATGTTATGCGAAAAAACTTAGTAACTGAACATTTTTTGTTGGTTTTTATTCTCTTATAATTAAAACTTAACTAACTGACTAACTAACTTAACTTAACTTAACTAACTTAACTACGTTGCATAATTATATATGCATTTTTTTTTTTTTTTTTTTTTTTTTTTTTTGTAGCCATGTGCTGTGCGTTTTTTTTTTTTTTTATATAAAACCCTAAGAGCCACGTGCTGTGATACTAACTCTTTCTAAAGCCACCAGAATTGCTGGTGCTGTTTCTCTACATCTTTTTTATCGCGCCCCGATACCGACCGACTAAACCGGAGACGCTCCTCAGCGCTCTGTGTGACGTCTCTGTTGTAGTTAAGTCGCCTATCCACAGTTGTCCGGGCAACGTGGAAGATTAACGGTACCGCCGACCTATCCTGGATCAGGCCTATCTGATCAAAGTAGAGGAATGCTTCTGGGGGGACAAAGCCGCTAATACGCACCCTCTCATGGTACCTATAATTGGGGTAATAAGCCCCGAAGATCAGGTTGTTCATCGACGTCATTGCCCTCGCAATGTGCCTTCGAGTCATCTTGATCAGGAAATTGTCCACTCTTATCAGATTAGCCCTATTGTATAGGACCTCATTGGAGTAGAATTTTGTGTACTGAGACTCTGGTGTTCTGTATAAGTGAAGGCAAGCCCGAAGGCAGGCCCTCTCAAACACCCGAATCTTTTCCATCCTACTTGCCCCAATGTTGAACCACACGGGACATCCATATGCGATCATGGGCCGAATCAGGGCCATGTAGCAGATTACCTTCACCCTTGCATCTAGTTGGCTGCTATAGAACAGTCTCTTTGCAAGGGCAAAAGCACCACGTGCTCTGGAGAGAGCAACATCTACATGTTTATTAAAATATAGATATTGGTCTAACCAAAGCCCGAGGTATCTGACCACATTTTTGTGCGCGAGTGGACGCCCGTGAGTTCCAACAATAGAGAGCTTTCGCCAGTTCATTTTTGTATCCCTAGTGGCCAGAGACAACGGCGTTCTAAATAGAATGGTTTCCGACTTCTGAAAGTTGATCTTCAGCTTCCAGTCGTCGCAATATCGCTGAATCTTATCGAAGTCACGCTGCAATAGAGTTGCAATAACGTCGATCTTCGGACCTGATCTGTACGCGATCAAATCGTCCGCGTACGCAATCGCGTGCTGAAGCGAGCCTATCAGATCAGCTGTAAAGATATTGAATAGGATAGGCGAATTAACCGCTCCCTGTTGCAGACCATTTTTTATTTCGAACACCCCAGTAGACGTCACATTGCCATTTTTAACAATGAACTTTCTACCGGTAAGCATATCAAGCAGCATGTACAGTAGTGGTTTACTTATGCCCAACCTGCTCAACTTGTAAAAAAGCCCTTCCAACCATATGGTATCAAAGGCCTTCTCTAAGTCAATCAGGCAGGCACCCGTGCATTGTTTTTTACTTTTGTACCATTGAATGCTGGACACCAGTTTAGACGCGGCATGTATTGTATCATGCCCCGCCTTAAAACCGAATTGGTTATCCGGAACTATATTTTTGTCCTCAACCCACTTAATCAAGTCGTCAGTGGAAATACTTTGAAGGGCCTAGCTTCTCACAATCATTTGTTTTGTTTTTAATGTTTGGGTCGAATGGAAAGGATCTGCAGTTGTATTCCCAGTTCAAACGGCAATTTGAGAAGCTCTATTATGACATTTATAGGTTATACTTTTGGATGTTTTTCACACGACCGCGAGAGGTGACGCAGTTAAAGAAACCTAAACACGTTATTTGTGTTTTTCTGGGAATCAAACCCTTTATAGTTATATCAATATTATTTTGAAAATCAGTTTTCCTTCAGGGGGATCGCAATACTATTCTTGCGTTTGCTGAAATGCATCAATTATGCTACCTATGAGCAGGACTTTGACACTTTATGTCTGGTGTGAGCTACCCAGGTTGGTAATGCAAAAGTTCCAGCTGTAGGTACCTACATGATAAACGATGCGCTTATTGGAAAAAAAAAAAACTGTCTGAAATTAAATACGGCCCACAACAGGGACCTGCACTTTTTCTGACTAATATAAAAATTATCTATATTTAATATAAGCACAAGCGATGTTCTGTGTTGTCCAAAACAGCACATAGTTACCAATATACTCTGTGGGACTTAGATTTAGTATGAAGCTATTTCGATGACTGAAAATCAAAAATCGATTTTCAAAAATTTGAAACAATCCCGTTTCATTTGTGAAAACCTCTAGTGGAATCAGGAAAACTGGGGAAAATTTGCCATCATCATCATTATACTATTAATACGTGAACATAAAGGTATCCTTACACTTTTTTTAATATTGAAGTAATACTTCTTTAGGCACGCTTGACTTGGGGGGTACGCTGGTGAATGCGTCACAAAATCGTTACGGAAATTGCGAGCTTAAGTTGAGAGGGAGATATAAGTAAGTGAGATAAAAAGAGAGAGAGAGAGTTACGTTTCGTTTCGTATATTACTGTAGAGGTAAGAGAGATAGATGCGAGCACACATTTTCGTTCTCTGTTTCTCTCAGCCAGTTACATTTCGTTATCTAAGACTCATCATACAATGCAGCAGTGATACCAGATCGGGGGATCGTGCGTTTCGAACAGTTTCGAACGATGCCATACTCGTCGTATCTTCAATGCTACCTATCGATATACTTGCTGAAGAAATGGTAAAATTAAAAATCGAGCGAGTCCAAAATGGTCGGGTAGATAACGAAAAAAGAAAATACGAAAGGTGTCTGAGTATAGCAACCTGGCAACAACAATGGAATGAATCGCTAAAGGGAAGATGGACACACAGGCTTAAACCAGTCCAAATTGCCCGCATTGCGAAGATGTTTCTGAAAACGCGGAACACGTGTTTTTTCATTGCCAACGATACGAAACCGAGAGGATATCCCTATGGGACCAATTCGGTGAGTGGCCCACTCCCGCTAACATCGTAAACTAAATTCATTTTTTCGAATTTTTTGTGTTTTTTTTTTTAAAAAAGTTCTAAACCTCTTAAAAAATCACCCTTTATATGCTCCAGAATGACGAAAAGTGGACCATTGTAAGTAACGTGGCGGTGCGTATTCTCAGCGACCTAAGACGCTTAGAACGCCAACGGTTAATAGTTCCAACAATTGAGCAAAAAGCAACAATTCTTTATACCGACCCCCGCGAAGTAATGCCTTACGGCGGTTCCGCGGGGGAAACTAATCGGTCTTTTAGCCGGTAGGAATCCGGCACTATCAATGGACGTCGGACCATTGGTGTCTCATGCAAGATTTCCACCTTCCATCGCAAAAACAAAAAAAAAAAACCAGATCGGGGGATTTATCACTTTTTGCGGGATTTTCTCACTAATAATAAGCTAAAAGGGATAAATGGATTTTACAGATCTCATAGTACAAAAAGAAAGGGATTTTACTTTTTGGTCAAATTTTGTTCCCAAATGCTCATTTCATTAAGAATAAAAAAAATTATTCAACCTACGATCAAATTAAATGTTTTCATATTAAGAAAAAAGTCATTCAAAATATCTAAATGGTTTCATTTTCTTTTTTTAAGTAATTTCATTTCCCTAAACTGTTTCATAAAATGACATATGTGTCTGTGAATGAATGAATAAAATAATAAATTTATTTATTTTGTTAACATAAAAGGGATATTTTGAGTATAACCGTGGGATAACCTGCCTCTAAAGTCTGGTATCACTGCAGAGCACGTCTATTATCTGTATCAGATTGTAGGAGCAACAGAGACAGGTGCGAGCACACAGTTTCTTCTCATTCTCTCATAGCCAGTTACGTTTCGTATATCTAAGACACGCATGGCAAGGTTGCCACTTTGGTAATTTTTAACAAATTTGGTAATTTTTTTTGCTTATTGAGTTTTGGTAATTTTTATCTGATTATGGTAAATTATTGAGCAGATGTACCAAGAATGCGAACTCGATATCACCCCATTTAAATGCCACCTTACTGCTTCTGAGTGAACGCATTGCATTATTTGCATAGCTATGCTTCATCACCATCCATATAAAACTGTTTTATTCGCTATTCGAAAAATTACAGAATGCACTCATTTTCTTCTCTTGACAGATGGTGAACTTCGAAATAGATTCTGTTCCTGTTTATAACTATATTGAGATATGGATAGGTTAACTAATCATATTATTCATATACAGACATGAAACTCTAATTTGTTAGGGGTTTGTTATAACAAAATAGGTAGATGATCTCCCATGTCTTCTAGCAGCCAGTAATTTTGTGCAAAATCAAATCATGTAATACGAGTTTTTTTGTAAGTGGCAACCGTGGCCTATTGTCATCATACTGTAAGAGCAAGAGAGAGCAGTGCGCGCGCCCATTTTCTTGCTCTATTCCTCTCATAGCCAGTAAATTATTGAAGAAAATTGATATATTAATATGTATAAACTAAACATGTATATATAGATGGAGCTAAAGAAGTTTTACTTCAGTCGTGTGGTCTAAAGCACACTCGTGTTTTTACTATGAAATGAGGAGAATTAAACTTACATCATTCGAATGATAGGTAATGCTGTGCCATAGATGTGCACAAACAAAAAATCGTGGGTATACTGGTATGTTGCCATTAAGGGTGGTAAAATTAAGTTAAAAATTCCCCATAAAAAAGCTTGGCTTTTAATTGAAAGCATTTTGGCGAGATTAAATTTGCTGCCGCCATATTGCCATATAGGAATCATCTTAGATTAGAATTGCTTAAGTTAGATTCCATCATTTATGGGAATTCAATTTACAAACCCCTAAAAGTAAACAATTGTATAATTTTAATTCACCATCAATTTAGTTACCGTTTCAGTGATATTGCTTAATTTTCATAGTGACGTATTAAAATATGAAACGTGAGTAAAACTTGTTTTCAAAGGGGTCTCAAGTTCCATCCGTAGCCAATTCGATTATTATTTTTTTTTTTATAAATTCCAATGCCCGGTTGGCGGACACTGCGACCTGGGAAATTTCACGATCAGAAAACGATTCATGCAGTCGAATTGTTTTTCGCGATGTATTATATGTGATACCGTCTTGTTGGAACCAAATGCCGTCCATATACCCATGTCTTAAGGTTTGTTCAGGTTTGTTAGAAGAACCGTCACAAGGCACTAGGCACTTTAAAGGGCACATCGCGCTCCCTGGTAGAACCATAATTAAATAGATGAAGAAACCTACCCAAAAACTCCTTCGATTGGTCGATAAACTTTATGTCTTCTATGCTGTCAATGAAGCCGTGTCCCAGAATATTGTTTCGCGTGCGTGCTATACCATGAAATTCCCACAGTATGTGTGTGATGTCTTCCTCCACGCCTACTGTGATATTTTATTATTTATAATATGCTGGATCTTCGTAAGTAATCGGGGATATAAACGGTAAGCCAGCGATGCAAATAGAATAATAGTACGCAAGTTGCTAAAGGTCGTGAAAATTAAAGGGTATATCAACTTTTGATTCACCTATGTGTCTCACTAAGTACTAAAAGATCTGGTCCAAAACTCAACTTAAAAAAGCAAAATTCAGCACGGATCTCACATTCCATTAGAATGCACAACAATTGAAAAAACAACTCCAAAGCAACTATAAGCAGAACTGTGTTTATGGGCCTCATAACTTCTATAACAACCCGTCTGCTTTGCACATGTCACAGATTGAGTCAGTAATTTAGGCCCATAAACGGTAAAAGTTGACTAGGCATTCAAACTGCTGTGCTAAAGCCCAGTGACGAAAGAAAAGACAATAAAACAAGTAAAAGTGCTATCAACGGCCTGGCCGATACTTTGATACCCTCCACTGCATACAAGTCATGCAAAATTGGTGTTGTATGGGAGGTACAAGAACTACTTGACCGACATAGCCCATTTTTAATACCAACGTAACGACAATAAAAAGAAGACCTTTGACCAAACTTCATTCGTCTAGGTTGATTTCTTTGGGCGCTATCGTATTTTCAACAGACAGAGAGACATATGGGTCTAATATTGATTTTGTATTGATTGTGTATGGGAGGTACCAAAACTACTTGACCGACATAGCCCAACTTTAATATCAACCTGACGACGATAAAAGTAAGTCCTCTCAAAAAATTTCATTTGCCTAGGTCGATTTGTTTTGACGCTATCCTGTTTTCAACCGCCAGAGAGACACATGGGTCTAATATTGATTTTGTATGGGAGGTACGAGACCTACTTGACCGACATAGCCCGTTTTCAATACCAACCTGACGACGATAAAAAGAAGTTCTTTCACCAAATTTTATTCACCTATGTCAATTCCTTTGGGCGCTATCGTGCTTTCAAAAGACAGACAGACAGACAGATAGACAGACAGATAGATAGACAGACAGACAGATAGACAGACAGAAGGGCATGGCTAAATCGATTCAGAATGTGGTCCTGATTCAGATTATATATACTTTATGAGGTCTCCGGTGACCTATTCTTGGCGTTACAAATGTAATGACAAAGTGAATATACCTTCCTGTGGAGGATATAAAAAGTAATATACCTACCTGCAAGCAGTTACATTGGGAGAATGTTAACAGCGATGTTCAAATTAGTGGAGCAAGTTACACACGTCTAACAAACTTTGTGTTTCAGACACTCCGTTCGTCTAACTATTGACAGAAATTCAACAGTCAAACATATAGTTAAATATTCATGTCCTTCGGCTGGACTTTTCTTTCACGACTAACCACTGATGACTCATCTCCCGACATACCAGTTACCACTGCTGCCCACACAATTCAATTGACTTTTCTCCTAATAACCAACCATTGCATTCATTTTTACTGCATCAACTTTTACCCCCAATCGTAGGTGCTTCCTATAAAGCACACATTTAGGTGAAACTTTCTCGCCACTTACGAAATTCAAATATATTTTAATTCCCTTACATAAAACTCTACTTAAGTGCAAAACGAGTATTTAGGTGTGCACGGTTATTTCTGTTTAACTACACACTCGCATGCGGTGTCTGGAAGAAGTGTCTATCTGCCACACATACCCGCGCCATAACTTAATATAAACACAAGGCAGACACTTTCAACTCTATGCGTAGGTAGGTATATGAAGAAAACAGTATAATTCCACTTTTATCTTTAAGCACAGGACCAAGGAATATAAAAAAACCCGACCCATACTATCCACCGATAGAATCACATGACTTTTCACATATGCCCCCAAGGAGCCGACAATAACAACACAGCAAGAAGACGAAGAAGGTAACGACTACTTGCCAGGAAAGTGCAAAAACGCACCATGCAACAAAATAAAATTTAACGTCTGAAAGGAAGAAATAAGGACGACGAAGTATGGTTTAAGAGAAAGAGAGAGTGTAAACTTTCTTAAGTGAGTTGTATCGTAAAGTAAATTAAAATAAAATGAACTAGGACACACCTTAATATCCCAAGAAGAAGACCAAACGATGCTGAAAATGTTCAACCTTAACACAACAGGATATCCACACATACGATGCGGAAGAAGGCGAAAAATAACACAACACAAAAAATTTCAGTCGGTAACTCTTTATTTGATATAAAATATGCTTAAACAGGAAACGAAACAGTTTTTTTTTCTCTCTTCCTTCTACCGATTCGTCCCTTATTCTGGATTGAAGTTCTGCGGAACAACATCCGCTTGTTCATTATATGAGCATGTGCTTAAGGGAGTGTGTAGTTTCCTACAAATAACGCTGAGATAACAGAATGAAATCAAACAAAACTTCGGCGTGTTATGTTTCATCGCCATCATCCATACCACACCATCATAGCCATCAGGTGCTCACAGTCAGACAACGGAAGAACAAAGTATCAAGCTACCCCCGATGAGAATGGGGTAGCAATGGAATGGCATCCAGAAGAGAGCATTCAGAAAAACAAAAATAACAGGTACACCTACAACAACTCCTTGTTAATCATACATCCTTATCTGAAAAGTTCTCGCCTACATATTTCTTTATTAAATTCCCATAAATAGTGTTGGGGTATCCCGAACGGAAAACTTGCCACGTAACTCCTCTTTATTCAGACTCAGATATTTATGTTACCCAGTAGATTTAGTTTTGCCAAAGAAATTCATATATCCTTGGCCTCAAATGTACTCCTCCTCGTAAATTTATAATTCAATACTCTATTTCCAATCTAACATCGCTGAGCTAAATAAATGGGCTTGCCTTTGCCATATTTGCGCCGAAAGATCTACACGCCGAAGAATACATTCCTCCATTAAGCTACTACCCTTAGTTGTGTGTATACATTTTTGCCTAACTGTATTAGAGGACAATGGCGGTTGATGAAGGTTTTGACATCGCACAAGAAGCCTCCCAATAGATAGACCGGATTAAGTGATGTGTATAAGACAGCTTCGCATACAGAAAGTTCGGCGAAAAAAAAAAGAATATAACAAATTCCAAACTTGAGAAGTTTCCCATACCCTAATCATAAAACTTTTCCATTTTCGGGGAATTCCTTTTGTGCCTTTTCCTCATGTATTTTTATATTTCCAAGAGATGCAATAAAAAACTAAACGTTGGAAATCGGAAGAGGTTATTTCAATATGGAGAGTATTTCGGGGAAGTATGCGGATGACCAACACTGTGAGAAATAATCACGGCGAAGAGCCACAATCGCAAGAGACTGACAGATGGTTAATTTACTTCGCCAATAGCGTAAATCAATGCCTCGCCCCAGCAGCAGCTAGTGAACAAGACCAGTGGCAACACTTTCAGAAAGACATCATTATATAAGCTTCGAGATGCGACTGATGTGCGGAATTCAGTCGACCATCACCACTTGGACAATGTGGACTAGCAAACGCACCAAAACCAGAGGCGTTTGAAGCGAAAAACGACTTAAGCTACTCTTCGAGCAAAAGAATATCGGCTGCTTAGCTAGGAGAGGGTTGCTACTCCAAGAAGCAGGAATAATGTAAGACGATTTTACCAGAAGGTTAGAAGAACATGCTAAAGCACCAAATTCCGAACGGATATAGGTGATGATGAAGACATTGTAGGTAGTAGACTGACAGTCGACAAAACTTATGCCGCAGAGTCTGCAACATCACCGAAGGGTAGAATCTAGAATCCCGCTATTAGGAAGAACGTACCATTCAATTTAGATCACGATGCAACATAGTTTATTTCATGTGCCGTATTGTGTTAACGCTTAAAACCCGTAAATAACGTTATTGGTGTCTATCAGTCCGGTGTTAGGTGAGGAAAGTCCGCCGCCGATTAAATTTTCGCACATAGCTGTCGTATTCTGGAGAAAAAATATACCCAACAAGTCGAAATCGATGCGCACCATTTATAGAGATGAGCTTTTTAAAGACTAATTATTTTGGCATCAATTCAAAAGTCGTCCATCTGAGTACGATAACGATGGGCTAAAACTGGCTATTACATCAAGGTCGACAATGACCGCAGTGAGAATTTTGATTTCAAAAAGGGATAGGATCTCAATTGAATAGATACAGCTTGGAAGTAGTAAGGGACTTTGTCTACCGTGGATCGCTATAAATTCTGACAATAATGTCTCAGCAGAAAACGGTCGGCGCAGTGGCTTAGTGGTTAGTGTGTTGGACTACTAAGCGAGGGGTCCCAGGTTCGAATCCCGAGAAAAACCCAAATTCCAACTTAAGGTTTTTTTCGCTGCGCCACCTCTCGCGAACGTCTGACAAACATCCGAGAGTATAACTGTCATGAAAGAGCTTCTCAATTGGCCGTTTGGACTCGGCATAAAATTGTAGATCCCTTCCATTCGTCCCAAAAATAAAAACTCACACAAGACGAATGGTTGTGAGAAGCTAGGCTTGGGTCCATACGGACCTGTTGCGCCAATTATTATTATTATTAGAAAACGGTATTTTCAAGCCATCTTGATAGTAAGCAGGAATAGTAGGACTAAAACGATTGTCGTCAATAATTTTGTTCGTTTGTTTTCTAATGCAACCCTTTTCCATGTCCACTGGCGGTTTTTCTATTTCGTTCACATTAAACAGCATCACCTAGAAAGTGTTCTAACGGAGCTATATAAACAGTTTTCCCAAAAGGCAGTCGTACTAAGCTTAACATTTCATTTATGTATAGGTATACGGACTGGGATATATCTATAGTCAAACACGCATTGAAATTGACATCGATATCCAGGTTACAATAATTGTACTCCACAAAATACCCCCAATCAAAGCCTCTTATTTTCTCTCAGTTAAGAAAGAACCAGCGCAAAGCATCTAGCTGAATTTGCAAAAAAATTCGTATAACTACTCAAACACTCCCGCAATAAGCTTTTCTGCAAAGGAAAAAAAAAAAGTAGAAGCCGTCGCCCACTCGTGTCCTGTCGTAAATTGTAACAAAAGAAAAATAACAAAGGCGCTGCGGGTCGCAAAAAAGATTAAACTATTGTTAAAAGTAATAATAACAAATAAAAAAAATAAAAGAAGTCCTTTTTTATGCTTCTCCCATGCACAGAACAGTTGAAGCTTCGCTCAAACCAGTAAAACATCATCGCCTCATAGAATTGCTTCGTCATTCCGCATTTTTTTTTCTTTTTTATTTCGTGCTGATTCCACGTAAATGTTTTCTCCTTATTGTATATTCCCTTTATTTTCAATAATATCCTTCGCGAGCATAACACACACCTTAGCCGACGAATGACATTGAACGCACATCAAGGGCTCTAAAAACCCACCAGCACCAGCTCTAAAATAAATGAAAAGAAAGTTCTCATTTGAACGTCTGCAAACACACATCCGCACACACACACTTATGTATATATATATAGATATATTGCAGTAAAATTTCTGTTAAGCGATCCGCACATAAAATGTGAAAGACGAACTCAAAGGACTTCGAGCAGATTGAGTGCAAGAGACGGCGGGCGCAAACGTCAGGGAAATACATATGAAGACAGGAAACGAAACCAAACTTTCTATATATGACGAATAATTTTATTTGCCAACATAATCGGATTTCAAGAAAATATCCTTTCACTTATTTGCACCAGCGGAACTGAGTCACAAACGCACGCACACACCCACATAGTCACAAGTGTTGGTGTTTAGTATATTTTCGTACTTCGGATTATTTCCTCGGTTGAGAGTTGAGGCCGTCTTCCAAAGAAATGGTTAATTTTCTTTCTTCTTTCCACCTGAATATTCTTGGAGTACATCATAATATGATTCCTCAGAATTGCGCGGGAGTGAGTGCGCCCTTGCACCTCACAATGATGATGATGGACCCTGTGTATATGGTCGTAAAATTGGCTCTCATCAATAATTGGATAATACGATTGCTATAAGAGTTTATAAGTAATCCACTTGGAAGGAGAAAAAAAAAAATACATAAAGGATGTACGAAAAGTTGTATAGGTATATGTGGCAGGAAGAAAAGTTTTTCTTCTTTCCGCTCTTTGTTTGATGTGAAGAAACATTTTGTGTTTCATTTTTTTGCAGCTCAATTTAAAATCAATGAAGATAGATTAGCGAGGCGAAAAGCAATCCTTAATCCTTGGTGAAATTGAAAAAGAAGAAAGTTGTGTTTCCTGTCGTCTTGTAAGTTCCGCCGTTGTATGTATAGATGCTCTTTTCAGTGAGTAGAAAAACGAACTGCGGACTCTTTATTAAATATTATTTATATTGAGAAGGCTTCATTTTTTAAGGACTACGGTTTTATTTCGAAAAAAAATAATTTTTACAATGTTAGCCTTTGAAGAATTAATTTTTGTGGCACTTGTTTTGGATAATTTTAAACTCATTTTCTGTCTTCTTGTTCTCTTTGCAGGTATGTTACCAACTGACTTTTGGATTGGATGAGTATTTTATTTCTAGTTATCTGCATAGTTACAATTTGTATGTATTATATATTTTAAATACCTTTCTCGGAGAAAGCAAACTTTTAAGGCCTTCTTAAGATAGAAATAGTTACCTCTCAATGCACAATATTTTTTTAACTTTCAGTTCAAGCTGCCTATTTTTGGAGCTGTCTAGATATTACAGGCTTAGATATAGACGCAGACCTAGTAAGGCTTATGTGAAGCCTCACCTCAAAAGTTAGATATGGGAACCAAATAAAGCCAAAGCTCACAATTGAAAACTAGATCTAAAAAACCAGACATACCATACATAATTTCGTAATATTTTCAATGTCGGTAATTAAATATGACGGCCCGAAATAGGTATACGATTTTGAGAGTTTTTGATCCTTTTTTTTTCAAAAGGACTGTTTGTAATGCCCGGATATGCTCTTGTCCATCTGAAAAATTATGAAGAACGTAAGTGCCGAATACTTTTCGGAAAGTGCTTTGTTAGGACAAAAGATATCAATGCCTTACAAGTTAGCTCGCATGAGTGCCGAATAACAGCATTTGGAAAACTTTTTCGTATGGGAGATGCCACGCCGCTTGATCCAATTCTGACCAAACTATACCTAGATATGTCCTAATTCAGGTTCTGGCCTATTTCTATTCTTTTTTTTAAATACATTTCGATTGGTTTAGTTTAGTCGTTGAAAGGTAATATTTTAAAACTTTTAGGTATACTAGCCATAAGGCGTTGCCGGACTTACCAAGCATAAGGCTCAATTTTCGCAGAATGGTTCGGGAAGCAGTTTAGTCACGAGTCTTCCGAAATCACGATAATTGACAATAATTCTCCTCTCGAAGGTGGAATTGTTACCTTAAGAACTTCTCTCTTACATTAATCATTTTTAACTTTCTCCATTACATGATAAGAGAAAGATATTGTATTCGTACAAAATTTCGAACTCGAGATTTTAATCAATTCTGACATTACGATGATAGACCAACTCAAAAAAGTGGGTTGCAAAATTCTGTCCGTCTGTCTGTATGTCCCGATTCCTACAGCTTAAATTTCGTTCAAACTTCGGATTTGGAGTTTGGGGGCTTACAGTTCGGTGCCGTTTTTTTTTGAACGGTAACCTTAATATTAATGGTATTTCCCATACAAAATGTTCACACCAGTTTGATTTGTTCGAAAACGGCTCTAACGATTTCAACCAAAATTGATATTTAAACTTAAGTAGATGAAGTTACCACGACTGCATACTCAGTTTACCGCTAAAAAATCGAATAACGGTACTTTTGAAATTTGGACAAATCTTGAAAACGGTCCATACGATTGGAAGAAAAATTAATTTCTAAGGTAATATGGTCATTTCGAACTTAATGGCAAACTCAGTTTTTCTCTGTATTATCGTAAAATGGATTTTTGATAAAAGTCATTTTTTAAAAATGTAGTTTTCTTTAGTTTACTTGACAACGGCAAAATCGATTTCGACCAAAATGCAAATATAGAGTAAAATTTATGTTTTCAAAATGATTGCGTCCTTAGTTTTCAATTCAATTCACCGAAAACGCAAATTTTAAAAACTGCTCATATCTAAAAAAACCCATTTTCGATTTCAACATAAACTTTAAAAACCTAATAATGCTTACATCCCGAACAAAAACTTGTACTCGGTTTTCAGCTAAATAGTTAAGCAATAGTATTTTCCATACTAAACGTTGCAATATTTGGTACTGTTTTGTCCCCCAAATTTTACAAAAGTCGCTCTAACGATTTTGATCAACATTTTTATTAAGGATAGTAAAAATATTCTCAATAATTATTTTTTACTTATTTCGTCTTACAAGTTATTAGACTACTTCTAATATCAATATAGAAATTCATATTTTATATTTTATACACATATTTAATTATTAGATTACAGTGAATTCATTATAGCAGTTTTAAAAAGTATTCTACTCATATTGAAGTCAATTGAATTATTATATAAATTATAATTGACACAAGCTTTAGTTATGGGATCATTTTGACCATAATTAGTTCTGTGCCGAGAAACATAAAAAAAATACAGTTCTCTAGGCCGAAGAATGCGAAAAGGCGTGTATATACTAAACATTGATAATAAAAGCGAACAATCAATATGAGCGGTAAGTACATCATGGGCAAAAAGTAATGAGTAATAGGTTCTTTTTTTAGCCAGAGGTTTCAAACTCATAAGCGCACATCTTGCTTCATAAGGAGGAATATCATTATTCCAGTTTATTTTTCTGAGAGCATATTTTGTGAATCATTTTTGAATTTTTTCAATCCGAGCTTCAGCACTGTGGTAGTAGGGATTCCAAACTACGCAACCATATTCTAATATAGAACGAATTGATGAATTGAAAAGTGATTTAAGAGTGTAGGGATCGTTAAAGTCTTTAGAATTTCGACACAGAAAACCCAGCATACAATTTGCTTATTACGTAATGTATGTGTAACGCAAAGTGTAATTCAGGATCAAATACAACACCTAGATCTTTTAGATCTGTAACTCTTTTAATTAAATTTCCTTGAATACTATAATCGAAAATGAACGGAGATTTGATTCTATTGAAAGTCATAACAGAGCATTTTCTTATGTTAAAGTATAACCCATTCATAGTACACCAGGCATTCACTTGGTTAAGATCTGTTTGCAATTGAATCGCATCAGAAAACGAGTTTACAGATTTAAATATTTTTAAATCATCAGCATATAAAAGGGAATTGGATTCAGATATAAAAGATGATAAGTCGTTTATGAAAAGAAGGAAGAGGATTGGACCAATATGGCTTCCCTGGGGGACACCTGAGAAATTTAAAATTTCATTAGACAGAGCGGATCCTATCTTAACATTATTGTTTCCGATTTCGCAGATAACTGCCGATCCAATTTAAAATACTAGAATGGAATCCAAACATCTCAAGTTTCTTTAACAGAACATTGTGTTGGACCCTGTCAAAAGCCTTCGAAAAATCTGCATAAATACAATCAACCTGGTGACGATTTTCAATTTTATGAAGACAGTAATTAGTGAATATGACTGAGTTGGTAGTAGTTGATCTACCAGACACAAAACTGCGCTGATTTTTCGAGATTTGGTTACACACAGCGGCATATATCCGTTTCTTCACAACAGCTTCGAATATTTTCGGAACTAGTTGCAATTTAGCTATGGGTCTGTAATTGTCAATAATTCTTTTAGACCCAGATTTATGAATTGGAGTTATAAAAGAATGCTTCCAGCAATCCAGAAAAATACCTGCCTTTAGAGACTTGTTAAATATAATCTGAAGCGGTTGAACTAAACCACATTTGCATGCCTTAAAAAACAAGGCGGGGAAGTTGTCAGGCACAATACTCGTACTTGAATCAAGCGATGATAATACAAGAAGAATATCTTCCTCAGTAAGAGGAATAGAGCCTATGTTAGTGATACGATCACAATTGGGTAATGAATTACAATCAATTACATCATACATGAAATTTGATTGGAAAAATGATTATCACTATTGACTCCGTTATACGACATAATTTATGGTATACCAATTGATTTTCGCTTTGTGTTTATAAATGACCAAAAGGCTTTAGCATCACGTTTAATGTTAGTTTCCATTGATGAAACGTATTGCTTATCAACAAATTTCTTTAAAAATTCATACTGCAAAAAATTATTGCGCGCATTTAAATTTAATTTACTCAACTTATAGGCTTTATTCATAGCATTCTTCAGTCTCGATAAACTGTTGTTATACCAAAGGGGTTTATTAGAACGGATTATTCATTTAGTCGGCACAAATGTAGAGACCGTATGGTCAATTATTTTTCTAAATTCTGTAAAAGCAGTGTTCAATTAGCAGAGCCAAGACTGCTTTGCCAGTTTATAGAGCATACAAACTTGTTTATAGCATTATAATCTGCTTTAGCCAAATCCAACTTATCACTTTTAATACCAACAAACAATGATTTTAAAACCGACAAGTCAAATGAAACTTCCAACGCATCATGGAAAATACTATTATTCAACTCGGCTTGCAGAAGCTTCGATCTCTTCGTTTATAAAAATTAAATCTAACACATTACCAATAGCGTTGGGAAATCCATTCAATTGACGGAAATTCGTGGCAAGCATTGTGTCAATTACTTGAATTTCCTTCTCTTTTGAGACATTAAAAGGAAGAACATATTTGTCATTATCAGAAAAAACCCAAGCAACATCAGTTAAATTAAAATCACCTAATACTATTGCATATGATGATTTATCTAAGCAGTTAACAATATTAATTATATTTTTTAGTATTAGATAGTTTTTCTCAAAAAATTCGAATAAACCTGATTTAAAATTATTTCTCAAAAAATACTTCACAAATTCCGATTTGAATACAAATATCTACATATCTACGGTAGGTATATTTTTGTAATAATCTCAATTTTCCACTTCTAATAAAAATGCAATAAGAGGTTAGCAAAACTTATTTTTAACAAATATAACCCTCTTTTTTTTATACAATATTGAAAATTCACCTTAAAATATTACTAACCGATATCAGAAACTCCCACTTCATTTTCACCACACGTCAATTGGGATATTCAGTATATAACTGCTAACGCATATTCAAAAAAAAAAACAAATCTCCGAACTCTTACGATAGGTATAAATCTATGTAAAGATATAGATCTATCACGAACCCTGCTTCCAATCATAGACACCTTATACCAGCGTTACGAATCAAAATAAAAACATGACCTAACAGATTAGAAAACAGAATTCAGCGTTGCCAGATTATTTTTCGAGCAAAGTGGGATTTTTAAACTTTTTAAGTAAAAAAGCGGGATTCTTACGCTGGAAGCGGGACATATAAAAAAACATAAGTAGCAGCGATTTTCAATTGCTTATCTCGTTTATTTTAGATTGAAATTAAGTTTAAAATAAAAACAGAAAGCCATACAAATTTTTATTTAATGAAATTAAGTTACTTTGATAATGACACAGTATTGGTAAAAAAACAATAACTGCCTGTAAGTTTAACTGGCTACTGCGACTGCCACAGTGGAACTAAGTTTACGATGTGCGCACTTGCACAGAAAAATAATACACACCAACGCTCAAGTTATGACACGCCGTCACTATTATGGGTATGTAATGTAAATGTGTTGGTGCAGGAAACAAATTGACCGTTGACGTTGTGTATCAATGTTGAACATTGTGATTGAACTTTGTATGTACTATGCTATGAGTTGAAATTGACCTTGAAAATGACAAATGTATTGAAAGCGGGACTGAGAGTGTCCCGCGCGGGACATTTAATTTTGGGCTAAAAATCGGGACGTCCCGCGACGTCTGGCAACACTGAAACAGATGCTCCTATAACGCTTGTCCTCGTACTCAAAAATCTTGTAAAGTGTAAGAGCTTATAAAATACAAAGCCAGAACTTGCGACAATTCCCTTTTACTGAGAGCTTCAACTTTTAAAAACTCACATTGTTATTTATATTCATGTACTGCCTATCAGATGAACTACCCAGAAGTGAATTTTATTTAACACTATTCCCTTTCCTGTATTCTATATATGCACTGTTTCTTTTATCTAGCATTGTTCTTCAGTTTTTTACCTACATATAACTACCTAATAAAATAAGAAAACAGCCAAGCAAACTTTTAATAAACGAGAAAGTTTCGTTCGACACAGTTGTGCACTTTATTTTAATTCCTATTTGTATTTTAATTTGAATTTCTTACAAGCTGCGAAGTTTTTTTTATCTTTTCGGACAGATAAATGTAATAGATTTCTCCTTTTCTGTACAATTTTGACACAAGCCCTATATAACTAATGCATGGGAAAATATTTTATAAATAAGAACTTTTGGCATAGCCAAAAGGGAGTTTAACAAATTCGAATTCTAAGTCTGTATTTTAGGTATGATTTCGACGAAAAGATTCACAGAACAAATCACTCTGAAGGGGTTGAAATTTCACCGAAATTTCTACATCCAGTATACACAGACTCACAAAGCTCAGACTCAATTATTTCATAGCGCATACAATGGGGTCCATCAAACTTCTGCCGGCAAACTTTCGTTAACAACGGGCAGCATCACTGCCAATGTTCTCGTGTTTATGCCTATAAGTTTGTTAATTGTTAAAAAAATCCTATGCCTACTTCTATACTGCATCTTTCGTCACTTTTACTTTATTTCCAACCATTCTATGTAGAAGAACTCAATTGTCATGTGAAATTATCTGCGCAACCCAAAGTCCAGCCTTAATAAATAAATAACCTCAAGCATATTCACACACGTCTACTGCCGTACCAACTGTACAAGCTACGACCGAGACTGTAATTATTAAAACAGTTTGTCATTCGATTCAAGACCGTAGACCTAAAACTGTTACTGTACGAGCTACTTCATATGCAGCATGAATATTTGGTATTTGGATGATTTACTGTAACTGCATCTTACATACATGCGGGGCAACCTACTGAACCGGTTTCCGTTTTTCGCTTTGCCATCGGCCATTTTGAGGACATCATCACCATACGTAACAACACACAAAACCACATCCTTTAGTCAAACCGCTGAATTAACACCTTAGTCAAAATGTCAGGAAATGTAACCAGAATCTATTCATCATTAGGGATGGGTCAACGATATAGGGGCCGCTATACCACCTCATACACATTCTGACAAACGCATGCGAAAAATATATATATTCTTAGGTAATCCCTGGGCTATGTTGGTTTTGGGTTATTTTCGGGTTTTGACTTATTGGACATTCTTGTGGCATTATTAAAAAGGTTTGTACGGCACGAAACCACAATGTTTCGTTGTCGACACACTCGTTCCCTGTTGCGGACTTTATTGGAGGCATAAAGTATATTAGTAGCTGTATCTGGGAGAGTTCCGGTTTTAACTGCACCGATTTTACGTGGTGCGGTGGGGTATACACTCTGTAGGTCTTGAATCTTTGTCTGTTCGTGTAATTATAGTGCGTACATTTTCTTAGATATCTATCGGTAGTATATGAAAAGCCAAATGTCTTGGGACTTTAAACTCACAAGTTGCATACAGTGTGGCTAACAGGCACTGTATTGTCCTTTTCATTTTATTGGAATAAATGTTCACAAGGAAGCAAATGCTTTTGAAGTAGTTCCTACACTCACCCCTATCGGGAATAACATTTCCCCCGGAATGCTTTCTACTTGGCAATATGACTTACATTGCAGACTAGAGAAAAACTTCCTTCGGAATTTATTCCTAGCTATTTTCCGATTGATCGACCGGATCTCATCGCTTATATTGCAGTCATCTTCGCACACACGGGCTAGTCAATTGGAAGTCACGGATTTGTCGTTTAAGTGATTGCAAGTAACAACACTATTCGTTTCTTCAAAAATCACTCACTTCTGTTGAAAATTGTCACCATACACTCAATACGATTGAAAGAAAGAAGCGGTAGAGGCATTCAGATTTTTTAAAAATCATCCATTATTAGACGTTGGGTAACGTTTGTGGACTGGCTAGGAGTAATCCGTTCCACGCTCAGGTCGATACTGATTACTGTGGGTCACTGCAAATACAATATTCCACAGGGGATAGATGTTGTCTTTTATCGGTATAGTAAACCTATATATTCGTGCTGTAATGAATTATTTACGACGCTTTACAAACCATCCTGAAGATTTGATGAAGTTCATGACACTGTCTCTGAATTTGGTACATAGCTCGTGTAAGGTATGTAAGGGAGAATTTCCCATAGAATTTATTGCCAACATGTTGCGAAATTGGGCTTCAGTTGTGTCCTCAAAAACTCCTTTACACCACAGCCTCTGGAATGTTCTTCTTCCATTAGCCGCACAATATGTGTCCCGTTTAGTTTCCGACGACTACGCGTGTGGGTCATTTCGCATAAGTCTCTCGGCCTTGGCTTAGCAGAGGGATAGCCCGTGTATAGTGCAGGATATTCACACATGGATAAGCCTGACCTATTCGCAACAACTCTTCACAAACTTCAATTTTATTCCCTGGGCAGCGAAGGATCTAGTTGCCTGATTGTCAATAGAGAAAGTGATTTTTTTTCGGATGTATTGCCCTTACCATGGTCTGGTCATGTCACTGCCAAGACCTCCAATTGGAAGAGACTGCTACTGTCCGGCAGGTGCACATTTGCACCGAAAAACTGGTCAAAATTCAATTTACTAAAAAGTAAAATCAAGAAGTGAAAGTTTGCTATACCGTAACCTAAATATACATGGGTCAACGCGCTGCAGCTTATAATACAAATCAATTAGAAACTGTATTTTATTTAATAAATATTAATTTTAAGTTGAAAAAGTAACAAAGGTAACGAAAATTAACTTTGACTAGGTTTTTCATGCAAATACTCCTATGTGAGGCGTTTCAATGTTGGAGTGTCCTCTCAGCTGAAGTCGAAATGTCTTCGTAAATTTATAACATCGCCAAATAAATTTTATGGGCTTAATAGTGACTTAAAATTAAAGTTTAATCCCAATAATAAAGTCCAGGCCTTACAATTGGGGTTTTAAGCTGAGAATTGCGATGGTCATTGAACTTGAGCAGGGTGTGCTCAAGTCGGAAACAGTGAGGTTTCCACATCATACGGGAGATTGGTTCGTTAAAGCGCTTGCTCGTAAATAGAAGAAACGTGGGGTACATTTTTTACAAAGGTTGGTTCTAAAAACGAAAGACATGTAATGTGAATGTGATGTGCAATCGACTCAGAGAGTCAGTAAATGAAGCGAAAGACGTCTGGTCCCCTTTCGCATTTCGAGGGTATTTACGTAATTTTTTTTCCCAAATAGACCTCCAAGAACAAATCCAAGAAAGCAACGTTGGATGCCCTCGATTCTGGATCCATCAACTCGTTGAAAGGGGAGACTTCACTTGGTATACGGGTGTGTGGGACTCGTTGGATCATATTTAAACGAAGTCAAGTGATAAGTTTGCTTAAATGTCATCAATTTAAAAAAAAAACCGTAGTCCTAGCCTCTTTATTATGAGATTCTATTTCGAGACATACAATCATGTTCCAAGCCCGAACTTCTGAACTAAGAACCATGGGGCAGTTTAAAAAACCTTGAAATGCAATTTGTATTTTTCCGTAGATCGGACCTGAAACCACTCCATCAGTAATTGAGGACACTGAGTACGTCCCCATCAAATGACAGATCATGAATAGATTTAACGCGATTTATTGGTAGACCGTTAAGAATGTATATTATGGGAGGAGACTTGTTGCACTAAGATGGGAAGGTAATAGGTTGACATTTGCTGACATTAAGCATAAATCAGTTCTTGAGGCAACAAGTGAAAGAACTGTACAAATCGAATTGTAGGAGCGTCGAGTCTGGTTGTGAAGAAATAGGCTTACAAAATTTAGTAATGTCAACATAAAGAGAAAATGCTGTGTGTTGAATGACTCTTTCAAGATCATTAAAGGGTAGGTTGAGAAACACTAAAAGATTTCGAAAAGAAAAGGTCCGATGGAACGGACGTCGGACATCAAACGAACCTCGTATATAATACCGATTATGTACGAAGGTATCTATTTTAGCATTATACGTTTGAAGTCGAGGGTTAGACGATGGGAATATGATCCCTTCACGGGAAATCTGATTAAAAGCCCTCTTGCAATTAGGCAAAACGAGGAGGGTCGAATTCATTGGGGTAAGTGGTACTCTAATGGTAGGTGGACTTATATTTATGTTTATTTACACAGACCAAGAATTTATACAAAACCTAGAAACGTTTTCCCATTTATTTGCCTTACAAACGATAGATATATCCTGGTAGCCCCGACTATGGGTCGTTGCCGAACTAAGGAAGGGTAGCTTTCAAATATCAGACTTTGTCTAATCACCAACTTTTGCTGAAAGTGGCTAGCGGTGTAGGAAAGTCACGACTTACCCAGTTCATGTCTTATTCCTCCAAGTCAAAATTTAAGTTTATAGCATCGCTAATTTATTGAAGCCAATGATTGGCTTCAGCTAAGTTTGTTCTCCACCCACGAAAAAGGATACTATTACACTGAGGGTAAAACACTTTAAACTCCTGAACAAAACAATTACAAGTTAACATCTATGAAAGACAACAATATTCAAAGGCTTTCAATTTGAAAGTTACAATAATTTACATTTTTTAGGTCAACGCAAATAATTTAAAACTTGTAAGCGAAATCATTGAAATTTAAAGTTTCTCACTTCAAAAAAAAAGTTGTACTCTTAAATTCAAAAGAAACAGTTTAAATTTAAAAACATTGTTATTATTATTCTGTTTAAATACAAATCAAAAGCATTTTCTTTCAAATGTAAATGTTTAAAAATGAAATCTTTTCCTTTTAACTTTCGCAAATATTTGTTTTTTTACATAAAACACTTTAGATTTGCACACTTTTTATTTAAATACGCGAACTTTTGATTTTAAAGTGCACTTTTTTCCTCAGTGAACTCTACTAAAAAAACAATAAATAATTGGCGCAACAGGTCCGTATGGACCCAAGCCTAGCTTCTCACAACCAATCGTCTTGTGTGAGCTTTTATTTTTGGGACGAATGGAAGGGATCTACAATTTTATGCCGAGTCCAAACGGCCAATTGAGAAGCTCTTTCATGATAGTTAAACTCTCGGATGTTTGTCAGACGTTCGCAAGAGGTGGCGCAGTGAAAAAAACCTTAAGTTGGAATTTGGGTTTTTCTGGGACCCCTCGCTTAGTAGTCCAACACACTAACCACTGAGCCACTGCGCCGACTTCAGTGAACTCTACTAACCCGGTAAAAAGTCTTATGTTCGCTTTCTGACTCTTGACTCTAGGCGTGCTATGGATCCATGTCTAAGCCTGTCAATCCAAAGTAATATATTGAATTTTCAAGTACCTAAAGTGAGTGGCATATTTTAGAAAAAGACAGACGACCGAGTCCTTAGAACAGAAGCGAAATCGTTAAGTGTGACCGAAATATGGCAGCATATTCATCTTATTAATAGCGGACGGCTGTTCGATTGAAGGTTTTTCCAATCGCGAACTAGGAGAATTCGATTTCTTTTCGGGGAGAATCCCAGTTCTGTAAGCAAATGTTCGATCAAAGTAACAAGTGTCAAAATGAATGTAGCTACCAAAATCAAACGATCAGTTCGAATGCAAGGCCTTGACTGTTTTATATTTATATTTTATTTCTCTATTACAATGGATACTTTTCAAATTCAAAAGTGTAAAAAAAGATGGCCAACCTTAACAATATGGCGCCAAATTTAAATAAAAATATAATACGAGTACAACAATTATTATGGAACATTAGAGATGATACAATAGGTTCATTATAAAATCGGTAACAATTTTATTTAATTTTTTTTCGATAACAGAAGGCTATGGTTGAACGTGCCCCACCAATCTACATTTTTTAAATCCTCATATTATAGTTTTTAGACGCAGAACTGTCAACACAACTGAATTGATTAAAATGTATAAGTATGGAAAGAAAACAACTCTGGTTGTCACTTTTCCACAATCAGCAAAGACTTTTGACCCTTAGGGTAACTCAAATCATTTGGCACTCTATTAATTTAACGTCACAGCAGGTATATTTGTGGCGAATACATCGAGACTTACTACCAACTGGATATGCACGATATTTACCTTTTGCGAACTGCATTTTATAAGCCCTGCAGCTGCTGTTTCGATTCGTTTTCATTAGTCATGAAAAACGATTGTAACTGCTGCCGTAAATATACTTGCCAAATCCACTGTAGCCCCCCCCCCAAAAAATAGATCATACAACCAGTGATAGAGATTATAACATGAAACCATTAATATCTACAACAGTCATCCGAGCGTTGTTGGATACTGTGACAGGAGGTATAGGCTCACCAACTATACTCCAGCTCCTCCGTCATCGGCCGACAGTGCTATACAACCTACAACAGAGGGACACGTTTCTTTATACGATTTTCTCGTAGCGAAACTCAGAGATTGGGTTATTTCCGGACTTAAATCACCTGTCGACATTTTAAGTAAGCTTACCACATAACAGCGTCCCATAGAATGTACACCCGAGAAGACTCGTTCGGCCGTGCACAGATGAAGCAAGCACTCGGGTACTGTGTTGGGATCCCCTACTGGGCACATCGGGTTGTTAATATGGCAATCGCCTATACGTGCGGATTTGACCATTATTCAGAAGATGGGTTGGGATGGGAGTTGAGTTTCCATTTCCATCTAGAGATGAATTCGTCTGCATGCAGAGTGTTACATTGTACTCGGGTGCTGGGTGTGTTGCTTCCGTTGTTGCTCTTGATGATTATAGATCATTGGAGCGTACTTCGATTGGATTTCAAGTGGAACATGTAATAGAGGTGCTGGCTGCATATCGGAAGAGGTGATATCGGGTTATTTTTTTTTTATCTCGTAATCTTCTTCCGTTTCAGAGAGTAAATATTGTGTAATTATTCATGTCATGGTTGCTGTGAGATGGACATTTTGGAATTCCTTCAATTTGAAACCGATTTCATCGAACCAATATTATTGGAAGAACTCATATTTGCGTATCTTGTGTGAGGAGTTTATAATAGTTGAAGACTTCTTGTGGTAGGCATGTGGTTTTAAAATCAAAGACGAATATCGAGGGAAGAGTTCATGTGCAGAGCTGTTGTTAATTCTTACGCTCTATGTACTGTGATTTTCTCGGAATCAGGTTTTAAGTTACTAATACAAGAGTGGGGAGTATGCATTTTGATTTCAAAATTTTGCGAAATTCAAAGGGGTTTTCGAAAAACCCTTTTGAATTTTCCAATTGGTTTAATTTACTGAATTACTGGAATTTCTTCTGTAACAATTATTTACTTTACTCTTCGAAGGGAAGACGATATCGTTGGAGTATACAGTTTGTCCATCAAAAAATGAGAAGGACGGGGATTTGACGCTTAACAGATTTCTGTTTAATCTAAGCTTGCAAGTGACCTTATAGTTTAAAGTATATTCAAGTATGGGGAACATTCATCTTTACTTATGTTGAAAATGACTTTGTTGTACATTCGCTGGGGTCCACCCGCAGGGCTGTCGAGAGGAAATTGGGGCCTGGGGCGGAAAATGCCGGAAGGGATTGATAAACGTCATAATAAAGCTCCATGAAATTATGCCCCATTGAAAAATGAAAATAGGCCCCACAAAATTATATAGTAAGCAACAACAACGTTTGATAGTCTGATTGGGGTGATTTTTCATTATTTTAGGGCCTTTTGTCATTGATAATTTGGGGTAAATTTCATTTTTGTTTGCGAAATTATACCCCAGTGTAATATTATTCGGGACTTTTTGTAGAATAAACAAAAAAAAAATGTAATAGATGAAATATCACCCCAAAGTAAAGAAAAATGGCCCCAAATTACAACAAATTTTCAATAAAAAGAAACAAATTGTTTGTAAGGTTTTTTATTATTTTAAATAAAAGCTTGAATTGTATTTTCGACGTTTTGCCTGCAATAGGGACTTTTATAGCTTTGTCTGTTATCCACCGCCACTGCCTCGGCCATCAATTTTAAGTCGCACTCAGAGCAAACTTTTAAGTGCTTCCAAGGCAAAAAAAAAGAATATTTACCGGCAAGTCCCGGCAAACTACGCAAAGGTAAAATAAAAAATGTTCTATTTGAAAACCTGAACAGGCTCTTAATTTTGTAAAGCTTAAAGTCAGTTCAGGTTGTCAAATATAACTTTTAATTTTAACTTTAGAAAATTTGAGAAAATTTGTGATCACTGCACTTTCGTCACTAAACTGATTGATTCGTACTCAAAAATTCAAATGCCAGGAAGTTATTTTGTCCTTGAAACTATTGACGCCGTTGAATCAACGGCTTTGATACCAAAATAAGAAAATGAAAAATGGCCCCAAAAATATGGAAGAAGACCCCAAAACAATCGAAAATACTCCCCAAACTCGTAATCATTTTTGTTGTTGCTTGCCGTGCATTATTTTGGGGCAATTTTACATTTTTCATGCTAACAATTTGGGCCCATTCTGCGTTTATTTGGGGCAATATTGCATAAATGGAATGGGGTCATTTTGCATTATGAAATATTACCCTATTTTTTGGGGCCTTTTTTTCCATTTATTTTTTTGGGGCATTTTTCATTGGGGCTTAATTTCATGGAGCCCATAATAAGATATAATTAATTACGATTAATGCGATACATTGAATAATTTGAATGCAGATTTTTTGAAGGCTTGAAGGGTTAATTTTGAAGAGTTTTAATTCATAAAATGGTAATAGGTGTTTATTCAAATTAATCCGAGAGTGGTTGTGAGCAGCGTTGCCCTTTGGGCTGTTTTTAAGCCCCAAGACCCATGGCCCCCACCTTTTTTAAATATTATCAAAATGGCCTTTTTTTAGTTTACCTGGCTAAAGTGTTTCCCTTCGCAACAACGGGGGAGTATTCAAGCAACTGTACGTTGACGCAAAAAAAAAGATTACAAGTTGTTGTGCCAGAGCAAAAAAAAGTGCTACTATGAGTCGAAGGCTAACCGACTAGCACTTTGTAACAATGCAGTACAGTTCTAGAAATAAGCTTGAAATCTCAACGGTAGGAAGTATTCCATCAGCTGCGACTTGTACGCCAGTATACAACTTGCACATTTTGAGAAACTGATATGCCCAAAAGTAAGCTGCTCCAGGACCGCAAAATAATTTATTGGATGCACCGATAACTTCTGAAGAAATAGTTACGGCATTGAGTAGGCTAAAGGATGGTAAGGCTCCAGGTCCGGGTCGGCTTCTTGATGGTTTTTTTCCGCGGTAATGATTGAATCGAGTTGGTCCGATCAGATTTTCTCAATAATCAACCAAAGCAGAAGGTGGGCAATCGGCAATCCTCGCTTCTGCCATTCGACCGAGTACATCCAGAAATGCGATTGCCCACAAACGTTGTGCTTATCCATGAAGCACATGATCGGTTTGAGCTTTTGTTTAAAAATCGTGCGGTATTGTCATCTCGAAGTTTGCCCGGAAAGTAAGAATCACCGTTCGGACAATTTCATTTTTTTTTCACTTCACATTCAAAAAGGTGTTATAGAACATTAGGTAAGTCAGTTGTTGCGACTTGTGTACACGGTTAGTGTACAGTGGTTAGTATGCTGCACTACTTGGGGGAGTGGTCAATTTGTAAAAATGATAGTATTATACGAGTAATGAACATATTATACTTCCCATTCTTTCTACCAAGTGATATGCGCTGCGCAGTACCGCCTACGCATACATTGGCCTCGTACCACATCACATATTCTTTAATGCTTGCAATTTGCGCCCACCACCCAAAGCAGAGCAAGAACGCAACTATCGGGTCAACCACACCCATCCAAAAAATTTCATTGAAATCTGTTGAGTTCTTTCGGAGATCGATAACACCATACAGCATACACACCATTATGCGCATAGATGTATTTACAATCACAATCTCTATACATAAAGAGCAGCGTGATTGAACTGACAGACATCGTACGGCCTGTACGATCGGTAATTGTATGTTCATGAAACTGTCAGGACATGTTTCACTAGCTGTGTAGACGCTCACTAAGAAGGGATTTTTCGATATGACCCTCCCTGCCCTTTTTAAAGAGGTTTTTCTGTTACTCACGAACCGTTAGTCGTATAAACTTGAAATTTTGTACGTTTATAGAAAATAAAAAAAATCATCGAATACCTATTTCGCCTTTTTATTCAAAATTCGCCTTATAAAGGTTGGAAAAGAGGTTACAAACTTTTTTATTTTAACATTACTTCACTCAAGCTGCTATTACATTCATAAAGCTTTGTCAATTCAAAAAAGCTTAAAATGCTCTTTAGCCAATACTTCCCCGAGTATTCTAAGCCATCATTTATCATTCTGCTCCTTCCAGAGGAGGATCAGATCTCATTTAACAAGAAATTAAAATTGATTGCCAGCCATGCTTGGGGGGTGAGTGGGTTGAGTATATCGTACTCATGCAAAGCATTATGAATGATGTATACACATCCACATACCTACAGCCACAGTGCATGCGGTTTCTCAATGGTTAATATTGTTACGACTTGACGTTCCATATTCCATTCCGTATCGCTTTTGGACTTTGGGCTGTTTGCGGCGGGCATGCGAGTATGACTGAAATGAATAATAATCGCAGTCTACTCGAAGTCCATAGCAATAGCAACCAATGCGTGAGCGTGTACATACCTACATGGCTATTTGCTTTTGGCTGTGGGCAGGCTTGCCAGATTTTTATAAGCTTATATCGCAATTTTTCGTAATTTTTTCGCAATAAACCGCAGAATTACAAAAAAGTTGTCGCAAATTAGCAAATGCGTAAAATTAAAAAATAACGCATCAAACTTGATTTTTAATATTTTTGATTAGGTAACAGAAAACAATAACAAAGAAAAAGGAACAAATAATAGTATTAGTATTTCGAAATGCAAATATTTAAAAAAACACCGTAAGAAATCGTTAGAACAATGAAGAAGCATAAACAGTTTTATTTTGCGATTGAATTAAATTGAACGGCAACGTCAAGATAGAAGAAATAAGAAAATGAGTGCGTTTAGCATATATTTTTGATAAAGAAATAATAGTTGTATTCAGTGTTTTCAAATAGGAAGAATTTTGTTGAATTAGTATTTAATTTTGTTTTAATGATTAATAAAACAAAATATCGCAATAAATAAGAGATATCGCAAATTCGAATTTTACATCGCAAAATACACCGACAAAAATACCGCGCGTTTTGCGATATATCGCGCAATATGGCAAGCCTGGCTGTGTGTTTGGTGATTGGTGTTGGATGAATAATTGGTGAGGTCTGCGCCAGAAAATGATTTTTTATTTTCTCTCATAGTGTATGAATATGGAATATGGAATGGATATGTAGCGTAATACTAAGTATCATTTGTGCGATCGACCTCATTCTGTTTGCTGTTTGGTGTATGCTTCGTAATTCCTTTTCGTTCTGCTAAACGTTTGCATTTAATTTGATCCAAAAAAATCACTCGCTTAATTGTTTTTAGCTTTTTTGTAGTTCGGTTAAATCAAACTTGATTTGAAGTTCAATGTATTTTACTTTTAATTTGAATTTGCTTTTAATTTTGATTTGTCCTTGATTATATATCTACCTATTTAATTACTTTTAAGTGCGTTCTATTAGATAGACACTATTTGCAATGTTGATGAAGCCATTAACTATCCCGTATAGTTTTTAAATTCCCTTAAATCATCGGGTACCTATTCCCGTAATGCTCCTTCGGAACTTAAAACCGCCAAAACTGTGTAATGGCACTAGACTGCAAATCAAAGCTATATAGAAATTTAATCGAAGCTATTACATTGACCGGGGTTGCTCAAGGGGTAAGAGTATTCGTGCCGCGCATTCCTCTGATGCCTAATGACCTCCCGTTTAACTTTAAGAGATTACAATTTCCCATCAAAGTGTGCTCGCCATGACGATCAATAATTCTCAGGGCCAATCATTTGAAATACGCTGGTATAGATTTAAGGGAAGATTGCTTTACGCACGGTCAGTTTTACGTGGCTTGCTCTCGTGTAAGTTCACCCTGAAGTCTGGTGACTGCCGCCCAGTAAAAAAAACAAAAAAACATTGTCTATACAGAAATCCTTAAAAAAAATAACAATTTTTTCTAAAAAAGTAAATTTTAATAAAATCCCACGCGGACGAAGTCGCGGGTAACTGCTAGTATATCCATAAAAACCTTGGTATTGACGTCACTTTTCATCTGAAATTTCGAGAAACAAAATCGGTTCACGCCTTACAGAGAACATCGATTTCAAACACAATGCAACTTATTTTTATATAAACTTGTATATACATAGATTTTAGATAAATAGATCGATAGATTAAAAACGAAATGTTATAGGAAATACCTGGGCACTCATTCCGTAACTATTCAGACGATTATCGACGAAACGATAGACCTCCAAAACTAGCAACCAAGTGCTAAAATTACAAGTTTGAGAGCTTAATCCACTTCATTTTCCAAAAGTATAATGAAAGCCAGAGACAATACTGAGACCACCAACTCCGACCGATTTCCCGTTACTTAGCCTACAAGCTATATTTTTATGGGGTGGCAAATGCTAAGTACGCTTGTATTGTTACATAGAAATTCGTATTGACAAATGTCACGTAACTTCAAAAATTCCGACTCACCAACACGCTCGCACCTTGCATATGCCACTTCCGCTGTGGGCAAAGTTGCTGACAGCGTTCATAGAATTTTATCCGTTAAATTTGAAATTATTCGTTACGTGTGGTTAATATTTTTTTTTAAGGAATAATTGTAGATTTGCTTAAAATATGTATGAAAAATGAACAATGCAGTAAAATAGAAATATATTGAGCAAATTTTTTTCAGTAACTTCGCATGAAATCGAAGTTAATGATATTCAAAAGCGCAAAATACGCAACCATGTTTGTCATAATAAGTTTTTAGTATATAGACCATCTCATTTAGCTAGTTTTATTAACTAAAGGAATCAAATTATTCGCCTTTTAACAATATATAATTACTAACCAATGGCATTCAGTAATGTGAAAATGTGGTATTCCCGAATTCTAGCACATTTCCCCACGGTTGTCGAGGTTGGCAGCATTTATTTTTGTATGTTTTGTATGTTTTTGCATGTCACACGGATTCTAAATTGACATAACACCGATGGGAAAACAAAATGGCGAATTTGAAAATAAATTGAGGGGGCCAGCGGCAAGAGGGTTGTGAGTTGGGGATCTCAGTATGGTTTGTCTCTGATGAAAGCTAACGTTTGTCAAAATCATTCGAGCAGAATATGACTTATTTTGGTGATCAAAGTTTCAAAAACGATATCGTTTAGACGATCGCGGCTATACGGAATGTGCCCCCTGTTAAGAATTTTCTTTTTTTCTAAACCATCTCGAACAAAACAAAAAAAAATCATTCAAAGCGATCGAGCCGTTCTGGAGTTTTTACCTATCAAGAGAGACAGAAAGTTTCGGTTTTGTATGTTTTGTAGTTGGTTCAAAAATTCCGACTAAATTGAATAGATCGTTCATGATAGTTGTAGCCACTCTCGGCTATTTGTCAGACGTTTGCGAGAGGTGGCAGAGTAAAAAATAAAACTTAAGAAGTAGGTAGGTAGGTATTTCGTGTTTTTCTGGAGATCGAACCTGATCCGATTTCGTTCAGTAGCCCAGCACACAAAACACTAAGCTTAAGAGTACATAGTTATCAGTTGGTTATACTTTTTTTTCGGGTTATGTTATTTCCCCGGTACAGTACTCTGGGTTAACAATACTGCTGGGGCTTAAGGATATTTCTTGTTTCCTTTTTTTACACAGAGACAGACATTCATGTAAATAAATGAATTTCCATAGTTATCTGCACATGTTAAAAATGAGATATTTAAAAATAAATGCACTACAATAAAGAGAACTTCAGTTATAGTATACAGTATATATATAGCAAACATTACCTGAAAACAATATATTATAACAAACAAATAGCACTTAATTTGCACGTGGGTCGTATATCCGCCTATCTCACCCTATAGCCACGGGCCTGCAATCCTCGGTACGTGATTTCCCATTAATCCAATGAATTTGTTTCAATAATTGTATTGATGGCAACACGTTCACTCAGGCACAAACACAAACACAGCCAACCTACCTTGCAGTAGCACGAGGGGTCACGAGAATACTCGTTGAGTTCCTAGATTTTTAGTCGGCTCTGAATTTGAGTGGGTGTTGAATAAAGACCTCCTGACAAGGACAACAAGTTTTATATTAAAAGTTTTTTTCGCCGTTAAATCCGTTCAACGCGGCGCATATTGAAAATGGTGATTTTCGCAAAAGACATCACCATTGATCGCTGAACCGACCGGTCGGTGTTTCAGTACGGATGGCAGGACGATATAATGCCCCGAAGTTGAATGTGATTGTTTTATGCGTTACGTTCAACAGAGTGTCGTTGCAGTCGTCGCAATCATTGGCAATGTTTTTTTTTTTTCTCTTTTTTTAATTATAACAGATGTCAGGGGACAGCGGCAATAAATTGAATTACATAAACTCAATCACTAAAGGAAGGAAATACAAGAATTATGCCAGAAGTAACATGCAGCGCATACCACCTATACAGTTATAGTGCAGTGCTACACCACCGTCCGCTGAGAAAGAGGGGAGCTGTTGTGCAAGGACAATAGTGAGTTTTTAAGTAAAACACGAGCACCCGGCGCTGCCGGTAGGATGATGTCGATGTGTCCTTGTGTACAATAGAAATTGTGCCCGAAGCAGAGAAAATGTTGTGACATTGTTTAATTAAGATTGCAACATTGTAAATAAAATGTATTAATTGCTATCCCATGTATTGAAAGTGGAAAATAAAAAATAAAATCACAATTGTGTACAAAAGTGAAATACATAAAGTGGAAAGAAATCAGGGCGATCTACGTGGGAGGTGGCGGAGGCAAAATGGGATTTGAAGGAAATGGTCAATGTAACGATGATGGCATGTTCAAAAAGCTAGGCAAGATTTTAGCTCAGGCGAGCTTAGAAATATCAAAAGGAATTGAATAATACAGGTCGGAGGCACTTTACAATCCAAGCTTGCCAGCAGCAAGTCTACTTTTGAGTAGATACAAGTATGTAAATAAACAGCAAAGTTTGAAAAACCATACATGCGTGAATCGACCTACAGAGATCCACCTTTCCTTTGGTCTATTTTCCATAAAATCAGTTTCGAAATACCACCGTCATCGGTAAAGAAACGTGTAGCCTATTGATATAATGACTTTAGATATAAATGTCGTCAACAATTTCATTCTTCGGCATCTAAATCTTATCAGTGAAAAGCGTTTGCTAAATTCATGGAGGTAGGTATAGTTTCTATATCTAATGCCACAAACTTGGTACCCACTTTTCCTTATACAGGGTGGCGCACGAATCGTGCTACAAAAATAAAACGTAATAATTTTTTTTCTGTGTGAGTAATCGGCTTATTTTTTTTTTATTTTGTAGGTTACTATTTAGATTTATAAAAATGGATGCTTGGGATACGGAGAAAAGAATTTGGATAGTGCAACGGTACCATGCTTTGCAGTCCGTCATTTCCGTCCAAAGGGAATTTAGGCGGGAGTTTGGCGGTAATCCCCCGAGTAGATGGACCATTATGAGGTTTGTAAACATGTTTGTCGAATCTGGAAGCATCGCACGAAGGCCGTACCATCGAGATGCCAATGTTCGGGTTCAGGATACAATCGCAGCAGTAGCATCTGCAATACAGGCCAATCCGAGCGTTTCGACCCGAAACTTATCGGGGCAAATTGGAGTTAGTAGACGGTCATTACAACGGATACTTCATGACGATTTAAACTTGTTTCCGTACAAAGTCCAAATTACTAGCAAGTTAAACCCTCAGGATTTGCCCGTTCGCCTGAAATTTTGCCAAAAAATGATATCAATGGCCGAGAAGACAACACATTGATCAATTTTTTGTTCATGTCTGATGAGGCCCATTTTGATCTTAACGGCAATGTAAACAAGCAAAATTGCCGTATATGGAAAGAGTCTAATCCAGAAATGCTCCATGAGACGGAACTGCACCCAGAACGAGTCACTGTGTGGTGCGCAGTTTCATCAAGGTGTATTGTCGGGCCGTACTTCTTTGAAGAAAACGGTGTAACCGTTACTGTCAATGGGGACCGTTATTTAAAGATGTTGAAGGAGTTTTTTTACCCAGAACTGCGCCGAAGACGTATACCATTCAACAGCGTTTGGTTTCAGCAAGATGGAGCAACTGCACATATAGCCAGACCAGTTATGGTGGAGCTAAACAAAAAATTCGCAAACAAATTAATTTCTAGGAACTCCACTCTTCGCTGGCCCCCAAGGTCACCTGACCTGACTGCACCAGACTTCTTTTTATGGGGTTATGTCATGCAAGAGGTGTATAAAACGAAGCCCAGGAATTTAACAGAATTAAAGCAGTCCATAACGACAATAATTGAGGCGATCCCAACTTCAACTCTTCAGGCCGCAATGAATAGTTTTTTGATCAGGTGCCGCATATGCGTGGGAGAGCGTGGAGGTCATTTGCGATCTATAATCTTTAAAAACAACTAACTATTTAAAATAAAATTTAATTTTCTAACCAATAAAAAAAAATAAATGAAATACATCGATTAAAAAAAAAGTTATTGGAATTTCTTATTGTAGCACAATTGCGCCACGCTGTATAAAAAGTGAGCTTTGCATCGGAAGCTAATTCCAAGCTCAGCACTCACCTTTGAAGGGTACATCGATGGAAACTGTTCCACATCAAGTGATATGTATATATGAAACTAACCTTCATCGGAAGGAATTCTCCTTAGGTGCCATTATGAACTTCGGAGTGTCTTTTAGGCAATTAAACTTGCCTTGAAAAGGTAAAACTTTGCAAGATGTGCTCTTTACAAAGATAAATATACATCCAATAAATAATTAAACAATTGGCTTATCTCTACTTTCTTCTAGGTTCATGTCGTAGACTATATACCTAAAGAACTAATCAAAGTTTAACATAGCGACACTGCCTTTGCAAATGATTTTGTGATTTATGTTTAGGGAAAAGATATTTCCCTCTCTGATAGCTCAGAATAACTTGGTACTATATAAAAAGCTGGGCGCTAATTACTTAACTTTTGAAATAATTATCGTCTAAACGATACCCCACTAAAACTAGCAACTAAGTGCAATAATTACGAGTTTGAAAACTTCATCCTGTTGCTGCCTGTGTCACTGTCTGGTTATTTTAGGACCTTGACATGCTGGCGGCATGGCTCAGCTAGCTCGCCGGATAATGGGAAGGTTCTTTCTCCTTCAAACCAAACACATGAACCAAAGATAGCCTACTTCATGCCAAGGGTCTATCACAAAGAAAATAATCTCATCAGGCTATCTGAATATCTACTACCGATGAGTACTGTGCTTATGAGGTTCACAACTTCGATGGTACTTTGCGTAGGTGCATTTATTCCCTGCCTATATTTATGTTAACGACACGTAATGCTGTCACTAATCCAAAGAATGGATGTTGGTACTATTTAACACTTCCTGCAAGAAAACTTCTGGACATAAACAACCCCATAAAATGTAATGCAACTCAGTTCATTACGTTATAAATTAATTTATTAAAACTATAAATATCTTCCTCAGGTATGTGCATCAATGAGCTTTAATTTAATTACGTCACATACGACTTAGGTTATTATTAACTTAATTTTACCAACCTTAATAGCGACATACACACACAACTTTTTGTTTGTGCACATCTATGGCACAGTACCTACCTTTCGAATAATATAAGTTTAATTCTTTTTATTTCATAATGATTACTTAAAAAGTGTGCGGAAACTTTTACGTATTAATATTTTTTGTGGTTTTGTTTGGTTTGCATTATTTCCGTTTAATTCATGTATGGATTTGTATTTTCGATAATTCAATACTAATAACATTTAATTTTAACAAATAGATAGGTAGGGTAGACGAGGGTACATTTGCCAGGGGGTACCTCTGCCAATTGATTTCTTTTTTCCAAAACAACAAAGTGTAAAATATCGAAACTTCGCACAAAGTTTGACAGTTCTCCGCTAGGCACCAACCGAGTTGGACATTATTTTGTATTTTTGTCTGCTATGAGCCAATAATTTAAGGTAATATGTTGACCTTTGTTTATATAATATATTTTTTTGTTAAATAACTTTTGGTAACATATTATCTTTCGCAAACATGTTTGCTGCAGTTAGTAAAAGTGGTTGATTATGTTTCCAACAAGAAAAAAAGGCTGTGAATATATTTTGCCTGGCTAAGCCACCTCTTAGGTTGCTTTTGTCAATGGCAAATCCACCCATCCCTATGGCAAGCCTTCCCCACCTATGAGGCTTTGCCCGAATTTTTTTTTTGTTTTTTTAATTGATAAAACAAAATTGAAATTATTGAGACGAAATGCACTTTAAAGCCAAGGCAATAAAGAAATGTACATATTAGATATCAAAACCAAATATAACACGCAAAAGGATATGCGTAGGGGAGAGTGGGGCACCTTTGAACACTTTTTGCTTCCAAGTCTCATAAAAACATATGTTTTTGAGTTTTTGATCTGTAACTTCTTTTTTCTTTTAGAAATGGAACTCACCTTTAGTTTGAACGCATAAATTCAACCGTTTTATGAAGATTTTGACTTATTATTATTTTTTGAATGGAGCAGGTCCTTATATTCAATGGTGGCCCCCCTGTGGGTCAGCTTGGAACTGGGCTGGGGCACCATCAGCGTTGCCGAAAGTACTCCCATAGGAGTATTGTACTACTTTCAACACCTCCGTACTCCCGTACTCCTCCTTTCACATTCGTACTCCCATTTTTGTTAAAGTCCTAAAATATCTTACGTTAGCAGCAAAGTGTAATTTCAGCATTAAAAAATTTAATTCACCTCAAATTTAATGCAAACTTGGCAGCATTTTTATCTTCCAAACTGTCGTCAAAAAGGAAATTTAAAAAAAAAAAAATGTCTGTACTCCTATTTTTTTTAATATACTCCCCTTTTCTGGCTGCAGTACTCCCTAATAATATTTCCCTCCGGCAACTCCGGGCACCATTGAACGACAGTTTTTATAATAAAATATTAACCTGAAATAAGAGTTTACACTTTCTTTAAATTATAAATTAGTTCTGCTTTTTAAATTAGAGAAAAAAAAAACCTAACATAAATAAACTAGAATTCATAAATCGCTTTAATGAGGTACCTAAAATAAACAAAAAAAAACTTAAAAAAAAAATACACAAACAGATAACTTTATTTCTATAGGTACTTACAATACATAATTATAACGAAACAAACAAGTTTTTACATATACGAGGAGTATCATTAACCTAACTGAAATTTAGAGAAGTTTAGAAAAGCAAAAGTCATCAGTTTGAACATATTCAAATCTGCCGCGACCATTTTGCTCAAACCTGCCCCAACGTGTGTTGCACGAATAATATAGCTTTAATAATTTGTTTGTACTCATATATAAGAAAAACTAAGCTTAATATGGTTCTAAATGAACCTCCGCCTTCGAAAAATATTTTTCACATATAAAAAAGCTCACAAAAAAAATTGTATAGCTACTCTTACAAAGAAAAAAAAAAAAGTTGGAAGTGCAGCATAAAAAAATTCAACATGAGCTAGTTTCAAGCGACTTCTGAAAACATGACCGAAATAAATTGACGTTAAAAGACAACAATATTGCCAGGATAAGAATTTCAAATATTTTGTAAATAAGATTTTATTAGTGATGTTCAAAGCTACCCCCACTCTCCCCTAAGGTCAGATTTCCTAAACCCCGGTAAATGCACCCCCAACTAATTTTTTTTCAATTTAAGAAAAAAATATCACACTTGCTAGTTGCTACCCAAAAATTATTAGGGTTTTTTTTTCTGAATAAAACAAAACTACTAAGGATCTCTACAAAAGTAATGAGAATAAATAGCACTTACTTTTTTTAGCCGACTGTACACAGGGTGTCATAAGATTCGTATTCTTCCCCGGAGTATCATAGGCTAAAACGATAAAAATAAAAATACAAATTTTAAAAACTCAAAAAACCCATATATTACTTACTTATTTAAAGTGGCGGTACAGTCCGGGATGGACCTGGGTCTCAATCAACAAGCGTCTCCAGCCAGCACGATCTTTAGCCAGCTGTTTCCAGTTTGGCACGCTAAGTTGGTTAAGGTCCACCTGAGCCGCGGTCTTCCTCTACTGCGCCTTTCCTCTGGTGTGAATTCGAAGATTTTCCGGGCCGGAGTAGTAGTAGTAGTAGAATAGACTTTATTGGATTAAACTCAGTTTACAAAGGTACATTTACTAGTCTTTTTTTTTGGACCTGGTTTACAAACCGTCGGTCAGGGGCCGGAGTATTCGTGTCCATTCGTTCTACATGACGCTTTACTCTTCTGACTAGGTCGATGTCAGTTCGTTGTTGTATCTCCTCCCCCATTCACCGTCTATGCAGACCGGACCAAAAGTTACTCGAAGAATTTTTCTCTCGAAACAGCCAAGAAAGGGTTCAGGCCTCTGCGGCGTATAGCAGGACTGGAATGATTAGCGTCTTATAAAGAGTCACTTTTGTAGTTTGAGAGAGAGCTTTGGTACTCAATTGCCGTCTTAGCCCAAAGCAACAGCGATTGGTAAGAGTTATTCTTCGTTTAATCTCAGCGCTGGTGTCATTGTCTGAGTTCATAGCGGAGCCTAGGTGGACAAAATCCCTAATCACCTCAAAATTTTCGCCACCTCAGTCTCAAAATACTCACAACGCGCCATTTACATCCAGCGTTCTGCCAATTATGTCAATGTCGTCGGCGTATGCGAGTAATTGGACGGACTTTTCAAAGATATTGCCTCTGGTGTTGGCGTTTGAGTTTTTTACTATTCTTTCAAGAACGATGTTGAAGAAAACACATGTCAAAATCCCTTTTTGACATCGAAGGTCTCGGAGAGTTCTTTAACGACCTTGATGGAGCAGTGTTCTCACTCCGAAATAAATAATTTTAATTTCGTTCAAAATAGGACACACCGCAATAAAATGATAAACATCCTCCCGCTCTCCCCGGTTGCGAGATCACACAGTATTGGGAGATCTGAACGATGTGGCACGTAGTTTAAGTTGATTAATTCGCCTCTTAACACAAAAATAGTTCTTATCATCTCCGTTTCATTCCCACCCAGAAAGTAAGTGTTCCCATTAAGATTATAGTTGACCTTACTATAACACATCCTGTGTAGTGCCGATTTAGCTTCGTTTACAGATTTTTCTATGATATTCCCAAATGTTCTTCTTAGAGTAGTAACTCCGTCACTAGGATAAAAACTTAGGACACATCCGCAGCGATTTGATAGTTCTTGCCACTCTTTGACGCAAGTCGCGTTTTTTTTTTTTGACACCACACTTGTTCAGTCTGTGATGGCCACCAGAGAAGAGAGAACAAATTGTCAGAGGTTGAAACTTTAAGCTCTGATCTTAAAATGTCTTTCAGGAAGCGTGTTCACTCTATTTCCTGTTAAAAGGAAAATACTTAAGGAATAATAGTTCAGTGTGAACTTGTTTACAGAGAATGTTTTAGCGAAGGCGCATACAAAACTTTCAATAACTTGAGAAATATGTGATAGGTACGGATTTTTTTAATGGGCAGCTTCCATAACAATCAAGTTCATTCTCAAAAAGTGTACTGAAAACTTGCGATAATCAGAAAAAAACATCACCCTGAAAACACCTTATTTTGGTCTTCAAATAAAGGGTTTTCTAATAAGAGTTGTTATTTTGGTATTCAAAGAAAAATACCATTTTTTGAGATAAATGATCAGATGTTTATTTCATAATAAAGAGAAGGTATGCCGTAAATAAATAAAAACAATATCAGCCAAATGGCCACGCATACAGGACCATATCCTTTTCATGAAATTTTCCATAGCCAAATCGCAGTGTCTGCCCTATGTCCTCGATAGCCTTACGAATTTTATCTTTGAGGTCTTGAATCGACGCTGGGCTGTTGGCGTATACCTTTTTTTTTCACGTGGCCCCAAAGAAGCAAGTCGCAAGGTGTTAAATCACAAGATCTCGGTGGCCAATTGCGATCACCTTCACGAGAGATAACACGGTCCGGGAAATTTTCCCGTAAAAGATCAATGGTTTCGTTACTTGTAAACGTTGTCCAGATCAATACCATCCAACTGCGACCATAAAAAATCATTAATCATCTCTCGATAGCGTTTGTGGAATGCCCAATTCCAAAGAACGACGAGGAGTGGACCTGGGTTTTCTTCAACACTTTGGGCTACAGCAGCAATATTCTCAGTTGTTCTTGAACGACGTGCACGGGTTTTATTCTTCACATAACTAACTTGTCCCAACAACTCGAATTTTTCCGCCAATTTCTGTATTGCAGTCCGACAAGTCGCTTCACGACGACCAAAAATGCTTTAGTTTTGCGAACTGTGACTGCAAGACTTTCACCATTTTTGTAGTGAATTTAAATAATTTCAATGCGTTGTTGAAACGTGTATCGTTCCATTTTCAGTAATGGCGTAGTTTCTACTTATCAAATGTCAAAGAATAAAAGCTTCAAAGGTGACAGCTAGCGAAATAGCGGGTAATTCACAATAACACCTCTCATTGGGAAACCCTTTATTCAAAAATGATATCTGCCAACTGAATTGAAAACTTAACGATCAGAACGGTCTCAGTCCTATTATCTCTTTATTTGCAAGACGATAGAGACGCAAATGTGAGTCTTGAAACCAAGAGAGATGCTTTTGCTGCACATCATGATGCAGTCAGGCTCATTCTTACTTCGGAGAGCTCCCATCTGGTTACAAAGAACAACGTGTCATCACAACTTCTCTACGCACTACACCTGCGGGAACACTTGAGGTGCTCATGTATCTTTTATCACTGGACTAACTACAGTAAACCTCTTTGCAACCAGCTGTATTTTCAATAAATGACAAAGGTCTTGGTGCAATTAAAGAATTTGATGTATAATAAGTATTGTTACTTTATAGGGAGCATTGACGAATGACCAGAGTTTTGAAAATAAATTAAATTTTAGTATTACAAGGTGGCGCAAAAATAACCTTCCGATGTTTTTTGGCTGTAATTTAAAAAAAAAATGAAAAACTTTGATTCTTCTTGTGGATTATTTTTATTTGGTCTTTTAATTTTTTTTACATTAAGTCGAGAATATGATGTCATGTAAATGGCCGCCGCCACGGTTGATTGTCATTTGAGCCCTTTTTATGGCATTTTCCATCACTTTGGCCAAAACTTCCGGCGATAGGTCCTCACATTCTTGACGGATATTGTCTTTAAGAGCTGCAAGAGTCTGAGGCTTGTTGACATAAACCCGCGACTTCAAAAAGCCCCACAAAAAGAAGTCTGGAGCGGTCAAATCAGGCGATCTTGCTGGCCAGTGCAAATCGCCAAAACGGGAGATTAGGCGCCCGGGAAATGCATCCTTCAGCATATCGGTTGTGGCACGTGCAGTGTGTGCCGTTGCACCGTCCTGTTGGAACCACATGTTTTCCAATCCCAATTCATCAAGTTGCGCTCACCATTCACAGTAACGGTTTGGCCCGCGACATCTTCGAAGAAAAAAGGTCCGATGACTCCTCCAGCGAAAACAGCACACCATACAGTGACTTGGAGCGGGTGTAATGGCTCTTCGTGGGTTACACGCGGAATTTCAGTGCCCCAGAAGCGTAAATTTTGCTTATTTACGTACCCGCTAAGATGGAAATGGGCCTCATCACTCATGATTATTTTTGATGAAAAATCATCTTCCTCTTGGTGGTGATTAAAGATGGATTAAGCGTATGTTAGACGCGATTGGCGGTCAGGAGCTAACAGCTGATGCACCGTCTGGACTTTGTACGGAAACATCTTCAAATCCTGTACCAAAATTCGCTGTAAAGACCGTCGACTGATACCCATTTGCGTGGCACGTCGTCTGGTCGATGTCGACGGCGCTTCCATGACATCTTCGGCTACAGCTGCAATATTCTCTGCAGAACGGCTACTCCGGGGTCTGCCACGCCTGGCAGCATCTCGTGTTGTGCCAGTCTCTTAGAGGTGTTTACTACACAAATGTCAAAACAGAACTAACATTAGGGGCCAATCTCAAAATTTATAGCATTTTCTGATAGGTGGATTACTTTTGCGCCACCTTGTATAAGGATGGTTATAAAATTAAAGACAAGGGTACGGGCCACGCCTACACAATAGATATATAAACATACATTTGGTTCTGAGAATTTTGGACATTTGCAGTGTATTTTGGCCGTACTCAAAGCTGCGGATCTACTTCAGATACTCACCAAAAAGATCGTTATCTAAATTTTGCAGACGATGGAGTCTTTTGTACGGAAAATCAGATATTGTCTCGAAAAGACTGCTTCGCTCTATAAACTTGGCATTTGAACTAGATCTGAAAAGTTCTTAAGAATATGTAGCATTGACAGGATAATATCCGGAGTCTTGTAGAAATATCATGTGTTCCTGGAGATGTGTATATGGGGTGAGGCTGGATAGCGCCCAAAGAAGTTTTTCCAGTGCAATTAGACTAAAGGCTTTGGTCATTTGTGCAATTGTACTCAATGCTGCCATCAATATGAAAGGTATCTAGAAAGTATGTGGCGAGAAGCACTTGATATTACAGGGGCGTTTGACAGAACTATCCCAAGCAATGAAACCTCAGAGAAATCTCATATTTAACTATAAAAAGACCTATAGAAATATTGGTTTAGCTGTTTTTTCCTGTTGAAAAGCTTGTATGTGTATGAACGCGCGCTATTCTAGAGTCCACTTCGTTTTTTTTTTTTTAAGTTTCCCCATATTTGAGCCAGCTGGTTTTACGATGATTTTCAAAACTGTTGGGCTTGAGAACATCATCTGTTAAAAATTAGAAACGTCGATGATAAGAGAGAGATATTGTCAGAGAGAAAAGTAATACCTAACACTTGTTGTCCCCTTTTAGTAATAAAGGTTTGTTCAGAACCTAAGCTGCACCTCTATCGCCTATACCCGAACTGCACCCACAGCGAGATGTGCTTCATTAAATGCCGAAAATCCATGTTACATTTGCCTTCTTTGGGTTGAAATGTCCCAATCTCTAACACCAATAACTGTGTGTCAACTCCTATAACCATCCATTGACCTTGCAACGCTACATCAAGTATAAACACTTTCTAAAACCTAAATAAAGTACTCCATTCGACACCCTTTTAAATGTTAAAATTTAAGAACATATCCTACATGAAATTCTCTATATCATTAAGACCCCAAAAATGTTCACCGAGTTCATCTACTGGGAAAAGTGATTCTCCTTCGACTTCTTTATGGCTTAATAAACTGCAACCGCCCTACCCATCACACAAGCCACACATCATTTCACTTGAAGCTATTTAAGGAACCACCATCATGCCCCGAAGCTCGCACGTACATATCAGCAGCGCAGTTATTAGATACGGCAGTCAAAGTATGAATACATTCCCGCCCGAACTCGTTTGCCGAGTATCATATTCCCATTATAAATGTTTGTGTCTGCAGGTGTTTTGCAGCCCCAAACAAAAATTCCATTCGCCTTTCCTAATTAAAATTCCTGAGGGCAGGCAAAAAGTGTCAGAAAAAAAAAGTTACCAACAAAATTCCGAACTTGATATTAGCAAGAGAAATACAAAAATGAAAGAAAGGAGTTGGGATGCCCAAAAAGGGATATACACGAACATGTGAGCGTATATGAAATTAAGTTAAAGGCTACTCCTAGGTATTGCCCCCGGTGTGGGGCTTATATATGACTTGAGCGACTACGGTTGGAGGTGGGGTGCGATGTCAGGACAAAAGTACCACTTAATGAGACTGCCAGACTGAGAAAAAGTTTATCTTTCAAGTTCGACCCTATCACGTATGATGGAGGGGGGTGGGAACTGCGTGGCAGAATAGTTTGGGAGGGATATCATTTAACTTTGTGTCTGCTGTGATGACGGCTGTAGAAAATTTAAATTTTTTGACCATTTGTCAGAGTAATATACACGTTGTGAAGGTTTCATAACCCAGTGTCAATTTTGGCGACACAGTCGAGGGGGAAAGTTGTTGTCCAGTTCACCGGGCGATGCAGAATTGTTGGTTAATCTTTGGTAGCGTCATCTGTGAGTGATTCCAAGATGTCTGCGTATATTTTCCCATCCACTATTGTTTCCCTTTTTTTTTTGGTTTAATCTTGGCAATTTTTCTCAGTCAACAACCAGATATATTTCAGCAACTGCTACCACTGACATGATGTCAGCAAGTACCAACGAATTTTCAAAAAATGTGCACACTTCTAAATAACCCGCCTTTCGATTTCACCGCAAATCTAGATATTATTTTATTTATGTGGACAAACTCCTGCGCACCACTGTGTCCCCTGTCCATTCACTAAATGACACCTTGAGTCACGCAAACGAAAATGATAAAAATCTCCTCCAACAACAAAATAACCATGGCACCCTTCTGCACGAAAAAATCAACAAAATGATGAACCTGTTTCCAGGCGCAATCATCTCTGTCCTTTGCCCTTATGGCAATGTCACAAGAGTCATCACCAACACCGTATAGTTGCGGTCAAATCGTATACACCCCCGCCGCCGGCCGCCTTCCTCGACGACGTCCGTCCATCCGACATCGTTTGTACGTGATGTCATCAAGAAAAGGTAAAAATCTCGTTTAGTCTATTTTGGTGGCATTCCAAATGGGTCGAAAGAGAAATGAAGCGATCCTTGTTTTATTTTTATTTATTTACTTTTTTTTCCTGCTCGCCCCATATACTTCATTGCGAATCTGAAGCAGGTAAAAACACGGCAAATTAAAACTCACACACAACACGATTGTCATCTATTGCGTCGCCGGCCAGCCGGCCAGCCAGCCAGCCGGCCAGCCAGCCAGCGGGCGTAGGGTATCTGTATGCTCGGAAAATAATATGTATCCTCAACCATGGCGTATTGTCCTCGATTGCATATAAAATTAGATTTTCATTAAGACCTTCAAAATAGCGCACGACTTGGGCGAAAAATCCCGTCCGTGACATTAATTGGATAGCAATTGGCCGAAAGAGAAAGAGAGAAGAAAAAAAAAATGCCAAACCTAAGGATGGTCATCTTCGGGATCAATTATTCAGATTGCATATATACCGGGATAGGGCAATCACGTGCTCGCTTTAGCTCGGTGTATCGAGGGGGTAATAAGACCTAATGACCCATTCTGTGTGTGCTTTGGGTTATGCACAAGGACACCTTGGGATTCTTTTAATTTGTCCCAGCATTCGCGCGCTGCAAGAGGTGGATATTAGTTTCGGTTACGGTACTTCAGCGCAGTGGTAGTTTTTCAACTATTTTTATTGAAGCTGAACGGAAAGTATTTGGACATTTTATGGGCGGCTTAATGAGATAAGGAAATCTTTTGGAGGTTGGGGTCTCTGCTTTGGTTTGTTAGGGTGCTCTTCGCCCCCCAGTATGGAAGGTGGTCCGTAAATCCGTTTAAGAATACCTTATTAAGCAAAAGAGATTAGACGGAGAATATGTTGCAAAAATTAAGGAGCCTAGGGTTACTAGAATGTCTCACTTAAGTAATATGTATACGGAGCTTTGCTAGATCTCATTAAGGCGAAACAGTAAAGTAGTTTGAAAAATGTTTTGATTTATTTTTAACTCGCAAGCTGGTGAGCAAATCGAAATGGGTAGGAAGTTATGTCCATAGCAAGGAGAAATGTTATAAAGAAAATGATTGTGAGTTGTTGGGAAAGTCGCAAAGACTTCGATTTGTATTTTAGGTGCTTATTTAATCCACAACCTGTGCATAGTGGGAAAATGATGCCCAAAAAACCGATTGCAAAATACTCCAAAATAAGAAATAAAAGGTCAATTTAAAACCCACTAATTCCTTTAAAAAGTTAAAAGTGCCGCAGTGGCTTAGTGGTTAGTGTGTTGGACTACTAAGCGAGGGGTCGCATGTTAGAATCCTGAAAATAAAGCAAATTCCAACTTAAGGTTTTTTCCACTGCGCAACGTCTGACAAACATACGAGAGTATAACTGTCATGAAAGAGCTTCTCAATATTGGCCGTTTGGAATCGGCATAAAAATGTAGATCCCTTCCATTCGTCCCAAAAATAAAAACTCATACAAGACGAATGGTTTTGAGTAGCTAGGCCTAGGATCCCTACGGACCTGTTGCTCCAACTATTTACTTATTTTTTTATATATTTAAAAACCCAACGGAAACGAATTCATAAAAGCCCTGAATTTTTTTCAAAAGACGGCAATTAACAAAACACCAAAAAGGTCGAGAAAAGCTCTTCAGAGTAAGACCAAAATAACTCAAATAGGAAAAGGTCAGAAAAAGGCTCTAAAAGGTGTCTGTAAAAATTGACCAAAAAATACCTTAAAAAAAACTGAAAACAGCCAGAATAAAGACCCAAAGAGCGACCCAAAAAATACCCTGAAAAAAATTCTTCGAAAAGTTCCAAAAAACGCCCGGAAAAGGGCCCTAAAACACTCTCCGAGAAATGATTAAGAAACTTACTCATTTTAGCCACAACCAAGAACCAACCCATTCTCCATATTCAAAATACAAACTTTACCGAATATCACCCGAATAACCTTTCCCTCAAAGCGTCTCAAGAGGTTTTCATCGCGCTTTCGATAAGGTCCAAGGTCCATCAGCATCACACACCAGAAACGTGATGAACTAGATCTTGTATAAGATCTCGTTGTGTATTTTTTATACATTCTTAACCCAAAGAAACAGCGATTGGCAGGTGTGATTCTTCGATTGATGTAATTGTTGACAAACGGCCTTACCAATAATGCACTTTAGTCCGGCAATTTACGCAAAGATTCGACAGTTTCAAAAATCCCTTTACCAATAAACAAATGTCGTTGCCAGAATATCGCTAACTGTAGGTTTAAATGTTAATGTTGAGAAACCCATGCTTATCTCGGACATTAGCTAAATAAATTCTCCCTAAATGTCATTTTCAAGAGAAGTGTTGCCCAACTAACATAAATGGTAGTATGGAATTTTGTAATAGGAGCGAATTTAAATACACTTTTGTTCAGCCTGAACGTTTACAATTATTAACTAATTTTAGTAAATTGTTATCGGACTTTATTTGTTGGAATACAACAATGCAAGTTGTGTTTAAGTTTAGCAAAGACAAATTTTTACAAATTCATGCACAAAATTGAAAAATATTGCATTTTTGATTTATTTCTAAGCACTTGAAATATATTTCGAATATTTTCATTAAATGAAATGTTTGGTATATTTTTTAACCGCAAGCGCTGGCTTTTTGATTGCTCTTCCTTTTTTAATAGTTTGCAAGTTACGAGTGCATACGTAGTAAAAACTAAATTTTATATAAGTTTAGGATGCTTGCAAGAATTTCTGGAGAGTCGTCGATACCGGTTCACTTAAGATTGGACAGCTCATACCCGAATACCTACATTTTTCTACAACTCTCAGTACCTTAGGAGGCTCAGGTATATATTTGGCTGCAAAACAAACCCTCTTTGGAAATGGATTTTGTAACCAGAAAAAAAATAATTTATAATGAATCAGTGGTTGGTGTCAGAGACAAATGATACTGAGACCCCCAACGCACAATCCTCTTGCCGCTGGCCCCCTCAATTTATTTTCAAATTCGCCATTTTGTTTTCCTATCGGTGTTGCGTCAATTAAGAATCCGTGTGACATGCAAAAACATACAAAAAATACAAAAATAAATGCTGCCAACCTCGGCAACCGTGGGGAAATGTGCTAGAGTTCGGGAATACCACATTTTTACATTACTGAATGCCATTGGTTAGTAATTATATATTGTTAAAAGGCGAATAATTTGATTCCTTTAGTTAATGAAACTAGCTAAATGAGATGGTCTATATACTAAAAACTTATTATGACAAACATGGTTGCGTATTTTGCGCTTTTGAATATCATTAACTTCGATTTCATGCGTACAATATTCTTAGAAAACTGAATAAAATTTGCTAAATGTATTTCTTTTTTACTTCAAATAATCTGCATTGTTCATTTTTCATATATATTTTAAGAAAATCTCCACTTTTTCCTTAAAAAAATATTATGCACGAATAATTTCAAATTTAACGGATAAAATTCTATGAACGCTGTCAGCAACTTTGCCCACAGCGGAAGTGGCATATGCAAGGTGCGAGTGTGTTGGTGAGTCGGAATTTTTGAAGTTACGTGACATTTGTCAATACGAATTTCTATGTAACAATACAAGCGCACTTAGCATTTGCCACCCCATAAAAATATAGCTTGTAGGCTAAGTAACGGGAAATCGGTCGGAGTTGGTGGTCTCAGTGTTGTCTCTGGTTGGTGTGAAAAGGTTGATTTCGCGGAAATATAGATATAAGAATTGTCAGCAAAATTCCCGCGAAATAATAAATTAAGGAACTCCTGGAGGAATAACAGGTAGTATGTGCGAATTCAAAATCAAAAGAATTCCGTTTGATTTAGTGTGAATTCATAGAGGAGTACGCATGATAGCTTTCGTGTAGAAAATTGTCCACGGGTTTATATTTTTCTGAATTAATTTAACATTTTATTGCTTTCTAAGTTTCCTGAATTAAGTCATATAATCTATACAAAGATCAAATTGAATTTATTTTTACACTTCTTTATACTTTTACAAGCAATGTTTCGTTGAAATTCAAAAACGGAAGCGATAGGTCCTTAAAACGACCGATCGAAGGAGAGGGTATTACTGATTTGCATATGATATTTGAGAGATCAGCGGATATTTTATGCATTTCCTTTTTTGCGTTTTGTTTTTTTGCTTATAATAAGCTGCAAAAGACCTTTGAAAGATATCTGTTGGGAAAATTAATTTGCGATTTATATATTCCTTTTCTTAGAATAAAGTCATCGTTCTGAAATAAAACATTGACCTTGTTTTTCATGAAAACAAATTATGAAATTTGAATTCTGCGTCGACAAAAAATGTGATAGATTCAAAGAAAGTTGCTGCACTAGCAAATGTGGAGGTCTAATGGTTTGTTGGTACCGTTTCACTAATGCTGTACATTTTTACTAAAGCCGGCAACCAGCTAATCGTCGCTATTAGTGTTTGACTATTAGTAAGGCCGAAAGTCTTTTACTACTTCGAAATTATATCTGTGCTCCTGTGAATAATGTTTTGCACATGTTGGCGGTGTGAAAGCCCCTTTTCATTTTATTCTCATTAACAGAAATCCACCCATCTTCAATGACTCTATGTCAATACTTACAAACGGGTCACTAGTACGCAGGGAGGTCTCGGGGGCTCCCCCTCCCAAACTTCTACGCTGAGCTGGGAAAACTTGAACTTTTTGATGGCTTCCGTTGGCAAACATTTCATCACAAAGTCTTTGGATTTGTTGACAATAGGCACCAACTATACCTAGTCAATATTAAACTGCCGCCACGTTATTTGAAGAGATGTTCCATGGGTCTTTCTTAAATCTATGGCGTTGTCGAAAAATTGTATAAATACTTATGTTCCTACTGGTGTAGATCTATATATAGCACATCCACCCTCTGACCACTATAATTGTTTGAAAGACCGCTGAAGGGAGTTCGTAGTTGCTTGAAATTGAACCCGACCGGCTGTTAGGATTGTCCAGCTAACCACCAGATGTTCAAAAAAACCCAGTCTATCAACCTGGGGCTACTTTGAAGCCGGGCTTTCCGTTTTTCAAACCCTGATTCCAAAAAGCTACCCAATTAGATAGACTTTGCTATAGTTGAAGCTCGCATAGTAAGCGTAAGCCCTATCATCTTGGGTGATAGGTAACATATATATAAAAGCAATTTCTGAAGCTTTACCCCAAGAAGTTACGAAATATCTCATACAGTTTCCACATGTTTTCGTACTTTTCCAACTGATGCCATGGTTAGCAACTTGTTCAATGAAACTAAATTGGAAATCTCTTAAACTTGTACTCGCATTGATGAAAATATGTGTATCGTCGTTGCATTTGTTCATTTAGAAGTACAAAGCCCCTTTGAATAGCCCAAATTGTTCGATGGCGAGTTGTCAATCAATTTGCCCCTCTCTTCAGTGAGTAATACAGAAATCTAGCCAACTCCTCTCCACCCATTGCTAACGAGCACGAGTTCAACTCCAATATTCGCTTCATTAACTTAATATCTCTTCTATAGGCATTTAGTTAAGTTTGCATTTGTCCGAAACTTAACGCAAAAGTCAAATGCAATGGCTAATAGCTCGACCATCCCACTGATTGAATGCTACCATTAATATGTACCTGCGCTAATGACGCGACTGTTGTTTTTTCCCATCGCTTCCAAAATCAAAAATCAATTATACCAAATGACAAGGAAATGGTACCCATGTATTTAAACCATATCCTAAGGACCACCACCGGTATGAACCAATTATCCTAATGAGGTGTGCTTACAAACAAACACACATCAATTGCTGCAACTAATTTTCCAGCAATCAATGGAGAAAAAAACAGACACACACATACTCATAGAAATTCATTAACTAAACTCATTATTCCAATTTATCGAATTTATTTGCGTTCAATTGATAGAAACAACTTGGCCATAAATGTCCACTCACCCTCGGCGTTATTATGCACAAAGTAAGGAGCGAAAAAAAAATAAATAGGAAAATTATGAAAAAAAACTCATTAGTTTGGTAAACAAATTGCGGGCGAGAATGAGAGTGGCAGTGCACGAGGACAGTACGGGACAAATATTGACTTCTGAGTTCTAAGCTAATTACCTGTAAACATCGGGAGTAAGTCAACCCCGGGTTGTTGTTTGTTGGTGTCTACGACGTCGCTTGGGAAATTACCCAGCTATGACGGTGTACTGTAGGCATGTCCAAGGGATATGAAGGAATGTCAAATAAGCTTGCACCTGCCGACGTATTCGCTTGCCTAAATAGGAATCCTTTATAATTGTGTCATAATCATATAACATTCTTGAGGCATTAGCGCATATGACAAGGATATATATTTCATTTTGACGGCTCTGTTTGTCAATTAACCAAATTAGGTCCTGCACTTAATTTCGGTGGGTTGTTGTGAAAAATGTTTGTAATTCGCAGCGGAATATCTCTGACAATTAATCATACATACAATTGTCCTTGGGATATTTATTTCGTTGCAGTAAAATTCACCATTACTTTGTATATTTGTCAGGATACTAAAGGATTCCGAGTGGGTAAGTTATATCCGCCCCAGGAAAAGTAAAACGAACCAAAGGATACCTTAGGATATCCTAAGGGAATAGGTAGAATTGGTTTCAGTGTAGTTGGTGGGCGACCGGAGTGGTCTTGTTTCGATCAACAATCAACAGCAACACGTCAGAAACTGCAACAATCCAAAGCAACTGGTACATTGTACTACCAGAAAGCAATAGTATCCATTTAACTGAAACTTCACCGACTGTTAAAGAAAGCCACCGAAGAATGCACTTTAGCGATGGGGAGCCTGTACTGTATTAGCAGCCACCATCATAAGCGCCAAAGACCTGCCACCCGTTCCGAGCAACAGCAGGACAATGGCCAAGACAGTAAACCGAAGTATCGTCTTCTTTTCCATAAACTTTGCAGTCAGTGCTGTCATACAAAGCTGCTTAAATCCCGTAAGAACATCAGAAACTTGTCTACAGTCTTTTCTGGTCTTTTCTGCTGCGAGACAGTCCGACTGCCGCTGATTTCTTGCAGAAGTTCGGCCGTTTCACGAGCAATTGTGCTCTTAAGAAACTCAATCGTCAATCGAAGGCCCTGACCGAGGACGCTAGAAGTCCCGCAATATAGTGCCAGGTCCGAAGAAAACATTCCCTAAGCCTTGCCTAATCATCTCGTCGGGAATTTTATTTCCTGCAACCCCAGAGTTATCGAATTCAAAGAGTTCTTGCAATTTCGAGCTATTTTGGGATTGGTTAAAGGTTTAAGAAAGGCGTAAAGCCCAGCCTGGCTTTCAATAAAGACGCAGATATACAGACTTCAGTGTAGACGAAACCAAAAGTCATCTCACCGTACAGCCGCTGATACAAATGTCAAAATGAGGTAAATCAAGCTGAATGGAGCTTCCGTGCAAGTACAAAAATAAGTCGCAAAGTCACCCCACCCAACAGCCGACGCACGAGGTAGAAAAAGCCAAAGAAAAAGTCCATAGTCGTATGGTTCCCATGACCTTTTTTTGGTGATAAGCCCCATGCATTCTTTAGCACTGGATGAGTTAGACCGATCGCAAATCTCCGTTTAATGAAAATAAAAACCTCAGTTTTCAAAGCAGACCATACAGAAGTAAAGAGCTGACCTGATTCTGGATAGCAGAATCTTCCTGGCGTATTATAAGTGCCGCTAATATTTTGACAGCATCCGGGCAAGAGCGATTGAGCTTGGCATCATGGACGTGCTGCCGAGCACTAATCCAATGTATACTCTCTTTAGAGCTAATGCGTTGGTTCACAACCCAAGAAGTTGCATATTCTACAGTCTTTTTGCTGGTTATCAAGGCAGATTCTGGTCAGCTAGTTCTTCGGCGGCAGATTTAATATTCCCTACTCTATCTCGTAGAAACAGAAACAACAGCGATATCGTCAAAGCCGAACGGCTTCACAGTAACTGTTGTGTATGTGACAGCTGACAACTCAGTCAGTTCAGAGACGTCAACCCGCTCGCATCATCCACCATCCATCATCATATTACTCGTGTAATATTATATACATTACTTAATAATAAATACTATTTAATATAAGCTCGTGTATATATTAAACTGGCGACGAGGATGGGATTCTAGTAAGGATATTAAATTACATTAATTTTGTACGCGGCCCTCGGCTAGTTGTACATACAAGTGACCGATATAGAAACGAGTGCGATACAACAACAACAGTTCACGTCGCACCGTACGATTTATACATGGGAACAGTTGTGAAAGTTAACTCGCCTTTTGTATTGTGTTTGTGCTGAGAGTGCATGGAAGACAAAGAAGAAACTGTTCAAGGTTCAAGTGATAGTGCCGCAATCATTATCAAATCGGAAAGAATTGTCACTACAGTAGCAGAGGCGAAGACATTGAGTGTTTGTGATACTCCACGAATAATTATCATGGCTGCAGTTGGTAACCTAGAACCTTTCGACTTGGGTCATCCAAACAAGTGGACATCGTACATGGAACGTTTCAATTTATTTCTGCTGGCCAATGATGTCAAAGAGGAAGAGCGTAAAAAAGCGGCTTTTCTCACTTTGGCTGGCGCGCCGCTTTACGATCTATTGACATCATTGGCGTCCCCCAAACAGGTGAGTGCTTTGAATTTGGTGGAAATTAACAAGATATTAACCGACCATTTGTCTCCACGCCCCTCGGAAATCGCTGCTTTTTATCACTTCCACAAACGTGATCAACATCCGGACGAGTCTGTCAGCAACTATATGGCAGAGCTACGCACGTTGGCAGTGGATTGTAACTTTGGGGCAGCGCTGGACCGTATGTTGCGCGACCGGTTTGTGTGCGGCATGAAGGACGAAGGCTTGCAGAAAAGTTTTCTAGCGGAGAGCGATCTAACCGTACAACGCGTCATGGAGCGCGCCATAACAAGTGAAGCTGCAACGATCAGTGCCTTGGCTATGAGGCACCCCAACGAATCGAACCACCACCACGAGACGAACAGCGAATCTATTCACGACGTCAGAGCGAGTCATTCCTATCCACAACAGCGTGACCTTTCTAGAACCCACGGGTCATGTGCTGGGTGCGGGGGTCAGCATTTTCGGAAGCAGTGTCCACATCGTGAAACTGTGTGCCATTCCTGTGGCCTAAAAGGCCATCTACAACGCGTCTGTCGTAGCGCTAATGCTTCAAGATTTCCAACATCTACACCGAGCTCAACAGCAGCACGTCAACGTGCGCTACAACGCAGATCTCCTCGTGGAGAGTCCACTGTCAACCAAATTTTGCCATTGGTTAACCAAAAGAAATCGATTTCCGTCGTCATCAACGGCCGTACGTGTACTTTTGAAGTGGATTCGGGGTCGCCTGTGACCATCATGAAGGAAGCCACGTTCAACCATATCTGGCCAAAAGGAGTTTCAAATTTGTGCAAGTGTGATTTGAATCTAAACGACTATCAGCGCAACCCGATTCCAGTGAAGGGGGTCGTCGATGTGTCAATTCATTACAACCGTCGTAAAATTGACAATCTGCCTCTAATTATCATTTCTGGCGGTGGCTCAGATTTGGTTGGTTGCAACTGGTTCGACGCACTGGGCATACGCATCGAAGGCATTCATACCGTCAGCAGCGGAACCTGCATTGAATCAATACTGGAAAATTTTAAGCACTTATTCTCACCCGAACTCGGTTGCTATACCGGACCACCAGTATCGTTACAAATCGATTCAGCAACGCCGCCCGTAAGGCTACCACCACGGCGAATACCGTTCGCCATCAAGGCTCTATACGAAGAGGAAATCAAACGGCTTTGCAGTCAAGGCATTCTAGAGCCTGTCGAATACTCCGAATGGGCTACTCCCACAGTCCCAGTAGTAAAGAAGGATGGGTCCATCCGGATATGTGGGGACTACAAATCAACATTAAATAGGGCAATTAAACCACATTGCCATCAAATCCCACCAGTCAGCACGCTACTGGCGTCAATTGAAGGTGGATCCATTTTTGCAAAAATCGACTTGGCACAAGCGTACCAGCAGCTGGTTGTCGATGAGCGCTCAGCTATGCTACAAACAATATCCACGCATAAGGGTGCTTTTAAGGTAACCAGGCTTCAATTCGGCATCTCTTCAGCTCCGGGAATATTCCAGAGCTGCATTGAAAACATCCTTCAAAACATTCCAGGGGTCTTGCCATACTTTGACGACATCGTCATTATGGGGAAGTCTAAAGAGGAACTGGCAATGAGGCTAAAAGAAGTGTTGTGCCGTTTCGATAAGGCTGGACTTCGGTTGCGCAAGGAAAAGTGTCAATTTGGCGTAACGGCAGTGGAGTTCTTGGGTTTCAAAATTGATGCCCTAGGTATACGGCAGTTGATAAGGTAAAGGCAATTCACAACGCACCAGCGCCGAAGGACAAGAAGCAGTTACAGGCATTCCTGGGCCTTATAAATTTCTATCACGCCTTTTTGCCGAACAAAGCGACGGTCGCAGAACCTTTACACCGCCTGTTGGATAAAAATGCTCACTGGTCGTGGAAGCAAAACCATGAGGAAGCTTTCATGGCACTTAAAAAGCTCATCGCATCCGACGATGTGTTAGTTCACTACGATGCGAAGCTGCCATTAATACTTACATGCGATGCCTCTCCTTATGGGCTCGGAGCAGTCCTCAGTCACAAGTTAAGAGATGGAGTTGAAAAACCCATAGCGTTTTACTCACGAACACTGTCAAAGGCCGAACGGAACTATGCGCAAATCGACAGAGAGGCAGTGGCTCTTGTTTCAGCAGTCAAAAAATTCCACAATTATTTATATGGCCGTTCATTCACGCTAATCACAGATCATCGCCCACTCTTGGGGATATTCACTACAACAAAAGCAGTCCCCAATGTCATATCGAGCCAAATGCTTCGCCGTTCAATTTTCCTCAATGCTTACGACTTCAAACTGGTGCATCTCGCGGGAGCCAAAATAAGCAACGCGGATTTCCTAAGCCGCTGTCCAATATCGACCGAAGATGAATCAAAGAAGACCGAAGAGATCCTCATGATCGAATTAGCAGCTACGCCAGTCGTGAGCGCGCAGATGTTGGCGCAACAGACTTCAAAGGATCCACAACTCTCGAAGATATTGAACTGGGTGTTAAGGGGGTGGCCCAACACCAAAATCGAGCGCTCAAGCAACTTGTATGCGTACTATTCCCGTCGAAATGAACTCTCGGCTAATAGAGGAGTTTTAGTCTGGGGAGATCGTGCTGTCGTTCCTCCTTCGGCCCGAGATGCAATCTTAAACGCCCTTCATGCACCACACCCTGGTATCGTCAAAATGAAGGCTCTGGCGCGCAGCTATGTATGGTGGCCTAACATCGATGCCGAAATCGAACTCGTCGTAAAGAGATGCACGGCATGCCAGCAGAACCGAAATGAGGAACCACATACTACTACACATCATTGGGAATCAGCTAAGCGGGCGTGGTCCCGACTGCATATTGATTTCGCCGGGCCTTTTCAAGGCAAAACTTTCTTTCTGGTTGTTGACTCTTACTCAAAGTGGCTCGAGGTCGCCGTGGTCAGCTCAGCATCGGCAGCTGCCGCCATTAAGTTTCTTCGTCAACTCTTCGCCACCCATGGACTTCCAGACGAAATTGTATCTGACAACGGTACAGCGTTTACATCTGATGAGTTCAAGATCGTCATGGACAACAACTTAATCCGCCATATTCGTTCTGCCCCTTTTCATCCGGCTACAAACGGCCAAGCGGAGCGCATGGTACAAAGCACCAAGAACTTCCTGAAAAAGTTGGGCCACTACAGGAATCTCGATCTGAGTATTGCCAGATATTTATTCAATCAGCACGTAACTCCGCATTCTACCACAAACCGCTCACCTGCAGAGCTGCTACTCAATCGCCGACTGAGGACATATTTTGACAAAATACAACCAGACGAGATAATATGGGGTAAGGTCTGCAACCCAACCAGTTCGAAAAGTTTCATTTCAGGTAGCCCAGTTTGGGTGCGAAATTATGCTGTTGGGCCAAAGTGGATTGAGGGTCTGGTGTCTGATCAAACTGGACCCATTTCCTACAGCGTCCGTCTAAATGACTCAAGGGTAGTTAAACGTCATCAAGATCAGCTACGTAGTCGTGTGCCATCTACACCACCCCACGATTCCAACGGGGAGGCTCCCTCCGATGTCGAATCAGACGCCAGTGTACATACATCATCTCCAGAAACTGAGCAGAGTACTTCTAGACAACATGAACGGTCATTACTGGGAAACCCAACTGCTACGGTGCTTCCATTACTACCGGCACCTGAGACACCCCGCCGATCTGGTCGTAATAGGCAGGCAACACAGTTCTACGATGCATCTGGGTGTTAAGGGGTGTTGTGTATGTGACAGCTGACAACTCAGTCAGTTCAGAGACGTCAACCCGCTCGCATCATCCACCATCCATCATCATATTACTCGTGTAATATTATATACATTACTTAATAATAAATACTATTTAATATAAGCTCGTGTATATATTAAAGTAACTTACTTACTTACTTAGGTAGCGCTACAGTCCGGGGTGGACCTGGGCCTCAATCAATACGCCTCTCCAGTTAGCGCGATATTTGGCTAACTGCCTCCAGTTGCGCACTCCAAGTTGGTCCCCTTCCACTTGCGCGCGCCACCTAAGGCGAAGTCTTCCTCTACTGCGTTGTCCCTCCGGGTTTGAATCGAAGACTCTTCGGGCCGGAGCGTTGGTGTCCATTCGCTCTATATGTCCCAGCCATCTTAGACGACTGATACGTACTTTTCTGACTAGGTCGATGTCGAGGTACAGCTCGTAGAGTTCGTTGTTAAATCTACTCCTCCAGAGCCCGTCAACGCAAACTGGACCAAAAATCATACGAAGAATTTTGCGTTCGAAATGACCATGGAGCTCTTCATCCGACTTTAATAGGGTCCATGCTTCTGCACAATAAAGCAGGACTGGGATGATGAGGGTCTTATATAGAGTCTCCTTAGTATTTCTCGACAAGGCCTTACTAATCAATTGCCTTCTTAGACCAAAGTAACAGCGGTTGGCAAGTGTGATTCTTCGCTTGATTTCTGTGGTGATGTCATTTTCAGAGTTGATAGCGGAGCCGATATAGGCAAAGTCCCGAACTACCTCAAAGTTAAAGCTGTCTATCGTGACGTTCTGTCCGATTCGTCGATGTTGTGTGTCCCTTCTTGATGAAAGCATATACTTTTATTTTGCCCTCATTCACCACTAAACCCATTTTTGCCGCTTCTTTACTGATACTTGCAAACGCACAAGTGACAGCTCGCTGTGTTCTGTCAATGATATCGATATCGTCAGCGTATGCAAGTAGCTGCACAGACTTCTGGAAAATTGTGCCTCTGGTGTTGGCTTGCGAGTTTCGCACAATTTTCTCAAGAATTATATTGCAAAAGTCACATGACAGCGCGTCACCTTGTCTAAATCCTTTTTTGATACCAAAGGTCTCGGTGAGATTTTTTTCCGACCTTTATGGGCAGCGAGCGTTCTCCATCTTCATTCTGCACAATTTGACAAGTTTGGCAGGAATGTCAAAGCTAGACATGGCTCTGTATAGCTCGTCTCTATAAATGCGGCCTTAAAATAGATAAACAGGTGGTGAGTACCGACTTGGACTTCTTGGGTTTTTTCCAGGATATGCCGTTGTGTGAATATTTGGTCGGTTGTGGACTTACCGGGCCTAAAACCGCACTGATAGAGTCCAATCAGTTCGTTGACATATGGTTTCAGGCGATCACACAGCACGGCAGAAAGGATCTTATACGCGATGTTAAGGAGACTGATTCCTCTATAGTTGGCGCAGTTTAGAGGGTCTCCTTTCTTGTGGATCGGGCAAACAATGCTGAGGTTCCATTCATCAGGCATACTGTGCTCTAACCAAATCTTGGACACGAGTTGGTGTATGAACTCTACTAAATCATCTTGAAAAGCTCGGAAGGTAAGCCGTCTTGTCCGGCAGCCTTGTTGGGCTTCACCTTGGATATTGCTTTCCCCACTGCATTTTGGTCAGGTGGACGGAAGTCTTGGCTTACATCGCCCAGGTTGAATGGTTCATTCTGCCTCACAGCGGAATTTATGTCGTCTTCGCCGTTTAACAGTCTGCAGAAATGGTTTTTCCATGTCCTCAGCACCGACTGTGATTCCACTGCAAGGTTTCCTAGTACGTCTCGACAGGTTTCTGCTCGGGTCTTGTTGCCATGACACGGCCTCTTTACCCTTTGGTAAAACTTCCGAACATTGCTCCTGGAGTAACACCTCTCTATTTCTTCGATCGCGCGCTTCTCATGTTCGTTCATTTTCTTCCGGAGAAGCCGGTGTTCTTCCCTCCTCTTTTGCTCGTAGAGCTCACGAGCCGCTCTCGTCCTTGCCGGCACTCTTCAGCGAACCAGCGGTTTCGTAGGGGTGGTTTGGTGAAACCAAGCACATCAGTTGCGGCGTTTCTGATTGCTTCTTGGCATCGATGCCACTGGTCTTCAGTACTTGATGCTGGCGTTAAAGGACTTCTCGAGAGGTTGAGGGGTACTCGATCGGCAAAGGTTCTGGTGGTTTGTGGCGTTTGTAGCCGTTCAACGTTGAATCTCCTCACAGCATTTCCCCATTGTTGTGGCGTCTGCGATATCCGCAATCGTACCTTGGCTACAACAAGGTAGTGGTCAGAGTCTATGTTGGCCGCTCGGAAAGTTCGGACATCTAGAATACTGGAGGAGTGCCTTGCGGCGATCGTAACATGGTCAATTTGATTGACGGTTTGATGATCCGGTGACCGCCATGTTCCTCTGTGAATGTTAGGGTGTGGAAACCGTGTGCTAGCTATTGTAACATTAGAAACTACTTTAGTCAAAAAACTCTGTCAAATATTTCGAACCACAGGAGAGGTCCAAAATCACAGCCTTGGGTTACTCCCGAGGTGGTGTTGTAGTTTTCACAGCTATCGGTCTGACCTCTTTTTTTTTACTAATTTCTACTTGCTTGTCGGTAAAGTAGTTTGTTTAAAAGAGAATAGGGAATTTCGATGTATAAGGAATATATTAATCCATGAGCAGGTTGCCTACTTAGAGGCATTTTTAACTTCAAGCGTCATTTCATTACTAATTACCGCGTTTCTTTGTTCCTCGTTTCCATCTTTTCCCCCAACTGCTGTCTATCGCTGTTTTAGGAATCCTGCCCAGTCGTTTTGAAACCCTTATTCTTGACAGCTCGTCTTGGTAGCTTGAAGAACGTTATCCATTTTTAAAACCATATCTTTGTACGCCAGCACAGACAGTCTGTAGGATTGTGTCTACAGTTTCTCCACCAGTACAAGAAAAATCGATATACTCAGGGAAAAAACGAGATAAAATCAAGCCAATCAGTGTCAGATCAAGCCTATCCGTTGACGGAAGTCTGTTAAGCTCGGAAATTCTTAATCCAAGTGCAAAAATCTTACTTTGAGTAACCTTTAATTCTTATTTTAAGATTATAACAGTATTAAAAAGGCGTAAGCTTGCATTAAGCCCAACATTATTGCATTCGAAGATTGCAACAACTTGATTTTAGATCTTGTAAACTTAAAATAAACTTACAAAGCTTATTTATTCTTAACATATCTAAACAATATCTGTCCAAGTTAAGCACGAGGTACCCCTGGCTTAGTGGGTAAGTGCGAGGCGTACCTCGCGGTTTTTTCATCTGAACCATATTATGTAAGCCGGTGGTCTATGGAGACACATTTTGGAAGCCTAAACTCCCATAATGCTCAAAAAATTGGTCGGTAAAATGTGTTCATCGTCGCCGACTTCATAGCAAAACATCAGTCACCTCTAAATGTTATATATCCTACCTTAAATTACTCCCCGAACCCCGACTGCCCCATATGTCCTAATCAGGATACGAAATTTATAGCCCGAAATCCCATTACTAACGTCGACATTTTTGCCCGTGCCGTTTTTTCCCCACAAATTAGAGATCAATTTGTCACCCAGCCAGTTGACATTTACCTTTCACATAAACCGGTCGCTCAGTCTTCGGTGCCTTTTCAATGTCCCAGAACTCACACACACGCATACGCATATTAAAGCAAAATAAATTACCATAAAAGTTACAGCCTATTTAACAATTTATCTAAACACATGTAGATATGTGACTGATTAGATACTTAACTCCTTTATATCACCACTGCCACAGCCATTACCTTCAAGTACCCTCTATCTATATACCTATACACATAGACCTGCTCCCAAAAATACAAGGGCAGAGTATACAATAGTTAATATAGACCAGAAGACGGTATCGTGCTAACGACCAAGGTATACTCCATACGAGTAGGAACATGGAAGACTTCGTATAGATATAAAAGATGGGCCTCCGTCTCCGCTTCTGTCTCCGCCTGATTGCTTCGCTTCACGCAATATTGTCATTCAGCCGCACAAACTACAACTCCGGGAGTGATACAAATAAATATGCCGGCCAAAGTCATAGTCACATTGGAAATTCCATCAACTTACATCACCAAGAATTTATTCGGTCAGTCTTCTTACATAGGAGAGCTGCTAGGTCTTATTACTTATTTAATGCCATAAGAGAGAGGAAAGAAAAAATTGGACAGAAAACCAAATTAACCATAGCACCTTTGCGTATATTAACTGAGCGGTACTTGAGAAATTTATGGGCTTCAACTTCAGCTAACGAATTTCGCTCTCCAATCCCCCATTTGACATTGGCAAAGGAAACCCCCAGTAGGCACGCACATCCGATGGGTTGCTTTATTTGACGAGTTGGCGTGTTTTGTTAACCAAATGAATGTAAATATAAATACGGGGATACTTGTCTAGTAATTAGCGGCTGAATGATTCTTGTTATTCGTTTGGTAGTTGTCTAAAAACGGTCCCCATTCAATCAATGAGGCCTGTTCCCTTCGATGGGTCTGATGCGTTGCCCCACGTGGCCAATAAAATGTTGTGTTTATTTTTGTTACGCTTGTAAATATCTATGTTAACCCGATGGGTATATAATGTACATAAGTCAGATGTGGGGTGGATAGGTTTGACCAACTGAACCGGGCCCAGGCCATAAATAGACCTCTGACAGACGGGGTTGATGGGGACAGAGGGAAGTTTAGGCTGCCATAGATATAGGTGCGGGTTCAGTGCTTAGGGTGCTGGACTACTGAGCAAGGACAAGAGGTATCAAGTTTGTTCACCGTCTTAATCTTTTTTTCCGCTGCGTCACATCTAAGAAAAGAACCAGGAGTAAAACTGCGCCTTGGAAAAGCTAATAAATTCAGAAGTCCGGCAGGTACAGTCAGAAAAAATATATTTTATGCCAACAAATTTCTTTAAATAGACTGAACCCAAATATCAACATTCTTAATTTAAGAATGAAAGTGCTGGCAATAATTAAGAAAATATTTATGGAGAGTATATTTCTCTTACGCTGAATGATTTGAAAATAAAAAATAATAAAAAATATTTAAAGCAAGAATTTTTAGAGTACAATTTTTTAAAAACTCAATATTTTCCGATTCTTTTTAAGTGAAAATTTCCTTGGGCGCGTTGGGCATTTTTGAGATGGGAAAAAACCATTGAACTCGCAACACCAATTTTTCGATTTCGACCAGAGATGAATGAATAAATGAGATGGATGTCTTTCGTACGTCTATCCCCCCAAAACCCATTTGTTTACATTGTTGTTTTGCGTAATTTCAACCCCCGTCTGTGAGTGAATACGTGTGAGCTACAACAAAGCGTGTTTCTAATTGCCGGCCAACATTTCTTTTGCTTTTTTGGGCATTGCGCTGTTCAATTGTTTTGTGTTTGGTATTGAACTTGTTTCGTTTTTGTTAAGGCTTCGATTAAAAATAGTAAAATAAACATTTCGGAATAGCGAATTCTTGCATTAAAGTTCAATTCACGAACTCACAAAAATACGAGAAAAGAAATGAACGTAATGTGCGCGACTTCATGAATTTTTCGGTAAAACAATTTGTAGGTAGCCGCCTTTCCACTGGAAAGTTATATATCTCTGTATCGTCGTTGGGTCCGACACCAATGTTCGCGTTGCCAACCATTTTTGACGAAAAAATGCGTAACTTGAAAAAATTATGCCTTTTTACCCGACTGCACAAAAAAGTTATAAATCTAAATTTAAAGAAAAACGAAAAAAAAAAAAACATTTGTCACACAAATTTCAGTGTGAAATGTCAAGATATGGAATACATTGAACAGTGACACAAATTACGTTCTGATCTATTCACAATAGCATCGCAACTCATGCCCAGCCAAGTTTCGCACCTAGCGGCATCTTAATTTCAACTCCACATCGCAACTGGCAGCCAAAAATTTCATCATTTATTTTTAGTGGATAGTGTTACCATCAAACGAATATTATGTTGAGTGTTAAGTTCAAGTTCATATAGTCTAAATAGATACATTATTACCCGACTGGACACTGGTAGCGTTATGTGTTTCGCGCGTATCCTATGTACGTTCCTACGTGACGCCGTGTAGCCTAAACGGCTTGACCGATTTTAAAGAGTGAGGTGTCATTAGATCCGTATTCCTCCCCGGAGTGTTGTAGGCTAAAAAGATAAAAATAAAAAAAAAAGTTAATTCAAAAAACCCGACTGACTGTAAAAAAAGAACTAAAAAGATATGAACAAGATACATGCAAGTACCTATCCCTAACTATTTGACAGTCGGAGGGTACTCAATACTCATATATTTATTAGGCTGTGTAGGATTATAGTCTTCGATTGTTAAATAGTAAGGCATAGGTACTTGCATGTGTCATGTTCATATGTTTTTCTTTACAGGCAGTCGGGTTTTTTGTTTTTTTTTTTTAATTAATTTTTTTTCAATAATATAATGCCAAAAATAATTTTTTGTGCTAAAATGGAACAATAACTCATAAACTAAACACAAATATAAAAAAATAAACAAAACAATTTTTATTTATATACAACAAACAGCCTTCAAATTTGTTTCCAATTTCATTCCACTTACCGGAAGTGGAAGCTGGAATTATTTTTAAGGAATGACAGATAGAATGTTGGAAGTGGACAGAGTTTGAAGGTGGAAACACATTTTTTAAGACCGAGGTTACATATATATTTTTTGTTTACAGAGATTTTTAAAAAATGTTTAAAAAATTAAAAAGTTAATATGTTGAATATAAAAAAAATAGAAAAAATATTAACAATAAAAAAACCTATTTTGAAAAAAAAAACAAGCCTTAGTTAATGAAATAATGCATGAAAAAACCTTAGTTGGCATTTTTTTTTGTAGTAGTATTAATAATGAATAAAAAAACACTTCATTAAAAAGTATTTCCCACACAATCAAATATTTCCTGACGATTCAAAAATTGCACATGTAATTGTTCAACTTTTCACTTCTGCCTGCACTCCCGAAGTGCCACTGTTTTTTCCTGAGTGTACCCTTCATTCGGCCCTAAAATTTGTGGGAAGCTCTTAACTCTTAACTTGAATAGCACCCCCCTTTGATGTGAGTTTGAAGTTTAATATCTACAATAATAATAATAATACTAACAATGACTCGTTTTATTTTTTTTATTCGAGTTTATCAAATTCAGTAAATAAAACATAAGAAATGGAATCCATTTTTACAGTGGTAATTTTTTAATAAATTTTGAAGCGATATGACTCAAAATATATGCAACAAATTTGGGTTCACTTGAATAGCACCTCCTCATAAAAAAAATATTTCACAAATTCTTTCACATTGTTAGGTTAACAAATTTATTAGGAAAACAGTTAACATACATTTTTTTAGTTATTTACAAAAAAAATAGGAACGGGTGCTTCCGCCTTGGTTATAAATAGACTCATACATCCTGTTAGGTAGGGAATCGTATAAATTTTTAATATAATCCAGCGAGATGGATGCCCAGCTGCATTTAATTGCTTCAATTAGTGCCTCCTTATTGGAGTACTGCTTCCCTGACTCGTACACTTTCCGAGCAAGCCGTCCCCAAACATTTTCGATTATGTTTAGGTCTGGCGAGTATGTAGAAAAAGTGTTCTTTACATTGGTAGTTCGGGCATATCGCCACTAAGGACAGATCTTACTTCGAAGTCGTCAAAGCCTTGTCATATTAATATTTCTAAAATATGGCCGGCGTAGCGGTCAATTGAAGGTGTAATTGTGCGAATGCGCTGATTCTTAAAAGCAAAGTCGTCTCTCATAGGACCAAAGATAAATCCCCGACAGGTCCTGATGCTGTATGTGACAGACGATCTGACTTTGCAGAGAGCAGTTGAGATGTTTTGAGAGAAGGATCACAGATGACATTTAATTTTCATAACATAGTAGCTTAGGTTCGTTTAAAAAAGGGTAGAATAAGGTCTCATAGCGCATGAGGCACTAAACGGGCTATCGCGATCGTTCAAGAACCAAAAATTAACTGACAGCAATGGAAGAAATTAAAAAAAAAAAACAATTTAAGCGCCTGCAGACACCAGTAGTCCTTTGTAGTTAGCGTATAGGGTGCTTCTCTATATATGAATTATGATAGAACAAGTAACATCTAAGAAACTTTTTTTGGTTGCAAGATATTGCTTTGCAATAGCACTGTAAGTGTACTGTATTTTATTCGGCTGCTGAATCTACAAGTGTCCATTTCTACCAGTCTGAACCTCTTAGCATGCTTTCTCAGAAGACAGTGCTGTGATAAGATTCCGAACAGTATGCTAAGTTACATGGTGCCTAGTTTCAGAATTTCCCTCGATCTTTATCGATTAAAACGAGCCCTAATTGCCTCAGATACTATAGATTGTAAAATCTTGTCAGCTTCCTTTATAATTATGTTCCTAATTATCTCCGTAAATGCTTAGATGAGCGCACCGCACCTTTTCTCGTAAGCACGTCCGCTTTCTTGTTTCAAATTTTACAGTGTCTTGGCGCCCAATACAGACGCACTCGGTCCTGACTGCCTTGGGCATTTTGTTGCTATTCCTGACTATTGCAGAATTGATGTTAGCATAGATTGACTTAAGCTTGGCTATCACTTTACGATTGGAAGACTTTCTGGTATCCTGTAGTCGTTTAAACGTCGTTTAGTCGTCAGAATAAATACCAACACCTACTAGCCTTGAATTTTTTTAAACCCTCCGTATAAAATGTGACTTCACTTCAATAAAATAAATAGTTGGTGCAACGGGTCCGTAGGGACCCTAGGCCAAACTTCTCAACCATTCGCCTTGTGTGAGTTGAATGACGAATGGAAGGGATCTACAATTTTATGCCAACTCCAAACAGCCACTTGAGAAACTCTTTGATGACAATTATCCTCTCGGATCTTTGTCAGACGTTCGCGAGAGGTGCCGCAGTGGAAAAAAAAGTAACTTGAGCTGGAATTTGTGTTTTTTTCGGTATTCGAACCTAGGACCCCTCGCTTAATAGTCCAACACACTAACCACTAAGCCACTGCGCCGACTGACTTCACTTAGTTATTTTATTTATTTGTCGCTTTAATTTCTTCCCGGATATGATACCTCGAGCAGAATTATCGCAAAGTCGGAAAAAGGGAAGATCTAATACGTTTTGCTTATTCACCGGCTAGGTTCGAATAGTGCCCAAACTGTGTCTGAATTAGATGCCTGGGGTTCGTGGAGTGTATGATCAACAATGCACCAACCTGTAACAGCCATATTTTAGAGCTTAGACTATAGATATTTAACGATAGTAGTTCGTGGTCAAAACGTTACATCCATCTGTGATGGCTCAGCCCTCGGGATAAATGGCGGCTCCATTGTGCGAAATCTAAAGTCGAACTATCCGAAAATCTTGAAGCAATCATATCAGCGTTTGTTGGTGCCAGCGATCCGTCCATTTTCACCAAAAGAAAATCAATTGAAGTTACTCTTTATTACCTTTGCAGTATAACAGAAGCCCCACATCGCATTAGGTCATGCAATACGAACCACTCTGTCTCCTTTTTTTTATACTCTTGCTAAGACTTATCGAATGCAGTCTTTGTTTTGATAGGTGGGACCGCCATTCCTTGAATGCCTTGCTTTTCGCTGCAGTGGCTTGCTTGGATTCATCACTAGGCTCAGGGTTTGTTAAAACCTGATATTTGTTTAGAATGAGGAATATAAAGACCAATACCCAGTTACAAATTCCGCGTACGTATATCTACGGAAAAGCTCATAGTTAAGAAGCAAAGAAATTTCACAGCGCATTGCAAATTGTATCTTGTATAGTTCCAATTTCGGCGGTGGAGATCCTAGCTGTCTCTTTTTATCGTCGGCACTGAAAGGATGGCTAAAGCGGACTTCTGGTATGAAATATATATTAAAAGTGTTCCCGAAACTTGTTGGTCTTGAATCCACAAGGCCTCGTCTACAAGCTAAGAATGGTTGCGGCAAATTGCAAAGTCTTAAGCCTTTTGTACTGTCAGGCTCACTAGAATGTTTTAACTGATCATCTTGTGGGCATTAAGGTCGCCGAGAATAACAGCTTCGACGGTAGGAATTCAAATTCAGTCTATCGGCTTAACGATGCAATAATCTTGCCGAATAGTGATCCTTGGGTGACCGTTTAGAGAAGGACTCTTGAAGCACCATCTTCAGCCAGTCGGATCATCTGGTTCCATATCTGTCACATGTTAGATCCTCTCAATGAAAATAGGCAAATCCCACCGCTGAATCGAAAACGAGGTTACATTTCGTGTTCAGGTGAATTGGGCCTTGCTGAGAAAGTTTGTGTATCCCCGAATGTTGTAGAAGCCCGTTTGATTCTGTTAGTTTCCGAGTCGGATGATGTCTTGCGCGTTGAACCACCTTAGATAGTCCTTTACGGAGGTCCGAATGAGAGACTAGTTTACCTGCGGAATTCTTTATCGCTAGTTGCATCATGGCTTCCTTGTAAACTTGCCAAGCTCAAGATTGTAATCAAGACTGTGTTGAATTGCGATAGTACATTATAATGGAGGAATAATGTCATTGATGTCATTAACTATAGAAAAGGTTACGGTCAGCCAGTAGTTTTCTCTTCGTCAGCAGCTGCTAGAGATTTGATGTTATTATAGAAAATACAATTAGCCCCTGTATGCTACAAGGTGGCGCAAAAATAACCTTCCGATGGTTTTTGGCTGTAAATTAAAAAAAAAATGAAAAACTTTGATTCTTCTTGTGGATTAGTTTTATTTGGTCTTTTAATTTTTTTTACATCAAGTCGAGAATATGATGTCATGTAAATGGCCGCCGCCACAGTTGATTGTCATTTGAGCCCTTTTTATGGCATTTTCCATCACTTTGGCCAAAACTTCCGGCGATAGGTCCTCACATTCTTGACGGATATTGTCTTTAAGAGCTGCAAGAGTCTGAGGCTTGTTGACATAAACCCGCGACTTCAAAAAGCCCCACAAAAAGAAGTCTGGAGCGGTCAAATCAGGCGATCTTGCGGGCTAGTGCAAATCGCCAAAAACGACCCGGGAACACCGCTTTCAGAATATCGGTTGTGGCTCGCGCAGTGTGTGCCGTAGCTCCGTCCTGTTGGAACCACATGTCCTGCAGTCCTAAATCGTCCAATTGCGGTAGAAAAAAATCGGTAAACATGGCCCTATAGCGCGCACCGTTCACTGTTGTCGTTTGACCAGCGGCGTTCTCGAAAAAAAAATGGCCGCGTCAACAGAGGCGATAGTCTCGGCACAACGGGCGCTCCGGGGCCCGCCACTCTTGGCAACATCTCGTGCTGTGCCAGTCTCTTCGAGGCGAGCGGCTAAACGTCGCAGAGCAGGAAATCTGCGACGAAATTCACGTTGTGCCAAAGTCACCGACTGATTATTGCTCAAATAAATAGTCAGCAATATTCTGCGTTCTGGAGCAGTGTAGCGTAACATTGTTTATTAACGTGTATTTCGCATGTGTTTACTACACAAATGTCAAAATTTATAGCATTTTCTGATAGGAGGATTACTTTTGCGCCACCTTTATAAGCTAAGTGAATAATTAAGACCCGAGCTTAGGTGGGAGCAATACTCGTCCTTTACTTAAAAGAGAAGAAAGGGTATGTTCGGGTGATGAACAAAAAGTAAAAAGTTACGGGTTGAGATTTCTGTTTTCTGGCAACAACTGTGGTTTTGCGAAATCTGTTACAAAGGTTCCGTACAAAGAAAACTACTGATCTTCAAAACGTTATAAACAGAAGTAAAATTTATTCAATATTTTCGTATTGACATTTGACAATAAACTTTATAATTTCCCTTATGGGATATTTGTTGTGGGTGGGTGCATTCCACCCCATTGGTGCGGCAACACGTCACCGTCAATATTATCGTTGACGTCAACACTCTCCCCCCACGATGGACAATGTTCCTAGATTGCCTTTTTCTGCCTTCCTGTCGTCATCTAGCTGCCCCCACTGTTGCCTCTGATTATAAATTGGTTGTATATATATAACATGTGTTTGGGTACATGAAAAGAAACAACAGATTATTGCAAATGCAGAACAGTGAAACGAGAAACAATAACAAACAAATCTACGAGAGACCACATGACAGCGATTACTCCAGCTTTCCAGCATTGGCTCTCACATATGATCCCGTTTGAATTGCGATCACATAGGATGTGATCTTGGGTCATTTTTGTTATTTGGTTTGCCTTTCTATTCTCTCGCAGGTACGAGTATTATGTGTACGGGCGATGATTAGTGATTGCAGCTTGCATGTTGTTGTTGTCGTTCAATGTGAACTGGAGATCTAAATGCATTGGGAATAATGCTGGAAAAGTTGTTTTTGTTTGTTTCTGGACTGGAAATACATATGCGACGTAAAACGAGGAGACATGTTGATTGGTTATAGACTGGAAGTTGAGATGAAGAGTGAAGACGAGGATTATGGGTTGTCGGTGATAGACTGGAAGCTGAGGTGAAGTGTAAAGACGAAGTTTATTGTGGCTGGTGATAGACTGGAACTCCAAGTGAAGTTGACGGGGGTGTCGATGCTCCATTAGCCACTGTTGTGTGTGATTCCATTTGCAATTTATTAAGTTTTGACAGTTGTGTGGTGTAGTGCGGGAATTTAATCGTTTTCTGATAATAAAATTATATACACTTTCATGCTGATAATGCAGGTGAGTGAATTTCTTTATTTTATAGTGTTGTGTAGTTCAATTTAAAATATGTGTAGTGAAGTTTTTGATGGTTGAAATATATGTGCATATATACATATGTATATAGTGATAGCGTCTTTCTTAACGCATATGTGCATTTTAATTCGTTAAATTTCATATGTTTATGATCGATATATATTTCAATTCTTGGGTGTTTGTTATTATTTATACCTAATTGATAACAATTTATTACGAATTGGGTATATGTGCTTGTGTTTGTGTGGGATGATTGGACTGTATAGTGCATAGGTTTTGTGAGATATTAAAGATCGTTGCACGAAAAACGGTTCTATTTGTGTGGTTTGATACGGATGGACATCGCTGGTTTATTTGTTGTGTTGAGTGAGTTGTTGAAAGTTAATTGTGGTTTATGAGTTGTTCTTTTCTGTGTAGATAGTGTTAACTGGTAGTAAAGACAGTTTTGTTATGGGTCTTTTAAATTCCCCAGCTTGAGTTTTTGAGCCTCACAACCCTACTGAAATTGTCTGCTCCGGGATAGGTCTCTGCGATGCGCCCGATATCTCTTGACACCCTCTTCCCAAAACCCTCCAAAATGAGGGGAAGCGGGGGGAATGAAATTCCACCGAGTTCCTTGGTTCGCTAAAACTTCAACTATCTCCTTCCAATCGGAAATTGCCTGGTCCATTAATCGACGTAGTTCGGCTTCTGCTCCGACGAAATTTGTGTCGCAGTCGCTGTATATTTCATGGCAGAGTCCTTCGAAGCGACCATCACCTTGGCGTCGAACGTTTTTACGAAAGTGTGCCTCACACTCTCTCTCTTCCGGCCTTTCGTATGGTTCGTAAAAGATCTCTTCTAATTCCCAAAATCTACGGAGTTCAGTGTCCAGGCCACATGTTTGTAGGAAATTGTTGACTCGTTGGGGTATTATTGGAGCTCTGCCGAATAGGATCCATCCTAATTTGGTTTTCTGAGCTATCGGTAAGTTGTTATCAGCTGGTTTGACAATTTCCGGTAGCAATATATCAGCCAGAACATCACTGCCCAGTAATAAGTCGACCTTAGCTGATCGGTTGAAATATGGATCCGCTAGGGTTAAGCCATTCAGATGGTCCCAACCCGTAGATGTCAAGGATTGGGTTGGAAGATGCCCAGACAGCGACTTGAGGACTAGAGCTTGAGTGGACACTCTAAACGTTGAGTAGTGGGAGGTTAAGGAGATATCTACCACTTTTTAGCAAACGCCACTGCTGACCAAACCCAACCCAGAAACCTTGACGGAAGACAAAGCAGCTGAACAGCTGATGTTGTTATGAAACTGGCCTCTGAACCTGAATCTAAAAGAGCTCGTAATGAAAAAGATTCACCGTTCATAGAGTTCACTTGGACTAGAGCCGTTGCAAGTAACACTTGTGTTCCTGCATTTGTTGCATAAAATGCATTGATATTTGGCCTAACTCCAGCTGTTTCTCTTTGAGGTGGTTGGAAGCTAGGTGCACCAGCATTCATAGCTGATGTGGATGGTCCCGCAGTGTATCCTTGAACAGTGAAAGCATTCGCTTGCCCCGTTTGGTTTTGAAAAGAAGTGGTCGGCTCCATTATTTCACCTTGTGCAGCGAAGGCATTTGTTTGCCCCACACTTGTGTTGCTGTTAATATGGAGAAGTGAATGGTGTGCCTGTTGGCAGTAATAACACCGGCGACTACTTGGACAATGCTCATAGGTATGGCTATATGCTAAACAATTTCGACATATCCCTAATCTATTCACCTGATTACAGCGATCTGCAATACTCAACTTTAAGAACTTGCTGCACTTCCTAATAGCATGCTGGCCCTTGCTGCAAATTTGGCAAGAGTATTTTGCTTTGTCGGTGGTTGAATGCATAACCTTTCGTTGGGACACTGGTTTCATGGGATTTGGTGCTTCTCGAACTTGCTGTTGGTTGACTGCCTCCAAAGTGCGGAACCTAGTTTCCAAAAATTGAGTAAATTCAGCGAATGTTGGCAATGCTTTGCTGTCCTCCTTGGAACCTAGCTTCTCCTCCCATAATTGCTGTGTTTTTGCTGGCAGTTTCTGGAGCAATATACAAAAACAAGAACTACATCCCAGTGTGCAACGGCAACATTTAAGTTAGCCAGGCTGTGTACCACTTCGGTCGAGGTGTCCAACAGTTCCTTGATGGATTCGGCGCGTTCTTGAGGAATTGATGGCTGGTTGAACAAACATTTCAGCTGTGTATTGACTAGGAATCGTTTGTGGTCATACCTATCTGTCAGGATTTCCCATGCCTTGGAATAATTACCCTTATCCATACACAGGTGAGCTAAATTCTTATCAGCTTCACCAGACACACTTGATTTTAGACAATGCATCTTTTGGGTTTCAGAAAGTGACGCATTGTGATGAATGAGTGAGACAAAGAGATCGTGGAAAGCGCGCCAAGTCTCATAATTGCCTGATAAAACCGGCAAGTTAATCTTTGGAAGCTTTATCTCAGCCGATCTCGACATAATTGACGCAACTTCTGTTGGATTTCCTGGTTTCTCATCAGATATCTCCTCGGACGCCTTTGATTTGTCGATAGCATCGAGAAGATCGCTGCGATAATCGAAATATTTATCTCTAATAGACTCAAATAGATCATCTAACGCTGTTTCTTTTGGTTTTTTTATGGTTGAAAAACCTCCGGAAGCAGGAAAAGCTATTATTGAAAAAACTTTGTGTTGGTGTAGATGGAATCTCGCGTTGAGTATTTGCAGAACCCGTGATGAAAAATCTCGATTTGTTGTAGTGCCAATTTGGTGTAAAGAAAATCTCCGGGCACAAAATGAAAACTGTGTCGAATTATTAAAAGTAGGCGTAGATGGACCAAAATGTTCGGGTGATGAACAAAAAGTAAAAAGTTACGGGTTGAGATTTCAGTTTTCTGGCAACAACTGTGGTTTTGCGAAATCTGTTACAAAGGTTCCGTACAAAGAAAACTACTGATCTTCAAAACGTTATAAACAGAAGTAAAATTTATTCAATATTTTGTACTTCGTATTGACATTTGACAATAAACTTTATAATTTCCCTTATGGGATATTTGTTGTGGGTGGGTGCATTCCACCTCATTGGTGCAGTGTTGCCATCGTCACCGTCAATATTATCGTTGACGTCAACAGGGTATCTTTCAAATTTATGTAGAAACTCTTGAAAAAAATCAACTTTAAGGTCACCCTGTTTCTCAATCTCATCTTATTTAATTCCTATAGTTATTGTTTTCCTTTTTGCGGTTTCGCGAAAACTATCTCCAACAGATACAAGTACAAGTTGGTACAAGGTAATGTAAATTTCTCTCTATCGCACGCCCTCACTCTCGAAACTCTTTGACAAAGAAAAATACTTCGTCAAAAAGTCAAAAAAAAAATTAATTTATCCTCAATCTCTGCACACTGGCATAGTTCGTATCCATATCCACTGGCAAGCGGTCGTAAACAAAAAAATTCACTCTTAAAATATTCCATCAACTTTATGAACTTGTCTGCGGTTTAAAACGCTTTTGGCACAATTCCGCTCAATATTCTTTTTGGTTTTGTTTTCCAGTCCTCATCACCCACCGTCACCCCAAGTTATTGCGTTCGGCCCAGCTTGCGGGCCTGATCCTTCAACACGAAGAGTTATGGCCTGATACACTCGCCGAAAAACTTTCCCTCAACTAAAATCCCAAAAATTATTTGCATCACAGGAATTGCTTAAAGGTTAACACACAGCACCGCATATACCCTATAATTAGCCAATCAATTTCTTGGGAGCAGCGTAACAAAAAATAAAACACAAAATACTAAACCAAAAGAAAACGGAACGAAATTTCAAACCCCTTTAGAGAGACTCTTGTGAAGCAAATTTCCGGCCATAATAACGATATAATAGAATCCCAGCCAAGGACTATGTACGAGTATCTTTGGGAACTTCCGCCACCTTTTGTCGTCTTAAGCTGAGCAGAGGAACAAGGCGCTGGCGGGAGGCGAATGTACTGAAATGGTATAGATCCATGCTCTCGCTCACTGTTTTGCGCATAAATTATTTTATGACAGCGCTCAGACATTTTTTTCGGAACTACCCTTCGTGGGGGTGGTAAATGGTGGTGGCTGGGCTGGTCGTCCGCTCGTCGGTGGCTGTGTCCGGGGGAAATAGGAAATTGTTATGAGTGGATGAATTGGGGATTTTTTTCTTCTTCTTCTTGTGTACCCGTAGTATGTCCTGCCTTTGTCCTAGCGCTATTGTGCGTTGGACATAACGCGCAGTTTGATCAAAGGATTTACAAAGTAAAAAAAAAAATATAAAATCAGAAAAGAAATCCGCTCGTCTGTTTTTAGCTTTAGGGATGTTTTGCATTATTTTTTGTCAAGTGTGCCTTGTAAAGAGAAAATGATTGATGCTTATAATTTATTTTGGTTTTAAAGGTGATTGGGGGTATGATATGGAGGTGGTTCGCGTCGGGTTGTTGCGGCTAATGACTGCCAGCGAAGAGTGAATCTGTTTCCCTTTGGGGAAGTTGTTGGATTTTTTTTTTGGTTTTGTTTCCTTAGCCTATACAACAACAAGTCCTCCCGCAGGCACAGATGTGACTTATTTTATAATTTTAATGTCAATTTAATCCCACAAGATACATTGTACAGACGGGTAGTGAATAAATATTATGTTGCGTTGAGGCCAATTAATTGGTTGTGAAGAGAGAGAATTATTGGTGAAATTGGTGCCCTTAATAGGATCATATTGAACGGAAAGTGGGCTTTAATTAAGCCCACGGTAGGCTGCCTAGTAGAATATTTTATTGAGCAGTGAAACCCTTTTTTGGTTTCCTCGGGAACTTTCTTAATAAGAAAAGGTATACAAGTTCTTGATTGAAGTTAATCCTGGCTCAGTGTTTCGACTCTGGCGAATGGTACCCGATGAAAAGTAATTTTCAACAAATTTGTAAGAAGTAAGTTCGGAAAAATAATACTTGAAGACTCTGGACCTACAAAAGTTTTTGTTGAGTCTATTGAAGTGAACACTCTATTGTTTGTAATAGTCTTTATTGGAATGAAAAAGTATTTGTGGTCTATTAATCTTTAGCTGTGTAGCTCAATTTTTCAACCGAATGTATGGCTTAGTACAGACACATTAGAATTTTAAGAAGCTCCATCTTTGAAAAGGGATTGGAAAACGACGTCGATATATATTTTAATCAAAGTCGACGGCAAATCTATTTTGCATAACTCAGCTAATTGAGTCGATATCATACCTTATCTTATCGGTTATCCACTTCGGCATATTGTAAAGAACAGCAAATCAGTTGTCCTCTTCTTTATAGATGACTAGCGAACCCAAGCTTACTTTGCTAGGCGTTAAAAGCGCAAACCAAATTTTAATTGGAAAATTATGTGTTTTTAAGCAATAGTAGCATTAAACCTGTACATATTAATTTCAAACATTTAAATAAAAAGAAAAATTGTAAATCTGTGCAATAGTTCTTAAGAATTTTGCGGACATTCAATTTTAAATACATTAGCTGTTTTTTTATTATCAGCTATGGACCAAATAGATCATCGATTTACATGCACTTACAACAACAGCACATGATCCTGCTTTTCATCGAGATCACGAATTATGATCGGAAAATTATTTCTACTATTTCCCACTAGATGGCTTGTTTCATTTTTAAATGTTGGTGTGCCTGTAAACGATAGCCACCTAATCACGTTGCCAGACAAAAAAATGGAACACAAAAAATCAATTAATTTTTTCGCATACGAATTAAATCCCCATCCGTGTCATTTCGTGTCATTTTCGTTTTCTAAAGGTATGTTCAGACCAGCCAATCACTTGATAAACAATTATATATACCTCCATGTTTTATAAATATTTCTAAGACATTTATTAAGCAAAACAATTTTAATCAAATGTTTTGCTGGTTTGTATCTGGACACCAAACAAATCTATGAAATGTTTCACAGCTTCCCAATCGTGGTGGGAAATCATGTTTGTTTTAGAAGTTTAACTGCAGAAAGTGAGCGCTGTTTTTATTGTTTTTTTAATGAAATAAAAATGTCAAAGGAAAGCTTGAAATACGTAATGAGAAAGTGGTGCATTTAATACGATTATTTTAATTAAATCGTGTGTCACGTGATTCCCGAGACCAAAATTACAAAAATATAAACTTTACTCGCTGATGCTAAAAACCCTACCATATTATTTTCTTCTAGTTGGACTAGAGGAATAAAATTGAAATATTTCATAAACATTAAATAACTAAATTTCAGAAATCTTTTATAAATGTGTATGAAATATGTCCGATTTGCTTCAGAAATATTTCTGAAATGTTTCGCTGGTCTGGACACACCTTAATATGCCAAGATAAACGGATGTGCTAGCAGCAAAATATTGTTCATGTATTGCATATTTGATCATAAAATACTAAATTTGTTTCTACAAAATATGGAAATGAAAAATTATTAAAATTTGATTCAAATATGGTAACACCCCCGACATTGCAAGCGAAATGACATGTGCCTTGTGTGACGTCACGTTGAACAGAATATTTGCAATATGGCTGGTGGCAATGTGAAGTTTGTAATACCCTGTATTATCTGTTTTGTTTTTGAAAGCAGCTGTTGCCACAACTCAAAAATTAAACTTTTCAATTATTCGGATCAGATCACGCTGATAATAAAAAGCAGCCATTATTGATTTCATTGTGTTTAGATATGATGAACGTAGGCATATCAAAGAGCGTTATACGCAGGTATTTGCATAGAATACAATTTCTGTTTATCGCAATGCGAACGCGAAGTCTCATCGAACATCGAAGTGCAGTTGTCTTTTTTTTAACCTTCGTTACAACTATCATCATAGCCAGTAAATGACGGCGGATGTGTTCCAATAATGTTCCTCACATCTTCAATATAATCTGGGGGCAGATTCAGTATAACAATAATCGTCGGAACGATATAGTTTTTGAAACTTTGATGGCCCTAATAACTTATATTCTGCCCGAATTTGCTTCACTATCGTCAGCTTTCATTACATTTATGGAAAATGAATTGGATTAAGGTCTCAAACTCGTAATTTTCGCACTTAGTTGCTACTTTTGGAGGTCTATCGTTTCGACGATAATCGTCTGAAAAGTTACGGAATGAGTGCCCTGCTTTAGCTAAATTTTAGCTCCCATAAAAAATTCTCTCCGAAATTTAACTGTGCTATATTAAAGCGAATCCCTTTAGTCCTTTGTTTGGACAGTTGGACAGCGCAGTGCGTTTTCAATGTTTTAAAGCTCGAGGCTTTGTTGAAACAATGTTGTGTTTCCCCAATAAATATTTGCATACTGCAAACATTAAAAATATAAAAAAAAAATTAATATTTCCAATGTCCGTAAAGAAAAACTCCAATAATTATACTTTTGACAAATACGATCTCACTGTATCTGTTGTCACAAGGCAAAACCGCTTAAGTCGACTTTAGACGAAATTGAGATTTTGATACCATTAGATTCAGCGTACCCAAATCTATTTGGTAATTCAGCTATTTTTCAGCTTTACATCTTTTAAAAAGTGGCCACAATTTCAAAAAATAACAAAAGCTTAAATCACTAGAGTCATATTATGTACTATAATATTGAGATCAAAATAAAAACAAAAAAATCCCCGTACAAATTATAAGGAAAATTAGTTGTTAAAAATCTCCAATTTCCTTTTAAAATTTTCCAATTTTCTCGCCGTATGAACCTTTAGTGGGTGTAGGCAAACACAACAAAGACAAGATAGCTCAAATTGGGCGATCAGTTCTCGAGTTATGGCTGGTCTATATAAATGTCTCTTCTAAAAATATTCAGTATCTTATGTACTAAGTACTATACTAAAAGAACTTGGTTCACAATTGTACAAAACTACTCTACACCCAGAGAAAAAACAACGTAAAATCAAAGAAAACCACTTTGATTTAAATATTTTTCGGAATGATTTAGCATTGACTACGAAAATTTTTAAATCAAAGTGGCATAACATTAATTCAAGGGGTTCCCCTACTCTAAATGCATATATTTTTAATTTTATCTAACCACGTATGGACCTTGATTTGACGTGGAATCATGCTTAAATGTAAAAGTGAATACGTTTCACTTTGAATCTACATTGACTTAATTTAAAATTACATTGCGTATTTACATCAAATATGTTTTAACGTGAAAAGGAATATTCTTTATTAAAGTTTATTCAACGTAAAATCAAATAGAACATATTACATTTTAGTTTGCATTTGTTCCCTGAGTGTAAATTAATTAATTAATCCGCCAAAGACCCTTCGAGGATTAATTTGCACCTAAATCAGTGTCGATATATTGCTTTTTTTACTTTTTTTTTACTGGTCGCCAGTGCTGCCAGAATTTAAAAAAGAAGTGCTAGAATAAATGAAGCCAAACAAAATGCTATACAAAATAAAATGTGTTTTCATTAGCTTAAAGAGAGAGAGAGAGAGAGCTGAGCTCTGAACCGAGCTCGAGCATTATGAGCGCTCTCTGAACCGAGCGTACTCAGATCGTTCTGATGTAATTATGAAACACACTTGAGCACATAGCTGTCATTTGTAATAAATATATGTATAAATTGAATATTTATTAATTGTTGTTTATTAAATTGGGTAACCTTCAGTTTCAGAGCAATAAGGTTCGTCTGACATTTCAATTATTTTGTTTATCCTGTTTTTTTTCTGTCAAATGTACCTGTTAGTATGTAATCAGCTTTATACTCAGCCTGCTCAGTCAATTTATTCTGCGCTCGTAGAGCGCGCTCTGATCATGCTCTGAACGAAAAAAGAAACGCAAATTCTGAGCTCTGATTTATCTGAGCTAAAAAAGAAACACGAACATTTTGTGTAATAGTTCAGGTTGTGCTCTGAACTATTAAAGAAAAACGCCTATTAGCACACATTTAAAAATACAAAAAATTACAGAAAGTGCTGTAAAAGCATTTGGTAACTATTTTTCTTGATTAAAAATAAATGCTTTAAAGTTTTCGAAAATGCTTGATCTGCCATGTCAGAATGACATTACTGCTGGTCGCAATGAATCTCTGGAGAATTTTTCTCCACAGTGGCTATAACAAAGCTGTTTCCAAGCGGTGCAGTTGCAGTAGATACTCGTATGTAAAAGATTCGCAGCTAAATGGTAGCGGGCTTTTCGGATTTGTTCCCTTTTGTCGCTGTAAGGCCTTCCAATCATTAATCGGGAACATTGTTTTTCGTAAAGTTTTTCCAGTGACACTTTTGATGATTTCTTTAAATAGTTTTGTCGCGTGTTCCAGTGAAGGTTAATTCTTCCGCCCTAAAGTTAAATAGATTGAGTTCTTTTTAAAGAGTTTTTCAATAAGGGCCAGTCGATTTTGAAATTAAGTAAAACAATTTGTTTGTGAGGAATTACCGAAATTTAATTTTGTATTTTAAAGGCCAATGTATGCCATTTTGTACTACATATGTATGGAATAAAACATTGTTCAATTGTCCGCCACGACTTCTCACCGTGGCATACGAAAGTGGACCATTTTTTAATGACTCTGGTTACTTCGGTTAAATTTGAGCGATGGCATTGGTTTTGCTGGTTTTAAGGGCATCGGACCTGCGATTTCAGGAAATCACCCAAAAAATGGCCAATTTTGGTAACCAATTCAACGTCAACCCTGCCTAAGAATACTATGCATTCAAATCGTTCATGGAAAATGTCCACCGTGGCGACTGGCGACCTCTGTGTGGCATGTAGCCCCGCCTTGCTAATGCTGGAACCTCTATCTATCCATCAAACCTTCTACCTCCTCGTTCAATTTCGGCCAAAAGAAAGCGGTTAGCATTAGTGACTAATTCCGATTATACAGACGCTCCCAAAACAACATGGCCGTCACAAGCTGACAAAGCAAGCTTTTGAGCTATATTGGTTTTATTTTGTAAAAAAAAGACACAACTAATGGTGCAAGTGAAGCTGTGGCAACCCCTACAAGAACATTCATTTATGTCCATACCTTATTATCATCGAGGAAGCTGTAGACGTGTTCTTGTATATAGTTTACGTATAGAATTGGATACAAACCGATTATATAACTTCACTTACACTCTGAGCAAATGCATATTGTGATAGTAAATAAATAGAGTAATGAAGGTCCCAACTAGACCTAGCTTTTCGCAACGTGTGTTTTTATTTTCGAGACGAATGAGAGGGCCTGACAATTTCATACTCAACAGCTTCACAAAGAGGCTTCTTCATGAAAGGTATACCCTCGGATGTTTATCAGACGTACGCGGGAGGTGGCGGCAAAAAATAACCTGAGATGGAATTTGTATTTTTCTGGGAATATGATTTCATGGCCTCGCACAAGGTTTCAGTATCTATACTCCATAATTGAAACAATTTCGAAATTTTTCAGAAGAAATCATCTTAAAATCATTCAATATGACCTCAAGTGTCATGCGATACCCATCTCAATGGCAATGAACATATTGTGACTCTCGCAATAAGTACGAACAATCAGAAAAAAAGTTATTCATCCAATTATGTTGACATGAAAGAGGCATGATCTCCGTAGTTACAAATACCATGGCCTGTGAATTATTTTCTGTGTCTCATTATTTTCATCTGCATATTTCGAAACTGAGTTTTAGCCACCCACTGATTTCTTGCTGCTGAGCAGTATCCCCAACCAGAGGAGGAATGCCAACGAGAGAAAGTCCTAAATTTTATGCTTCACTGTGCTATTTGAAAGGCAATTCCATTAAGACGTCCCTCGGATGCCCTGAATAAAGGATTTACAACCGCAAATTGTATTCATTCATCTGAGTGGTGTGAATAGAAAGACTCCTCTAAGCAAGGCCCGTAAATACACACATATAACACTTTGTTGTCAGTGTCACACATATTCCCTTCGATGACCGAACTCCGAAAACTACTCTCCTCACTGCTGGATATTTACAATCGCCCTCATTCGTACCCATTGAGATCTAAAGACGAATGAATTATCTCCAATGCGGACTGGGTTTTGGAATATTTTGACAGAAATGTGCTGAAAGGATTACGAATGTACGATTCAAAATGTAGCCACCCAAACTGCAGCCATCTCACATGCAATTGGTATTATCATCTTTTGGATTGTAGTCGTCACAGCAGCAGCTTAGCTATACAGAGTTGAACAACCATACCCAGAATGATAACCTTTCCCGAGGGGCAAGATTGCGATACATTATTTTGAAAGGCACACGATGTCCCTTTTCTTTTTTGTATTCATCACCGTCTCCACCTAGGTTATTGTTGTTATTATTGTCCTCATAGAGCCAAGTTGATGGAATATCTTATTTCTAATGTATGCACAGCATATGGTACTGTGTACGGAGAAGGAGGACCCACTAGTGTCCATCGTACTACACGAAAATGAACTCTATAAGTTTCGATAAGATGTCCTTCCCTTCATTTGGATACCTATGTGAGATCCCTTTCGAGTTATAAAATATAGAAGACTTGTCTCGAAAATAAATCATATTTTCAATCTGGAAAATGTAATTCTATTTGAATTGAAAAATATCCAGGAGACGAGCAAAAAACACTTTCCTCTAAATACCCCTGCCACCGGCACACATAACCTCTATGACTGTTTGTAAAATGCTCAAAGGGAGTAGGGTATATTACACAGCACATACTCGTACGCATGTGACCATGACCAGTGGGGTGGCGGCTCTTAGCCCCGCAGGGTGGTATTAATTTTCAATGGAAATGTATTCTTGAATTTGACCAGCAGAATTCTAAATAAAAAAAAAGAGAAAAATGAAATATTTATATGTCAGGCAAAGGAAAGGCAAAATAAATACGAACGAGATGAAAAAAAGAATAAATATTGGCTGGGAGAAGAGAAAATCAGACCTGAAAAGGACATGCCGAATATACCGCTTCCGATATCCATTTCTATTCAATCTTTAAATATTTGATTAATATCAAAGCGAAAAATATGTTTTCGGGTTTTTTTGAAATACCTTTCAGTTTTATTGCTCTTTGTTCGTTTAGCCAAATAGCAATAAATGTTTGTTTGCAAACGGGAAAATGACAGATAAAAGGCAGGACAATAACTATAAATTTTGTCAAGTAGAACCCCCGTATAAATGAAGGAACCCAGCTTAGGCTGAGTTTAAGAGAGTATGGAACGGATCCACCGCAACGCAAGGCGGTTGTGTTTAAGATTTAAATTCGCAACTCGTATTTGAAAGAAAGACATAAATACGATTTATTTGGGCGCTTTATGGTGGACATTTGGAGAAAAATATTCATATTTAGCAGCGGGATAATCGCATAAATTAAGTGGCCACTTCAATATTAAATTTGGGGTTGTGCTGCAAATGCTTAAGCTCATGCAGCAATAGCTGCTTGATTTGAAAGCAAATGCTTAGCGGGAAGGCTTTGAATATACCCTTCCATTTTGTGTCTGCCTTCACACTTTACAATTGTAAAATAAGTGTCTAGTCCTACATTGGGCGCCAGTTTGTCGCTGTCTACAAGCAATCACTTTGTTTTAAACAAGCTATTGCTTAATTGTAGAATCCGTACCCTAATAACGCCCGTATGACACTGCATTTTTTCCCCATTTTTATAATGTTAAAAAGTCAGCGGTGTGTAAAAGAGACTGAAAGTGTATTATGAAAGAGGTAGCAATTGTTTGCAAGGAAACCACAAATTTTCAAACGAATTTATTTTCAATGTTGAAATGTCAAAAAAAAAGTTGCCAGCAGCTGGAAAATGTAATTTGAATACATTTTAAATGCATTTTTTTTGACGTTTCCACATTTATAAAGTATGGGGTATTTTCGTTCTAATTTCTCGTACTGCTCTAGTTTCATTTTAAAAGCATAAAAAATGAAAAAAAAATGTCATACGGGCATAAATAAAAAAAAACAATGGCACTCCGGGAGTCCCGATAGAACTGAAAACTTAAAAAATTTCGGGTGTATTTTTTGAATCGTCAGGAAATATTTTAATGTGCAGGCAATTCTGTTAAATGAAGTGCTTTCTTATTCGTTTTTATAAATATAATATGAAGTACAAAAATTATACTATAATTTTCAATTTCCTCTAATGCGCTATTGTACATGAAAAATAATGCATACTTGTTGGTACCCGCGACTTCGTCTGTGTGTAATTAGTACTTCGAGTAACTCATTAAAATATTTATATCAATCGAGTTAAAAACTATTCGATCTTTCAAGCCAACCAATTAGCCCTACACATTTAACCCTAGTAGGCTAATCTTGCTGACTACGCCTAATAAGCTAAACATTCGTCTGTATTAAAATATGTTTTTTTTAAGCTTTGTTTAATACATATGGTTCTATTTTTTTCTGAAACATTAAGATTGTATTCCCAAATAAAACACTTGATTTTACTAAGTATATTCTTCATTTTTTTTTATTATTAAGCAGTCTTTAAAAAAACGCAGCATTTTTCAGTCTAAAATGAACATGTCTTCACAATATTTAAAAAAAACTGAGAAAAAAACATTCCTTCTTTGGCAATATACTAAAATTAATAATAACAGGTGATAAGACAAAAATATAAAGGAACCAATTTTTCTTTGCTCAAAATCCGCAAAAGTCAATTCGATGTTGACCACAAATTCCAATATTGCATTTAAAAATATAAATAAAAATAGAAATACTGTTTTTACCTGCCGGACACAATCATCTTTCACAAGAACGCATCGGCGACTGAGTTAGTTGTTGAGCATAAGTTACTATGTGCCCGCATTGAAAAGAGACAGGAAAATTAAGAATGCGACGTCGTCGAATCGACGAACATTAGCCTTCTAGGGTTAAATTCATTGTTAAAATACGCAGCAAATGCATTTATTTCTTACCGAATTTTATTATCCCTAACTTGATAAATAATTGGTAGATACTTCATCCCTCGCACCAACCAGATTGCCCCAGCAAATTTTGAAAATAAAACTCTCTCTTAAATTATTTTACCATAGCAAACACACTTTCCCATTCCCATCCCACATTAGCAGGGAAAACAGATTGTAGTAGGCAAATTCTCTTAAGTTTTGTGAGCTTGCGGCAGCGTTGCCAACCACTTTTAACGAAAAAATGAATAACTTTGAAAAAGGATGCCATTTTCAATAAAATAAAACAAAAAAAAAATATTTTTAGGTAAAGTGGAACAATAAATCAAAGATTAAGTTCAAATATAAAAACAATAAACAGCTATCGAATTTGTTTCTAATTTCAATAAACTTCCTGGAAGTGGAAGCTGGAATTATTTTTAAAGATTGACTGATAAATTTTTCGTAAAATGGGCAAAGTTTAAAATTGGAAACACATTTTTTAAGACCGACGTTACATATAAAATTCTTTTTTGGCCAAATTTTCTAAGAATGTTTAAAAATATAAAAAAAAAACATAAAAAATTTAAATTTAAAAGTGCCCTTTTTATGGTAGCAGCACTCCTGGAAGCATTCCCTCTTTCTAACTCTTGTTAAACCATGATTACCATACCCATTCAATTCAATTCAATTTTTTTTTGATTCATTTTTTTAATTTTTTAAAAATTTTTAAAAAATCTTTGCAAAAAAAAAATAAATGTAACATCGGTCTTATTGCAGGTTATATAGAATCTCAGTTGAAAAATTTTAATTTGCTGATCCAACAAGTAAATTGTTATGTGAATAGCATTAGGTATTTATAAATGATACGCAAAACAATTGACTAGCATTGAGATTTAAAATAAAAAAAAATAATAATCAAAATATGCATACCTACATTAAAAAAATTAAAAAGGCTATTGCTTTGACATAATGATACCGAAGCCTTTTTCTAACTTGTAAATAAAAAAGGTCTGCTATACCTTAAACAACGATCTAGATGTAGTCATCTCCTTCACTATTTAAAGTTGTGTCTTTTAGTTTCGGTTAAAGAATCCGGGAACATAGCGCTGAAGTCAAATTTGATCTAATTAATTTAAGATAATGAAATGTATATTAAACAATCCTATGTTAGCAAATTGCAATTCTTACCAATTTATATCTAAGGGGTCGTTTACATGTTTTCCATTTTTCCTGTCCTCATCCATAAACGGATTTATTTACGTTTAAAATGTTGAAATCACTTTTTTTAAGGAATTTGCATGCACATTAACAAGCTACTTTACTTCGCGTGTCAAATAATAAATGACGCCATCAAAAGTATTGCATTGAAATGATTACCCTGTTGAAATTGAATTTGAATTTGAATTTCAACTCAACACTTGTGTTATTAATTCAACAAAATATATGTCGAATCTGCGAATTTTGTCAATATAACCTTGTAGGTATTTTATTTTCAGTGCAAATAACATGCCCTCCCCCCCATTCACTGGGTCTGAGACAAATACCTAGAATGCGGTCAAGAAGATGTGTCAAAGCTTACAAAAATGCGCCTTTTGCGGTGCAACGATTAAAACTGCTGTACGCTTTTTGAAGTTATGGCAAAATTGATGAACATTCGACCGGGCACAAATTCTTTTCGTAGATAAAGTTCTTGACCAATTTGATGTGTATATGTGACTTGTGGACATTGTTATTTCCGTCGGCTTTTTCGGTCATATGCGTTTGAATGAAACTATATTAGTTCATTGATTTTTTCCGACGTTTCGGCAGGGATTGCTGCCTTCTTCAGGTATAATATTTAAAAAAAGTCAAACTGCTTCACCAAAGAACAATACTATAAAATTTAGCACAACATATAAAACAAAAATTGATAGACAGAAAATTAACCCACTTTAAGCGTAACACTTCAATAGAAGTTTAGTCTAATGTTGATTCTTTCTCTTCGCCTTTAAACCAATTTGAGTTGAAGCTAATTCGAGACCTTTTTCATTCCTCTCACACTTTCATACCAAGTTCTGTTTGCCTTTTCTCGGTAGCTACATCTTTTTGCAATCAAATTTCTCAGAATTTGTCTGACGCGTGACCCCAACCCAAAAAACTTTATCTAACGAAATGCGAGCTTTTTACATAAATTAAAATTGGTGCGGCAGAGTGTGAAGTTCGGATGAAGGGACTCCACTCGAGGATGGATGTCATTGTGAAACGACTTCAGCGATAACGCTCATATCAGCAAAATACTCGTAACATCAAACGAAAAATGGGTTATCCAGTTCGTTGCACCCATCGCCACCCTAAACGTATTACTGTGATTTGTACCACATCGTCGCGTGTTCCAATAAATGCTCATCGTATCTATATATATGCACCACTAAGCACACACACTCCCATATGCAACACTTTTCCCGAAGAAATCCGACATTACAGTGCGACATTTCGCAACGATGTCTGGTCTCATCCTTCAATTTCACACGATGAATTGAATCCCTCTCGGACGATTCACGGAACGGAAACACCACATAAAAAAAGGCAGCTCTCCAAAGGACCGATGAGGAGAACAAATCGAAAACAGTTCGATTCTGAGTGTGTTCGCACACTGTACAACTGTATGTAACGAAAGGATGCCATGCATGGAATTTCGTTTTTACTACGCGAGAAATGAAAACAAATTTGATGAAAATTGAAAAAGGAAATGAAGTATTGACGTTTAGGCGGACAGACAAAAAACTAAAAGTACTTTCGCCTTCGTTCGTTTTTCTTCCGATGATGGGAGAAATTGAATTTCCCAATGACTCCCTTACCAGACATAAATCTCAACGTCGGTCGCATCGTCCAGGCGATAAAGGATTTCTCTCTGCCATGTACCACTTGTGAAATGTAGGCCTACATACTGTCAATGGCATAAATCACTAGATTCGCGCGACTTATACCACGCGCGTTGACATCCTATCGAGCAGACACCATGTGCACCATGTGTGTTGACACATCTCTCAGTGCGGATCATCATCACGGACGCATTTGATGCATATGACAACGTGTCGAACAAGTGAAATCACCAGAATCAACAACAAAAAGGACTGATTTTCTGTCTTTCTACACGTTCCGTTCGAAGAACATGAACGTTATTGATTTTAAGCACTTTTGGGATGGCGTACAGTGAACACCGAACGCACTCGTGTACCGGAGCACAGTTTTATTACCATATGCGGATAGATATAACAATTGAGTCGACCAAAAGGTTTGCCGTCGCAACAACTTACCTATACCCACAGTCGCTTTGCTCCTCAATAAATATTTGATCAAGATAATCGCAATAAAAGGATATAGGGAAAAGCTTTCCATTGGATTAAGAAACACACTTTTGTAGAACACTCTCATATATATGGTTCCTCCTCCAGGATGTGATTTCCTTTGGTGTTTGCTCTGCAGAACGGTCCTCAGTGAAACTATAAAGCGGCAGCAGAACCCCGCTTGAATGGAAACTTAAAATAGAAACAAAGGTAGAACGTGCAAAAAGGTTTTCGCAATCAACACGGAGTGGGCGATGTGTACACTGATGCCCCTCAAAGGAATGGGTTTAGTGCCAATGTTGACCCTTTTAGGAATATTAAATTGTTTCAAGGGATTTGAACAGTTTCAAATGGATATCTGTATTGGCATTTGCCTAATTTGTTGGTGCTACGTGGCGCAGAGATTTTGCTGCAAAGCTTCTCAATTTCCGTTTGATGCAACAGAAGGGGTTTGAATTCGAATACAGCTGGATATCTGTACCTGGTACAGCGATTCTTTGCAAAAATAATTAAGTAAGCAAATATCTACCTTAGATCGATTTGGGTAGATCGAATATTTATATCCTGCTGATGACATATCCAATTGTATGCACGCACATATTCGTCTAATATTGTTCTGAACCACATTTCCCAAGTTATTGACATTTCAGTTCCAACGATTTATCCTTTGAGCTCGGGTTTTCATTTGGGCGAAATCAAAAAAATAAAAATCACATTTCGTTCATCCATGCATGTGGACCAAAACAAATGTCACATCGACAAATTCTGTGCAATCAACTTGTGCGGCAACAATGCACCTCTAGGAAGCCAACAAAATGCAACCACCCACACCGGCACAATGTGAGTTGGATTGTTTGTTTGTTGTTCAATATTGCCACGCAACTATATATGAACGGAATGACAAAGATCCTTGTTCGGGGTGGTTGAATGTACTCGGGAGGATTTCAAACAAATCGATTTCCCTTGTGAATATCATGACATTTCACCTCAGCTCATAATTTGATATCGAAATTTATCGGTTGCTGAGCAGCAGTCGCTTCTCAAAGGCACGTGTCATTTTAGTTTGTTAATTGCTGACATAAATTGGTAAAATTTCGAAAGAAACTTTGAAACAAAATTCGGCCTGGTGATTTAATTAGAAATTCGCTATCTCTGGTGTGTGATTTTTTTTCCCAACGTTCATATTGCTCTAGCACTTTTCAGGTTATAAGAGTCTTGAATTGAAAATATTGGTTGCTATTACGAAATTTGTTTGCTAATTGGAAATTTGCAATCTCATACGTAGAACAACTGTTTGTGGAGCTCTGATCAGTAGTAAATGAATTCTACGTTTGCGAATATAAAGTTTTTGAAATCTTTTTATACAGGGTGGCGCAGCAATTGTGCTACAATAAGAAATTCAAATAACTTTTTTTTTAATCGATGTATTTCATTTATTTTTTTTTTATTGGTTAGAAAATTAAATTTTATTTTAAATAGTTAGTTGTTTTTAAAGATTATAGATCGCAAATGACCTCCACGCTCTCCCACGCATATGCGGCACCTGATCAATTCATTGCGGCCTGAAGAGTTGAAGTTGGGATCGCCTCAATTATTGTCGTTATGGACTGCTTTAATTCAGTTAAATTACTGGGCTTCGTTTTATACACCTCTTGCTTGACATAACCCCATAAAAAGAAGTCTGGTGCAGTCAGGTCAGGTGACCTTGGGGGCCAGCGAAGAGTGGAGTTCCTAGAAATTAATTTGTTTGCGAATTTTTTGTTTAGCTCCGCCATAACTGGTCTGGCTATATGTGCAGTTGCTCCATCTTGCTGAAACCAAACGCTGTTGAATGGTATACGTCTTCGGCGCAGTTCTGGGTAAAAAAACTCCTTCAACATCTTTAAATAACGGTCCCCATTGACAGTAACGGTTACACCGTTTTCTTCAAAGAAGTACGGCCCGACAATACACCTTGATGAAACTGCGCACCACACAGTGACTCGTTCTGGGTGCAGTTCCGTCTCATGGAGCATTTCTGGATTAGACTCTTTCCATATACGGCAATTTTGCTTGTTTACATTGCCGTTAAGATCAAAATGGGCCTCATCAGACATGAACAAACAATTGATCAATGTGTTGTCTTCTTCGGCCATTGATATCTTTTTTTGGCAAAATTCCAGGCGAACAGGCAAATCCTGAGGGTTTAACTTGCTAGTAATTTGGACTTTGAACGGAAACAAGTTTAAATCGTCATGAAGTATCCGTTGTAATGACCGTCTACTAACTCCAATTTGCCCCGATAAGTTTCGGGTGGAAACGCTCGGATTGGCCTGTATTGCAGATGCTACTGCTGCGATTGTATCCTGAACCCGAACATTGGCATCTCGATGGTACGGCCTTCGTGCGATGCTTCCAGATTCGGCAAACATGTTTACAAACCTCATAATGGTCCATCTACTCGGGGGATTACCGCCAAACTCCCGCCTAAATTCCCTTTGGACGGAAATGACGGACTGCAAAGCATGGTACCGTTGCACTATCCAAATTCTTTTCTCCGTATCCCAAGCATCCATTTTTATAAATCTAAATAGTAACCTACAAAATAAAAAAAAAAATAAGCCGATTACTCACACAGAAAAAAAGTTATTAAGTTTTATTTTTGTAGCACGATTCGTGCGCCACCCTGTACATTCGAATGAGCAACTTCGTTCCAAAGCAAGGAGCCGAAAGGGGTTCTTAAAATTCTTTTTGCTTAGACATCAGCTTAGATCTCCACTTCACAACAAGGTTCAAACATTTCCTAAATATGAATCACTACTTTTAGTATTGGAACTGTGATAATCAGAGTTAAATTCAGCAGTTTTTAAATCCTTTTCGCCCAAACACCTTAGAGTCGGAAAAGGGTTTTTTTTTTTTTTGAATAGCTACTTATGGCGTGGCTTGGCCTCGGGTACATCTGTCACACTGAAATATTGTATATATCTACTGAGATTAATTGAATATAAATTTAGTAAGGAGTAGACCCTGAAATTGGAATCAAAGGAGCGTTACGATCAAGTCCGATTCTTATTATTCCGCGCGTAGATCTGTACATAAAGAACATTGTATCGTGCAGTGCAGTTACAGTGAAAAGAAAACTCGGACGGAAAGGTCCTATGACCGCACCAAACCCCCCGTCTAGGTAGGACTTCACAATACAAAAACTCAACTTTCGTATTCTGAAATCTGAACAGAATACGATATTTACAAATGCTTTCCGGCAGAATGTACCGGCAATCAGAAAGGCGTGTAAACAACCAATTCACCAAGAGACATCCAGAAATCAATAGCTCTGTTCGTTGACAGACATGCTGTGTTTAAGGCTCTCGATTCGACCCAGCCTTAAATTTGAATTTAAAGGTGAAAACTAGGTGGACTAACCTGATGAACTGCGTCTTTTCTAGGAAGATTTGGCTAATCTACGCCACCAGATTATAAAACTGCTCTTTAGTCTCACCTAGAAGGACTTATGGTAATTCCCTCAAGAAACACTTCAAAGAGTACAAAAACTGTACTAGTTGGCATCACAGGGGATAGTCGCGACTACCCAAATACAGCCCTCGAGGAACTCGTCAAAAACTTTCTTCAGTACACAGACTTAAGAAGACGCAGGCCGTGGTGTAAAACTTCCCGTCGTCCAAAACTTTGAACTTAAGAGTCATATCAAGATCCTAAGACCAATAATATGAATGAATATGAAACTCATCGACTGACTTTATGCCCAGATTCAGTGAACTTCAATCGATAGTACAAAATAACTATCCATCCCTGGAAGACGAGTGGCAACGCTCAGGGTTGAATAGTCAGTTTGATCTGTGGATATCGCTTGATTGATTCGACATACCATCTAGCTACCATGTCCTGTAGACAAAGCCACCACCCATTTCAATGTTCCTCGACTCATACTAAAAGTCTTAGAAGGTCGAATACTTAGCAGAATACTTTCATACAGTCGAGCAGCACCAGCAGCTCTTGTTCCTTACAAATTCAACTTTAAACTGAGCACTATCGATCACCTTGCTTCCCACAACAAAGTCACTCTCTTTCGGTCGTCGCCGGTCACGAGGAACCCTTAGGCAGGGAAAGAGTTTCGGGCCGCGCCTCTATTCATGGACCCCGAGCCTTTCAGTTGTCTGCAAATAAAGAAAACCAAAACATTAAAAACTCGCCAGCGACGACAACCGTTGGGTGGTAGCTTGTGGACCTTGATTTGACTGCATGTCCAAATCGATTACTAGCCCTACTGATTCAAGGCGGTATAAAAGGCCTATTCCGATCGATCCGTTGATAGCAAAATGAAGGAATAAACCAATCATGCATTCAACGAGCAGTCCTTGGTTTGCAGATTGCGCTGATGGCAATATGAGTTTCATATATGGTTTCACAAGATACTTAAAATATTCCATTCGTCGATATTGCTTGGGCACCAATTCAAACCCGAGTTGGATGAGTTAATTTAGAGGACCTTTTGCTGGAAGGTTAAGCTTCTTACCTCCTTAGGTAGACATCATTGATCCGATCGCACTTTGTCCAATCGCTACTATTCTTTGGTCGACTACGTAGCCTCTGTCCATCCATCTAGGAATTATAGCGTCCACATAAAACACACCTCCACTGGCACTGTCTTATATACTCATCGCATTAAAGTAATAACTTGAATATATTAATTCCGTGAAAGGAAACTTCGCTCGCCATTGAAAGATGAGCAGCAAAATAGACATTTCTCTTCGACCTCTATGCTCACTAATTTTCATCTAGCCAACCAGGAGTACATATACGCGATGACAACAAGTCGTCGGTCGTCGCCCACAAACCATGAATCCTGTCTGCAAAATCAAGATATATCTCTTGGCATAATGAAGAAAAACAGCTCAAGTAGAAATAAATTTCATCGAAGGTGATATAGTGCCGCAGGATATTGCTTCAACCCCCCGGCACTCGGTTCTGTAGTTTTGGACAAACGAATATAAATATGTGACTTTATCGCTTTATAGCTTCAAAGTTCTCTGCATTCGATTTGAATCTTATCCAGAGCCAATAATAAAAACCAAGGATAATACACTCCTTGGTCAACAACTTAGCGTGTGTGTGTGTCGAATGCAAAACTCTAGTCAGTGACCCCTTAATATGCTGTACGACTGTACGCCAATTGCAGAGAGCGAGTTCAACCAAAACCCACTTTTGCCGCCGCCGAGTGAAAGAAAACTAGGACAATGCGCGCTCATATCTCTGTTATTGCTTTCCGCTACAGTGAAGGTTGTTTTTGAAAAGTGTAATATTCGATGGTGATGGTGTATTAGAGTGTCACATCCATAACCCGACGGGGGCGAAAGTTACTTTAAAATATCTCTCCCTCTCTGTTCGTGCATATACACACGTTAGAGGTATACTGTGGAGGTTCTGGTCCGCCCACATTTTAGCCAAGTCGTCCCTTTTGGCATCGGCATTAACCCGGCGATATAATTAAATTTCATGTTGTACAATGCTCCGAGGAAAGTTCATTAAAATTATAATTTCAAACGTTCGGCTTCGGGTGTTACGGGTTAGGGGTACGGCAGCAGCAGCAACAGCAGCAGGAGAACAATGACAACTCGGTGCCTGAAATGTTAGGTACCATAGTGATGGTAGTCGTTGTTGGAGCTCAAAATACATGCAGTATGCTAAGGATATGACATTAAAAAGTTTTCCGGTTCGCATGATTTTCTTCTTCCCTTTTTTTTTGCTCATCTTCTCAGGGCACTCTCCTCTCATGGAGTGAAACGGAACATAACAGGATGATGGAAATTAATTTTATTTATTGTAGTTTTTCGAAAAGTTGTCCTTTTTATCGGAGAGAGTGCGGGGGAAGGACGAGAACACATAAAGTTATTTCATGTGGACAATACTAGTAATCTGAAGCGATGGACTAATTACATTACTCTTGTACTCTGCTGTGTATATTTTATATGAACCGAGAGTGGAGCAGCTGTTTATTTATGTCAATTGAGCATGTGCATTTTTCTTAGATTAGGCCGCATTGTCTACCAGGAGCATGCCATGTCATGCATGTGCCATGTCAATAATAATGTGCGTGTGTACGAGTATGTGGCGGCGCTCTGAGTGACACAAAGGCTTGCAGGATTGGGCTTTTTTATCAGAAATTGGGCTAAATTCAAGACACCAATTTGAATATGAATGTCCAATCCTAATTGAGATATAAATCTGAGCGTTTTGTTATCTTTGGCGAAAATGTTTTTCTATAGCGCTTATCTATCCCCAAGCATACTCGTAACAAATCCTACTAAATAATTTTTATTCATAGATTTCACTCATCGATTTCGACATTTCAAATTAACCGCAACTAAATTTTTCTTATTTTTATTTTCTTTATAAGAATGTGTTTATATTTTAATTCAAGTATGAAAAGAAATTATCTGTAATCTGGATCCCTCATGGCTCCGATTTTGGGCTATAAATATTTTTCAATTGGGCTATCGAACTAGTTCAATACCTGGCAACCCTGCCTACTCAGCATTATCTTGCTGTGACACCAATTATGGCTCCTGCATCAAGAGTTTTTGTCGAGGCTCTCTATTTTGATATACAATGTGGCGCAAAAATAACCTTCCGATGTTTTTTGGCTGTAATTTAAAAAAAAATGAAAAACTTTGATTCTTCTTGTGGATTATTTTTATTTGGTCTTTTAATTTTTTTTACATCAAGTCGAGAATATGATGTCATGTAAATGGCTGCCGCCACAGTTGATTGTTATTTGAGCCCTTTTTATGGCATTTTCCATCACTTTGGCCAAAACTTCCGGCGATAGGTCCTCACATTCTTGACGGATATTGTCTTTAAGAGCTGCAAGAGTCTGAGGCTTGTTGACATAAACCCGCGACTTCAAAAAGCCCCACAAAAAGAAGTCTGGAGCGGTCAAATCAGGCGATCTTGCGGGCTAGTGCAAATCGCCAAAAACGACCCGGGAACACCGCTTTCAGAATATCGGTTGTGGCTCGCGCAGGTTGTGCCGTAGCTCCGTCCTGTTGGAACCACATGTCCTGCAGTCCTAAATCGTCCAATTGCGGTAGAAAAAATCGGTAAACATGGCCCTATAGCGCGCACCGTTCACTGTTGTCGTTGGACCAGCGGCGTTCTCGAAAAAAAAATGGCCGCGTCAACAGAGGTGATATTCTCGGCACAACGGGCGCTCCGGGGCCCGCCACTCTTGGCAACGTCTCGTGTTGTGCCAGTCTCTTCGAGGCGAGCGGCTAAACGTCGCAGTGTTTCACCAATAGGCGTTGGACGGCTAGGAAATCTGCGACGAAATTCACGTTGTGCCAAAGTCACCGACTGATTATTGCTCAAATAAATAGTCAGCAATATTCTGCGTTCTGGAGCAGTGTAGCGTAACATTGTTTATTAACGTGTATTTCGCATGTGTTTACTACACAAATGTCAAAACAGAACTGACATTAGGGGCCAATCGCAAAATTTATAGCATTTTCTGATAGGAGGATTACTTTTGCGCCACCTTGTATATAGATATATAGGAACAATTTCAAAATGTATATTTTAACTTGTAATTTCAAATCGCTCATTAAGCTGACAGATTGGGCTATCTCTTTTTGTATACCAATTTTAATAGCTGTCAGTTGTTGTAGAACTCACGAAGGAAATTCAATGAGAAAGACTCAAAGAATCACCCGTCATCCATAGGCCATAGCCTATATAGTTAATATTCAAGACGCATAAAAAAAATGCATTATGTGTCTTTCTGAAGTAAAACCTTAGGTAAACAATTAAAGAGTCACATGCCAAAAATATAACAACTTGCAGTTGAAAAGAAAAGCCTTCTTCTCGAGTAGACATACTGTCAGTTAAATATCCGCTCTCGGAAGGTAGATGCAAAAAAGCTTCTCATTCATTCCAAAAAAACCGAATGACAGTGTATTTACTTCAAGCCTGGTGATAGTGAAGTAATACTAACTATACTTATTCGTTTAGCAGTTTGGCAAAGAAGCCGATTTACATAGCGAGACCATCCGTTTAGTCTGAGATCTAAAGGTGGGTTGCGAGTAACCAACAAGTAGTCGCCGACCAATAGCACCAGAAAAAGAGGGCCCTAATAAAAATACCACAGGAATCACTGTGGGTTGGACTTGTGCTCTCCATACCTCCCATTTTCAAGTCAATTGTCCTACAACCATGCAGTCAGGGCCATCACGTTAAGACTTGTAATACGTTAAGTACAAAGCAATTCAAAATTAGACCAGTGGCCTCTTTCATAGATCGTACATCACATACAACATACATTAAAATTATTTTGATACATCACATACAATTTTCTGTTTCATAGATTTGACTGGAAGTATTGTATGAAAAATTATATTGTTGTATGTGATGTATTATTTTGACATTTCATATGAAAGAGTTTTCATTCGCATTAAAGTGAGTTCATTTTTCTTTTTAACACTTTTATGTTGAAGGGATATTAAAATAAAAGTGTTTAATATAAAACTATTTTATATAAATGACATAAATAAATAATATCTGAAAATGGATGTAGTTTTTGGTGAAGAAGATTTCCTTTTTGGTGGTGTGAAATATCGTATAAGAGTTGTTCGGCGCCCAAGAACATTTTTAAAACGAGTACGAAATTTCGGATGCCGCCGACGTGTGTTCAATTATTGTTGGAGCGTTTGGGTTCATTTATTGCACATCCAAAAAAAACTCCAATGAAGCTTTACGACCATTCCAACAAATATTGTTAACAAACTGACTTTGCAAAACGCCAATATCATGGTATTATATTATATTACGTTATATTTTTGGCTTACATTGCTGTATGAAATGTTTGATAAATTTAAAATTTGTTGTATCAGAAAAATGTATGATAAAGTTCTATGAAACAAACATTAATGTATGACTATTGATCATACAACATTTCTATGAAACAGAAATAATACATCAGAAGTTTCTAAATCATTTATATTGTATGTTATGTATGATCTATGCGAACGGCCTCAGTTTGTAAGTATATGAATAAAGTGTTTGATACGGTTTCCAAAGCGGCTCCCAAATACGATAAGTTCATTCAGCTAATATATGCCCAAGAACATTTAGTATAGAATGAACCTGATTGTGTTAATCAACTTTATTGCCTTCTCATTGTCCCTTCACTCAGGGAAAAAATGCAAACTAAAATGTAATATGTTCTATTTGATTTTACGTTGAATAAAATTTAATAAAGAATATTCCTTTTCACGTGAAAACATATTTGATTTAAATACGCAATGTAATTTTAAATTAAGTCAATTTAGATTCAAAGTGAAACGTATTCACTTTTACATTTAAGCATGATTCCACATCAAATCAAGGTCCATACGTGGTTAGATCGAATTAAAAATATATGCATTTAGAGTAGGGAAACCCTGAATTAATTAATGCCACTTATTAATTAATGTTATGCCACTTTGATTTAAAAATTTTCGTAGTCGATGCTAAATCATTCCGAAAAATATTTAAATCAAAGTGGTTTTCTCTGATTTTACGTTGTTTTTTCTCTGGGTGTTGCGCCTTTCATTTAACGTCAATTAAAAAAGTCCATACGATGACACATAGATGGCGTTACTAGAATTGTTGCCATATGAATTTTATTTAGTACTGGCCTTCAAACGATAAATGTATAAATTTGACATCAATCTGACTATAAATTCGGTAGTTATAGTATTTTGTGTGAAGCAACTTTTGTTATTGAAAAAAAAAAAAAATGGAAAAAAGTGACTTTCGAGTTTTGATAAAGCATTGCTTTTTTATGAAACAAAATTCAGTGGAAACAAAACAATGGCTTGATGAACATTATCCGGACTCAGCTCCATCGAGACAAATGGTAGAGAAGTGGATTGCTGAATTTAAACGTGGTCGTACCAGCACAAATGATGCAGAGCGCAGTGGACGCCCAAATGAGGCTGTTATTCCAGAAAACATCCATAAAAATCCATAAATTGGTTGTGAACGATTCCAATTTGAAAGTGCACGAGTAAGCTGGCGTTTGAAAGATATTAGATGGTAGTATTTTTACCATTTTACACGAACATTTGGGTATGCGAAAGCTCTGTGAAAAGTGGATGCCGCGTGAGCTCACAGTGGACCAAAAACAACAACGAATTGCTGCTTCAGAGGCGTGTTTGGCGCTGTTAAACCGCAATAAAATCGAATTCTTTCGTCGTTATGTGACAATGGATGAAACATGGCTTCACTATTACACACCAGACTCCAAAAGACAGTCAGCTGAGTGACCAGCAGTCGACGAACCAAATCCAAAGCGAGCAAAGACGCAACAGTCGGCCGGTAAGGTGATGGCGTCTGTATTTTGGGATGCGAAGGGAATAATATTCATCGACTATCTTCAAAAAGGAACCACCATCAACAGCGACATTTGTATCGAATGAAGACTGAAACGGCCACATTTGCAAATGCAAAAAGTGTTGTTTAACCAAGACAATGCACCGTGTCACAAATCGATGAAAACGATGGCAAAATTGAATGAATTGGGCTTCGACTGGCTTAACCACCCACCGTATTCTCTAGATTTAGCCCAAAGTGACTTTTTCCTGTTTTCAGATCTCAAGAGAATGCTTGCTGGAGAGAAATTTAAGTCGAATTGTGAAGTAATTGCTGAAACTGAGGCCTATTTTGACGAGAAAGAGAAATCGTACTATAAAAGTGGTATCCAAAAGTTAGAAAATCGCTATACTCGTTGCATCGCCCTCGAAGGCAACTATGTTGAATAATGAAATCGAGTTTTGTCAAAATTTTGTTTTGTTCTTACTTAACCTATTTATTGAATGACATAGTATTTTAAAATATATTCTTGGTATGTCCCTCAATATATGCACTTTGCTGTTTTTTTTTTTTTTTATATTATGCCTAAAATAAAATAGAAAAAAAGAAAGCCCCACTTGCCCTTTGTCGGTATAGGTCGCAGTACATTTGGGACAAATTCTTCAAGTTTTGTGCCCTTTATCCTTCCCGATAATGTCTCAGTGCAAAACTTGGTTTAAAAAAAAAAAACATTGTTTTTAATATTCAAAAACTAAAAAGTAGATTAACATACATTGTGAATGTACCTTTAGAAAAAATTCTAACGACGACCGAAAAATGTGCCTAAAATGTTTTATCTCAGTTGGAAAATGTAATCTTCGTCCTAATCGTGATTTCTCCGTTGGAGTCTTTCGGTATCTATATACTTGTCCGAAGTTATGAGCAAAGTTGGCAACCGCGGTCGAGCCATTTTTACACTTGCAACTTTAATGAACAGTCAGTTCTTATTTTTGACTCGTGTTCTACGCACTGAAATTAATCAGGCGTACAAATTACAGGCGTATTTCCCTGCTAGAGGGATTAACAATTTTTCAGCATATTTGCAAACCTCTGGGCGGATTTAATAAATTGCACAGCAGCAAACTTTAATTTTAAATGTATGTAGGTAGCTAAAACCACAGGTTAATATAGGTATTTGTGAAAACAGCACCGCTATTGCCAGAGGCTTCAAAGGTAGAGATTTATTTTTTATAAATTTATATTCAAACTTTGAGCCATATATCGTTGACCGATTTCCAACCCTTAGGCAGTGCTTTCTTAGCAGCAGTCTTTGCAACTTTTCATAGTGAGGAATGTTTCGAACGAAGCAACAATAAACAAATTGCCAAATAATTCTGTATGAACATAAAAATTCTGTATGAACATAAATTCCAGCTCCATTTGTACAGGTTACCTCCCTGCCTATTTTTAAAACAAAAACACACTACTTTGTATTATTATTAATCTACCACCATCACATGTTTTTGTTTACAAGTTGCCACCTATCACGCGCTAGTCTTACCCACATTAGGTCATCCGAATATAATTTTCCGTTCTGAAATCTTAATCCCGCATTTCAAACATCATATCCGTAATCCGGTTCAATTACCTTATAGCTCATAGTTCCTCCATATATTCCCGGATCTCCAGCCATCTGTACAGAGGTATTTCTGATGCTTCATTCCACTGACTCCAGCGGATTAAATGTTTAGATTTCGACAGACTGCCGAACAAAAATAGACCACCGTACGTAATAATAACAAATCCGCTCTAATTGAAATGCGTTTTTCGCTTCTCTATTCTTGGATTCCTTCCCGCTTCGGCATCTTATACCAGAGATAGTGTAAACAAAAGTGAATAAAAAAAGACACCCACATACGTGAACTCAAACTACAACAATTACTGGGAAATCATTTAATAATTATAATCCACATAATTGTGTGTACTCTTGTATCTATTATAATATTAGTGTACGTCAATCATTTTCTCACCAAATTTGTGATCGATGATGAAGGACATCAAATCAAAAAAAAAAAAAAAAACCTGTTTGCAAAATTCAATTCCACAGCATCCCGACTGCGAATAGTATGGAAATGTATACCCAAAAGAAACAAGTGTTGTAGCTGTGTAAGTGGCGAGTGGTGAGTTTCCCACCGTAGCTGGAGAAGTCTCAATGTCAGCGGAAAAGTTGGGGAAAAGCCTGAGTAATTTCCCTGGAATGCTGAAACTAAAATGAATGTGGATTGTAATGTAATGTAAGTTGGAAATGTCACCAAGGAGAATGCTTTGGCAGAAACTTGGTGAGTATCCCCTCGAAGATGGGCAACACGAAATCGGAAAGCGTTTTCAACGCAATCTATGTGGTGGTGGTACCGCCCCAATGGTTTTTCACCACCACCACAATAATACGTTATGTTGGTGAGACTGATGTAGGCACGTTGTTGAAGTAGAAGTCATGCTTGTTTCTTTGGCTTCTCCATGGAAGTGGAGAACTATCATGAACACCCACATGATGGGGAGATGTTTTTTTTTTTTTTGTTTTTAGTTTTTCCCTTAACTACTACTACAACTATACATCCATTGAACTGTTGGTGAAATGGAAAATTTCAAGTGGTTGCGGATGATATTATTATTATTTTTTTCTTACGAATTTCAACTACTTGGAGAATTTTTTTTAGAACGAATTGTTTTTCTCTTTTGTTTATCGTAGACAGAATAAAATGTTATTGATATTCATTTGGGCAAATTAGGCAATATAGACGTGCATTTTTGTGAACGAGTTATTTTCGGAAACAGGGACGTAAAATTTGATGTTGAGTTCATTGGCGAAATGTGATAAGTATGGGATGAATGAAATATAGGTATTTCGAAGGAGTATTTTTTTTTTATTTTAATGAGGCTTAAAAGAATGTGCTGAGATGGTTGGGAATAGAAAAACTAAAAAGACCTTGATTTGGTGACAACTTGCGTTGCCTTTTTAAGTCAGTAGCAGTATGGATTAAGTTTTTGATTGTTTGGAAAATTTGTAAAGAAACGAATTGTGGCAAAGGGTGGCTTCAAATTATTTAACATTTCTGCTCTAAATGTTCGTTTTTCTTGCATTTGAGAGTGGAGGAATGGTAAAAAATAAATTGCACATTTACAACAAATTTTAAACCCATTTTATGGGAAGATTGATAGACAAAAGATCCGGCAAAGTTCGAAGTTTTTTTTATTTCTCTTAGAAAACCTCTCAATTCAATCAAGTGGATTCAAACCCGTTAGTGCGCAGTTAATTGAACAGACACTCAAAAAGAGTTGTTGATTATTAGACTTGTTCTCGTATGAGCTTGTTGCACACAATATTTGTTTTTTGTAGGTAAATAACTTGTCTGCTTAGCAGATTTAGTATTCTAGTATTAATTAGCCGAGTCACGAGCCAAAGCAGACCAAAACTGTAGGATGTAGGGCACTTAGTAAAATTCCATCTGCGACCTACTACCTCTTTTAAATCGATGTCGACATGTACTCGTGAGCTGTTTATATCCAGCCGTCAATATTCCATCTTTTTGTTGGAATGACGTGACAAATTATCCGCAATGCCTCTTCCCATTTCTGGTACCAGAATGGATCAGTAGCAAGTTTGTAGAGCGTAGAAACATTTCAGTTATAAGATTAATAACTTTTTAAAAGAGTCATCTCTAAAGCTACGACTACCTAAGCCCTATTTCAGGATGCAATTTTTACAGGCACTTTTCTAAAAATAAAAAAAATATCAACGTTGACGAGACTCCGCGACAGACCTTTTAGCTCGGTGAATTTTATAAGTTTTACAGGCTAAGGATGTTTTTATTAATAGGTACCTACGTTTCGACACTTTAAACAATTTGAATTTTTATTCAACGTCTACAACGCCAAACAAAAATAAATATTTATATGTAGGTAAGGTTAGGTTGAGTAGGGTTGTGAGATCGTTACAAAAGAACAGGCACCAAGACGGGCCCATTGCCATCCCCAAGATGGTTTCCTGGGGTTACGGTTAAAAACCCAAACCAAATCGCCCAAACAGTTAATTTCCCTGCAGAATTCAATTATAGTTCCGGAACTGGTTGAGGAACCAACGTCCTCTAATTTGTTAAAGAAGTACCTTCCTAGGTGCTTCCTTCTACTCCGAGCAATTGCTTGACACTCGCAAAGGAGGTGGGAGATATCTTCCGTGACTTGTAGCTCCTCACAGTACCTGCATATATCCGTGTTAGCTAAGCCTAGTCTCATGGCATGCTTCCTTAGAAGACAGTGTCCAGAGAGTATTCCTACCGTTAGTCTTAACTTTGTTCTACTGAGATTTAGTAATTCTTCAGATTTTTTCCTATTTAAGACGGGCCACATTGCCTTTGAGACCCTGTGTCCTTCTAGCTGTGACCATCTGGTGGCTGCTTTATTCAAGGTTTTCTCAAGGACAACCCTTCTAGCAATGGCCATAGGTGGTCTGATACCCTTAACCATTGTATTTAGTGGGAGCTCAGCTCCTTCCTTAGCCAGAACGTCGGCTTTCTCGTTACCTTCAATATCAGAATGCCCAGGTACCCAACTCAATCTGACATGGTTCTGCGAACATAATACATTAAGCATTGTGCGGCAATTCCTGACTATTTCAGGTAGTATATGATTCTAGCGCTTTATGCGCAGCCTGGCTATCAATGTAGATGGCGATATTCTTATAAGATATCGATCTCATCTCAAGTACCTCCGCAGCTTTGAGTACGGCCAGAATCTCTGCCTGGAACACACTGCATGTGTCCGGAAGTCTCAGGGCTAAATGTAGGTCCAACTCGCTGGAGTATGTGCCTGACCCCGCACCCTCACAGCTTTTGGAACCATCAGTATATATTGAGATCTCATTGTCCCTCAAGACTAAGTTCCTATGCTAGTCCTGTCTGTCAGGGTACGACACTTCGTATGACGTATCAATATCTAGTGTACCAAGACTTTCATCCGCTTTTTCCGGGATATCAAAGAAAGATTCCTTCAAAATAGTACTATGCCCTAAACCCGTGTTTTAAAGAAGCCCTAAATTAGTAAGCCGTAGCGCACTATTACCTGCATTTGATTGTATTTGTAGGTCCAGTGGTAAAAGGTGCAAAAACGCTTCCAGTGCAGTCGTTGGTGTGGTACGTAAAGCACTGGTCAACATATACCGTAAATAGGTACTTCTTGTTCGTGGCCTTCCACCAAACAAGAGCCCCATAAGTAATTATGGGCCTTACTACCAATATTTATATGTAAAAAAAGAAACATTTTTAAATTGTGAAATAATCAATTATGTTTTATATTATACTATTTTTTTAACTATCGCTAAATTCAATCGGATTGAAAAATAGTATTGTTAAAATTGACATACGATACGGCGGAACAGGTCTGTAGGGACCGCAGGCCTAGCTCCGCACATCCATTCGTTTTGTTTGTTAGTTTTTTTTTTTTTCATTTGTGGGACGAATGGAAGGAAGGTCGAGTCCAAACGGTTTATTAAGAAGCTCTCTCAAGACTCGGATATTAGTCAGGCGTTCACGAGAGGAGGCAAAGAAAACCTTGAAATTGAATTTGCATTTTTTCGTTCGCACACTTCTAGCCTTAAAAACAACAAACTTTGTATGTTTTTTTTTTTTTTTTTTGTGAAACATTTGTTAATTTAACCAGTTTTTTTTCTACAAAAGAGAGCTCTTGGCTTACCACCGCTGCAGCCGAATATATTTAAAATACTGCCGATATTCAAATTTTTTACTGTACCTACTGCTTGCTAATAAGGTCTTTTCGCAAAACCGAATATGCCCGGAAGCTGGAAAAGATACTAGTCGGTATGCTCCGCATATGCTTTGCGCATTAAGTCAACATAATCCATATAAGAGAATAGTAAGGAGTCATTAGGGTCTTATTTTTACCGATTACTGTCAGCTCCGATATCTATTACAAAGCTTAGGTACTATTAAATTATTGTTTGGAAAATTGCGAAAATTCTGTTTCCTGAAAAACCAAACAATACGAGTATCTTCAACAAAAAAAATCCCAATTTTCATGAATTGAACAACTATTGGTCTCCTTAACAGACTCTGCGCTACAATCGATTATTAGATGGTAGTGCCATTAAAAATGAAGTGTCAGATATTGAAAAGAAATATTAAAAATTTGTGAAACAAAATTGTAAGTGGACTATTATTGAATCGAACGACCGACTTATCAAGGAGACCTTTCAATTTACGAGGGAGAATAAATTCAAATATGTGTGGTTCAGAAACTCTCATATTTTAATGAGGAAATCTGATAATAGTGAGGTTGTTGTCATAAGATCTTTTGAAGATTTAACTGCTCTTCATGGGCAATGATATGAATGAGTACTTTTATCTTGTGCGCGATAGCCTCACTATAAGAACCATTAGATATAATTCCGATAGAATTTATAGCTGTAGCAATTCTTTTTTCGCTCTACATCAAAATATTCGCAGTTTGCGTCAAAACTTTGATCTACTGATTGGTCATCTAGAAACTTTTGTCAACCTGCCAGATATAATATTTGTCTCTGAAATTTGGATTTATTCATGCGAAGTTGACGATTATCTTATTCCTAATTACACTTTTTTTCCAAATCCTAATGATACGTACGCTGCCGGTGGAGTGGGAGTTTTTGTTTCAAACTTGTATGAGCCTGTTATTAATGTTTTTAAACTAAGAAGCGCGGATGTCATCAAAGTGTGTTGCAATATCCAAAATGAAGTATTTTGTTTTGTCTGTGTGTACAGACTTCATTCATTATCACCTACATGCTTTTTAGATGAATTTTCAATCTTTTTGGCAAATGAACGATCTGGAAATCTTATCATATTAGGTGACCTTAACTTAGATGTTTTAGTTTCTAACTCGGTTTCTGATTCGTATCAAACACTCATGGCTGAACACGGATTCTTTTCCCTCATTGAAGAACCTACCAGGCCAACTGCTGGCACCTGCCTCGACCATGTTTTTGCTCGTCTCGAGAATTTTGCTGTTGATCAGCTTGCTGGAATCAACATGGATCTTAATATAACTGATCATTGTATGACAGGAATCTTTTTTGAAAACATTAAATGTAGTAGGTCATATAATTCTTCACCAACTCCTTATAATAAAATAAATTTTCTTGTATTAAACAATAAGCTTCTATATGAAAGTTGGGATAGTGTCTATGTGGCACAAAATGCTTCTATAGCTTATGAAATCTTTCTTAATGTTTTAAAAATTCACATTATTTCTTCTACCTTTACCTTATCACGTAAGAAATCAGAATATCGTCTCAAACCCTGGATAACTCGCTCCCTTATCAAAAAAATAAATACTAAGCACAAATTAAGGAAAAAATGTTGGAAACATCCAATGAATAATAGCTTAAAAAGTCGCTTCAGAAATTTATGTAAAAAAGTGAATAAGGAAGTGATTAATGCGAGGGATATGTATTATCGTTCACAAATACTAAAGGCAAATGGAAATCTTAAGAAGGAGTGGCAAGTCGTTAACAGTATTATTAGTAGAAAAGTTACTAACACTAATCCTATCGTACTAAATATCGGAGGTACTGACATTTTGAATCCTTTAGAAATAGCCAACGAGTTTAGCAATTACTTCGCCTCCATTGGAGAATCCTCTTTCTCAGATAGGTCGCAAACTTCATGTAATTGTTGTACTAAGTCTGTTACTACATGTAATAGCTTCGGAAGCAGCTTCGCTTTTGAGCCTATCACAGGATTTGAATTGCTAAAAACTATTAATTCTCTGCCTAACTCTAATTCGTGTGGTAGTGATGAGATCTCGAATTTGGTTCTAAAGAATATTGGTCTCAATTTAGTAGATATTTTGTCTTACCTCTTTAACTTCAGCATTATGTCTGGAACTTTTCCCACTGATCTGAAATGCGCCATAGTAATTCCTCTACTTAAAAAGGGTAACAAATCAGACCCATCCAATTATAGACCAATTTCGTTATTGTCCTCTATTTCCAAAGTATTTGAAAAAGTAGTTAAAGCGAGAATCTTAGCCTATCTCAATAATTTAAATTTTTTTAGTCCCCTACAGTTTGGTTTTCGGACTGGTCATTCCACTGAGGATGCTCTACTAGACTTCTGCTCTATATTATATAAGGGTTTAGATGACAAACTTTTCTGCGCTGGTCTATTTGTCGACATTACCAAGGCGTTTGACATGGTTGATCATGTAATTCTCCTAGATAAATTATATAAGGCCGGGTTCAGAGGATTCATTTACAATTGGTTTGAGTCATATCTTAAAGATAGAATACAGCGAGTTAAAGTTGGTAGCAGTATAAGCAGTCCTAAAACGAATAACCTGGGAGTACCCCAAGGCTCTGTACTTGGTCCAATTTTATTCCTAATATATATAAATTCCTTATTTTCACTTCCATTTTTGGGTAAAACTAAAGCCTTTGCCGATGACCTTGGTATTGCTTATTGTTCAGTCAGTCCGTTAGATTTAATATCTGTCATAAACCATGATGTATCTTTACTAAGAAGCTGGTTTGCTGAAAATAGGCTTATTGTTAGTAGCAAAACTAAACTGATGTACTTCAGTCTAACTGAACAGGAGTTTCCCGACTCAGAAATAGTTTTTCACTCCCATGATTGTGCTAGTCATAAGCTGTCGAACAACATCTGCAGTT